>CM038670.1:665853564-667308224 GCA_021605145.1 Aegilops bicornis
TATATATTTCTTTATCATAACATGCACAAATAAGCATTTTTATCACTATATTCAATATTAATTTAGGAAATTATTGGGATGTGTCTGGTTATTTTCTTTTTATTTTATGCTCTCGTGAAACGGTAAAGAATTGGCTCTATGGTTTGCATGCTGAATATTTTCGTTACACATTTTAAGACCTTCGACGTGAAGTATTTTTTGCTAACTACATATATTACTTGTATAGAATGGGTATGAGTTGAGCAATATTATTTTATTATACTTGCTCAAATATCGCGTAATGAAGCATGAGATTTTTTAAGCGCGCCAAGTAGATCTTAATTTCTATTGTGCGTAATGCGCGCTCGGGCCATGGAGGTAGACGACGACGGGAACTTTTCTCTGTCATGGCGGCGGCAGGAAGGTAGAGACACGCTGGAGACGCTGGTCAAGGGTCGAGGACGACGTCTTGAGGCGACGCCGTTGGCGAGGTCACCGGAGGGGAGGGCGGACGATCTCGGTGCCTTGTAAGCGCCCATCGCTGCCGCTCTTGTGGATGCGTATGAACCCGGCATCGTTGTACGTGATCTCGGAGCTTGGGTCCATGACGGCGGATTTGGCGGACGGCGGCCTTTGGCTTCCCGGCGTAGTGCAAGGCGGCAATCGGAGCCACGAGGAGAGAGCTGCCCAGGTTTTGTGATGGGTTATCGTAGCAGTTGCACGATGGGCTATGAGCTACTACTCCATTTTGTAGCACCTCGTACCTATCGAACACGTCAGCTCGCAGTCCGACGAACCATTTTATAAGCAGCAATCACAGCGTCCGATAGTTATCTACACATAAATCTTTCTTTGCAGTGGTTGATCTACCATGGACTTTTGGGATCAGTCACGCATTGCACTGAACAGGACAGCCCGGGCCGAGACGGCGAGAGAAGCACACCGGGCCGGGCCGAGACGGCTGCTAAGGCACACCATTGAGTGTTTGATGTAGTTGAATCGTCAAAATCCCCTCCAACAACAATTCATTTCATCTCATTTAAAAATCAGGTCACCTCTTACTTATTAGGAATTCATGATGTGAGTCCAAGGGAGAGGAGCATGTGTTCCTCCCTAGCCATCTGGTGTGTTATGGGCAAACAACTGATGGACCGGGTGGTCACTTTCCATGTCGATAAATGAATCTTTAGAGATCAAGTTGTTTTTTCCTTTGCATGTCATCTTCCCTTCGTGTTTTTCCTTTTTGAAAAGGAGGGTAACCATTGGCCTCCACAGCGATTGATGCACACAACCCTATGTATTTTTTCAAAGTTTAAAGATCCAAACATGTCATATAAGGATCACGGAAAGCTGGTAAAACCAGACGGCAATAAGACTACATAACCAATGATACTTCATTAATCCTATTAGTGCACTATCATCTAATCGGTGGAACATAGTTTATGGTAGTGTCTCTGGTGCCTGCACCAAGAGCCCAGGGACTACGACGCTCCACACACAATGATAGCATCACACATGGATCCAGTTCGATAGCCTGGAAAATAAAAGCCCCCCAATCCCTCGGGGACGTCGGCTGGGTGGGGGGGGCTTCCAGTGAACGATCTTTTCGCTGGGGATGGCTTGATCGATCGAACCAATTTGGTTCGCTCCCAGCCTATTTCCAAGCGACTTTGCCAGCGTGGCTCTAGGCCAAAAAGTGGCCAACCACAGGCCATTCATCAAATCTGTGTAAAAACAGTATTGGCACAGAAAAAAACTAAAAGTCAGAAATTTGCATATATTAAAGACCTACGTTAGGCGCCGGTCCGCCGGCGCTAGCTTTCGGCCGGTGACGTGCTAGCCCCACGATTCAATTACATGCAGCCGTCTGATCTTTCTCCCGCACGTCTTCTTCCTCGCACGTTTCTTTTCTAGTTGTTCTCTGCTCGCACTGCCCTCTGCTGATTTGCAGGCCGCTCTTCCCCTCGCCATAGCCCCAGGACCCAACGATGTAGCGCTGGTCGCGGCGGTGCAGCGGCAAGTCGTTGTCGTCATGGCGCGCGAGTCTGGTGCCGTCGCAGCCCTGCCCGCGTCCTGTTGCAGCACGGGGGCGACGACCGGCGCCTCATCACAGCCTCCCCGACGAGGCTGCTCGTGGCAGCGAGGCCGTGTTTCGTATCCAGCACCTGTGGATGCCGGCCGCAGCACCCGTTCCCCGTCGCCTCCATCATTAGCAGGACGTCACAGCAAAAATCCTTCAATGGTCGAAGCAAAAATCATCGCCAGTCGCTATAAAAAACCACCTCATCACGGATCCAGCAAAACAACAGTCGCCGGTTCCAGCACAAATCATCGCCGGTTTCAGCAAAAACCGCTGGTTGTAACATCCTCTGTCGGCGGGTTCCAGCAAAATTATCGCTTTGGTGTGGCCCAAATCGCAGCAAAATCAGTCGCCGCTTCCAGCAAAATCAAACACCAGTTCCAGCAAAACATCACCCGTTGAGGATCCTCAACAAAATCGATAGCCGGTTCCAGCAAAAATCGCCGCCGGTGCGAGCAAGAAAACAACGGTTGTAGCACCGGTGCCGCCTGGGTGTAAAAACACCATTAATGATTCCAGCATCTCGGACTGGCGGTCGTAGCACCTCCGCACGACGGTTCAAGCGCCTCCGCCCCACGGTTGCAGCAACCCTCGTCGCCGGATTCTGGTCATGGCGGCACCACCGCCGCCCAGCCGCCACCGCTGCTGCAACTTCGCACGTTACCGGTTCACGCACCGCACTACACTGGTTGCAGGCTTGCAGCCCAGCACAGGCCGGTTGCAGCTCCCACTTGAGGCTTGCGTCCTTGCCGGCGACAACGACGCGATCTCCGGTTGCACAATCATGCCATCTCGCCACCGTGGCTGCAACATCCATGGCCGGTGGTTGTAGCAGCCGTGGCCAGCGGTTGTAGCACCTCGCGACCCGCTTGTAGCTTGTCGGACAGCAGCGTGGGTTGCGGTGCCACCGGCCGGCCTTGCCGCTTCCTTCAGCTGGAAACACGCGCCAAGGGGTGATGAACCCATGGCGTAATGATGTGCAGAGGTATGATGTACGGAGGTAGAAGACGCATGAGTGTGTGGCTAAGAAGATAAGGCCAGTTGGGAAGATAAGGCTTGGGAACGTGTCCTGCGTACAGTTAGGTGGGCCCAAGAAAAGCATACGTGAACTGAGGGACGAGCATCTGATCTCCACCGATCGAACGTAGTGGGTCACTATATCTAAACTATCTAATACAACTATTGAATGCGCTTTGAATTGCACTTCTGCTCATAACCACTACGAGTCCCGCGCGCGACCGACTCCAACACTCGGCCGGTCGGCCGGGTACAAACATTTCTCAATTAAAAAAGACCGTGATATATTTCAAACGTTCGTGCCTGTTAGATAGGTCCGAATGATCTTTCTAACCTTTCTTCCGGAGAAACAAGCCGCCCAACACACTTTACACAGTTGCATGTATGAATGCAAATAGATTAGTCTCTCCTAATTACATGCATGCAAAAAATATATAATTGATGATGTCAGCAAATCTTTTTAAGAAACTGAAAATTCAAAATGTTTTGTAGTTCAAACAATCGTCCGGATTGAAAAACTGTTTTCACATAAAAATTCATCATGACGAGATCTTCAAAACTATATCTCATGTTGGTATGCTTTCAATGACTTTTTTTTCGTAAAAGTTACCACGCTGGCCATGTAAGTTATCATTTCTGTGCCAGTAAGTTATCACATTGTTTACACATGAATTGTCAGTGTATAGAAATAGTTTCATCAATCATCCTTTCACATGCACATGCATGCATGCATTAGAGGAAAAAATTGATGTCATCATAAATTATTCATATTTCAAAAACTTTGAGATGTTTAATAGCCCAAACTCTCAATCCGATTGAAAAATCAAGCTTACATAATAATAAATGCGCTCGACAAAAAACTAGATACCATTTTGATATATCCCGACGACTTTTTCATCCGAATAATTACCATGCATTGGCTAAGTAGTTATCACCCCGGATGTGTGTATATTATCATGATATTTACACATAGGTTATCATGGTATGTTTTCGTGAACTTTTTTCGTGGCAAAGTTACCATGGTGTTTGTGCGTGAGTTCCCGCCTGTGGGTCCGTGACATTACCATGCTATTTACACATAAGTTATCGAGGATATGTTTTCAAACAACTTCGCTCCTCAAGGTCAAAATTATCACAGTGCTTGTAATGCGGGCTATCAAGTCTATGATGCATATATTACCGTGTTATTTACACGAAGTTATCGGAGGGGGTATATTATCAAAGAAGTTCCTCCTCTACCTCCCAAAATTGTGTGGTCAAAGTTATCATGTGTCAATGCAATCAAGTATCACATATACATATGCATAAAGCATCATGTTATTTATACGTATATCGGTGTATGTCCTCTAAACAATCCCTTTGCTCCATGGTACATAAGGCATCATGTATGTGTGTGGTAGTGGTACGAAGTTATCATGCAATTATACATGGTTATGGGTATGTTTGAACAAACCTTTTTCATGGGCAAAAGTTATCGTAGTGTTTTGTAAATAAGTTATCACGCTCACGATGCATATATTATCATGTTATTTACACATAAGTTACCAGATGTATGTTTTCAACATCGCTTTCTCCTCGTGTCAAAGATACCACAAAGGTTCATACATAAGTTATCATGTCTATGCTATTCATATTATAATGTTATTTACGAATAAGTTACCGGGATATATTACAACACCCCCCTCCCCCCATCGGCCGAAGTTACAGTGGTGTTTTGTTCATAAGTTATTATGACTGTGGTGCATATAAATTTAGAAAGAAGTTACCGGAGGTATGTTGGAACAACTTTTATTTCTCCGGGTCAAAGTAATCAGTGTGTGTACATAAGTTATCAGGTCTGTGGTTGTAAGTTATCATGCAATTTACACGGAAATTACCGGGGTATATTTAAACAAACTCTGCTTCATTGTTCAAAGGCATTGTGGTATTTGTACTGAAATTACCATGTCTATGATGCATATATTATCATGTTATTTACAGAGAAGTTACCAGAGGTATGTTGCAACAACTTTTATTTCTCCGGATCAACATTATCATGATGTTTGTATGTATGTTATCAGGTTTGTCATACATAGATTATCGTGCAGTTTACACAGAAGTCACTGGCGGTATGTTTGAACTAACATTTTCATTGATCAAACTTACCGTGATATTTGTACATAAGTTATCAGGTCCGTGATGTGCATATTACCATGTTATGTACAGAGAAGTAATCCATAAAAATCTTTTGGTCCTCAATGCCAAGTCTGATTGTTGGTTTACCTATTTCAAACATGTATCGTATGTATACAAAATTGTATCAAAGTTAATTAGCATGCATGATAATTTTACGCAAAAACGATATAGGTCACAGGTGTATAGAAAACTAGATTTTGTTACCACAATTGAGTGCACTTAAAATTAGGATTGTCTTTAATCCAACCAACAATCGTGTTAGAGTGTTCGCAAGACATATCAAGCTATCTTTATCACGTGAACGATACCCTAGAGAAATGTAGGAAAAACTACACTAATAATAGATTTTTATAAATGTTTCTTTTCTTGCATTGAAAAGGTTGGTTTCTTCACAAATGGACACTAAAGCAATTTATGTGAGGTGTTAATGGGACTCTACTAAATTCACTAACGACCCAGGTTCAAATTTCAGGTACCGCACACTCACATCAGATTTTTGTTTTTTTTCTGACAGGAATCTGTGGCACGGTACAAAAAGCATCTAATATATTCCTATACATCAAACTGCACCAGTTAAGGTGGTTACTCGAGAGAGAGCCCAGCCTGTAGGTGGGAGGTTCGATTTCCATCGCCGCTGATTGAAAGAAGTATAGTTTTCACCTCAAATCCATTTCAATGTCTCCATAACCCCCAAAGTCAATTTTGGTCTGATTTAAACCCCAAAAATATCAATACCAGTTTAATCTAGCCCTGAGCGGTTTAAATCCATTCCAATGTCTCGATAACCCCCAAAGTCAATTTTGGTCTGATTTAAACCCCAAAGATATCAATACCAGTTTAATCTAGCCCTGAGCGGTTTAGTGTCACATTAGAAGTGGTTTTGCATCCGACGGTGATCCGCACTAGTTTGTCGCCGACGTATGCGAATGACGCGGCACCGTGTCGCTGAAATAAGTGGGGCTCTATTATTCTCGCTTCTTTTTCGCCTTCAGAGGCAGCCGAGGAAATCACAAGGCTGCAGCTAGCCATTGCTCACACCTGCTGCAATTGTATCGCCGCTGTTGTCGCCGCTTCCCGCCTTTCTCAAGGCCGAATTCTCCTTCTCCGACGCCAGCCCATCCCTGCACATATCCGCCATTGCCCACAACCCGCTGCCAAGGCCTCTAAACGAACGCCGCCGCCAAATTTCAATCGTGGAACCCTTAGTAATTGCTCCGCCGCAAGAATCTTTTCCCATCCGACGACGATGACCCATCCTCCAATGCGGCGGCAATGCACAAGTCCCAGCCTTCCGTGACACAAGTCAAGCCCTGATATGTGCACTAGTCATCCACCGACCTCCGCTTGTTTCTCCTGCTCTCGCCTGCATGTTCTAAATCAATGTCTCAATTTTATTGGCTGCCATTGTGTTCTCAGAGCAAGAAGGATGAGATGATTTAGCTCACCGAAAAACTCGCAACCTGTGTGTGTTCTTGTTGTTCTTATGTGAGCTTTTTTTCTTGGAATGCTGATTGCAATGCAATGTGAGGGTGTGGACTGTAGGTTCTATAAGTGACATGATGTCCTGCTCGGTGACTTGGGTGACGTGGTGAATCGTCTAAAAAAAAGGGAAGAAGCATTGAGGAATCTCACATCCAACCTGAGGCTCACATGGTATGCGTAAGATAGCCACGCTGAGATGGGCATGAGGTTGTTTGTGAATGAGATGCAATTGAAGCACACAACAGTAGTAGAAGACTTGTAGAGAAAATTAGCAAGATTTAGAATGAGTAGACCTGATGTAATTCACATGAGTAGTGCTTCATGCTGAGAATTTATCAGAAATGTTTGTATGTTGTTCACAAGATTGATTTTAATGAAATTTTATTTGGTAATCAGAATTAGCAAACTTTGATTGTGAGTTGTTGGTCCTGTGGCATCTCTAGTGTTTATTTACATGATCAAAAGCAGCTATTCATCTCTAACAAACATCTTTTTAATGATAGCAAATGGACAGTACCAAACATCATGTAATCGGACAATACACCATGGTAAATTTCAAAGTACATAAGGACCACATGAACATAATTCAGAGACCATGAACATAAATCATAATATTTGACAACAACAAAATGAGCAAATAAACATCAAATCTCGGGTCCTTTCTTGCTCTCCAAGGCCTTCTTGTATGCCGCCAGGTTGAAAACACAATGTTGAGGAACATTGGGCTGTGAGCTTCTAGTTCTTTCATGTGGATTTTGTCTCGAGTGCTTGCTGGTTGTGAACCACCAACATGTGTGGACTTCCTCTGATTGCTTGCTGTTGGTTTCTCGCTTTAAGCCCCGACCTTGACCTTGGCTTAGGAATTTTTAAACTTGGCATTGGTGTATTACTAGGAAATGAAGTTTGAGCATATTCAGTCATTTTCCTTGCATTTGTTGCTAGCACGGTTTCCTATGGAAAGGCAGATATTGTAGTTTGTGAAATATGAGATATGTGGCTATATAAATCAGAAGTAAGGGTAAATTAGTTTAAAATAGCTACATGAAACATACCTTTGCTTTCTTAGCATTTTCTGCTTCCATTGCATCTTTTGTCTTGTTTCCTTTTCTTTGCCGCATGTCTCACAATGTGTGAATTGCCGTTGTGCTTGCCAAATTTCATTTTTTGTGCATCCTTTCATGTTGTGACCTGTCCTATGGCATGAACTGCATGTTATTGTCCCATCTATCTTCCTCATCTTATTTCCTTCGATGCCTTTGGTGCTTCTCCTTCCTCTCTTCTTCTCTCTGCTTTTTGGCCTGCCTCGGCAAGCTAATGTACCTCGGAGGTGCAGTGTTTAACTTGATCCGATGTCGGCCAGCTTTCTTCCCTCCAAGGGCTCCTCGAGACAATGTGAATAGATTTTCTTGTACACTTCAATAGAGTAGCACTTTCATGTATGTAATCATCTATTCTTTTCCCTGCTTTGTATATAGCACTTATTGCATGACAACATGGAAGGCCCGATAGCTGCCAGCATCTGCATGAGCATGTCCATGCTTCCAAGTTCCCTGTTTTTCCAGTTTGCATATATGTGCCTTGCACACATCCTATGCTCTGATTTAGGGAATATATCCTCTATAGCACCAATCAGCCCCTTCTGTTGATCTAACATGAACACCCAACCATCACCCTCATTCTTGATCTTCAAATCTTTATTGAGCTTTGCAAGAAACGAAAACCATGATTTGTAAGTCTCCTTCTCCACAATGGCCCAAGCTATGGGGTACATTTGATTATTTGCATCTCCGCCAAGAGCACAAAGGAGCCGACCATAACATGCACCCTTAAAGAAACATCCATCAAGACCTATCACTTGTCTACAGTACCAAAGAAGAAATCCTTTTACATGCATCAAACAGATGTAAAATCTTTGGAACACATGATTGTCTTCCTTCTCATCTTGGTCCAATTTCACCGCTACATGCTTCCTCGGTTTGACCTCGAGTAGCTCTAGCCGGTAGTCGAAAACCTTGGAATATTCTCCTTGGAGGAATCCAAAGAACTTTGATAGGACCAAATTCTTAGCCCTTTTTGCATTGTGCAATGGTCACATCTCGCAAACATTTCACCGAGAACCTGCTTTTCTTTCATTTCTTCCAACTTCCAACTTGGATTTGATTTTATTAGCCGACCATATCTCTTTGCAATGACACTAGATGTCACCATTTATTGTCCTTCTAGGAATGCAGCTTGTGCTCATCTACAAACGTAGACACTTGCATCCATTTGTTTCTTGTTGTTTTAGATGCATAAATCATCCATTTGCAGCCAAAGCCAAGTACAATGAGCCCTCACCTTGTTGGTTTCATCTTTTGTAAAGCCAATATGCCTATGTGTTTTGATTCCATAGTTTATCAATGCTTTCTTCATCCGCCTCTCCCTCGAAAAACCATTCCAAGTCGAAAAGAAGGAATTTCGCGCTTGCTATCAAACCTTTTCCATTGGCTATGCCTCCTCACCGTGTTTATCCCTCCTCTCCATCACTCTCCTCACCATATGAGCAATCATCATCCTGATTCAAACTCATCGACATCTTTCCCTCCATCCAAATCTTCATCACCAGATGCACCTTCAATTACATTGTCATCTTTGACTATGTGACCCACTCCCTTCCCTAGTTTCTTATCCCTTTCCGCCTCCTAATTTCTCTTGCTAATTTCCTAACCTCCTCTCGCTCGATTCTTCACCGAGCTGCACTCTAAGCCGTGTCCATAGTCCAGTCACTTTCATCCTCACCTAACCCATCTCAAGATTTTCCATTTCATCTCTTCTCCTCCGTTAACCCTCTCAAGTGATTCTATAGCAGTGTGGAGCTTCATAGTAGGTGGTGCATCAGTTGCACCTGATGATGCTTCAACTTCTTCTGGGCCATGTGAATTTTCTCAACTACTACATTTGTAGCATGAAACACCGCTTCATTTCCAAAGATTTGGCAATGACATCTTTAATAAAAAGGCTTTCGCCCGCTTTTATATTATAAAGCACATGCCCAAGCCAACAATCCACAAAGGTACACACACACGCAAGCACACACACACACCAAGTTCACACACAAACAGATCCACAAGGGTTAATGCCGAGGGCACCTCAACAAGCCCTAGAATGTAAAAGAAAGACATCATCTAGTCTGCCTGGGGTGGGGAAGCGGCGCTGCATTTGAAGGCGAGCGATCAAGGTCGGCGAGGAGGGTGTTGATGATGTCCCGATCCCGAGGGCTGCTAAGCAGCCGCCAAAGCCGCAAGTACCCACACATTTTAAAAATGGCGCCAGAGTACGACGAGAGGGACTTTTTGGATGACAAGCTTATTGCGGACGGTCCACGCTGCCCAGCGAGGACCCCAACGCATAACCAACGGATATGTCGGTGGCGTAGGGGAGGCATGGATCTCCGCGAGAAGGTCGGGAAGTTGGAGTTGCACCATCGCCCACCAACCGCCTCGCGGAAATCGGACCAAAGAAACCGGGTCGCAGGACACGTGAAGAAGATGTGATTAGTATCCTCCGCCGTGCCGCATGTAGGGCAAAGTCCATCTCCGGTCCGCTGGCGCTTTTGAGGACTTCGACCGAGGGGAGGCGGCCACGAATCCATTGCCAAAGGAAGATCCTAATCTTCGTGAGGCAAGAGAATGTCCTGCATCAAACCAAAGGGCTCGGGAGCGGGCGAAGGCGCCGATGGCCGCAGACATGTGACCTAGTAGAGAAGCGATCGAAGACTCTAGGCGCCACGAGACGGCGTCTGGGCGCCGGTGACGCCATCGGGAGAAGGGCGGCGTCCCGAGGAGGGTATCCTGTGCTGCCACTTCGAGAGGACCGAAGGGCGATTTAAACGCGAGGCGCCTTTAAGGGGTTGCTCTCAACAAATAATTCAGGGTCGATCGCAATGGCGAAGCAGATCGGGAAAGCGGACGCCAGAGGGGTGTCGCCGAGCCAATCGATCAAAACCGTAACAGCGTCGCGGACCCAAGCATCAACCGAAATGGACGTGCTAATGCGGCACACGGCGCTTGCACGACGGCTACCGCCAAAATCGCGGATCCGCCTCAACGCCGATGTAAAGCCGTAGGTTGTCCACGGAGGTATTTGTTGCGGATGATGGTGAGCCACAATCCTCCGCCTCCATTGGCAATACGCCATAACCACCGGGTCGAGGGCGATGTTCATGCGGCGGAGGACAAAATCCCAAGACCTCCCGGTCTTTGGGTTTACAAATGTCCGCCAACTAACCATGTGGTACTGCTTGTCATCGCCGCCACCCAATAGAACCCGGATTGGTACTTGGCAATTTCCGTGAAGCGCTTCATGGAGGCTATAAAAGCTCATGAGGAACCAAAGGAGGTCATGAAAGTGAGGAGTTGATGAGGATCACACGCGCCGCCTTTTCGATAGCCAACGCCTTTCCAAGGCTCGACGCGGTGTTGCATACCGGTCACCGAGAGTGAGGTCCGCCACGGTGTGGCGCGAATCACTAACGGGATCCCTGTAGGTCGTGGGGAAAGACCCCACCGACAGCTCAGCGGTCGCCATAGTTCGAGCCCTCCCGAGGGTAGCCAAGGACCATCACCTCGCCATATCAAAGTTAATCGTTAGGTCTTACATCCGCCGGAAGCACAGGAGGAGGAACTTCGTGTTAGCCACGCCCCGAGTGGAACCTTCCACCATAATAATGGTGTCGTCTCACAGACAGTGTGAGGGAGACCTCCCTCCGACTAGGTGGGGACAATGCCGTGGATATAGCCAGCACCCTTAGCCTTATCCAGGATGACGGCCAGAGCATCGACCACCATGTTGAACAGGAACGGCGAGAATGGGTCTCCCTAACGGACCCCATAGAGGGTGGGGAAGTATGGCCCAATGACATCTTTACAGTAGAAGAACTTCTCCCCGACCTCCAATTTAGCAGGTCTACTACTACATACGCTACCATCAGATTTGTGTCAACAGCAGCAGCTTGTGAATTTCTATTTCTTCCTCTTCAACAGCACTAGCCATATGTGAAATTACCATCTCATCAACAATATCTGTTCCAACAAACTGCACAGGTATCAATGGCATTCTGGTCCCTCTATGGGAGTATGTTTCACCTACATCAATTGTCACCAAACCCTGAAGATTCACATCATTAGTACTCTCTTCAATCTCCCTCTTCTCAATCTGTTCTCAATTGATGCCTCAGTGTGCACTTCAGTCTCATCTACATGCTTATCATATTCTTCCTCATAAATGTCAGCAAAAGCACCATCCATACTGTCACTGTACATGCTTGCAACTGAAGTATTGTCATGCATAAAAAGAAGTCCATCAGCCAGGCATTTCCCTGAACTAACCAGTGTAGCTTGTAGGTGTAGTTTCCTTTGCAATGCCCTCTTTCAATATGATACAAATCCTCAGCATAAGCACACAATTCTGCATAACTAAGCATGTCTCTTGGAATAATCATCTCTGTCTTTAGCTCTCCTGAGTAATGAACATGTCCATTCTTGTTTCTCAAATGAGCCAAGATAATGATATCTGGCCAAGAAGTAATCAAGTGGATCAAGTGGATCCAAACGAGCTGCAAAATGAATGAAATTTCTCGTTTATTATACTTACAAAGTTAAGAAATGCAGTCATGATTCAGTCCATATTCTATCCAAATGCACTAGTAAAATTACTAAAACCACACTACTCTGTAGTCAGAACTGCACTACTAAATTCACTACTGAAGTTGCAGGCAAAACTACTAAAACTACTGAAAATATAGTCAAAACTGCAGTCAAAACTACAAAAATCAAGTAATTAAATGCAAATGTAGCACTAAAACTGCAGCCAAAACTAGTACAGCTATTCTGAATTCGGTCCAAATTCAGAGTAGTTGTACCGCAATACTAAAACTGCAGCAAAAGTTCGGTACAAATGTAGTTCCACCACAGACGTACTTTATACTGCACTACTAAAACTGTAGTGAAAAATTCAGAGTTAGCACTCTTCAACAGTCAAATTCAGTCAAAACATTATGCTCTGTTTCTTCAAGACAATCACTAGAAACACAGTGCAAATTAATATGCTTTTCTCCAAAAACAACATGCCGATCATCCGCAAATTAACACCTTATAATATCAAAGCAACAGAGCTGTCATGGACACACTATGCGATCAAGCCTTTTCCCATAACACGTACATTATCTGATCCAATGAACATACCTGATGCCATCGCTTGATTCCGACGAGACGGATTCGCGACGGTCGACGCCGGTGTAGCCCTAGCCGCGGAAGACGAGAGACCTTGCGCTCCCTCTATCCCATGCCAAGGCGACGTCCAGTGAGACAGACGATGGCCGACGATGGCGGCGACGGCAACAGCGACGACGCTATGACGACAACGGCGGAGGCAGTTGTAGCAGCCGTGGATGGCGGCGCTGCGGCCCTTGCGGTTTCCACCCCGAAACAGAAGACGAGACTTGACTGCTCCCTCCCCATGCTCCCATCCGCCTCCCGCCACGCGGCTTAATGACCGATTAAAAGAAAATAAGCGTCATTTCACCCGAAAATCAGTGAGATGATTAGATTAAAAGAAAAGAGAAATGACAAACCGTAGGACGGGCGGAAAGCACGGATGAGTACGGAAGTGAAAGAAAAGTTGGATCCACTTATTTCAGCTACCTGGTGCCACGTCATTACCCCACGCCAGCAAATAAAATAGTCCCGGATCACCAAATCAGATGCAAAACCACTCCTAATGTGACACTAAACCGCTCAGGGCTAGATTAAACCGGTATTGACTTTTTTGGGATTTAAATCAGACCAAAATTGACTTTGGGGGGTTATGGAGACATTGGAATGGATTTTAGGGTGAAAACTATACTTCTTTCCCGCTGATTTAAAGCGAGCGGGAATCGCTAGCTCGCTTGGATCGAGTCGTTCGTATCTATTTTGAAAGTAGGAGCGTTCGGAAGTTACAATTGTCGTTAAAAAAATACGTACATAGGGGTTTACCATGCTTTAAAACATTACAAAAAATAAGTTTAAAATTTGTCATGTGGCAAGTTCGAAAATTTATAATCTACCATGTGTTTTTTTTTTTGAAAAATGCCATGTAAATCCAATGAATTGGCATGTTTTTTTAAATGCCATTTTTGCTACCTAGGAAAAATAAAATAAAAGGAGGAACTAGGAACCAATCCCAAGTTTCTAGATGGAGGCTTCCCAGACTTGCTAGTCCGGTGAGCCTTCCGTTTAACTAAGATGTTGTTTGCGCAACTTTTGTTACGAGTGAACGAATGGATTTCTTTTGACGTGGCAACACATAGCGCATCATGATCCGTGATTCTGATCCAACGATAGTTGATGCGTTCGTTGGAACTGATGAAAAATCTGATGTTCGCCAGTTATAATTTCTGAAATAAAATTAAAAATGTCTGAAAACTTCCGTTCAGTTAAAAATACCTTATGATTTACACGCAATGCCAGATCCCCCAGACTAAATGCATACCACCACTCGGATTTAAGCCTTAAGCCTAGGCTGAATCCCCACCAACTACTTTTTGAACACCCGCTAACGGCCACGGATTTTTGGCTCTGGGAGCATATGCTCCCTAAATAAACAATAAAATTGAAATAAATAGTAAATGAATTTTAAAAATTCTGATATTTTTCATAGATGTTCATGTTAGCAAGTGTGCTTGATAATTTTCATGCGATGTGGGATAGTAGTGCTTCGTTAGTGAAAAAAAAACAAAATTAAGTGTAACATTGGGCATTCGACTTTTTTTTTTTTTGGCACAAACCGAAATGTTTAAGTTTTTCATCTGGAAATTTGCATGTAGCATTTAGGTGTGACAATGAACCCATATATTTCTTTGTTTTAAATGACATTTATAAAATTCATTTTTGACACGCGGGAGCATATGCTCCCTATAGCCAATGTGGATTTTCGCTAACTTGTTTTCTTTGTGTTACAACTCACGGTCAGAACTTTGCAGTATATTGTACTAATTTGTAATGCACATCAGAAATTCAGAGTCAACCAGAATATCAGTTCAGTCTTTCTTTTTAGAACAAAGCCTCAAGGAGAGCCCGGCTTTGAATTAACTAGTGGTTGGGGCGCCACCTGTGGCGCCTCCTGAGAGGAAGTTGAGAGCAGTGCCAGGTTGGCAAGCATCCTTTTTACTTGGTTTTTGCAGTCTGGGTAGCACAAGTACATGCAAGTGATGAGGGCTTGTTATTTAACGAGGGAGAGTAGCAACCAACGGTAGAGCTGCTTTGGTGATGCATTCCATATAATGTAGCTGGTTCAAAAGTAAAGCAAGCCGGTCTTTCTTATAGCACAAATGACACAAAACCATACAGATGCAGTAATTCCCAGCCCTTGGCATCATCCCAGCATGAAAGCTTTTCTCAATCCAACTTAAGCACGCATTTCAAAATAAAAGAGACGTCGGCGGTTAAACATCCTGCATTCCATGACGAGCATTCCATGACGAGCTTGGCGAGGAAGAGGTCGTCAAGATGGAAGTGCTCTTTGAGGCCCTGGAACTGCATCAACCAGAAAAACAGCAGGAAGCAGGCCTCCATCTCACCACCTTGGCAGATCGGGTACCCAGGCTCTCAAGCTTCCTCCTGCCACTTCTTCTCTATTAGTATGCTCATATTAAAGAGACACGTCAAAAATACATTAGATCTGATACTGCATCCGTTGTCTCCAGCATCACAAGTGGTGGCACAAGGTAGATTAAATCTTATCTTCAATGAATCGTTACCATTACTAAGAAAAAAATCATTCAATTCTATTCTAGTGCACATAAATGCAACTAATGGCATATGTAATTCAGATAAATATGGGATAATCCTAGTCAGCTTATATAAATTTTAGGTGCACGTGAAAATGATCATATCACGAATAAAAAGAAAAGGACTTTTTTTTCTTTGAGAAAGATATTTGCATTGTGTGGTGACAGTAGCATGTGACCATCATAATTCAAACTCAAGTTCAGGTGATGTATTAAACAGATTTCAGAAAGCAAGGGCAAATCAAGAGGAAGACATGCATCAATTGTGACTCGCCATCTCTTCTCATTCAGTCCATTTGAAATCTCATCTTCTGCAACTCCTCCTACATCATACAAATAAAGTTGTTGAACCCATTATATGATGCAAGACAAAGCATTCTGATTACTATATGATAATGAAAACAAAATCCATTGATTTTTCATAATTCCTGTAATAATATACCCGATCATCATATCAGCATTTTTATTACCTAAAGATGTAATGATCTGTGAAGATCTAATTCAACCCTGTGAAATTAGAACATGAGTTAGCTCCAAAGCACTGAAATTTTGAAAGCAATTTCCAGGAACAATTACCTCATTGTTGATAAAGATCGCCCTCGATGAAACACGAAGGTTTGATGATAATTTCCTAGTCCTTGCTACCTTTGAGGTTTCCATTCTTAACGGTACTGTTAGACAAGAGCCCAAATGCAGCTATCAGTAGATTCTCTTTTCTTTCTTCTTCATAGACTCTTTTCGCAACAAAAGAATTTGCACACAGAAATAAGTGTCTTCCTTTAGTTGAGCTTTTCAGTTGAGCACAGATGACAAATTAACTTCCAAAACCCTAGAACAAGAAGTATCAGGTAGCTGCAGAGAGAAAGAGAGAGAAAACACGAACCTGCAGTCAATGTCAGAGTAGCTCAGTGGATGCCAGATAACCAAAAGAAACATGATGAGAGGACGCCAGAAGGAGCAGAACTACAAATTGTGACACTTAATCTGGAATCATGCACAACAAATGATATATCTACAATTTAGATCTTTTGACATAACACCTACAAATACATCTTGATAAAGCGCAGCACGGACTGTAAATTAATATGCCTTGCAGAGTAGATAACTAAAAGAAACATGCTGAAGGAAATTTCACAAACAAAAGCGCAGTATCTTTTAAAGTTTAACTCGTATCTTCAATGCATGCTTCTATTCAGTTTAGGACAATAGCCAAGTCAGTTAAAATTGGTATAAATACACATAGTAAATACAGTTACCCGCATGCTTCTCTATATAGAGCATGCGCTTTGGGGTGGACCAACAGGAGTTGAAGCAAATCGATGAAATATTTCGACAATCTATCATAAGAATATAACTTGTGATGTAGTAAAGGCAGTTATCCGCATGATCAATTTCACTTAGCAGAACATATAAGATGGAACGAATATCATAGCAGATGGTAACTAATAAATAAACTTTAATTTCATGGGAACATAAAAATCCATCATCCTGCAAGCCTAGAGGCACAAAATTATTGACAGAAATTCTCCAAGCGATAAAAAAATACTGCTTGTTGGGCAGAACAAAGAGATCACGAGGCGCACCCAAATCACCTCTGGCAAAAAAAAGAGAGAGAGAGAGAACAAAAGAGCACAGATACTACCATGATAGCTAACTTTCTGATCATCTCTGTACCATGGGTAGCGCCATAATGGAACAAAAGAAAATCTTTGTGAAATTGGATTGACTAAAAAATGCACGCATTGCTATTTTTACTAATTGCTGGATTGACTAAATATTGCTCCCATAGTGAGATGCAAGAATGTAGAACATGGATATGAAGGAATGTCGGGAACAAAAGGCAGATTTATTCTCCTATTCTAGAGATGCGCACATGAAAAATCAGTTAATGTGTATAAAGCTAGAATTTATTGAAACTGACAAGTAACTAAAAAGAGTTGTCGGTGTGCTCCTCGCAAAGAAGCATACAAGGCTTATGTTATTGATTTATCTATTTATATTTTTTAATGTTATGCAAACCAAAAAGTATTACCAAGTTTAACTGATTATGTCCATGCTATACTTTGATACATTCCAGTCATTTAAATGTATCATAACACAGAATATGGAAACTGGAATTACCAGAGCACCTATTTTCGCCAATGAGAATTATTGACAGCCAAGTCCTTTTGTATATACACTGCTCAATTTAGTTAAAGAGGACATTATCATCTCTAGCAGAGTCAACCCTATAAATAGAATAACTGCTAACTTACAATCTTATTTAACCATCAATCATGCACCTAATTAGTAATTTATGTATCAAGGTGCTGTAATTTATACGAGAAAGCTAACGTTCATAGTAGAATTGCTTCCTATTAGTATTTTTTAAAACGAGAGAACTGACAGCAAAGTTTAACACATCCCTATCCTTTGCATCTTAGACTCCCAAAATAAACTTGTCCACAAAAACATATTCTACAATAGTAGATTATAAAAACTCAATATAAGTATTAGATATATTTTAAATCATGAGAGCAGTTAAAAACTGAAACATATAAATCTGCAAGTGAATGATCAGCAGGTGTAAGTTTACTCTGAAGTTGAGGTTTCGCCATCCGAGTTGAAACACCAATTGTCAGCAGGATCATCTAGAAGAACTGAACATTTCTCTTCAAAAGTGAGGTTTGAAGGGCATTCACATTATCTGTAGCGAACTTCATAAAATTTTTTAATAACCTGAAACAGAATCAAACATCAAATTCCCAGTTAAGAAAGGGTCCTGGTATATACAGGGTGGTGCAAATGATTATGACATTGGTAACACATCAAATCAGCGTGAAAGAGTGGAGATCATAATTGCAGTTTTGAACTAAAATATTCTTAGTTTCGATGGTGATGTACGGACAACCACATGAGCAGAAAAAAATGCAGTAGAGCAAGGAAATTATTTTACACACAGGAGTCCATCAAAACCAATTGGTAATATGCTAATTGGTTTGCTCATACCCACTCCAAAAATGATCACATCCAGGCCTCCGCCTCTCACCTTCCAGATCTACCCTTCCCACTTCTAATCAAAGTAATAGATCAATGATGAAGTGCATCCCATTTGTTCCAATTTTCACCCTCTTCAGCTGATTGCCTGATTCTGAACACCCGCAGCTCTGGATTGACCAAGTGAGACACCAAAAATTTCTCGCTAGGATCAACACCCATTGACCACTCGTTGTGGTGGCCTGACCACCAATAATTTGAAGGCAGTGTTGGGTGTCGAGGTCCCAGACCTGGATAAACTTGTCCTTGGAGCAGGTCACCAGCTTCTTGTTCGAATCCAGGAACACTAAATCAGTTACCTTTAGAGAAAGGAAGATGTCCTATAAGTGCAACACTAAGAATAAACCTCTCACCGGGCAAATCCAAAATCGCCAATTTTCAATGTGATTCACAGCTCAATCAGTGCGGAGAAAATAATGCATCTCTGAACATATTCAATGGATCAAGTAATCAGGCCAGATAAATAACTGTACAAATTATCGAGAAAAGAAGACGGGGTTTCGGCCCATATCACTAATGCATTTATTCTATTTCCTAAGGAAAAAAACAGAATAGTCTACGTGACAAACGACTAAGTACACAAGACCAGAATTGTACCACCATTAAAATCATACAGTCAAAGAAATTATGCAACAAATACAACATGAATCGGATTCCATAGTTCGCACCCTCAAAACATATTTTTACATGTGTGACTCAAAATGCAGCAAACTGTTCTTATAACTTCCGTTTTTATAGTGAGTAGTGACATTGACTTTCGATTTCCTACACAAAGATAACAATAACGCCCAGCAGGCTCCCCAGCCAACCAGTCATGGTGTACTTTTCTAGTCCACCGCACATAACAGATTGACCTAGATTCCACATAAAGTCATACTGTACTTTTATATGCACACAATTGCAAAAGGTAACCATGCCTAAATGTGAGTTCTTTTGACCAGAGACAATCAAATTCAGCTATGAATACGATAAAGCTAACGTTCAAAGTAGAATTGCTTCCTATTAGTATTTAGAACGAGATAGCTGACAGCAAAGTTCAACACATCCTTATCTTTTGCATTTTTTAGGTTCCTGAAATAAACTTGTCCACACAAACATATCCTACAATAGTGGATTATGAAAACTCAATAGAAGTATTAGATATTTTTCAAAGAACAAGAGTAGATATATTCACATTCTCTGTAGCGAACTTCATAGAATTTTTGAATAACCTGAAACAGAATCAAACATCAAATTCGTAGTCCAGAAAGGGTCCTGATATATACAGGGTGGTGCAAATGATTGCGAATTTGTAACACATTAAATTAGTGTGAAAGAGGGGAGATAAAAATTGCAGTTTTGTACTAAAATATTCCTAGTGTTTATGCCGAGGTACAAATAACCACATGAGCAAACAAGCAGTAGGTCAAGGAAATTATTTTACACTCAGGAGCCCATCAAAACCAGTTGGTAATATGCTAATCAGTTGCTCATATCCATTCCCAAAAACCAAATTTGGATCACATCCAAGCCTCTGTCCCTCGCCTTCCAGATCAACCCCACCTTGCCATACCACATAATGCATATGATTCTTTTTTTTCGAAACAAAAAGGAGATTTTCTTTGTGAACAAGTACTAAGTAAATGAACAGCCAAGGAAGACAATAGCCATCTTCTAACTAAAAATGATTAGCAGTTCATTTAATGCACGAGTTCTTTCTCAATTGCACATATATGATAATGGTCATAGCAGAGCAGATTTGAAAAGTTACCTTGGCAGGCAACAAATGGTGGTGATGTTGAGAACCTTCTGACGGTGGGCATTCTCCTTCACCGGATGGGATCAGAGTAGCCCTCTCCATGAAATATGCACAAAAGTAGATGGCACGCATCACATAAGGGGTGAAGAAACCAGACAAGAGGACTGATTCGGTACCTCCTGCCTTCTCGGTCACCATGGGCAAAGAAGGCTAGGTTGGGGATGCTTCACGAACAGAGAGAGATGTTCTCCTGCAGAGAAGAGAGGGAGCTTCACCACATCGAAAACAGAGAGAGAGAGAGAGAGAGAGAGAGAGAGAGAAGCGATGAAGAGGACACCTTGTTCATGACGTTGGCACCAGGGTCAGAGCCGCAACGAGCACCCTCTTCACGCGGCTTGAACCTGCACATCGGGGCGCTCGTGCCGCCGTGGCCATGGATCCAGACCTGCTCGATCTGGGGCGAGGGGGAGGCGAGGAAGTCGTCTGTGGTGAGGATAAGCTGAGAGGAGAGGAGAGAAGGGGTGGGGAGCAGGCTGTGGGGGAGCCCTGGTGGCGGCGATCGGCTGTGGGGGACGGTGCCGGTGAGTGGTGGCGGCGGCAGACGAGGGAGAGAGAGGGGAATCAGGGGATGGGGATTGGGGAACGTGGGCTGGGGTGGGCGATCTGTTTCTGGCTTTTCCTCTCTCTCCCTTCCCCAGTACGCCAATCGTAACGCGAGGCCATGCCCAATCAGGAACATTTTTTTCTCTCCCAGCGATCTCTCTTTGTCTAGTAGCGATCCAACGTGGCATAGCCAGATATCCCCTTTGATGCGTACCTTAGGCTGATCGTAATGAGATCATAACTAGTATCATACACGCCAACTGCGTAATTTAGATGGCGCATGTAATTAAACGGCGAAAGAGAGGCCGAAAGATCATATCACGACATCAGATCATAATAAATGCAATCCTACTACGCCACATGCAAGAATAAATAAAGCCATCTACGATACTACTACTATACGATACTACGATTGTAGTAAGAAGATTACATACCAAAGATCATATGGATTGATACTAACTTATGGTACTACCCATTACAAACAGCCTTATTGTTTTGGATGAAGCCATCAACCGGAAAGAAAAACAACAAAAGTGAAAACGGCAGATACAGGTGCTACAAAACAGCTTACAGGCACCGCAATAGAAAGCACAAGGAAATTCTACAGGTGTTTCAGAGGAAATTCTACAGGCACCACAACCAAAACAGCTTACAGTTCAGTCCGTTTTGCTTCAACTATGCAATGAAGCTGCAATTAGCAACTGATTCAGAGGAGCAAAATTGTTTCCGTTCGTGTTGCAACTCACAAGTGCAATCAATTACCGAATTCGTAGAAATTACAGTAGGTGTTCCTTTATTACTGAATCACAATCACCACTGGATGAGCAAGCGAAGCAAACTCAGCAGCGCCTGACGAAGTCGGCCACGACGGCGAGCTCCTTGGCGGCATCGTCGCAGTCGGGATTGAACAGGAAGTAGGTGTGACTCTCGCCCTTGGTCTCGTAGAACTCGAGCTCGCCGGCCCACCCGCACGCCTTTGATCCCTCCGCGTACGCGCGCGCCCTCTCCACGAACCAGCACAACTCCGCGGTGGTGACCAGCACGCGGCCGGACCCGAGCTGGCGCCACTCCTCCGGCGACGCCGCCGGGTTGATGTACGGGTGATCACGGCCGAACTTGTCACCACAGGCCACATCCCACACGCGCTCCACGTCGCCGGGGTAAAAGAAGGCGGCGTCCGGGGACTCGCCGCCCACCGGTTCAGTCCCCCAGAAGTAGGAATGCAAGAGCGCGACGCCGCTGACCTTGTCGCCGTAGCCCTCGATGCCATCCTTCCGGAGCCTTATCGCCGTGTTGTGCGCCATGTTGGCGCCGGCACTATCGCCGGCGAGGACGACGCGGGAGGCGTCGCCGTGCGCGGCGAGCCAGGGCTCGGCGCCGTCCGGGCGGCACGCGGCGACGAGCGCCTTGAGGGCCGCGAAGGCGTCGTCGTACGCGGCCGGGAGGTGCTCCGGAGCGAGACGGTAGTCGACGGAGACGACGACGGCGGAAGCTGCGGCGGCGAGGGAGGCGGCGTACTTGTGGTAGATCGGTGAGGCCGCTGTGTGGACAACGAACGCGCCGCCATGTAAGTAGACGACGACGGGGAACTTCCTTCCAGGTTCCGCCGCGGCAGCAGCGGCGGGGAGGTAGAGGCGGGCGGAGACGTTGGCTGCGGGGTCGAGGACGACGTCCTTGGAGGCGACGCCGTTGGCGGGGTCACCGGAGGGGGAGGGCGGGACGGTCTCGGTGCCTTGCAAGCGCTCCACGCGGCCGCTCTTGTGGATGCGTATGAAGCCGGGCATGTCGTACACGATCTCGGAGCTTGGGTCCATGACGGCGGACGGCGGCCTTTGGCTTCCCGGCGGCAATTGGAGCAACGAGGAGAGAGCTGCCCAGGTTTTGTGGATGGGTTATCGTAGCAGTTGCACGATGGGTTATGACTTATGAGATACTACTAAATTTTGTAGCACCGGGACCGATCGAACACGTCACGTCAGCTCGCAGTCTCGACGAACCATTTTATAAGCAGCAATCACAGCATGCTGTAGTTATTTAATTTATCTACACATAAATCTTCTCTGCAGTGGTTGATCTACCATGGACTTTTTGGGATCAGTCACACATTGCACTGAACAGGACAGCCCGGGCCGACCGGTCGTATATGATTTTCTTCCTCCCTCGCCTCGCTTTCTCACGACTCAGGCTGGTTGTAATGGGAAGTATCATATACTAGTATCAAGTATATGATACTAATGTATGATACTACCTCTCTAACGACAAGATCATATATTAAGACATGTGAAGATTTTATTTATCGCTACGCATTTATTACACATATTAGATAAAGCATTTATAATGATATGGTATTATGATATGATACTTAATCCTTTTTTTTCATTTAATTCGATGACACGTCATCAAATTTGCCTAGTTGGCATGCATGATACTAGCTATGATACTTCCATTACAACCAGCTTCAACAAGCTTCCAGGGCAGCCGTGACGAGTAATGCTACACCAACGTAACCAACCAGGTGGGGGATTGGCATTGGAGGATAGGGGAGGAAGGGGCCCACCCCCTTGAAAATCAGGGGGGAAGAGAGTTAGTTAAGAAAATTTACATAGGAGTTTAAGTAAGCTTGCGAGATGTAGGATTATCGAGCCGCGACCCAGCAATCCAAGTAGGGTCAATTTGGATAACAAAACATATGTTAAAACTTAAAAAACATGAATCAAAGACCTAAAAACCCAACTTGACTTATAAACCCAACTAGAGGGAGTAGCAATACTGTTGAATTCACTCCCTCAGTATTAACTACTCCCACACCCTTATACTCCAGAGGGAGTATTTCTTTACGGAGGGAGTATTATCTATTACTTTGTACTAAATCAACGACAATTAATATGAATTGGAGGGAGTACCAGAGTTCCTTCCCAAAGAAAGCATCCATTTTCTCAGTCCATCACACTCCAATAGCCTGACAGTCCTAAGATATCAAACAACACCCGCAGCATAACAACTGGCACAACGACATCAAAACAGGCACTTGAATAAGAGGGTAAAATCACTACAACACAAATGCAAATGATGTATCCCCTAAATACATAAGATCGGGCATCTTTTACTGCACACACTATCCCATACATCCATATCACCTCTTGGCGCCCTTCTCTCCAAACAGAATCGCCCAACATCGGATGCAGAAGCATCCCTGATTCCCTCTCACCAGCTGCTGGCAACTGGCATGCAACTCAACCATCAAAACAATACCAAAGAGTTTCACCGTATGTGCCCGCAGTTCGACATAAGCCATCAAAGGCTGCGCTTAAGCACTGAAGCTTCAGGCAGTGGTTAAAGCATTACATGTTGTGCACGTGAAGCCTAATGTTCCATTAAAGCCGCATCAGTTTCTGATAATGGTGCAAGCAAGTCCTCGTGACGCGTACGTGTCGTGGAACAAGGAAGGCTCCAACATAAGTGGCGGGAGAACACTTGATCAAGAGCATCATCCGTCATAAATGATTGACCACTGACTGGATCAAAGAAGTTTGCAGCACTGCTTGGATCATCATAGCCATTCAGTTTACCTGATAGATCTGGGGCTGCAGGCATTGGGCTGTCAGGATTGAAGTAAGGATCACCTGTGCTCTTGGGCAACTTTGACTGTGACGACGGTAGACCTGTCCTTTGTTTTCTTCGATTTGCCACAGCACCCACATCCTTCCTTGAAGCAACTGTTGATAGGGGAATGAAAAAGTGCTCTGAACCATCGTCACTACTCTTGTCCTGTGCACTCTCCCTGCTGCTCAATGGCTTTGACAGAGCGGCTTCGCGAACAGAACGTCTGATGTCATGGGCAAAATAACCATCATTTTCGTGCACTGAACCATTTGCTTGATCTTTGGTTGAGAGGTCAATAAGTGCTTTCTTCCGCATAATTTCTTTGCAAGGTTGGCGTATAGGGCATTCCGCCTTTTGTGTCTGTGTTCCTTTTCCAGAAGAACTTGGAGTCAGGCTAAATAAAGGAGGAAGCTTCAGAGCAGGACTACTCCCAACCTTGTCAATGCAAGCATTGAAGAGAGCTTAGAAGACATCTCTGAAACTTCGCTGCTGCTTTCTTCTGATCTTCCAAGCACTGTATTTTGCACAGACAACTGTCTGGAGTTTGTTTGATCCATCGGGTTACTAGGTACACTATTCACTTCTTCTGAAAGTTCTGCTATTGACTGCTGCATTGCTGGAATAGCTTCCTTGAGTTGATTAATTAGGCCCTGTATACTGACTAAATGCTGGCGATGTTCGCCAGTGTTGCAGTTAATGAGTCGGCATGGCTACTAGCTTCAGCCACAGACGATCATGGAGCAATTCTGGCTCCCTCCCCATCATTTGCTTTGGCCAAATGAAGAGATTGTTTATGAATACGCTGCAAAGCATGAGTCCACCGTCAAGAATTTCAGCTACGCCAACAGTTTGTTGGGCACGCCCATTCCTATCATCTAATCTTGAAAGGGCTTCTTCCTTTCCCTGGAACAAAGATATCTGCTCCTGCTTGTCCAAACTTGAACCCACATCCATTGCTGCTAGCAATCATGCATCCAGATATACGATACCTATGCTCACGATGTGCTATAAGATCTTCAATTGGCCCGGAAGCTAAAACCTCATGCTGGTCCTTGCGAGCCAATATCGATTCCCACAAACGTGTTGCCTTAGATACCAAATGTGAATTCTGGACCGGACGAGCTTGAGATACGTTCGTCCCACGGTTCCCCTCTAGCTTGGCTTTGTTTCTCATAACTTGTAGCTTCTAACTCCTGCTGCAGACATGCCTCTTCAGCACATAGACTTCGGAATTCAGCAGTCATTTCATGGGCTAAATTGACCAGGTTGTTTGCCTCTGAACAGCAATATTTGCATTTTCTAGAAATTTTCGCCTCTCGAGAGCAATCCTTGCTTTGGTTACAGGAAGCAATGCAGCCGCATGAAGATAAGAGACATCTGTGAGCGCCGCCGGCAGTGGATTTGATGCCGCATCAGCCGGAAACGTCCTCCTGTGGACCTCCCTCAAGGCATGGACAGAGAGCTGCCACAAAAGCTCAACGAACCTCGGCCCGCAGCAGGTGGCGAGGGACGAAACCCTGGAGTTGCTCCGCGGCAGCGCCCCCTGCTGCTCCAGCTCGCTGATGACGCCTTGCACGATCTTGCGGAACTCCCTGGACTGCGCGGAATCGAAGATGGGCCACACCTTGTCGAAGTCCTTGGCGGACTGCGCGGGGCCGCGGAGCGAGGACAGGAGGAAGTAGAGGAGCTGCTCGCCGAGGCGAGGGTTGGAGTGGCGGAAGAGGCCGACGCGCGCGGGGGCGGCGCCGGCGCCGGCGGGGGAGCCGAGGACGGCGGGATCGAGGCCGAGAAGGAGGCAGTTGGTGTACATGGCGCCCTCCAGCTCCGCCTCCCGCTCCTTCTCCCGATCCGTCGACATGGCCACCGGCTTCTGCTGGGGGGCTGGGTTGGGGCTAGGTTTAGGAGGAGCGGGGGGAGGCGGGCGGCATTGGAGTCGGGAGATCTCGCGAGGCGGAGGCGGAGGCGGAGGTGGAGGTGGGAGACGAACAAACAAACAAAGAAAAGCAGGCCAGCCGTGTCGAGTCGAAATGGCAACAATTTTATTCAGGGCCGGTTCGGGCTCCTACGAAGAGGCCAATCTTGTCCCTGTTCAGTCCGGTACCGACCTCCAGGATACGAGATGCCGAATGGCGCAAGGTGGAGCGGACGCTACTCATGTTGTGGATCCATTCCATTCCACATTGCGAGAATGTTTTTTTTTTTGCGGGAACGAGATTTTTTTTAAGAACAGCTAAGAGCATGAATTTGGCAAATCCAGCCCTTAAAAACTCCGGACACAACCTCAGACAGCGGCTCCTCAAATATCGAACCGGACAACTACGTTTCTTGTGTGAAACCCTTAAAAACATGCGCGTTAGTCATATAGCACAAATTCATCACAATATAAATAATTAAACAATACACTAAAGCAAAACAATTCACAACTCAACAATCCGGACATGTCAAAATAAAATTCAACGTCTAAGCCACGGCTGACCAACTTGACAAATCACTCACCGGACGACATCCATGACGTGTGCCCTGCCGCAGGCGCTGCATTTGTCGCCTCGTACTTCCTATGCAGGTTGATCTCCTTCTTCTTTCTTCCCCTCAAGTCACTTCTTGCCTTCTACATCCAAAAGACTTGTGTCCGCCAACATTATTCTTGAATCCCGCGTGTCTCGAGCAAGTTGCAACCTCTCTTTTTCAAGTTCTATTGATCTAAAAGTTTGGGCCTTCTTGAGCTCCTATTTGACACATGCATCTTTCTTCTCCCTCTCAATTTACAACTTGTTGTTCACCCTCTTCCGTCCAAATCCATCCTCTCTTTTTGTGCATCCAACATGATATTGTACCCTCCTCCCTTGTGGAAAAAAGCTCGCCATGTGGTGGACATTTTTATCGCACAAGGCCACGGGCGGCCCTCCCTTCTCCCATTTGTTTTCCATCATTTGCCGCCATTTATTGGCACGGTGGCTCGCCTACTCCCCTTACAACTTCTTCTTTCCCATCCAAACCAATGGATTGTTGGGAGCTTGAGCCATCATTTTTCTTCAACCTCTTGTTGCCAGTCTTGAGGTTTTCGACAAGTTGCGTCCACTTTGGTTTGTCATTCAATTTCATCCAACAATTGCTAAAACCGAATGACTACTTCTCGGTTTGTTGGTATAAAGTGGTCGCCAGCACCATCTATCAAACAATAATTAATCACGAGAATGTGACATAAAAAACTAGCGATGAAAATTATGTCAAAAATGAAGCAATTCAATCTACGTGACTTGCATCTCCAATCCCACTTTGATTCCAGCCAAGTATGAACGCATAGTGGCTGACAAGCTTGTTCATTTTGTCTTGGATGATGGACCATCTACGTTGGAGAGAGGCCATATTGTGGGTGGTATTGATAGGATTTGGCTTCATATATTCCGTGTGTTCATGATAGTGCTTGTGGGACACTTAATTAACTCAGCTCGAGCTCATATGAGCTTGGTGAACAATAAAGTTTAAAAAATCTGAAAAATTGTGGCAAATTGACATTTTTGGATGATTGCAAAGTTTGTCATAAATGACCTTCGTGGAATTTGTGGCAAAGAAACAAAACCAATGCTTCAACAGAGTTATTTTCAAAAGTTTTTGCAGTGCTGATTTTTTTTCACGACTTGCACGAACGGCATTTCTGTCGGCGTCCTGGGAACGGGGGTCCCCAGACTTGCCTGCCTGCGGCCCACGGCGTGGCTCCACCAAATGCCCTCAGACGACCCATCTTCATCAAGAACACTCAAGACCTCATGAGGGGCCAAGCTTCTCATGAGGCGGACGACACAAGACCTCCTTAGGGGCAGCCTCATCAGCCGGGCTCATGAGGGGCGGAGAGATCAAGGCAAGGCACCTCATGAGGTTCCCGTGGACACAAGCCATGATGACTAAGGCCAGCAGCGCCAACAAGATGCAAAGGTACTCTGCTTTCCTCTTTGGTGCTAAAGAGGCAGGCGCAGGCGAGGAGTCCTGAGGCATCAGGCAAAGGTTTCCATATCGGTGCAACAAGACCAAGACCAGCAGGGCGGAGGTCACCGTGGAGCCCACGATGGCGTCACCACCAGAGCCTTTGGCAGGCGAAGACCACCTTTAGTCAGGATAACTTGTACTGGTTGTTCCCCTTCAAATTTGGCCATTGTTGGATCCCTTCCCACCTACATTTGGAAGAGGACCAGGGCCTCTATAAATAGGACTAGCCACCACAGTAGGGGGCAACTGATCTTGCAGATCCATTCCATCCTCACACGCACAAGCTCGCCGAAGCACAAGAACACCTGTCCTCAGAGGTCGTTCTTCCCTTGTACTTGTTCATCCTCAGCCCAAGAGGCAATCCACCACACCACACTGGAGTAGGGTATTACACCACATCGGTGGCCCAAACTAGTATAAACTCTTGTGTCCCTTGTTCTTCGGGCTCGACGAGCTAAGCTTTGAGATCGTGGTGAGAGCGTGAGCTGGGGGGAGGAGAGATCTTCGTGCGCACCCTAGAGTTCGAACCTCAAGGGTTTTGCCGGAACCCGTAATCCGACATTTGGCGCGCCAGGTAGGGATGCGCTGAAGCTTTCCTTCTCTCGATCCACGTTCCACCGCTCCACCGCATCCATGGCGTGACGCTGCCGAGCTCGCGGCTGAAGCGCCGGGTCGCCGCCGCCTATGTCGCCAGACAGCCTCGCTTGCGGGCCTCCCGCTATTCTCCGTCACCCGCCGCCAACGCCGCCATCGCCTGGGAAACGAGCAAAGAAGCGCCCTCGCCGCACCTCTCAGGTGGCGGACGGCCAGACCGCCACTCCATCGCTAACTCCGCCGACTTCATCGCTCTCACGCCGTGCCGCGACTCCACGGACGCTGCCAGACGCGCCGCCATGGCACGCGAAGCCTCGCGGTTACCTCTCTACGACGCACTTAGGAGGAATGGTTGGACCGCATCGCCGAAGCTCGCCGCCACCGGGGCTCTCCCGCACCGCCCCTCTCGCCGCCGCTTCGCCCGCCACCGCTGGGCGACGTGGCTCATGGAGCGCCCACCACCTCCGCACCAAGACGGCACCGGCACCAAGACGCTGCGACTTCAAGACGACTCCACTCACGGGCGCTCACAAGATGAAGAAAGAAGTCGCCAAGAGATTCCCCGCCAGTAGAAGACGCCTCGCACTCTTGCCGCCACCATCGCCAAGATCGTGGTGTCGCCGCAGCAGCCGCACGCGACCACCAAGACCAAGCTCCTCCTCCGCGGCGCACCGGCATACCGCAGTCGCCGTGCCTTCACCTCGAGTTGTGCAAAGATCGCTCGGCCGGGCAAGTTCAAGCCAGACCTGCCTCCGCGCTACGACGGCACCCCCGACCCGGCGGAGTTCTTGCAGCTCTATGAGCTAAGCATCGAGGTGACCAACGGCGACGAGAAAGTCCTGGCGAACTGGTTTCCCATGGCTCTCAAAGACGGTGCTCGCCGGGCTCTTTAACCTACACCCGGTTCGATCTCCTCCGGGTGAGATGCCCACCGCTTGCCGCTAACTTCTGTGGCACTCATGACCGCCTCTATTGCATGGGTGGAAGAACTAAAATAGAGGATTCTGAAGAAAAAAATGGACCTTCGAAATCCAATTTTATGTGTAGCGCAAAGGAGACCGGCCGCTGGAGACCTACGCTGCATCAAGCAACAGCCAGGGGAGACTCTGCAGAATTACATCTAGTGCTTCAACAACGTTCGTCTCAAGATCCCCAAGGTGACGGACGAGGCCATCATTTCAAGTTTTCTCGATGGCGCCCGCGACGCCAAGATGAAGGAGGAGCTCGCCATCCACGAGGAGCTATGCACTGCGCCGGATATGTTCAACATGGCGACAAAATGTGCGAGGGCTGAGGAAGGGCGCCTCTCCCTCCTCGAACTCCCAGCTACTGACCTAGAAGAGAAGAAAGCCAAGGCCAAGGACGTGAAGCGCAAGGGGGTGGCCGTGCTCGTAGCAGAGCCAGACACAAAGCGTGGCCGGGACCACCCCGAGTCGTCTGCGCCTTCCACAATGTACACAGCCACAACACCAACAACTGTCAAGAGCTCAGGGCCATTCGAGATGGACGCTTCGGTCGACACCACGAGCGCAACGACCGGGGCTATGGCCGAGGAGGAGGATGAAGTGGAGGACGCTGGGACGACTGCGGCCCCCGCCAGGAGTGGCGCGACCGGCCTCGTGAGGATGAAAGGATCGAGAAGAGGTGTCTTGTGGGGGGTGAATAGACTCTAATCAAGAAAAGTTGCAGTTTTTAATTTCTTCAAGTTGAGGTAGAGTTTTAGCACAAGTTTAAACATTCACAATACATATCAAGTAAGCATGACAATAGTATATGAGCAGCGGCAAGTAAAGCATACACTTTGCAAGAATGTAAAGGGATGGGATTGGAGTGTGCAAACGCAATTGGAGACACGGAGATTTTTGGCGTGGTTCCAATAGGTGGTGCTATCGTACATCCACGTTGATGGAGACTTCAACCCACGAAGGGTAATCTGCTATGCCGAGTCCACGGAGGGCTCCACCCACGAAGGGTCCACGAAGAAGCAACCTTGTCTATCGCACCATGGCCATCGCCCACTAAGGACTTGCCTCACTAGGGTAGATCTTCACTAAGTAGGCGATCTCCTCGCCTGCATAAACTCCTTGGTTCAACTCCACAATCTTGACGGAGGCTCCCAAGTGACACCTAACCTATCTAGGAGACACCACTCTCCAAAAGGTAATAGATGGTGTGTTGATGATGAACTCCTTGCTCTTGTGCTTCAAATGATAGTCTCCCCAACACTCAACTCTCTCTCACAGATTTGGATTTGGTGGAAAGATGGTTTGGGTGGAAAGCAAGTTGGAGAAGGCTAGAGATCAAGATTCATATGGTTGGAATGGAATATCTTGACCTCAACACATGAGTAGGTGGTTCTCTCTCAGAAAATGTATGCTGGAAGTGTAGGCATGTTCTGATGGCTCTCCTCACGAATGAAGAGTGGGTGGAGGGGTATATATAACCTCCACACAAAATCTAACCATTACACACAAATCACCAAACTCGGTGGGACCGAATCAGAAAACTCGGTCAGACCGATTTAGTTCATAATATGACTGTTAGGCATTTCGGTGGGACCGATATTATCAACTCCGTGGGACCGATGTGCTAGGGTTAGGGTAAAACCTCATCTTGGTTTCGACTGACACACAAACTCTGGTGGGACCGATTTTGGTAAAGAGTTAACCAAAGAGTTGGTCACAAACTCTGAGACCGACATAAATCTCGTGGGACCAAATAAATGCAACATGCACCGTAGAGTTTGCAAGCCCATCTCGCTGATACCGGGATCCCATTAGTGAGACCGAATTGATTAGGGTTTGTGGCAGTGGCGTTGTCAACTGAACTCGGTGGCGTCAGATAGAAAGTTTCGGTGGTGCCGAGTTTGACTTTTGGTTTGGGACATATGTGGATATGAGAAAGTGGTTGAGGGTTTTGGAGCATATCACTAAGCACTTTGAGCAAGTAAGCCATTAAGCAACACCTCACCCCTTTTAATAGTATTGGCTTTCCTATGGACTCAATGTGATCCTGGATCACTAAAAGTAAAATGTAGAGTCTTGAGCTTTTGAGCTTGAGCCAATCCTTTGTCCTTAGCATCTTGAAGGGGTTCCACATCCTCTTGTCCATGCCACTCCATCTGCTGAACTTGTTTGAAATACACTAGATGAAAACATTACTCCAACAAGAGATATGTCGACATTAATTACCAAAACCACCTGTGGAGCACTTGTGGTTTCAATCTCCCCTTTTTGGTAATTGATGACAACATACATCAAAGCTTTAGGTAAAGATAAAGAGAATAGCAAGTAAAGCTTTGAAGGACATGTAACATGCACAGTTCCCCCTACATGTATGCAATCATGTAAATAAGGAATATAAGAGCATGTGAAAGCATAGACATGACAGAAAGCAAGCAATGAGTTACATGTGTCTTGGCTATATGCATCGAGAGAAAATGATATGAGTATATGAGGTAACCTCATGTTCATGATTCCTTCTTGCAAACAATATGTACATTAGCAAGAAATCTTCATGCACATGAGTGTGATGCATATACTTACCTTTGTGGTCTTGAGCTGGCTTAGGAAGGATGAACCTCGAGTAAACAAGGTTAGATAACATGATACATCTACTAGCACTACAAAAAATACACTTCCGTGATGATACATGTTTGTCACAAAGAGGTCGCTTTTTGTCATGCATGTACATCCATGACAATTTTATGACGTAATCAAGATAGTCATACCGTGCCGTCAGAGAAGTGTTCCATGACATTACCAAAATTATCATCACTAAGTGTCCACTTCCATGACGATAAATCGCGTCACGTAAGTGCTTTCGTCAAGGGTGACCGACACGCGGCATCCACCGTAACGAACACCATTAAGCTTATCGGGTTCGGTTTTGATCCGATAACTCACGACAAATTTCCGACCAATGGGGATTTTCCACGGTAAAATCATCATTGGTCGGAGGACACACGTGTCGGCTCACCGCTGGGACAGATGTCATCCACTCATTGGACCAAAGTCGCCTATGATACGCCGACACGTGGCACGGCCTAACGTAGGCCCATTCTCGTGAAAAGGCCGCCCGCTTGACTTGGTCAAAAGGTGGCAGTCGCCCACCTAAAGCTTCGTCAACGGCCTCGCTCAAGATATAGCCCATTTACGCCTCGCTAACCCAGGTCTGCTATTTACCTATCCGAATTAGGCCCAAGAGTGTCATCCGGCCATCCAATATGATTCCAGCCCATTTTAAGTTCCTACCCATGTATGGCCCATGACGCCTTTCTACCCATATGAGGCCCTTTTTGTAACTCTTGGCCCATTAACTACCGTGGTGAACCGGCCCGTAATGAACAAAGGTATCACTTTATACCCATTAACGGCCCATTAATTCATTGGGCTGTTTGCAGCCCATGTTATCTTTCGCCTTCTCAGGCCCATTTATTCTTGGGCTCATTTCCAAAGATTCGTTACTTACTACCGTTATCGCCATTTTCGCCAGGGCCAAATTCAGCCCGTGGTTATAGTTGGTCTGCTTAGGTCTGTTAATACGCTAATGCTTTTCATAGCATCATCAACACGGCCTATTAACGACGGGTCTGCTATGGTCGGCCCATGAATGGACAACTCCAACCCCAGCCCGCTTACTTACCATAATGCGGTCTGTTTTTGGCCCAGGTTTGGCCAATCGATCATACGGCCCGTCTAAGGCCCATTGATGATACAGCCCGTAGAAGGCCCATTGTTTCGATGACTCGTAGAAGGCCCATTGTTTCTACGGACCATAGAAGGCTCATTGTTTCTACGGCCCGTAGGAAGCCCAGTGTCACTACAGTAAATATGTAACCCATGGCATGTTAAAGGCGGGAAGCTACTATAGGTTTAGACCTGCTAATGGCCCAACATGATTATAGGCCCACGTTTTGGCCCATATGAGTAACGGGCCGGCCTGAACACCAACAACACTGAGATCCACTAAACCTTCCGGCCTAAATTACAACATACCGACCAAAGAATAAACCTAGACTATACAATAAAGAAATTACGGCATATTACATCCACTGGGAATTAAAGTTCGCTACCGGTGATAATAAAGTGCAACATGACCGTTGATTACATACACTGGGCATCAAAGGTCGCCACTAGTGCATATAAACGCGCCGACAAAAGAATATACAAAACTGGGAGCACTTCAGAAGGCACTAGACCTGGCAAGCTCAGGCCCCACAAGCAGCTGAACAAGCTGATGAGACCTCAGTTGTGTCAACGATAGATGCTTCATCCCTAGTCAGATGGCACCATAGTGCGCAAGGCAGTCCCCCGACATCTTCATTACATCTTTGACTTCAAGTCGGAGTCGAGATGAAGCAAGCCTTTTCCGCTTTAAGTTGAGATCAAGAAGTCGAATCGATTGAGGTAGCGATCGCACAGAGGTTGTCTCACTCCTACCGTGAGTAGCTTCAACTCACTGCCTTCATCAAGACAGACCTTGGGGTCATCTCATTGTCCTCAAGATGGTTTGGCTCACTATCTTTCCTAAAGTTCTCGCCTCGCATAAGAGATACGACTAAAAGAGAAACAAGGAGACACGTAATATGTTTCACAATTATATAAGCAAATAAATGGATCTGTTTCAAGATAAGGAACATGTTTTTACAACTACAATTTAAAACTAGTAGTTGTTGCAAACATCCAATTAGATGTAAACAACAGTGGAGGAAATGATGCCTATCCAAATCTATACTAGAATAAAGTTTGAAGGCTTGAGAAGGATGAACTTACATTATATGTTAACACGGGCTGGACAAAGCCCTTCTCCATGTTGATGGAAAGATAATTCAATAAATCCCCCAAAGAAAATTCTTTATAAGCGTTGCCATTATTCTACATTTTGCAAAGAGTAAATATAGATCAAATAATATTGGAAGAAATAGAGGATAATGAAGCTCAAAAGTGCATCGATGATACATAATCAAATAGCAATTAATTAAGTACAGCGTTACAAGGCAAAAGGTACCGACAAGAGGAGTGCAGACATCAACGGTGCAAAGTGGCATTGGCTTTATTCAACATTTTGGTAAGAGTAAATGTAGATATGATAATTTGGAGAAAGTGGAGGGCAAAGCGTATAAGATGCGTAGTAATGCTAGACAATCAACTATCTCGCGATGCATGTACAAGAATACCACCACCGTCTGTTATTAGTTGTCGTCAAATGGATGTATCTAGCACTATTAAGTTCTAAATACATCCAATTGATCAACAATTAATTCGATATAGAGGGAGTACATGACAATGTGTACTTACATGAGCAATCCAAAACTTCATAACCATGGTGTTAATTTTACATTTATCTAAGAGTAATTATAGATCTTATAATTTCAAGCAAAAGGGAGGATAAAGAAGCTTAACATTTACAAAGGATGCTACATAATCAAACAACAATGAGTGTAAGCATGTCGACAAAGGGCAAGAGGTAATCGACAAGAGCAATGCAGAGCCCAAGATTGTCGTGGAGATCCTATGATCCTTTGAGCAAGGAGATTCATCTGAAATTAGTTTTCATACAAGAGAGAAGGTAAGGCACATGCAGAAATTTAGGAGTTCAAATTTTGAATTGATATCATAGATTACTGGAGGCCGGGCTGTCGCCAGCTCTAATAGGGGTTTGGCCACTAGAGTAGGGGTAAAGTCTATTACAGCTTGGGCCCGTGTTTTCTATGGTCACGATCTATCTCGATTTAACAGTATCACTACCTTTTCAAATACCTAGTTTGTACTCCTTGATGATCTGCAGACTCACCCTCTTCCTTTTGGACATCTATTATGAAAGAACAACATTTGACCGGAAAAACATAGTATGATGACACATGGAATAGGTATGTAAAATGGATAGGTATGGCATATACTCATATATGATGCTTAAACTAAGCAGATGGTGTAACAGAGTAGAAGTAATGCAAGAGGTCGATGCAAAATATGTAAGCACCAATACAACCTTGCCAAGTTAGAGCATGCACCTGCACCTTGATGGGTGAATAAGATATGCCATCCTCCACCATGCCAAGTTTGTTAGCCCGTGGATTGTTCCGCAATATTCCTCTCGTGCGCCCATTCTCATATTCATTTTGATAATGTTCAGTACCTGGCATGCATGAAAACATAAAAACAAGTGAGATTATCTTTGTAATGCAGAAGTTATTCTAATACAATACTTCCTCCCTATAAACCCCTTTGTGCTATCTCTGCAATTCTTCTAAGAGGTGCCATGCATGCTGTAATTTGGTGTGTGCATTAATATAATGTGGCCTACTACTCAAATATGAGAGCTCCAGAAGTGATGATACTTCGCAGATGACAGCTTCAACATATAGTAAAGAAGAACAAGTTGACCTGACCTGACAGATTAAAAATATACTAAGGGAGAATAACTCGACCTGACCAGTCGACCGCAAGAGAAGAGGATCATCTTAAAGAAGAGCAGAAGAGCAAGCAGATTGAAGATATTACAAGTCTTTCTATACAACGTCGGTTGGCCACCCATGATGAACCAGAAAGACAGAGAAATAATATTCCTTCCTGGTCTCTCCATATGTGGCTCACATGCATTTCAAACTAAAGTAGGAACATTTAGTCGACCAATTAAACATCTCTCGCTTTTACTAATATCAAAGATAATATCAGATTTGAATTTGTACAACTAAGCTTGTTTAGCTCGATGGGTGGAGCAAAGGTTATTATTTACCTAACCACGAGGGTCGATCGTGGTCATCATAAAATGGGGAAACCGTAAGCATGATGAGTATAGTGTTGACCGTGGTAGTGGGATGGCAGATCCGAAGTCGCAAAACCGCCAAGAAAGGATAGTTAGCAACCGATATTTGCTTTGAAATAACAATTAATATTTGGTATGGACAAGAAAGTACAACAACAAGTGACAAAGAAATGCAATCATTGCCTCTATATGTCGCGACATGCATTTGGAAACTCAAGTGGGACCTTTAGCTAACCAATTAAATGTGTCTCGTTAACTAATATCAAGATTACATATCACAATCATATTTGAACAACTAAGCTTTGGAATTTGAGTGTTGTGTTGTTTAGCTTGAAGGGTGGAGTAATGCTAGTATGACGTAAAGCACCTACGCAGCATCATAGTAGAGTAGATAAAAGGGGAAAACCCTAAGCATCAAGAGTAAAATCAGGAAAGTGGAACTAGCTGGACCAGTGGGTGGCGCACATGCTTTTCGGAACGAATATAGGAACATTAGGTGACCAATTAAACATTCTATGTTTTAGTAATATGAGCATCATATCAGATTCGTATTTCAACACATAAGCTTTGGAATTATGAGTGGCATGTTGTTTCGCTTGATGGGTTGAGGTCTTGAGGAGCAGTGCATAGCACTATTACCTAAGCAAAGTGAAGCACCTACGATGATGGTAGTGAATATAAAGGGGGAAACCATAAGCTTTACGAGTATAGTGACCGTGACATGGCGGATCCGAAGGTGCAAACCGGACAAAGCTACTTCGCAACCAATGTTTGCATTCAACTAGCCACTATGATTTGGTACGGACAAGAAAAGTACAAGAAACAATTTAAGATCTATTTTCCGGTGAGATCAATAACTTAAGCACATATGGAAGAGTACCACCTCTCTTGGCGACGCCTGTAGGCCCCTCGCCGACACGTTGAGGGTGCCAAGGTGCGATGGTTGTCACAAGGTGGAAGAAGACTTTAGATGGCAGACGGCCGGGTTGGGGGACAAATCCTGTTGCCGTGGACGAGGCGGTCGTAGGAGCGGCAATGCCAAAGTGGACGACGGCGCCGATGAAGCGAGACGACGCGATGAAAGGATCCTGGTCCAGCGGATACGTCCATCTCTTGAAGTGGATGACGGGGTAGGGGTAGCGGCTCCGGCAAGGTGGAGGATGGGGTGGCGGACGGAGGAGGCTGGCCGTAGTGGGGAGGTTGTCGGCGCCGACGGTGTATGAATGGGGAAATGGAGGGGAGGGGACCTCAAACTTTGGGACACGCTTGTCTGAAATGTGGGAAAGTTACGAACTTATCCCCCGTTTAAAATTTCGGACATCACGTCGGTTGGGGATAGGACGGTAATCTCGCATCTCCCAAATATTTGTCGGTAACAATTTCAGGTGAGGAGAGGGTGTTTCGCCGCCAACGGTTTGCGCCCACGGTGTATGAACAGAGCTGACAGGTAGGGCGGTTGTGTCACGTCTGAGGGAAGTTACACATCTGCCCCTATTTAAAATATTAGCCTACATCAATTTCAGACGAGGAGAGTTTGTTTTGCCGCCCATTGTGGATGAATGGGGAAATGGAGGGAGAGACACATGTCTTTCGGACGAGCTTGAATCAAATGTGTTTTGTCACCACGCTTACGCCCACCGTGTCTCGAATGGGCTCAGAGGCCGCCGTGTCACGCTCGATTGAAGTTATTAGTTCACCCTCATCGACAGCCGGTGTAAATCCGGCCGATAAGGATGTCAAGTTTCGTGGGTAGACAGTAATTTCCATCTCGCAAACACTTGTTTCGGGCAGCCCACAAATGATAGTGGGTGTTTAGCCGCTTGCTGAAAACTTGGGAGAATTAGCATTCACGCTTGCCTCGGGCCCCGCAATTAAATCCAAATCCAATTTTTATTCGATTATGAATATCCACAGATAATTCTACGTTTTTTTTATTTATTTCTTAAAAACCACAACAAAGATTTATTCCACCTTTATATATGATTATGATTTAGAAATGCCATGATCTTCGAATTCAGTAGGTTGGATACACTTTGAGTCAAATAGTTATTTCATCCAATACAATATGCTCACACGAAAAACAGTTCACCTTATGTCAATCATACAAGTACTAAGGATTACCTCGCCTAAAAAATTCGGATCATTACAACACATGGACAACATAGGGGGTCTTACAACACAATCCATTCAGAGACATGACACAACATGCAAGTACAATAATCTAATGACAATTTCAACTGCTATCTAAAGAAGAACTGAGATTACCCTGGGCTTCAGATAGCAGAAGCAGCATGACCTCCTCCATCTTCAAATGCAACATTCTTACTTCCTCCAATTCTTGGGTTGCTTGCATAATGCGTGCAGCTAATTGCATAATTTCCAGCTTCAAGATCGAGATTACCTCATTCATGGCAGCCCCACCATCTCTTTTCTCGCCTCTAGTAGAGCCTCAAGAACTATAATATCCGTTTCAGATCGCTTCTCCCGGTGTTGCTCTCCGAATCGCCACCATCCGGTAACATGGATGGCGACCGCTTCCACAAATAGATTCGGGGTTGTACATTGTGTCCTAGTGTGAACGGCATCCCGAAAGCTTTCACCGGACATAAGTAAGAGATAGTTATCGCATGATCCGTGCAGTAAGCTTACATGGTAAACGACATACCTAATTATTGCCGAGCATGGCAAGCTATATTTAAATGGTTCTAAGTAGCATTAATAAAAGAAATTAAAATGGTAAGATGAAACTAGGGATGTAAGTGGCAAATAAACGACATCCGCCATCCCATCTAGTTAGTTTTTGCTAGCTCCCTGGTTCATTTTCCTCAAAAACAAAAACTCTTTTGAACTATCATACCACTAGTGGACTTTAATCGACTAAACGGGACCCAGCTTGACATCCCTAGTTGAAAGGGAGTGTACCACCGCTATATTTAAGTTGCCAAGGCATCTAAGCAGCTTGAAATAATCTGAGAAAGCACTTAACAAAGGTGGCCTCATATAAACTACGAAGACAGTCTTGTGATGAAGTTCAGAGGAAAAGTTAAGGACTCAAATGAACTAGGAATGCATTTCTTTATTTATAGTATAGCAGTAATCACGACATATTGGCCAACTCTGTATAGCGTAACAAGTAACAAACAAGCATTCAATCAAGCAATACAAAGAAAGGCATAACCGAACTATTTGTTATTCTCAGAGGATTATAGGTTGAGGGCACAAGCCAAGAAAGCATCCCACACGCATTACATTTCACATGTACTAAAACACACCGGCTTACCATATGTTGTCGTGGAAGCCTCGTCATTGCTGCAATGTTCTTTGAAGATATCATCAAGATCCCGTGGTTGCAAATCTACTTGTTGTAGTTTATTCTGCACCTCTATTTAGGTAAAATTAATTTTAATCGCATGCAATCGGGTTTGAATTGATCATCAATGGTTCATCTAAACTAATGAAAGAAGGGTGTGTGCATACACGCATAATATATCCGCTTCCCTCTATTTTTATGCTTGTTCGAGGTGCCAAATTTCAAAAGAACAAATATTTTGCTTGATGGGGTTGGCAGCTCCATAATTAATAGAAGCATCAAATTAGTCATGCAACTTGGGAAGATCAAGAACACACAAAAAAGTAATGAACAGAGGCTCAGAAAAGTGATGTAATAGCTAGCATCGTAAAATGTAGGGTAAAACAAACAAAACCAAATAAATCACATGCTAGTTTGATGATGTGTAGTTAAGCAAGAGAACATGAAGCAGTCTGATGGAACCAATAGGTGGCATCAGAACAACACCATTATCATAAATATAGCATGCAAGAATTAAAATAGTAGGCAGTGATATCTAGGAAGTACAATAATAGTTAGGACAAAACTAAAGCATATTAACTATATGTGCACTGGTATGTAATTTAGCACATGTAACATGTTCACCGCTGTAAGTATGGCCCTACAGTGCAAGAAGAATAACGGCCTCATGAAAAACTGAATGATGCCCTCAAGAAATTCAAAGGTGCGGTGCTTATGCTAAGAAAGTGAACGAGGCGCCGGCCGTTGGATAATAGTACCGATTCTCGGCGCGTATGGGTATCATTGGCATACTTGATAGCTAAGGATCGCCGATGGTGCTCGTGTTATGCGGTTGAGTTTGGGTTGCCGTCGCTGCCGTCATTGCGGCCCGTGTTACTTGGTTGTGGCGCCTGTCGACATACAAGAAAGCTCATCTGTGGTAAGTGAACAGTTGCACGATAAATAGAAAAACCGAAGGAGTACAGATCGAAATAACCTGATGAGGCTGCGATGTTGGTAAAGCAGGGCCGATGGAGTTGAATATGGCGTCCGTGGAGCGGGTCCGGTGCAGTGGATGAAGGCTTAGGCGGGCGCGTTGTACAGTGCTTTAGGTGAGGAAGATCTGTTGTGGCGGACGAGGGCTTGTATGAAGGGCCAACGAAGGGACGGATGAGGGAGTCAGTGAAGGGCCTACACTGTGGTGGACGAGGGCGCCAAGTTAAGGTATCCGTGCGGTGGACCATGATGGCGGCCAAGGAGATCTCGAGCGGTGTACAAGCCGGGCCAAGCGGCTCGTGAAATGGTGAGTTGGCGCTTGGGGGTTCCAAGGTGCGGAAGGTAGATCCATCGGTGTGAGGTCCACCGGCCGTATGGCGTGAGGACTAGATTCAAGGCTTGCCGTGGTTGGGGGGGTCGGGAGGGAAGGGAGGGGCCTGGGAAGAATGTTGGGGGCAAAGAGGGGAAAACAATGGAGTTACCAAAGCAGCCCTTTTCCGTTCATGTGGCAGGGGTAAAACAGAAATATCACAGGGCTAAACTTTCAGGCGCGAGATATTTCGATGTGAGCGGGAAGTTTGAAAGCTTTTGGCGCCTGAAATTATAATCTGCTCTTATACGGCCGACTATGATATCATGGCCGAGAATTTGTTTGTTTTATGGCAAAAAAAAGTGCAAGTTTTGAAAATCAATGTCTCCAACTCGAAACTTAGATTGTCCATTCAATTCAAATATGGACCATTGAGCTAGTACAAGCAAATACCATCGTACGGTCCAATTCAAATGAAATTCCAAATGTGTTTATCCTAAATATGATGACAGAGGCAAAAATGTGTATGTGTATGAATAAAGTGGATGATTATAAAGTTTGAACATGCCCGTATGTGTATATCTCTAGGTTTGATATATGAATTTGAAATCACGAAATCCCGGCTTAAAAAATGTACCTCCATTTAAATGAATTACAAAAGCTAATGATGGAGTCGAATTCCAAAATTCCAATCTTAGGTTTGTAATTCTGGTACATCAAGGTATATCACGCATGTTCAAAAGTATCGCTATCTCATAGTCCAAACTGTGAAACAAATTGATCAACCTTGAGTGCACACACTATTGACCATGTATATCTCAATTAAGCTAAAGTCCCTCAAAATATAGACCGCTCACTCTTTATCCTAAGCCAACCCCCTCATCACCCACCCCCACCCTCGTGCCGCCCCCACACACAGAGAAGTCGTTCTCTCCCCAAACACCAACACACGAGCACATTAACACCCTCTCTCTTCTAAAGTCGGGACCCCAATATAGGCCTCTATCACTTTGTCTCTTGGGCATGCACACATCTCTTCCCCACTCTCTAGCTAGGTCTCCCAAGATCTCTCTCTTTCCCAAGCACACAGACTATGTAGAGTGTGTCTTTCCCATACACACAAAACATCGCCCCCAAACGTCTATCTCCCTAGTTATGTGGTTCTCGCACACTCACCTCACACACCACCCCCACTGCAAAACAAGCACACTTTGTCTCCTTATGCACCACTCTCCTCTTTCTATCTCTCCCACATGCAGACCTGCCCCAGCTCCTCCCTCAGATACATATATGTCGTGGACTCTTTCCATAGCTCCCTAATGTATCATCGTTCTCGATCTCGCACATTGTTCTCACACCATCTATTATAGATCTCTCATGAAGTCCCTATCACACACACGATGACTCCCTTCCCTTGCTCTCCGTGACATAGGCCAATTTCAAACAACATCAACATTGTCTCCTATCTATACGCCCATTTATGGACACAAACCCCCCCTCTCTCGCCCCCTCTCTTCCTCTCTCTCTCTCTCTCTCCGTCGCTAGTTCTCTCTCTCTCTCTCTCTCTCTCTCTCTCTCGCTCTCACACCCCTCTCCCACACACACTCGATGTCTCTTCCAAATAGTCTGCTCCCCCCGCCCGCACCCAAGCTATCCCGCTACAACACAAGTCACACCAATCCCCTTCCCTTATACTAGGTTTACATCATTAGTGGTCTCACACTCCACATACACACACTCCCTCTCACACACAAACGCCGCACAAACACACACATGTACACGCACAAACACCCATTAACTGGATCCTCATCTCTCCCCATGTCCGCATGTGTATCTCAGACACTCACTCTCTAATTATGTATATGTGTCTCCACGTTACACAACACAAAGGCCCATGTACATGTCTCTCTATCCTCCACACACATAGACACAAAGAATCTGTTATCATTGCCTCGCCTCTAGATATATCACTCTCTCTCTCTCTCTCTCTCTCTCTCTCTCTCTCTCGTGAAACACACTCAACAAGGGTTTCCCATGAATAACTCTACCGCCTATTCATCAACAAATGTGGCAGTACGTAACACGAGACGTGAAAAGAATAACTCTACACGCGCTTAGACCACCTAGTATGACTACTAGGACTAGAGCAAGCCAAAAGCACGCCGCCACTCCCCTCCTTATCGGCGACGGAAAACCTTTGTTTTACACAATGAGAAGTCATTGTGCTAAGGCCTCACATGCCGAGGCATTGAATAGAATGTAGATGCTAGTTTACGGAAACAAGTATCGATAATACGCTTGTATCTCCATACTTATATTTCTTATCTCATAAAACCGAGTTGGTGATGATGGTACGCTGCCATCTTGCAATATAGACCGTCCCGATCTATATCCTGATCGATGGAAATTAAACTAAAAGATACCCGCACTTCTCTCCACATTTTCAAACAAGGCCTTCCCTCGCTCATCTTTATCTCCAACAACCTCATTGTGAGAAATTAAGAAAGGAAGCCTCTCGAACAAACTGCTTGGTGGCCGCCGCCAAGGCCGCCAATCCCCATGCCTCCGCCACCCGACCACCAATCACCACCACGCCCCACTCCTCTTCACCTTATCTCCTATTTAACAAGATATCATTAGTTTTTACACATGGGATTACTCCCGCATGGGTCAATCACAACGAGTGTTTTTATAAAAAATGCACCTTGATGTTCCGTGCAATGCACGGATCTTGCTAGTACTCCTACATAAGACTAAGTTGGTGATGATGGTGTGTCTGCCATCCGTCGTTTGTGACCATTAGATCTACATCTAACGACTGTGAGGTAAGTTGTTTCCTTTTCTCACAAACATCCCACTTGTCTACCAATTTGCAGAAAAACCCATAATTAGTATCTTAAAACCAACCACATTCCTCCCTGACCTCACCAAAACAGCCCAAGGAATATATTCTAATTGAAACATAATATATCTCTAGTGATATATGTATATCAAAGTTAGAGTGTTTTGTATCAAGTTTGTGAATAAGTATTATTCTAATTATGATTTGTTGCAACGCACATGAACATTGCTACTATTTCCAACCATGCAATTTTTTCCCTAGTATTCCATAGTTTTGAGTTTTCCATCAAGATATTAGTCACTCATGGTTGATATTTACTTTCAATCATGTACACATATGCACTATGTAACTAGCCTTGCTTATTGGGTTCCAAGCTTAACTTTCACTCCTACTTACAATATGTAGAGTATTTAACAAAAAACTACCACTTTCAACTAGCCCTAGGAAGAATCTATTGTACAAAAAATAGCAAAAACATACCCAAAATTTCTTAATCCACGCCAAAAACTACTACCTACTGATTAGGTTAGTTTAAACTTATTTATGACAGGGTTGGCCCATTACGTCTGCGTCGATTTGAGGCAGCTTAAACCAACATATTTTGTTTGACCGTTGACACGAGGGACCCACATCTGACCTTCTATCCTGTTATTCCCCCTCAAACCATTATTTTTCCTGAACATTACTTCAAATAGTACTGATGCGTGTTCGCCGGTGGCGCCGGTGATGACCGAGTTGGTCGCCGCTCCGCCGGACGGGCCGGACACCGCGCTGGCCTCCTCACGGGTTGGCAGGCTAGCCCGAGCATGACTCACGAGTGATCAAGCCGCCACGCTGGCCTTCGCTCGAGCCAGATGGCTGGCCTTAGGGCGGAGCGCGCGAGCAAGCCGACGCGCCGCCGTGCTAATCTAGCTAGCAAACCTTGCAGACAGGCACCTGGACGGAGCTATCTTGGCTAGCTAGTGGCCACGAGCGCCGGACGGAGCTGGCATCCGGGATGCCGCAAGATGGGCTCGCATCACGGGCGGTTTTGACTCTCGCTTTCCGCCAGCTAGCTGGGCCGCGCCCCATGGCCGATGATGACTAGGTGGACGGGCCGGAGGTAGGAGGTCACTCGGGTATTTTTGTGCAGACTGACATGTAGGTCCCACAAGTCATAACGCTCGGTCGAATAGAAGGCGTTGACTTAATGGGCGACATGGGCCCTGTTTGGATACTCTAAGTCAGAGGTTAGATTCTAACCCTGAACTAACACTAACCAAAGTGGTGTTTGGATGGCGTGGTTAGATTAACAACAAATGTATCCAAACAGTATCGCTGCTCGGGAACGGGGTACCTGCATTTGCTCGCCCGCGGCCCGCGGCATGGCTCAAGGGGTGGCCCAGTACGACCCATCTTCATCAACACAAGCTCAAGACCGTCGCGGGGCTGACAACAGGAAGCTTCCTCAGGCACAGCCTCGTCAGGCTGGCTCTCGAGGAGGCGGAGAGATCAAGTCGGGGTACCTCACGAGGTGCCCATGACGCAAGCCATGACGACCGAGGCTGGGGCGGGCGCCACAAGAAGTTGTCCTCATTTCCCTTTGGTGCAAAGGAGGCAAGTGCAGGCCAAGGCATCGTGCAAAGGCAACCATTTCGTGCAACAAGACCAAGACCAGCAGAACGGGCAGTAACGGAGGTCATCGTGGAGCCCAAGCCAAGGCCATCGCTGTGGTCTTTGATAGGCGAGGACCGACTTTAGTCAGATAAGTGTACTAGATGTTCCCTTAAAATGGCCGATTGTTGGCGCCCTTCCCGCTCAATATTTGGGGAGAGGCCCAGGGCCTCCGCCTATAAATAGGACTAGCCACCCAAGGCAGAGAGGATAAATCTGCATCGGCATCTAGAGAGAGAGAAAGAGTGGCGACTGAACTCCCCTAGCAGTTCATCGCACTACCAAGAATGTACCGCGAGGCTGTTCTTCCCTTGTACTGCTCATCATCGGCCCCTGCAGGCAATCCACCACGCCACACACCGGAGTAGGGTATTACACCACAATGGTGGCCTCGAACCAAGATAAACCTTGTGTCCCTTGTGTTGTTCTTTGTGTAGTTTAGATCCTTGCGAGGCGATTTAGATGTAGGTAGGTGGAGGTGCGATCTCCGCTGGCAACCCGTAGTTCGAACCTTAGAGGGTCTGCCGAACCCGAACCGACATTTGGCGCGCTGTAGGGTGCACCGAACCGCCTTCCACCGCCTCGCTTACGCTACCGTGATCCATGTTAGACGCCGTCGAGCCTGCGGCCGAAGCGCCGTCGCTTCGCTACATTGCCGCTTCAGACGTCTTCGCCGGCGCCGCTTCACTGCTCTCGTCAGATGTCATTAACGCCGCCACCGCCCGCGGGAACGAGCAAAGCATGCGCTGCCTTCTGCAGATCCTTCGGTGTGGCGGGAAGGTCAGATCGCCACCCCGTCACTGACTTCCAGCGGTTCTTTCGCCCCACGTCTGTCAAGGCCTTGTGGACGCGGACGCTGCTGTTCTGGCACGGAACTCCTGCACTACCGTCTCTGGCCGATGACCTACGACGAGTGGCTCGGGCCTGCATCACCGAAGCCTGCTGGCCGCTGGGCTCCTATGCGCCATCCCTCCCGCTGCACCGCTACCGCCTTTGCATGGGCGATGAAGCTCGGGCGCCTCAGCCCCCCTCAAGAAGGCGCTTTGGCCCCAAGGCGCTGTGGCCCTGGTGGAACCCACTCCGTCCGGCACCAAAGACAAAGCAAGAGAAGAGCTGCCAAGAGGTCCTCGCCCCAAGAAGCTGCCCGAAAGGCCGCCTGCACTGCTCACACGCATCAAGGCCTCCCGCTTCTCCAACAAGGCTAAGACCTCAAGGCTGTTCCCTCGGCGGCACAAGACGGAGACCTCAAAGATCAAGCCCTCCATTACCAAAGGCCCCTGTACATCGCAGCTGCCAGGTTTTCACCGCCGAAGTCACAAGCAGCTGCGGGCCTGGCCGGGCAAGTTCAAGCCGACTCTGCCTCTAACGCTACGATGGCACGGCCGACTGCGGGAGTCCCTCCAGCTCTATGAGCTGGGCATCAAAGCCACCAACGGGGACGCAGAAGGTCATGGCGAATTGGTTTCTATGGCGCCAAGGACGGTGCCCGCACCTGGCTCTTGAACCTGGCCTGGCACGATTTCCTCCTGGAACGAGATGCGCACCCGATTCATCGCCAACTTCCAAGGCACCCGCGATCGTCCCCCGACCATGAGTGACTTGCGCCGCATCAAGCAAAGCCATGGGAGACCCCGCAAAGTTCATCCAACGCTTCAACAACTCTCGCCTTTAAGATCCCTGTGGTGTTCGAGGAGGCCATCATCTCAGCCTTTCTCCGACGTGTGCGTGCGGACGTCAAGATGAAGGAAGAGCTCGCGATCCATGAAGACCTGTGCACATCCTCGAGCTGTTCAACTTGGCTACCTGGCGCGCCAGTGGTCGAGGAAGGACGCCTTTCCCTTCTCGAGCTGCCGGCTGCCGACCCAAAAGAGAAGAATCCCAAGGTCAAGGACGTGAAGCGCAAGGGGGCTGCCATGCTTGCAGCAGAGCCGGACACCAAGCAAGGAAGGGATTAGCCTGAGTCATCCAAAGGCGCCGGATCACAGGTGGTACCATGACCTCCACACCCACAACACCAACGAATGCTAAGAGCTCAGGTGCAAGTGATCGCAGGCAGCCGGGCCGACGCCCGAAGCGCAGCGATCGGGCTATGGCCGAGGAGGAGGAAGAGGTGGAGGATGATGGGAAGACCGTGGCCTCGCCAAGGGTGGCGTGACTGACCTCGCGAGGACCGGCTGGCAGGATCAGCCTCGTGAGGGAGGTTGAGGGACCCGCCTCGCGAGGGAGGCCGGAGGGATCAGCCTCGCGAGGATCGCCCACAAGGCAACGTGATGCCTCCCTCCTCCGCCATCGCAGCCCAAGGAGAAATGAAGACCATCATCGACGAGGCTGGGGCTTCAGGAGCCGCCAAGAATCGCTTGCATCCCGGGCGGAGCTCAAGCCCCAGCCTCTCGGCCAAGATCTTCAAGCAGCCTGGCCAAGTGAATGCAGTCCTCCCTGTGCTCGGGCCACATGCCCCCTCAGGTGGTCAGCGTGCACCATCACATTCAGCTCAGCGGATCAGCTCAAGTGCGTAGCCACAGCCGGAGTCCTCCCGATGCTTTGTTCCCCAATCATCAGCAATGTGCAAGTCACCAGGACCCTCATCGATGGCAGAGCTGGGCTCAATGTCCTGTCTGGCCGAGACATTCAACAATCTCCAAGTGCCATACAATCAGCCTTCACCAACCAAGCCTTTTCTCCGAGTCACCGATGGTTCCACAGCTCGATAGGGCAGGTCCGCCTTCTGTCACCTTCGGACGCGCGACAACCATCGCACCGAGCTCATTGACTTCGATGTCCCGCACATTCATTCGCCAGACAATGCCATCCTCGGTACCCAGCTCGTCCAAATTCACTTCAGTACTCATCACGGCCATAATGTCCTCAAGATGCCAGAAGCGGTGGAGTCATCACGGTGCCTTGTGAAGAGAGAGACGCAGCAGGTTCCCCGGAGCGTGCTTTTCAAGCCGCCACAATTGAAGATCCAGATCGCAAGAGCGGGGCTTCCCGAGGTGGTCCCTAAGAAGAAGAAGACATCCTCGGTCATAGTCCTCGGGAGGCAGGCCCCTCGAGTTCCGCGCCCATTCCTGTGGGCGCCTCCTTCCGTCAGATAGGAAGGCGCGCCCGACGCCCTCCTTGAGCAAGGCTCGGGGGCTCTCTCCTGGAGGGCCACCGACTTTGCTAAGGTCACGAGGGAGGCGCTCGGGCACCACTTGGAGGCGTGTTTCAAGGCACGTTTCCCTCGGGAAGGAGCAAGGCAAGGAGGGTCAAACCCTCAGGAGTTCGTTAGCAAGATCATTCAGGAGCTGCTGGAGTCAAGAGTCATGAGTGGCATCCGCCGCTTACCCGTCGTAGCTCCCCATCCAGGCGAGGATGGTGGGCTACGCGTCTGCATCGACATACCAGGGCTCAACCGAGCCGCCTCAGAGCGCCTCGGCCCTCACGCTGGGATGCTATGAAGTTCCACCCCACAGCTATGTTCGCATGCCTTACGGCTTGCCAAACGCGGCCGCCAAGGCTGGCCAGCCTCATGAGGAGCATCCTGAGGCTCAAGTGGCCAAAGGCTCCGCAGCCCCGACGGGAGATGGAGATGGTCCGCGAGGAGCCACCAGCGCCTCGAGCCTCCCGAGGCTCCCCGGCCTAGGGGCTCGTGGAAGATCGGCTTCCGCAGCGCACGACGCCCGCTACTTTAGCATCCTTCATCTCCAACATCACCAGTGACGCCCTTCGAAGTTTCATTTTCAGCCGGGAGCACCCCTGTGGCTGCATCATTCCTGTGCCGCTGTGGGTCCGGCCCCTCGCAGATGTATCCCTTTTGATTCATGTTTCTAGTTTACTTTATTGGGGCGCCCCGGCTGTGTCATCCCCTAAGTCGCCGGGCCCACCCAGCGATGTTCGCCTTTCTCGCGCCTTATCTAAATGGATTTGCTCCTTCGTGATTAACGTGTTTGACCTAATCGCCCGCCGATTGACACCAATCGATGGAGCTGCTCCCTAACGGCACGACGCTATGCGCATGGGTCCGCCCTGCAACGCCGACAAACCCGAATGGCTGAGCTCGCTGCGGCAGTTCCCCGCTGAGGCGCCACTCGTCAAGCCTTCCTGCTCGGGTCACCCTCCGTGAGCAACCAACGGCCGATCGCCGATTGTCATGGCGTAAATCTCGTTCTTCTTGTGATGAGCCTGCGGATCTCTTCAAGGAGCAAAGGTCAGCGAGGGTCAGGCGAGGCCTTCCCGACGCCTCCTTCACTCTCGTCCGCGCGAACCGCTTGCACGTTAAAGGGGGGGTACCTGAGCATCGCGACTCATGGACTCCTACTGGCTCTCCAGCCCTCACCTCCTGGCCTTGTCCACGGCATCGCGACCTGGCATACCAGCGACGGCTGAGCTCGCTCGAGGGCCGGGACCCGAGGACGTAGAGCAGAAAGGGGAGTAAAGGCGAGAGGGAAGAGGCATGCGGGGACCTCGCCGGGCAACTCCTCAGCTGCCGATGCGCGGACCTAACGCCGCACCAAGAAGCGGTTCCTGACTCCCGAGATAAGTCATCCTCCGGAAATACTAGCTATCGCAGCACCGACCTCGCACCTAATGCAATCCCGTGTTGGCAACGTCGCGCTCTTTTCTCACCGAACGATGACTGCTTGAGCGCTTAAAGGGGACCTCCCGAGCATCGCGACTCAGGGGCTCTTATCGACCCCGGGCCGCCACCTCCGCCTTGACCATGGCATCACGACCGGCATACGAGCGACGGCTGAAGCCCGCCTTAGGACCGACTCACAGCAGAAGGCCAAGCCCTCGCAAGGTTCGAAAGGAGGAACTAAGCTAAGATGGGATGAGCATCTCGCACCACTTCACGACAAGGATCATATTGACAAACGGAACCGCAGGCACCTTACAAGCCCCCACGGGGTGTGTTCTTCGATTCCTCGCAAGGAACAAAAGGAGCAGATCCTAAAGAGTGCTAACTACGCGCGTCTCCGCAAGGAGACGCCATCATCAACAGTGGGCCGCCAGGCACCGGCGCCAACCCCATCCAGATCATCGGCGCTGGAAGCCTGACGCGCCCGCCCGGCTCCGAGTGCAGTGCAAGCTCGGAGGCTCGTAGCTGTCGTCACTCGTCTCCGGAGTCGCGAAGAGCTCGGCGGAGTCGCTGGATCCTCCGACACCTCCGCTACCTGAGGAGCTGCTGGGGGAGTGGTCGGCGAGCCTAGTCCTCGCCACGGCAGGGCCCCGGCCGCCTCTCTTAGGGCAGCACCCCAGCCGGCGTCCTTCCGCGTCGAAGACCTTGAAGAACATCAAGGAAGCGCCATTGTACTCCAGGTGGATCACGAGGCGCCTCGTCTCGGCAGACTCGGGCGATCTCGCCTCAGCCTGGTCATGAAGACCTTGCCTTGAGCGACGATCAATCTCCGGCCCGGTCATAGGGTGCTGCACTGGCATGTCGCAACCAGAGCTCCAGAGAGCCCATTCAAGGAATCACGAAGGCGAAGGAGGGAGGAAGGCGAACCCAAGACCGAGGAGGCATGTCAAGGTGGAGCACAAGCTTTCGGAGGAGCCCTCGGCATGGACTCCGGAGGAACAACGCCAAGACCGCTGTGATCCGCCGACGCCGACGGCGGCGGCCATCCGTGGCGCTCGGCGTCAACTCCTTCGTGGCCCTCAATGCGGGCGTATAAGGGCAGCGGGAACTCTGGCGGTGGCCGCCGTATCAGTGGCCTCGACACCTCCTGCCGGGCACCCTCATCTCGGAGGCAGAGGGCTAGCTGCTTTCTTCGGAAGCGGATCGGGACCTCTAGGGGAGCCTTTTCCTTTCTCTTCTACGGAGAACCAGTGGATCGGAGCCATTGTCGCAATGTGGAGCAAGGGCAAGGATGGAGAAGAAGGAGAAGCAAGAAGAGATGGACTGGAAGGGCTCGCGCCGTTCCGTACATATAGCCGGGGGAGGCCAACCGTCGACCTCCATGATCACAGGTAATCATGACCCGCTTTGCATGCAGGGACTTGTCGATTCGTGCAGTTGCCGAGGCGTCGTGGGGAAGCAGGGACGCCCATGTCCAATCAATCGCCACGCGGCGCCCAAGGCCACAAGCTGTTGGGGCCCGCGACACTTCGCACTTGCCCCTTCGCTTCTTTGCTAAGCCAAGTCAAGGCGTGCCTTGGGCCCGGGGGCTACTGTCGGTGTTCTGGGAACGGGGGTACCCAGACTTGCCTGCCTGTGGCGTGGCTCAAGGGGTGGCCCAGTACGGCCCATCTTCATCAACACAAGCTCAAGACCCTCGCGAGGGGCCAAGCCTCATGGGCCGACGACAGAAGCTTCCTCGTGCACGGCCTCGTCAGCTGGCTCGCGAGGCGGAGAGATCAAGGCGGGTACCTCACGAGGTGCCCATGACGCAAGCCATGACGACCGAGGCCAGCGGGCGCCACTCGCAAGCAAGGTCCTCATTTCCCTTTGGTGCAAAGGAGGCAAGCGCAGCCAAGGCATCGTGCAAAGGCAATCATTTCGTGCAACAAGACCAAGATCGCCAGAATAGAGGTCATCGTGGATCCCAAGCCAAGGCCATCATCGTGGTCTATGGCAGGCAGGACCCACTTTTAGTTAGGATAAGTGTAGATGTTCCCCTTCAAAATGGCCGATTGTTGGCGCCCTTCCCGCTCAATATTTGGGGAGAGGCCCAGGGCCTCCGCCTATAAATAGGACTAGCCACCCAAGGCAGAGAGGATAAATCTGCATCGGCATCTAGAGAGAGAGAAAGAGTGGCGACTGAACTCCCCTAGCAGTTCATCGCACCAGCCAAGAACAGACCCTCGCGAGGCTGTTCTTCCCTTGTACTGTTCATCATCAGCCCCAGAGGCAATCCACCACGCCACACACTGGAGTAGGGTATTACACCACAATGGTGGCCTGAACCAGTATAAACCTTGTGTCCCTTGTGTTGTTCTTTGTGTAGTTTAGATCCTTGCGAGGCGACGAGACGTAGGTAGGTGGGAGGTGCGATCTCCGCGCGCACCCCAGAGTTCGAACCTAGAGGGTCTGCCGGAACCTGAAATCCGACAACAGGGCCATGGGTTGAAACGTGCCTATAACGATACTTTGTAGAGTAGTCGTTTCTTGGTAGGGCTGGTTGGTAAGAGCATGTACAATGGTTGATAAGGTAGTCTTATCTTAAGTTTGCCACGTATGCAAGTGGTAGTAGTTTCTTGGCATTATTAGTGGTTTCTTGCATTATTAGGGGTTTCTTGTAAGGAACAATGTACTACTAGCGACAAAAGGTGATTCTAGGTTGCATTGTACTCCAACGAGTACTACTAGTGGTCGCGGGAGTGTATACCTCATTTTGTGGGTTCGATCCCTAACGACGCTGCCTTTTTTAAATAGTAACTTCTGCGAGCCAATATTTTACACGAGTAGTTTGAGTTTGGAAGTCAACGGACGTGCGGCACCACAACTGGGTGCACTTTGGATAGCCTAGCCACGTGAACGGGTTTTCCTTCCCAAAGCATCTCGTGGCTCACGTGTTTCGCTTCTAGCCGCACCTCACTTGCAGCTTCCTCATCGACTAGTAGCATATTTAAACTAGTGCCTCCCAATTAAGCCCGAGGAGTCGGAAGTTCAAGGGGCATTGGGAATTGTGCAATATGGCTCTGTACGTAAAGTGCTCTACTACTACTCTGTAGCTTGTGGCGTTGCACGCATGGAATTCACTCCATTACCGGCTCTACTATAAAAGAAATTCCTCTCGACGTGTTTTTTTTGAAACGGAGGCAAAAGCTTTGCTTCATCTCATTCATAAAGAAGGAACTACTAACAAAGTTCGACGAGATCCATTACACCTCCACAAATGGAAGCAAAAAGCCTAGTCTCGCTGTACCAAATAACTCAAATGTTCTCTTCAAGAAGAATCACATCGATAAACAGGCTGCTAGTGTGTGCATGAGAGGAGCGGCTGAGTAGTCCAGCTACATGAGAGGAGCGGATGAATAGAGCACATAGAGTACCCACTAGGCCACTACGTAGGTGTACTTTCCCTGCATTGATAGTACAACGATGGTTCTAGAGAACAGTAGTACCCTCCACTTCCAACTGTAGCTCCTTGGCCCTGAGATTCAAGAGTTCAAAACTGGTGCACTATAATAGAAGTACAGTACATCACACTACTAGTTGAGAAAGTAGTACTATTACTGCTACAGTACGAGTACGTACTCCTCCATCACATAATGTAAGAGTTTTTTGACACCAGTTGGCGTGTACAAAAAATAGCAAAAACATACCAAAAATTTCTTAATCCACGCCAAAAACTACTAGCTAGTGCCAAAAATTTCTTACTAGTGCTATTATTTACAGTATAATGCAATCCCATAACGTCCCATAATGCTAGTACTAGTAGTAAATAATAGCCTCACCCCTTCGCTAAGGAACGATCTATAGCTTGAAGGGACGAGGCCCTCATGTTACTACACTCTTATCTCCTCCTCGCCAGCCTCCTCCCCCAAAGAGAAGGTAGTTCGTCGTTGTTCTATGGATTCGCCAGCGGTTCTCCTCCTCGTCGGGCTGGGAGACCTTGGACAACGATCCTCCGGGAGAAATCGCACGCTGCTCGACGCCCTCACCGCCATAAGACTCAAGGCTTCCTGCACCAACTTTTTCAAGATGGTGCTTAAAATAGCTTGGGAAAAGGCCATGCTTGTTGGTCTTCCATGCGTCCTCAAGGAGAAGGTTCTTCTATGGAACAATCCTTTGAACAGTCCACCGCTCCCTAGCCATGGTTGCATGTTGACTCCTCTAGAGTTGCCGACGTTGAGAGGTAGTCGGATTTTGTCCAATGAGCAGGCCAGTAATGGATTTTGATCATGTAGTACTTAGTTATTCCATTTCCATCCCGTAATTTCTCCGCTGCCCACCGTCTTATATATAGGTCTGGGTCAGTGCCAACAAAGATTGGCTTGCATACCTCCGGCCGGATACCACCATCATTTTGCACAACATCCACAAAGAAGGCGACTGCTCCAGAGACCCTTCTCCACCAATGGGATCGGCCTTCCGGACCGGGCGCGACCATCAACAAAGCAACGCGGCCATAACGACATTATCTCACCGCGGTGTTCGACATAAGGATTTCCATCAATGCAAGAGGCAGTAACGGCAGAGGCTGGCGCATGTTGGCGGCGGCAGATTTGTACCCCTACACATTCGGAGATGCCGTGCGCCATCTAGGCCGCATCTTCGCGGTGACAAGCTAGGGGACTTGTTTCATCTGGTTGCCATCCTACGGTACGGGAGATTACAAACGGAATGCACAAACCATCATTTGCATCCCTAACGACACTCCATTATTTTGCAGGGACCAGTCATCCCGCGATCAAAATAAGATTGCCGATCCTGGATGTGCATTTGCATCCGCGATTTGGTCTAACCTGGAACCTTGTAGCTGACTTTGGCATATTGGGATCAACTATCTTAGCAGTCGTTACCCATAGTACCACTGATGTGCAACATGGTCACACAATCTACCACGATCGGACCGTCACCATCTACCCAGGTATTCCATTTTTTAACCCTCTCGCCTTCTCTTTCATTGTTGTACAAGTACTCTACTTATGTACTAATAGGAGTACTTTTTACCTTGGAGGACGTGTATAGCTAGCTAGGCCCTTGAAGACTTGAACCCACTAGCTGCCACCATTTTTGTTTTTCCATGTCTTACTATCTCATCCATGTAGCCAAGAGTAGCTATATATAATAAGTCGGCTATTTTACTTCCTCTATACCAGAGTAGTACTATTTGCTGCACAAGATTCTTGACCGCCATATTTGAGCACAACATTATTATGCATGGACCTTGACTATGTACATCACCATGTGTCCAGATCTGAGATGCCGCATGTACCAGATGAACGGCGTCGAGTTCGACCCCCGTGATGCTACGTGGGTGTCGAGGAACACTCTTGGAGAGTACTTGCTTTTCATTGGGGACAGCTACCCCATTGTGAAGCTGTCAGATTTCAGGTTCCGGCAGACCCTCTAGGTTCGAACTCTGGGGTGCACGCGGAGATCACACCTCCAACCTACCTACGTCTCGTCGCCTCGCAAGGATCTAAACTACACAAAGAACAACACAAGGGACACGATGTTTATCTTGGTTCAGCCACCATTGTGGTGTAATACCCTACTCCAAGGTGTGGTGTGGTGGATTGCCTGGGGGCTGATGATGAATAAGATACAAGGGAAGAACAACCTCGCGAGGGTGCATTTCTGGCTGGTGCGATGAACTGCTAGGGGAGTTCGATTGCCTCTCTCTCTCTGCTAGGGTTCTATTTGATTGGTCTCTTACGGCTTGATCGATCGATCCCCCTGCCTTGGTGGTGGCTAGTCCTATTTATAGGCAGAGGCCCTGGGCCTCTCCCCAAATATTGAGCGGGAAGGGAGCCAACAATTGGCCATTTTGAAGGGGAACATCTAGTACACTTATCTTGACTAAAGTCGGTCCTCGCCTGCCAAAGACTCTGACGGTGACGCCGGCTTGGGCTCCACGATGACCTCCTTCCTGCCGTTCTGCTGGTCTTGGTCTTGTTGCACCGAAATGGTTGCCTTTGTTTGATACCCTTGGCCTGCGCTTGCCTCCTTTGCATCAAAGGGGAAATGAGGACATCACTGGCTGTGGCGCCTCGCTGGCGCCCTTGGTCATCACGACTTGCGCCATGGGCACCTCGTGAGGTACCCCGCCTTGATCTCTCCGCCTCCTCACGAGCCACTGACGAGGCCGTGCACGAGGAAGTCATCATCCGCCTCATGAGGCTTGGCCCCTCACGAGGGTCTTGAGCTTGTGTTGATGAAGATGGGCCGTACTGGGCCACTCCTTGAGCCACGCCGCAGGCCGCAGGCAGGCAAGTCTGGGTACCCCCATTCCCAGAACGCCGACAGTAGCCCCCGGGCCCAAGGCGCGCCTGGACTTGGCTTAGCAGAGAAGCGAAGGGGCAAGTGCGAAGCGCCGCGGGCCCCAACAGCCTGCGGCCTTGGGCGCCGCGTGGCGGTTGATTGGACACGGGCGTCCCTGCTTCCCCACGACGCCTCGGCAACTGCACGAATTGACAAGTCCCTGCATGCAAAGCGGGTCATGATTACCTGTGATCATGGAGGTCGACGGTTGGTGAGGGAGTCCTGGACTAGGGGGTGTCCGGATAGCCGAACTATCATCACGGCCGGACTCCAAGACTATGAAGATACAAGATTGAAGACTTCGTCCCGTGTCCGGATGGGACTTTCCTTGGCGTGGAAGGCAAGCTTAGCGATACGGATATGTAGATCTCCTACCCTTGTAACCGACTCGTGGTAACCCTAACCTATCCGGTGTCTATATAAACCGGAGGGTTTTAGTCCAGAGGACGAACAACAATCATACCATAGCCTAGCTTCTAGGGTTTAGCCTCCTTGATCTCGTGGTAGATCTACTCTTGTACTACCCATATCATCAATATTAATCAAGCTGTGAGTAGGGTATTACCTCCATCGAGAGGGCCCGAACCTGGGTAAAAACATCGTGTCCCTTGTCTCCTGTTACCACCCGCCTAGACGCACGGGACCCCCTACCCGAGATCCGCCGGTTTTGACACCGACATTGGTGCTTTCATTGAGAGTTCCTCTGTGTCATCACCGATAGGCCCGATGGCTCCTTCGATCATCAACAACGACGCGGTCCAGGGTGAGACTTTTCTCCCCGGACAGATCTTCGTATTCGGCGGCTTTGCACTGCGGGCCAATTCGCTTGGCCATCTAGAGCAGATCGAAAGCTACACCCCTGGCCATCAGGTCAGATTTGGAAGTTTGAACTACACGGCCGATATCTGCGGAGACTTGATCTTCGACGGATTCGAGCCGCAGCCTGCTGCCGCAGACTGTCCTCGATGGGCATGATCTAGCTCTGCAGCCGAACAGTGCCCTGGAGGCTGCACCAGCATCCGCTCCGACCCTCAATCCGGAGCCGGATTCCCTGATCGAGGATGAGTGGTTGGACACCACCTCGGGGGCCACGATCTCTACGACGATTGAGCCGAACTCTATCCCTGTCCCCTGCGAAGACCGTGACTCCAAGGTGCCGGACTCCTCTCCGGACTCCGAACCCTCCGCGCCTACCAATCGAATCCGATTGGGCGCGGTCATGGAGTTCACCGCCGCGGACATCTTTCAAAGACTCGCCCTTTGGCGACATCCTGAATTCACTAAAGTCTCTCTCTTTATCCGGAGAGCCCTGGCGGACTACGGTCGAAGGTTGGGATGCGGATGACGAAGAAATTAAACGCCCACCCACCACCCACTTTGTAGCCACCGTCCGATGATTTAACCGACATGCTCGACTTCGACTCAAGACATCGACGGTATGGACGACGATGTCGAGACGACCAAGACCCAGCGCCTACTGTGGCACCGGAAGGCCACCTCGTCATACGACATATACATGGTGGACATCCCAAAAGATGGGAACGGCGATGGAACAACGGAGGATGACCTCCAAGAAGCAAATCAAGCACCGACGTCAGCGGCGCCGCTCTAAATCCCGCCACAATAAAAACGGTGATTCCGGCACGGGAGATAATAACACCCCGGACAGTGCCGAAGACAACCCCCTCCAGCAGGACTCAGCGCAGGAGGAGGGAGAAGCAAGTTCGCACGACAGTGCGGCAGAAAGAGAGGTAGAGGACGATAATTATGCGACTCCTCCTCAAGATGAGGCAAGCCTCATTTACGACAAATTTGTCATACCAGAGGATCCCGCCGAACAGGAGCGTTTCAAACGCAGGATTATGGCCATGGCAAGCAGCCTCAAGAAAAAGCTGCAACAGCTTAGAGCTGACCAAGACCTGCTAGCTGACAGATGGACTGTAGTCCTTGCAGCCGAAGAGTATGAACTCGAACGCCCCTCCAAAAGCTACCCCAAACGCAGGCCGCTGCCTCGATCAGAGGAAGCACCCAAGTCACCAGTGTATGACATGGCAGACCGGCCACCTCGTGGCCGCGATAGAGAGGCCTCTAGACCCTCCGTTCAAGCCATACCCGACACCGCTCAAAGTACCAGGGCACGGAAAACGCACCGGACTTGCAAGATATATTGGAGGATAAGGCAAAACATACGAGATCGATCTACGGATCGCGTGGGCGCCCCATGACACGCGTGATGATAACCGGCCACGCCGGATCTGTAAACTCCGGTAGGGCCGAACACAATAGACAAAGCTCATTTGAGCTGCGTCATGATATAGGACAATACAGAGGTGCCGCACACCCACTATGCTTCACAGATGAAGTAATGGATCATCAAATCCCTGAGGGCTTTAAACCCGTAGACATCGAATCATACGATGGAACCACAGATCCTGCGGTCTAGATCGAGGATTATCTCCTCCATATCCACATGGCCTGCGGTGATGATCTACATGCAATCAAATACCTCCCACTCAAGCTTAAAGGACCAGCTCGGCATTGGCTCAACAGCTTGCCGCCAGAATCAATTGGTTGTTGGGAGGACCCGAAGCAACATTCCTTGATAACTTCCAGGGCACATATGTGCGACCACCAGACGCCGATGACCTTAGCCACATAATTCAGCAGCCGGATGAATCGGCGGACAATTCTCGGACACGGTTCCTAACAAAGAAAAATCAAATCGTTGATCGTCTCGGATGCCGAGGCCCTTGCAGCCTTCAAACATAACATCCGCGACGAGTGGCTTGCCCGGCACCTAGACAGGAAAAGCCGAAATCCATGGCAGCCCTTACAACACTCATGACCCGCTTTTGTGCGGGAGAGGACAAGCGCCAGCTGGCAAGTAACAACTTAACCAAAAACCCTGGTAATTCGGATACCAAGGACAACAATGGTAGGTCGCGTCGCAACAAGAATAAGTGCCGCATTAACGGCGACAACGATGAAGATATGTCAGTCAATGCCGGATTCAGAGGCTCTAAACTCGGTCAGCAAAAGAAGCCATTCAAAAGAAATACCCAGGGCCTGTCCAACTTGGACCGAATACTCGACCGCTTGTGCCAGATACATGGCACCCCCGAAAAACCAGCCAATCACACCAACAGGGATTGTTGGGTGTTCAAGCAAGCAGGCAAGCTAAGTGCCGAACTCAATGACAAGGGGTTGCATAGCGATGACGAGGAAGAGCCCCGGCCGCCGAACAATAGAGGACAGAAGGGCTTCCCCCCACAAGTGCGGACGGTGAACATGATATACGCAACCCACATACCCAAAAGGGAGCGGAAGGATGCACTAAGGGACGTATATGCGATGGAGCCAGTCGCCCCAAAGTTCAACCCATGGTCTTCCTGCCCGATCACCTTTGATCGAAGGGACCACCCCACTAGCATCCGTCACAGCGGTTTCGCCGCATTGGTTCTTGACCCAATTATTGACGGATTTCACCTCACCAGAGTCCTGATGGACGGCGGTAGCAGCCTGAACCTTCTTTATCAGGATACAGTGCGTAAAATGGGCATAGACCCCTCAAGGATTAAACCTACAAAGATGACCTTTAAAGGCGTCATACCGGGTGTAGAAGCCAATTGTACGGGCTCAGTTACACTCGAAGTGGTCTTTGGATCCCCGGATAACTTCCGCAGCGAAGAGTTAATCTTTGACATAGTCCTGCTCCGCAGCGGGTTATCACGCGATCGCTTGGACGAACCGCATTTGACGGTAAAGTTCAATGCGGTGCCGCACTACGCATACCTCAAGCTCAAGATGCCAGGCCCTCGAGGAGTAATCACGGTCAATGGAAACACCGAACGCTCTCTCCGAACGGAGGAGCACACGGCAGCCCTCGCAGCGGAGGTGCAAAGCAGCCTCTCACATCAATTCTTGAGTCCGGCCACTAAGCGTCCGGACACTGTCAAGCGCGCCCGGAGTAACCTACAACAAGATCGCCTGGCACGATTCAAGCACGCCAGAGTAATCCGCCCCAACCCCAGCCCTCTCGAAATTGCGAAGCCAGTATTACGCGTACATAACTACGCTCTGGAGATACCATGGGCATATGGGGAGGGGCACGACCACGGCACACCAAGAATGCGGCTCGACCACACCAGGGGCTCCCAATTGTGTCATTTTTTTCTCTTTTTTCAGGACTCCGTTTTCCAGAAGTCCTGTCCGGCACTAGAATCGCCGGACTCACGATGCAACAGCCAGGAAGCGTAGTTACGCCGAGTGTTCAAGTGGTCTCTATTACGAGCATTATACCTGTTTTACATACCATCCATAAGCTTACCCCTGGAGGGGGACATGTCAGATAGTCCCATCCCTTGCTTATTGCACTATTTGTATCGTTCTGCTTTCATTGCAGTACCTTTTTGAATAAACAATACATAGCTTTCGCTTATTATGGCACTCCTTTCTTTACCTATATATATGTTCATTTCATGACATGTTGCACCCGTACATTTTGGTACGGCCAATACACCAGGGGCTTAAGTACCCCAAAATTATGGTGTGATAAGTCCGAACACTTTCACAAGTGCAGCACCCCGAACTTATAGCATTATATGAATCGGCTCCGAATCATGTCTTGGGTCAATAGTTGGGTTTGCCCGGCTCCCGTGTTTTGGTACCTTATGTTCCGTTATATCGGCTAAGGTAGCATCGGAGAACCATGTGCATTGTGCCCTCAGCTTGAGCTGGGTCGAGCACCTCAGCTGGAGAAAGCTAAACCGACCGTCATGATAGGGCGAGAGCCGGTCGCTGTTCGAGAGGTTTTTCGGGTCCCTAAAGACTTATGCCGTTTAGAGCGAGGAACCGGAGTTGTCCGGCCATAGGCGTGGATAGCGCCCGAACTCGGTCTTCCGAATACTAGGGGCTTCGCTGAAATTTAAAATTATAGAATTCTATGGCTAAGTGAGAGTGTTCAAGCATTATAAGTCCGGTTGCCTTGTTTGTTGCATTGAGCGCCTCCCTAGATGGACCGAAGAATGGGAACAAGAGTGCTCAAGTTTATCCCGAACACCCCAGCACTCGTGGCATGGGGGCTGAAGCCAACGACTTGCCATCTCTCAAATTTGATAAACGGCCGCACAAAAGGTAATATTTTAAATTAACAAGCGTTGCTTTAGCGCATATGAACAAGTTTTCAGCATACATGATAACAAATGCGAGTCCATTCAAAATTACATCTTTGGAGCACTCATCCGCTTATTCGGCGGGCACCCTTCAGAGGCCCTCATACTACATTTCGGGCGCATGCGATGCTCCTTGCCCTTTGGTGGCCCGTCTCACACAAGCTTCTCCGCATCCAGTTTGCCCCGTGCACTTTAGCATGGGCAAGGGCCCGACGGACACCTTCAATGCAGACGGAGCGCTTTGATGACTTCAATCCGTGGACAAAGGCCCACCGCCGCACCAGCCCAAAGTAGCTCCCAGGCATGGCCTCCAATGGCCACAGCCGAATTATAAGGCCCTTCATGGCCTGTTCGGCGACCTTGTGGAGCTCGACCAGCTGCTTCAGCTGGTCGCTTAAGGGCACCGGACGTTCGGCCTCAGCATACTGAGACCAGAACACCTTCTCCGTCGAGCTCCCCTCCTTGGTGCGGTAGAACGCGGCAGCATCCGATACACTACGAGGCAGATCTGCGAATGCTCCTGGAGAGCTCCGAATCCGGGTAAGTAATAGGTAATTCACTTTCACATGCTTGCTTTGCATAAAGAATGCCTTACCCGCCGCTATCTTCTTTAGCGATTCAATTTCTTGGAGGGCTTTTTGGGCCTCGGCCTTAGCAGCTTTGGCACTCTCAAGAGCCGAGGCAAGCTCGGACTCTCGGGTCTTCGAGTCACGCTCCAAACCCTCGTGTTTTTCCACGAGAGCCCTCGGAGCTCTTGCCGCACCTCCGCCACTCAAGGCCCCCTTCTCTCGCCGGTGAGTCTGCAGCCGCTTTTTTCGGCCACAGACACGCTTCCTTCGTGGTCGCCACCTCGCTTGTGGCCCCTGCAGTACCCATGTTATTCCTGTTATTTTTTGCAACCGAAACCTTTCTATAAGGTATTTCTTTAATAAGGTATTACTTACCTTCCTTGTCCTCGAGCTGCTTCTTGGCTTGGTCGAGCTCGTCCTCGGACCGCTCGACGCTCTGCTTCAATGCATTGACCTCCGCAGTCAGTGCGGCAGAGGTCAGCAGCGCAGCCTGCATTCCCATATTGACATACTTATGTTAGACTCCTGCATATATCTTTTTAGATCCTTATTCCGCTTTTCTTTCCAACACCGAACTAAGCATCGTGGGGCTACTGTCTATGTGGTAATATTTTACATATTCCAAACTTACCTCAAAGCCCGTTAGAAGGCTGGTATAAGCTTCGTCAGCCCGCTCTTGGCGGACTGAATCGTCCGGATCACCACACTCATAACAAAGGCGGTGCTCCTCCTCGATGGAGGCGCTTATTAAGCGCCCAAAGAGTTATCCGGTACCTCCGGTTGGACGGAGGACACCGGCGTCTTACTCTTCTTGCGAAGGGATCGCTTGCCGGACTCCGGAACCACTGAAGGTTCCGGCATGGAGTCCGGACGAGGGTCGGGCTTAGAGCCCTTGGGGGTATCGCCCCCCACGCGCCTGGAGTCCGGGAGGTTGCCTTGCGGCGCCTCCTGCCCCACTTCCTCTTGACCAAGCCCCTCTTGGGGCCCCACCACGGCGTCGTCCGCAGCGTGAGGTGAGGAGGCGGTCGGAAGTGAAGTACTCTCCATTTCCGACGAACCCAGGGACCCGCTCGTTGAAGCGGCGAACTCGCCCTTGGGCGGGCTGCATGATTGTTCGACATTAGAGAACACTATACAATAATGAAAACCCATGGGTATCCGGACACTTACGATCTTGCCATGGGCTTGGCCCTTGTTGGCCAATCCTCCTCGTCGTCGTCGACGTTGGTGGAGAAGTCCGGAGGAAGGGTTCTTCCCTTCTTGGACCCTCCGGCCTCCCCGCTTGGGCGGCCTTCCTTTTCTCTCCTCTTCACTGGGAGAGGCTTTTTCCTCCTCCTCGCCCTCGGGAGAAGATTACGCTTCAGATCGACAAAGACATGGCGCCGGAGCTCCTTCGAGTTCCCGTGGCCTCCTTCTTGGCCTTCTTCTCCGGCACCACATGGGGTATCGAGCCAGCTACCTCACAATTGGGCGCCCACTGGGTCTTCCGCAAAGGAGCCGGACAGTTAATCTGTCCGACGCCTTTCAGCCGATCTGCCAAAGATTAGGGAGTTTTAGATCCCACATAGAGTCAATCTATGAAAAAAGAGTCCGTAAAGGGTAAAATAACTTACCTCGCCGGCTTGACGTTGCGAACTGTATCCGCGATCTTCAGTAGCGGATGAGGGAGCCTCGGCGCCCTTGAACAGCACCTTCCAAGCGTCTTCGTACGTAGTGTCAAAGAGCCTTTTTAGAGTCGAGTGCTGTGCCGGATCGAACTCCCACAATTTGAAGGCCCGTTGTTGGCATGGGAGGATCCGCGGATGAGCATCACCTGGATTACGTTGACAAGCCTGAGATTCTTGTCCACCAGGTTTCGGACGCATGTTTGGAGTCCGGATGTCTCGTCTGAATTCCCCCATGTCCGGCCCGTCTCTTTCCATGATGAGAGCCGTGTGGGGAAGCCAGATCTGAATTCGGGGGCCACCGCCCATTTGGGGTCACGCGGCTCGGTGATATAGAACCACCCCGATTGCCAGCCCTTTATTGTCTCCACAAAGGAGCCCTCGAGCCATAGGACTTTGGCCATCTTGCCAACGATGGCGCCCAAGACTCGCTTGACGGCCGCCCACTACCTTCGGCCGGACGTTGAAGATCTTCAGCCATAAGCCAAAGTGGGGCTGGATGCAGAGGAAGGCCTCGCGACAGACGATAAACGCCGAGATGTTGAGGATAAAATTCAGGGCCAGGTCGTGGAAGTCCAGGCCGTAGTAGAACATGAGCCCCCTGACAAATGGGTGAAGTGGAAAACCTAGTCCGCGGAGGAAGTGGGGGAGAAACACCACCCTCTCATGGGGCCTGGGGGTTGGAATGAGCTACCCTGTCGGGCAGCTCAGGCGGCGATGTCGCCGGACAAATATCCGGCCTCCCGCAGTCTTGTGATGTGCCCCTCCGTGACGGAGGAGGCCATCCACCTGCCTCCCGCTCCTGACATGGTTGGAGAAGGTTGAGGTGGGATGTGCAGACTTGGGCGCTGGAGCTCGAGTGCGCTCAAATGGATGAGCAAAGGAGGAAGAAGGCGTAGGTGAAAAAGGTGGATCCTTATCCCCTTATATGGACGGACGAAGCTATGCGTCCCCCACCAGCCTGGTAAAACTCGCTTATCTCCCAAGCGCCGCAATCAATGGTGCGGATGGGTTACCCACGTCCGTATTGATGAGAATCCCGGAATAAGGGGGCATGATCTATGCTTTGATAAGACGTGCCAGGGAAACCGCCTCGCTAAACGCTACCGAGGTGGAGCGGTAAAACGATTCATATAAAGGCCTGGCCGTGGTGTGATGTCACGCCGCGGAATACGTCAGCAGATCTGTGCAAAAAGTTAATTCTCTCTACGGTAGTATGTGGAACTTGTTTTGCAGAGCCGGACACTATCCTGGTGTTCAAAACCTTCTATGAAGTATTCGAAGGAGGAACCCGCCTCGCAATGCCGAAGGCAATCAACACGCCGGACTCGTCGTCATTGAAGCCTGGTTCAGGGGCTACTGAGGGAGTCCTGGACTAGGGGGTGTCCGGATAGCCGAACTATCATCACGGCCGGACTCCAAGACTATGAAGATACAAGATTGAAGACTTCGTCCCGTGTCCGGATGGGACTTTCCTTGGCGTGGAAGGCAAGCTTGGCGACACGGATATGTAGATCTCCTACCCTTGTAACCGACTGTGTAACCCTAACCTATCCGGTGTCTATATAAACCGGAGGGTTTTAGTCCCAGAGGATCTAACAACAATCATACCATAGGCTAGCTTCTAGGGTTTAGCCTCCTTGATCTCGTGGTAGATCTACTCTTGTACTACCCATATCATCAATATTAATCAAGCAGTGAGTAGGGTATTACCTCCATCGAGAGGGCCCAAACCTGGGTAAAAACATCGTCTCCCTTGTCTCCTGTTACCATCCGCCTAGACGCACAGTTCGGGACCCCCTACCCGAGATCCGCCGGTTTTGACACCGACAGTTGGCCTCCCCTGGCTATATGTACGGAACGGCGTGAACCCTTCCAGTCCATCTCTTCTTGCTTCTCCTTCTTCTCCATCCTTGCCCTTGCTCCACATTGCGACAATGGCTCCGATCCGCCGGTTACCCGCAGAAGAGAAAGGAGAGGCCCCCCCGAGAGGGTCCCGATCCGCTTCCGCCGAAGAAACGGCTAGCCCTCTGCCGCCGAGATGAAGGCGCCCGGCAGGAGGTGTCGAGGCCCTGGTATGAGCGGCCACCGCCAGGTTTCCCGCTGCCTTTGTACGCCCGCATTGAGGGCCCTGAAGGAGTTGACGCCGAGCGCCACGGACGACGCCATTGCCGGGCGGGCGGGTCACGGCGGTGCGCGTTGTTCCGCTCGGAGTCCATGCTGAGGGCTCCTCCCGAGAACTTGTGCTCCACGCCGCCATGCCTCCTCAGACTTGGATTCGCCTTCCTCCCTCCTTTGCCTTCGTGATTCCGCAAAGGGGCTCTCTGGAGCTCTGGTTGCAGCATGCCGGGCTGCAAGCACTTCGCGACCGGAGTGGAGGTTGCGGTCGCCGCTCGGCAGGTGGTCTTCATGACCCGAGGTTGGGGCGAGATCGCCTGGTCTCAGGACGAGGGGCGCCCTCGTGATCCACCTGGAGTACGATGGCGCTTCCGTGATGTTCTTCAAGGTCTTCGACGCGGAAGGACGCCGGCTGGAGTGCTGCCCTGAGAGAGGTGGTCGGGGCCATGCCATGGTGAGGACTAGGCTCGCCGACCGCTCACCCAGCAGCTCCTCAGGCAGCGGAGGCGTCGGAGGATCCAGTGACTCCGCCGAGCTCTTCGCGACTCCGGAGACGAGCGACGACAGCTACGAGCCCCCGAGCTTGCGTCGCTCTCGGAGCAGGGCGGGCTCGTCAGGCCGCCGCCGCCTCTGATCTGGATGGGGTTGGCGCCGGTGCCTGACGGCCCACTGTTGATGATGGCGTCTTTCGCAGAAGCGTGTGTAGTTAGCGTTCTTTAGGATCTGCTCCTTTTGTTCCCTGCGAGGAATCAAAGAACACACCCCATGGGGGCTTGTAAGGTGCCTGTGGTTCCGTTTGTTAATATGATCATTGTCGTGAAGTGGTGCAAGATGCTTATCCCATCTTAGCTCAGTTTCTCCTTTCGAACCTCACGAGGGCTTGACGCTCTGCGCCGACAGGTCCCGGTCCCAAGGCAGGCTTCAGCCGTCGCTGGTATGCCAGGTCGCGATGCCGTGGTCAAGGCCAGGAAGTGAGCGGCCCGGGGTCCAGAAAGAGCCCCTAAGTCGCGATGCTCAAGAGGTCCCCTTTAGCGCTCAAGCAGCCATCATTCGATGAGAAAGGAGCGCGACGTCGCCAACACGTGATTGCATTAGGTGCGAGGTCGGTGCTGCGATAGCTCGTATTTCCGGAGGATGACTTATCTTGGGAGTCAGGAACTGCCTCTTGGTGCGATGTTAGGTCCGCGCATCGGCAGTTGAGGAGTTTCCCGACGAGGTCCCCGCATGCCTCTTCCCTCTCGCCTTTACTCCCCTTTCTGCTCTACGTCCTCGGGTCTCAGCCCAAGCAAGCTCAGCCGTCGCTGGTATGCCAGGTCACGATGCCGTGGACAAGGCCAGGAGGTGAGGGCTGGAGAGCTAGTAGGAGTCCATGAGTCGCAATGCTCAGGTACCCCCCCTTTAACGTGCAAGCGGTCCGCACGGGCGAGAGTGAAGAAGACGTCGTGAAGGCCTCGCCTGACACTGCTCCTTGAAGAGATCCTGCAGGCTCATCATAAGAAGAACGAGAGTTCGCCATGATAATCGACAGTCAGCCGTTGGTTGCTCTGGAGGGGTGAAGAGGCACTGAAGGCTTGACGAGGTGGCGCCATGCGGGGCTGCCGCGGCCAGAGCTCAGCCATTCAGGTTTGACAGCGTTGCAGGGACGTACCCATGAGCAAGCATCGTGCCTTTAGGGAGCAGCTCCGTCAGTTGGTGTCAATCGAGCGGGCGATTAGGTCAAACACGTTAATCATGAAGGAGCAAATCCATTTAGATAGGCGCAGAGAAGGCGAACATCGTTGGGTCGGGCCTGAGCGACTTGGGGATGATGCAGCCCGAGGGGCGCCCCCAACAAACTAAAAACATGAATCAAAAGGGATACATGCCGCAGGGACAGACCCACGCGGCCTGGGAATGATGCAACCTCGGGGCGCCCAGTGAAAATGAAACTCGAAGGATGTCACCCGGTGATGTTGGAGATGAAGGGATGCTGAAGTAGCAGACGTCAGGCCGCGTGGAAGCCGATCTTCACGAGCCCCTGTGCCCAGGAGCCTCGGGAGGCTCCGGAGGCGCTGGTGGCTCCTCGCGACCATCTCCATCTCCGCCAGATCATGCGGAACACCTGGCCACTTGAGCCTGGGATGCTCCTCATGAGGCCGGGCGCCTTGGCAGCCGCGTTCGGCGAGCCGTAAGGCATGCGAACATAGCTGTGGGGTGGACGTTCACAGCGCCCCACGCGTGAGGGCCAGAGGCGCTCCTGAGAGGCGGCTCGGTTGAGCCCTGGTATGTCGATGCAGACGCGCAGCCCACCATCCTCGCCTGGATGGGGAGCTACGGCGGGCAAGCGGCGGCTGCCACTCATGACTCTTGACTCCTACAACTCCTGAATGATCTTGCTAACGAACTCCTGAGGGTTTGGCCCTCCTTGCCTTGCTTCTTCCTGAGGGAAACGCGCGTTGAAGCACGCCTCCAAGTGGTGCCCGAGCGCCTCCCTCATGATCTTAGCAAAGTCGGTGGCCCTCCAGGAGAGAGCCCCCGAGCCTTGCTCGAGGAGGGCGCCGTGCGTGCCTTCCTATGCGACAGAGGGAGGTGCCCCCTGAATAGGCGCGGACCCTGAGGGGCCTGCCTCCCGAGGGGTCGGGCCAGGCGATGTCTTCTTCTTCTTAGGAGCAGCCTCGGAAGCCTCCTGCTCCTGTGATCTGGGTCTTCAATTGACGCGGCTTGGAAAGCACTGAGGGAGTCCTGGATTAGGGTGTCCGGATGGCCGGACTATAACCTTTGGCCGGACTCCTGGACTATGAAGATACAAGATTGAAGACTTCGTCCCGTGTCTGGATGGAACTTTCCTTGGCGTGGAAGGCAAGCTTGGCAATACGGATATGTAGATCTCCTCCCATTGTAACCGACTCTGTGTAACCCTAGCCCTCTCCGGTGTCTATATAAACCGGAGGGTTTTAGTCCGAGGGGCGAAGAACAATCATACCATAGGCTAGCTTATAGGGTTTAGCCTCTCCGATCTCGTGGTAGATCTACTCTTGTACTACCCATATCATCAATATTAATCAAGCAGAGTAGGGTTTTACCTCCATCGAGAGGGCCCGAACCTCGGGTGAAAACATCGTGTCCCTTGTCTCCTGTTACCATCCGCCTAGACGCACAGTTCGGGACCCCCTACCCGAGATCCGCCGGTTTTGACACTGACATTGGTGCTTTCATTGAGAGTTCCTCTGTGTCGTCACCTTTAGGCCCGATGGCTCCTCCGATCATCAACAATGATGCGGTCCAGGGTGAGACTTCTCTCCCCGGACAGATTTTCGTATTCGGCGGCTTTGCACTGCGGGCCAATTCACTTGGCCATCTGGAGCAGATCGAAAGCTACGCCTCGCCATCAGTCAGATTTGAAGTTTGAACTACACGGCCGACGTCCGCAGAGACTTGATCTTCGACGGGTTCGAGCCACGTACCGAAGCGCCACAGACTTTATTACGATGGGCATGATCTAGCTCTGCCAACAGTGCCTCGAGGTCGCACCCATGTCCGGCCCGACCTCGAGCTCGGAGCCGATCACGCGCTAATCGAGGACGGGTGGCTGGACACCGCCTCGGGGCTGCAATCTCTATGGCGATCGAGCCGAACACCAGCCTTGTCCTCTTGGCTCGTGACTCCAAGGTGCCGGACTCCTCTCCGGACCAACATTCCGCTACCGCCGATCGAATCCGATTGGGCGCCGATCATGGAGTTCGCCATCAGGACATCTTTCAAAGACGCCTTCTTCGGGCGACATTCTCAATTCACTAAAGTCCCTCTCTTTATCAGGAGAGCCCTGGCCGGACTATGGTCAGCAAGGTTGGGATGCGGATGACGAAGAAATTCAAAGCCCACCCACCACCCACTTCGTAGCCACTGTCGATGATTTAACCGACATGCTCGACTTCAACTCCAAAGACATCGACGGTATGGACGACGATGTAGGAGACGGACAGGAACCAGTGCCTATACGACACTGGACAACCACCTCATCTCACGATGTATACATGGTGGACACACCTAAAAAAACGACCACGAGGAACAAAGGGACGCAACGAGGGATAGTTCCCTCGAAAAGCAGTCAAAGCAGCGGCGTAAGCGCCGCTCCAAACCCCACCTCGACAAAGACAAGAGCTATAGCACCCAGCCATAGAGCAGGGCAAACCGGCGGACGCATTTAACATGCCATCGAGCAACTGTCCGAACAGGGCAACTTGGATAAACAAACCGAACAACCCGTCCCCGACGAAGATAACAGTCCGGACGACCTCACATCGGACAAGTTGCTGGAGCAGAAGAATCTCCACAAAATGCTCGTCGCCACTGAGCGAAGCCAGAAAAAGCAGAATCGGAAGCTCAAAACAGCGGAAGATGAACTCATAATCAGATGGAGCAAAGTACTCAACACCCAGACAAATACGGGCGACATAGCCGCCACACAAAGAGCTATCCAAGTGAAAATTACTGCCAGAATTTGATGAGGAGGCCTTAGAGCCCCGCATAATCAAAAATAAGGAAGCCACCCGGTCGGGTAAACAACCCCATGGACAACATAGAGCGGCGACGGCGCCAAGACACAACCGCACGCGATCCGCACAAGGATTAAGATCAAAAAGATGGCCCAGCCAGATCTATCTACGGGCCAAGAGAGCAAGCTTTAGTAAGCAATGCAACGCAACAAGTATCCGAACATCACGGCACACCCAAATATAGGGGTGCCGCACCCCTATGTTTCACCGATGAGGTCTTTGGACCATGAATTTCAGCGGGATTCAAGCCCGTAAACATAGAGGCATACGGCGTAAACAATGCACTCGGAGTCCTGGATTGAGGATTATATCCTCCACATACACATGGCTAGAGGAGATGACCTCCACGCCATAAAATACTTACCCCTCAAGCTCAAAGGGCCAGCCCGGCATTGGCTTAAAAGCCTTCCGAAAACACCATTGGAAGTTGGGAAGAGCTCGAGGATGCTTTTGGCAAATTTTCAAGGGACCTATGTCCGACCTCCGGATGCGCATTTATTTAAGTCATATAACTCAACAACCCGAAGAGTCAGCCCGTAAACTCGAACCGATTTCTTACTAAAAGAACCAGATAGTCGATTGTCCGGACAATCAAGCCTTAGCAGCTTTCAAACACAGCGTTCGAGACGAATGGCTCGCCAGACACCTCGGCCATGAAAAGCCAAGAACAATGGCCGCATTAACAAGCCTCATGACCCGCTATGCAGGAGAGGATAGCTGGTTGGCAAGATGCAGCATCAGCGACCCAAGTACATCCGAAGGTAGGGATGGAACGGAAACCGCGACGCAACAAGGACCAAAGACTGACCAAGGGAAACAGCTCAAGAGCACGGCGATCAACGCCGGATTCAAAAGCTCTCAAGAGAATCAAGAAAGCTGCCCCTCAAGGATAACAGGACGAGCTATCTAACTTAAACAAAATCTTGGACAAGATATGCCAAATCCACAGTACTCCCGGGAAGCCTGCAAACCATACCCACAGAGATTGTTGGGTCTTCAAGCAATCTGGCAAACTCAACGCCGAACACAAGGGGCTCGACACACCAAGCGAGGACGATGATGAACCCCACAAGCAGAGCACCGGAAAACAAAAGAATTTCCCACAAGAAGTCAAAATAGTAAACTCACTCCACGTGACAAAAGGGAAAAACAGAGTGGCGCCTATAGAGATACACGCCATACGGCCTATCCTGAGGAGTCCCGCCAATCGGTTGTTAAAACTAATCACCTTCGACCATCGGGATTACTCTAGAAGTATCCGGAACGTAGCCTGGACTGCCTTGATATTATATCCGATAATTGACGGACTCCACTTTACACAAGTCCTAATGGACGGCGGCAAAGGGTCTAAACCTGCTATATCAGGACACAATCCGCAAAATGGGGATAAACCCAACAAAAATTCGCAATAGCAACACTTCCTTTCAAGGGGTAACGCCAGACCCAGATGCCCATTGTACGGGTTCTCTCCGGCTAGAAGTTATGTTCGGCTCCCCCGACAACTTCCGCCGCGAAAAGCTAACCTTCCACATAGCCCCATTTACAAGTAGCTATCAAGCACTACTGGGACGCGAAGCTTTCGCCCGCTTTAACGCAATACCGCATTATGCATCTCTTACGCTTAAAATGCCCGGTCCGCGAGGCATCATCTTATTAAAGGGAAATATCGAGTGTTCCTCGAGCAGAAGACTGCGGCTGCCTTGACAGCCACACACTAAACCGCTTCACTAACCAAAGCACCTAAACAGTCGTTCGGACTCGGACATAGCTAGACGAGTCCGGCGTAAACATACAAGGGCTTACTAACCGCATACCCCCATACAAGGGGCTCCGCGCATGTACAACAAGAGACAATAAAGCTTAATTTTACCCATTTTTTGAATTATACTTTGTATATAACATACATTTTCGCATGATCTTTTTCAACTAAGTTCCTCTCTTTTACAGATGAACACCGTGCTACACCCGTCCAGGATACGGCACGACGGAGACACATGCGCAGACGTGCAGTAGGGACCCGTTCCAAGGATTCTTTTTAGATTAAGACCCTGCATAAACCTTTTCACTGTCTCTTGTTGATACACATCCCCAGTTTTTGGTATAACCGAGGAGGAGGTCTGGCGCCTTGGCATGTGGCCACGCCGTAATTTTGGCGTGCACGGACACTAGGGGCTTATTACCAAGGGCGTTGTTCAGCCCGTTTTCATAAAGACCGAATACCTTAGGGAGTGTTCGGCGTCGCGAGTTTGGCCTTATATGCATCAGCTCCGAATCATGTCTTTGGTCAAATGTTGGGTTTTGCCCGGCTCCTGTGTTTTGCTGCCTTACGTTCCGCTCTATTGGCTAAGGCGGCACCAGGAGAACTACTGCGATTGTGCTCCGGTTCGGCCAGGCGAGCACCTCAGTAGAGAAAGTCGAAAACTGACTGTCATGATATGGCGTGAGACTGGTCAACCACTCGATGACCCGCCGGAATCTTTAGGATTCCTCCGCATCAACGAAGGGCCGCTTTCGCCAGGCACACACGCCGCCTTACGAATTGGTGAGCGGTGCCCCTAGGGGCTATATAGTAGCCCCACCGTCAAACTCCTATGGCTAAGTGAAAGTGATAAAGCATTATAGTCCGGTTGCCTAGTTCGCTGCGCTTATCACCTCCTTAATAGGACCAAGACATTGGATCAAGTGTGAAAATGCGCTTTCATAACACCCCGCATTATATGCGTAAAGTCAAGACTGCCATCTTTCAGGTTATATACACATATACATTAACGGCCGCACAGGAGGTATTTTAATTCTTGAAGGCACAAGTATAAAAAGCTTTTATATTCCCTCAAAACATTGTTTTACAATAATACATGCTATTCAAACATAATATCCTTCGAGCACTGCGTCTCAATTAAACGAGCGCCCTATAGAACTTCCTGAAAATAGTGTCAAGGTGTAATCGGCTCCGTGCGAATCTTGGGATGCAACAGCGATGGCATTCATCTCCACCCAGTATGTTTTGACACGGGCAAGAGCCATCCGCGCACCCTCTATGCACGCTGGCCTCTTCATTGCATTGATATGCGGCACTGCACCAAGGAACTACTGCACCAAGCTAAAATAACTCTTCGGCTCGGGCCTTTCCGGCCACAGATGACTCACGACATACTTCATGGCGAGTCCGGATAACCTATTCAGCTCTGCCCATGCGGCCAAACGATCGGTTAATGGAAGTGGGCGCTCTGGATTTTGGAACTGCGACCAAAAAGCTTTTCCAATTCGTGATCCTTTTGATCTCGGAAGTGTTGACCGCCCCGCAACACTCGCCGCCAAGTCCAGATAAGTGTCCGCCAGACTCCACAGCCGGGTCCAACGGAGCATATTTAGGATCCCCGAACTTCATCTGCAACATAAAGGGCTTTCCAGCCGCGATATCTCTGGCCTGACGTAGCTCCTCCTTCATAGCTCTCATCGCAGAGCGAGTATCCTTGGCCTCGAATGTGGCCTTCTGCAGGTCCTTCTGTTCCGCACGATCTTCTTTTTCAAGAAGCTTGCAGCGGTCGGCAGCATTTTTCAACTTCACAGCCATCTCGGCCATTTCCTTCTTGCTTTGGCAGTGAGCAGCCTGTTCGGCTTTCAGCTCTTCAGCCGCCTTTAAGGCAGCTGCATCGCTTTTCCTGGCCTGCTCCTTGGTTCGGGCAAGTTCCGCCCGAAGGTTCTCCATGGCAGCGGCACCATCTGCATCAAGCACACATGTTGTAAGATACGGGCATCAAGCTCCTCTTACCAGGTGTCTTGAGAAATTACATACTTTGTGCCTCGTCAAGCCACTTGTTGACAAGCGCGATGTCGGCATCTCGCCACGTCAAGTTGCCGCTTTAGCTCGGCAAATTCATCATCCGCTAGCCACGAACACTTCACCACCTACATACGAAAGGGGGCTTACATATTATACCTGGGATTATGATCCTCGGCGCCGTCATTTTTGACAACGCACCGAGTCTCGTGGGCTACTATCTACACAGGCGCACCTTATATATGCAGAAGCTGTCAAAAGGTATATCATTTCGTACCTCAAAACCTGTCAAGAAACTCCTGACGGCCTCGCATAACCCGCTCTCCGTGGATGAAATCCTTTCAATCACCGTACCCATCAACGCACGGTGTTCTTCTCGAGATAGACGCCGCCCAAGCAGATCCTTCACTCCTCCGACTGCACCGGACGGTGCCGGACTTCGTCCGATGGCCTTTTTCAAAGGCGGACACGGAAGGACCTTGGGGGCCATACGATTGCCTTCCGCCCTGCCGGATTCGGAGAAACCCTCCGTGGCGACACCTCGAGGTCGCCTCGCCGCAAGGCGGTGTGGTAGGGGGAGGCGTTCCGCTCTCCATCATCTTCGGACGAAGATCCCCTGAAGATGAGCTCTGCTGAGAAGGGCTGAGATCCGAACTACAAGGTAAAATTTCGGTCATCTTCCTCAGAAACAGAACAGGGATGTCTCTTATTTTAAAACTTCCCTCTCTACTTACGGCTCGATGGAGGGCTGATCCCCTTGGGGGCACAGTGCGGCTGAGGCATCCCCCGGAGCAGGACCCTCTGACAAAGATTTCTTCCCCCGCTTTGAGACCATGGTCTCCGGGTCTTCAGAGGCGGCCCTCTTCTTCCCCTGGATAGAGGAATTCTCGATTCCTCCTTTCCTGACAGCCTCCTTCGGGAGGCGGTAGCTTCCTTGTTCCCCTTCGCCTTCTTCCAAAGGCGCAACCTCCAAAGATCCTGGTTAACACGGGATCCGATGTGGTCTCGTGGAGGGGGCCGACACCTGATTAGCTTTGCTTTTCGCTTATCCACTCTGTTTAAGGGACAACTCTTTTAAGGGCAATTTTATGATAAATATACGGATAGCGTGTCCGCACAGGCTACTTACTTGAGTATCCGGCGATTGCAGCTCAGACCTGCGTCCTCGGTCGAGTCCGGACACATTGCTTGTGATCCGAAGAACAATTTGTACATCTCCATGGGCGTCGCGCCAGAAATGTTGGAGGGCTCGTGGTCCCTCCGGATTAAACTCCCACAAAGTGAGGGGGCGACGTTTGCAGGTGGTGCGGCGAATCAACATGACCTGCGTCACTACAACCAGATTGATGTCTCTTTCTTGGAGATCTCGAATGCGGCCCTGCAATAAGGGCACGTCCTTGGACGGCCCCCAGTCAAACCTTTTATTGACCCATGACACTAGCTGTGGTGGGGGACCCGAGCGAAAGGCAGGTGGCGCCACCCACTTGGTGCCCCTGGGAGCTGTGATATAAAACCACTCTCGTTGCCATAAGCTGAACTCCTCTTGAAAAGAGCCCTCGGGCCATGGAGCGACGACATTCTTGCTTATAACAGCACCTCCGCACTCAGCGTGCTGCCCCTCGATCATCTTCGGCTCTACTTTGAAGGTCTTAAGCCACAATCCGAAGTGAGGAGTAATACGGAGGAAGGCTTCACACACGACAATGAATGATGAGATGTGGAGGATGGACTCCAGAGCCAAGTCGTGAAATTCCAGCCCATAATAGAACAGGAGCCCCCTCATGAAGGGGTCCGTCGGGAAGCCTAGCCCCCGAAGGAAGTGAGACGCGAACACCACGCCTCGCCAAAGCTTGGGAGTGGGAATAACCTACCCTTGAGCAGGCAGCCTATGCGAGATTTCGGCGGTCAGATACCTGGCATCTCTTAGCTTTAGCACGCCTTCTTCCGTAACGGAGGAAGGCATCGACCGGCCTTGAAGGTCGGAACCGGACATCATCGAAGGTCCGAAGCGCCTGAATCTGGAGCTTTGGGTGTTGGAACTCAAGGTGAGAGGCGGATTCGACTGAGATTGAAAGAAAGGAGTCAAGCCTTGGTCTCTTTATAAAGAGGTTGAATACCAAGAGCCCTCCCCGTGACCGTTTGGGACTCGCCTTCGATAGAGGAGACATACCAACGGGCACGATTGGGTTACCCACGCCCGTATTGATGAGAATCCTGGAATAAGGGGACATGATCTCTGCTTCGACAAGACGTGCCAAGGAAACTGCCTCGCTAAACGCTACCGAGGTGGGACAAGAAACGATTCGAATAAAGACTTGGCCGTGGTGTGATGTCATGCTACGGAATACGTCAGCAGATTAGATTTGTGCAAATATTATTCTCTCTACGGTGGTATGTGGAACTTGTTTTGCAGAGCCGGACACTATCCTTGTGGTCAGGATCTTCTATGAAGTATTCGGAGGAGGAACCCGCCTTGCAATGCCGAAGACAATCTGCGCGCCGGACTCGTCATCATTGAAGCCTGGTTCAGGGGCTACTGAGGGAGTCCTAGATTAGGGGGTGTCCGGATGGCTGGACTATAACCTTTGGCTGGACTCCTAGACTATGAAGATACAAGATTGAAGACTTCGTCCCGTGTCCGGATGGAACTTTCCTTGGCGTGGAAGGCAAGCTTGGTGATACGGATATGTAGATCTCCTCCCATTGTAACTGACTCTGTGTAACCCTAGCCCTCTCCGGTGTCTATATAAACCAGAGGGTTTTAGTCCGTAGGACGAAGAACAATCATACCATAGGCTAGCTTCTAGGGTTTAGCCTCTCTGATCTCGTGGTAGATCTACTCTTGTACTACCCATATCATCAATATTAATCAAGGTGAGTAGGGTTTTACCTCCATCGAGAGGGCCCGAACCTGGGTAAAAACATCGTGTCCCTTGTCTCCTGTTACCATCCGCCTAGACGCACAGTTCGGGACCCCCTACCCGAGATCCGCCGGTTTTGACACCGACAAGCACGCTCCAGGGAACACACTGGGTCTCTCTCTTCACAAGGCACCGTGATGACTCCACCGCTTCTTGGCATCTTGAGGACGTTGTAGCCATGATGGGTCACGGCCATGAACTTGGCCAGGGCTGGGTACCCGAGGATGGCATTGTACGGCAGGCGAATGTGAGCAACGTCGAAGTCAATGAGCTCGGTGCGGTAGTTGTCGCGCGTCCCGAAGGTGACAGGAAGGCGGACCTGCCCTAACGGAACTGTGGAACCATCAGTGACTCCGGAGAAAGGCTTGGTTGGCTGAAGCTGATTGTATGGCACTTGGAGATTGTTGAATGTCTCAACGGACAGGACATTGAGCCCTGCTCAGCCATCGATGAGTGTCCCGTGACTGCAGATTGGCGATGATTGGGGAACAAAGCATCGGGAGGACTCCGCCGTGGTTGCGCACTTGAGCTGATCCGGCTGAGCTAAATGTGATGGCGACGCCGACCACCCGAGGGGGCGTGTGGCTTCGAGCCCGGGGAGGACTGCATTCACTTCGCAGTGAATCGCTTGAAGATGCTGTTGAGAGGCTGGGCTTGGGCTCCGCCAGGATGCAAGCGATTGCACGCGGCTCCCGGAAGCCCCCAGCCCCTCGGCCCCGATGATGGTCTTCATTTCTCCTTGGCTGCAGTGGCAGAGGAGGGAGGCCTACGTTGCCTTGTGGGCTATCCTCGCGAGGCTGATCCCTCCAGCCTCCCTCGTGAGGCGGGTCTCTCCAACCTCCCTCGTGAGGCTGATCCTTCCATCGGTCCTCGCGTGGTCGGTCACGCCACCCTTGGCGAGGGCCACGGTCTTCCCATCGTCCTCCACCTCTTCCTCCTCCTCGGCCATAGCCCCGGTCGCGCGGGAGGCCGGCCGGCACGCACGTCTCGCACGGCCCTGAGCTCTTGGCATTCGTTGGTGTTGTGGGTGTGGAGGTCATGGTACACGCAGTACCGATTGCCCTTGGATGACTCGGGATGATCCCTTCCTCACTTGGTGTCCGGCTCTGCTGCAAGCACGTCAGCCCCCTTGCGCTTCACGTCCTCGACCTTGGGCTTCTTCTCTTCTAGGTCGGCAGCCGGCAGCTCGAGAAGGGAAAGGCGTCCTTCCTTAGCCCTGGCTCACTTGGTCGCCAAGTTGAACAGCTCCAGGGATGTGCACAGGTCTTCATGGATCGCGAGCTCTTCCTTCATCTTGACGTCACGCACACCGTCGGAGAAGGCTGAGATGATGGCCTCCTCAGACACCCTGGGGATCTTAAGGCGAGCGTTATTGAAACATTGGATGAACTTTTGCAGGGTCTCCCCTGACTGCTGCTTGATGAGGCGCAAGTCACTCATGGCCGGGGGCCGATCGCGGGTGCCTTGGAAGTTGGCGATGAATCGGGTGCACATCTCGTTCTAGGAGGAAATCGTGCCAGGAGCCAGGTTCAGGAGCCAGGTGCGGGCTCCGTCCTTGAGCGCCATGGGAAACCAGTTCGCCATGACCTTCTCGTCTCCGTTGGCGGCTTCGATGCCCAGCTCATAGAGCCGAGGAACTCGCAGGTCGGCCGTGCCATCGTAGCGTGGGGGCAGGTCTGGCTTGAACTTGCCCGGCCAGGCCACGCTGCGCAGCTCGGCGGTGAAGGCACAGCAGCCTGCAGTGGCCATGGGAGGCCTTTGGTGACGGAGGGCTTGACCTTGGAGGTCTCCGTCAGGCTTGTCAGCTGGGAGCAGTAGCGGGGTCTTGGGCGGCGCTAGAGCAGGAGCCTTGTCGTGACGGGCCGGTGCGGGAGCACTCGGGCAGCTTCTTGGGGACGAGGGACTTCTTGGCAGCTCTTCTCTTCTGTCAGACTTGGGTGTTTGACGGAGTGGGTTCCGCCAGGGGCCACGCACCGTGGGGGCCAAGGCGCCTTCTTGAGGGGGAGGCTGAGGCGCCCGAGCTTCATCGCCGCAAGAAGACGGGCGCGGTGCAGCGAGAGGGATGGCACAGGGGAGCCCCCAGCGGCGCTGACGAGCTCGGTGATGCGGGCGCGCCACTCGTCGTATAGGTCGTCGACGGGACGGTAGTGCAAGAGTTCCCGCGCCAGGAGCAACACGGCGTGTACGTCCGCAGGAGCGCGACGGGCGTGGGACGAAGAACCGGCTGGAGCCAGTGACGGGGTGGCGGTGCGGCCTTCTCGCTGTACCGAAGGGTGCAGAGACGACGCCTGCTGCTTGTTCCCTGCCAACCCGGTGGCGGCGTTGACGGCAGGCGACGGGGAACAGCGGGGGCGGCCGCCGACGGGAGCCGTCTGGGCGACGCGAGCAGCGAGAGCGGCCCGACGCTCGGCGCGGGCTCAACGAGTGTCTGACATGGATGCAAGGGGCGGCGAAGAGCAGGGCGGCGAAAGGAGGATTCTGGTGCACCCCTACCTAGCGCGCCAAATGTCGGATTTCGGGTTCCGGCAGACCCTCTAGGTTCGAACTCTGGGGTGCACACGGAGATCACACCTCCAACCTACCTACGTCTTGTCGCCTCGCAAGGATCTAAACTACACAAAGAACAACACAAGGGACACGATGTTTATACTGGTTCTAGCCACCATTGTGGTGTAATACCCTACTCCAATGTGTGGTGTGGTGGATTGCCTCTGGGGCTGATGATGAACAGTACAAGGGAAGAACAGCCTCGCGAGGGTCTGTTCTTAGCTGGTGCGATGAACTGCTAGGGGAGTTCGATCGCCTCTCTCTCTCTCTCTCTCTCTCTCTCTCTCTGCTAGGGTTCTATTTGATTGGTCTCTTCCGGCTTGATCGATCGATCCCCCTGCCTTGGTGGTGGCTAGTCCTATTTATAGGCAGAGGCCCTGGCCTCTCCCAAATATTGAGCGGAAGGGCGCCAACAATTGGCCATTTTGAAGGGAAACATCTAGTACACTTATCTCGACTAAAGTCAGTCCTCGCCGACAAAGACTCGACGGTGACGCGGCTTGGGCTCCACGATGACCTTCTTCCCCGCTGCTCGCTGGTCTTGGTCTTGTTGCACCGAAATGGTTGCCTTTGTTTGATACCCTTGGCTCAAGCTTGCCTCCTTTGCACCAAAGGGGAAATGAGGACATCGCGCTGGCTGGCGCTCACCGGGCGCCCTTGGTCGCCACGGCTTGCGTCATGGGCACCACGTGAGGTACCCGCCTTGATCTCTCCGCCTCGCGCGAGCCAGCTGACGAGGCCGTGCTCGAGGAAGCTTTTCGTAAATCCGCCCATGAGGCTTGGCCCCTCGCGAGGGTCTTGAGCTTGTGTTGATGAAGATGGGTCGTACTGGGCCACTCCTCGAGCCATGCCGCAGGCCACAGGCAGGCAAGTCTGGGTACCCCCATTCCCAGAACGCCGACAGAAGCGGATGCCACCTTCCGTGCACGACATGGAAGGCCTGCCATTCATGAAGCATGGTTGTGTCTTCGGTGTGCACCGCCGGATGAACGACATGCTGGGACACGCTATCCCTGATTTATGCCGCTTCAGCTTGGATGAGTCTCCATCGTGTGGAACCGCACTAGAAAGCCGCGACAATGATTCCCATTGCCCACCGCTATGGATCATGCCATCCATGAAGAACACCTAGGACTGGAACCTAGAGGAGGACATGTAGCCCATCTATAACGTGTAAGTGGAGTACGGTAAATTGTGAACGGTAGCGCTGTGAATATATGTAGACTAGTCGTGCACAAATTTATCACATGAATTGGAGATGAACTTGTGTGGCATACTGGCATTTGTCCTTTAGAATTTATTACTAGTAAATGTGTTATGTGTACATGCAACTTGTGTGGTTGTTGCACGGGCTCCAACATGCTCTTTGAGAAAAAAAGGTGGCACAACTTTGGATATACGTGATGTGGCGGCATCATACAGTAGCATCGTTCGCTATACTTGTAGTACGCTCCTACTAGGACGACAACTCCTATAAAACCTTGCGCTTGGCTCTTTGCCTCTTCGGGAGGTTCAACAGTTCGTACTCGTATGAACCATGCACTTGGCTCTTCGCCTCTTCGGAAGGTCCAACAATGATGATACTACAGTACACATTATGCTTCTGGCAATCTGACACCGATTGAACTGCTGCACGTCCACCGCGAGGGCGAGGGCGAGGGAGAGGGAGAGGGCGCTGTAGTCAAAACCCTCTCCTCGTCCTGCGAACCACCGCGCGCGTGGGCGAGGGAGAGGCGTAGTAAGCAAGCTTCTCCTCGTTCGGCGAGTTGACGGGACACATCAAAGCAGTACTAGTACTAGTCCATACTGCGCCTTTCCGTTTAATATGGCTTAATTTGAAACGAGAAAAATACACTGGCGGTCAACGTATGTAACAATACACTCTTTACGGTCACTATATATAGTTTTGTGGTGATTATACGATCACTAGCTCATCGTAGAGCACCGTATTGCACCCTACTGACCGGCCACATAGTCGACGTGGCACTTTGTTGGTGGTTAAATTGTCACCTACTTTCTCCGGGTCCCACAGCCGGTTAGCGAGAGCAAAGAAATTAACTAAACAACAAAGAGTGTAGTACATCTACACTTCCAATGCATTTAGCCTTTAATCTAAATCGATATTGATTGACTAATGCACCAACTTGTGCTCTAGGTATAGGCTACATGTCTATCCTTAATTATAACATGCAATGACCTTCATTTAATCTTCTTCTCTCAATGGTCACATGCACACATAAGTCTGCTACTTTTGGGCGTTAATTATACCCTGGTCAATGTGTAAATCTCTAAATGTACAGTCTTTCATGGACGTAGGGAGTAGGTTGAGAACTTGAGCATGAGCGTGTGTGTTGTGTCGTGTGCTGTGTACCGCAGGGGTGCGTGAGTGTTGCGTGCATCCATGTGTACGTGTGAGTGTTGCATGTTGCATGCATGCATGGGGCTTACTCCCTCCCATTGACATGTTCATATTTCAAGCTTCCTATGTTCCCTCCATATGGTGATACTCCCTCTGTTCCCAAATACAGAGTAAAATCCTCCCTCTGTTCCCAAATACGGAGTAAATGTTGGAGATATGCCCTAGAGGCAATCATGTATGATGATATTTCCTATGTGTTTATGAATAAAGATAGTCCTTGGACATTATCAATGATGTCTATCAGCAAGTATGTGACTTGTTTGTGGGACTATGCATTGTATGATGACTGTCCTAAAAGGTCCCTAGTCAAAAGGGCTGTGTGGACGAGCAGCCGACTAGACTGGCATATGACACGGTCGATGGCTTGGTCTCACTAGCCATGGAGCATTGGATGCTAACCGGATAATATGGACTTGGAAAGGTCTGGTCGGATTCGACATAGTCGGATCCGAGTCAAGATCAGGTCTGAGTCGGATAGACCCAACTATGAGACGCAGCGATATGTCATCTGTGAGTCTCTAGTACAACATACGTTCTATGTCCTAAGACCTGAGCTGACACATGTACTCTGGATGGTGACAGACTTGCTTTGGGCCGACCAAACGCTACTCCGTGACTGGTAGTTACAAAGGTAGGTTTCGGGTTTGTCCAGTCCCATGCTACGAGAAACGGTCGAGCAAGATGGGATTTGCCCCTCCGATCAGGAGAGATATACTCTGGGCCCCTCGTGTGATCTGACCAGGAATAGCATGGCCATGCAACAAGGATTATGAGATAATCCGGATTGTGGTCGGTATCACCGAACGAGAAAGAGGTCGGGTTAGCACAAGGATGACAGTCTCGCCTTGAGCCCGACAACATATATCGTGGTGGCAAAGGGAATGAAGTGTGACACGTTGTATAGGTTCGCCTAACCAGCTTCATCGTCGCTTGGTGGTCGGCACGCCTTTGCTAGAGGTCGCTACCAACCGCATGTGTCGGAGGTGATCCGAATCGTGACCAAGCCGACTTGAACCTAAGGGGTCGCGCGATTAAGGGAAGGAACCTATGAGGTCAGTTCAGGACACCGGGTCGGATGTGATCCGAATCGACTAGGAACGTGACCGAATAGACTTTGCTTTTAGGGTCCGTGCGAGGCCCAAGTATTGAGCCCGCGACGGACGCCTATATAAAGTGGAGATGCGGCACACTCAGGCAGTTGATCGCTTCAGCGCTGCGACTAGGGTTTGCATGTGTTGCGAATAGCCACCTCCACTCGCCGCCGACTGTGTTATCGGACCTAGCAGTCCGCCGCACGACGTTCCTCCGCAAGACGCGGATACCGTTAGAGGCGGTGCACTTGCGCCGCTCCGGCCGAACTCATACGTGGGATCGGACGACCGGCGCCGAGGGAGATCGAACGAGGAGGAGGCGATCCACGCAGCATATCGCTGCCCCAACTCTTCTTCCGCTGCACGGCACTCTGGCGTCTAGTGGTAACGAATTGTGATCCATCTCCCGTAGCATGTCCCTCGGATGTTCTGCGCATAGGAATTTTTAATTTGCAATCGACGCACCTACCGTAGAGAACCCAACAAAGTGGTATCGTGAGCCTCTGTTATAGGATTTGGATTCAGATCGTATGCATATTAGATATGTGGAGGCGGCAGATGAGATCTGTTGTCCTTGAAGAGATCGGCTATGTGCACGGTTGATATGATCAACTGCACATGGGGATCGTTGAGGCTATGTTTTCTGTAAATCGGGATCGATGAGGTTGTGACACGATCTACCCCTACCGGTCGGTCATCCGCCATGTGCAATTTGGGACCGCCGTGTGCGTAGCGCCGTGTATTTCGTACCCGACACACAAACCGGTAGAATGTGATTCTATGCATAACTTTGTTTTGCAGGTTTGATGTGAATAGTATGGCTCATGTGTATGTGATGCATGTGTGTAATTTATACGTGGCCTGCGTGTCATGTTTGTCAGCCGGCAGGAGCCAAAGTGCTGTCATTATATTGTATAACGACACGTGTCGACTTGTGACTCTATGTAAAATTCATTACTAGTTGTAATAGTTGGATAATAGAGATCAGGTTGGCGGCTTGGCGTCCCGGCGTGACAAACAAGATGGAGTTCGTAGATGGTCATCGGAGTCGGAGCCGACCTAGAAGAACGTCCATGAAGGAGCCATACTATTTCACAATATGTGTTATTTATGATTGTTATGCTTCTTTGTTTCTATGCATGTTGGAATGGTAGAAAGATCCCTCATGAATATCAAGTGAATTGCCATCCCCGATGTTGCACCTTCGCACGTCAAGTACGTCTAGTAGTGGGCTCATAAAATTGGGGTGCTGCTTTGGGTGTCCTTGAACTCAAGGGTTCGGTATGGGACACGGACATGCACCTTGCATCAAAGTTAACTTGACAAGGCTATCAAAATGGTTTTGGGCCTTGTGGCAAAGAAGGTTGGGGCCGAGGTATGAGATACCTTCCCGATCGGCAGTGAGTCGTATAGAGATGCGATTAGCAAGGAGTTGCTTACCGAATAGGTATGTTGGCTAGCAAAGTGATGCTAAAGCTCACTAGTCGCATGCGCTAGTCGGATCTGAATCACCGAGAGTTTGCGGAGGGATCTTGACTTGATTGGGAGTATTTACATTTACGCTTAGAATTACTCTACATAAACACATTGCTTAGTGATTGCATGTTTTCTGTTGTAGATCAATGGCACCACCTGCTCAACCCAACTTTGCATTGAAATCAATTACGGAAAAGGATAAACCGAATGGAACAAACTTTATCACCGGTATAGAAATCTGAGAATTGTTCTCAAGCACGATAAAAGGAACATGTTCTAGAGGATCCACTTCAGAGGAACTCACGATAATGCTAGTGCCACGCCTAAAAATGCCTACTGTAAACTCGTTGATGAATCAACAGAGATCAAGTATGTCGATGCTGGCTTGTATGGAGCCCGATTTGCAACAGCATTTGAAAACGTTGAGGCTTACGATATGATCGAGAGTCTCAAGAGCATGTTTCGCATACTGTGCTAGGACCGAAAGGTTCAACATCCGGCGATCCTTGATGGATTGCAGGCTGAAGGAAGGTGATCCATCGAGCCCACATGTGATCAAGATGATCGGATATGTGCAAGCTTTGGATCGTTTGGGCTTCCGCTCTTGGATGAGCTGGCTCTTGATGCTGTTGGATTCTCTTCCGCCCAGCTATGGGACGTTCATCTCGAACTATCATATGCATGGCATGGATAAGAAGCTCACCGAATTGCATGGGATGCTCAAGGTGGCGAGCAGGATATTAAGAAAGGCACGCATCAAGTGTTGATGGTGCAGAAATCGCTAAGTTCAAGAAGAGTTGGTCCAAGAAAAAGGCTAAGGCAAAGGGCACGGAGATGGTAACCTCTCGCTTGCCGCTACCAAGTCCGGACCGGACTCAAGACCGCTTTGCTATCACCGCAAGGAGACCGTCCTGGAAGAGGAACTGAGCAAGTGGCTTGCAGAGCATGGCAAGAAGGCCGGAAATGCTTCTTCGTGCAAAGGTACACTTGTTGCATATGTTATAGACATTTACCTTGTCGACATACCTAGTAGCTCTTGGGTATTTGATACCGGATCAGTTGTTCATGTTTGCAACTCGATGCAGGGGCTGGTAAGAACTAGGCATGTGGCACAAGGGGAGATTGACATCAGGGTCGGCAACAAAGCAAGAGTTGCTGTGTTGGAGGTCGGCACGATGCAGCTCCAGCTCCCTTCCGGATTCATTATGGAATTGAATAATTGTTATTACATTCCTGCACTTAGTCGGAACATTATTTACGCCTCATGTTTGATGAGTCGGGGTTATGAATTCAATTTAAAGGACAATGGTTGTTCGATATTTTGAATGGTATGTTCCACGGCTATGCACCCATTGTTGATGGGTTATTTATATTGAATCTAGAACAGGAACCGTTCTATAACGTAAATGTCAAGAGGCATAAGCCTAATGAGATAAATCCGACATACTTCTGGCATTGCCAGCTTGGACACATTAGTCTGAAACGCATGAAGAAGCTCCATGATGATGGGCTCCTAACTTCGTCCGACTTCGGGTCGTTTGAGACATGTGAATCATGCTTGCTCGGCAAGATTACTAAGTCTCCTTTCGCAAAGAGTTGCGAGAGGGCATCCGAGATGTTGGAGCTTATACATGATGTGTGTGGTCCAATGAGCACAAGCGCCAGAGGTGGCTATCAGTACTTCATGACTTTTACCGACGACTTGAGTAGATATGGATATATCTATTTGATGAGGCACAAGTCGGAGACTTTTGAAAAATTCGAAGAGTTTCAGAACGAGGTTGAGAATCAGCTCGGCAAGACTATAAAGCTTCTGCGATCTGATCGTGGAGGTGAGTACATGAGCCAGGAGTTCGATGATCATCGAAAAGTCGAGGTATAGTACCTCAGCTCACACCTCCTGCACGCCACAGAGAAACGGCGTGTCGGAACGGAGGAATAGGACCTTGTTGGACATGGTTCGGTCTATGAAGAGCAAATCGGATTTACCCTTGTCATTTTGGGGATACGCTCTAGAAACCGCAGCTTTCACACTTAATAGGGTACCATCAAAATCCGTAGACAAGACACCGCATGAGATGTGGATGGGAAGAGTCCCAGCTTGTCTTTTCTAAAGATTTGGGGTTGTGAAGCATTTGTCAAGCGACTTATGTCGGACAAGCTTACACCCAAGTCGGATAAATGCATATTCGTGGGATATCCGAGGGAAACCTTGGGATATAGCTTCTACAACCGGAAGAGAACAAAGTGTTTGTTGCTCGAACGGGGTTTTCCTTGAGAAAGAGTTTCTCGGTCGGGAGGCCAGTGGGAGGACGGTTCGACTCAAGAAATTCGAGGACCACTCGGGATGGCTCGGCTGGTGATGAGATCATACCGAGTCGGTCGAGGAACTCAGAGTGGAAGCGGCACGGAACCACGAAGGTCGGAGAGATTGCAGAGTGCGTGATGTATTGTTGCTAGAAAGCGACGAGCCGGCCATGTATGCGTAAGCGATGGTGAGCCCAGATTCGAGGCATGGTGGAGGCCATGAGATCCGAGTTAAAATCCATGGATGAGAATCAAGTGCAGGATTTGGTTGATCCGCCACCGGCGAATCGCCATTGGTTGCAAATGGGTCTTTAAGAAGAAAACCGATGTGGATGGAAATGTTCAGATCTACAAAGCTCGGCTTGTCGCTAAAGGTTATGGACAAGTTCAAGGAATTGACTACTGACGAGACTTACTCGCGGTAGCGATGCTGAAATCGGTGAGGATCATACTAGCTATAGCTGCATATTTCGATTACGAGATATGGCAGATGGATGTCAAGACGGCTTTCCTTCACGGAAATTTAACCGAGGACGTGTATATGATACAACCCGAGGGTCTTGTCGATCCGACTAGCACTAGTAAGGTATGCAAGCTCAAGAGATCCATTTATGGGTTGAAGCAAGCATCTCGGAGTTGGAACATTCGTTTTGATGAAGTCACACCGATCTCGGTTTCATCAAAAGCGAAGAGGACTCTTGTTTATACAAGAAGTTAAGTGGGAGCTCGATAGTGTTTTTGATCTTGTATGTGGATGACATACTACTGATCGGAAATAATGTTTCGATGCTAAACTCTGTCAAGGAATCATTGAATGGGAAGTTTTCGATGAAGAACCTTGGTGAGGCAGTCTATATTTTAGGCATTAAGATCTATAGAGATAGATCGAGGAGGCTGCTCGGCTTAAGCCAGAGCACGTACATAGATAAAGTGTTGAAGCGGTTCAACATGAGTGAGGCGAAGAAAGGGTTCTTGCCGCTCTCACATGGTATAAGGCTAAGCGAGACTCAAAGTCCTTCGACATCTGATGAGCGAAGCAGGATGAGTAGGATTCCGTATGCCTCAAAGAATCGGATCCATCATGTATGCCATGATATGTACAAGGCCCGATGTTGCTTTTGCAATAAGCCTAACAAGTAGATACTGTGCCAACCTGTGAGAGTCACCGGGCAGCGGTAAAGACTATTTTGAAGTACACGAAAAGGACTAAAGAGATGTTCCTAGTTTATGGAGGTGAGGAAGAGCTCGTCGTAAGGGGTTACGCCGATGCTAGTTTCCAAACCGACAGAGATGATTGTCGATCACGGTCTGGATTTGTGTACGCGTCTTAACGGAGGAGCAAAGTGCAATCGGATGAGTTCCAAGCAGGATACGGTGGCGATTCTACCACGAAGCCGAATACATTGCGGCTTGTGAAGTCGCAAAGGAAGGTGTTTGGATCCGGCATTTTCTCGGATGATCTTGGTATTTTCCCAGCCTCGGTGAAACCATTGGACCTTTATTGTGATAATTCGGTGCCATCGCACAAGCCAAGGAGCCGAGGAATCACCACAAGGTCGGACACATAGACCGGAAATATCACCGATCTGAAAGATCGTAAAGAATGGTGATGTAGAGTTATGCAAGATTCACACGGATGCAAATGTTGCAGATCCGTTGACTAAGCCGCTTCCACAACCCAAGCATGAGGGGCACGTTAGAGCTATGGGCATTCGATGTCTATTTGATTGACTCTAGTGCAAGTGGGAGACTGTTGGAGATATGCCCTAGAGGCAATCATGTATGATGATATTTCCTATGTGTTTATGAATAAAGATAGTCCTTGGACATTATCAATGATGTGTATCAGCAAGTATGTGACTTGTTTGTGGGACTATGCATTGTATGATGACTGTCCTAAAAGGTCCCTAGTCAAAAGGGCTGTGTGGACGCGCAGCCGACTAGGCTGGCATATGACACGGTCGATGGCTTGGTCTCACTAGCCATGGAGCATTGGATGCTAACCGGATAATATGGACTTGGAAAGGTCTGGTCAGATTCGACGTAGTCGGATCCGAGTCTAGATAAGGTCCGAGTCGGACAGACCCAACTATGAGATTTGATGATATGTCATCTGTGAGTCTCTAGTACAACATATGTTCTGTGTCCTAAGACCTGAGCTGACACATGTACTCTGGATGGTGACAGACTTGCTTTGGGCCGACCAAACGCTACTCCGTGATTGGGTAGTTACAAAGGTAGGTTTCGGGTTTGTCCAGTCCCATGCTACGAGAAACGGCCGAGCAAGATGGGATTTGCCCCTCCGATCAGGAGAGATATACTCTGGGCCCCTCGTGTGATCTGACCAGGAATAGCATGGCCATGCGACAAGGATTATGAGATAATCCGGATTGTGGTCGGTATTACCGAACGAGAAAGAGGTCGGGTTAGCACAAGGATGACAGTCTCGCCTTTGAGCCCGACAACATATATCGTGCGGCAAAGGGAATGAAGTGTGACACGTTGTACAGGTTCGCCTAACCAGCTTCATCGTGCAGCTGGTGGTCGGCACGCCTTTCTAGAGGCCGCCATTAACCGCATGTGTCGGAGGTGATCCAATCTGTGACCAAGCCGACTTGAACCTAAGGGGTCGCGCGCTTAAGGGAAGGGAACCTATGAGGTCAGTTCAGGACACCGGTCGGATGTGATCCGAACTGGACTAGGAACGTGACCGAATAGACTTTGGGCTTTAGGGTCCGTGCGAGGCCCAAGTATTGAGCCCGCGACGGACGCCTATATAAAGTGGAGATGCGGCACACTCAGGCAGTTGATCGCTTTGGTGCTGCGACTAGGGTTTGCATGTGTTGCGAATAGCCACCTCCACTCGCCGCCGACTGTGTTATCGGACCTAGCAGTCCGCCGCACGACATTCCTCCCGCACGCGCGGATACCGTTAGAGGCGGTGCACTTGCGCCGCTCCGGCGAACTCGTACGTGGGATCGGACGACCGGCCGCTCGAGGGAGATCGAACGAGGAGGAGACGATCCACGCAGACGCGCTGCCCAACTCTTCTTCCGCTGCACGGCACTGCGCGTCTAGTGGTAACGAACTGTGATCCATATCCCGTAGCATGTTCCGTGATGTTCTGCGCGTAGGAATTTTTAATTTGCAGTCGACGCACCCTACCGTAGAACCCAACAGTAAAATCCTCCCTCTGTTCCCAAATACGGAGTATTTGTTGTCGGCGTTCTGGGAACGGGGGTATCCAGACTTGCCTGCCTGCGGCCTGCAGCGTGGCTCAAGGGGTGGCCCAGTACGGCCCATCTTCATCTGCACAAGCTCAAGACCCTCGGGAGGGGCCAAGCCTCGCAAGGCAGATGACAGGAAGCTTCCTCAGGCAGGGCCTTGTCAGGCTGGCTTGCGAGGAGGCGGAGAGATCAAGGCGGGGAACCTCACGAGGTGCCCATGACGCAAGCCATGACGACCAAGGGCGCCAGGCGGGCGCCAACCCGCGCAGTGTCCTCATTTCCTCTTTGGTGCAAAGGAGGCAAGCGCAGGCGAGAGTATCAAGCAAAGGCAACCATTTCGGTGCAATAAGACCAAGACCAACACAACGGCAGGAAGGAGGTCATCATGGAGCCCAAGCCGGCATCATCGTCAGAGCCTTTGGCAGGCGAGGACCAACTTTAGTCAGGATATGTGTACTAGATGTTCCCCTTCAAAATGGCCAATTGTTGGCGCCCTTCCCGCTCAATATTTGGGAAGAGGCCCCGGGCCTTTGCCTATAAATAGGACTAGCCACCCACAGGGTAGAGGGATCCGGAATCTTGAACAGAGCTAGAGATCAAGCAATCTAGAGAGAGAGAGAGAGAGAGAGATAGAGAGAGAGAGAGAGAGCGACCGAACTCCCCCTAGCAGTTCGTCGCACCAGCAAAGAATAGACCCTCGCGAGGCTGTTCTTCCTTGTACTGTTCATCATCAGCCCCTGAGGCAATCCACCACACCACACACTGGAGTAGGGTATTACACCACAATGGTGGCCCGAACTAGTATAAACCTTGTATCCCTTGTGTTCCTCTTTGAGTAGTTTAGATCCTTGCGAGGCGACGAGGTGTAGGTAGGTAGGAGGTGAGATCTCCGCGTGCACCCAGAGTTCGAACCTAGAGGGTCTGCCGGAACCCGAAATCCGACATTTGGCGCGCCAGGTAGGGGTGCGCCGGAGCTTTCCCTTCCGCCAACCCGCTCTCCGCCAACATCGTGATTCACCCTATGATGAGCAGCGCGCTGCCCACTCCGATCGCCAGTGCCGGCGCATGGGCCAGGGGGCTCCGAGCCTTGTCCCCAGCCCTGCGACAGGTACAGTGGCCGAACAAGTTCAAGCCAGAAACGCCACCGCGCTACAACGACATGACTGATCCGCTCGCCTTCCTGTTGGCGTACAAGGAGGCCGTCCTCGAAGCAGGGGGCGACAACAATGTCATGGCTAACTAGCTTCCCATGGCCCTCACCGGAGCCCCACGCATGTGGGCCGACCGCCGGGCGGCTTCCGTGGGCCTCTTGGGAGGAGCTGCGACCTCTTCCTCGCCAAAGATCTTGCGCCGGCGCTTCGGCCGTCGCAGCTCTCTGGCGGCTCACAAGCGCCACCTTCAGACGCCACATCAAGCCATTCGTCCACTCAGATCGGGCGCTGCCTCGCGCAGCATGGGGCTCCTTCCAGGTCGGTCGGGCGCCCAAGGCCGATCGGCCTTCACTAGGAGGATCACCCTCCAACTCAGCTCGCCAAGCGCCTCCCAATGCTGTGCACCCCCACCATCTGCCAAGTGGCCGTCATTATGACTCTCATCAACGGCGGCGCGGGCCTCAGCATGCTCTCGGTTGAAGCCTTCAGCCTCCTCCACATACCACCGGAGCGGCTTCAGCCCAGCAGGCCCTTCTCGGGCGTCGGAGGCGGTTCAGGCGGCTCCCTGGGACAGATCCATCTTCCGGTGACCTTCGGCACCTCACGATAACTTCGCGACGGTTAATCGACTTCGACATTGCCCCCATCGGCCTCCCATACAACGCCATCCTTGGCTACCCAGCACTAGCCCGATTCATGGCTGCGACTCACCCAGCGTACAACCTCATGAAGATGCCCAGGAGAAACGGCGTCCTCACCATGTCCGGAGACACCGGGGATGCGTTGCAAGTGCTCAAGCTCGTCTTCAAGACTACGGCGACAGCACATCTCGCCGACTCAGACGCCCCTGAGCCCAAGGGGGCTGCGCGGGCCAAGAAGAAGCAGTTGTTCACCCAAGACAAGGCAGAAACCAAGCAGATACTGGTCAACGAGGACGGATCCACTAACGCCACCTTCACCATAGGCGCCAACCTCGAGCCCGAGTAGGAGGAGGCCCTGGTTAAGTTCCTATGCCCGAACAGGAAGGTATTCGCATGGGAACCTGATCAGCTGGCAGGGGTCCCAAGAGGCGTAATCGAGCACCACCTCAACGTGTGCCCCAACGTACGCCTCGTGAAGGTAAAGCGAGACGACATACCCACCGAGAAGCGGTGCTTTATCGTCCAAGAGACCCGCAAGCTAGAAGCGGCAGGGGTCATTCGCGAGGTCCGATACCTGCATTGGTTGGCTAACCCGGTTGTCGTGCCAAAGAAAGGGGAAGGAACACATGTGTGTCGACTTCACCAACCTCAACAAAGCCTGCCCGCAGGATCCATTCCCGCCCTCAGATCGATCAGATCGTCGATTCCACCGCCGAAAAGCGACTGGTATGTTTCTGGATGCCTTCTCCGCTATCACCAGATCAAGATGGCGGTAGAAGACGTGGAAAAACGGCTTTCTGACCTGTGTGGAGTGTATCGCTACACATGCATGCTGCTCGGGCTGCGAACGCAGAGCGACCTTTCGCCGGGCCGATGCACATCACCTTGGGTCCGCAGCTCGGGAGGAATGTTGAGGCTTACGTCGATGACATTGTGGTGAAGTCTCGGGGGGCCAGAATCCTCATACAAGACCTGGAGGAAACCTTCGCAAGCCTCAACGCAGTGAACCTACGGCTCAACCCGGAGAAGTGTGTGTTTGGGGTCCCCTCGGGTAAGCTCTTGGGCTTCCTTGTGTCCCACCGGGGAATCGAGGCTAACCCAGAAAAGGTCAAGGCAGTTGAGGACATGAGCCTGCCGAAGACCATGAGAGAAATGCAGAAGCTCACTGGGCGCGTGACCGCACTAGGACGCTTCATCTCCAAGTTGGGGGAACGAGCGCTACCCTTCTTCAAGCTAATGAAGAAAAAGGGCCCCTTTGAATGGACTGAGGAGGCCGACAAGGCGTTCCAAGATCTCAAAAGGTACCTAACCAGCCCTCCGGTAATGGTGGCTCCGCGCCCTCAAGAGCCCCTGGTGCTCTACCTTGCAGCCACTCCTTACTCTGCCAGCGCAACCCTGGTGGCGGTTAGGGAGGAGCGCTGGACCAAAGCCGCGGCAGCTGCCCGGGTCAAGGCGACGCAGGATCAAGGGGGCCCCACAGAGACCACTACCACATCCGAGAAGGATCAGCCGCCGCAGGGAAGCGCACTCAGAACAGAAGAGACCCCTCCCCCCGATGGCGGCCAGCTGGGAACTCCATCGTCTCAGAGGCGCCACGGCCTCGGAGGACGCCAAAGAACACCAAGCACTCCCAACCTCGTCGAACACCTGTGTACTTGTCACAAGACAGTGTTGCGGACGCGAGGGCACGGTACCCCATGCCCCAGAAACTCCTCCTCACGCTATTGGTGGCCTCGCGCAAGCTGCCACACTATTTTCAGGGCCATCCCATCAAGGTTGTCTCAGCGTACCCCTTGGAAAGAGTGCTCAGGAGCCCCAACTCGGCTGGAAGAGTCGCTGAGTGGAACATCGAGTTGCAAGCATTTCAGCTAGAATTCAGCACCACCAGAGTCATCAAGGGGCCAAGCGGACTTCATGGCGGAATGGACGGAGGCGCCGGGCCTCAAGGCTGATGAGGATCGATCCCTCTCCCCGGGAAGCGAGGCACCGGTCGGTTGGATCATGTACTTCGACGGGGCGTTCTCCAAACACGGCGCGGGGGCTGGCGCAGTGCTTATATCTCCTACTCAAGACAAGCTCTACTACGCCGCGCAGCCTGCTTTCAAAGACGGAGAAAAGGTCTCCAACAACATAGCAGAATATGAAGGCCTGATAGCAGGCCTGAAGGCCGCGGCTGCCCCGGGAGTGAAGCGCCTTACCATCAAGGGTGATTCACAACTCCTCGTCAACGTCTCCAACAAAGTATACGAGCCAAGGGATAAGCACATGGAAGCCTACCTCGCGGAGGTCCGCAGGATGGAGAAGCAGTTCTGGGGACTGGAGTTGCAGCATGTGCCTCGTGGCACCAATCAAGAGGCTGACGGCATCGCCAAACGGGCATCCAGGCGTCTACCTCAGGAACCTGGCGTCTTCGAGGAGCGGCTCTTCAAGCCATCGGCCACGCCATCGCTGTCAAGCACGGTGCTGCCTCAGGAAGAGCTCCCCTAGCCACCTGCCTCGGGAGCCCCGGTCTATGGCCCGGCCTCAGAGTTGGCTCGCTTCACTCGACGCTGGAGCATCGGGAGGGTGCCGGATCACAGAGCTCCGGAGCTACCTGACGCAAGGGACCTTGCCGGAAAAGGAGGAGGAAGCGGAGCGTGTGGCGCGGCAAGCCACGGCGTACTGCATCAGGGATGGAGAGCTCTACCGGAAGCGACCAAATGATGTGCCCCTACGTTGCATTTCCAGGGAGCAAGGGAAGGAGCTGCTGGCAGACATACACGGTGGAGACTGTGGGCATCATTCGTCCTCATGGACCCTCGTTGGCAAGGCATTCCGCAGCGGGTTCTATTGGCCCACTGCGCTCAATGATGCCGTGGAACTGGTGAAGGCTTGCGAGGCCTGCCAGTTCCATGCCAAGCATATCCATCAACCGGTGGGAGGTCTGCAAACTATACCCCTCTCGTGGCCATTCGCGATGCAGGGGCTGGATATCCAGGCCCGCTTTCCTTGGGTGCCGGAGGCTATCGCTACCTCTACGTCGCCGTGGACAAGTTCACCAAGTGGGCTGAAGTGGAAGCCGTCCGCACCATCCCCGCAGGTTCTGCGGTCAAGTTCATCAAGGGCATCGTGAGCCGGTTCGGGGTGCCGAACCACATCATCACCGACAATGGTTCACAGTTCACCAGTAACCTCTTCAAAACATACTGTGCCAACCTTGGGACGCAGGTATGCTACGCTTCGTAGCACACCCACGGAGCAACGGTCAGGCCGAGCGGGCCAACGCAGAGGTCCTGAGGGGCCTCAAAACTAGGACATTCAAGAAGAAGCTGGAGGCCTGCGACAGAGGCTGGTATGACAAGCTCCAGTCCGTGTTGTGGTCCATCCGCATGACCGCGAGCAAGCCGACTGGCGAGACCCCATTCTTCCTGGTCTATGGAGCTGAAGCGGTCCTACCTCATGAGGTCAGACATCGTTTCGCACGGGTCCTGGCGTTCGACGAGGCGCAGCAGGACACCATGCGGGGGACGGACCTCGTGCCGGGGGAGGAGCATCGTCGAGAAGCCGCACTACGAGCGGCAAGGTACCAACAAGCACTGCGGCGATACCACTACCACAACATTCGCCCCAGAACTCTTGAGGTAGGGGACCTCGTGCTCAGACGGGTTCTCTCCAGGGAGGGACTGCATAAGCTCTCTCCCATGTGGGAGGGCCCGTTCAAGGTTGTTCATGTTTCCAGGCCCGGCTCCGCGCGCTTGGAGACTCAGGAGGGGGTGCTCGTCCAGAACGCGTGGAATATCCAGCACCTCCGGAGGTTTTACCCCTAAAAAGGCCCGGTGCCTGTGAAGAAGGCAAACGCCTGTGAAGCTTAAATTTCTGAGAAAGGCCCGGTGCCTGTGAAGAAGGCAAACACCTGTGAAGCTTACCTTTCTGAGAAAGGCCCGGTGCCTGTGAAGAAGGCGAATGCCTGTGAAGTCGTTGCGTTTTGGAAAAGGCCCGGAGCCTATGAAGAAGGCCAATGCCTGTGAAGTTCGCTTCCCCCAAGAAAGGCCCGGAGCCTGCGAAGAAGGCCAATGCCTGTGAAGCTCACCACCCGTGACACTCTCACGTAATAATGAGTTGGGGCTGTACACGCCCCGGAGTCTCAGGAGCGCCGGCCTCAGGCCCTGGGGCTCCCTCCCACGCCCAATGGCAGCACTTAGCTCCGCGCTGGTGAGAAGACGTCAAAGACTAGATTTGGTGCCGGACGCGCCTTTTTCATTTGGTTTCTGCAGTTGGCTTGTTCATCCCCATTTGAAGTTTCATTGAAGTTGTTGCTTCTTTGGCTTGTGACTCTTTGCCTTCTTCGCTCTCCTGCCTCGATTTCTCTCGCGCGAGTCTCGCGAGGGAGCAACGCGGGCACCCTCGCAAGTGTTTTCTGCTCCTATTGTTTGAGGTTTCCCTAACCGGGTCCACTACGAGAGCGCCCCTCCAGTCCGTGCCCCACGGGCACCGCGACGCGAACACAGGACCCGGGTCGGTCGCCTCCACAACTGAGGCCGGAAGCTACCTCTCCTGGCTAATCTTTGTAGGGCATGAAGCGTTCGACGAGGCCTCGGCCTCGAGAGGCGAAGACCGAGACAGGTCGCCCCCAAGCTAAGTAATTTCTATGCGCAGGCGTGTGGCACATAAGCCTAATACAGAAATAGAGGAAACAATACGATAATTAACAGCAGCAGTCCAAGCACGCCCCCGCGGACCCTACACTACTGTCTCTTTGCGCAGGAAAAGGAAAAGAACAAAACAAGCACGGCTCGCTTGACACCAACTCGCGGCGAAGGCTCGAACTGCCTCCGGAGTACAGGCGGACTCCCTCTCGCGCTTCACCGAGGCGCGACGGCGGGCAGACCCGCTACCTCCCTCTAGGGGGGCACGGCGGCGTGGGGGCTGGGCATGGCCACCGCTGGAGGAGTCGCTGTCTGAAGAAGAGTCACCGAAGCTCGACGAACCCCGAGCGCCGCCGACCACGCGCGCGCTGTCATCTTCATCCCGATCGTCTCCGGGGCTAGGCCCACGGCCGCGGTCGTCGTCCTCGGGGCAGCACCCAGCGCGGCGACCATCTTCCCCGAACACCCTCACGTGGAGGGTGGCATCACCGTTGAACTTGAAGTGCAGGGAGCACCGCCCGCTCAGACCACGCGCGTGGGCAAACGTTTGCCAGCCGCGGGTCAGGGCCACGCTCCCGGCGACAGAGACCTCCAGCGAAGCCTAGGAGGCCCGGCTGCAGCAACCGTCTGCCTGGAGCCAGAGGCCGCCCGGGGCGCCGGCCGGAAGTTCACCTAAAAGGAAGCGGGGAAGCTGGAGCCAAGTGTTGGTCGGCTCCGCCGACCACACGACAAACTCCGGCAGCACCTCTGCTGAGTGGAAGCGCGGCCTAGGGGGTCGCGCGGCCGTAGTGCGCCCCCATCAATGGCCTGACGCCCGTCACCGCGTGAGAGATCGCCTCCGCGGCCGCAAGAAGCCGCTACAGGAACCACATGGTGCTTGCGAGGACGGCCTCGACCGCACTTGGCCGGGGGAGAGTCAGGCTCCACCTGGCGGGCCTTTCCTTTCTCCGCGGCCGAGAACCTCTTCGGCGGAGCCATGTAGAAGAAGGAGAAGCAAGAAGAGATGGACTAGAAGGGCACGTGCCATTCCGTACATATAGCCGGGGAAGGCCAACCGTCGACCTCCACGATCACAGGTAATCATGACCCACCTTGCATGCAGGGACTTGTCAATTCCTCCCGTTGCCGAGGCATCGTGGGGAAGTGGAGACGCCCACGTCCAATCAACCGCCACGCGACGCCCAAGGCCGCAGGCTGTTAGGGCCCGTGGCGCTCGCACTTGCCCTTCGCTTCTGCCAAGCCAAGTCCAGCGCGCCTTTGGGCCCGGGGCTACTGTCGGCGTGCTCGGGAACGAGGGTACCCAGACTTGCTCGCCCGGCTGCGGCGGCGTGGCTCAAGGGGTGGCCCAGTACGACCCATCTTCATCAGCACAAGCTCAAGACCCTCGCGGGGCGGACGACAGGAAGCTTCCTCAGGCACGGCCTCGTCAGGTTGGCTCGCGAGGAGGCGGAGAGATCAAGGCGGGGAACCTCACGAGGGGCCCATGACGCAAGCCATGACGACCAAGGGTGCCAGGAGGGCGCCAGCCCGCGCAGTGTCCTCATTTCCTCTTTGGTGCAAAGGAGGCAAGCACATGCGAGAGTATCAAGCAAAGGCAACCATTTCGGTGCAACAAGACCAAGACCAACACAACGACAGGAAGGAGGTCATCACGGAGCCCAAGCCGGCGTCATCGTCAGAGCCTTTGGCATGCGAGGACCAACTTTAGTCAGGATAAGTGTACTAGATGTTCCCCTTCAAAATGGCCAATTGTTGGCGCCCTTCCCGCTCAATATTTGGGAAGTGGCCCAGTGCCTTTGCCTATAAATAGGACTAGCCACCCACAGGGTAGAGGGATCCGGAATCTTGAACAGAGCTAGAGATCAAGCAATCTAGAGAGAGAGAGAGAGAGAGAGAGAGACCGAACGCCCCCTAGCAGTTCGTCGCACCGACCAAGAATTAACCCTTGCGAGGCTGTTCTTCCTTGTACTGTTCATCATCAGCACCTGAGTCAATCCACCACACCACACACTGGAGTAGGGTATTACACCACAATGGTGGCCCGAACCAGTATAAACCTTGTATCCCTTGTGTTGCTCTTTGAGTAGTTTAGATCCTTGCGAGGCGACGAGGTGTAGGTAGGTAGGAGGTGAGATCTGCGCGTGCACCCTAGAATTCGAACCTAGAGGGTCTGCCGGAACCCGAAATCTGACATTTGTCTTTCTAGAGATTTCAACAAGTGATTACGTACAATGCAAAATGAGTGAAGTGAGCGTAGAGGCATAGGGATAATGTAGAAAGGAAGTCTTCGCGATCCATTATTCCCCATCTCGGTTAGAGATAAGTATTCGACTAGCCTTCGAAGTGAAGTGACAATACACGCTGCAGCGGATGGGACACTTAATTAATAAGCTGAACCGGCATGTTGGTGTTACTAAATCAGCCTTACCCAGTACTGCCATCATGTTTGCCAGTAGAGCATGCTTCTGTCCTCCATTAACTGACATATGGGCCCTCTTGTGGTAGACCCACATGTCATCGATGTAAATATTTACACTCCGAAGGACGGTATATCCTCGTAGTAGTAGTAGAATTGAGATTTAATGCACTTTCTTCCCCGTCTTCCACTCTTCTTCCTCCTCTCTTCTTCTTCCTCCTGTCTTCCCCATCGTCGGTCGCACACCATTTCCACCCGCTCACTGCTCACCCGCCCGCGCTATCTTCCTTGGTAGCTCGCGCGTACCATATCCCCCGCCACCGCCGCCACATGAGGAGAAGCTTCTTCGCTCGCCCGCCCGAATCCACTTCCCCGTTGGCTTGCAGGCACCGAAAACCCCAATGGCAGAACCGACTGACACGCAGAGCCGTGATTGGAATTCCCTCCCTGATGTTCTCTTGGAGCAGATCTGTAATCATATGGACCTACTCAGCACCGTCCGTCTGGCCGCATGCTCGGTGTCTTTGTACCATCTACTCTTCTGCAACCGGCGGCTCTTTTCAAGACAGCCTGCTTGCTGATGCCCGATCCTCGCAGGTGGCCCAGACACAGACTTGACGATCCTACAGAGGTTGCCATGGTGCCCCTCGACATGCTACCACTACCCGTCCACCTGTCCTTCATGCGCGACCACTACTGGGCAGGCATGAAGGCCAACTGGATCGTCCTCATCCACCAATCCGGTAGTCTGTGGCGTCTCGTGGATATCTACACCCAGCAAGAGATCACCCTTCCATCTTTGGATACCGCCGCCATCGAGCCTCGCGACCCGCGGACACTCCACGCCTACTACGCATGAGAGACGTCAAGCTTTTGGCTCGACCTCATTTCTTGAAGGTTGTAATCTGCGAAGTGCCCACACCATCAGAAGACTGCATGGATTACAAGCTCATTGCCGTGTTCAACATGGGATTAGTCTATCTGGAATCCGGTCGCCATACATGGTTATGTCTCCTTGTCGATCCTGTTTACCCAACACTTCTGTCTGATGCTATAGTGCATGATGGCATCGTTTATGCGGTCGACGCACAGATTGGCTGCCTATACTGGTGGAATCTATCGTCGTGTAATTGTTCTATCTCATCTCATCTTTACCTTAAGAATACGACTGCCTGTTCATTGTTACAAATTTAGAATATATAGTATGTCTATAACCACATCATTGCTATATGTTCCTCTCATTTGCTAGATTTTTATGACCACACATGTCATTGCTAGAGTTGATATGAGAACAATTGGTATCTAATGATTGTTAGAATAGATATTATGAGTATAACCTCATGATTGCTATATGTTACTCTCATTTCCAGGATTTTTATAACAATGCATGTTATTGCTTAGAGTTGATATGATAACTATAGTAAGTGCTATGGTAGAATATGAGTAGGCCATGTCATATCTGTTTTCCTCTCATTGTTACATGATGTTTGAACCATGATATATTGCTAGAATATGAAAGCCATTGGCTTATTTTTTTAACTTGGGGTATGATTATGACCACGACATTGCAATTCTCTGTCTATGATATGTGTCACTGTTATAATAATCTTAATTCCACACATAATCAGAACATGATTGTTTATTTTTGTCCTTATGGTCTCCAATTTGAATTGTTGCAGCATACGCAAATGCACTGGCCTTCATGATTCCAGGACCTGGAATCATACCAGCCGATGGGTGGTGGTTTATCGCTCGTTCAGCTGACGGTGGTCATTTTATGCTCATTTGCACGTACCAAATTGACCAAACCATTTCATCAAACCACATGCAGTACAATGCCTAGGGCATTCGTGACATTGATGGCTGATGTCTACTATGCAACCTTCTTCTTGTAGACGTTGTTGGGCCTCCAAGTGCAGAGGTTTGTAGGACAGTAGAAAATTTCCCTCAAGTGGATGACCTAAGGTTTATCAATCCGTGGGAGGCGTTGGTTGAAGATGGTCTCTCTCAAACAATCCTGCAACCAAATGATGTCAGCAGTCCTGACAGGCAAGACCCACTGGGCAGGCCCTCCCCCAACGCCGACGCTGCCCAGCGGCCCAACAGACCCAGGCGGCCCAACCCACGAGTCCATGGACCCGAGTGGGTTCACTGAAGCCCAGGAGATCGCTACTTGAGGACGGAGTCGAGGCAGCTCCTCCCATCCAGAGGATCAGACGAAACGGCGGCTACCACTTTCCCCTTTCCACTGAACCCTAGTTCGTGTATCTCCATTCGAGCGCATCGCGCCTGTAATTGATTGAATCGCTACTACTTCAGAGAGCCTATAGATCGATCCATTACTCTGCCCCTATCATCTGGTATCAGAGACCAGCCACCACTCCTTCCCGCTTCGCTCTGGCGCATCTCATCGAGACGAGAGGAGTGCGGCAAGCGCAAGAGGCCATGGATCCAGGCGTTTCCGCCTTCCTCACCCGTTTCAAGAACAAGATCGAGGCCGCGATCGATGGTCTCACCAAGGCGCAACAGTCCACATCGACTAAGATCGACGATCTGCTCTCCTGGCACCCCGATCTCGAGCGTCGTGTGACGGATCTGAGCGACGCCGTCACGGTGCTGCAGCAAGCACAAGCGGTGCCCCAAGGCCAAGTCGACGCGGATCAGGTGCCCAGGGTAATGGCGCACCAAGCAAGACCCAAGGGCCAGATGGCCACGGCGATTTCCAGATCCTACGGGGGCCATCGGCGGCGTCCCTCTCAACGCCGCCGCCGCTCCCGGCTAACGGTACGAGCTCCGTTCCTGTCACGGCACCCCTGCAGTCTCTGTTTTCCCACGCCAACCAAATGCTCACGGGTTTGGGCCAGGCGCATCCATCTATCACATTCCCGCAGTTTTTCGGTGAAAATCCCAACATGTGGAAAACTCTATGTGAGCAGTATTTCACCATGTTCGGGATTACTCCGTCTTTCTGGGTTCCTATGGCGGCACTTAACTTGTCAGGACCAGCAGCGATCTGGCTGCAGTCCATCCAGCGCCGTCTAGGCGAGTTCGATTGGAACTCGTTCACGGCATTGCTATGCACCCGGTTCGGTCGTGATCGACACCAAACACTCATACGCCAGTTTTACTCTATTCGGCAAACGACCACAGTAGCAGATTACATTAAAAGATTCAAAGCCGTTATTAATCATTTGAATTCATATTCTGAATCCATTCACCCTTACTATTTTCTTACCCGTTTTGTCGAGGGCCTGAGGCAAGACATCAGGGCAGTTGTCATGGTGCAGCGACCGCCTGATTTGGACACTGCGTGTGCGCTCGCGCAACTGCAAGAAGAAGTGGCGGAAGGGGCTCACGGACACACACCAAGGCCACCAGAACCAGGCCCGCGCCAAGCAACACCATTACCGCTGCCACCGCCTCCAACGCGCCAAGCACCACCTGCGGTCGCCACCGATCGACGCGGAACGGAAGCAGCACGCGCTGATCCATCCAAAATCAAGGTGCTGCGGGACTACCGTCGAGCCCGCGGGCTCTGTTTCAAGTGCGGCGAGCGATGGGGGCATGATCACGTGTGCCCCACATCTGTGCAGCTGCACGTCGTCGAAGAACTGCTCGACATGACCGGCCTCGACAACTTCCTCGATTCCCAAGTGCAGCAAGGCGAAGGCTCTGATGACACAGTTATGGCTATCTCCCTGTCGGCTGTCACAGGGGGAGTCTCTGCCAAAGCTTTTCAGCTCCGCGCATGGATTCAAGGACGCGAGGTGCTCCTTCTGGTTGATTCAGGCAGTTCCAATTCCTTCGTCGACGCACAGCTTGCGTCACTCCTCACTGGCGTGCAACCTCTTCCCAAGCCAGGACGAGTCAGAGTGGCAGATGGGGGTGAAATGCTCTGCTCTAACTTCATTCCTCGCTGCGGGTGGTATTCGCAAGGGCATGAGTTCTTCAATGATCTGAAGGTGTCGTCATTGGGGACTTATGACGCAATTCTGGGCATGGATTGGCTCGAGGAGCATAGTCCTATGGTAGTTGACTGGCGCGCGCGTTTTCTGGAGATCCCATGGCCAGCAGGACCCCTGCGTCTAGTTGGGCACGATGCTGCGTCCACTACCTGTGAGTCCATCAACAACATTCAACTGCAAGGACTATGCAGCAAAGGGGCAGTGTCACACATCATTCACCTGTGCGTGGTGATGCAGGAAACCAGCAACCCCACCCCAACTCCATCATGCATTCAAGCAGTTGTGGACGAATTCTCAGATGTCTTCGAGGAACCAACCGGCCTTCCTCCACGCCGGTCTTGTGATCACAAGATTCCTCTGATACCAGGGGCACAACCAGTAAATGTCAGACCATACCGTCACAAGCCCGAGCATAAGACGGAGATAGAAACCCAGGTGGAGGAGTTGCTCAGATCGGGTGTCATTCAGAGAAGCACTAGCCCGTTCGCATCACCTGTCATTTTGGTCAAGAAAAAGGATGGAACCTGGCGTCTATGCATTGATTACCGTCACCTTAATGCTCCCACAGTCGTGGCCAAATTTCCAGTTCCAGTTATCGAAGAACTTTTGGATGAACTCCACGGTGCTGCTTGGTTTTCCAAGCTGGACCTTCGAGCAGGCTATCACCAAATACGGTTGGCTCCAGGGGAAGAATACAAGACAGCTTTCCAAACCCATCAAGGCCATTTCGAATTCAAAGTGGTTTCATTTGGCCTTGCTGGTGCTCCTGCAACTTTCATCGAGGCAGTCACCACCACACTGAAGCCTGTCAATCGTGTCTGCGTCGTGTCCTTCTTCGACGACATCCTAATTTTCAGTGTCTCACTTGAGGATCATGTGATCCACTTGCGTCAGGTTCTGGGGCTCCTGCGGAAGGATAGTTGGAAGGCAAAGTTGAGCAAATGTGTTTTTGGACAGCAGAAAATCTCGTACCTAGGCCACGTCATCAGTTCTCAGGGGGTTTCGACTGACCCGACCAAGATCACAGCAGTGGCGAACTGGACATCACCAACCTGCACCAAGGAGGTGCGCAGTTTCCTGGGTCTTGCCGGGTATTATCGGCGATTTGTGAGGAATTTTGGAGTCATTGCCAGACCCTTGTTCAATCTGCTCAAGAAAGGGTTCCCATTCGTCTGGACAGACACAACCGAGACAACTTTTCAGGTTCTCAAACAACAATTGATCTCAGCACCTGTTCTCACACTGCCCAACTTTCAACAGCGTTTCGTCATCGGAACTGATGCTAGTGATCGTGGCATAGGGGCCATCCTGCAGCAGCAAGGGCACCCGATAGCCCTTATGAGCAAAGCACTCAACCCGCGTTACCAGGGGTTGTCTACATACGAGAAAGAGTACCTAGCAATTGTCGTTGCAGTGGATCAGTGGTGCCCTTACCTGCAACACGCTGAGTTCGATATCCTCACAGATCAAAAAAGTCTGACTCATTTGGAAGAGCAACGTCTGACCACTCCCTGGCAGCAGAAGGCTTTCACCAAGCTTTTAGGTCTGAGATATCGCATTCGCTACAAGAAAGGAACTGAAAACACAGGCGCTGATGCTCTGTCCAGATCCAACACCCAGGACACTCTTTTTGCAGTATCCTCGTGCCAACCAGCATGGCTCGAAGATGTGGTCAACAGTTATAACAACAACAACCATGCGTCACGTCTGCTGGAACAACTGTCAATTCGCGATGACCCCAAGGGTCGTTTCTCTCTTCAGCAAGGAGTTCTTCGATTCCGAGGCAGAATTTGGCTCGGAGGGAGTACACAAATCCAACAAAAAATTATTTCAGCCTTTCACGACAGCCCCCTGGGAGGGCACTCAGGGTTCCCAGTAACCTACCGTCGCATCCGACGGCTGTTCGCGTGGCCAAAGATGAAAGCACAAGTGCTCCAGTACGTGCGTTGCTGTCAGATCTGTCAACAAGCCAAGCCGGATCACGCAGCATCTCCAGGGCTGCAGCTACCTCTACCTATTCCAGCACAAACTTGGGATCTTATTTCCATGGATTTCGTGGATGGCTTACCACAATCGAGCAGGTTCAACTGCTTACTGGTGATAGTCGACAAGCGCACAAAATTCGCCTATTTCCTACCGTTGGCCCACCCGTACACAGTAGCATCGGTGGCCAAGCTTTACATGAGCCAGATCTACAAGATTCATGGATTACCCGGGGCGATCGTCTCTGACAGAGATCCGGTGTTCACAAGTCATTTCTGGCAAGAGTTGTTTCGTGCAGCCGGCACTCAACTCAGACTCAGCACAGCAAACCATCCTCAGACGGACGGACAAACTGAGCGTGTCAATCAGTGCGTCGAAACTTTCCTCCGTTGTTTCACTCAAGCTTGTCCCAGGCGGTGGAGTTTTTGGATACCTCTGGCTTTGTTTTGGTACAACAATGCTCATCATTCAGCTATTGGGATGACCCCTTTCAAAGCCATGTTTGGTTACGACCCTCGGCACTGGGGAATTTCAGCCAACAGCACTTGTTCTGTCCCAGCGCTTCAAGCATGGCTGGACGAAAAAGAAACAATACAAGCCCTGCTACAACAGCATCTGAATAGAGCACAACAGATCATGAAGCAGCAAGCTGACAAGAAACGGTCTTTCCGCACTTTCACCATGTGGGAGAGCGTTTTTCTCAAGCTGCAACCTTACATCCAATCTTCAGTCGCTCCGAGAGCTAATCACAAGCTGAGCTACAAGTACTACGGACCGTTCACCATCATCGACAAAATCAACGACGTAGCATTTAAACTCCAGCTGCCACCTCAAGCCACCGTTCATCCAGTGTTTCATGTGTCACTTCTGCGCCGTGCTCTACTTCCAGGTATGGTTGTCGAAAATCAATTACCACACTGCACTGACGATCTTGCTGTGCCAGTTGAGGTTCTGCAAACTCGCTGGCGCCGGAAGAACAATTCCATGCATGAACACGTTAAAATCAGGTGGTCGAATTCTGCCACCCTCGGCACCACTTGGGAGGACAAGGACATCATCAAGGCCAGGTTTCCACATTCTGAGGCTTGGGGGCAAGCCTCATCTCAAGAAGAGGGGGATGTCAGTAGTCCCGACAGGCAAGACCCACTGGGCAGGCCCTCCCCCAACGTCGACGCTGCCCAGCGGCCCAACAGACCCAGGCGGCCCAACCCACGAGTCCATGGACCCGAGTGGGTTCACTGAAGCCCAGGAGATCGCTACTTGAGGACGGAGTCGAGGCAGCTCCTCCCATCCAGAGGATCAGACGAAACGGCTGCTACCACTTTCCCCTTTCCACCGAACCCTAGTTCGTGTATCTCCATTCGAGTGCATCGCGCCTGTAATCGATTGAATCGCTACTACTTTAGAGAGCCTATAGATCGATCCATTACTCTGCCCCTATCAAATAACAAAGAGTCTCTTGTGTCCCCAACACACCCAATACAATGGTAAATTGTATAGGTGCACTAGTTCGGAGAAGAGATGGTGATACGTGTGCAATATGGATGGTAGATATAGGTTTTTGTAATCTGAAATTATAAAAACAGCAAGGTAACTAATGATAAAAGTGAGCGTAAACGGTATTGCAATGCTAGGAAACAAGGCCTAGGGTTCATACTTTTGAAGGAAATATGCCCTAGAGGCAATAATAAAGTTATTATTTATTTCCTCATATCATGATAAATGTTTATTATTCATGCTAGAATTGTATTAACAGGAAACATAATACATGTGTGAATACATAAACCTACAGAGTGTCACTAGTATGCCTCTACTTGACTAGCTCGTTAATCAAAGATGGTTGTGTTTCCTAAACCATGAACAAGGAGTTGTTATTTGATTAACGGGATCACATCATTGGTTGAATGATCCGATTGACATGACCCATTCCATTAGCATAGCACCTGATCGTATAGTTTGTTGCTAGTGCTTTTCTTCATGACTTATACATGTTCCTATGACTATGAGATTATGCAACTCCCGTTTGCACGAGGAACACTTTGGGTGCTACCAAACGTCACAACGAATCGGGTGATTATAAAGGTACATTACAGGTGTCTCCGAAGGTACATGTTGGGTTGGCATATTTCGAGATTAGGATTTGTCACTCCGATTGTCGGAGAGGTATCTCTGGCCCTCTCGGTAATGCACATCACATAAGCCTTGCAAGCATTGCAACTAATGAGTTAGTTGTGAGATGATGTATTACGGAACGAGTAAAGAGACTTGCCGTAACGAGATTGAACTAGGTATTGGATACCGACGATCGAATCTCGGGCAAGTAACATACCGATGACAAAGGGAACAACGTATGTTGTTATGCGGTCCGACCGATAAAGATCTTCGTAGAATATGTAGGAGCCAATATGGGCATCCAGGTCCCGCTATTGGTTATTGACCGGAGAAGTGTCTCGGTCATGTCTACATAGTTCTCGAACCCGTAGGGTCCGCACGCTTAACGCTTCGGCGACAGTTACTATGAGTTTTTATGATGTTTCTGTACGAAGGTTGTTCGAGTCCCGGATGAGATCACGGACGTGACGAGGAGTCTCGAAATGTTCGAGACATAAAGATTCATATATTGGAAGTCTATGTTTGGACATCGGAAGTGTTCCGGTGAAATTGGGAATTTTACCAAGTACCGGAGGTTACGGAACCCCGTAATGCTAATGGGCCAACATGGGCCTTAGTGGAATGGAGAGAAGGGGGCCCACGTGCTGGCCGCACCTCTCCCCCTGCCCTAGTCCTATTAGGACTAGGTGAAGGGGGCGCCCCCCCTCTCTCTCCCTTCCCACTTGGGGAAACCTAGTTGGACTAGGATTGGGGGAATCCTACTCCTAGTAGGAGTAGGACACCAAGGCGCGCAAACCTTGGCCGGCCAGCCCCTCCCTTCCCTCCTTTATATACAAGGGCAGGGGCACCCCATGACACACAAGTTGATCATTGAGATCTTTCCTTAGCTGCAGCGGTGCCCCTTCCACCATATTACACCTCGAGAATACCGTAGCGGAGCTTAGGCGAAGCCTGCGCCGGTGGAACATCATCATCGCCACCACGCTGCCGTCAGGCCGACGAAAACTCTCCCTCAACACTCGGCTGGATCGGAGTTCGAGGGACGCCATCGAGCTGAACGTGTGCAGAACTCGGAGGTGCCAGACGCTCGGTACTTGGATCGGTTGGATCGTGAAGAAGTACGACTACTTCCTCTACGTTGCGTCAGGCCAACGCTTTGTGGGGTCTCACGAGGGTACGTAGATAACACTCTCATCTCGTTGCTAAGCATCACCATGATCTTGCGTGATCGTAGGGAAATTTTTGAAATTACTACGTTCCCCAACAAAGTGGCATCCGAGCCTAGGTTTTTATGGTTTGATGATATGCACGAGTAGAACACAAGTGAGTTGTGGACGATACAAGTCATACTACCTACCAGCATGTCATACTTTGGTTCAGCGGTATTGTTGGACAGACGATCCAGACCAACCTTACGCGTGCATTTCACGCGAGACCGGTTCCCTCGACGTGCTTTGCACATAGATGGCTTGTGGAAGACTGTCTCCAACTTTAGTTGAACTGAGTGGCTACGCCCGGTCCTTGAGAAGGTTAAACGGAGTCTATTTGACGAAGTATCGTTGTGGTTTTGATGCGTAGGTGAGATTGGTTCTTGCTTAAGCCCGTAGCAGCCACGTAAAATTTGCAACAACAAAGTAGAGGACGTCTAACTTGTTTTTGCAGGGCATGTTGTGATGTGATATGGTCAAGACATGATGCTGAATTTTATTGTATGAGATGATCATGTTTTGTAACCGAAGTTATCGGCAATCGGCAGGAGCCATATGGTTGTCGCTTATTGTATGCAATGCAATCGCCTGTAATGCTTTACTTTATCACTAAGCGGTAGCGATAGTCGAGAAGCATAAGTTTGGCGAGACGACAACGATGCTACGATGGAGATCAAGGTGTCGCGCCGGTGACGATGGTGATCATGACGGTGCTTCGGAGATGGAGATCACAAGCACAAGATGATGATGGCCATATCATATCACTTATATTGATTGCATGTGATGTTAATCCTTTATGCATCTTATTTTGCTTTGATTGACGGTAGCATTATAAGATGATCCCTTACTAAATTATCAAGAAGTGTTCTCCCGAGTATGCACCGCTATGCGAAAGTTCTTCGTGCTGAGACACCACGTGATGATCGGGTGTGATAGGCTCTACGTTCAAATACAACGGGTGCAAAACAGTTGCACACGCAGAATATTCAGGTTATACTTGACGAGCTATGCATATAAGATATGACCTCGGAACACGAGAGACCGAAAGGTCGAGCGTGAATCATATAGTAGATATGATCAACATATTGATGTTCACCATTGAAACTACTCCATCACACGTGATGATCGGTCATGGTGTAGTTGATATGGATCACGCAATCACTTAGAGAATTGGAGGGATATTTTTCTAAGTGGGAGTTCTTAAGTAATATGATTAATTGAACTTAAATTTATCATGAACTTAGTACCGATAGTATCTTGCTTGTCTATGATGTGTAGATAGATGGCTCGTCTGTTGTTCCGTTGAATTTTAATGCGTTCCTTGAGAAAGCAAAGTTGAAAGATGATGGCAGCAATTACACGGACTGGGTCCGTAATTTGAGGATTATCCTTATTGCTGCCTGGAAAGAATTACGCCCCGGAAGCACCGTTAGGTGCCGTGCCTGGTGCAAGGGCTGCGCCGAAGTTGTGAACGTCCGCAAAGCAAAGCTGATGACTACTCTATAGTTCAGTGTGCCATGCTTTACGGCTTAGAACCGGGACTTCAACGTCGTTTTGAACACCATGGAGCATATGAGATGTTCCAGGAGTTGAAGTTAATATTCCAAGCGAATGCCCGGATTGAGAGATATGAAGTCTCCAATAAGTTCTATAGCTGTAAGATGGAAGAGAACGGTTGTCGGTGAGCATATACTCGTAATGTCCGGATATAACAATCACTTGATTCAACCGGGAGTTAATCTTCCGGATGATTGCGTCATTGATGTAATTCTCCAATCATCGCCACCAAGCTACAAGAGCTTCGTGATGAACTATAATATGCAAGGGATGACCAAAACAATGCCCGAGCTCTTCGCGATGCTTGAAAGCCGCGGAGGTAGAAATCAAAAAGGAGCATCAAGTGTTGATGGTTAACAAAACCACTAGTTTCAAGAAAAGGGCAAAGGAAAGAAAAGGGAAACTTCAAAAGGAACGGCAAGCAAGTTCTCGATCAAGAGAAGAAACCCAAGTCTGGTCCTAAGCTCTGAAACCGAGTGCTTCTATTGCAAGCAGGCTGGTCATCGGAAGCGGAACTGCCCCAAGTATTTGGCGGATAAGAAGGATGGCAAGGTTAACAAAGGTATATGTGATATACATGTTATTGATGTGTACCTTACTAATACTCGCAGTAGCACCTGGTATTTGGTAATCGGTTCTGTTGCTAATATTTGCAACTCAAATGTGGGCTACGGATTAGCGAAGATTGGCTAAGGACGAGGTGGCGATGCGGCGTGGGAAATGGTTCCAAAGTCGATGTGATCGCAATCGGCACGCTACCTCTACATCTACCTTCGGGATTAGTATTAGACCTAAATAATTTTTATTTAGTACCAGAGTTGATCATGAACATTATATCTGTATCTTGTTTGTTTCGAGACGGTTATTCATTTAAATCAGAGAATATTGTTTTTTCTATTTATATTAATAATATCTTTTATGGTATTGCACCATTGAAGAATGTTTTATTTTTACTTAATCTTGATAGTAGTGATACACATATTCATAATGTTGAAACCAAAAGATGCAGAGTTGATAATGATGGTGCAACTTATTTGTGGCTTGCCGTTTAGGTCATATCGGTGTAAAGCGCTTGAAGAAACTCCATCTTGATGGACTTTTGGAGTCACTTGATTATGAATCACTTGGCACTTGCGTAACCGTGCCTAATGGGCAAGATGACTAAAACACCGTTCTCCGGAACTATGGAGAGAGCAACAGATTTATTGGAAATCATACATACCGATGTATGTGGTCCAATGAATGTTGAGGCTCGTGGCGGATATCGTTATTTTCTCACCTTCACAGATGATTTGAGCAGATATGGGTATATCTACTTAATGAAACACAAATCTGAAACATTTGAAAAGTTCAAAGAATTTCAGAGTGAAGTGGAAAATCATCGTAACAAGAAAATAAAGTTTCTACGATCCGATCGTGGAGGAGAATATTTGAGTTACGAGTTTGGCCTACATTTGAAACAATGCGGAATAGTTTCGCAACTTACGCCACCGGAACACCACAACGTAATGGTGTGTCCGAACGTCAGAATCGTACTTTATTAGATATGGTGCGATCTATGATGTCTCTTACTGATTTACCGCTATCGCTTTTGGGGTTATGCTTTAGAGACGGCTACATTCACTTTAAATAGGGCACCATCTAAATCCGCTGAGACGACGCCTTATGAACTGTGGTTTGGTAAGAAACCAAAGTTGTCGCTTCGAAAGTTTGGGGCTGCGATGCTTATGTGAAAAAGCTTCAACCCGATAAGCTCGAACCCAAATCGGAGAAATGTGTCTTCATAGGATACCCAAAGGAGACTGTTGGGTACACCTTCTATCACAAATCCGAAGGCAAGATTTTTGTTGCTAAATTCGGAAACTTTTGGAGAAGGAGTTTCTCTCGAAAGAAGTGAGTGGGAGGAAAGTAGAACTTGATGAGATAATCGTATCTACTCCCTTATTGAGAAGTAGTACATCACGTAAAAACAGTTTCGTGACACCTACACCAAATAGGGAAGAAGCTAATGATGATGATCATGAAACTTCAGATCAAGTTTCTCTGAGAACTTCAGAGATCAACCAGAGCAAGATCCGCACCAAAGGTGGTACGGTAATCCTATTCTCGGAAGTCATGTTACTTTGGAACATGATGAACCTACGAACTATGAAGAAGCGATGGTGAGCCCAGATTCCACAAAATGGCTTGAGGCCATGAAATGCGAGATGGGATCCATGTATGAGAACAAAGTGTGGACTTTGGTTGACTTGCCCGATGATCGGCAAGCAATTGAGAATAAATGGATCTTCAAGAAGAAGACCGACGCTGATGGTAATGTTCTTGTCTATAAAGCTCGACTTGTTGCAAAAGGTTTTCGACAAGTTCAAGGGATTGACTACGATGAGACCTTCTCACCAGAAGCGATGCTTAAGTCCGTCCGAATCATGTTAGCAATTGCCGCATTTTATGATTATGAAATTTGGCAAATGGATGTTAAAACTGCATTCCTGAATGGATTTACGGAAGAAGAGTTGTATATGATGCAACCAGAAGGTTTTGTCGATCCAAAGGAGCTAACAAAGTGTGCAAGCTCCAGCGATCCATTTATGGACTGGTGCAAGCCTCTCGGAGTTGGAATAAACGTTTTGATAGTGTGATCAAAGCATTTGGTTTTATCTGAGACTTTTGGAGAAGCATCGTATTTACAAGAAAGTGAGTGGGAGCTCTGTAGCATTTACGATATTATATGTGGATGACATATTACTGATCGGAAATGATATAGAATTTCTGGATAGCATAAAGGGATACTTGAATAAGAGTTTTTCGATGAAAGACCTCGGTGAAGCTGCTTACATATTGGGCATTAAGATCTATAGAGATAGATCAAAACGCCTAATAGGACTTTCACAAAGCACATACCTTGATAAAGTTTTGAAAAGTTCAAAATGGATCGTGCAAAGAAAGGGTTCTTGCCGGTGCTACAAGGTGTGAAGTTGAGTAAGACTCAATGCCCGACCACCGCAGAAGATAGAGAGAAAATGAAAGATGTTCCCTATGCTTCAGCCATAGGCTCTATCATGTATGCAATGCTGTGTACCAGACCTGATGTGTGCCTTTGTCAGAAGTTTGGCAGGTGTACCAAAGTAATCCAGAGTGGATCATCGGACAGCGGTCAAGAACATCCTTAAGTACTTGAGAAGGACTAAGGATATGTTTCTCATTTATGGCGGTGACAAAGAACTCGTCAGAACGGTTACGTCGGCAAAGCTTTGACATCGATCCGGACGATTCTAAATCGCAAACCGGATACGTATTTACATTAAACGGTGGAGCTGTCGGTTGGTGCAGTTCCAAACAAAGCGTCGTATGGATCTACATGTGAAGCTGAGTACATAGCTGCTTTGGAAGCAGCTAATGAAGGAGTCTGGATGAAGGAGTTCATAACCGATCTAGGTGTTGTACCTAGTGTATCGGGTCCAATGAAAATCTTTTGTGACAATACTGGTGCAATTGCCTTGGCAAAGGAATCCAGATTTCACAAGAGAACCAAGCACATCAAAAGACGCCTTCAACTCCATCCGGATTTGGTCGGTGGGAGACATAGAGATATGCAAGATACATACGGATCTGAATGTTGCAGACCCGTTGACTAAGCCTCTTCCACGAGCAAAACATGATCAGCACCAAGACTCCATGGGTGTTAGAATCATTCTTGTGTAATCTAGATTATTGACTCTAGTGCAAGTGGGAGATCAAGGAAATATGCCCTAGAGGCAATAATAAAGTTATTATTTATTTCCTCATATCATGATAAATGTTTATTATTCATGCTAGAATTGTATTAACAGGAAACATAATACATGTGTGAATACATAAACCTACAGAGTGTCACTAGTATGCCTCTACTTGACTAGCTCGTTAATCAAAGATGGTTGTGTTTCCTAAACCATGAACAAGGAGTTGTTATTTGATTAACGGGATCACATCATTGGTTGAATGATCTGATTGACATGACCCATTCCATTAGCATAGCACCTGATCGTATAGTTTGTTGCTAGTGCTTTTCTTCATGACTTATACATGTTCCTATGACTATGAGATTATGCAACTCCCGTTTGCCTCGAGGAACACTTTGGTGCTACCAAACGCCACAACGTAATCGGGTGATTATAAAGGTACATTACAGGTGTCTCCGAAGGTACATGTTGGGTTGGCATATTTCGAGATTAGGATTTGTCACTCCGATTGCTCGGAGAGGTATCTCTCGGCCCTCTCGGTAATGCACATCACATAAGCCTTGCAAGCATTGCAACTAATGAGTTAGTTGTGAGATGATGTATTACGGAACGAGTAAAGAGACTTGCGGTAACGAGATTGAACTAGGTATTGGATACCGACGATCGAATCTCGGGCAAGTAACATACCGATGACAAAGGGAACAACGTATGTTGTTATGCGGTCCGACCGATAAAGATCTTCGTAGAATATGTAGGAGCCAATATGGGCATCCAGGTCCCGCTATTGGTTATTGACCGGAGAAGTGTCTCGGTCATGTCTACATAGTTCTCGAACCCGTAGGGTCCGCACGCTTAACGTTTCGATGATAGTTACTATGAGTTTTATGATGTTTCTGTACGAAGGTTGTTCGAGTCCCGGATGAGATCACTGACGTGACGAGGAGTCTAGAAATGTTCGAGACATAAAGAATCATATATAGGAAAACTATAATTGGACATCGGAAGTGTTCCGGTGAAATTGGGAATTTTACCAAGTACCGGAGGTTACGGAACCCCGAATGCTAATGGGCCAACATGGGCCTTAGTGGAAAGGAGAGAAGGGGTCCCAAGTCCTGGCCGCACCTTCCCCCATTCCCTAGTCCTCTTAGGACAAGGAGAAGGGGCGCCTCTCTCCCTTCCCACTTGGGGAAACCTAGTTGGACTAGGATTGGGGGGGGGGGGGAATCCTACTCCTAGTAGGAGTAGGACACCCCTGGCGCACCAAACCTTGGCCGGCCAGCCCCTCCCCTTCCCTCCTTTATATACAGGGGCAGGGGGCACCCCATGACACACAAGTTGATCATTGAGATCTTTCCTTAGCCGTGTGCGGTGCCCCCTTCCACCATATTACACCTCGAGAATACCGGAGCGGAGCTTAGGCGAAGCCTGCGCCCGTGGAACATCATCATCGCCACCACGCCGTCGTCTTGTGAAACTCTCCCTCAACACTCGGCTGGATCGGAGTTCGAGGGACGTCATCGAGCTGAACGTGTGCAGAACTCGGAGGTGCCGTACGTTCGGTACTTGGATCGGTTGGATCGTGAAGAAGTACGACTACTTCCTCTACGTTGCGTCAACGCTTCCGCTGTGGGTCTACGAGGGTACGTAGATAACACTCTCATCTCGTTGCTAAGCATCACCATGATCTTGCGTGATCGTAGGAAAATTTTTGAAATTACTACGTTCCCCAACAACTTTCACTAGTGCAAGTTCTCTCAACAATATTAACATAACTGGATCATATAACTATCCCTCAACATGCAACAAAGAGTCACTCCAAAGTCACTAATAGCGGGGAACAAACGAAGAAATTATGGTAGGGTACGAAACCACCTCAAAGTTATCCTTCGATCGATCTATTCAAGAGTCCGTAGTAAAATAACACGAAGCTATTCTTTCCGTTCGTTCTATCCTAGAGTTTGTACTAGAATAACACCTTAAGATACAAATCAACCAAAACCCTAATGTCACCTAGATAATCCAATGTCACCTCAAGTATCCGTGGGTATGATTATACGATATGCATAACACAATCTCAGATTCATCTATTCAAACCAACACAAAGTACTTCAATGAGTGCCCCAAAGTTTCTACCGGGGAGTCAAGACGAAAACATGTGCCAACCGCTATGCATAAGTTCACGACGTACGGAACCGCAAGTTGATCAGCAAAACATACATCAAGTAGATCGCGTGATATCTCATTGTCACAACGGATAAGCACATGCAAGACATACATCAAGTGTTCTCAAATCCTTAAAGACTCAATCCGATAAGATCACTTCAAAGGGAAAACTCAATCCATTACAAGAGAGTAGAGGGGGAGAAACATCATAAGATCCAACTATAAAAGCAAAGCTCGCGATGCATCAAGATCGTACCACCTCAACAACACGAGAGAGAGAGAGATCAAACACATAGCTACTGGTACATACCCTCAGCCCCGAGGGTGAACTACTCCCTCCTCGTCATGGAGAGCACCGGGATGATGAAGATGGCCACCGGTGAGGGATCCCCCCTCCGGCAGGGTGCCGGAATAGGGTCCCGATTGGTTTTTGGTGGCTACAGAGGCTTGCGGCGGCGGAACTCCCGATCTATTCTGCTCCCCGATGTTTTTAGGGTATATGGACATATATAGGCGAAATAAGCCGGTCAAGGGAGCCACGAGGGGACCACGAGGGTGGGGGGCGCTCCTAGGGGGGTAGGGCGCGCCTCCCTGCCTCGTGGCTTCCTCGAAGCTTCCCTGACGTCTACTCCAAGTCTCCTGGATTGATTCCATCCCAAAAATAACTCTCCCGAACGTTTCATTCCGTTTGCACTCCGTTTGATATTCCTTTTCTTCGAAACACTGAAATAGGCAAGAAAACAACAATTTGGGCTAGGCCTCCGGTTAATAGGTTAGTCCCAAAAATAATATAAAAGTGTTTAGTAAAGCCCATAAACATCCAAAACAGATAATATAATAGCATGAATACTTCATAAATTATAGATACCTTGGAGACGTATCAGCATCCCCAAGCTTAATTCCTACTCATCCTCGAGTAGGTAAATGGTAAAAGAAAGAATTTATGAAGTGTTAATGCTAGCAGGTGCACAAGTTTGAACAATGATAATTTCAATCACCTTTTCTAGCATCATTATATATTATAATAGTAGCTCAACTCATAGGACTTCTCATGATCAAGTAACAAGATATTCACATGTTAAAGTATAGATCATAAACTTTCTTGAAAACTAACAAACCGTGTTATTAGTCATCAAACAATTACAATTCATCTTATTTTCAGGAAGGGTCTATGTTAGAGCTTTGATTCAGCAAACTTCACATACTCAACTATCATTTAGTCTTTCACAATTGCTAACACTCACGTGATATTTATGAGTTCAAAGTTTTAATCGGACACAGAGAAAGATAGGGGCTTATAGATTCGCCTCCCAACCTTTTACCTCAAGGGTAATGTCAACAATAATAGTTCATGATGCCTTACATCCAATTGGATATATATATCAGGATCTTTCCAACACAATGTGCTTGCCAAAGGATAAAATGTAAAAAGGAAAGGTGAAGATCACCATGACTCTTGCATAAGGTATAAGACAAGAATAAAATATAGGCCTTTCGCAGAGGGACGCAGAGGTTGTCATGCGCTTTTATAGCTGGATGCACAAAATCTAAATGCGAAAGGACGTCACTTTATATTGCCACTTGTGATAGGGACCTTTATTATCCAGTCCGTCGCTTTTATTGCTTCCATATCACAAGATCGTATAAAGCTTATTTTCTCCACACTAATAGATCATACATATTTAGAGAGAAATTTTTATTGCATGCACCGATGACAACTTACTTGAAGGATCTTACTCAATCCATAGGTAGGTATGGTGGACTCTCATGGCAATACTGGTTTAAGGGATGTTTGTAAGCACAAGTAGTATCTCTACTTGGTGCAAAGAATTGGGCTAGCATGAGGGGGAAAGGCAAGCTCAATATGTTGAATGATCCATGACAATATACTTTATTTCAGATATAAGAAAACATAACCCATTACATTGTCTTCCTTGTCCAACATCAACCTTTTAACATGTCATATTTTAATGAGTGCTCACAATTACAAAAGATGTCCAAGATAGTATATCTATATGTGAAATCTCTCTTCCCTCAATATTCTTTCATGAATTGTTGAAGTGACCAATACAATGTTTGCTAACCTTCAATAAATTTACCACCTCTACTTCTTATATGTGAAGTCATTACTCCCCATGGGATAAGCATATGAAACATATATAATTTCAGATTTGTGATATTCAAATCATTCAACTATTTACTCATAGGATATAAGTGAAGCACACGAGTAAATGACAAACTACTCCAAAAAGATATAAGTGAAGATCAATGAGTAGTTAAATAATTATGTAGCTATGTGATGACTCTCTCTCAATTAGGAATTTCAGATCTTGATATTTTATTCAAACGGCAAGCAAAACAAAATAAAATGACATTCTAATAATAGAAAACATCACGTGAAGAAGCAAAAACTTAGGATCAACCGATACTAACCGATAGTTGTCGAAGAAGAAAGGTGGGATGCCAACCGGGGCATCCCCAAGCTTAGACGCTTGAGACTTCTTGAAATATTATCTTGGGATGCCTTGGGCATCCCAAAGCTTGAGCTTTTATTTCTCCTTAATTCCTCTCATATCATGGTCTCCCTAAATCTCAAAAGCTTCATCCACACAAAACTCAACAAGGACTCGTGAGATAAGTTAGTAGAAGAAAATAAAACCACCACTTAGATACTGTTTTGAACTCACTCCAAATTCATATTGGTGTAATATCTACTGTATTCCAACTTCTCTATGGTTCATACCCTCCGATACTACTCATAGATTCATCAAAATAAGCAAACACCACATAGAAAACAGAATCTGTCAAAAACAGAACAGTCTGTAGTAATCTTTATCAAACGTATACTTATGGATCTCCAATAATTCTAAAATAAATTGTTGGACCTGAGGAATTTATCTATTAATCATCTTCAAAAAGAATCAACTTAAAAGTACTCTCCAGTAAAAAATGGGAGCTAATCTCGTGAGCGCTAAAGTTTCTGTTTTTTACAGCAAGATCGCAAAGACTTCACCCAAGTCTTCCCAAAGGTTCTACTTGGCACAAACACTAATTTAAAACATAAAACCACATCTAAACAGAAGCTAGATGAGTTATTTATTACTAAACAGTAGCAAAACGCAAAGAACAAAAATAAAATTGGGTTTCCTCCCAACAAGCGCTATCGTTTAACGCCCCAAGCTAGGCACAATGATTTCAATGATGCTCACATAAAAGATAAGAATTGAAACATAAAGAGAGCATCATGAAGAATATGACTAGAACGTTTAAGTCTAACCCACTTCCTATGCATAGGGATTTTTTGAGCAAACAACTTATGGGAACAATAATCAACTAGCATAGGAAGGCAAAACAAGCATAACTTCAAAACTTTAAGCACATAGAGAGGAAACTTGATATTATTGCAATTCCTACAAGCATATATTCCTCCCTCATAATAATTTTCAGTAGCATCATGAATGAATTCAACAATATAACCATCACATAAAGCATTATTATCATGATGCACAAGCATAGAAATTTTACTACTCTCCACATAAGCAAAATTCTTCTCATTCAGAATAGTGGGAGTAAACTCAACAAAATAACTATCATGTGAAGCATAATCCAATTGAAAATTAAAATCAGGATGACAAGTTTCATGGTTATCTTTATTCTTTATAGCATACGTGTCATCAAAATAATCATCGTAAACAAGAGGCATGCTTTCATCATAATAAATTTGCTCATCAAAACTTGGGGGACAAAAAATATCTTCATCAAACATAGCTTCCCCAAGCTTGTGGCTTTGCATATCATTAGCATCATGAGTATTCAAAGAATTCATACTAAAAACATTGCAATCTTGCTCATCATCCAAGGATTTAGTGCCAAACATTTTAATACATTCTTCTTCTAGCATTTGAGCACAATTTTCCTTTCCATCATTCTCACGAAAGATATTAAAAAGATGAAGCGTATGAGGCAAACTCAATTCCATTTTTTGTAGTTTTCTTTTATAAATTAAACTAGTGATAAAACAAGAAACTAAAAGATTTGATTGCAAGATCTAAAGATATACCTTCAAGCACGCACCTCCCCGGCAACGGCGCCAGAAAAGAGCTTGATGTCTACTACACAACCATCTTCTTGTAGACGTTGTTGGGCCTCCAAGTGCAGAGGTTTGTAGGACAATAGCAAATTTCCCTCAAGTGGATGACCTAAGGTTTATCAATCCGTGGGAGGCGTAGGTTGAAGATGGTCTCTCTCAAAAAACCCTGCAACCAAATAACAAAGAGTCTCTTGTGTCCCCAACACACCCAATACAATGGTAAATTGTATAGGTGCACTAGTTCGGAGAAGAGATGGTGATACGAGTGCAATATGGATGGTAGATATAGGTTTTTGTAATCTTAAATTATAAAAACAGCAAGGTAACTAATGATAAAAGTGAGCGTAAACGGTATTGCAATGCTAAAAAACAAGGCCTAGGGTTCATACTTTCACTAGTGCAAGTTCTCTCAACAATAATAACATAACTAGATCATATAACTATCCCTCAACATGCAACAAAGAGTCACTCCAAAGTCACTAATAGCGGGGAACAAACGAAGAGATTATGGTAGGGTACGAAACCACCTCAAAGTTATCCTTTCTGATCGATCTATTCAAGAGTCCGTAGTAAAATAACACGAAGCTATTCTTTCCGTTCGATCTATGCTAGAGTTTGTACTAGAATAACACCTTAAGATACAAATCAACCAAAACCCTAATGTCACCTAGATACTCCAATGTCACCTCAAGTATACGTGGGTATGATTATACGATATGCGTCACACAATCTCAGATTTATCTATTCAAACCAACACAAAGTACTTCAAAGAGTGCCCCAAAGTTTCTACCGGAGAGTCAAGACGAAAACGTGTGCCAACCCCTATGCATAAGTTCACGAGGTACAGAACCCGCAAGTTGATCACGAAAACACACATCAAGTAGATCACGTGATATCCCATTGTCACCACAGATAAGCACATGCAAGACATACATCAAGTGTTCTCAAATCCTTAAAGACTCAATCTGATAAGATCACTTCAAAGGGAAAACTCAATCCATTACAAGAGAGTAGAGGGGGAGAAACATCATAAGATCCAACTATAATAGCAAAGCTCGTGATACATCAAGATCGTACCACCTCAAGAACATGAGAGAGAGAGAGAGATCAAACACATAGCTACTGGCACATACCCTCAGCCCCGAGGGTGAACTACTCCCTCCTCGTCATGGAGAGCGCCGGGATGATGAAGATGGCCACCGGTGAGGGATCCCCCCCTCCGGCAGGGTGCCAGAATAGGGTCCCGATTGGGTTTTGGTGGCTACAGAGGCTTGCGGCGGCGGAACTCCCGATCTATTCTGCTCCCCTATGTTTTTGGGTATATGGACATATATTGGAGAAAGAAGTCGGTCAGGGGAGCCACGAGGGGCCCACGAGGGTGGGGGCGCGCCCAGGGGGTAGGGCACGCCTCCCTGCCTCATGGCTTCCTTGAAGCTTCCCTGACGTCTACTCCAAGTCTCCTGGATTGCTTTCGTTCCAAAAGTAACTCGCCTGAAGGTTTCATTCCGTTTGGACTCCGTTTGATATTCCTTTTCTTCGAAACACTGAAATAGGCAAGAAAACAACAATTTGGGCTGGGCCTTCGGTTAATTGGTTAGTCCCAAAAATAATATAAAAGTGTTTAGTAAAGCCCATAAACATCCAAAACAGATAATATAATAGCATGAATACTTCATAAATTATAGATACGTTGGAGACGTATCAATGGCTATGGCTGCTTCATGTTCGAGAAAGATCCCAGCTTTGTTGGGCCAAGCGTATTCAACTGGAGGCGGGTTTATAGCCTCGGCAACCACTCCATGTTCCTCGGGCTCAATTATTCGATCATCCAACCAATCATCGATCATATCACCGGTGATGATTACCATGCTATGCAACTTCCATTCGCCAGGGGGGACTGTGTTTACACATCATACCATGGGTTTCATGAATCACCATATCCAGAGATTCATCGACACAACTTGTTGCCAGATAATCTTCAGTGTGTGAAAGGCATCAAGCTTCCATGCAATGGATGGCTTTTGCAAACCCGACATGCGGCGATGTGGTTCATGCCAACAGCAAATATGCATAACTTGATTCGTACTGATATGTAGACTGAGCCATGTATTCTGCTGCTGTAGCACGACCCTCTCTTGTTGGATATTATGTACTGTTGTTAGTTTGAAGCAGTCCTCTGGTTTGAAGGATAGATACCTTTCTGGGATCAAGTTTATCCTAACTCACCTGCGCAGGATGTACTGATAATGATGATGGAGATGATGTGCAGTATATATATATATATATATCACTTAGGCTTCAAGTGCGTACTTGTTAGTTAAACCTATGGTTAAAATGTGACACTAAATACGACTAGTAAGTAGTACAGTAGCAGTACTAGTATACGTCGGTCAAATTATTCATCATGTCCACACATTGAATTGACGTGACAACACGCTGCACGTGAGGTGACACAAGAATCCCGGCGGCATGTTCGGGTATTCTGGACTTCAGATTTGGAGTACCACTTATCTGTCAAAATCTTTCATCATTCACTTAAAACAGTTGATTGATCATACATTGAGTACCATATAACTGGAATTAACCCATGCAAGTCGAAGAAGGATTGGCCGAAGCTGCCTGCTGGCGTTAAGTTCGATCCCACGGATCAGGAGCTGATCGAGCACCTTGAGGCCAAAGCGAGTGCTGACAGCGCGAGATCTCACCCTCTCATCGATTTGTTCATACCAACCATCGACATCGAGCATGGCATATGCTACGCCCATCCTGAGAAACTTCGAGGTAAGACACCGATTGACCCTCTACTTGCACAAACATATTCCTTTGTTTATAGCTCTATTTTTCTTTTTACACGCAGACCTGGTGAAGCAATTACAATTTGACAGTTAATAAAAAGTGAAACAAGTGACTGCAACACGCCAAAGATGTTATGAAAGTGCCAACTACATACACTAAAACCTGTATTCGACAATACTGCATGTATCACACTGAGTGGCCTAAGCAAGCATTTCTTCTAGCGCAATTCTAGGGCGTTCAAAAGGGGCACGTGGACGCGTCGCAAGATACAGTCGGAGTGCGGCATGCACGCGATGTGGCACAACACCGACAATACCTTGCCGGTGATGGTCAACGGCCGGCAGACATGCAGCAAAAAGGTTCTGGTGCTGCACACCAACAAGAACTTCGACCAGTAGAGGACCAACTTGGTGATGCACCAGTACCACCTCGGGGACCTGGAGCAAGAGAAGGAGCGGGAGCTGGTCCTTTGCAAGATTTTCTACCGCATTTAACACTAGGGCCGGAGTAAAAGATTATAAGTTAGTTTGCTATTGGTACTTGTACTACCTTGTCGTCCTCAAGTTGTTATTGTTGTTAATGATCTTTTGGTATGAACTTGGCATTTGCTTCCAACCATCATGCCAAGGGTCGACGTGGATATAAAGCTGAATCATTTGTTTCGAAACGAATTTTCAGGCACCTGATTTTTATTTGATGGGTAGCATAAGCACCGCCGCTCAATTCCCAGTTCTCCAAAATTTTCAAACAAGTGCATGCTCTTATTATCATGATGAAAAAACAATATCCCCGCTGCATCCCGCTTACTACCATGTACTTGCAGGATTCTCTCGTTTATTGAGCACGATATTGTTTTTTCGTGTCGAGCAAGTTTCAAGCGGGCTGTAGACCGCCTGTGCTTGGTTTTGTTTTTAACAGGCCCAGCCCATGACGCACAACGGGGCACAAAGATTCAGCAGGTATTCATCTTGGCCTCCGCCTGCCAAATAAGTTAGTTATATTTTGTCTTACAACATCCGCATGCAGTTTTTCTTGAATCAAACACATAGCCCAGTTCTATTTTCCTCTTGAAACGCATGTCCTACATCCGCTTTCTAATCTCTACCTATAGTTTTACTAGTTCATATACACGTATCATTATATTGAAAATACATAAAATTCCTTTTCATATTTACATCCTTATTTTTTGTTTTCCTCCCAAATATTGATTTTTTTACCTTTGGTTTTCCCTTAAACCAACTCAATTGTCCCACATCTTATTTGCTTACAAAACAAAATGATTTTTTGGCAAATCAACAAGTTCTTAAAAAATGTTTATCATTTCAGGATTACAAAAGTTCGAGACTCCACGAAAATATGCAAAATAAGGTTGAACTTTTGACCGTGGTCCCGGGCAGAAAATGGGTTGTAATAAATTACTTAAGAATTAGCAAATGGGCTGCAAATTATAAAAAATAGCAAATGGGCTCTATGTTGTCCGCCATAGATTTGGAGGCTGACTTGTGGGCCTACCGAGTTCATGCGCATACACAAGGTTTATCGAGAAAATAAACTTAGTCAACAATCGACTCTACCAGCTCGGACCGTTAGATGTCAATCTAACGGCAATCGTCTTTCTTCGCCTCTCGATCTTCCCGCCTTTGACCGCCCAAACCAGCGCCGTCGGAACCGCCTGCTCCCGCCTCCCGTGGCCGGTTGTGCTGCCGGGCAGGCCTCACGGCTCCATCATATACTCGCATCCCTGGCTTGTCTATCCCTCTACTCACCCACACCTCCTGCTATTTTCCGGCGACGGCAGACGAACCAGTCAACCCTCGTACTCTCCACCGCGTGGGCAGCCACTGCCATGTCTTCCCCGGCTCCGTGTTGTTCCCTTCGTAGGCCTCATCGTCGTCCACCGCCCTGGTGCAATCGGCGCGGCGTGGTCAACGTGGTCAATGAACAACATCCATCAGAAGTGGACTGTACGTGGAGAGGCTGACAGCTGGGTCCACGACCGCACACAAGGAAATGCCTCCTTATTACGCGCAAAATAATGATTCCTCCACCTGACATCTGGGACCCGCCGGAAGGGCCTCTGTATTTCACGAAAAAATGTTCCCTCCGCTGACAGGTCGGACCCACCAACTATATCTTCGCACGCAAGGAAGTGCCTCCTTATTGCGCAAAAAAAAGAATACCCCCTGCCAGCTGGGACCCACCATAGTGGGAGGATGACTTGTGGGCCTACTAAGTTGATGGGGACGGAGGGCTTTGTCAACTTAGTCAATATGAACGATTCTAGCTCTAGTGTTCGTATGATGTCCATCCAACGGCCTTAGTGCTTCTTCAACCTCTGGTCTTCTTGCTCCAGCCGCCCAAAGCAGCGCCGGCCGTGCCGCCCGCTCCTGCCTCCCGTGGCCGGCTGTGCTGCCGCGGAGGCCTCACCGCTCCCATACTACTCCCACCGCTGGCCAGGCCATCCCTCCACTCACCCACACCCCCTGTTATTCTGTGGCGACGGCAGCCGAACCAGTGAACCCTCGTACTCCTCTCAGCGTGGGCATCCATTGCCGCATCTTCCCCGGCTCCGTGTCGTCCCCTTCCTAGGCCTCGCCGTCGTCCACCGCCTTGGTGCTCTCGACGCGGCGTGGTCAATGTGGTCAACGACCGACTTCCATCGGAAGAGTACTATACATGGAGAGGCTGACAGCTGGGTCCACGGCCACAACCCAGATTTTTTGTGATTTGCCAAGTAAGTCGCTTTGTCAGGCCTGTTAGGCTGCAAATCTTTCAAGACGAGGAGAGCTCCATTTGGCTTGCCGAGAAAATGGCCTATCAGTAATGAGAAATGGGTTGTACATTTTTAAAACACATCAAACCGACAATTAGTTTCAAATTTCTTTTTTTCATTTCGAGATTTAAATTGCATTTATTTTTATGCGTGGACAATTTGTTGGGTTTTATATTGATATACATTTATTTTTAAATCAGTTTGAATGTGACTCGAAATTTTGGGATTAAAAATAGTTCGGACCGAAATATGCAAAATTTCGTATAATTTTTAACCGTGGCTAGAATATGGGCTGTAATGCTAACAAAAGAATACGGGCTCCAAAAAACCTTAAGAATTAGCAAATGGGCTGTAAATTATTAGAAATAATGGCAAATCGGTACGTATGATGTTTTCCATGATTTGAGGCTTTCCTAAAAAGGTTGGCCAAGCAATGATTGTTGGATGTCCATCCAACGGCCGTCGTCTTCTTCAATCTCTGCTCTTCCTGCTCGGCCCGCTCAAACAAGCGCCATGGTCTGCTCGCTCTCTCTCCTTCCCGCAGCTGTCTTGCCAAGAAGCCTCACCGCCCCATCGTACTCCCATCGATGGCTTAGCCATCCCTCTACTCACCCACACATGCTGTTATTCTCCGGCGACGGCAGAAGAACCAATAAACCCCCGTACAGTCGTACTCCCCTCCGCGTGGGAAACAACTGCCGAGTCTTCCCTGCATCCGTGTCATTCCCTTCCTAGGCCTCGCCGTCGTCCATTGCCCTGGTGCTCTCGGTGTGGCCTGGTCAACGTGGTCAACGACCGACATGCATCTGAAGTGGACTGTATGTGGAGAGGCTGACAGCTGGGTCCACGGCCGCACGCAAGGAAATGCCTCCTTATTACGCACAAAATAATGATTCTTCCACCTGACATCTGGGACCCACCGAAACGGCCTCTGTATTTTGCAAAAAAAAAAAACGTGACCGCCGCTGACAGCTTGGACCCACCAGCTATATCTTCGCACGCAAGGAAGTGCCTCCTATTACGCACAAAAAAAACTCCCCCTGCTAGCTGGGACCCAGTATAGAGGCAGGCTGACTTGTGGGCCTACTAAGTTGACGGGGACGGAGGGATTTGTCAAATTAGTCAATATGCACGATTCTAGCTCCAGTGACCGTACAATGTCCATCCAACGGTCGTAGTGCTTCTTCAACCTCTGGTGTTATTGCTCCAGCCGCCCAAACCAGCGCCGGTCGTGCCTCGTGCTCCTGCCTCCCGTGGCCGGCTGCGATGCGGAGGAGGCCTCACCGCCCCCTACTACTCCCACCGCTGGCCAGGTCATCCCTCTACTCACCCACACCCCTTATTATTCTGCGGCGACGACAGCCTCACACCACAGCGAACCAGTGAACCCTCATACTCCTCTACACGTGGGCATCCACTGCCGCATCTTCCCCGGCTCCGCGACGTCCCCTTCCTAGGCCTCGCCGTCGTCCACCGCCCTGGTGCTCTCGGCACAGTGTGGTCAACATGGTCAAGGAACGACTTCCATCGGAAGCGTACTGTCGTGGAGAGGCTGACAGCTGGGTCCACAGCAGCCGCAAGGAAGTGCCTCCTTATTACGCGGAAAATAATTATTCCTCCACCTGACAGTAGGGACCCACCGGACGGGCCACCGTATTTGGTGAAAAAACATTTCCCCCTGACTGCTGGGACCCACCGGATGGGCCACCGTATTTCATGAAAAAACGTTCCCCCCGCTGTCAGCTCGGACCCACCGGAAGTGCCTCCTTATTACGCAAAAAAATGAATACTCCCCCTGCTAGTTGGGACCCACCTTGGTGGGAGGCTGACTTGTGGGCCTACTAAGTTGACGGGGACGGAGTGCTTTGTCAACTTAGTCAATATGAACGATTCTAGCTCCAGTGACCGTACAATGTCCATCCAACGATCGTAGTGCTTCTTCAACCTCTGGTCTTCTTGCTCCAGCCGCCCAAAGCAGTGCCGGTCGTACTGCATGCTCCTTCCTCCCGTGGTCGGCTGTGCTACCGAGGCCTCACCGCCCCCTACTATTCCCACCGCTGGCCAGTCCGTGCGGCGACGGCAGCCTCACACCGCAGCCGAACCAGTGAACCCTCGTACTCCTCTCCATGCGGGCTTCCACTGCCGCGTCTTCCCCGGCTCCGCGTCGTCCCCTTCCTAGGCCTCGCCGTCGTCCACCGCCCTGGTGCTCTCGGTGCAGCGTGGTCAACATGGTCAAGGAACGACTACCATCGGAAGAGTACTGTACATGGAGAGGCTGACAACTGGGTCCACGGCGGTCGCAAGGAAGTGCCTCCTTATTACGCGCAAAATAATTATTCCTCCACCTGACAGCAGGGACCCCACCGGACGGGCCACCGTATTTCATGAAAAAAACATTTCTTCCTGACTGCTGGGACCCACCAACTACATCTTCGCACACAAGGAAGTGTGTCCGGGCAAAAAAACAATTTGCCCCCCTGACTGCTGGGACCCACCAGCTACATCTTCGCAGGCAAGGAAGTGCCTGATAGTCGGGACCTAGCTGGTCGAATCAGTAGCGTTGTCATTCTGGTCGCGAACGTGTACGTACATACTGGTCGATGTAGAGGCGCGCACGTGTCGTAGTAGAGGCGCGCACGTAGCATGTACATGTACGTACAACGGCCAGTGTGCAAGAAAGAAAATACGGCGACGTACGTACATATGGGCTAGGTCACGAACTCCTGCTCGCGCATACGTACGGCCAGGGCTTGTCTACATGGCTGGGTCGAAACGGAGAAACTGCGTCATCATCGTGTTCATGGGGAGCCAACCGGCTGGGTCGGAACGGAATGCGTCGTCGTGTTCATCGAGAAGGCTTGGACGGAACAGCCGATGGAAATGAGGCCTGGCGTACCGCAGAACGGAGGAAACGGCCTTGTGTTCGACCGGCCACGGTCGAAATGGGATCCTGTTCGTCGGGAGGGGTATGGCGTACCGCAAAACGGAGGAGACGGACCTCCTACGGTCGAAACGGGGGTCCTGCTGATCGGGAGGGGTGTGGCATACCGCAAAACGGAGGAAACGGACTTGTGTTGGAGCGCTATGGTCGAAACGGGGGTCCTATTCATCGGGAGGGGTGTGGCATACCGCAAAACGGGACTCCACGGGATACTGTTCATCTCCACCGCCGACCCCCTCCAGCTTGCACGAAGCATCGCTCATCCACCGTCGACCTCCTCCAGCCTCCACCGCATCGTTCATCCACGGGCTCCTCGTTCATCCAGCCTCCACCGCTGCTCCACCGCCATCGCTCAACCAGCCGTCTCCACAGGCTCCTGTTCAACCACCCCTCCACGGGCTACTGGTCATCCAGCCCTCCACCATCTACTGTTCATCCAGCCGTCCACGGGGTGGTCCTGTTCATCCATCCCTCCACGGAGTCCTCTTCATCCAGCCCCAACCGGCTCGATCGATCGGGGTCCTGTTCATCCAGAGGCAACACCACGGGGTCCTGTTCATCCACCCCCACCGGGAACTGTTCATCCAAACCCCCCCAGCAACGCTCACTGTTCATCCAGAGGCAACATCGATTGGCTTTAGTTGGCAGTAGTAGCGAAGGAATCGCTCGATCGGGTTCAGTTAACAGCCATCGATTGATCACTCGGGTTCAGTAACGCGTAGCCTGCAGTGCAATCGCTTGGGTTTAGTTAGAGCCCAACGCCTCGCTCGGGTTCAGTTAGAGCCCAACGCCTCGCACCCACGCGCGTGCGTGTATGAGAGAAACACGCATCGCTCGGCCCCGACCACCCACCATAACCGGGAACACCCTGATATTTTCCTCGCCCTCGCTTCTACCACGGTTTTTTTCGTCATGGACGGCCCAAAGAATATCATGTAGCTGCGTCTCCGGCCCGCCCAGGACGAAGAGCCCATTGTCTGTCATGATTTTTTGTCATAGAAGTAGGACCCCATCACATCTATGATGATATCGGGTTTTGTCACAGTTATCGTCATAGAAGTGTCATAAGTATGACATAATTTTTTTTCGTTCGACCCAAAATGTGACGGATCTATCTTATTTTTGTAGTGTAGACAGAGCAACAAAAGAGCCACAAGAGCACCAAGATTGGGATAACATGTAGAGAGTGAGTACTGGGTGCTCTATTGAATACAAACATGTTCCCAAGGGTAAAAGATATGCAATTAATCCAAAGAATTCCTTCCCTAGCAGTCTTTCTCCCCCTGAATCATATATTGGATAATGGAAGAAAGTAGGGAAATAGAATCAGAGCAGAACAAAAACAGATCAGATCATAGAGACATAACATAGACATGTCTTTCCCCTCTTAAAGACATGTGACTTTTCTCCTCTTGAACACCAAGCATCTGGGGCATGTGATTCCTCTCTCCCCCTGTTTGGAGCAATCTCTCATTAAGCTTTGATGTGAACTCTCTCTCCCCCTTTGACATCAATTTCCAAGAAGGGATCTTCTAGAGTGTGAGTCAAAATAGGTTTGGTCCTTGAGTCACAGAGCAAAGCAGCATATAAAATGTGATGCTGGTAGAGGGCAAGAATCATTGAGTGGAGCTGGAACAAAATGCAGGGAACAAATGCACGAACTTGGAGAAACACTAGAGAACTTCATCTAGAATTGGGCGGTGACAAACTCACCTATGTTAGAGTATATTGACTAAGGAGTCTGTCGGTGTTCTGGGAACGGGGGTCCCCAGACTTGCCTGCCTGCGGCCTGCGGCGTGGCTCGGAGGAGGCCCAGCAGGGCCCGTCTTCATCAACACAAGCTCAAGACCCTCGCGAGGGGCCAAGCCTCGTGGGGCGGACGACAAGGAGCTTCCTCAGGCACGGCCTTCTCAGGCTGGCTCATGAGGAGGCGGAGAGTTCAAGGCAGGGTACCTCGCGAGGTTCCCATGACGCAAGCCATGACGACCGAGGGCGCCAGTCGGGCGCTAGCCCGCACAGCGTCCTCCTTTCCTCTTTGGTGCAAAGGGAGCAAGCGCAGGCGAGAGCATCAAGCAAAGGCATCCGTTTCGGTGCAACAAGACCAAGACCTGCCCAACGGCTGGAAGGGAGTCATCGTGGAGCCCAAGCAGGCGTCATCACCAGAGCCTTTGGCAGGCGAGGACCAACTTTAGTCAGGATAAGTGTACCCATTGTTCCCGTTCATAATGGCCTATTGTTGGCGCCCTTCCCGCTCAATATTTGGGAAGAGGCCGGGGCCTTCGCCTATAAATAGGAGTAGCCACACTCGAGGCGGGGGCATCTTGGAGACACGTCTTAGAGAGAAGGACAGACCCGATCCTCAAGCTAGAGCGGCCGAACACCACCTAGCAGTTCATCACACCCGCCAAGAATAGACCCTCATGAGGCTGTTCTTCCTTGTATTGTCCCTCATCAGCCCAAGAGGCAATCCACCACACCACACCTTTGGAGTAGGGTATTACACCACAATGGTGGCCCGAACCAGTATAAATCTTGTGTCTCTTGTGCTGTTCCGTTAGTAGTTTAGGTCCCTGCGATTCGGCGAGGTGCGAGACGGTGGAAGGTTGGATCTCCGCGCGCACCCCAGTGTTTGAACCTTAAGGGTCTGCCGGAATCTGAAATCCGACATTTCGCGCGCCAGGTAGGGGTGCGCCGGAATCTGCCTTTCGTCGGGCCCGCGCCGAGCGCCGGGCCGCCATCGCCTCCCATGTCGCCTAGACAGCTCCGTTCGGTGGGCGCCCTCGTCGTTCCCCGTCACCTGCCGTCAACGCCGCCACCGGCCCGGTGGGGAACGAGCTGCAAGCATCGTCCCAGCACCCGTCCATGAGGCGGGACGGCCGCACCGCCACGCCTTCGCTCACCCCCGCTGGTTCTTCGTCACGCGCGCCCCGCGCGGCCATGGAGGCCCGAGCTGCACTCATCGCGGCAAACGAGCTCCTGCGCTACCGCCCCGTCGACGACGTCTAGCAAGAATGGCTCGACCAAGTCGCCGAGCTTGTCCGCGCTGCAGGAGGCGCCCCCGCACCATCCGTCTCGCTGCACCGCACCCTGCCCCGCGCGGGCGATGAAGCTCCTGGGGCGCCCCAGCCTCCTCTTCCTCAAGAAGGCGCCCTGGCCCCAAGGCGCGTGGCCCCTGGGCGGAACCCGCTCCGCCAGGCGCCGGCGCGGCAAGAGCAGAGCTGTCAAGAAGTTCCTCGCCCACGAGAAGCTGCCCGAGCACTCCCGCTCCAAGACGTCAGACCTGCGCTGCCCCCAGCCGCGGCGCAGGGAGGCCCGCAAGACCAAGCTCTCTGTCGCCCGAGGCCCCCCGCGGCCACGGCGGGCTGCCACGCCTTCACCTCCGAGCTACGCTGCGTCGCGTGGCCCGCCAAGTTCAAGCCAGACCTGCCTCCTCGCTACGATGGCACAGCTGACCCTACGGAGTTCCTCGGCTCTGAGCTGGGCATCGAGGCTGCCAATGGGGATGAAAAGGTCATGGCGAACTGGTTTCCCATGGCGCTCAGGGACGGAGCCCGCACTTTTGGCTCTGAATCGGCCCCGAGCACGATCTCTTCTGGGCCGATATGCGCACCCGCTTCATCGCAAACTTCCGGTACTTCGCGACCGGCCACCCGCCATGAGCGACATGCGCCCGAATCAAGCGGCAGCCGGAAACCCTGCAAAAGTACATCCGGTGCTTCAACGACGACGCGCCTCAAGAGCCCTGTGGTGACGGAGGAGGCCATCATCTCTGCCTTCTCCGGCGGCGTGCGGGGACGTCAAGATGAAGGAGGAGGCTGGCGATGCATGAAGATCTGTGCACCTCCACAGGCTGTTCAACTTGGCGACCAAGTGCGCCAGGCTGAGGAGGCGCCTCTCCTCCTCGAGCTGCCTGCCGCAGATCCCGAAGAAAAGAAGTCCAAGGCCAAGGGCGTGAAAGCGCAAAGGCTGCCGTGCATCGCGGCCGAACCGCATACACCAAGCGAGCGAGATCAGCCCGAGTCCTCCAAGGGCGGTCGATCTGCGTGTACCACGACCTCCACACCCACAACACCAATGAATGCCAAGAGCTCCGGGCCGTCCGTGAAGGAAGGGTCGGCAGACGCCCGAGCGCAGCGACCGGGGCTACGGCCGAGGAGGAGGAAGGAATGCAGGATGCTGGGAAGACCGCGGCCCGCGCCAAGGGTGGCGCGACCAACCTCGCGAGGACCGTTGGCAAGACCCGCCTCGCGAGGATCGCCCGCAGGGGAACGCAGGCCTCCCTCCGCTGCCGCCGCCGCCAAGGAGAATTGAAGACCGTCATCAGGACAAGGGGGCTGGGGGCTTCCAGTAAGCGCGAGCGATCGCCTGCATCCTACGCGGAGCTCAAGCCCCAGCCTCTCAGCGCATCTTCAAGCAGTTCGCCCGCAAAGTGAATGCAGTCCTCCCCAAGCTCGAGGCCACGCGCCCTCTCAGGTGGTCGGCGTGCGCCATCACGTTCAGCTCAGCAGACCAGCTCAAGTGCGCAGCCACAGCCGGAGTTCTCCCGATGCTTTGTTCCCCAATCATCAGCAACGTGCTGGTCACCAAGACCCTCATCGACCGCGGAGCAGGGCTCAACGTCCTGTCCGTGGAGACATTCAACAATCTTCAAGTGCCTTATAGTCAGCTTCAGCCAACCAAGCCTTTCTCCGGAGTCACCGACGGCTCCACGGTCCCGATCGGGTAGGTCCGCCTTCACAGTAACTTTGGGGCTCGCGACAACTACCACACCGAGCTCATCGACTTCGACGTCGCCCACATTCGCTGCATTACAACGCCATCCTCGGGTACCCAGCGTTGGCCAAATTCATGGCCATAACCCACCATGGCTACAACGTCCTCAAGATGCCAGGAAGCGGCGGGGTCATCACGGTGCCCTGTGAAGAGAGAGAGACGCAGTGTGCTCCCTGGAGCGAGCCTTTCAGGCCGCATCGCTAGAAGACCCAGACCACAGCAGCAGGAGGCCTCCCGAGGCCGCACCCAAGAAGAAGAAGACATCGACCGGCCCGGCTCCTCAAGAGGCAGGCCCCTCAGGGCCCGCACCAGGCCAGGGGGAGCCTCCTTCCATCGCATAGGAAAGCGCGCCCGACGCCCTCCTCAAGCAGGGCTCGGGGGCTCTCCCCTGGAGGGCCACCGACCTCGCCATGGTCTCGAGGGAGGCGCTTGGGCACCACATGGAGGCGTGCTTCAAAGCACGTTTCCTGCAAGCAGGAGCAAGGAAAGAAGGGTCGGACCCTCAGGAGTTCGTCAGCAAGGCCATTCAGGAGCTACGGGAGTCAAGTGTCATGAGAGGCAGCTGCCGCCTGCCCGCTGTGGACCCCCATCCAGGCGAGGATGGTGGGCTGCGCGTCTGCATCGACATACCAGGGCTCAACCGAGCCGCGTCTGAAGAGCGCCTCTGGCCCTCGCGAGTGGGACGTTGCGAGGATCCGCCCCACAGCTACGTGCGCATGCCTTATGGCCTGCCAAACGCGGCAGCTACGCACCAACGTCTCATGAGGGCCATCCTGGAGGCTCAAGAGGTCAGGCACGCCGCAGCCCTGGCGGAGATGGAGATGGCCCGCGAGGAGCCGCCAGCGCCTCCGGATCCTCCCGAGGCCCCGGGCACAGGGGCTCGTGGTCGGCTCCCGCAGCCCACCGAGTCTGCTACACCAACACCCCTTCGTCCTCGACATCACCAGTGACATCTTTAAGTTTTATTTCCGGTGGGGCGCCTTGAGGGCGCATTATTCCCGGGCAGCGTGGGTCCGTCCCTGTGGCATGTATCCCTTTTATTTCATGTCGTTAGCTTATCCTGTTGGGGCGCCCCTCGGGCTGCATCATCCCCAAGCCGCTCGGGCCTGTCCCAGCGGCATGTATCCTTCTTGCGCTTTCCTTAGGATTATGCTCTCGCTCCACCATGCTTGTTATTTGGTGCCTTTTCCTGGGTGACGGAATCTTGCACGTTAAAGGGGGGGTGCCTGAGCATCGCGACTCAGGGCTCCTACCGGCTCTCCGGCCCTCACCCTCTGGTCTTGTCCATGGCATCGCGACACAGCTTGCCGGCTGACAGTGAGACCAGCCCGAGAGCCGGGACCCAAGGACGTAGAGTTTCGTCATCTGACCCAGCTTGCACGTTAAAGGGTGGGTGCCTGAGCATCGCGACTCAGGGCTCCTACCGGCTCTCCGGCCCTCACCCTCTGGTCTTGTCCATGGCATCGCGACCTAGCTTGCCAGCGACGGCTGAGACCAGCCCGAGAGCCGGGACCCAAGGACGTAGAGTTTCGTCATCTAACCCAGCTTGCTCGTTAAAGGGGGGTGCCTGAGCATCGCGACTCAGGGCTCCTACCGGCTCTCCGGCCCTCACCCTCTGGTCTTGTCCATGGCATCGCGACCTGGCTTGCCATGACGGCTAAGACCAGCCCGAGAGCCGGGACCAAGACGAAACTCCGGCATCTGGCCGAATTTGCAGGAACATACTCGCAGCTGAGGCCCAGAGCCAGGCGCAACCCGCCTTGAGGTAGGGCCCCGTGAGTCCCGCACTGGCTCACGGGTGCCCAAATACACCTCGCGAGGCCTCTCGCGCCTCTCCCAAGCAACTAATGCCAGGACTAACGATCGCCACGACGAGCTCTTGTTCCTTTTGTGGTGAACCTGCAGGGTCCCTCCAAGGAGCACGAAATGACCTCGCCACGCAATGTCTCGCCGGCCGAGGCACGGACCTAGCGCCGCACCATGAAGCATTGTCCTGACCCGCGAGATAAGTCACCTTCCGGACACACTACTTATCGCAACACCATCCCCACACTCAATGCAACCCCGTGTTAGCAACGTCGCTCTCCTTTCTCACCGAATGACGGCTGCTTGAGCGCCAAGGGGGACCCCCTGAGCATCCGCGACTCAGAGGCTCTTACCGGACCTCGGGCCGCTCACCTCCTGGCCTTGACCACGGCATCGCGACCTGGCATACCAGCGACGGCTGAAGCCGCCTTGGTACTGGGACCTGTCGGCGCAGAGCGTCAAGCCCTCACAAGGTCTGAAAGGAAGAAACTAAGCTAAGACGGAATAAGCATCTCGCTGCTTCACAATAAGGATCATATTGACAAACAAAGCTACAAGCACCTTACAAGCCCCCGCGGGGTACATTCTTGGCTCCTCGCAGGAACAAAAGACGCGAATCCTAAGGAGCCTATCTACAGGGACCACCGCGGCAGACGCCATCATCAACGGTGGGCCACCCGGTCCGGAGCCAACCCCATCTAGATCAGGGGCGGCGACGACCTGACGAGCCCGCCATACTGCCCGGGAGCGGGCGCAGCTCGGAGGCTCAGAGAGTCGTCGCCGTCGTCTCCGGTGTCGCGAAGAGCTCGGCGGAGTCGCTGGATCCTCCAGCGCCTTCGTTGCCCGGGGAGCTGTCAAGGGAGTGGGCGGTCGGCCTCTGTCTCACCACAGCAGGACCCCGACCACCTCTCCCGGGGCAGCACTCCAGCCGGCGATCCTCCGCGTCGAAGACCTTGAAGGACACCACCGAAGCACCATCGTACTCCAGGTGGATCGTGAGGGCGACACTCGTCCTGCAGACCCGGGCGACCTCGCCCCAGCCTCGAGTCATGAAGACCTCGCCCGGGGCAACTACCGCGACCTCTGCCCCGGTCGCGAGGGTGCCGCAGCCGGCGTGCTGCAGCCAGAGTCCCAGGGGTTCCCCCTGCCGGACGACGGAGGCAAAGAAAGAAGGAAGACGGATCCAAGACTTAGGAGGCGTGGTGGCCGGCACGAACTCCGGCGGGGAGCCTCGGCGTGGACCTGTGGGGGAAGACGCACACCTTCGAGACCCGCCGGCGATGTCGTGGCGCGCTTCGTGGCGCCCGACGTCGCCTCGCCGGCCGCCCGTGCGGCGTACAAGGGAAGAGGAAACCTGGTGGCGGCCGCACGCGCCGGCATGGGCGCCTCTGGCACGCAGCGCTCTTGCCACGACACGGAGGGCAAGCCGCTTCTTTGGGGGAGCAGGTCAGGATCCTCTTGAGGAGCCTTTCCCTTCTCTTCCGTGGAGAACCGGTGGATCGGAGCCATGGCAACCAGACGAAACAAGGAGGAGGAGAAGCAGAAGGATAGACTGGAAGGGCGCGCGTCGTCCCGTACTTATAGCCGGCGAAGGCCAACCGTCGGCCTCCACGATCACCGGTAATCATGACCGACTCTGCATGCAGGGACTTGTTGAATCCGGGTGGTTACCGAGGCATCGTGGGGAAGCAGTGCGCACTCGTCCAATCAACCGCCATGCGGCGCCCAAGGCCGCAGGCTGTGAGGGCCCGCGACGCTTCGCACTTGCCCTTTCGCCTCTCTGCCCGGCCAAGTTCGGGCGCGCCGTGGGCCCGGGGGCTACTGTCGGCGTTCTAGGAACGGGGGTCCCCAGACTTGCCTGCCTGCGGCCTGCGGCGTGGCTCGGAAGAGGCCCAGCAGGGCCCGTCTTCATCAACACAAGATCAAGACCCTCGCGAGGGGCCAAGCCTCGCGGGGCGGACGACAAGGAGCTTCCTCAGGCACGGCCTCGTCAGGCTGGCTCATGAGGAGGCGGAGAGTTCAAGGCAGGGTACCTCGCGAGGTGCCCATGACGCAAGCCATGACGACCGAGGGAGCCAGTTGGGCGCCAGCCTGCGCAGTGTCCTCCTTTCCTCTTTGGTGCAAAGGGAGCATGTGCAGGCGAGAACATCAAGCAAAGGCATCCGTTTCGGTGCACCAAGACCAAGACCAGCCCAACGGCTAGAAGGGAGTCATCGTGGAGCCCAAGCAGGCGTCATCACCAGAGCCTTTGGCAGGCGAGGACCAACTTTAGTCAGGATTAGTGTACGCGCTGTTCCCCTTCAAAATGGCCAATTGTTGGCGCCCTTCCCGCTCAATATTTGGGAAGAGGCCCAGGGCCTTCGCCTATAAATAGGAGTAGCCACACTCAGAGCGGGGGCATCTTGGAGACACGTCTTAGAGAGAAGGACAGAGACCCGATCCTCAAGCTAGAGCGACTGAACACCACCTAGCAGTTCATCACACCCGCCAAGAACAGACCCTCGCGAGGCTGTTCTTCCTTGTATTGTCCCTCATCAGCCCAAGAGGCAATCCACCACACCACACACTGGAGTAGGGTATTACACCACAATGGTGGCCGAACCAAGTATAAATCTTGTGTCTCTTGTGCTGTTCCGTTAGTAGTTTAGGTCCCTGCTATTCGGCGAGGTGCGAGACGGTGGAAGGTTGGATCTCCGCGCGCACCCCAGTGTTCGAACCTTAAGGGTCTGCCGGAACCCGAAATCCGACAGAGTCAAGTGAGAACACTTGATCATAAGTCATACTCATCGTTTAAGCTTAAAAATGGGGTTACCATTTTTCATTTAAGCATTTTATGTATTCTCATCTTGTTGAGTTGCTTTGACCCATATCTTGGGGTAAAGCTTCTCTAAGATGGAATATCATACTTTGGGTGGTGGTGTTGTAGTTGAACTTGTGTGAGTTGCTCAAGGTTGATGTAGCTCATCAAGAATTGGGAGCACCACTTGGATTTGAGTTCATCTACCTACATGGGTTAGTCTTGCAAGGAAGGGCACTTGTGCATCCAAAATGATAATCATGAAATTTGATACCAATTGATATATAGAATTTGTCAAAGGATATGTTGAAGGGTTTCATGCTTCGTTGTCTTCAACCACTACGGTGTAGGGACTTGGTAATGTAGAGATTGCTCAAGATGTGAGTGAGTTGCAATCCCATGGATTTAGATTCATCCAAGCACCTACACGGGTTACATAGCATGCAAGGGTACAAATGTATCCAAGACATATGATCATCAACATAAGAGAAAAAGTCAAGGATTAGTCATAGGCTCGTGCCTTGCATGTATCCAAATGGAGTTCCTACTCCAAGTTTGAAGCATCAATGATTCTCAATTCACCTCTCAAATGGCAAAAGACTTTCTCATCAAGCGGTTTGGTGAATATATCCGCCAATTGCTTATCAGTACGAACATGCTTAAGATCAATGTCCCCTTTAGCAACATGATCTCGAATGAAATGATGACGAACTTCAATATGCTTAGTTCGAGAATGTTGCACGGGACTGTGAGCAATCTTAATATCACTCTCATTGTCACAAAGCAATGGAACATGTTTCACATTGATCCCATAATCTTTAAGAGTTTGGGTCATCCAAAGTAATTGAGCGCAACATGAACCAGCGACAATGTATTCCGCTTCGGCGGTGGATAAGGATACTGAGTTTTGTTTACCAAGACACAAGAGATCTACCAAGAAATTGACAAGTACCCGAAGTGGACTTTTTATCAACCTTGTCTCCGACATAGTCTGAATCGGAATAGCCAACAAGATCAAAAGAGGACCTCTTAGGATACCAAATGCCAAAATTTGGTGTATGTATTAAGTATCTCACTATCCTTTTCACAGCCTTAAGATGCCATTCTTTGGGGCCGCTTGATATCATGCACACATGCACACACTTAGCATAATATCGGGACAGGAGGCACATAGATATAACAATGAACCAATCATAGAACGGTAAACCTTTTGGTCAACCGATTTGCCATCCTTGGTCAAGTCAAGATGTCCACTAGTACGCATGGGAGTTTTCATACCTTTGCTTTCTTGCATGTTGAACTTCTTGAATAAGTCCTTGGTGTACTTTGTTTGAGAAACAAAGGTTCCTTCCTTAGTTTGCTTGATTTGCAAACCAAAACAGAACTTGAGTTCACTCATCATAGACATCTCGAACTTCTTAGACATTAGCTTTCCAAACTTTTCACTAAAATGAGGGTTAGTCGAAACAAATATGATATCATCAACATAAATTTGGCACACAAATAATTTACCATTAACCCTTTTAGTAAACAGAGTAGAATCTATTTTTCCAATATCAAAGCCTTTTTCAATAAGGAACTTGGTCAAGCATTTATACCATGCTCTAGGAGCTTGTTTAAGACCATAAAGAGCTTTTGAAGTTTGTAGGATTGACAAAGCCGGGAGGTTGTTTAACATACTTCCTCCTCAATTTCACCATTTAGAAAAGCACTTTTAAAGTCCATTTGGTACAAGGTGATATCATGGTGATTAGCATAGGCAAGTAAGATGCGGATGGACTCAAGTCTAGCAACGGGGGCATATGTCTCACCGTAGTCCATACCTTCGACTTGAGTGTAGCCTTGGGCGACAAGACGTGCTTTGTTGCGAACGACTTGACCATCTTCGTCTTGCTTGTTGCGAACCCATTTGGTACCGATGATGTTGTGGTTGTTGTCGGGCTTCTCGACCAATGTCCACACTTGATTTCTCTCAAAGTTGTGTAGCTCTTCATGCATATCATTTATCCAATTCAAATCTTCCAATGCTTCTTCAACCTTCATAGGTTCAATGCTAGACATGAATGAATAATGTTCACAAAAATTAGCCAAACGAGTTTTAGAGCGAGTGATTCTCCCGGTTTGGATATCACTGAGGATTTGTTCGACGGGATGGTCTCTTGAGACTCTTGCTCGAACTCGTGAGAGCTTTTGCTTGGGTCGGGGTGGAACATCTTCATCATCATCATCATCTTCTTCTTGGCCTTTTTCATTGTTGATGTTGTCGGTCTCTTGTCGTGGTGGAGAAGGAGGTTGATGAGGTTCATCTTGGTGTACTTTCTCATTTTCTTCATCTTGATGTGTCCCACTCGTGGATGCTTCCGTGTCAACTCTTGGTTCACCTTGTCGTGAGGTAGAAGCTTCCACTTGGACGGACGAGGTACTCTCCTTCACCTCCGTTGGATGAATCTTGCCAATAGACAAGTCTTGGATTGCTTTCGAAGGGTATTTGTCTCTTACATCAATTGGCAGTTGCTCTACTTGCGAGCCATTAGATTCATCAAATTTCACATCTACCGTCTCTTCAACCTTTCGGGTGAAATTGTTATAGACACGGTAAGTGTGAGAGTTTGAGCCATAACCAAGTAGGGAACCCTCATGAGATTTAGGAGCAAATTTAGAATGACGATGCTTATCAAGAATGTAACACTTTGAGCCAAATACACGAAAGTATCCAACTTGGGGTTTGTTACCGGTGAGGAGCTTGTATGCCATCTTGCCGAGTAGCTTGGTGAAGATACACGCGATTTGTTGCGTGACAAGCCGTCTCAACCGCTTCCGCCCAAAAGTGTTTTGGAGACTTATAGATTTAAGTGAAGCACATGAAGTCTTCTATAAATTGATGAAGGGACATCTCATACTAGCATGGTTCTTAAAGAAAAAGAAAAACACAAAGGACACAAATCATGTGAACAAAACAAAAACCGAGGTATACCGATAATTGTTGAAGAAGAAAGATGGGATGCCAACTGGGGCATCCCCAAGCTTAGATGCTTGAGTATCCTTTGGAATATTTACTTGGGGTGCCTTGGCCATCCCCAAGGTTGAACTCTTGCCTCTCTTTATTCTTCTAACATTGGTAACTCCTCGTTCTTCGAACACTTCATCCACAAAAACTTAACAAAAACTTTGTGAGATCCGTTAGTATAACAAAGAAAATCACTACTATAAGTACTGTTGTAAACCAATTCATATTTTGTTTTTGCGTTATAGCTACTGTAATATAACTTTTCCATGGCTTAATCCACTGACAGAGACCGATAGTTTCATCAAAACAAGCAAGCAATGCATCAAAAACAGAATCTGTCTTAAACATGACAGTCTGTAGTAATCTGGAAGTTTAGCAAACTTCTGTAACTCCTAAAATTATGAACTAAATTTGAAAATTTGAAAAATTTGTACAGAAGTAATGTGCAAAAATTTCAGACCCATTTGACTTTCCAGTAAAAAATGTAAATTCACGCACTACAGCCAAAGTTTCTGTTTTTGTTCTGCACATAGTAAACACGCAATCTAAACATCATAAAACCAAAGCTTGGCACATTATTTTTATAATACAATGAATATATACAAGGGGATAATTATTTACAGAGAAATTTCCATGAAAAATTCTAATTTGTTTCCGTGAGCATGAACACAAGTGCTCAAGGTTGACCCTCACTTCTTCAATGCTTAATTTTCCAATCGCTTCTCTTTTTGAAAAACTTTTTAGGCATGAAAGGCAAGTAGATTTTTTTGTATTTTCATTCTTTTAATTTTTTTTATGTTTCACCCAAAACTAAACAGAAACAAAAAGGAAAAAACAAAATCTACTTAGTGAAGAAAGCAAACAAGCACACACGAGAATATCAACCCCACGCTATTGTTCCCCGGCAACGGCGCCAGAAAAGAGCTTGATAATCCCCAAGTGCAGGGAATCATCGTAGCAATTTCCAAAGGTGGAAGTGATAAGTATGGAGTGTAGAACCCACAAGGAGCTAAAGGTAAGATCAATATTCTCTCAAGCCCTATTTGCCACTGATACGACTCTACGTACACCGAACGTTTGCTTCCAACTAGAAACGAGAAATAAAACTACGTTGTGGGTATGAAGAGGATAAATTTGTATGATATCGGAGAGATAAAATATAAAAGTAGGTGCTGTTATCATAAAGTTAGAGTATATTACTAAATATTAAAAATAGCGAGTGTGGAATAATGGTGGATCGGTGTGCGGAATTGTCCTAGGCAATTGTTAACAAGACCGGTAATCATTATTGCAGTTTCATATGAGGGAGAGGCATAACCTAACATACTTTCTCTACTTGGATCATATGCACTTATGATTGGAACTCTAGCAAGCATCCGCAACTACTAAAGATCATTAAGGTAAAACCCAACCATAGCATTAAAGCATCAAGTCCTTTTTATTCCTATACGCAACAATCCCTCTTACTCGGGTTTGTGTTTCTATGACTCACCAACCCACTATAAGCGAATCATGAACGTATTGCAACACCCTACAGCGGGAATCCCTCACGCTTGCGCGACACGGAGGGCACCATAGGACAGCACCAAAGTAAAACATACGACTCATACCAATCTAGATCATCAATCAACCCAAAGATAAAAGATATCTACTCAAAACATCATAGGATGGAAACACATCATTGGATCATAATATGTGGCATAAAGCACCATGTTCAAGTAGGGATTACAGCGGGGTGCAGGAGAGTGGACCGCCTAAAAGAGATGAGGATGGTGATGATGATGGTGATGTTGATGAAGACGATCACCGTGGCGATGATTCCTCCCGATGGCACTCGGCGCCCTTTGGAAGAGAGGAGGAGAGGTTCTCCCCCTTGTGCTTCCTCCTCCATGGCCTCCACCCTCTGGTCCTTGGCCTTCATGGTGATGATGGCCCCTCCGGGATACTCCTCCATGGCCACCGGTGATGATGGCCCCCTCTGGCAGGGTGCCAGAGAGGGCCTAGATTAACTTCTCATGGCTACAGAGGCTTGCGGCGGCGGAACTTCCGATCTAGGTTTCTTTCTGGAAGTTTGGGTATATATAGAAGAGTTTTGCGTTGATTTCACGTCAGGGAGGTCTCCGGGCTGTCCACGAGGCAGGGGGCACGCCATAGGGGGTGGGCGCGCACCCCACCCTCGTGGGCAGCCCGGGACTCTTCTGGCCTGCTTCTGGTACTCCGTGGGCTTCTTCTGGTCCAAAAATGATATCCGTCAAGTGGCACGTCAATTGGACTCCGTTTAGTTTTCCTTTTCCGCGATAATCTAAAACAAGGAGAAAATGTAAATCGCACTTTGGGCTCTAGGTCAATAGGTTAGTCCCAAAAATCATACAAAATATCATATAAATGCATATAAAACATCCTAGAAGGATAGTATAATAGCATGAATACTTCATAAATTATAGATACGTTGGAGACGTATCACATAACATTTTGTATGGAGCTATCATGTGAGATGGCCACCGGCCACCTTACCAAGGCCAACCACCTTACCCTTTGAGTTATCACCAAAAGTGACATACTTCCGAGGGCCGTCGTTTTTAGCAAGCTCATGAAACATATCTTTGTCTCCAGTCATATGATCAGTACATCCAGTATCAAGGACCCATTCCTTTCCTCCAGCCATGTAGCCGCGAAGATTAGCCATAAGAACAAAGTGTCTCATATACTCATCGAGATCAAAGTCACTATCATCATCCTCATCATAGTATCCATGTTCAACATCGTCTTGTGATGGATCAATTCCTAGAGAGAGTGATTCATTAGATAAATGATCATCACAATAATCATCTTTATGAATACTAATGACTTCGCAGATTATGTTGCTAATGATTCCAACATCTCCTTTGGCACGCATGAGATTAGTAAGTTCAAATAGACAATCACCAAACCTAGGATAATTGGAATTCATCTTACTCAAGGCAATAGACTTATGAAGGATCTCATCTAGGTTTTGCAAGGAATAGTTTGGAAATCGTTCCTCAAGAAATCTCCATATAGTGTAGGAACAATCAAGGGTAGGTAAGCTAGCTGAGGGAGTCCTGGATTAGGGGGTGTCCGGATAGCCGAACTATCTCCGGTGGCCGGACTCCTGGGCTATGAAGATACAAGATTGAAGACTTCGTCTCATGTCCGGATGGGACTTTCCTTCGCGTCGAAGGCAAGCTTGGCGATACGGATATGTAGATCTCCTACCATTGTAACCGACTCTGTTTAACCCTAACCCTATCCGGTGTCTATATAAATCGGAGGGTTTTAGTCCGTAGGACAAACAACAATCATACCATAGGCTAGCTTCTAGGGTTTAGCCTCTCACGATCTCGTGGTAGATCCACTCTTGTACTACCCATATCATCAATATTAATCAAGCGGTAGTAGGGTATTACCTCCATCGAGAGGGCCCGAACACAGGGTAAAAACATCGTGCCCCTTGTCTCCTATTACCATCCGCCTAGACGCACAGTTCGGGACCCCCTACCCGAGATCCGCCGGTTTTGACACCGACATTGGTGCTTTCATTGAGAGTTCCTCTGTGCCGTCGCTATCAGGAAGGATGCCTCATCCCGTCTTTAAAGATGGCACCGTTGCTAAAGGAGCTTTGGCCACCGGCCAAACTCTCCGGCTAGGCGGTTTTCTTATGACCGCCTGTTCGGCCGCCGCGCCGACGATGACTTCTCGGGTCATCGGAAGAAATCTTCACGTTAACTCGGAACTCGCCAAGCAGTTAGATCCGATGGAGCTCTCTTCCTTGAACGAGCTCTTGGATCACATCGCCGCCCTGGGAGTCACTACATACTATGATCAGATCGGGCCTAAAACCCATCTGAGAGAGATTAACTCTCCCTAGGCCACCCACCACGTTGCTGTGGTAGAGGAACAATACGGCGACTCTTCTCCTACCTTGCGGACTAGCTATGTCCGGATTCCTGACCCCTCCATGCTGGATTCCCGCGGAGGGGAGAACACTACTCAAGCCCTGAACTTAAAGTCAGGTAGCGGGCCAGATTCATTGGATAAACTCCAAGAACCCAAGCTTCCAAGTTCGGAAATTTCTTGGCCCCTGAATCTTAGATCAGACGGGGTTCGGAATTTAATTCCACCCGCCCACCCAAACATAAGCGATCTATCCCAAATCCGGCAAGAGCCCGTGAAACAAGACATCATTCTTGGGCGATTCCTCCTGGTTATGGACACGATAAAGGATCGCCGCGAGGGGACGCAATCCCATTCTTCTCGCAATAATTGCACGGACAAGGGAATCCTAAACGCCATAAGTCGTCAGGAAATTACACGCTCACGACTTGGCATCCATAGTATGAAAGTACTGCGCGATGGAGAGCGCTTGGAAAACCGAGATCAAATTTTGGGATAATCCGGCCCCGAATACGACCCTAGTCCGAAATAAAAGGGTGCATCATCACCAGGCACCTGGGTTACATACCAAAAAGCAAAAACCCCCCAAATGGCATGGAACCGTACTGGAGGGATGGCTCAATGGACCCTGCAAAATTCATAGCACAGAGTGCGCCACTCCAACTCATAGCCTTAGAGCATGTTGGATACTACGGCAGGTGGCCAAAAGTGGTGAAGAGCTCCTAGCTCCAGAGCACCAGCCCAGCAATACCAGTACGATATTAACAGTCTTCGAGATTTTCGCATCAAATAATATGCGGAAACGAACACTCCGCAGCCTTCCCGAAGTCTACCAGATAGCAACAATAAATCCATGGAGTGACACGGCTATTACCTTTAACGCCCGGATTTAACCTAAATTCGAACAGCCCGAGCACCACCGCATTGGTCCTCGGTCCAATAGTGGATTTCGCCTTTACCAAGGTACTCATGGACGGCGGCAATGATTAAACCTCATCTACGAGGAAACCCTTGAAAAATGGAAATAGACTGGAGCTGCATTGAGCGAAGCAGCACAACCTTTAGAGGAATAATCCCGATCGGGAAGCATAGTCTGGGAAAGATCACACTAGATGTGGTGTTCGCACGCCGGACAATTATAGGTCCGAGGAGGTCACATTCCAAGTGGCTCCGTTCAGCAGCAAGATACCACGCTCTATTAGGGCGAGAGGCATTCACAATTTTTCAAGCTATACCCCATTACGGTACATGAAGCTCAAAATGCCCGGACCCAATGGAATTATCACCTAGCTAGTGACCGGACATAGCGCTCGCCACCGAAAATAAAACAACCACTTGCCCTTGAGGCACTATCAAAGCCCTAGCGGCGGAGGAACTCAACGCTACGCTCCACGGTGGATAGGGACGATGTGATACTCGATAAGAGATCCAAGTCCACCTCTTTTAAACCGGTAGATGAAATAGTCAAATTCCAAGTCCATCCAACGGACCCTACAAAAACGGCCTCTATCGGGGCACAATTAAACCCTGATGTGGACGCCGCATTACGAGAATTCCTACGCGAAAATTGGGACATTTTTGCCTGGCACCCTTCAGACATGCCACAAATCCCACGCCGGCTGGCAGAGCACAGCCTAAATATCCTAAAAGGATTCAAGCCAGTCAAACAAGCTCTTCGGCGTTTCTCCGAACCTAAGAGACAGACCATGGGAGAGGAGATAGCCAAACTATTGGAGGCCGGATTCATCAGAGATATTAAACATCCGGACTGGCTAGCAAACCTGGTAATGGTACCAAAGAAGGACAAATCATGGCGCCTATGTGTCGATTTTAAGGACCTTAACAAGGCTTGCCCAAAGGATCCCTTCCCCCTCCCCTGCATCGATCAAATTATCGACGCTACCGCAGGACACGATTCATTGTGTTTCCTCGACGCGTACTCCGGCTACCACCAAATTAAGATAGCATACGCGGTGTTCATGGCATCCCGGAAGCTGCTACACTACTTCCAAGAGTGTTCGATAACAGTAGCCTCCGAAGTACCTCTTAATGACATTATAAACAACCGCGATGCAACGGGCCGGATTGCTAAGTGGGCCATTGAGCTCCTCCCGTTTGACATAACCTACAAGCCACAGCGAGGTATTAAGTCGCAAGTTTTGGCTGACTTCATCGCCGAATGGACTGAAGCCGAACTCCCCAAAGAGTACGACGCATATTCCAACTGGATCATGCACTTCGGCGGCTCCAAAATGTTGGCCGGCCTGGGGGCTGGCGGCGTTCTGACGTCCCCAACCGGAGATACAGTCCAATACATACTTCAAATAATGTACACGGACTCCAACAACGCAGCCGAATACGAGGCCCTTCTACATGGTCTCCGGATGGCAGTCTCCATGGGCATTCAACGCCTAGAGGTACGCGGGGATTCGAACCTCGCGATATCCCAAATAAATGGGGACTTTGATGTCAAGGATCCGAAAATGGCAGCTTATCGCAATGTCGTCCTAAAAATGTCAGCTCTGTTTGAGGGGCTTGAATTTCACCATATAGCCTGGGATAACAACCAGGCAGCAGACGTGTTGGCATGCATTGGCGCAAAGCGCGATGCCGTCCCCCCCAATATCTTCCTAGAGAGGCTTTTCAAGCCATCCGTACTATGGGAGGGAGAGTCCGGAAATAACAACCCGGACCCAACCGCACTGCCCCACACCGAACATTCCGACATAGTTGGTGGTCCCGCCAACGAAATAACACCGTCAGCCCACGAAATTATGGCAGTCATCGCCCCGTGGACAGAACCATTCCTAGCCTACCTAACTAGGCAGGAACTTCCCGAGGACCAAAACGAGGCCCGCTGCATAGTGCGGCGGTCTAAAGCCTATAAGGTCCATGAGGGAGAGCTTTATAAGAAAAGCACAACCGGAGTCCTTCAAAGGTGTATCTCCGAAGAGGAAGGGCGGAATCTCCGGACTCGGTGGGCACCATGCCGCAGCCCGGGCCCTTGTAGGCAAGGCCATCCGTACAGGATTTTATTGGCCGACGGCCCGGGCAGATGCTCAGGACTTAGTCCAACGATGCGTCGGTTGCCAGCTCTTTGCTAATCAAAGCCACATGCCACCCACCGCCCTCAAAACTATACCCATCACCTGGCCCTTCGCGGTGTGGGGGCTTGACATGGTTGGACCCCTTAAAGGAGGAACCCACAAGCAAAAATACCTATTGGTCATGGTGGATAAATTCACCAAATGGATAGAGGCCAAGCCTGTAAAGACGGCCGAATCTGGACTGGTGATAGATTTCATATCAGGGGTAGTACACCGTTACGGCGTCCCCCATAGCATCATCACTGATAACGGCACGAACTTCACGGCCGACGAGGTTAAACTCTGGTGCAAAAACATGGGCATCAAGCTCGACTACGCCCGCCTATCACCCCCAAACTAATGGTCAAGTCAAGCGAGCAGACGGTCTAATCATGAGCGGCATTAAACCCAGACTAGTGCGGTCCCTAAAGGAATCTAACACGCACTGGGTAGAGGAGCTCGACTCCGTACTCTGGGGGCTGTGGACCATGCCGAATCGCACTACCAGATTCACACCATTTTTTATGGTATACAGCGCAGAGGCAGTTTTGCCCTGCGACATAATTCATGTCTCACCTCGCGTGCGCATGTATGAAGAAAGAGAAGCCGAGCTAGATCGGCAGGACAGCTTGGACGCCTTGGAGGAGGAGCGTGACGTGGCAAAAGCTCGTTCCGCATTCTATCAACAACAGGCTCGAAGATATCAAAGCAGGGAAGTACGGGCCAAAGTTACAACATTGGCGAACTAGTTCTACACCTGCCGGACAAGAAAAAGGACAAACTCAAGCCCTAATGGGAGGGTCCCTTCATCATCAACCAAGTCCTGACCGGCAGAGCGTACCGTCTGCGATACGCATCGGATAACCGACTCGAGCCGAACCCATGGAACGCAGCCCATCTCCGAAGATTCTACGCCTAGCGCCGGATTCTAAGTTCGTGTCCTTCCTCCGTCTATAGTTTATATTTTAAGCTGTCTTTTATTTCTCTCCTTCTCCCTCCCTTTTTTCCAAAGCCGTTAAAGGCTTGTTTGCGCATTGTTCGCACACACTTGACGCGCTATCCGCGCTCATTATACCTGGGGGCTTCTTTAACAGAAGCTTATTTATACGGGCTTTATGCCCAACACATGTGTCACACTTCCGCATGTACCTTTTATTCACCATTATATGCATCGATATGACTTAAGTTTTGGCCAAGCTGGGTTGCTTGGCTCCTGTGCTTACCCCTACGTTCCCGATTGTTCGGCTAGGTGGTAAAGGGAGCACCTCTGTGATTGTTACCGCTGGGTCAGCCGGACGTGTACCTCAGACTGGGTGAAGCCGAAAGCTAGCATTCTTAAGGGAATATTCGGTCGGTGAACTAAAAGACGATTTTTTATTTTTCATTTATCTGCCCCCAGATGCTTTTCTGCTTTTTTCGCAGTCCGGACATGCACTTTAGGGCATGACTCCCAGGGAAAGGAACCCCCAACGGAACTATTCTCCCTGGAAGATGTTTCTTACTAACCATGTAATATAACATAAATAGTTGGGCACTTGTCTGATAAAGCACTCATGACCCCTACGCCTGGTCTCCACGCATGCCCCGGTTTTTACATAACCGCGAGGGTATTCGGACACACTCCAGACTATTGGGTCCCGAGGTTGAAGCGAAAAGGTCCGCTACGACAAACGATCTACAATCCGGCTAGAAGGCATTTTACATGTCATTTTAAATTACATAGTCAAATTGACTGATTGTGTTCCTCTTCAATGCCGTCTAATAGGCTGTCTAGTTTACAGTCCTGCTGGGAATACCTTGCGGCCAACTCTACTTGGCCATACACTAAGCTCACAGGGATCTCCTTCCCGTCAGGCCCCACAGGTCCGACCACGACAATGTGGTTTGGGTCCGCTTCGTGTACCGCGTCTTCACCATGGCCCAGGCCTCTCTGGCGCCTTGACGACATGCCGATATCTTCCATAGTCGGAAGCGTCGCCGTGCTCCCTGAAGCTTCTCTGCAACCTCTCCAAGGCGTTCGGGTAGGGAGATAGATGGCCACAAGGCCTGGGCGACGCCTTTCATCACCTGCCGAACTCGTTCGTGTAGTTGAAATAGCTCGGGAAGAAGGTCACCCGTAGAACCAGGCATTTCCTCTTTAGGACGACCCGTGAGCATACCTACAGACATAACTCTGTTAATTGACTTCCTCGCCGAACTCTTTTTCAAAGTTCGCTCAAGCACTTATCAGTAAATGCCGCGACGAAGTCGCCGATTCTCCTTCACGGAGTCACACCGGGCACGAACATCCTTTAGTTCCTCACCCAGCTGGGTGTTGGCATCTTGGAGATTGTTTTTCTCTTGCCTCACCCTTGTAAGCACATTCTCACCGGCCTTCAACCGGCGCAAGAGTTGTTGCTTGTCCGGATCTAGTCCGGCGCCATCTGCAATATTATTGTCAGATTTACACACACGCCGCACTTCACAAACTACTTATCTTTTGAAGCATATATTACCAGAGGGGGTCTTTGTGGCTCCCCCTGTAGCGGCTAGTGCGGCCTCAAGTTGGGCCTTGCATTCTTCAAGCTCCTGGGACAGTCGGGTATTCTTTTTTGTAAGATCCTCAGATAACAAATGATCCTTAAATCAGTTATTCTAACTATTTTAAGTCTCGGGGCTCTTGGCATATATAACTGTCAAATTTCCTCACCCATATGTCCTTTACATACTGCTCCATGGCTCAGCTAGACCATATTGAGCGGCACGGAGGTGCGCATCTCAATTGAAGGCATTCAAGGCCTCTTGGGAGAAACATGCGTCACGAAGAACTGTCCGGCGACAACTGTGATTCATGGTGCTCTCAACCTCGGAGTTGGTGGCGGACAATCTGTCGGCATCCTCTGACGGAGGAGCATCCGACGCACGCCTCATGCTCGCCTCCGCTTCGGACCCGGCTTTGTAGCCCGGCTGGCGGTGGTTCGATTATAACCTCTCCGGACTCAGTCCGGCGAGCACTCTTTTTCCTGAAAAGAGCACCAGTGTTAGTACGCCTTCCAGGAATCAATCCTGGGAATATGGTGACGCGCCATACCATTGCGGCGGAGCTTCGATCCGGACCGCACTTCTTTTTAGCCTGCGGGGCCTTGCTGCCCCTTGTCGGCTAGCCGCCGCGGGCTCGGCCTCCTGCCTCGAAGGCGCCCCCTGCGAAACACCATTGGTATACGGTGATAAAAAATAAGCACGATGGGTCATTATCAGAGTATTGGGACCTCGGTCTCAGTTACTGTGAAATTTGGAAGTATTCCGGGGTAATCGGCCGTAATGGCAACAAAGGCATTATCGATGCTCAGTTGGTGATATACCCCATCAATCAGCTCCACCAATATGTCCGGATCCTCTTAGGAGGCCGGATCGAGGAGCCTTTCTGGATCCTCGGGTTGTGGAGGCAGGCTGTTTATGTCTTTTACGGCCTGGCGCAGGTCCTGCGTCAAAATCACAAAATGAGATACCTAACCATGGGAATATGGATCGGGTGTGCAAAAAGAAATGTCCGCTTACCCAGCTTCGAGGATTGTTCATAGAAAATCTGTTCAATGTACTGACGCGGAGAAAATCTTCCTCTTCTCCCTTGTACATCGCGGACAAGATCTTCACCAGATCGGCGACCGATCCCGGCCCCTTGCGGCCATGACGGGTGGCATCGTCCTCCCCGTTGAAATCCCACATGGGGTGGCTCCTATACTGGAGCGGCTGCACCCCCCGCATAATACATGTGGCCACGACACCAATCATGGTCAGTCCGGCATGAGCCAACAATCTTATTCGGCTTATTAGGTAAAGGACGTCCCCGTCGTCTTCCCTCTAGGGGCTCCGCGGGCGCCAACTCAGGCGTTTCTTCAAAGGAGCATTGCTGAACTCCGGGAGACCGATCCGAATAGGATCCGGCAGCGGGACGTCTTCTATATAAAACCATTCCGAAGGCCAGTCTTCGGACGCCTTCTTCGGGGTTTCGGATAGATATCCGGTCCAGGTGATACGCCATAGCTCGGTTCCGACCACTTGATATATTGACCCCTCATGAGAACGGGGTACAAGGCAGAATAATCTCTTCCACATCGCAAAATGAGCCTCGATGCTCAAGAACAGTTCGCAAAGGGCCACGAAGCCCGCGATGTGCAAAATGGAGGCGGCGTAAGGTGGTGCAACCGGAGGTCAGAGAACTCCAAGAGCCCCTGAGAAACGGATGAATTGGAAATCCGAGTCCTCTTACTAGATAAGAGACAAAGCATACCCGCTCTCCTTTGGAGGGATCGGGGACACTCTCCACTTGCTTTCCACCCTTATAGGTGGCGAGTCCGGCTCGAATCGGAACCATGAAGGCCGGGGGAAGAAATCCCTTGGTTTGGAGTATCACTATCTCGCTATGCTGGACTGAGCATCTCTCCCAATTTCCAGGCTGAGGGATGGGAGCACGAGAGGAGGAGCCGCGTCGACTGTCCATGATGGAATGGATTTTTGTCAGAGGCGCTCCGATGAAAGCTCGCGGATGGGGGATGGTGCGACTCAGATCTGGGTCCACGTCCCTTTTATAGGCGGCTCACTTGCGCAGCTAGGGGGATAAGTGTAAAAATACCCTGGCTTTTCGCATTCATTCAAACACGTGGAAGATGGCCATTATTGGGCGTCGAAGCCAAGGAGCGTAACATTTATCAGAAGCCGGACACTATTCGACAAGTATATGGAATTTGGAGAAGAACCCGCCTCGCAATGCCGAAGATAAACTACGCGCCGGACTCATCGTCATTGAAGCCTGGTTCGGGGGCTACTGAGGGAGTCCTGGATTAGGGGGTGTCCGGATAGCCGAACTATCACCGATGGCCGGACTCCTGGGCTATGAAGATACAAGATTGAAGACTTCGTCCCTTGTCCGGATGGGACTTTCCTTGGCGTGGAAGGCAAGCTTGGCGATACGGATATGTAGATCTCCTACCATTGTAACCGACTCTGTGTAACCCTAACCCTATACGGTGTCTCTATAAACCGGAGGGTTTTAGTCCGTAGGACGAACAACAACACTACCATAGGCTAGCTTCTAGGGTTTAGCCTCTCTGATCTCGTGGTAGATCCACTCTTGTACTACCCATATCATCAATATTAATCAAGCAGGAGTAGGGTATTACCTCCATCGAGAGGGCCCAAACCTGGGTAAAAACATCGTGTCCCTTTTTTTGACTATAAACAGTAGGGTAAAACCCCACTGCAATTTTTATTAAAATAAAGTAGAACAACAAAATAGTCTGAAAGGCTTGAGATAAGCCCAAGAAACAAAAAAAAGGCTAAAGACTATAAACATCGTGTCCCTTGTCTCCTGTTACCATCCGCCTAGACGCATAGTTCGGGACCCCCTACCCGAGATCCGCCGGTTTTGACACCGACACTAGCAATCAAATTTTTGGGCAATCCTCTAATGATAAGATTGATAGTTCTAAGATTGCGAATCATGTCAAGATCCTCATCGGGAGAGGAATGCAAAGGATCACCAGGGGTAATGCAAGGACTACTAATGTACTTGTTCAAGTGATATTCATTCTAAATCTCAAGCATCTCATTTTTCCACTCATGAAAGTACTCTCCATCAAGTATAGGCACTCTATGTCTAAGACTCCCCAACGTAGACACATCCATCTTCCTCCAAAGGTGTTTAAACCAAAGCAATGGAGACCAATGCTCTGATATCAATTGAAAGGATCGAGAAGAGGTGCCTAGACGGGGGGTGAATACACTCTAATAAGGAAAAGTTGCAGTTTTTAATTTCTTCAAGTTGAGGTAGAGTTTTAGCACAAGTTCAAACATTCACAATACATATCAAGCAAGCATGACAAGAGTATATGAGCAGCGGAAAGTAAAGCATGCACTTTGCAAGAATGTAAAGGGATGGGGTTGGAGTGTGCAAACGCAATTGGAGACACGGAGATTTTTGGCGTGGTTCCGATAGGTGGTGCTATCGTACATCCACGTTGATGGAGACTTCAACCCACGAAGGGTAGCAGTTCTTGGCGAGTCCACGGAGGGCTCCACCCATGAAGGGTCCACGAAGAAGCAACCTTGTCTATTCCACCATGGCCATCGCCCACGAAGGACTTGCCTAACTAGGGTAGATCTTCACGAAGTAGGCAATCTCCTTGCCCGTATAAACTCCTTGGTTCACCTCCACAATCTTGACGGAGGCTCCCAAGTGACGCCTAACCAATCTAAGAGACACCACTCTCCAAAAGGTAATAGATGGTGTGTTGATGATGAACTCGTTTCCCTTGTGCTTCAAATGATAGTCTCCCCAACACTCAACTCTCTCTCATATATTTGGATTTGGTGGAAAGATGATTTGAGTGGAAACAAGTTGGAGAAGGCTAGAGATCAAGATTCATATGGTTGGAATGGAATATCTTGACCTCAACACATGAGTAGGTGGTTCTCTCTCAGAAAATGTATGCTGGAAGTGTAGGCATGTTCTGATGGCTCTCCTCACGAATGAAGAGTGGGTGGAGGGGTATTATATAGCCTCCACACAACTCGGTGGGACCGAATCAGAAAACTCGGTCTGACCGATTCAGTTCATAATGTGACTGTTAGGCATTTCGGTGCGACCAATATTATCAACTCGGTGGGCCGATGTGCTAGGGTTAGGGTTAAACCTCATCTCGGTTGACCGATTACACAAACTCGGTGGGACCGATTTTGGTAAAGAGTTAACCAGAGAGTTGGTCAAGCAAAGTTGGTGAGACCGATTACAAATCTTGGTGGGACCAAAATAAATGCAACATGCACCAGAGAGTTTGCAAGCTCATCTCGGTGAGACCGGGATCCCATCGGTGAGACCGAATTGATTAGGGTTTGTGGTAGTGGCTATGTCAACTGAACTCGGTGGCGCCGGATAGAAAGTTTCGGTGCGGCCGAGTTTGACTTCTGGTTTGGGACATATGTGGATATGAGAAAGTGGTTGAGGGTTTTGGAGCATATCACTAAGCACTTTGAGCAAGTAAGCCATTAAGCAACACCTCACCCCCTTTTAATAGTATTGGCTTTCCTATGGACTCAATGTGATCTTGGATCACTAAAAGTAAAATGTAGACTCTTGAGCTTTTGAGCTTGAGCCAATCATTTGTCCTTAGCATCTTGAAGGGGTTCCACATCCTCTTGTCCACGCCACTCCATCTGTTGAACTTGTCTGAAATAAACTAGATGAAAACATTAGTCCAACAAGAGATATGTTGACATAAATTACCAAAACCACCCAGGGAGCACTTGTGCGCCATCCTCGGGTATCCAGCGTTGGCCAAATTCATGGCGGTGACCCACCATGGCTACAATGTACTCAAGATGCCAGGAAGTGGCGGCATCATCATGATCCCGTGTGAAGAAAGAGATGCCGTGTGCTCCCTTGAGCGCGCCTTCCAAGCCGCAGCAAACGACGACCTCAACAATCAAGGCACCCTGCATCCTCCCGAGGCCGTCCCCAAGAAGAAGAAGAAGCAGGTACTCCACCTAGCGCCCCAGGGAAGTGGTGCCTTCAGTGGTACACTAGTAGAAAAGAGGGCTTTGGTACAGGCCGGGTTAGCCCATTAGTCCTGGTTCAGTCCAAAACCGGGACCCAGGGGGGCGTTGATCCCGGTTCGTGAGCCCAGGGGGCCGGCCGGGCCACGTGGGCCATTTGTCCCGGTTCGTCTGGACCTTTTGGTCCCGGTTGGTGGGATGAACCGGGACCAATGGGCCTGGCTTCTGGCCCACCACCATTGGTCCTGGTTGGTGGTTTGAACTGGACAACAGTTGCCTTTATTCCTGGTTCGTGCCACGAACCGGGAACACTAAGGAGCCTATAAATACCCCTCGCCCGAGAGCAGAGCACTCCACCGCCTGCTTTTCTCCGCCGGGAGGCTTTGTGGTGCTCTAGCTCACCTCTATGCACATGAGGTGTTCGATGAAATGCCTGAGCCACACTAGTTAAGCTTTCTCCTCTGGAAGCACGACCTCCGAACTCTATTTTTCCCGAGATTTGTCTTGGTTTACATTAGCGGCCCGTCACGCCCGTCCCGTCTTCTGCCTTTGTCGATGCCGATCGCCCGATCTCGTCGCCGGCACCACCGTGGTGAGCCTCTTGTTCTTATCTTCTTTCGGAAACAAAAAAATTCTTGCTTTAGAGATATATACTTGTCTAATTTTCTTACTATTTTATTGCTTGCTATTATATAGTGCGATGGTTTTGGTATCCTCCCCCGTCGGCCCTCGTCCTGTCTATGATTCGGATGTGGTATATATTATCTTTATAACTATTGCTTCATTTATTGTTTATGAAAATTATGCCGACCAACGTGACATAGATTTTATTTATCTAGGAGGTATGTGAACCGGAAATTCCAACCGCCACTATTGTCGAGAGGTTAAATTTAGTTGAAGAAGAAAACAATTTCTTGAAGGAAAAATAAAAAAATTGAGGAGGAGAAGATGATATTGGAGTTGCATGTTATGGATGTCGCCGATGATCACAAGATCAAGATGGATGCAATGCGCTTGAAGATTAGAAAGATTAGAAAATATGCAATTCATACCGAGGCTTGGTATCATTATGCCGTTGGATCAATTGTTACCTTGGTTGCGATTATGATCGCATTTGTTTTCGCATTGAAATGTTTTACATAGTTTCAATGTATGGTTTAATTAATTTAGATGCTCTGCAGAGCTTTATGTTGTTAGATGAGAACTATGTATGTACTTTGGTTTTAACGTGATGATGAACTTCTATTAATTTGGTTACTTAGTTATCTATTCATGATGTTCTGTAATGGTGTCGGAGTAATGGGCCACGGGTAGGCAGACCCGAGCCCCTGAACCTTTCAAAACATCAGGGCAGACTGCGCCCCTCAAGACCCCAAGACAAAGAGCCGCCCTCAGAGACTCGGCAACAGAGTCGCCGACTGCCTCTCTAGGCCGAGTCCCAGAGACGGCCTCAGGACGAGCCGACTCCAAGCCAGCGACCTCCAGCGAGGCCGGCTACAGGGAGTCGGCCCGCGACCCCAACCACCTCCTGCCGAGCGACTACGAGCGGGATGGGATAAAGCCTCGCTGGCCCATCCCCGCCCCGCCCATAAAGGGTAGGTATGGCCACAGGCGCCCGTGCATCGACGGAGATCTCCGTCCGGCGCGGCATCATACCACGCTGCCTGACATCAGCCCCGTGGGCAGATTCCTGTACCCACGATGGCCTATCTGTACGACCCGAAGACGGCGGGACCCGCCTGTCGGCGGGAGAACCAAAGATGGCGAGAGCACTCCAAAGACGCACCCGATGGAGTCGGCCTCCGGGAGTCGGCCGGCCCCTCCCGCGGGCTCCACGCGCCATTAACCAGACAAGACGGGGAATGGCAAGGTGATCGCCGCCCGGGCGGCGGCGGCACTGTTTCCATGACCCCATGACCAAGATCGCGTCATTAGAAGCACGGCTACAGTAATCTGCAGCCGGCAAGACCCGCCCGCGGCGGACAAGGGCTGTCGGCCCCATGCTGGGCCATCGACGGGGCCCACTAGTCGGCGGGCCCCAGAAGTCGGCGGAGAAGACGGCGACTTAGAGACTGACGGCTTGGACCCGCACCCAGCCGGATTACCGTTGTACCCCTGGGGGTAGGCCTATATAAACCCCCCGGGGCACCCATGCAAAGGGTTGGAAGCTAGTAGTTTTAGACACACGCATAGAGGGAGAGAAGAGCTAGCCGTGCCCTTCTCCTTCCTCACCCGAACAGCTCAAGGAGCATCTTGTACTCACTTTGCCAAAGTGATCATGGGGAGACCCCGCAGAGCAGCAGATGAGGTGTTTTCTCCTCGGAGAGCCACAAGCCGGGTAAGATTCGCGGGCGTGCATGTCTTCGCCTCATCCCGCTTTCTGTGCACCGGCGACGTTCTACTCGCCCCTCCATGATAAGCCATCCTTTGGCATATGTCATTTGAAGGAAATATGCCCTAGAGGCAATAATAAAGTTATTATTTATTTCCTTATATCATGATAAATGTTTATTATTCATGCTAGAATTGTATTAATCGGAAACATAATACATGTGTGAATACATAAACCTACAGAGTGTCACTAGTATGCCTCTACTTGACTAGCTCGTTAATCAAAGATGGTTGTGTTTCCTAACCATGAACAAGGAGTTGTTATTTGATTAACGGGATCACATCATTGGTTGAATGATCTGATTGACATGACCCATTCCATTAGCATAGCACCTGATCGTATAGTTTGTTGCTAGTGCTTTTCTTCATGACTTATACATGTTCCTATGACTATGAGATTATGCAACTCCGCTTTGCACGAGGAACACTTTGGGTGCTACCAAACGCCACAACAGAATCGGGTGATTATAAAGGTACATTACAGGTGTCTCCGAAGGTACATGTTGGGTTGGCATATTTCGAGATTAGGATTTGTCACTCCGATTGTCGAGAGGTATCTCGGGCCCTCTCGGTAATGCACATCACATAAGCCTTGCAAGCATTGCAACTAATGTGTTAGTTGTGAGATGATGTATTACTTAAACGAGTAAAGAGACTTGCTGTAACGAGATTGAACTAGGTATTGGATACCGACGATCGAATCTCGGGCAAGTAACATACCGATGACAAAGGGAACAACGTATGTTGTTATGCGGTCTCGACCGATAAAGATCTTCGTAGAATATGTAGGAGCCAATATGGGCATCCAGGTCCCGCTTATTGGTTATTGACCGGAGAGGTGTCTCGGTCATGTCTACATAGTTCTCGAACCCGTAGGGTCCGCGACGCTTAACGCTTCGATGGCGGTTACTATGAGTTTTATGATGTTTCTGTACCAAGGTTGTTCGAGTCCCGGATGAGATCACGGACGTGACGAGGAGTCTCGAAATGGTCGAGACATAAAGATTCATATATTGGAAGTCTATGTTTGGACATCGGAAGTGTTCCGGTGAAATTGGGAATTTTACCAAGTACCGGAGGTTACCGAACCCCCGAATGCTAATGGGCCAACATGGGCCTTAGTGGAAAGGAGAAAGGGGCCCAAGTGCTGGTCAAGACCTTCCCCCTTCCCTAGTCCTATTAGGACTAGGAGAAGGGGCGCTCTCTCTCTCCCTTCCCACTTGGGGAAACCTAGTTGGACTAGGATTGGGGGAATCCTACTCCTAGTAGGAGTAGGACACCTGGCGCACCTCCCTTGGCCGGCCAGCCCCTCCCTTCCCTCCTTTATATATACGAGGTGGGGGCACCCCATGACACACAAGTTGATCCTTGAGATCTTTCCTTAGCCGTGTGCGGTGCCCCCTTCCACCATATTACACCTCGAGAATACCGTAGCGGAGCTTAGGCGAAGCCCTGCGTCGGTGGAACATCATCATCGTCACCACGCCGTCGTGCTGACGAAACTCTCCCTCAACACTCGGCTGGATCGGAGTTCGAGGGACGTCATCGAGCTGAACGTGTGCTGAACTCGGAGGTGCCGTACGTTCGGTACTTGGATCGGTTGGATCGTGAAGAAGTACGACTACTTCCTCTACGTTGTGTCAACGCTTCCGCTGTGGGTCTACGAGGGTACGTAGACAACACTCTCATCTCGTTGCTATGCATCACCATGATCTTGGCGTGATCGTAGGAAAATTTTTGAAATTACTACGTTCCCCAACGGTGGCATCCGAGCCTAGGTTTTTATGGTTTGATGATATGCACGAGTAGAACACAAGTGAGTTGTGGACGATACAAGTCATACCGCCTACCGGCATGTCATACTTTGGTTCAGCGGTATTGTTGGACGACGATCCAGACCAACCTTACGCGTGCTCTTACGCGAGAGACCGGTTCCTCGGCGTGCTTTGCACATAGATGGCTTGTGGAAGACTGTCTCTCCAACTTTAGTTGAACTGAGTGGCTACGCCCGTCCTTGAGAAGGTTAAAACGGAGTCTATTTGACGAAGTATCGTTGTGGTTTTGATGCGTAGGTGAGATTGGTTCTTGCTTAAGCCCGTAGCAGCCACGTAAAATTTGCAACAACAAAGTAGAGGACGTCTAACTTGTTTTTGCAGGGCATGTTGTGATGTGATATGGTCTAGACATGATGCTGAATTTTATTGTATGAGATGATCATGTTTTGTAACCGAAGTTATCGGCAATCGGCAGGAGCCATATGGTTGTCGCTTTATTGTATGCAATGCAATCGCCTGTAATGCTTTACTTTATCACTAAGCGGTAGCGATAGTCGTAGAAGCATAAGTTTGGCGAGACGACAACGATGCTACGATGGAGATCAAGGTGTCGCTACCGGTGACGATGGTGATCATGACGGTGCTTCGGAGATGGAGATCACAAGCACAAGATGATGATGGCCATATCATATCACTTATATTGATTGCATGTGATGTTAATCCTTTATGCATCTTATCTTGCTTTGATTGACGGTAGCATTATAAGATGATCCCTTACTAAATTATCAAGAAGTGTTCTCCACAGTATGCACCGCTATGCGAAAGTTCTTCGTGGCCGAGACACCACGTGATGATCGGGTGTGATAGGCTCTACGTTCAAATACAACGGGTGCAAAAACAGTTGCACACGCAGAATACTCAGGTTATACTTGACGAGCTATGCATATAAGATATGACCTCGAACACGGAGACCGAAGGTCGGCGTGAATCATATAGTAGATATGATCAACATATTGATGTTCACCATTGAAACTACTCCATCACACGTGATGATCGGTCATGGTGTAGTTGATATGGATCACGCAATCACTTAGAGAATTGGAGGGATATTTTTCTAAGTGGGAGTTCTTAAGTAATATGATTAATTGAACTTTAATTTATCATGAACTTAGTACCGGTAGTATTTTGCAAATTATGTTGTAGATCAATAGCTCGCGTTGTTGCTTCCCTATGTTTTTATATGTGTTCCTAGAGAAAATTGTATTGAAAAATGTTAGTAGCAATGATGCGGATTGGATCCGTGATCCGAGGTTTATCCTCATTGCTGCATGTAAGTATTATGTCCTTGATGCACCGCTAGGTGACAGACCTATTGCAGGAGCGTATGCGGGCGTTATGAACGTTTGGCTAGCTCAATATGATGACTACTTGATAGTTTAGTGCACCATGCTTAACGGCTTAGAATCGGGACTTCAAAGACGTTTTGAACGTCATGGACCATATGAGATGTTCCAGGAGTTGAAGTTAATATTTCCAGCAAATACCCGAGTTGAGAGATATGAAGTCTCCAACAAAGTTCTAAAGCTAAAAGATGGAGGAGAATCGCTCAACTAGTGAGCATGTGCTCAGATTGTCCGGGTACTTCAATCGCTTGAATCAAGTGGGAGTTAATCTTCCGGATAAGATAGTGATTGATGAATTCTCTAGTCACCATCACTAAGTTAGTAGAACTTCGTGATGAACTATAGTATGCAAGGGATGACGAGAACGATTCTCGAGCTCTTCGTGATGTTAAAATCGACGAAGGTAGAAATCAAGAAAGAGCATCAAGTGTTGATGATTGACAAGACCACTAGTCTCAAGGAAAAGGGCAAAGGGAAGAAGGGGAACTTCAAGAAGAGCGGCAAGCAAGTTGTCGCTCGAGTGAAGAAGCCCAAGTCTAGACCTAAGCACGAGACTAAGTGCTTTTTCTGCAATGGAACTAGTCCTTTGGAAGCGGAACTACCCCAATTATTTGGTGGATAAGAAGGATGGCAAAGTGAACAAGAGTATATTTGATATACAGGTTATTGATGTGTGCTTTACTAGTGTTTATAGTAGCCCCTGAGTATTTGATACTTGTTCGGTTGCTAAGATTAGTAACTCAAACAGGAGTTACAGAATAAACAGAAACTAGTTGAAGGGAAGTAACGATGAGTGTTGGAAGTAGTTCCAAGATTGATATGATCATCATCGCACACTCCCTATACTTTCGAGATTAGTGTGGAACCTAAATAAGTGTTATTTGGTGTTGAGCATAAATATGATTTGATCATGTTTATTGCAATACGGTTATTCATTTAAGTAAGAGAATAAATTGTTGTTCTGTTTACATGAGTAAAACCTTATATGGTTACACACCCAATGAAAATGGTTCATTGGATCTCGATCATAGTGATACACATATTCATAATATTGAAACCAAAAGATGCAAAGTTAATAATGATAGTACAACTTATTTGTGGTAATCGCCGTTTAGGTCATATTGGTGTAAAGCGCATGAAGAAAACTCCATGCCGATGGACTTTTGGAATCACTTGATTATGAATCATTTGATGCTTGCGAACCGTGCCTTTTGGGCAAGATGACTAAAACTCCGTTCTCGGAACAATGGAACAAGCTAATGACTTATTGGAAATAATACATACCGATGTATACAATTCAATGAGTGTTGATGCTCGTGGCAAGTATCATTATTTTCTCGACCTTCACAGATGATTTGAGCAGATATATATATCTTCTTGATGAAACATAAGTCTGAAATAGTTGAAAAGTTCAAAGAATTTCAGAGTGAAGTAGAAAATCATCGTAACAAGAAAATTAAAGTTTCTGCGATCTGATCGTGGAGATGAATATTTGAGTTACGAGTTTGGTCTTCAATTAAAACAAAGTGGAATAGTTTCACAGCTCACGCCACGGAACACCACAACGTTATGGTGTGTCCGAACGTCAGAACCGTGCATTTTTTATTTTGATATGGTACGATCTATGATGTCTCTTATCGGTTTACCACTATCATTTTGGGGTTATGCATTAGAGACAGCTGCATTCACGTTTAATAGGGCACCATCTAAATCCGTTGAGATGACACCGTATGAACTATGGTTTAGCAAAGAAACCTAAGCTGTCGTTTCTTAAAGTTTGGAGTTGTGATGCTTATGTGAAAAAGTATTTCACCTGATAAGCTCGAACCCAAATCGGAGAAATGCGTCTTCATAGAATACCCAAAAGGTAACTATTGGGTACACCTTCTATCACAAGATCCGAAGGCAAGTTATTCATTGCTAAGGTGGATCCTTTCTAGAGAAGAAGTTTCTCTCGAAAGAAGTGAGTGGGAGGAAAGTAGAACTTGATGAGGTAATTGTACCTTCTCCCTTATTGGAAAGTAGTTCATCACATAAATCAGTTCCAAAGTGATTCCTACACCAATTAGTGAGGAAGTTAATGATGATGATCATGAAACTTCAGATCAAGTTGCTACCAAACCTCGTAGGTCTTCCAAGAGCAAAATCCGCACTGTGAGTGGTATGGTAATCGTGTTCTGGAAGTCATGTTATTAGACCATGATAAGCCTACGGACTATGAGGAAGCGATGATGAGCCCAGATTCCGCGAAATGGCTTGAGGCCATGAAATCTGAGATAGGATCCATGTATGAGAACAAAGTATGGACTTTGATTGACTTGCTCGATGATCAGCAAGCCATGTTAAATAAATGGATCTTTAAGAGGAAGACGGACACTGATAGTAGTGTTACTATCTACAAAGCTCGACTTGTTGCAAAAGGTTTTCGACAAGTTCAAGGGGTTGACTACGATGAGACTTTCTCACCCGTAGCGATGCTTAAGTCTGTCCGAATCATGTTAGCAATTGCCACATTTTATGAAATCTGGCAAATGGATGTCAAAAACAACATTCTTTAATGGATTTATTAAAGAAGAGTTGTATATGATGCAACCAGAAGGTTTTGTCAATCCTAAAGGAGCTAACAAAATGTGCAAGCTCCATCGATCCATCTATGGACTTGGTGCAAGCATCTCGGAGTTGGAATATACGCTTTGATAAGATTGATCAAAGCATATGGTTTTATACAGACTTTTGGAGAAGCCTTTGTATTTACAAGAAAGTGAGTGGGAGCACTACAGCATTTCCGATAAGTATATGTGAATGACATATTGTTGATCGGAAATAATGTAGAATTATTCTGCAAAGCATAAAGGAGTATTTGAAAGGAGTTTTTTCAAAGAAGGACCTCGGTGAAGCTGCTTACATATTAAGCATCAAGATCTATAGAGATAGATCAAGACGCTTGATAAGTTTTTCAATAAGTACATACCTTGTCAAGATTTTGAAGTAGTTCAAAATGGAACAGTCAAAGAAAAGTTCTTTCCTGTGTTGCAAAACGTATGAAATTGAGTAAGACTCAAAATCCCGACCACGGCAGAAAATAGAAAAGAGAATGAAAGTCATTCCCAATGCATCAGCCATAGGTTCTATAAAGTATGTCATGCTGTGTACCAAGATCTATTGCATACCCTACCACTATGCTTGGCAAGGGAGTGCAATAGTGATCTAGGAGTAGATCAATGGACAGCGGTCAAAATTATCCTTAGTAGAATAAGGATATGTTTCTCGATTATGGAAGTGACAAAAGGTTCGTCGTAAAAGGGTTACGTCGATGCAAGTTTTTGACACCGATCTGGATGACTCTAAGTCACGATCTAGATACATATTGAAAGTGGGAGCAATTAGCTAGAGTAGCTCCGTGCAGAGCATTGTAGACATAGAGATTTGCAAAATACTTACGGCTCTGAATGTAATGCAACCCGTTGACTAAAATTATCTCACAAGCAAAACATGATCACACCTTAGTACTCTTTGGGTGTTAATCACATAACGATGTGAACTAGATTATCGACTCTAGTAAACCCTTTGGGTGTTGGTCACATGTCGATGTGAACTATGGGTGTTAACCACATATAGATGTGAACTATTGATGTTAAATCACATGGCGATGTGAACTAGATTATTGACTCTAGTGCAAGTGGGAGATCAAGGAAATATGCCCTAGAGGCAATAATAAAGTTATTATTTATTTCCTTATATCATGATAAATGTTTATTATTCATGCTAGAATTGTATTAATCGGAAACATAATACATGTGTGAATACATAAACCTACAGAGTGTCACTAGTATGCCTCTACTTGACTAGCTCGTTAATCAAAGATGGTTGTGTTTCCTAACCATGAACAAGGAGTTGTTATTTGATTAACGGGATCACATCATTGGTTGAATGATCTGATTGACATGACCCATTCCATTAGCATAGCACCCGATCGTATAGTTTGTTGCTAGTGCTTTTCTTCATGACTTATACATGTTCCTATGACTATGAGATTATGCAACTCCCGTTTGCTCGAGGAACACTTTGGGTGCTACCAAACGTCACAACGTAATCTGGGTGATTATAAAGGTACATTACAGGTGTCTCCGAAGGTACATGTTGGGTTGGCATATTTCGAGATTAGGATTTGTCACTCCGATTGTCGGAGAGGTATCTCCGGCCCTCTCGGTAATGCACATCACATAAGCCTTGCAAGCATTGCAACTAATGTGTTAGTTGTGAGATGATGTATTACGAACGAGTAAAGAGACTTGCCGGTAACGAGATTGAACTAGGTATTGGATACCGACGATCGAATCTCGGGCAAGTAACATACCGATGACAAAGGGAACAACGATGTTGTTATGCGGTCTCGACCGATAAAGATCTTCAGAGAATATGTAGGAGCCAATATGGGCATCCAGGTCCCGCTATTGGTTATTGACCGGAGAGGTGTCTCGGTCATGTCTACATAGTTCTCGAACCCGTAGGGTCCGCACGCTTAACGCTTCGGCGATGCTTACTATGAGTTTTATGATGTTTCTGTACCGAAGGTTGTTCGAGTCCCGGATGAGATCACGGACGTGACGAGGAGTCTCGAAATGGTCGAGACATAAAGATTCATATATTGGAAGTCTATGTTTGGACATCGGAAGTGTTCCGGTGAAATTGGGAATTTTACCAAGTACCGGAGGTTACTGGAACCCCGAATGCTAATGGGCCAACATGGGCCTTAGTGGAAAGGAGAAAGGGGCCCAAGTGCTGGTCAAGACTTTCCCCTTCCCTAGTCCTATTAGGACTAGGAGAAGGGGCGCCTCTCTCTCCCTTCCCACTTGGGGAAACCTAGTTGGACTAGGATTGGGGGAATCCTACTCCTAGTAGGAGTAGGACACCCTGGCGCACCTCCTTGGCCGGCCAGCCCCTCCCTTCCCTCCTTTATATACAGGGCAGGGGCACCCCATGACACACAAGTTGATCCTTGAGATCTTTCCTTAGCCGTGTGCGGTGCCCCTTCCACCATATTACACCTCGAGAATACCGTGGCGGAGCTTAGGCGAAGCCTGCGTCGGTGGAACATCATCATCGCCACCACGCCGTCAGGTCGATTTAAACTCTCCCTCAACACTCGGCTGGATCGGAGTTCGAGGGACGCCATCGAGCTGAACGTGTGCAGAACTCGGAGGTGCCGTACGTTCGGTACTTGGATCGGTTGGATCGTGAAGAAGCACGACTACTTCCTCTACGTTGTGTCAACGCTTCCGTTGCTGGTCTACGAGGGTACGTAGACAACACTCTCATCTCGTTGCTATGCATCACCATGATCTTGCGTGATCGTAGGAAAATTTTTGAAATTACTACGTTCCCCAACAGTCGCACCCAACCCCCGACAAATGGTTTTTGAAACGCTTAACTATATATAATGCACGCAGATGAACCGGCAATGGATGTACGGTGATAGACACACCTTCGAGTACATTAAGGGCGCGCATGATTTTTCGAAGTGGATGAGGCAAACAAGCAGAATGGTTTTATGTGTTGTCCATGCCCTATATGTGGGAATACGAAGTCTTACACTGACCGGAAAATCCTTCACACCCACCTGCTTTACAAGGGTTTCATGCCACACTATAATGTTTGGACGAGGCACGGAGAAATAGGGGTTATGATGGGAGACGACGAAGAAGAAGAGTACGATGACAACTATGTGCCCCCTGAATACGGTGATGCTACTGAACATCAAGAGGAATCAGATGATGTGCACGATGATGCTGCAACGGGCGAAGCTGCTGAAGATCAAGAGGAACCAGACGATGTGCCCGATGATGATGATCTCCGCCGGGTCATTCTCGATGCAAGGACGCAATGCGAAAGTCAAAAGGAGAAGCTGAAGTTTGATCGCATGTTAGAGGATGTACCCCAATTGTGAAGATGGCAACACAAAGCTCGGTACCGTACTGGAATTGCTGCAGTGGAAGGCAGAGAATGTTGTGCCTGACAAAGCATTTGAGAAGCTACTGAAAATATTGAAGAAGAAGCTTCCAAAGTATAACGAATTGCCCGACAGTACATACGCAGCAAAGAAGGTCGTATGCCCTCTAGGATTGGAGGTGCAGAAGTTACATGCATGCCCTAATGACTGCATCCTCTATCGCGGTGCGCATAAGGATCTGAACGCATGCCCGGTATGCGGTGCATTACGGTATAAGATCGACGAGATGATCCTAGTGATGTTGACGGCAGCCCCCTGTGAAGAGGGTTCCTGCGAAGGTGATGTGGTATGCTCCTATAATACCACTGTTGAAACGTCTGTTCAGAAACGGAGAGCATGCCAAGTTGATGTGATGGCACACTGAGGACCGTAAGAAAGACGGGAAGTTGAGAGCGCCCGCTGACGGGTCGCAGTGGAGAAAAATCGAGAGAAAGTACTGGGATGAGTTTGCAAGTGACCCACGAACGTATGGTTTGCTTTAAGCGCGGATGGCATTAATCCTTTTGGGGAGCAGAGCAGCAATCACATCACCTGGCCCGTGACTCTATGTATGTATAACCTTCCTCCTTGGATGTGCATGAAGCGGAAGTTCATTATGATGCCAGTTCTCATCCAAGGCCCTAAGCAACCCGTCAACAACATTGATGTGTACCTAAGGCCATTAGTTGAAGAACTTTTACAGCTGTGGAATGGAAACGGTGTACGTACGTGGGATGAGGACAAACAGGAGGAATTTGACCTAAAGGCGTTGCTGTTTGTGACCATCAACGATTGGCCCGCTCTCGGTAACCTTTCGTGACAGACAAACAAGGGATACCACGCATGCACGCACTGTTTAGATGACACCGAAAGTATATACCGGAAGCTGCAGGAAGAATGTGTACCTGGGCCATCGTCGATTTCTTCCGACCTACCATCAATGTCGAAAGAAAGGCAAGCATTCCAAAGGCGAGGCAGATCACCGGAAGAAGCCCGCCATGCGTACCGATGATCACGTACTTGCTATGGTCAATGATTTACACGTAATCTTTGGAAAGGGTCCTAGCGGATTAGCTGTTTCGAATGACGCTGAGAAACAAGCACCCATGTGGAAGAAGAAATCTATATTTTGGGACCTACCCTACTGGAAATACCTAGAGGTCCGCTCTTCGATCGACGTGATGCACGTGATGAAGAACCTTTGCGTGAACCTGCTAGCCATCTTTGGCGTGTATGGGAAGACAAAAGATACACACGATGCACGGAGGACCTGCAACGCTTGCACGAAAAAAGATGGCATGCCTCCGAAGCACTATGAAGGTCCCGCTACCACGGTCTTACGAAAGAAGAGAAAGAAATCTTCTTTGAATGCCTGCTCAAGATGAAGGTCCCGACCGGCTTCTCATCGAATATAAAGGGAATAATAAATACGCGGAGAAAAAGTTCCGTAACCTAAAGTCTCATGGATCGCCACGTGATTATGACGCAACTGCTTCCGGTTGCATTGAGGGGGCTTCTACCGGAAAATGTCCGATTAGCCATTGTGAAGCTATGTGCATTCCTCAATGCAATATATCAGAAGGTGATCGATCTAGAAATCGTACCAACGCTAAGGAGTGATGTCGCACAATGTCTTGTCAGTTTCGAGCTGGTGTTCCCACCATGCTTCTTCAATATCATGATGCATGTCCTAGTTCTTCTAGTCGACGAGATTGTCATTCTGGGGCCCGTATTTCTACACAATATGTTCCCCTTTGAGATGTTCATAGGAGTCCTAAAGAAATATGTCTCAGAATCGCTGCTTAGGCGAAGGAAGCATCTCCATGGGCCATCAAACAGAGGATGCATTGGGTTTTGTGTTGACTTCGTTCCTGGCCTTAAGAAGATAGGTCTCCCTAAATCGCGGTATGAGGGGAGATTGACTGGAAAAGGCACGCTTGGAGGGGACTCAATAATATGCAGGACGGATATTCTTGGTCTCAAGCACACTACATAGTTCTACAGAACTATACCTTGGTGACCTCAGATGTCGATGAACACAAGAACGATCTGCGCTCCAAACACCCGGAGCAAAGGCGACGATCGGATTACATGTGAACACATCAGGACTTTCAGCAGTTGGTTGGAAACACGTCTCAGAGGTGACAAGACTTTTTGTGTTGAGCTGTACTTGTTGTCCAGGGGACCATCTTTGACCGTATTGACTTATAGAGGATACGAGATAAATGGGAATACATTTTACACGATTGAACAAGATCAAAAGAGCACCAACCAAAACAGCGGTGTCCGCTTTGATGCAGCAACCGAGAGGGGAAAGGACACATATTCTGGTTACATAGTGGACATATGGGAACTTGACTACGGACATGATTTTAAGGTCTCTTTGTTTAAGTGCAAATGGGTCAATCTGTCAGGAGGCAGGGTACAAGTAGACCCACAAAGACGGAATGACAACAAAGGATCTGAAAAATCTTGGGTACATCGACGAACCGCTCATCCTAGCCAATGATGTGGCACAGGTTATCTATGTGAAGGACATGTCTACCAAACGGAGAAAAAGAAAAGATAACGAAGCGAATACATCATACGATGAGCCAAAGCGCCACATAGTTCTTTCAGGAAAAAGGGACATCGTGGGAGTGGAGGGAAGGACAGACATGTCTAAAGATTATGAAAAGTTTCATGAAATTCCTCCCTTCAAAGTCAAGGCTGACCCAAGCATCCTGATAAACGACGAAGATTATCCATGGTTACGGCGCAATAAGCAAATGACACAAGCGAAGAAAAGTGAAGACTTTCTCCGCAACAATTATGATGATACCATGCCAACTTTGTAATGCATTTAGTATGATACCATTGTCCGTTTTGTACATGCACATGCTATGTGGGTGAAATTATGATACCATGCCAACTTTTCAACTTTTTCAGAGTTCATTTGAAATGCTTTAATTTAATGTCTTATGGTTCGGACCTCGTAATACTATTAATCCCGGTTCGCTCCTTGTCAACTATGTTCTCACCAAGAACACTCAAGAGGGTAGCCACATGGGCAATTGGTCCCGGTTTGTCTGGACCTTTTGGTCCCGGTTCCACGCACGAACCGGGACCTATGCGCCTCGCCCCTGGCCCATGACCATTAGTCCCGGTTTGTGCCACAAACTGGGACTAAAGGCTTGGTCCTCGTTGTGGTCAGAGTTTAGTCCCACCTCGCCAACCGAAGGGTGCTCACACCGGTTTATAAGCCCCTCCCTCTCTGCCTTGTTGAGCTCCTCTCAAAGTGAAAATAGATGCCCTTATCTGAGAATTTGACCTAAATTCATACTGAATTTCTCTGAAATTCATAGAAATTTATTATGAATTTAGGTTGAATTCTCTCTATAGGCGCATCTATGCTCATTTTTAGTAAAGTTAATCACAAACTTGTGATTCACACAAATTTCAAAGAATTCAAATTTTAACTATTCAAATTTGAAAACTAATGGCACTAACAGAAAGTTTATAATTTTTCTAAAACTAATGGAACTAACAGAAAGTTTATAATTTTGCTGACCTAAAAGCAAATAGAATTAAAAATTAAAGCAAAAAACAAAAGAAAATAAATAATGCAAAAAACAAAACAAAAAAACTGGGAAAAAACTATTTTTAGTAAAGTTAATCACAAACTTGTGATTCACATAAATTTCAAAAAATTCAAATTTTAACTATTCAAATTTGAAAAGTAATGGCACTAATAGAAAGTTTACAATTTTTCTATAACTAATGGCACTAACAGAAAGTTTATAATTTTGCTAACCTAAAAGCAAAAAGAATTAAAAAATAAAGCAAAAAACAAAAGAAAATAAATAATGCAAAAAACAAAACAAAAAAGTTGGAAAAAAACTATTTTTATAGTAAAGTTAATCACAAACTTGTGATTCACACAAATTTCAAAGAATTCAAATTTTAACTATTCTAATTTGAAAACTAATGGCACTAACAGAAAGTTTATAATTTTTCTAAAACTAATGGCACAATAGAAAAGTTTATAATTTTTCCGACCTAAAAGCAAAAATAATTAAAAAATAAAGCAAAAAACAAAAGAAAATAAATAATGCAAAAAAAAACAAAAAACTGGGAAAAAACTATTTTTATAGTAAAGTTAATCACAAACTTGTGATTCACACAAATTTCAAAGAATTCAAATTTTAACTATTCAAATTTGAAAAGTAATGGCACTAACAGAAAGTTTATAATTTTTCTGACCTAAAAGCAAAAAGAATTATAAAATAAAGCAAAAAACAAAAGAAAATAAATAATGCAAAAAACAAAACAAAAAAATTGGAAAAAAAATAAAAAAAATTGCCACCTATTGGGCCACCACGGCGTGAATACGACTAGAAACCCAACCTGGGCCAGGATTGAGGCCCGCAGAAGGCCCAATAGGCCCACAGACTGCACAATGGGAGATTAGGCCCGTAAGCCTACATTTGAGAGGGGCTAGAGAGGGTAACCGCAGTGGGGCTTATAAACCACTCCGAGCCCCTCTCAAATAGCGAGGTGGGACTAAGCTTTTGGCCGCGGGCAGCGCAAGGCCTTTGGTCCCGGTTGGTGGCACCAACCGGGACTAAAGGTAGGCATCGGTCCCGGTTCGTGGCACCAACCGGTACCAATGCCCACCTTTAGTCCCGGTTGGTGCCTCCAACCGGGACCAAAGGCCGCCGCTTCCGGCCCTTCGGGCTGCCAAAAACTGATCTTTGGTCCCGGTTGGTGGCACCAACCGGGACTAAAGGTGGCATTAGTCCTGGTTGGTGCCACGAACCGGGACCGATGCTCTTGGTATATAACCAGGACTTGTGAAAATTTCAGTTTCTCATCGACCATTTTCCCCTGACGACGCCGAGCTCATCGACGCCGCCAGGCTTCCCGACGCCCGCCGCTTCGCTGCCGCTTCGATCAAGGCTGCCGCTGCCGCCCGTGCCTCGCCGTCGCCGTCGCCCGTGCCACGCCGTCGCCGACGTCGTCCCCGAGCCCGCGCGCCCCTGCCCTCGCCCCCGAGGCGCCTTCACCTCCGCCGTCCCCGAGCCGTCCGCATCGCCGACGCCACCTTGCTGTGAGCGCCCGTTCCTGCTCCTCGCTTCGCCCGAATCGCCGCCGCCGCCGCCGCCCTTGCCGCCGCCTACACATGCCGCTTCGCCGCTGCCGCCAAGATGCCGCCACGCGCCGCCCTTCCGTGTCGCTGCCCCTGCCTTGCATTTTTATTTCATAGCATTTTTCCATAAATGTATTTTTTTGTATATGTGTGTGTATGTGTATATATGTGTGTACAAGTTCATATAATTTTTTTCATAAATGTATTTTTTTTGTCAATTTATGTATATGTTCATATATATGTGCATATTTGTAAAACAATTGTATATGTATAGGAAAATTTATGTATATGTTTTGTGCATATTTTTTGTCAATTTATGTATATGTTCATATTTAGAAGAAAAAAAGGAGTGGAAAAAGAAGGTTAGTGCATTTTAGGTTAGTGTAGAGGAAAACGTAAAATAAGGAAAAGGAAGAAAAGTTTTATATATCGGAAAGGAAGAAGAAGAAAAAGAAGGAGAGGAAAAACGAAAATAAGAAGAGGAAGAAAGGAGAAGAAGAGGAAAAAAGAAGAAAAAGAAGAGGAGAAGAAGAAAGGAATATAAGAGAACAAGAAAAAATAGAAAATATTCTATTTTTTCTTCTTCTCCTCTATTCCTTTCTTCTTCTCCTCTTTTTTTTCTTCTTCTTTTTCTTTGATCTTCTCCTGTATTCCTTTCTTCTTCTCCTCTTTTTATTTATTCTTCATTTTCTTATGTTTTATCGGGTCTGTCGTCGTCGATATACCCCTCCCGATAACTTCAACACGAAGGGGGGGGGGGTCGATATACCCCCTCCCCGATAATATTATTTTCCCATGTACGTATTTCGTCGTTGTCGATATAACCCCCTCCCGATAACTTCAACACGTTGGGGGGGTCGATATACCCCCTCCCCGATAACATTATTTTCCCGTGTATGTATGTCATCGTTGTCGATATTACCCCCTCTCGACTGTGATAACTTATACCGCGGGAGCACCCCCCGACCCACTCGCTCGACCAAAACTCTTGAGGACACCCAAACGATGTCAGTCTCCTACCCCCTCCCGCCGTGCCCCTACCCGACAAACTCTCTCGAGGCCACCCCAAACGCTAGAAGCGTTCTCGAAGGTACCCCAAACCCTAGAGACGCCACGCCCCTACGTTTGCCACTAATATATCCATCTGTCATGTTTGAATAATAATTGCCATGTTGTAAATATTTGTAGAAACAATGGACATCCCCCGAGACGAAGCAACAGAAGCGGTGTTGGGGGACATAATCGCACAAGGAAGTGATGCCGTCTTCTCGTTTCTCAACGACACCGATGGTCTGGAAAGACAGGGTGAAGAAGCAGGCTATGATTATGATGGCTCCTTTGATCCAATGCCGGTGCAAGGATACCGTGAGGACGGCTCCGGTGACCCAATGACGGTGCAAGAAGGAGACCGTGATGACGGCTCCGGTGACCGAACCAAGTCTGGACAGGTATATATATATTAGTTAAGCCTGTGCTGACTAGCTAATTGATGCATTCATTGTTTTGGTATATGTACACATATTAATTAACTCTCGTCTTTATTCTTTTTTCTAGCCCTCCGGATCGAGCACAACTTCGGTAAGGAGATGAGGCCCGAAGAAAAGTTGGGCTCGGATGAAAGGTTTGAGATCACAGCAATCGCGCGCGATGGCGAACCGATTGAACCCATCCGGACAAAGAAGCGCATTTGCTGCTTTCGGTCACGGGGTTCTTGTTAGGGACAAGATCCCGATCAGCATCCACCAATGGTATAAGCCTAAGAACAAAGACCCTGAGGTGTCTTATGTCAATGATATGCAGAAAGATGATCTTTGGACTGAGCTGAAGGCAAATTTCACCCTACCGCCAGAGGATGATCCGGATAAGCCAGTTATAGAGCAATTAATCAAGTCTTTTGCTCTTAAGAAGATGGCAGGCCTATTCAGGAGGTGGAGGAAAGAGTTGAAAAAGTTTGTCGACAAAGAAGAGACACCAGAATTCATCGGCAAATATGAGAAGATCAGAGATCACTGGCCCGCATTTGTGGCCCACAAGACATCGGAAAAGAGTAAGAAGATGTCAGCGACAAACAAGCAAAATGCTGCGAAGAGAAGTTTCACCATCACACGGGTTTAGGTGGCTACCTCAAAGCCCGACCTAAGTGGGCCAAGGCTGAGGATGATCTGCTTGATAAAGGGATCGAACCAGAGACAATGAACTGGCCAGACCGTTGCCGGACTTGGTTCTTCGGGGCTGGCAAAACCTTGGACCCTGTATCAGGGAAGTTCCGTTGGAAGGGCGAGCAATTGAAAATACCAGTCAAGAGGCTTCGGCACTATATCGGTGCAGCGCAGCAAGGGACGTTCATTCCAGACAGAGAGAACGACGAGCTCACAATGGCCCTCGGGAATCCTGAGCACCCTGGACGGACACGAGGCACGCCAGGCTCCGTTCCGTGGAAGGTTGGTTTTCCGGAGGCAGGCGGTTACAAATGCCAGGAGAGGAGGAAGAAAGTGCAGCAGACCGAACTACAGGCGCTACACGCAAGGGTACAAGCGATAGAGGAACGAGAAGCAAATCGCAGCAAACGAACTGCCGAAGCTTCCACCGAAGCTACCCCGCCATCTGAGCGGAGAAGCAGCGTGTGGCTTCCACCGAGCTGCTTCAGCCCGAGCATGTCTTGACGGGTCCTGCTAGCTACGCCGTGGGTTCTATCACGGAGTCTCAAAATTGCCACCTTATGATGCAATGGCAGAACTTAAAAGTCAAGGCGGCTGTCGGCCAAGTTCGACCTTCTGAACCCGGCACAACTTTTCACTGTCGTCCGATTCCAGAAGGATATGCTAGGGTGACGGTGGACGAAATAACGGAGGGATTTGAGGACCTCCGGCTTGACCACCCTACCGGTGAAGGGGAGACTCGGCTGGGTTCTGCTCTGAAGACTCCATGCCTATGGCGGAAGGAGTTCATCAACCTTCCGAACTGGACGCCTCCTCCTCCTCCTCCGGCGAGTCAGGGCACTCCGCCTCCTCCACCGCCTCATCCTCTGGCAAGTGACGATCAGGGCACTCAGCCTCCTTCTCTGGCGCATGGCGGCACTCCACCTCCTTCTCCGCCTCGCCGGCGCGCCCGAGCAGCCAGCAGCCTCCTCCTTCTCCGCCTCGCCAGCAAGGGCGGAAGAGACCCGCCGCCGCCTCGGCTGATCCGGCGCGTCGTAGTCCTTCTCCTCCACCTCGTAAGCAAGCACGAAAGAAGACAACCATAGCCGCTCCGTCTGATCCGGCGTTTAGCAGTACAGACAAAGGCGGGAGGCAATACAGATACGGTCCACCTCTCAAGCCTCTAGAGAAGTTACCGTACGAGATGACCGTGGAGGAAAACAACAAGATCGTTCGGACAGAAGTGAAGGACTTCTTTGAAGGGTTGAAAGCGCAGAGACATCCACCTCCGAAGGAGAAGGTAGATCCGGTGAAAGCAAAGCGCACTATCGATGCCTTGAGGAAACCACCAAAGTCTCCGCCGAAAACCAACTATGAGCGCATTACTGAAAAGGCATATCTCGAAGCGCAGCGGTCGGGAAGTACTGTCACTGATCAAAGGTTAAAAGAACGAGCAGCTGGGAAAAAATTGCCCAGCTCGGCAAACAAGCAAAGAAATCGTGCCCCCCGCTCAATGTGTCTAGCGACATCATCGCTAATGCTCCGGGGACGGTGCCCGGTTATAGCAATCTTGGATACTACCTGCCTGACGATGTAAATTTTGATTTCATGGAGGTGGTCAAACACAGATACGAGTACGGGAAGCCTCTCGTCAAAGATGAAAAATCTCTAACAACGATGATGGGAAGATTCCATAATTGGTACATGAAAACCTGCAGAGAGTCCGGGGGACGAATACTTTGTATCTGAGAATTAAAGAGGAGCACGACCTCGTTGGAACTGATCTGTTGCATGTTCCATTTGAGGAGTTCTTCGAGTTCTTCAATCAAAAGGCCCTCGATAAATTAACGGTCTTTTGCTACTGTCTATAAGTACTATTTCTGTCATTAAGTCTCTATATATAGCTCAGCTCTTTCATTGCTTGTATTTATAATTAATTATCCTCACTATATTATGCAGATTGAAGATCGTCGATTGCAGAAAACAAGAAATGTATGATATTGGGTTCATTAACACAAATATCATAGATGAAATTCAGGTTAAAAAGCACGCCGAAGAGGCCGAGGCCAACTTGCTACAATCATTGATCAAAAATCAAAACAAAGATACCATACTCTTTCCTTACAACTTCAAGTGAGTGTTATTGTCGTGTGCATATTCGGTTTCCCTTATTACTCGAACGAGGTTATAGTAATGTAATTGATGAGTTATGCATGCATGCGCAGCTTCCACTATGTTCTTCTGGAGATTAAGCTTGAGCGGGGACTAGTAACTGTCTAAGACTCGAGACGAAAAGATCCCGAAACCTATGCGGACATGACTAAATTGCTCAACAAGTAAGTTCAATCGATCATTATTGCACCATATCGGCATATTTTTGTTCATATCCTGATATCTCAAGTAATAATAATTATTTTCTTTGTCTTGCAGGGTTTGGAAACAGTTCACCGTAGAAGCTCCGGGACTGCCGAAGGAGCTGCGATATACATACCCGAAAGTAAGTACTACTAGCTAGCTAGTTGCGCGCATCTCCCGTTGATTCTATAGCTATACTTTCATTAATGCCATTTATAATGCTTCATTATCTGTTTGGTTGACCTCTATTTCTCATAAAGTGCTTGTGGCAGGAACAAGGGAATAATTACTGTGGATACTACGTGTGTGAGTTCATCTACAACGCGACTTTGAAAAATAAGCGGGGCTACTCTAAAAGACAATATGAAGTGCATAAGCAATAATATTCACAATTTCATTTTATTACACCATCATTTCTGTTGAGTTTCATTCATATATATGTATTAACCCCCTTCTTAAAATTAGACGTGGCAGATGCGGAATGAACTCCTACCACACGATCGCATGAAAGCAATTCAAGAGGAATTGGCGGGATTCTTTCTTGACCACGTCATCAATAAAGCCGGAGAATACCATGTGGAAGTTGATTTCAAATGCTAGGGGATTGTAAGAGATCTTACATATTGTATATGTATGTAGCCAGTAGCGGCGGATAGATAATACGAAAACTTGTTGTTCGACCAATCTCTCGGAGAAGGAGAGGCAGATCGATCACTTCTCTCGGTATGCATGACGAACTTCTGTACTTAATGGTTTCCTTAATTTTCTTACTAGCTAGCGTGTCGGGGGCCTCTCTATGTATAGTACGTAGCGTCGACCAAGCACGGACATAAGAGAGGACACTTCTCTCTATTAATTATCTAGCTAACACAATATATGAAGCACCTAAATTAACCGCCAAAACCCCCAAACCCCCCTTTCAAAAAACAAAAACCCCAGCCCACAGAAATCTTGACGCGTGGATGCCTTTTGGTCCCGGTTGGTGCCACCAACTGGGACCAAAGGCCCTCCTGCCTGGGCTCGGCGCACCAGCCACGTGGAGGCCCATCTGTCCCGGTTCGTGTTTGAACGGATACTAAAGGTCTAGGGCATTAGTAATGACCCTTTAGTCCCTGTTCAAGAACCGGGACAAAAGGCCCTTATCAACCGGGACGATAGGGGTTTTTTCTACTAGTGGTACCACTTCAGGATCCGCACCCGCGCCCTCCTCAGGTTGGGTTCGGGGGCTCTCTGCTGGAGGGCCTCAGACCTAGCCAATGTCACGAGGGAGGCTCTCAGGCACCATGTGGAGGCGTGCTTTGCCGCACGTCTCCCTCAAGAGGGCGCAGGGCGAGATCGCCTGGTGCTCAGGAGTTCATCAACAAGACCACTCAGGAGCTACAAGATGCAAGAGCCATGCGCGGCGACCGGCGCCAACCACCCGACGCAGCTCCCCATCCTAGCGAGGACGGCGGGCTGCGCATCTGCATCGACATTCCATGACGCAATCGGGCCACATCTCAGGAGCGCTCCTGGCCTTCGCGCGTTGGGCGATGTGAGGGTCCACTTCACAGTTATGTCCTCATGCCATTTGGCCTACCGAGCGTGGTAGCCGCTTTCTAGCGCAACCTGTGGAGCATCCTGGCGGCTCAGGAGGCCAGGCACCACGTAGTCTTGGCGGAGATGGTGGCGGTCCTCAAGGAACCACCCGAGCCCCCATAGCCTCCCAAGGCTCAGGGCCTTGATGGCTCATGAGGAGCGACTTCTTCATCGCGCACCTTCGGTTACTCCAACACCCCTCCAACAACGGTACCAGGTGACATTTTTCGATTTACTCAGCTGGGAGCGCCCCTCGGGTTGCATCATTCCCAGGTCGCACGAGCCTGCCCCCGCGACATGTATCTTTTTACATCTTTAGCTTACTCTGTTGGGGGCGCCCCTCGGGCTGCATCATCCCCAGGCCGCTCGGGTCTGTACCAGTGGCATGTATCGTTCTTGCATCTATCTAAGCCAGTCTGTTCCTTGCATAAGCTATCTATGGTTATCGCCTGCTTGATTGTCGCCCATGCTCATCCCGCAATAGGACCTACTCACGCTGTCACGACGCTTGTGCTTGGGTCCGTCCCTGCAACGCTGACAAACTTGAGCGGTCGAGCTCTAACTCACGGCACGTCCCGCGCACGTCACCTCACCAGGCCCTCAGTGCCTTCATCTTCTTGTGGAACGACCAGTGGCAGACCGGCAGGTGCGGTTGCATTGTGTATCTCCCGTCGCACTAACTTGCAGGAACCTCCCGAGGACGACGGCGGGCGGTACCGCAGGGTCCCTCTTTTCCCATGCAATTTGCATGCACGTTAAAAGGGGGGCTCCTGAGCATCGCGCCTCAGGAGCTCTTACCGGCTCTCCAGCCCTCACCCCCTGGCCTTGACCACGGCATCGCAACCTGGCATACCAGCGACGGCTGTGCTCGCTCGAGGGCCGGGACCCGAGGACGTAGAGCACATGGAAGGGTGTGGGAGAGAGAGGGAGGCTCGCACGGGCCTAACCCAGCTACACTATGGCAGTTGACGCACGAATATGGCGCTGCGCAAGGGATCGACTCTGGGTTGCTAAGACAAGTTTTGCACTTTGGTCGGCCAATCGCTGCAGCATAGGATCCCCATCTCTCGCAGCCTTGCTACGGCGACACCGCCTCCCTTTCCTACCTTTAGGTAGCTGCTTGCATGCTAAAGGGGACCTCTTGAGCATCGCATCTCACGAGCTCTTACTGGACCTCGGGCCGCTCACCTCCTGGCCTTGACCACGACATCGCGACCTGGCATACCAGCGACGCTTCAGCCTGCCTAGGGACTGGGACCTGTCGGCGTAGAGCACCAAGGTATCGCAAGGTTGGAAAGGGGGAACCGAGCCGAAGCAGGACTTGCAACTGTAGATCTTCATAATAAGGATAATATTAATAAAAGGCACCACAGATCCTTTACACGCCCCCATGGGGTTCGTCTCGATTCCTTGCAGGGAACAAAATAAGGTTTCTAGGAGCCCTATCTACAAGCCCCCAACGCCGCCGACGCCATCATCAACAGTGGCCCATGGGAGGCCGACGCCAACCTCATCCAGATCAGCGACAGCGACGCGCGGACGCTGCTGCTGCGCTCCGGGCACGACGAGAGCTCGGGGGCACGTAGTTGTCTTCACTCGTCTCCGGAGTCTCGTAGGGCTCAGGAGATTTGCTGGAGTCCCAAGCGCCACCACTACTACAGGAGGGGCTGCTGGCGAGGCTAGCGGTAGGCCCGGCTCTGGCCACTACGCCGCCTCGACGACCTCCTCCAGGGCAGCACTCCAGATGGTGGCCTTCCTCGTTGAAGACCTTGAAGAACATCGTGGAGGCACCATCGTATTCGAAGTGGATGGCGAGGGCGCCCTCCGCACGGCGAACCCGGGCGATCTCTCCCCATCCGCGGGTCATGAAGACCTTGCCCGGGGAGACGACCTCGACCTCCGCCCCCGTCGCTGGGGCATCACACTCAGCATGCTGAAGCCACAACTCGATCGGACCCCTCGGCGGCATCTCAACAGAGAAGAACTATGGGAAGCGAATCCAGGAGAGCGGAGGCATTGCCACCCACACCACCAGTTCGCGGGAGGAGCCCTCGGCGTGAGTTCCTGGGACGGCGGCGCGTGTCACTTCGGTGCGTCCACCACGGCGGCGATGCGGTCGGCGCTGATTGATGCCTCCTTCTCCGGAGCCCTCTACCCGGGCCTACGAGGGCAGTGGATATCTGGGGGGAGGCCACTCATGCCAAGGCCTCGTCACCTCCGGCCACACGACAACGTCCTGACAGCCGGCCAGCCTCTTCATCGGCGGGAGTAGCACCGGCTCGTCGCGGGGAGCTTTTCCCTTCTCCGCGGTCAAGGACCTCCGTATCGGCGCCATTGGTGTAGCGGCAAGGCGATGGAGCAAGGAGGAAGAGGAAGGAGCACGTGGCGAGAAAGAAGGAGATGAGCAACAGGGGCTCCGCCCCCTCCCCATTTATAGCAAGAGAAGGCCAACCGGCGGCCTCCACGATCACACGCAATGATAATTCTTCTTCTGCATGCAGTAGGGTCTCGTCAAATCGAGGGCAGTTATCAAGGCAGCATGGGGAAGCGGAGGCGCCCATGTCCCGTCGGTCGCCACGCGTCAATCAAGGCCGCATGCGGTTAGGGCCCGCGTGATAACCCACAATTATAGGGGATCGCAGCAGTTTTCGATAAGTAAGAGTGTCGAACCCAACGAGGAGCTAAAGGTAGAACAAATATTCCCTAAAGTTCTATCGACCACCGATACAACTCTACGTACGCTTGACGTTCGCTTTACCTAGAACAAGTATGAAATTAGAAGTACTTTGTAGGTATTTTTGGATAGGTTTGCACGAATATAAAGAGCAGGAGAATAAAATCTAGGGGCTGTTTTAAGTAAAGAAACAATAAAGTAAATATAGCGAGTGTGGAAAAGTGGTGGTAGGAGTTGCAAAATTGTCCCTAAGCAATTAACTACTTTACTAGACCGATAGCAAGTATTATGTGGGAGAGGCCACTGCTAGCATGTCATCCCTTACTTGGAATTCTGTGCACTTATGATTGGAACTATTAGCAAGCATCCGCAACTACTAACGTTCATTAAGGTAAAACCCAACCATAGCATTAAGATATATTGGTCCCCCTTCAATCCCGTATGCATCAATTTCTATGGTTGGCTGAAGGTTCTGTCACCCTTGCCCTCCAATACATAGTCCTATCAACATACAACTAACCCTATGGTGTGATCCACGCGCGCTCTCATATGATGGGCATCAAAGGACAGCAACATAACCACAAGCAAATTAAATCAATCATAGCAATTCATCAACCACCAATTGGACAACGAAAATCTACTCAGACATCATAGGATGGTAACACATCATTGGATATTAATATGAAGCAAAGCAGCATGTTCAGGTAGAGGGTACAGCGGGTTACGGGAGAGTGGACCGCTGTAGATAGAGGGGGGAAGGTGATGGAGATGTTGGTGAAGATGGCGGAGGTGTTGGTGAAGATCGCGGTGATGATGATGGTGGCCACGGCAGCATTCCGGTGCCACCGGAGGAGAGGGGGAGAGGGGCCCCCTTCTTCCTCTTCTTCCTTGACCTCGTCCCCAGATGGGAGAAGGGTTTCCCCTCTGGTCCTTGGCCTCCATGGCATGGGAGGGGCGAGAGCCCCTCCGAGATTGGATCTATTTCTCTGTCTCTCTCTGTTTCTGCATTCTCCTCTGCTGCCCTTTCATCGTTTCGGGTATATATGGAGATCCGTAACTCCGATTGGACTGAAACCTTCGTCGTGATTTTTTTACCAAAAATTAGCTTTCTTGCGGCCGAAGAAGGGCATCAACCGCCTTACGGGTGGCCCATGAGGGTCAGGGGCGCGCTCTGGGGGGGTAGGGCGCGCCCCCCTACCTCGTGCCCACCTCAGACACCGTTTCGCGTTGATCTTTCTCCCAGGTTTTCCAAATATTCCAAAAATAAGCTCTGTCCATTTTTATCCCGTTTGGACTCCGTTTGATATGGATATTCTGCGAAACCAAAAACATGCAACAGACAGGAACTGGCACTGGGCACTGGATCAATATGTTAGTCCCAAAAATAGTATAGAAAGTTGCCAAAAAGTATATGAAAGTTGAATAATATTGGCATGGAACAATCAAAAATTATAGATACGACAGAGACGTATCAGCATCCCAAGCTTAATTCCTGCTCGTCCTCGAGTAGGTAAATGATAAAAAGATAATGTTTGATGTGGAATGCTACCTAGCATAATCTTGATCATATGTTTAATCATGGCATGAATATTAAGACACGAGTGATTCAAAGCAATAGTCTATCCTTTGACATAAAAACAATAATACTTCAAGCATACCAACCAAGCAATTATGTCTTATTGAAATAACATAGCCAAAGAAAGCTCATCCCTACAAAATCATATAGTCTGGCTATGCTCCATCTTCACCACACAAAAAATTAACATCATGCACAACCCCGATGACAGGCCAAGCAATTGTTTCATACTTTTGACGTTTCTCAAACCTTTTCAACTTTCACGCAATAAATGAGCATGAGCCATGGACATAGCACTATAGGTGGAATAGAATATGATGATGGGGGTTATGTGGAGAAGAAATAAAAGGAGAAAGTCTCACATCGACGCGGCTAATCAACGGGCTATGGAGATGCCCATCAATTGATGTCAATGTGAGGAGTAGGGATTGCCATGCAACGGATGCACTAGAGTTTTAAGTGTATGAAAGCTCAAACTGAAACTAAATGGGTGTGCATCCAACTTGCTTGCTCATGAAGACCTAGGGCATTTGAGGAAGCCCATCGTTGGAATATACAAGCCAAGTTTTATAATGAAAATTCCCACTAGTATATGAAAGTGATAACTCAAGAGACTCTCTATATGAAGAACATGGTGCTACTTTGAAGCACAAGTGTGGTAAAAGGATAGTAACGTTGCCCCTTCTCTCTTTTTCTCTCATTTTTTTGTTCTCTTTTTTTCTCTTTTTTTGGGCCTTCTCTTTTTTTGGCCTTTCTCTCTTTTTAATTAATTTTATTTTTTTCATCCGGAGTCTCATCCCGACTTGTGGGGGAATCATAGTCTCCATCATCCTTTCCTCACTGGGGCAATGCTCTAATAATGATTATCATCACAACTTTATTTACTTACAACTCAATATTACAACTCGATACTAGAACAAAGATATGACTCTATATGAATGCCTTCCGTGATGTGCAGGGATGTGCAATGATCTAGCGTAGCAATGACATCAAAAAATGGACAAGCCATGAAAACATCATGCTAGCTATCTTACGATCATGCAAAGCAATATGAAAATAAATACTCAAGTCATGTATATGATGATGATGGAAGTTGCACGGCAATATATCTCGGAATGGCTATGGAAATGCCATAATAGGTAGGTATGGTGGCTGGTTTGAGGAAGATATAAGGAGGTTTATGTGTGATAGAGCGTATCGTATCACGGGGTTTGGATGCACCGCTAAGTTTGCACCAACTCTCGAGGTGAGAAAGGGCAATGCACGGCAATCAAGAGACTAGCAATGATGGAAGGGTGAGAGTGCGTATAATCCATGGACTCAAAATTAGTCATAAAGAACTCACATACTTATTGCAAAAATCCATTAGTCATTGAAACAAAGTACTATGCACATGCTCCTAGGGGGATAGATTGGTAGGAAAAGACCATCGCTCGTCCCCGACCGCCACTCATAAGGAAGACAATCAATAAACACCTCATGCTCCAACTTCGTTACATAACGGTTCACCATACGTGCGTGCTACGGGACTTGCAAACCTCAACACAAGTATTTCTAAATTTCACAATTACTCAACTAGCACGACTGTAATATCACCACCTTTATATCGCAAAACTATTGCAAGGAATCAAACATATCATATTCAGTGATCTACAAGTTTTTTGTAGGATATTATGACTAACCATGTGAATGACCAGTTCCTGTCATCTCTCTAAATAGATATAAGTGAAGCAAGAGAGTTTAATTCTTACTACAAATGATATGCCCATGCTCTAACAAATATAAGTGAAGCAAAAGAGCATTCTACAAATGATTGTTGTCTATGTAAAGAGAAACAGGCAATCCAAACTTCAAATGATATAAGTGAAGCACATGAAGCATTCTATAAAGCCATACTCAAATGATATAAGTGAAGTGCAAAGAGCATTCTATAAATCAACCAAGGACTATCTCATACCAACATGTTGCATAAAAGGAAAAGTGAAAACTAAATGCAAAAGACGCTCCAAGATTTGCACATATCACATGAATGAAACGAATCCGAAAACATACCGATATTTGTTGAAGAAAGAGGGGATGCCTTCCGGGGCATCCCCAAGCTTAGACGCTTGAGTCTCCTTGAATTTTACTTGGGGTGCCTCGGGCATCCCCAAGCTTGAGCTCTTGCCTCTCTTCCTTCTTCTCACATCGAGACCTTCTCGATCATCGAACACTTCATCCACACAAAACTTCAACAAAAAACTCGGTAAGATCCGTTAGTATAATAAAGCAAATCACTACTCTAAGTATTGTTGCAAACCAAATCATATTTTGTTTTTTCATTGTGTCTACTGTCATATAACTTTTTCATGGCTTAATCCACTGATATAAATTGATAGCTTCATCAAAACAAGCAAACTATGCATCAAAAACAGAATCTGTGAAAAACAGAACAGTCTGTAACAATCTGAACATTCACCATACTTCTTATACTTTAAAAATTCTGCCAAAATTTGGAAAAATGAACAATGTTTACAGAAAGAGAGTGCAAAAAGAACCAGAACCATTTGTCGTTGCAGTAAAAAACTAAAATTAGCGCACTACAGCCAAAGTTTCTGTCCTGCACCGCACAAACCAACAAGCATTGTAAACATCCTAAAGGAAAACCTTGGCACATTATTTTTATAATACAATGGAATTGTACAAGGGGATAATTATTTTTGTTGAAAAGTTTCTGTAATCAAGATTCACAAAGTTGCCGTGAGCATGAACAAAGTTCAAGGAGCTCTCCCACTTCAACAATGCTTGTCTTTCTTACTTTCACTTTCCTTTTTGAAAAAGTTTTGGGTTCCCCTCTTTATTTTTGTTGTTTTTAAACTTTATGAAAGCACTCAACAGAAATAAATGACTCTCTAAAAATTCCATGTTGTCTCCCTGGCAGCGCTTTCTTTAAATCCAATAAGCTAGGCATATAGTGCTCAAGTAGTGAATCCACCCGGATCCCAAGGTATATCAAAGCCAATTTGAATCAACAATGATTTGTAATTTAGTACTGAGCACAAAGCAACATATATCAAGCAATGACGAATTCTAACTCTCTTCCTATGCATCGGCATGTCATAAAAGAACAATTCATGCACACATAGTAAAGGCCAATGCATAGTATAAACAGTTTCTTGCAATTTTATCATATTGGAAACATAGAGAGGTGGAGATATAGTTCCTCTGTCATAATGATTGCAAGTAGGAGCAGCAAGCACATGCATATTATATTCATCAAAATCATCATGTGCAACGGTAAAAGGCAACCCATCAATATAATCCTTAATAAGAGCAAACTTGTCCGATATAGTGTAGTTTGTAGAATTCAAAAAGATAATAGGACTATCATGCGTGGGTGAAATAGCAACAATTTCATGTTTAACATAAGGAACTATAGCAAGTTCATCTCCATAAGCATAATTCATATTGGCATCTTGGCCACAAGCATAGCAAGCATCATCAAAAGGGATATTTCAAGAGAATCAACGGGATCATAACAATCATCATAGCAATCATCCTTCGTAAGCACAAAGGGAATTAAACAATGTATGAGTTGAAGAGTTACTCTCATTAGAAGGTGGGCACGGTGATCGATCCGCTCTTCCTCCTTTTGTTCTTCGCTCTCCTCCTCATCTTTTTCATCCAATGAGCTCACAGTTTCATCAACTTCTTTTTCCATAGATTCCTGCAAAATATTAGTCTCTTCTTGGACAGTGGAGACTTTCTCAATAAGTGCATTAATATAGGAATTATATTCATAATTATCATAGCAATATTTTAGGATAGCTAAATTTTCTGGCCTATAAACATCATCATCAAAAGCTTCATACTTTTCAAACAAAGATTCAATTTCATAAGCACCCTTAAAAGCAACAAATTCTTCTATTTGTTCCACATCATAGTAATCATATATACCATTAGCATAAGAAGCTAAGGTTTCATTATCATTAAATTTGCATGAAAAGGGAAGGTGTGGAGCCTTCATCCTAGAGCAACAATTATGATCATAATTCAAGCATACTTGCCGAGCATACCACTTCAATATATAAATTTGATCCCATAATAGTTTCCCTTTTTGTGTCAAGCGATAATCCCTAAAGTATTCACGTTGATCCAACGTTACTACCATTACCAAATTGAATGAGGTTTTCTCAGGATTATCAAAGTGGTAAATAATATTTTTCACATATTGAGCATCGAGGGTTTTAGGAGGTTCCTCATCTCCATGAGCAGCAAGTACACCTAATTTTTTTGGTATTTCGTGTTCCATATCCATAACTAAAGATAAAGAACAACTAAGAACAGCAAATAAAAATTACTTAGTGATAAAGCAAACAAGCACACACGAGAATAATCGCCCCACGCTATAACTCCCCGACCACGGCGCCAGAAAAAGGTCTTGATAACCCACAAGTATAGGGGATCGCAATAGTTTTTGATAAGTAAGAGTGTCGAACCCAACGAGGAGCTAAAGGTAGAACAAATATTCCCTAAAGTTCTATCGACCACCGATACAACTCTACGTACGCTTGACGTTCGCTTACCTAGAACAAGTATGAAACTAGAAGTACTTTGTAGGTGTTTTCGGATAGGTTTGCACGAATATAAAGAGCACGAGAATAAAAACTAGGGGCTGTTGTAAGTAAATAAGCAATATAGCAAATATAGCGAGTGTGGAAAAGTGGTGGTAGGAGTTGCGAAATTGTTCCTAAGCAATTGACTACTTTACTAGACCGATAGCAAGTATTATGTGGGAGAGGCCACTGCTAGCATGTCATCCCTTACTTGGAATTCTATGCACTTATGATTGGAACTATTAGCAAGCATCCGCAACTACTAATGTTCATTAAGGTAAAACCCAACCATAGCATTAAGATATATTGGCCCCCCTTCAATCCCGTATGCATCAATTTCTATGCTAGGCTGAAGCTTACATCACCCTTGCCCTCCAATACATAGTCCTATCAACATACAACTAACCCTATGGTGTGATCCACGCGCGCGCTCATATGATGGGCATCAAAGGACAGCAACATAACCACAAGCAAATTAAATCAATCATAGCAATTCATCAACCACCGATAGGACAACGAAAATCTACTCAGACATCATAGGATGGCAACACATCATTGGATAATAATATGAAGCATAAAGCACCATGTTCAAGTAGAGGGTACAACAGGTGGCGGGAGAGTGGACCGTTGTAGATAGAGGGGGGAAGGTGATGGAGCTGTTGGTGAATATGGCGGAGGTGTTGGTGAAGATCGCGGTGATGATGATGATGGCCATGGCAGCGTCATAGACTGGAACCGGAACCAAGTCCGGAGAAATTGGGAGAGATGCTCGGTCCTGCATAGTGAGCTAGTGACACTCCAAACCAAGGGATTTCTTCCCCCGGCCTTCATGGTTCCGGTTCGAGCCGGACTTGCCACCTACAAGGGCGGAAAGCAAGCGGAGAGCGTCCCCGATCCCTCTAAGGGAGAGCGGGTATGCTTTATCTCTTATCTAGTAAGAGGACTCGGATTTCCAATTCATCTGTTTCTCCGGGGGCTCTTGGAGTTCTACGGCCTCCAGTTGCACCACCTTACGCCTGCCTCCATTTTACACATCGCGGGCTTCGTGGCCCTTTGCGAACTGTTCTTGGGCGTCGAGGCTCATTTTGCGCTATGGAAGAGATTATTCTGCCTTGTACCCCGTTCTCATGAGGGGTCAATATATCAAGTGGGCGGAGCCGAACTATGGCGCATCGCCGGGACCGGATATCTATCCGGAACCCCGAAGAAGGCGTCCGAAGACTGGCCTTCGGAATGGTTTTATATAGAAGACGTCCCACTGCCGGATCCTGTTCGGATCGGTCTCCCGGAGTTCAGTAATGCTCCTTTGAAGAAACGCCTGAGTTGGCGCCCGCGGAGCCCCGAGAGGGAAGACGACAGGGACGTCATTTACCCGATGAGCCGAATAAGATTGTTAGCTCATTCCGGACTGACCATGATCGGTGTCATGGCCACATGTATTATGTGGGGTGTGCAGCCGCTCCAGTATAGGGGCCACCCCATGTGGGATTTCAACGGGGAGGACGATGCCACCCGTCATGCCCGTAAGGGGCCGGGATCGGTCACCGATCTGGTGAAGATTTTGTCTGCAATGTACAAGGGAGAAGAGGAGGATTTTCTCCGCGTCAGTCCATTGAGCAGATTTTCTATGAACAATCCTCGAAGCTGGGTAAGCGGACATTTCTTTTTGTACACCCGATCCGTATTCCCATGGTTAGGTATCTCACTTTGTGATTTTGACGCAGGAACTACGCCAGGCCGTGAAAGACATAAACAGCCCGCCTCCACAAACCGAGGATCCGGAACGGCTCCTCGATCCGGCCTCCCAAGAGGATCCGGACATATTGGTGGAGCTGATTGATGGGGTATATCACCAACTGAGCATCGATAATGCCTTGGTTGCCATTACGACCGATTACCCCGGAATACTTCCAGCCTCACAGGTAACTGAGACCGAGGTCCCAATACTCTGATAATGACCCATCCGTGCTTATTTTTGATCATCGTATATCAATGGTGTTTTGCAGGGGGTGCCTTCAAGGAAGGAGGCCGAGCCCACGGCGTCTTGCCAACAAGGGGCAGTACGGCCCCGCAGGCTAAAAAGAAGTGCGGTCCGGATCGAAACTCCGCCGCAATGGTATAGTGCGTCACCATATTCCCAGGATTGACTCCTGGAAGGCATACTAACACTGGTGCTCTTTTCAGGAAAAAGAGCGCTCGCCGGACTGAGTCCGGAGAGGTTGCCAATCGAACCTCCGCCAGCCAGGCTCCAAAGCCGGGTCCAGAAGCAGAGGCGAGCACGAGGCGAGCGTCGGATGTTCCTCCGATAGAGGATGCCGACAGATTGTCCGCCACCAACTCCGAGGTGGAGAGCGCCATGAATCACAGGCGCCGCCTGACAGTTCTTCGTGACGCACGTTTCTCCCAAGAGGATTTGAATGCCTTCAATTTGGGAGATGCGCACCTCCGTGCCGCTCAAGATGGTTTAGCCAGAGCCACGGAGCAGTATGTAAAGGACATACGGGTGAGGAAATTTGACAGTTATATATGCCAGTAGCCCCCGAGACTTAAAATAGTTAGAATAACTGATTTAAGGATCATTTGTTATGCAGGATCTTACAAAAAAGAATACCCGACTGTTTCAGGAGCTTGAAGAATGCAAGGCCCAACTTGAGGCCGCACTAGCGCTACAGGGGGAGCCACAGAGACCCCCTCTGGTAATATATGCTTCAAAAGATAAATAGTTTGTGAAGTGCGGCGTGTGTGTAAATCTGACAATAATATTGCAGATGGCGCGGACTAGATCCGGACAAGCAACAGCTCTTGCGCCCGGTTGAAGGCCGGGCGAGAATGTGCTTACAAGGGTGAGGCAAGAGAAAAATAATCTCCAAGATGCCAACACCCAGCTGGGTGAGGAACTAAAGGATGTTCGTGCCCGGTCTGCGACTCCGTGAAGGAGAATCGGCGACTTCACGCGGCATTTACAGTAAGTGCTTGAGCGAACTTTGAAAAAGAGTTCGGCGAGGAAGTCAATTAATAGAGTTATGTCTGTAGGTATGCTCACGGGTCGTCCTGAAGAGGAAATGCCCGGTTCTACGGGTGACCTTCTTCCCGAGCTATTGCAACTGCACGAACGAGTTCGGCAGGTGATGAAAGGCGTCGCCCAGGCCTTGTGGCCATCTATCTCCCTACCTGAAGGCCTTGGAGAGCTTGTAGAGAAGCTTGAGGGAGCACGGCAATGCTTTCAACTATGGAAGATATCGGCCTGTCGTCAAGGCGCCAGGGAGGCCTGGGCCATGGTGAAGACGCGGTACACGAAGGTGGACCCAAACCACATGGCCGAGGTCGGACCTGTGGGGCCCGACGGGAAGGAGATCCCTGTGAGCTTAGTGTACGGCCAAGTAGAGTTGGCATAAAGTATTCCCAGCAGGATCTGTAAACTAGACAGCCTATTAGACGACATTGAAGAGGAATACAATCACCAATTTGACTATGTAATTTAAAATGACATGTAAAATGCCTTCTAGCTAGATTGTAGATCGCCTGTCAGAAGCGGACCTTTTCGCTTCAACCTCGGGACCCAATAGTCCGGAGTGTGTCCGAATACCCTCGCGGTTATGTAAAACCGGGCATGCGTGGAGACCAAAGCGTAGGGGTCATGAGTGCTTTATTAGACAAGTGCCCAACTAGTTATGTTATATTACATGGTTAGTAAGAAACATCTTCCAGGAGAATAGTTCCGTTAGGGGTTCCTTTCTCGGGAGGCATGCCCTAAAGTGCATGACCGGACTGCGAAAAAGCAGAAAAGCATCTGGGGGCAGATAAATGAAAAATAAAAAATCATCTTTTAGTTCACCGACAGAATATTCCCTTAAGAACGCTAGCTTTCGGCTTCACCCAGTCTGAGGTACACGTTCGGCTGACTCGGCGGTAACAATCACAGAGGTGCTCCCTTTACCACCTAGCCGAACAATTGGGAACGTATGGATAAGCACAGGAGCCAGGCAACCCAGCTTGGCCAAAACTTAAGTCATATCGATGCATATAATGGTGAATAAAAGGTACATGCGGAAGTGTGACACATGTGTTGAGCGTAAAGCCCGTATAAATAAGCTTCTGTTAAAGAAGCCCCCAGGTATAATGAGCGCGGATAGCACGTCAAGTGTGTGCGAACAATGAGAAAACGAGCCTCTAAAGGCTTCAAGAAGAAGGAGGAGGAAGGAGAGAAATAAAAGACAGCAAAAATAGAAAATGTGGACGGAGGAAGGAGACGAACTCGGGGTCCGGCGCTTAGGCGTAGAATCTTCGTAGATGGGCTGCGTTCCATGGGTTCGGCTCGAGTCGCATCCGCGTTTCGCAGACGGTATGCTCCGCCGGTCAGGACCTGGTCGATGATGAAGGGACCTTCCCATTTGGGCTTGATTTTGTCCTTTTTCTTGTCCGGCAGGCGTAGAACTAGTTCGCCAACGTTGTAAGCTTTGGCACGTACTTCCCTGCTTTGATATCTTCGAGCCTGCTGTTGATAAAATGCGAACGAGCTTTTTGCCACGTCGCGCTCCTCCTCCAATGCGTCCAAACTGTCATGTCGATCGAGCTCGGCTTCTCTTTCCTCATACATGCGCTTTACGAGGTGAGTCATGCATTATGTCGCAGGCAATATCGCCTCTGCGCGTACACCATAAAAATGGTGTGAATTCGTAGTACGATTCGGGCGTGGTCCGCAGCCCCCAGAGTACGGAGTCGAGCTCCTCAACCCAGTGCGTGTTAGATTCCTTGAGGGACCGCACTAGTGTGGGTTTAATGCCGCTCATTATTAGACCGTTTGCTCGCTCGACTTGACCGTTGGTTTGACGGTGATAGACAGAGGCGTAATCGAGCTTGATGCCCATGTTTTTGCACCATAATTTGACCTCATCGGCCGTGAAGTTGGTGCCGTTATCAGTGATGATACTGTGCGGGACGCCGTAACGGTGCACTACTCCTGATATGAAGTCTATCACCGGCCTGGATTCTGCCGTTTTATTAGGCTTGGCCTCTATCCATTTGGTGAATTTATCCACAATGACCAATAGGTATTTTTGCTTGTGGGTTCCTCCATTAAGGGGTCCAACCATGTCAAGCCCCCAGACCGCGAACAGCCAGGTGATGGGTATAGTTTTGAGGGCGGTGGGTGGCATGTGGCTTTGGTTAGCAAAAAGCTGGCAACCGACGCATCGTTGGACTAAATCCTGCTCATCTGCGCAGGCCGTCGGCCAATAAAATCCTGTACGGAAGGCCTTGCCTACAAGGGCCCGGGCTGCGGCGTGGTGCCCACCCAGTCCGGCATGAATTTCAGCCAGGAGGTTTCGCCCTTCCTCTTCGGAGATACACCTTTGAATGACTCCTGTTGTGCTTTTCTTATAGAGCTCTCCCTCATGGACTTTATAGGCTTTGGATCGCCGTACTATGCAGCGAGCCTCATTTTGGTCTTCGGGGAGTTCCTGCCTAGTTAGGTAGGCTAGGAATGGTTACGTCCACGGGGCGATAACCGCCATTATTTCGTGGCGGAGGGTGTTATCTCGTTGGCGAGCCTCCGATTGTGTCAGAGTGTTCGGTGTCAGGCAGTGCGGTTGGGTCCGGATTGTTATTTCCGGACTCCTATTCCCATAGTACGGATGGCTTGAACAGCCGTTCCAGGAAGATGTTGGGCGGGACGGCATCGCGTTTTGCACCAATGCGTGCCAATACGTCCGCCGCCTGGTTGTTATCCTGGGCTATATGATGAAATTCGAGCCCTTCTAACCGTGTTGACATTTTTAGGACCGCATTGCGGTACGCTGCCATTTTCGGATCTTTGGCATCAAAGTCTCCGTTTATTTGAGATATCGCGAGGTTCAAATCCCCGCAAACCTCTAGGCGTTTAATGCCCATGGAGACTGCCATCCGGAGGCCGTGCAGAAGGGCCTCGTATTCGGCTGCGTTGTTGGAGTCTGTATACATTATCTGAAGGACGTATTGGACTGTGTCCCCGGTTGGGGACGCCAGACGACGCCGACCCTGTGCCGCCAACATTTTGGAGCCGTCAAAGTGCATGATCCAATTGGAGTATGCGCCGTACTCTTTAGGGAGTTCGGCTTCGGTCCATTCAGCCACTAAGTCGGCCAAAACCTGCGACTTGATAGCTCGTCGTGGCTTATAGGTTATGTCGTATGGAAGGAGCTCTATGGCCCATTTAGCAATCCGGCCCATCGCGTCGCGGTTGTTTATAATGTCGTTAAGAGGTACTTCAGAGGCTACCATTATCGAACACTCTTGAAAGTAGTGTCGCAGCTTCCAGGATGCCATGAACACCGCGTATGCTATCTTTAGATAATGTGGGTACCGGGACTTGCATGGAGTTAGGACAGTGGACACATAGTAAACCGGTCTTTGAAGAGGGAACCTGTGTCCGTCCGTTTCTCGTTTGACGACGAGCACCACGCTGACAACTTGATGTGTTGCGGCGATATATAATAGCATTGTTTCGCCCATGTTGGGTGCGGCCAGGACCGGATTTGTTGCCAATATGGCTTTTATTTCTTCGAGTCCGGCCGTGGCGGCATCCGTCCACTCGAAGTGTTCGGTGCGCTGGAGGAGGCGGTAAAGGGGTAACGCCTTTTCTCCCAAACGTGAAATAAAGCGGCTTAGAGCCTTATTAAGGTCTTTGAAATCAACACATAGGCGCCAGGATTTATCCTTCTTTGGTACCATCACCAGATTTGCTAGCCAGTCCGGATGTTTTATATCTCTGATGAATCCGGCTTCCAGAAGTTTGGCTAGCTCCTCTCCCATGGCCAGTCTCTTGGGTTCGGAAAAGCACCGAAGAGCCTGTTTGACTGGATTGAATCCTTTTAGGGTATTTAGGCTGTGCTTGGCCAGCCGACGTGGGATTCCTGGCATGTCTGAAGGGTGCCAGGCAAAAATGTCCCAGTTTTCTCGTAGAAATTCTCGTAGTGCGACGTCTACATCAGGGTTTAATTGTGCCCCAATGGAGGCCGTCTTTGCAGGGTCTGTTGGGTGGACTTGGAATTTGACTATTTCATCCGCTGGTTTAAAGGAGGTGGACTTGGATCTTTTATCAAGTATCACATCGTCCCTGTTCACCGTGGAGCGCATCGCAGTGAGTTCCTCGGCCGCTAGGGCTTCGGATAGTGCCTCGAGGGCTAGTGCGGCTGTCTTGTTTTCGGCCCGGAGTGCTATGGTCGCATCACTAGCGAGAGTGATGATTCCGTTAGGACCGGGCATTTTAAGCTTCATGTACCCATAATGGGGTATAGCTTGAAAAATTGTGAATGCCTCTCACCCTAATAAAGTGTGATATCCGCTGCTGAACGGGGCCACTTGGAATGTGACCTCCTCGGACCTGTAATTGTCCGGCGAGCCGAACACTACATCCAGTGTGATTTTTCCTGTGCAGCATGCTTCCCGGCTAGGGATTATTCCTCTAAAGGTTGTGCTGCTTCGCTCAATGCGGTTCCAGTCTATTTTCATTTTTCGGAGGGTTTCCTCGTAGATGAGGTTTAGTCCGCTGCCGCCATCCATGAGTACCTTAGTAAGGCGAAAGCCGTCCACTATTGGACTGAGGACCAATGCGGTTGGTGCTCGGGCTGTTCGGAATTTTGGTTCGTCACTGGCATTAAAGGTAATAGCCGTGTCACTCCATGGATTTATTGTTGGTACTTGGTAGACTTCGGCAAGGTTGCGGATTGTTCGTTTCCGCATGTTATTTGATGCGAAAGTCTCGAAGACTGTTAATACCGTACTGGTGTTGCTGGGCTGGGATTCTGAGGCTAGAAGCTCTTCGCCGGTTTTGGCCACCTGCCGTAGTATCCAACATGCTCGAAGGCAATGAGTTGGAGTGCGCCCTACTGCTATGATTTTTGCAGGTCCGTTTAGCCAACCCTCCAAAGACGGTTCCGTGCTCTTTAGGGTTTTTTTGATGTTTAACCCAGGTGCTTGGTGATGATGCACCCTTTTATTTCGGACTAGGGCTGTATTCGGGGCGAGATTATCCCAAAATTTACTTTCGGTTTTCCAAGCACTCTCCATCGCACAGTACTTTTGTACTATGGTCACCAAGTCAGCACAGCTTGTAATATCGCGACGACTTCTGGCGTTTAGGATTCCCTTGTCCGTGCAATTATTGTAGAAAAGTGAGATTGCGTCCCCCTCTCGGCAGTCCTTTATCCTGTCCATAACCAAGAGGAATCTGGCCCAGTAATGATGTACTGTTTCAGCGGGCTCTTGCCGAATTCGGGATAGATCGCTAATGTTTGGGTGGGCGGGTGGAAATAGATCCGGAACACCGTCCAATTTAAGACTAAGGGGCCGAGAAGTTTCCGAACTTGGAAGTTTGGATTTTTGAAAGCTATCCAATGAATCCAACCCGCCGCCTGACTTTAAGTTCAGGGCTTGATCGACATCCGTCCCTCTGCGGAAATCCGGCATGGAGGGATCGGGAATCCGGACATAGCTAGTCCTTAAGATAGAAGAATAATCACCGTGTTGCTCCTCTATGACAGCAACATGATGGGTAGCCTGGGGAGAGTTGATCTCTCTCAGATTGGTTTTAGGACCGATCTGGTCGTAGTCTGTGGCGACTCCCAGGGCGGCGATGCGATCCAAGAGCTCGTTTACGGAGGAGAGCTCGATCGGATCTAACTTCTCGGCAAGTTCCGAGTTAACGTGAAGATTGGTTTAGATGACCCGAGAAGTCATCGTCGGTTGCGATGGCGAACCGGCGGTCATAAGAAAACCACCTAACGAAGAGTCGACCCGGTGGCCAAGGCTCCATTGGCGATAGTATCGTGTTTAAAGACGGATGAGGCATCCTTCCCGACGCCGACGGCACACGGAAGGAACTCTCAATGAAAGCACCAATGTCGGTGTCAAAACCGGCGGATCTCGCAGGGGGGTCCCGAACTGCGTCTAGGCGGATGGTAATAGGAGACAAGGGACACGATGTTTTTACCCAGGTTCGGGCCCTCTCGATGGAGGTAATACCCTACTCCTGCTCGATTAATATTGATGATATGGGTAGTACAAGAGTAGATCTACCACGAGATCGAGAGGCTAAACCCTAGAAGCTAGCCTATGGTATGATTGTTGTTCGTCCTACGGACTAAAACCCTCCGGTTTATATAGACACCGGATAGGGTTAGGGTTACACAGAGTCGGTTACAATGGTAGGAGATCTACATATCCGTGTTGCCAAGCTTGCCTTCCACGCCAAGGAAAGTCCCATCCGGACACGGGACGAAGTCTTCAATCTTGTATCTTCATAGTCCAGGAGTCCGGCCAACGGTGATAGTTCGGCTATCCGGACACCAACTAATCCAGGACTCCCTCAGGCCCCCTTCTTCCTCTTCCTCCTTGACCTCCTCCCTAGATGGGATAAGGGTTTCCCCTCTGGTCCTTGGCCTCCATGGCATGGGAGGCGCGAGAGCCCCTCCGAGATTGGATGTATTTCTCTGTCTCTCTCTGTTTCTGCGTTCTCCTCTGCTGCCCTTTCACCGTTTTGGGTATATATGGAGATCCATAACTCCGATTGGACTGAAACCTTCGCCGTGATTTTTTACCAAAAAATAGCTTTCTTGCGGCCGAAGAAGGGCATCAACCGCCTTACGGGTGGCCCACGAGGGTCAAGGGCGCGCCCTGGATGGTAGGGCGCGCTCCCTACCTCGTGCCCACTGACGGTGTCCTGGACTAGGGGGTACTCACCACGTCATCTCCCGATCTGTTAGATTGGGCCGAGGACCCCCATGGCCGTTCTCGGATTTCGGGTTCCGGCAGACCCTTGAGGTTCGAACACTGGTGTGCGCGCGGAGATCTTTCCTCTACCAGCTCGTGCGTGAAAGGTTAGTGAGGATCTAAAACTACGAACAAAGAACACACAAGGGACACGAGGTTTATACTGGTTCGGGCCACCGATGTGGTGTAATACCCTACTCCAGTGTGTGGTGTGGTGGATTGCCTCAGGGGCTGATGATGAACAATACAAAGGGAGAACAGCCTCGCGAGGGGCTGTTCTTGAGCTGGTGTGATGAACTGCTTGGGTGAGTTCAGTCGCTTCTCTCTCTCTCTCTCTGCGTGATCTTGATCCTCTTCTTTCTTGTTCGGTCCTCCTTACTCTGTGGTGGCTAGCTCTATTTATAGAGGGAGGCCCTGGGCCTCTTCCCAAATAATGAGCGGGAAGGGCGCCAACAATTGGCCATTTTGAAGGGGAACATCTGGTACACTTATCCTGACTAAAGTTGGTCTTCGGCTGCCAAAGGCTCTGACGGTGACGCCGTCCTGGGCTCCACGATGACCTCCTTCCTGCTGCTCTGCTGGTCTTGGTCTTGTTGCACCAAAGTGGTAACCTTTGCCTGATGCCTTGGCCTCTGCTTGCCTCCTTTGCACCAAAGGGGAAATGAGGACACTGCGCAGGCCGGCGCCCGCCTGGACTCGATCGTCATGGCTTGCGTCATAGGGCACCCTCGTGAGGTACCCCATCTTGATCTCTCCGCCTCCTCGCGAGCCTGCCTGATGAGGCTGCTCCTGAGGAAGGTTCCTGTCGTCCACCCCGTGGGGCTTGGCCCCTCGCGAGGGTCTTGAGCTTGAGCTGATGAAGCTGGGTCGTGCTGGGCCCCCACTTGAGCCACGCCGCAGCCGCAGTGTGCAAGTCTGGGACCCCATTCCTGCATCGCTGATCAGAGCCCGCGAGCCCAAGGCGCGCCCGGACTTGTCTTAGCAAAGAAGCGAAGGGGCAAGTGCGAAGCGCCGTGGGCCCCAACAGCCTGCGGCCTTGGGCGCCGCGTGGCGATTGATGTCGTGGGCGTCTCCGCCTCCCCACGATGCCTCGGCAACCGCATGACTTGACAAGTCCCTGCATGCAGAAACGGGTCATGATTACCTGTGATCGTGGAGGCCGACGGTTGGCCTCGTCAGCTTTAAGTACGGAATGGCGCGAGCCCTTCCAGTCCATCTCTTCTTGCTGCTCCTTCCTCTCCATCCTTGCCCTTGCTTCGCATTGCGACAATGGCTCCGATCCGCCGGTTTTCTGCAGAAGAGAAGGGAAAGGCCCCCCGAGAGGGTCCTGATCCGCTTCCTCCGAAGAAACGGCTAGTCCTCTGCCACCGAGATGAGGGCGTCCGGCAGGAGGTGTCGAGGCCCTGGTACGAGCGGCCACCGCCAGGGTTCCCGCTGCCCTTGTACGCCCGCATTGAGGGCCCTGGAGGAGTAGACGCCGAGCGCCATGGACGACGCCGCCGTCGGCACCTGCGGGTCACGGCGGTGCGCGTTGTTCCTCGTGGAGGCCATGCCGAGGGCTCCTCCCGAGAGCTTGTGCTTCACGCCGCCATGCCTCCTCAAACTTGGATTTGCCTTCCTCCCACCTTCGCCTTCGAGATCCCGCAGAGGGGCTCTCTGGAGCTCTGGTTGCAGCATGCTGGCTGCAGCACCCCCGCGACCGGAGCGGAGGTTGCGGTCGTCGCTCCGGGCAAGGTCTTCATGACCCGAGGCTGGGGCGAGATCGCCCGGGTCTGCCGGACGAGGGGCGCCCTCGTGATCCACCTGGAGTACGATGGCGCCTCCTTGATGTTCTTCAAGGTCTTCGACGTGGAAGGACGCTAGTTGGAATGCTGCCCCGAGGAGGGCGGTCGGGGCGCCATCGTCACGAGGACTAGGCCCGCCGGTCGCCCCCTCGGCAGCTCCTCGAGCAGCAGCGAAGGGGATGGAGGGTCCATCGCCTCCGCCGAGCTTCTGGTGACTCCGGAGACGAGCGACGACAGCTACGAGCCCCCGAGCTCGCGCCGCGCTCGGAGCTGGGCAGGCGCTTCAGGCTACCGGCGCTGGTGATCTGGATGGAGTTGGCGCCGGCGCCTGGCGGCCCACTGTTGATGATGGCGTCTCCCGTGGAGGCTTGCATAGTCGGCGTTCCTTAGGATTAGCACCTTTTATTTCCTGCAAAGAATCGAAGTAGCACCCCGTGGGGGTTTGTAAGGCGTTGGCCATGTTTTTGTGAATATTATGTTCTTACGACGAATCGGTGCGAGATGCTTGTTCTGCCCCAGCTCAACTCCCCCTTTCTTTCCTCACGAGGGCTTGGTGCTCTGCGCTGACAGGTCCCGGTCCCCAGGTAGGCTTCAGCCGTCGCTGGTATGACAGGTCGCGATGCCGTGGGTCAAGGCCAGGAGGTGAGCGGCCCGAGGTCCAGTAAGAGCCCCTGAGTCGCGATGCTCAGGAGGTCCCCTTTAGCGCTCAAGCAGCCTTCGCAGGGCAAGAAAGGTAGGCAGCTTTGCTGCGACAGAACAGCAGTAGGCGAGGGTTTAGCGCTGAGTCGGATCAATTTTTGCGTGACTTACCTTGCGGGTTAGGAGCGGCGTTCGGTGAAGTGTCGTGTCCGCGCGATGGCAACTGAGGTGTTGCTAGGTCGGGACCTCGCGAACTTCTTCCCTCTCCCCCGCGCTTTCCTTAATGCTCTACATCCTCAGGTCCCGGCCCTCGAGCGAGCTCAGCCGCCGCTGGTATGATAGGTCGTGATGCCGTGGGTCAAGGCCAGGGTGTGAGGGCGGGAGATCCAATAAGAGCACATGAGTCGCGATGCTCAGGTACCCCCCTTTTAACGTGCAAGCGGATCGCGCCGGAGAGGAGGAGAGAAGGCTCGTGATGCCGCCAGCGTTACTCCTGGAGCAGGTCCTGTGTATGAGTCATGAGGGGAAACAAGATTCGTTGTTACGGTTGCCAGCCAACCATTGGTCGCTCCGAGGGAGTGATCGGGGGCACTGAGGGGTTGATGAGGTGGCGCCTTGTAGGGCTGCCGCGGCCAGAGCTCAGCCACTCAGATTTGTTGGCGTTGCAGGGACGGACCCGTGCGCAAGTGTCGTGCCTGAGTGAGTGGCTCCAAAGGTAGGTGTCAATCGAGCAGGAGATTAGGTCAAGCATGTCATGTATGAATAAGCAAATCTATTTAGATAGGTGCGGAGAAAGCATACGCCACTGGGTCTGGCCCGAACAGCGTGGGGATAATGCAGCTCGAGGGGCACCCCCAACAAGGTAAGTAAAGAACATAAGAAAAACGGATACATGCCGCAGGGACGGACCCACGCAGCCTGGGAATGATGCAGCCCGAGGGGCGCTCCCAGCTGAAAACGAAACTTGGAAAGGTGTCACCTGATATGGTCGGGGGTGAAGGGATGTTGAGGTAGCGGACGACGCGCGATGAGGACGCCGGCCCTCACGAGCCCTCCGGACCTGGAGCCTCGGGAGGCTCCGGGGGTACGGGGGGTTCCTCGAGAGCCATCTCCATCTCTGCTAGGACCGCGCGTTGCTTGACCTCCTGAGCTTCCAGAGCGGACCTCAGCTAGCGCTGATGGGTGACGACCGCGTTCGGCAGGCCGAAAGGCATGCGAACATAGCTGCGAGGCGGACCCTCGCAACGTCCCACGCGTGAGGGCCAGAGGCGCCCCTGAGATGCGGCCCGGTTGAGCCCTGGTATGTCGATGCAGATTCGCAGCCCAGCATCCTCGCCTGGATGTGGGGCCACGGCGGGCAGGCGGCGACAGCCGCGCATGACTCTTGACTCCTGTAGCTCCTGGGTGTTCCTCGTGATGAACTCCTGAGGGTTTGGCCCTCCTTGCCTCATACCTTCCTGAGGGAAACGTGCCTTGAAGCACGCCTCCAAGTGGTGCCCAAGTGCCTCCCTCCTGACTCCGGCTAGGTCGGTGGCTCGCCATGAAAGAGCCCTCGAGCCCTGCCTGAGGAGGGCACCGGGCACGCCTTCCTATGCGTCAGAAGGTGGTGCCCCTTGAACGGGCGCGGGTCCTGTTGCCATGCCTCCGGAGGTGCCTACCCCACGAGGGCTTGGACCAGGCGAAGCTTTCTTCTTCTTGGGGATCGCCTCGGGAAGCCTCCCGCTCCTGTGATCTGGGTCTTCGATCGCTGCGGCTTGGAAGGCACGCTCAAGAGAGCAAACTGCATCCATTTCCTCACAAGGCACTGTGATGACTCCTCCGCTTCCCGGCATCTTGAGGACGTTGTAGCCATGGTGAGTCACTGCCATGAACTTGGCCAAAGCTGGGTACCCGAGGATGGCACTGTATGGCAGGCGGATGTGGGCGACGTCGAAGTCGATGAGCTCGGTGCGGTAGTTGTTGCGCTGTCCGAAGGTGACGCGAAGGCGAACTTGCCCTATCGGGACGGTGGAGCCATCGATGACTCCGGAGAAGGGCTTGGTCGGCTGAAGCTGATCGTATGGCACTTGGAGATCGTTGAATGTCTCGATAGATAGGACGTTGAGTCCTACTCCGCCGTCGATGAGGGTCCTGGTGACTTGCACGTTGCTGATGACTGGTGAGCAAAGCATGTGGAGGACTCCTGCTGTTGCCGCGCAGTTGAGCTGATCTGCCGAACTGAACGTGATAGCGCACGACAACCACCTGAGAGGGCGTGTGGCCTCTGGCTTGGGGAGGAGTGCATTCACCTCGCGAGCAAACTTCTTCAAGATGCGCTGAGAGGCTGGGGCCTGAGCGCCGCCCAGGATGCAAGCGATCGCGCGCGGCTCCTAGAAGCCCCCAGCCCCCTCATCCTGATGATTGTCTTCGTACCTCCTTGGCGGTTGCGACAGAGGTGGGAGCCCCGCGTTGCCTTGAGGGAGATCCTCATGAGGTTGGTCCCTCCAACCTCCCTCGCGAGGCTGGTCCTGCCAACGGTCCTCGCGAGGTCTGTCACGCCATCCTTGGCGAGGGCCACGGTCTTCCCAGCTTCCTGCGCCTCTTCCTCCTCCTCGGCCGTAGCCCCGATCATTGCGGTCGGGGCGTCGGCCGATTCGCCCTTCTCGCATGGCCCTGAGCTCCTGGCATTCGTCGGTGTTGTGGGTGTGGACGTTGTGGTACATGCAGTACCAGCTGCCCTTGGATGACTCGGGCTGATCCCTGCCTTGCTTGGTGTCTGGTTCGGCCGCGAGCACTGCAGCCCCCTTGTGCTTCACGTCCTTGGCCTTGGGCTTCTTTTCTTCTGGATCGGCAGCTGGAAGCTTGAGGAGGGAGAGGCACCCTTCCTCAGCCCTGGCGCATTTGGTCGCCAAGTTGAACAGCTCCAGGGATGTGCACAGGTCTTCATGCATCGCCAGCTCCTCCTTCATCTTGATGTCACGCACGCCATCGGAGAAGGCTGAGATGATGGCTTCCTCGGTCACCTTCAGGATTTTGAGGCGGGCGTTGTCGAAGCGCTGGATGTATTTCTGCAGGGTCTCTCCTGGCTGCTGCTTGATGCGGCGCATGTCGCTCACGGCCGGAGGCCGGTCGCGAGTGCCTTGGAAGTTAACAATGAAGCGGGTGCACATCTCGTCCCAGGAGGAGATCGTGCCGGGAGCCAGGTTCAGGAGCCAGGTTCGGGCTCCGTCCTTCAGCGCCATGGGGAACCAATTCGCCATGACCTTTTCATCCCCGTTGGCGGCTTCGATGCCCAGCTCGTAGAGCTGAAGGAACTCCGCAGGATCGGCGGTGCCGTCGTAGCGAGAAGGCAGGTCCGGCTTGAACTTGCCGGGCCACGCGACGCTGCGTAGCTCGGCGGTGAAGGCGCGACAGCCTGAAGTGGCCGTCGGGGCTCTCTGCTGATGCGGAGCTTGATCTTGTGGGTTCCCGCACACCGCTGCCTAGAGCAGCGCGGGGTCTAGATGCGGTGGCGCTGGAGCACGGTCGCAGCCCTCCGGTGCTGGGAGCACGAGAGCACCTTGTTGGGGACGAGGGATCTTCTGGCAGCTCCTTTCTTGGTGCGCGGGCGCCGGACGTGGAAGGTCTCGGCCCGGGGCCACGCGCCTTGGAGCCAGGGTGCCTTCTTGGGAAGGAGGTGGCGGGGGCACCTCCGGCTCCCTGCCTCCCGCGTGTGGTGCGGGGCGAGGCAGCGAGAGCGACGGCGCGGGGGAGCCCCCAGCGGCGCGGACGAGCTCGGCGACACGGTCGAGCCACTCCTCATAGACGTCGTCGATGGGGAGGTAGCGCAGGAGCTCGTTTGCCGTGATGAGCGCGGCTCGAGCCTCCATGGGAGCGCGGTGCGCGTGCGACGAAGAACCGGCAGGGGCGAGTGAAGGAGTGGCGATGCGGCCTTCTCGCCTCACCGACGGATGCAGGGACGAGGCCTGCTGCTCGTTCCCCACCGGGCCGGTGGCAGCGTTGGCGGCAGGCGACGGGGAACGACGGGGGTGTCCGCCGACGGGAGCCCGTCGCAGCCGACTTCAGCGGGCGCGAGCAGCCCGGCGCCAGCGAGCTCGGCGTGCGTCATCCATGGACACGACGGAAGATCACACACGACCAGCGGAAGAAAGATTCCGGCGCACCCCTACCTGGCGCGCCAAATGTCGGATTTCGAGTTCTGGCAGACCCTTGAGGTTCGAACACGGGGGTGCGCGCGGAGATCTTTCCCCTACCAACTCGTGCGTGAACGGTTAGTGAGGGATCTAAAACTACGAACAAAGAACACACAAGGGACACGAGGTTTATACTAGTTCGGGCCACCGATGTGGTGTAATACCCTAGTCCATTGTGTGGTGTGGTGGATTGCCTCAGGGGCTGATGATGAATAATACAAAGGGACAACAGCCTCGCGAGGGGCTGTTCTTGAGCTGGTGCGATGAACTGCTTGGGTCAGTTCAGTCGCTTCTCTCTCTCTCTCTCTCTCTCTCTCTCTCTCTCTCTCTCTCTCTCTCTCTCTGTCTCTCTCTGCGTGATCTTGATCCTCTTCTTTCTTGTTCGGTCCTCCTTACTCTGTGGTGGCTAGCTCTATTTATAGAGGGAGGCCTTGGGCCTCTTTCCAAATAATGAGCGGGAAGGGCGCCAACAATTGGCCATTTTGAAGGGGAACATCTAGTACACTTATCCTGACTAAAGTTGGTCTTCGGTTGCCAAAGGTTCTGACAGTGACACCGTCCTAGGCTCCACGATGACCTCCTTCCTGCCGCTCTGCTGGTCTTGGTCTTGTTGCACCGAAGTGGTAACCTTTGCCTGATGCCTTGGCCTGTGCTTGCCTCCTTTGCACCAAAGGGGAAATGAGGACACTGCGCAGGCCGGCGCCCGCCTGGCCTCGATCGTCAGGCAGGCTTGCGAGGAGGAAGGTTCTTGTCGTGGTTCTTGTCATCCGCCCGCGAGGCTTGGCCCCTCGTGAGGGTCTTGAGCTTGAGCTGATGAAGCTGGGCCGTGCTGGGCCCCCACTTGAGCCACGCCACAGCGCAGTGAGCAAGTCTGGGGACCCGTTCTGTAACGCCAACACCAGTATACTCATGGGCTAGTCCGGACAGCTGCCGCATACAAGGAAGATTCCACAAGACTTGGCGATCAAGACAAGGACTCCTCCCCACCGGCGTATTCGGCTAGGACTCTTGTTATCCTAGGCCTCTGGTGCATTAAATAAACCGAGGCCAGGCTAGTCGATAGAGATATACAACAATCATACCATAGTCTAGCTTCTAGGGTTTAGCGTCTACGATCTCGTGGTAGATCTACTCTTATACTACTCATATCATCAATATTAATCAAGCAAGAAGTAGGGTTTTACCTCTATCGAGAGGGCCTGAACCTGGGTAAACATCGTGTCCCCTGCCTCCTGTTACCATCCGCCTTAGATGCACAGTTCGGGACCCCCTACCCGAGATCCGCCGGTTTTGACACCGACATTGATGCTTTCACTGAGAGTTCCGCTGTGTGTTCGGCAAAAGGTCGATGGCTCTCCTGCAGATCAACTGCGACTTCGACATCTTCGTCACCAGCTCGATTGGTCACCTTGGTTCGACCAAGGACTGCGCCCTACCTCTGATCGTCATGTTCGGATGAGGGCCTTCATCAACATCAGCTCCGATCTCTATCAAGATCATGGAGGAATCATCTAGGGAACCCGGGGGCTCAACGTCAACATTGTCCTCGAGCGATCGTGCTGTTTTTCTCGACGAAGAACTTGTGTCTGCCGCCATCGCCTCCTCAAATGTCGTTTTAATGATCCCTTCGGTGGAATTGTGCGGAATTGAGCCTAGAACAACCCTGGAAAATTTCGTCGAGTTCCGATGGAGGAATCTCTGGCAATCCGCGATATATCGGAGCCCTGTTGAATCTGGACGAGAATCTGGATGAGTTTAGGGCGTGGTGTCCAGCTTCTAGCTCGGACGTCCTTTGGGAGATCCAACCGTTGATCCGCTGCGGAATTCCTATATCTACCACCCCTCAAAATTTCAGCTCGATCTGACCGTCCAAACTCCGGGAACCTTCCGATTAGTGCATCACCTTTCGGATCTGTTTTCTGCGCGAAAACGAATTCGACCTGAGTTCATCTTTTTTATGAACGGGATTTCAGACATCCTTTTGAAGGAAGTTTTGTATGGGGTATTGAGTTTTGTTCCCGAACACATCCCACTAACTTTAAAATCTTTTGATCATGATCTTCAACATCATGCTGGTGTCAAACCAGTCCGGCAATATTGCTCCACGGCCGCCGACCCGCGTTAGACGCGTCGTCACTTTGTTGAGCCGAGCTCAACTTCTTCGGATCATCATCTCGACAAGCTGAACAAGAGTTCGGCATCGCGAAGGATAAATCATCACCAACATCGCCGCCCCACGGATTACACGGAGCGGGCACACCGGCATCCCCGCACGGTTAATTCATCAAGCCGGCATTGACCACGTCACGACCTGCATCGGCAGGGCCGCACTGTTGCTTCTTCAAGCCGGTGCCCATCACGCCGACCTACTTCGACTCATCGGCTGAGATCGAGGCTTCGACGTCTTGGCTGGACCTGGGGCTTCGCCATCTCTTCATCAACCAACTCCGGAGACTTCAGCGTCACTAGCCGACCAGCTTCGTCACGTTAGCTGGACCGAGGGCTTTGCCTCGGCAAGCTAACCTTTGCCAGCATTGCCATGCCGTCGCTTTATCGCCCATCGGGCAATGGGTGTGCGGATCGAGTCCCAATTTTGGGAATCACCTTACTTCGGATTGCTACAACAAATAAACCAGGTGCTATTAATCCTAGTTTTTTTTCTTGTTTGGGTTCATTTTTTCCAAGGAATTATTACTCTGGTTTGTCCATCATATGTACACAGGTCTATCAAATGGTGGCCGCATTATCGACGGTTGCATGGTGGTTCGGTCAGTTTCTGTACATAGTCCGGCGAACGCCAAGATCCGAACTTCGGACCGACCTGTGAATTAAGGCTTTGCCACGCCTTTACTGCATCACGCCGACGCCCTGCATCGACATTGACTTTGGCGCCAGGCCATATTTCTTTTATTACTCACTTTGCATAAATTATTTTTTATGCAACATTTTTTTAATTATTATTATTACTATTACCCCCGTTCGCACTATTTATTATGCACAGGAAAATGATCCAGCCGGACTATATCCTTTGGCGTCACCCCGGCTGGACGGGGGGCTTCATCAACACTTCATTACCCCATACCAGGGACTTCGGCATCACTCTGCCAGCCTGCATTGACCGTGCTATGTCACCACTTCGGAGTGCCAAGCTCTTTGCTCCGTCACCTCGGGACCGGCTTGGGGGATGGAACCTTGTCCCACGTCAAGCTCGGACCGCGTCATAAATACCGAACACATTAACCAGCTAAGTTGCCTTCATAATCAAAGTTTTAAATTTTTAACTTGTGTTCGGTTCAATCAAGCATTATACTTTTTTGTAAAAAGGTTGCTTGTAAAAAATTTCCTTGTCCAAACTTTGTTTGTGACGGACAAATTCAAATACCCAGTTCACTTGGGGGCTTCTTTCATCAAGCCTTTCCTCTTGCATATGATTATACTTGTAGGTCTTTGTTCCTTGGTCGTGTATTACGCCACAATATTCACCATATTGACTTAAGCGATTTGCAAGCTGGGTTGCCTTGCTCCTATGTTTTCCCCTACGTTTCCGATTGTTTGGCTAGGGAGTAAAGGGAGCACCTCTGCGATTGTCACGATCGGTGAGGGAGTCCTGGATTAGGGGGTGTCCGGATAGCCGGACTATAGCCTTTGGCCGGACTCCTGGACTATGAAGATACAAGATTGAAGACTTCGTCCCGTGTCCGGATGGGACTTTCCTTGGCGTGGAAGGCAAGCTTGGCGATACGGATATGTAGATCTCCTCCCATTGTAACCGACTCTGTGTAACCCTAGCCCTTTCCGGTCTCTAAATAAACCGGAGGGTTTTAGTCCGTAGGACGAACAACAATCATACCATAGGCTAGCTTCTAGGGTTTAGCCTCTCTAATCTCGTGGTAGATCTACTCTTGTACTACCCATATCATCAATATTAATCAAGCAGTGAGTAGGGTTTTACCTCCATCGAGAGGGCCCGAACCCGGGTAAAAACATCGTGTCCCTTGTCTCCTGTTACCATCCGCCTAGACGCACAGTTCGGGACCCCCTACCCGAGATCCGCCGGTTTTGACACCGACATTGGTGCTTTCATTGAGAGTTCCTCTATGTCGTCGCCATCAGGAAGGATGCCTCATCCCGTCTTTAAAGACGACACTGTTGCTAAAGGAGCTTTGGCTATCGGCCAAACTCTCCGGCTAGGCTGTTTTCTTATGACCGCCTGTTCGACCACCACGCCGACGATGACTTCTCGGGTCATCGAAAGCAATCTTCACGTCAACTCAGGACTCGCCGAGCAGTTAGATCCGACGGAGCTCTCTTCCTTAAATGAGCTCCTAGATCGCATCGCCGCCCTGGGAGTCGCTACAGACTACGATCAGGTTGGGCCTAAACCCGATGTGAGAGAGATTGACTCTCCCCAGGTCACCCATCACGTTGCTGTGGTGGAGGAACAATGCGGCGACCCTTCATCTATCTTAAGGACTAGCTATGTCCGGATTCCCGATCCCTTCAAGCCGGATACCCACGGAGGGGAGGACGTTACTCAAGACCTGAACTTAGAGTCAGGCAACGGGCTAGATTCATTGGACAACATCCAAGAATCCAAGCTTCCGAGTTCGGAAACTCCTTGGCCCTTGAGCCTCAGATTGGGTGAGGTTTTGGATCTAATTCCACCCACCCACCCAAACATAAGCGATCTATCCAAAATTAGGCAAGAGCCCGAGGAAACAGTACATCATTACTTGGCCAGATTCCTCCTGGTTATGAACAGGATAAATGACTGCCGCGAGGAAGACGCAATTTCATTCTTCTGCAATAATTTCATGGACAAGGGAATCCTCAACGCCATAGGTCGCCGTGAAATTACACGCTTTGCTGACTTGGCGTCCATAGTACGAAAGTACTGTGCGATGGAAAGCGCCTGGAAAACCGAAGTAAGATTTTGGGACAATCCGGCCCTGAATACAAACCCACACCGAAATAAAAGGGTGCTTTGACACCAATCACCCGGGTTAAACACCAAAAAACAAAAACCCCCTACGGGGCATGGAACCGTACTAGAGGGATGGCTCAACGGACCCTGTAAAATTCATAGTACATAGGGCGCCACACCAACTCATAGCCTTAGAGCATGTTGGATACTCCGGCAGGTGGCCAAAAGTGGCGAAGGGCTTCTAACCCTAGCATCCACAGAGCACCAGCCTAGGGATACCAGTACGGTATTAACAGTCTTAGAGACTTTCGCAGCCTTGCCGAAGTCTACCAAGTAGCAACAATAAATCCATGGAGTGACACGGCTATTACCTTTAATGCCAGTGATGAACCTAAATTCCGAACAGCCCGAGCACCAGCAGCATTGGTCCTTAGTCCAATAGTGGACGGCTTTCGCCTTACCAAGGTACTCATGGACGGTGGCAGCAGATTGAACCTCATTTATGAGGAAACCCTTCGAAAAATGGAAATAGACTAGAGCCACATTGAGCGAAGCAACACAACCTTTAGAGGAATACCCAGTCGGGAAGCGTGCTGCATAGGAAAAATCACACTAGATGTGGTGTTTGGCATGCCGGATAATTACAGGTCCGAGGAGGTCACATTCCAAGTGGCCTGCTCAGAATGGATACCACGCTCTATTAGGGCGAGAGGCATTCACAATTTTTCAAGCTATACCCCATTACGGGTACATGAAGCTCAAAATGCCCGGGCCCAATGGAATCATCACTCTCGCTAGTGACCCGGACATAGCACTCCGCGCTGAAAATAAGACAGCCGCACTAGCCCTTGAGGCACTATCCGAAGCCCTAGCGGCCGAGGAACTAATCACACAAGGCCCACGGTGAACAGGGATGATGTGATACTCGATAAAAGATCCAAGTCCACCTCCTTCAAACCAGCGGACGAAATAGTCAAATTCCAAGTCCACCCAACGGACCCTACAAAAACGGCCTCCATCGGGGCACAATTAAACCCTGATGTAGACGCCGCACTACGAGAATTCCTACGCGAAAATTGGGACATTTTTCCCTGGCCCCCTTCAAACATGCCAGGAATCCCACGCCGGTTGGCCGAGCACAGCCTAAACATCCTAAAAGGATTCAAGCCAGTCGAACAGGCTCTTCGGAGTTTCTCCGAACCTAAGAGACAAGCCATGGGAGAGGAGCTAGCCAAACTATTGGAAGCTGGATTGATCAGAGATATAAAACATTTGGACTGGCTAGCAAACCTGGTGATGGTACCAAAGAAGGACAAATCCTGGCGCCTATGCGTCGATTTCAAGGACCTCAACAAGGCTTGCCCAAAGGATCCATCCTCCCCAAAGATCGATCAAATTATCGACGCTACCGCAGGACACGATTCATTGTGTTTCCTCGACGATACTCCGGCTACCATCAAATTAAGATGGCAGAGCTCGACCAAGCCGCAACGACATTTATCACCCCATACGCCCATTACGCTTCAACACAATGCCCTTCGGGCTCAAAAACACCGCGCAACATATCAGCGCATGATTCGTATATGTCCGCAAACCAGATCGGCAAAACAGTGGAGGCATACGTAGATGATGTGGTCGTCAAAACCAAGCATGTCGAAACTCTAGTAGACGACTTGAGGCTCACATTCGATAATCTCCGAACATATGACATCAAGCTTAACCCGAAAAAATGCGTTTTCGGCGTACCAGCCGGAAAGCTCTTGGGCTTCATTGTATCCGGTAGAGGAATTGAAGCAAACCCAGCCAAGATCCGAGCTCTGTCAAAATTGGATATCCCAAAGGACCTCAAGCAAATACAAAATTGATCGGATGCGTGGCGGCTCTAAACCGCTTTATCTCCCGCTTTGGAAGAAAAGGCATTACCCTTTATCGCTTCCTCCGCGCACCGAACACTTCGAGTGGATTTGATGCCGCCACGGCCGGACTCGAAGAAATAAAAGCCATATTGGCAACAAACCCGGTCCTGGCCGCGCCCAACATGGGCGAACCAATGCTATTATACATCGCGGCAACTCATCAAGTTGTAAGCGCGGTGCTCATTGTCGAACGAGAAACGGACGGACACAAGTTCCCCCTTCAAAAACCAGTTTACTACGTGTCCACTGTCCTCATTCCATGCAAGTCACGGTATCCGCATTATCAAGCGTACGCGGTGTTTATGGCATCCCGGAAGCTGCAACACTACTTGCAAAAGTGTTCGATAACAGTAGCCTCCGAAGTACCTCTTAACGACATTATAAACAACCGCGGCGCGACGGGCCGGATTGCCAAATGGGCCATTGAGCTGCTCCCATTCGACATAACCTATAAGCCACGGTGAGCCATTAATTCGCAAGTTTTGGCCGACTTCATCGCCGAATGGACTGAAGCCGAACTCCCTAAAGAGTACGACACATATTCCAACTGAATCATGCACTTCGACTGCTCCAAAATGTTGGCTGGAAATTTGGCTGGCGACGTTCTGACGTCCCCAACAGGAGATACAGTTCAATACGTACTCCAGATAATGTATACGGACTCCAACAACGCAGCCGAATACGAGGCCCTTCTACATGGTCTCCGGATGGCAGTATCCATGGGAATTTAACGCCTAGAGGTGCGCGGGGATTCGAACCTCGCGATATCCCAAATAAATGGAGACTTTGATGCCAAGGATCCGAAAGTGGCAGCTTATCGCAATGTCGTCCTAAAAATGTCAGCTCGGTTCGAAGGGCTCGAATTTCACCATACAGCCCGGGAAAACAATCAGGCAGCAGACGTCTTGACACGCATTGGCGCAAAGCGCGATGCCGTCCCCCCAATATCTTCTTAGAGAGGCTGTTCAAGCCATCCATATTATGGGAAGGGGAGTCCGGAAATAACAGCCCGGACCCAACAAAGACCGCCTCGACAATCGAACATTCTGACACAATTGGAGGCTCTGCCAAGGAAGTAATATCTTCAGCCCATGTAATAACGGCAGTCATCGCCCCGTGGACGGAACCATTCCTAGCCTACCTAACCACACAGGAACTTCCCAAGGACCAAAACGAGGCACGCTGCATAGTGCGGCGATCTAAAGCCTATAAAGTCCTTGAGAGAGAGCTTTATAAAAAAAGCATCACCGGAGTCCTTCAAAGGTGTATCTCCGAAGAGGAAGGGCAGAATCTTCTGGCTGAAATTCATGCCGGACTCGGCGGGCACCACGCAGCAGCCCATGCCCTTGTAAGTAAGGCCTTCCGTACAGGATTTTATTGGCCAACGGCCCGGGCAGATGCCCAGGACTTAGTCCAACGATGCGTCGGTTGCCAGCTCTTTGCTAATCAAAGCCACATGCCACCCACCGCCCTCCGAACTATACCCATCACCTGGACCTTCGCGGTCTAGGGGCTTGACATGGTTGGACCCCTTAAAGGAGGAACCCACAAGCAAAAATACCTACTCGTCATGGTGGATAAATTCACCAAATGGATAGAGGCCAAGCCTGTTAAGACGGCCGAATCCGGACCGGTGGTAGACTTCATATCAGGGGTCGTACACCAATACGGCGTCCCCCATAGCATCATCACTGATAATGGCACGAACTTCACGGCCGACGAGGTCAAACTCTGGTGCAAAAACATGGGCATCAAGCTTGACTATGCTTCAGTCTATCACCCTCAAACTAACGGTCAAGTCGAGCGAGCAAATGGTCTAATCATGAGCAGCATCAAACCCAGATTAGTGCGGTCCCTCAAGGAATCTAACACGACCGGGTAGAGGAGCTCGACTCAGACTCTGTGGGCTGCAGACCACGCGAATCGCACCACCGGATTCACACCATTCTTTATGGTATACGATGCAAAGGCAGTTCTGCCTGCGACATAATTCATGACTCACCTCGGCGTGCGCGTATACGAAGAAAGAGAAGCCGAGCTCGATCGGCGGGACAGTTTGACGCCTTGGAGGAGGAGCGTGATGTGGCAAAAGCCCGTTCCGCATTCTATCAACAAAGAGGCTCGAAGATATCAAAGCAGAAGTACGGGCCAAAACTTACAATGTTGGCGAGTTAGTTCTATGCCTGCCGGACAAGAAAAAGGACAAACTCAAGCCCAAATGGGAAGGTCCCTTTATTATCGACCTAGTCCTGACCGGTGGAGCGTACCGTCTGCGAGATGCATCGGATAACCGACTCGAGCCGAACCCATGGAACGCAGCCCTTCTCCAAAGATTCTACGCCTAGCGCCGGATTCTGAGTTCGTCTCCTTCCTCATCTATTTTTTACACATTAGCTGTCTTATATTTCTCTCCTTCTCCCTCTTTTTTTCTTACAGCCTTTAAAGGCTCGTTCGCGCATTGTTCGCACACACTTGACGCGCTATCCACGCTCATTATACCTGGGGGCTTCTTTAACAGAAGCTTATTTGTATGGGCTTCATGCCTAACACATGTGTCACGCTTCCCCATGTACGTTTTATTCACCATTATATCCATCGATATGACTTAAGTTTTGGCCAAGCTGGGTTGCCTGGCTCCTGTGCTTACCCCTACGTTCCCGATTTTTCGGCTAGGCGGTAAAGGGAGCACCTCTGCGATTGTTCTTGCCCGAATTCGACCGGATGTGTACCTCAGACCGGGTGAAGCCGAAAGCTAGCGTTCTTAAGGGAATATTCGGTCGGTGAACTAAAGATGATTTCTCACTTATTTATTTATCTGCCCCAGATGCTTTTACCTTTTTTATGATCCGGACATGCACTTTAAGGCATGCCTCCCAGTGAAAGGAACCCCTAATGGAACTATTCTTCCCGGAAGATGTTTCTTACTAACCATGTAATATAACATAACTAGTTGGGCACTTATGCATTTCAAGCACTAATGACCCCTACGCCTGGTCTCCACGCATGCCCCGGTTCTTACATAACCGTGAGGGTATTCGGACACACTCCGGACTATAGGGTCCCGAGGTTGAAGCGAAAAGGTCCGCCATGTCAAACGATCTGCAATCCGTCTAGAAGGAATTTTTACATGTCATCTTAAATTACATAGTCAATTTGACTGGGTGTATTCCTCCTCAATACCATCTAATAGGCTGTCTAGTTTACAGTCCTATTGGGAATACTTTGCGGCCAATTCTACTTGGCCGTACACTAAGCTTGCAGGGATCTCCTTCCCATCGGGCCCCACAGGTCCGACCTCGGCCATGTGGTTTGGGTTAGCCTTCGTGTACCGCGTCTTCACCATGGCCCATGCCTCCCTGGTGCCTTGACGGCAGGCCGATATCTTCCATAATCGGAAGCGCCACTACGCTCCCTTAAGCCTCTCTACAAGCTCTCCAAGGCCTTGAGCAGGGGAGACAGAGATGGCCACAAGGCACAGGCGACGCCTTTCATCACCTGCCGAACTCGTTCATGCAGTTGTAAGAGCTTCGGGAAGAAGGTCACCCATAGAACCGGCATTTCCTCTTCAGGGCGACTTGTGAGCATACCTCTGAGACATAACTCTGTTAGTCGACTTCCTCGCCGAACTCTTTTTTAAAGTTCTTTCAAGCACTTACTAAAAATGTTGCGTCGAAGCCGTCGATTCTCCTTCACGGAGTCCGACAGCTGAGCACGAACATCCTTTAGTTCCTTGCCCAACTGGGTGTTGGCATCTTGAAGATTATTCTTCTCATGCCTCACCCTCGTAAGCACACTCTCACTAGCCTTTAACCAGCGCAAGAGTTGTTGCTTGTCCGGATCTACTCCGGCACCATCTGCAATGATATTGTCAGATTTGCACACACGCCGCACTTCACAACATACTTATCTTTCGAAGCATATATTACCAGAGGGGGTCTCCTTGGCCTCCGCTGCCGCGGCTAGTGCGGCCTCGAGTTGGGCTTTGCACTCTTCCAGCTCCTGGGACAGTTGGGTATTCTTTTGTGTAAGGTCCTGCATAACAAATGATCCTTAAATCAGTTATTTTAACTGCTTCAAGTCTCGGGGGCTACTGGCATATATAACCATCAAATTTTCTCACTCGTATGTCTTTCACATACTGCTCCGTGGCTCTGGCTAGACCATTTTGAGCGGCACGGAAGTGCGCATCTCCCGAATTGAAGGCATGCAATGCCTCTTGGGAGAAACATGCGTCACGAAGAACTGTCCGGCGACGCCTGTGATTCATGGCGCTCTCCACCTCGGAATTGGTGGCAGACAGTCTGTCGGCATCCTTTGTCGGAGGAGCGTCCGACGCACGCCTCGTGTTTGCCTCCGCTTCTGGACCTGGCTTTGGAGCCTGGCTAGTGGAGGCTCGATTGGCAACCTCTCCGGATATAGTCCGTGAGCTCTTTTTCCTGAAAAGAAGGCAGGCGTTAGTATGCCTTCCGGGAATAAAACCTGGGAATAAGATGGCACGCCATACCGTTGCGCCGGCGTCTCAATCCGGACCGCACTTATTTTCAACCTGCTGGGCCTTGCTGCCCCATGTTGGCTAACCACCGCAGGCTCGGCCTTCCGCCTCAAGGGCTCCCCCTGCAAAACACCATTGGTATACGGTGATCAAAAATAAGCACGGATGGATCATTTTCAAAGTATTGGGACTTCGGTCTCAGTTACCTCACGAGGCTGGAAGTATTCCGGTGTCGACCGTAATGGCGACCAAGGCATTGTCGATGCTCAGTTGGTAAAATACCCCATCAATCAGCTCCACGGATATGTCTGGATCCTCTTGGGAGGCCGGATCGAGGGACCGTTCCAGATCCTCGGGTTGTGGAGGAGGGCTGTTTATATCCTTCACGGCCCGGCGCAATTCCTGCGTCGAAATCATAAGATAAGGTACTTAACTATGGGAATATGGAACGGATGGGAAAAAACAAGTGTCCGCTTACCCAGCTTGGAGGATTGTACATAGAAAATCCGTCCAGTGGATTGACATGGAGGAACTCCTCCTCTTCTCCCTTGTACATTGCGGACAAGGCCTTCATCAGAGCAGCAACCGATCCCGGCCCCTTACGGCCGCAGCGGGTGGCATCATGCTCCCCGTTGAAATCCCACATGGGGTGGCCTCTATACTGAAGCGGCTGCACCCCCCGCATAATGCATGTGGCCATGACCCGATCATGGTCACCCGTAATGAGCTAATAACCTTATCCGGCTCATCGTAAAGGACGCCCTTGTCATTTTCCCTCCGAGGGCTCCGTGGACGCCACTTAGGCGCTTCTTCAAGGGAGCATTATTGAACTCGGGAGGCCGATCCAACAGGGTCGGCGGGGAACATCTTCTATATAAAACCATTACGAAGGCTAGTCTTTGGACGCCTTCCTTGGGTTCCGGATAGATATCCGGTCCGGCGATGATACCGATTCGGCTCCACCCACTTGTTATATCGACCCCTCATGAGAACGGGGCACAAGGCAGAACAGCTTCTTCCACAGTGCGAAATGAGCCTCGATGCCCAAAAACAGCTCGCAAAGGGCTACGGAGCCCGCAATATGAAAAATGGAGGCATGCGTAAGGTTGTGCAACCGAGGTCAGAGAACTCCAGGAGCCCCCGGAGAAACGGATGAATTGGAAATCCGAGCCCTCTTATCAAATAAGGGACAAGGCATACCCGCTCTCCTTTGGAGGGATTGGGGACGCTCTCCGCCTGCTTTCCGCCATTATAGGTGGCGAGTCCGGCTCGAACCGGGACCATGAAGGCTGGGGGAAGAAATCCCTTGGGTTGGAGCGTCACTAGCTCGCTGTGCGGGATGGAACATCTCTCCCAATCTCCAGACTGAGGGCTGGGAAGGCGAGAGGAGGAGCTGCGTCGACTGGCCATGATGGAATGGATTTCTGTCGGATGCGCTCCGATGAATGCTCGCGAAGGGAAGATGGTGTGATTCGGATCTGAATCCTCATCTCTTTTATAGGCAGCTCATTTGTGTAGCTAGGGGGGTAAATGTCACAACACCCTGGCTTTTCGCATTCGTTTGACACGTGGAAGACGGCCATTATTGGGCGTGGAAGCCAAGGAGCACAATATTCACGAGAAGCCGAACACTATTCAATAGGTAGATAGAATTTGGAGAAGAACCCGCCTTCTAATGCCGAAGACAATCTGCGCGTCGGACTCATCGTCATTGAAGCCTGGTTCGGGGGCTACTGAGGGAGTCCTGGATTAGAGGGTGTCCGAATAGCCGGACTATAGCCTTGTCCGGACTTCTGGACTATGAAGATACAAGATTGAAGACTTCGTCCCGTGTCCGGATGGGACTTTCCTTGGCATGGAAGGCGAGCTTGGCGATACGGATATGTAGATCTCCTCCCATTGTAACCGACTCTGTGTAACCCTAGCCCTCTCCGGTCTCTATATAAACCGGAGGGTTTGATCAGAGGATCTAACAACAATCATACCATAGGCTAGCTTCTAGGGTTTAGCCTCTCTCGATCTCGTGGTATATCTACTCTTGTACTACCCATATCATCAAGATTAATCAAGCAGGATTAGGGTTTTACCTCCATCGAGAGGGCCCGAACCTGGGTAAAAACATCGTGTCCCTTGTCTCCTGTTACCATCCGCCTAGGCGCACAGTTCGGGACCCCCTACCCGAGATCCGCCGGTTTTGACACCGACAATCGGGTCACCCGAGCCGGACCTCAGAATAGGTGAATCCGAAAGCTAGCGCTCTTACTGTTTTCAATAATGGTCGGCACACAATGGAACTCATGAGTACAAAAAATCTATTGCACAAGTCTCATATTAACAATGAGCACCGAAGAAAGGTATCGGTGGGGGTACTATTTTCTTCGAAGATGCTTCTTACACTTTATCAGTAATATAGCATAAGTTCCCTGAGCGCTCTTTGTCTGTTACAACCTTATGACCTGATTGGCTGGTTATCGGAAACACCGTCTATATTCTCGATAGGTGGAGTACATAACACTTTTCGGTCCTTGACCGAAGAGGGAGAAGCCGACGGTCGGTTAAGACGCGTTCGAAGTTCGGGTGAACATAGATAAGATATAAGTACTTCGGTACATACAATCATTCTTTTACCCAAGTCACTCGGGGGCTCTTAAATTTATGTGAGCTGTTTTATAATAAGTGTTCTTCTTATTAGTCGTTGCAAAGTCTTTTTCTATCACTCCTTTCTCGATGCAAGTGTGTGGTCAATAGCTGGATAACCTTGCTTCTCTCTAAATCCGCTCGAGTACAGTTTGCTAAACTAGCCTCGGAGAAGCACTCCGCTTTCGGGATAAGGAGGTTGAAGCCATAGGCTGACCCGCTTGAAGTCTTGAGATAGGATGTGTCACGTTAAAGCACGGCAGAAGCACCTTTTTTTAAAAGTCCAATTTTCAGATTGGTACCGAACACTTTATCTAGTTCGGACATTAAAATTTTGAATAAGTTTTTTGGCTTTTCGAGCCTATGGCACTTTTAAACTATTTGTGCTTTCCAGCATTAGTCTCGCAGTGCAACGTTGGACACCTTTAGGGATTCGGCAAAAACATTCTCGGATATTGCTATATATGCATCGGTTTCGAATTATGTCTTCGGTCAATAGTTGGGTTGCCCGGCTCCTGTGCTTGCCTCCTACGTTTCGCTTTGTTCGGCTAGGCGTGCAAAGAGAGAACCACTGTGATTGTGCTTCTAGCTCGCATGGTTAAGCACCTCAGTGGAGAAAGCCGAAAACCGATCGTCACGAGGGCGTAAACTGGTTAGCGATCTGATGACTATGTTGAATGATGGGCCGTTCATAACATTGGCCGAAGTGTTTACGGCTTGACCTTGGATGTCGCCGAACAGTAACCGGGGGCTCATAGCTAGCTTCCCCAGTTTAAAGCTCCTATGACTAAGCGAAAGTTGTAAAGCCCGCATATCTGACGTCGGCTAAGGGTTGCTTTGTTAGTGCGGAAACACCCTGTGTAGTATCTACCAAGGGGTAGAAGCTGACGATGGGCCACTTTCAACTGATAATAGGCCACAATGGAGTCAGAACAATGATGTAATGTACTTGGATACATAGAATCATTACACATAATCTGTGATTTTACTCTGGATATCAATCCTTAATTCGGCCACCCGTGCCCACATTAAGGCTCGGGGGCTACTGGGATTTGCGCTCATTATCTATAAATATTAAAGGGGCACATCGATCCCCTGATCTGGTGTTGCCACCCGACCAGTGTCTCAGGGGCTACTGCATTGCTGATTCAATGCAGAGAATTCAAAGTGCTTTCGGTGTTCGGCCGAACTATGCGCATGCATGTCTTCGGCAATAATAGGTACCATATGGACCTATCCGGCGTCAAGCTAGTATATTGCGGCGACTTCTCACGACCCTCTCTCGGGGCCCGCTCACGATCACTATTATCTCTAACATATTATACTGCGTTTTTATTCCTATGTATGCTACCGAAGCCTGAGTTGATCCTCAAGCCGATTTTGTGCATCGACCTGAGTCTCACGGGCTACTGGGAACAGCGGTTTTATGCTTTCCTTCAGGTGTGTCTCGGGTTTTAGACTGATACACACCTTGAGGGATACTGGCTATATATCTCGGCAGAGGATAAATTGCACCAGTTAAAAATATTCACAAAAAATCAGCCCGCGGTCGTGGTGGTGACCCACCTCGGAGGCAGTCCGGCATAAAGCTCGGGCGCCAGCGGCTAGCTCCATAAAGGGCATTTCCGGCATTAAGCTCGGCTACACTCCTTCAACTTTTTTGTACCAAGATGATCTATGACATCTTGGATGTAGTCCGGCGTTGGAGCTCGGATACAGTCCGGCGCTGGAGCTTGGACACAGTCCGTCGTTGGAGCTCGGATACATTTCGACGTTGGAGCTCGGAAGCCGTCCGGCATTGGTGCTCGGCTGCAAATGATACCTCGAATGCAGTCCGGGGTTGGAGCTCGGACGCAAGAGGACACTGCCTCCCGGGAACAACATCAAACCCGAGGCGTGGCATAAAAATAACACGGCATTGATAAATGCCGGAAACTTAAAGGGGCTCCTCGGATACCAAACGTGTAAACTCTTCGGATACACTTCGGCAAATCCTCAAGATCGAAGATGAGAAGATTTGTTGAACCAGTTTTCAAGACCGACGACCGAAGATGAAGAACAGTTCGGAAGAATCGAGGAGCGTCCCTAACTTAAAGACCAGTTCAGGGGGCTACTGACGGTGTCCTGTACTAGGGGGTACTCACCACGTCATCTCCCGATCTGTAAGATTGGGCCGAGGACCCCCATGGCCGTATACTCATGGGCCAGTCCGGACAGCTGCCGCATACAAGGAAGATTCCACAAGACTTGGCGATCAAGACAAGGACTCCTCCCCACCGGCGTATTCGGCTAGGACTCTTGTTATCCTAGGCCTTCGGTGCATTATACAAACCGAGGCCGTGCTAGTCGATAGAGATATACAACAATCATACCATAGGCTAACTTCTAGGGTTTAGCCTCTACGATCTGGTGGTAGATCTACTCTTGTACTACTCATATTGTCAATATTAATCAAGCAGGAAGTAGGGTTTTACCTCCATCGAGAGGACCCGAACCTGGGTAAACATCGTGTCCCCTGCCTCCTGTTACCATCTGCCTTAGATGCACAGTTCAGGACCCCCTAGCCGAGATCCGCCGGTTTTGACACCGACACCCACCTCGGACACCATTTCGTGTTGATCTTTCTCCCAGATTTTCCAAATATTCCAAAAATAAGCTCCGTCAGTTTTTATCCCCTTTGGACTCCGTTTGATATGGATATTCTACGAAACGAAAAACATGCAACAGACAGGAACTGGCACTGGGCACTTGATCAATTTAGTCCCAAAAATAGTATAGAAAGTTGCCAAAAAGTATATGAAAGTTGAATAATATTGGCATGGAACAATCAAAAAATGTAGATACGATGGAGATGTATCACCGCGACTCTCCACACTTGGCCCTTGGCTTCACCTTGAAGCCAAGTCCGAGCGCGCCTTGGGCCCGGGCTACTGCCGGCGCCCCGGGAACGGGGGTCCCCAGACTTGCTCGTCATGCCCACGGTGTGGTTTCCACCAAAGGGCCCCAGACGGCCCATCTTCATCAGCAAACACTCAAGACCCTCACGAGGGGCCAAGCCTCGCGAGGCGAACGACACAAGACCTCCTCAGGGGCAGCCTCACCAGGCTGGCTCGCGAGGGGCAGAGAGATCAAGGAAAGGGGCACCTCGCGAGGTTCCTGTGATGCAAGCCAGATTTACCAAGGCCAGTGCAGGCGCCATGATGACCCACAAGTATAGGGGATCTATCGTAGTCCTTACGATAAGTAAGAGTGTCGAACCCAACGAGGAGCACAAGGAAATGATAAGCGGTTTTCAAGAAGGTTTTCTCGCAAGCACCGAAATAGTAGGTGATAGATAGTTTTGTGATAAGATAAATAGTAAAGAGAAAAAAGTAAATAAAGTGCAGCAAGGTGGCCCAATCCTTTATGTAGCAAAGGATAAGCCTGGACAAATTCTAATAATGAAGAAGGTGCTCCCGAGGACACATTTGGAATTATCGTCAAGCTAGTTTTCATCACGCTCATAAGATTCGCGTTCGTACTTTGATAATTTGATATGTGGGTGGACCGACACTTGGGTACTGTCCTAACTTGGACAAGCATCCCACTTATGATTAACCCCTATTGCAAGCGTCCGCAACTACAAAAAGGAGTATTAAGGTAAACCTAACCACAACATTAAACATATGGATCCATATCAGCCTTAATCTAAGCAACGCATAAACCAGGGTTTAAGCTTCATCACTCTAGCAACCCATCATCTACTTATTACTTTCCTACGCCTTCCTCTAGGCCCAAATAATGGTGAAGTGTCATGTAGTCGACGTTCACATAACACCACTAGAGGAAAGACAACATACATCTCATCAATATATCGAATGAATACCAAATTCACATGACTACTAATAGCAAGACTTCACCCATGTCCTTAGGAACAAACATAACTACTCACAAAGCATATTCATGTTCATAATCAGAGGAGTAATAATATGCGTAAAGGATCTGAACATATGATTTTCCACCAAGTAAACCAACTAGCATCAACTACAAGGAGTAATCAACACTACTAGCAACCCACAGGTACCAATTTGTGGTTTTGATACAAGATTGGATACAAGAGATGAACTAGGGTTTTGAGAGGAGATGGTGCTGGTGAAGATGTTGATGGAGATTGACCCCCTCTCGATGAGAGGATCGTTGGTGATGACGTTTGTGATGATTTCCCCCTCCTGGAGGGAAGTGTCCCCGGCAGAACAGCTCCGCCAGAGGCCTAGATTGATTCCGCCAAGGTTCCGCCTCGTGGCGGCGGAGTTTCGTCCCGTAAGCTTGCCCACGATTTTTTCCAGGGTAAAAGTGATGATATAGCATAAGATGGACGCCGGAGGCCCACGAGGGGGGCCAGGAGATAGGGGGATGCGCCCTATAGGGGGGGCGCCCCCTGTCTCCTGGACAGGGTGTGGGCCCCCTGGCCTATTTCTTTTGCTCAATAATTCTTATAAATTCCAAAAAGATGTTTCGTGGAGTTTCAGGACTTTTGGAGTTGTGCAGAATAGGTTTCCAACGTTTGCTCCTTTTCCAGCCAGAATTCCAAATTGCCGCATTCTCTTCATGGTAAACCTTGTAAAATAAGAGAGAATAGCCATAAGTATTGAGATATAATGTGTAATAACATCCCATAATGCAATAAATATTGATATAAAAGCATGATGCAAATGGACGATCAACTCCCCCAAGCTTAGACCTCGCTTGTCCTCAAGCGGAAGCCGAAATCGAAAAATATGTCCACATGTTTAGAGATAGAGGTGTCGATAAACATAAAATACGGACATGAGGGCATCATGATCATTCTAATAACAGCAACATATATGGATTTTGTCATATGATTTCCTCTGCTCAAGTAATAAGCAATTCACAATGTCAAGTATGGTTCAAAAACTTCATTGGGAACTAACAAACTATAATCTCAATCATTGAAGCAATCGCAATTTATCGTAACATCAGAAAGAGTCAATAATAGAGCTTTTCAGCAAGCTCACATACTCAACTATCTCGTAGTCTCCTATAATTGTTAACACTCACGCAATACTTGTGGTTATAGAGTTTCAGCCGGACACCAAGAAAGATTGGGGCTTATTGTGTTGCCTCCCAACGTATTCACCTTTAGGTGATGTCAACAATAATTGCCTATGCCAACTTACATCCAATTGGATATATGTATCATGATCTTTCACACACGAGGAGCTTGGCAAAGGATAAAAATAAAAATGGAAAGGTGAGCATCACCTTGACTCAAGAATGAAGTAAAACATAAAGTAAAAGATAGGCCCTTCGCAGAGGGAAGCAGAGGTTGTCATGCGCATTTAGGGTTGATGCATAAAGTCTTAGTGCAAAAGAACGTCACTTTATATTGCCCCTTGTATGTGGACCTTTATTATGCAGTCCGCCGCTTTTATTACTTCCACAACAAGTTCGCATAAAGCTTATTTTCTCTGCACTAATAAGTCATACATATTTAGAGAGCAATTTTTACTGCTTGCACCGATGACAACTTACTTGAAGGATCTTATTCAATCCATAGGTAGGTATGGTGAACTCTCATGGAAAAACTGGGTTTAAGGATATTTGGAAGCACAAGTAGTATCTCTACTTGGTGCAAGGAATTTGGCTAGCATGAGGGGGAAAGGCAAGCTCAACATGTTTGGAAGATCAATGACAATATACTTTAACTGAGATGTCGGAAAACATAAACCATTACGTTGTCTTGCTTGTCCAACATCAACTCTTTTAGCATGTCATACTTAATGAGTGCTTCACAATCATAAAAGATGTCCAAGATAATATATTTATATGTGAACCCCCCTTTCCTTATCACTTCCTATTAATTGCAACAATGGCCAAGGCTACGTTCATCAACTCTCAACAATTTTTATGCCTCATACTTTCTATGTCGAAGTTATCACTATCCATAAGATCAATATGAACCCTTTTGTTCTTTCTACCTTCTCAAGATCATAGAAACTTAGCGAAGCCCTTGACTCAACACTAATCTTTATTATAAATAGCACACGGACTAGCTTACATAAAGAGATCACAGAGCAAAACTCAAAACTACTTGCTATCAAAACTTCAATCTATAGATCAAGATACTACTAAAAGGATCAAACTAAATAAAGCGATAAAGATAGGAGTGTGATGGTGATAGGATACCGGGGCACCTCCCCCAAGCTTGGCAGTTGCCAAGGGGAGTGCCCATACCGATGTGATTATTTCTTCGGAGGTGATGGAGGTGGTGATGATGACGGTGGATAATCGCACATCGAGCGTAATAGCTCCTCCAACTTGCGGATCATGCCCTTGAGCCCAGCAATATGATCCTTCAACAAAATATTCTCCTGTGTGAGATACTTGTTCTGTATGCGGGCTAATTCAATCATCTTGAACGCTTCAATCTCTGTTGGAGTGAAAAGGTTAGGTAAAGGTTGAGCGATGTCTTCTTCTTTCACCACCGGAGCTTGAACCTCCATGGCCTTCTTGATCCCTTCATCCTTGTTGATCTCTTCTGGCTCCTCTCTTTTCAACTCTATCTTCAATAGACAAGCATCCTTGTCTTCGTTGTTGGAGGAGGGAGAAGTCATGTGCTCTAAATCTGCAATAGAGACAGCTCGAAACGAAAACATAGGATATTTGCGTGATACGGTGGTCAAAACCTTCGGGAATATATATAATGAATTTTTACCGGCCAAAATACGTAACATACAAGAAAACGGAGTCCGGGAGGCACACGAGGTGCCCACGAGACAGGGGGCGCGCCCTACAGGGGGGGGGCGCCCTCCTCTCTCGTGGGAGCCTTGTGTCCCTTTCGGACTACTTCTTTCTTCCTAAAATTCTTAAATAATCCAAAACTGATAAAAATTGCCATTAGAGTTGTTTTGGAGTCGGTTTACTTACTGCATTCACGCACTCTATGCCTTTTCGAGTCCGGAACATTCTAAAAGTGTCTCTTATGTATTCCTCGTGAGTTATGGTTTCAATAATATTAGTTTCAACATTGATAGGATTACCTAAAATATAATATTTAATTCTTTGACCGCTTACCACCCTCGGATTTGTGCCTTCAAAGTTGTTGATTTTATAGCACCGTAATGATAGACCTCCTCGATAACGTAGGGACCCTCCCATTTTGAGAGAAGTTTTCCTGCAAAAAATCTTAAACGAGAGTTGAACAATAACACATAATATCCTACGTTAAACTCACGCTTTTGTATCCCCTTATCATGCCAGCGTTTGACCTTTTCTTTGAAAAGCTTGGCATTCTCATATGCTTGGTGAGGGAGTCCTGGATTAGGGGGTGTCCGGATGGCCGGACTATGACCTTTGGCCGGACTCCTGGACTATGAAGATAAAAGATTGAAGACTTTGTCCCGTGTCCGAATGCGACTTTCCTTGGCGTGGAAGACAAGCTTGGCGATACGGATATGTAGATCACCTTCCATTGTAACCGACTCTGTGTAGCCCTAACCCTCTCCGGTGTCTATATAAACCGGAGGGTTTTAGTCCCAGAGGATCTAACAACAATCATACGATAGGATAGCTTCTAGGGTTTAGACTCTCTGATCTTGTGGCAGATCTACTCTTGTACTACCCATATCATCAATATTAATCAAGCAGGAGTAGGGTTTTACCTCCATCGAGAGGGCCCGAACCTGGGTAAAAACATCGTGTCCCTTGTCTCCGTTACCATCCGCCTAGACGCACAGTTCGGGACCCCCTACCCGAGATCCACCGGTTTTGACACCGACATTGGTGCTTTCATTGAGAGTTCCTCTATGTCGCCACCTTTAGTCCCGATGACTCCTTCGATCATCAACAACGACGCGTCCAGGGTGAGACTTTTCTCCCGGACAGATCTTCAGATTCGGCGGCTTTGCACTACGGGCCAATTCGCTTGGCCATCTGGAGCAGATTGAAAGCTACGCCCCTGGCCATCAGGTCAGATTTGGAAGTTTGAACTACACGACCGACGTCCGCGGAGACTTGATCTTCGACGGGTTCGAGCCACAGCCAAGCGCGCCGCCTTTACGATGGGCACGATCTAGCTCGCCACGAACAAAGGTCTCGGAGGTCAAGATCGTCCGGCCCGACCCTTAGCTCGGTGCCGACTGCGCCAATCGAGGATGGGTGGCTGGACACCACCTCGGGGGCTGCAATCTCTACGGTGATCGAGCCGAACACCATACCCGGCCTTTGCGACGCTCGTGCCTCCAAGGTGCCGGACTCCTTTCCGGACTCAACCTTCCGCTACCGCCAATCGAATCCGATTACGCCGATCATGGGGTACACCACCGCGGACATCTTTCAGCACTCGCCCTTTGGTGACATTCTATATTCACTAAAGTCTCTCTCTTTATCAGGAGAGCCCTGGCCGGACTATGGTCGGCAAGGTTGAGATGTGGACGACGAAGAAATTCAAAGCCCACCCACCACCCACCACCCAACACCCACTAAAGTTATGTGGATGATTTAACCGACATGCTCGACTTCGACTCCGAAGACATCGACGGTATGGACGACGATGCAGGAGATGAACAAGAACCAGCGCCTACAGGGCACTAAAAGGCCACCTCGTCATATGACATATACATGGTGGACACCCCAAAAGAAGGGAACGGCGACGGAACAACGGAGGATGACCCCTCCAAGAAACAGCCTAAGCACCGGCGTCAGCGGCACCGCTCTAAATCCCGCCACAACAAAAATGGCGATTCCGGCACCGGAGACAATAACACCCTGGACAGTGCCGAAGACAACCCCTCCAAAGCAGGATTCAAAGACAGAGGATGGAGAAGCCAGCCCTCATGAGAGAGCAGCAGATAGAGAGGTAGAGGACGATAATTACATGCCTCCCTCCGAAGACGAGGGAAGCCTCGACGACGAAGAATTTGTCGTGCCTGAGGATCCCGTCGAATAAGAGCGTTTCAAACGCAGGCTCATGGCCACGGCGAGCAGCCTCAAGAAAAAACAGCAACAGCTTAGAGCTGACCAAGACTTGCTAGCCGACAGATGGACTGATGTCCTTGCGTCCGAAGAGTACGAACTCGAACGCCCCTCCAAGAGCTACCCAAAACGCAGGCCTCTACCTCGATTAGAGGAGGAAGCACCTAGACCTACATCACCCAAGATGATACGGCCGACCGCCACCTCGTACACGACAGAGAGGCCTCTCGCCCTCCACTCAAGCCATGGGGAAATGTGCCGCACTGCGAGATATATTGAGGACAAGGCAAGGCAAACAAGATCGATCTATGGATCGCGTGGGCGCCCAAGACACGTGGACGATAACCGTCATGCCGGATATAGTAAATCCGCCGGCCCAACACACAGACAAAGCTCATTTGAGCTACGCCGTGATATAGCCCAATAAAGAGGCGCCAAGACACCCACTATGCTTCACATATAAAGTAATGGATCATCAAATCCCCGAGGGTTTCAAACCCGTAAACATCGATTTATACGATGGCACAACAGACCCTGCGGTATGGATCGAGGACTATCTCCTTCATATCCACATGGCCTGCGGTGATGATCTACACGCCATCAAATACCTCCCACTCAAGCTTAAAGGACTAGCTCGGCATTGGCTTAACAGCTTGCCAGCAGAATCAATTGGTTGTTGGGAGGACCTGGAAGCCGCATTCCTCGACAACTTCTGTGGCACCTATGTGCGACCACCAGACGCCGATGACCTAAGCCACATAATCCAGCAGCCAGAGGAATCGGCCAGGCAATTGTGGACACGGTTCCTAATGAAGAAAAATCAAATAGTCGACTGTCCGGACGCAGAGGCCCTTGCAGCCTTCAAGGATAACATCCGTGACGAGTGGCTTGCCCGGCACCCACACGACACTCATGACCCGCTTTTGCGTGGGAGAAGACAGCTGGCTAGCTCGTAGTAATAACATGACCAATATACCTGGTAATTCGGATACCAAGGACAGCATGGGCAGGTCGCATTGCAACAAGCAAAAGCACTGCATTAATGGCGACAATGCTGAGGATACGGCAGTTAATGCCAGATTCAGAGGCTCTAAACCCGGTCAGCGGAAAAAGCCATTCAAAAGAAATACTCCGGGCCCGTCCAATTTGGAATGAATACTCGATCGCTCGTGCCAGATACACGGCACCCCCGAAAAACCAGCCAACCACACCAACAGGGATTGTTGGGTGTTCAAGCAGGCAGGCAAGTTAAACACCAAAAACAATGACAAGGGGCTTCATAGCGATGACGAGGAGGAGCCCCGGCCGCCGAACAATAGGGAACAGAAGGGTTTCCCCCCACAAGTGCGGACGGTGAACATGATATACGCAACCCACATACCCAAGAGGGAGCGGAAGCGTGCACTCAGGGACGTATACGCGTTGGACCCAGTCGCCCCAAAGTTCAACCCATGGTCCTCCTGCCCGATCACTTTTGATCAAAGGGACCACCCCACTAGTATCCGCCATGGAAGATTCGCCGCATTGGTTTTAGACCCAGTCATTGACGGATTTCACCTCACTAGAGTCCTTATGGACGGCGGCAGCAGCCTGAACCTGCTTTATCAGATACAAAGTAAAAATGGGCATAGATCCCTCAAGGATTAAACCCACAAAGACGACCTTTAAAGGTGTCATACCAGGTGTAGAGGCCAATCAGAAGGCTCAGTTACACTTGAGGTGGTCTTCGGATCCCCGGATAATTTCCAAGCGAGGAGTTAATCTTCGACATAGTCCCGCTCCGCAGTGGCTATCACGCGACCGCTTCGGACGAACCGTGACGGTAAAGTTCAATGCAAAGGTCAAGACCACGCATACCTCAAGCTCAAGATGCCAGCCCTCGAGAAATTGCGAAAGCAAAGGCGATACATAACTACGCCTGGAAATACCATGGGCATAGTGGGAGGGGCACGACCACGGCACGCCCAAAATACGGCTCAACCGCACAAGGGGCTCCCGATTTTGTCATTCCTTTTTTTCCTTTTTCTTCTTTCTTACTTTCAGGACTCCACTTTCCGGAAGGCCTGTCTGGCAGCATAATCGCCGAACACACGATGCAACAGCCAGGGAGGCAGAAAGCTACATCGAGTGTCCAAGTGGTCTCTATAACGAGCAGTATACTTTTTTCACATATAATCCCGCAGCTCGCCCCTGGAGGGGGGACATGTTAAATAGTCCCATCTCTTGCTTATCGCACTATTTGTATCGTTCTGCTTTTATCGCAGACTTTTCGAAATAAACAATGCATAGCTTTTGTCTATTATTGCATTACCTTTTTTATATATAAAAATATGTTCAGTTATGACATTATGCAACCGTACACTTTGGTACGGCCAATACACCAGGGGCTTACGCACCCCAGAATATGGTGTGAGAAGTCCGAACACTCTCATGAGTGCGGCACCCCGAACTTATAGCATTATATGCATCGGCTCCGAATCATGTCTTGGGTCAATAGTTGGGTTTGCCCAGCTCCCATGTTTTGGTACCTTACGTTCCGTTATTGTAACGCCCTCGATGCGGCTATATCTCCCACGTGTCGAGGCACGACTTAGAGGCATAACCGCATTGAAAGCAATGTCGCAAGTGAGGTAATCTTCACACAACCCATGTAATACATAAGGGAAAGAGATACATAGTTGGCTTACATGCCACTTCACACAATACATAAATAAACATCCATCATTCATAGTACACTCAAGGTCCGACTACGGAACCAAAATAAAGAAGATACCCCAAATGCTACACAGATCCCCGATCGTCCCAACTGGGCACCACTACTGATCATCAGGAAAAGACACATAGTAACGACCACGTTCCTCGTCGAACTCCCACTTGAGTTCGGTTGAGTCACCTGCAGACCGCATCGCCGGAACCTGCAACTCGCTTTTGAAGTATCCGTGAGTCACAGGGACTCAAAGAATCTCACACCCGCGAGATCAAGACTATATAAGCTTATAGGAAGGACAGAGTAGTAAAGTGGAGCTGCAGCAAGTTTACTAGCATATATGGTGGCTACTTCAAGAAAAGAGAGCGAGAAGAGGAGCAAAGCACGGTCGTGAAGCTAGTAGCGATCAAGAAATGATCCTGAACTACTTACGCCAGACATAACTCCAACATCGTGTTCACTTCCCGGACCACGAGAAGAGACCATCACGGTTACACACGCCGTTGATGTGTATTTTAGTTGAGGTCAACTTCGGATTTTCTACAACCGGACATTAACAAATTCCCATCTGCCTCATAAATCATGGGCACGGCTTTCGAAAGATATTACCCTGCAGGGTGTCCCAACTTAGCCCATTATAAGCTCTCACGGTCAACGAAGGATATTCCTTCTACCGGAAGACCCGATCAATCTCGGAATCCCGGACTACGTGACATTTCGACAAAGAATAAAACAAGACCAGCAAAGCCGCCTGATTGTGCCGACAAATCCCGATAGGAGCTGCACATATCTCGTTCTCGTGGCACATCCGGATAGGTCAGCCTACGAGTAAAACCAGACACTCGAGTTGCCCTGGTGGCCCCGCAGTCGCCTGGTTCGGGCCAAAGACTCAAGGAGCACTGGTCCGGGGGTTAAAATAAAGATGACCCTCGGGCTCGCGAAAACCGGGGAAAAGGCTTAGGTGGCAAATGGTAAAACCAAAGTTGGGCCTTTTTGGAGGAGTCTTATTCAAAGCGAACTGTCAAGGGGGTCCCATAAATCACCCAACCGTAAGGAACGCTAAATCAAGGAACATAACACCGGTATGACGGAAACTAGGATGGCAAGAGTGGAACAAAACACTGTGCATAAGGCCGAGCCTTCCACCCTTTACCAAGTATATAGATGTATTAATTATAGCATATATATATTGTGATATCCCCAACAAGTAAACATGTTCCGATCAGGAACAACATCTCCATGTTCCAACAAGGAACAAACTTCAACTTCACCGCAACTAGCAACGCTATAAGAGGGCTGAGCAAAGCGGTAACATAGTCAATCAACGGTTTGCTAGGAAAGGATGGTTAGGGCTGACATGGCAATATGGGTGGCATGATATAGCAAGTGGTAGGCATCGCAGCATAAGCATAGCAAAAGAGCGAGCAACTAGCATAGCAAAGATAGAAGTGATTTCGAGGGTATGGTCATCTCGCTCGCAATGTTCTCAGAGTTGTCGAAAGCTTGATCCTCGTAAAGCGTTCTCAACAGGTTCCTCGCTCACGCACTCGCCTCCCGGCTCTACCCAAAGCAACAACACAAACAAAGGAACCACAATAAATCACGGTGCAATGCACAAACAACATGATGCAAAACATGACATGATATGCGAGATGTGATATGCAATGCGATAAAGCGCCCGGAAGGAAAATGATGAACCAGGCATCAACTTGGCAAACCAAGTATGCCACTGAAAGATGAGATGATTTCGTTGAAATCGATATAAAGATCACCGAATCGGATGCACGGTTTGGAAATGACAAGCACAAGAATGGCACAAATCTGCCATTAACGCATGATGCCACTTAGCAAGCAACAATAAATTAAGCTACTGCACCCAAACGTATCAACAAAGTATATGGCAGTGATCTACACAAGATGCTTGACAAAAGATGAGCACTGAGCTTCAAGCTAAATCACACCATAACAGGTTCAAACAAGCATGGCAAAAGTGCACAAAATATCAGGCTGGACATGGCAAAAACAGCATCAGGTTGCAATGTTCAGAGCAAGAAAACTACATTCTACAGGAACTTAAAATAGCAAAACAAGGCATGGCATGAATCTACTCAAAGCATAGAACAAAAGTCCCTTACTGACCATAAGCCAAAAGGATCCGAAAATATAGTAACACCCATGTCAATATTGAAAGTTTCGTTAACAGATTCAGCAACATGGCATGTCAAAAACTGATAACAAGTAGGCACGTTTAAGAGCTCGATGCACTCGCTAAAGAGCCTTATATGATAAACTAGGCATACACACATCAATAAGACATGGCATAGAAGACATAAATGGCAAGAACAATAACATAGCATAAATGGATCAACCACAACAAGCTTGGCAAAATTGAATAACACGTAAACAATCTGCCAGGAAACATTTGATAGCAAAAGTAGAGCTCGATTGACTCAAGCTATGGCACTCCATAATTGCAAACAAGGGCATGGGTGGATAGAGCAAGACATTTTAACAAAACATCCTTACTGAAGTATCTCAAAATATGCATGGATCTCTCGGTAGCATGAAGTTAATATGGCATCAAAATATCAGCTAAACAGGGCTGAAAACAGCAACATCAGGACACCTACTTTGCATGCTTGTGCTAGTCACCACATAGATCACAAAAATACATAGAATACACCCCTGGAAAAATGGCATGGCATATTACAAAACACATGTAGGACTCAAATTCATAGGGTGCACACATCAATCATGGCAAAAATAACAAAAGTGCAAGTTCTGTTAAGAAACAGAAACTAACATCACATAGCACTATTCTAACAGCATTACGGGCATCAAGATAAGCTCAAATGAAAATGATGCAATGAGATGAAATGATCTACTCTTCGAGGCGAACATTTTGACATATTATACGCGCAAAATGGATCTACAGATGCAAAGATATACCACTTTGAAAATGCAACAAAAATCAATAATATATAAAGACTTGGGAAAAAAAAGGAAGGGGAGACAGGTCAACGGGCCACAGGCTCCGAGGCCGGATCGGCGACGGGCGGGCGGGCGGGCCGGGCTCGCCGGAGGAGGAGGCATCCGGGCGGGGCCGACCGGAGGAGGGAGGCGGCGCCGAAGGCGACGGCGGCGGGGGCCGGCGCGGCCGGGCGGGATCCGGCGGCGGCGACCGGCGCGAGGCGCGGGGTGGCCGGAGCGGCCGGGCGGCGGCGAGGCGAGGCGGCGGGGCCTCGGGCGCCTGGGGAGGGGCGGCGCGGCGACCGGGCATGGGCCGGCTGTGGCTCACGGGTTCATGGGCTGGCGCGGCGGCGGCGGCCATGTGTCGCGTCCCGAGTGGCCGGGCGCGGCGGCGGCTGGCGGGGCGGACGTGTCCGGGCGGAGCGGACGCTTCGTCCGGGCGCGAGGTAGGGGAAGGCTAGGGTTAGACCCGAGATTTGGAGGGGGGAGGTGTTTAAATAGGCATAGAGGGAGCTAGAAGAGTCCAAATGAGGTGTAGTTTTCGCCCACACGATCGTGATCGAACGACGGAGAGCATGAAAGTGACTTAGATGGGTTATTGGGCTGTTTTGGAGGGTGTTGGGCTGCAACTTAAAAGAGGCCTTTGCGAGAGTGCGTTAACCGTTGAAGTACCAAACGAGCTCCAAATGACCCGAAACTCGACCGGTGGTCTACGGGTGGTATACCAAGGCCACTAGACAAACCTCGGTCCATTTCGAGAAGGTTTAGTACCCGCACACGGAAAAACGTAAAAGGGACCGCCGGGGGAGATAGGAGTGTCGGATTGCAAAACGGACAACGGGGAAAATGCTCGGAAACATGAGACGAACACGTATGCAAATGCGATGCACATGATGACATGATAAAATGCATGACATGGACAAAATGCAAAATGAAGAAAAAGCCAACCACGGGGGAAATATCATATCACAATGCCGAAAATGGCAAGAGTTGGAGTTACAAATATGGAAAGTTACATCCGGGGTGTTACAACACTCCACCACTACAAGAGGATCTCGTCCCGAGATCTAGGACTGAAAGAACTCCGGATATTCAGAACGGAGGTGATCCTCGCGCTCCCGTGTAGCTTCTCGGTCGGAATGGTGTGACCACTTCACTTTCAGGAATTTGATTGACTTGTTGCGTAGTCTTGCGCCGGTTTCTTCAAGAATAGCAACGGGTGCTCATGATAAGAGAGATCTTCTTGAAGGTCAATCTCTTCAAGTTGATAGTGCGTTCAGGAGTCTTGAAGCACTTGCGATGGTTGTGACACGTGAAACACATCGCACGCTTGCAAAGTTGGATGGAAGCTCGTTGATAGGCGAGATCGCCTCTTTTCCCAATGATCTTGAAAGGACCCACGTATCTAGGGGCAAGCTTCCCTTTGATACCGGAGCGACGAAAGTGCCTTTCATTGGAGAGACGCGGAGGTAGACATGGTCTCCGATTTCAAAAGCCACATCACGGTGCTTATCATCATAATAGCTCTTCCGGGCGCTGATTGCGCTGCTTTGAGATTCTCACGAATGACTTGGCACATTTCTTCCTTCGTGGATCAAGTCATTGCCAAGAAGTTGGCGCTCACCTGTCTCGCACCAATTGAGAGGAGTACGGCACTTTCGCCATAGAGAATTTCGAATGGGGCCTTGCCCGAACTCGCTTGGAAGCTGTTGTTGTAGGAGAACTTCGGCATATGGAAGACAATCTTCCCACTTCATACCGAAGGAAATGACACAAGCCCCGAGCATATCTTCAAGGATTTGATTGACTCGCCGACTTGGCCACTTGTTTGAGGGTGGAAAGCTGTCCGAAACGAATATTGGTGCCCATGGCCTTCCGAAAAGAATCCCGAACTTGGAGGTGAAGATGCTGCCACGGTCCGAAGAGATCAATTGTGGAATGCCGTGCAAGGAGACAACTCGGAGGTGTATAACTCTGCCAACTGAGCTGCTGTGATGGATTCTTTGATAGGAAGAAAATGAGCCACTTTAGTAAGCTTGTCAATGACAACGAAGATAGCATCATTTCCATGCTTGGACTTAGGAAATCCAGTCACGAAGTCCATTTCAATATGATCAAACTTCCATTCTGGAATAGCAAGAGGTTGAAGGAGACCAGCTGGTCTTTGGTGTTCGCTTTCACTCTTCTCGCAGACATCACACTCATTCACGAATTGAGCAATTTCTCGCTTCATTCGAGTCCACCAATATGACCGCTTGAGATCATGGTACATCTTCGCATTTCCAGGATGAATGGATAGAAGCGAATTGTGAGCCTCGCTCATAATGACTTTTCAGAGATCACCCTTTGGAACCACAATCCGTCCTCAAGAAAAGAATATCTTTGTCATCAACGTGGAAGCACTTGTACTTGGAAATGCCCTTGTCGATACCACGCTTTCACCTTTTTCACCATGGTATCCAGAAGTTGAGCCTCCCGAATCTGATCTTCCAAAGTAGGAGAGACTATGAGGTTGGCAAGAAAGCCTTGAGGAACAACTTGAAGATTCAGCTATGGAAAGCTTCACAGTAGATCCGGCTGAAAGGGCTTGAGGATTAGACTGCTGCAAGAAGCCTTCCCGCTCAAAGCATCTGCAATGACATTGGCCTTGCCCGAGTATATTCAATACTTGGGTTGTACTCTTGAATCATTTCGACCCATCGAGTCCGCCTCGAGGTTGAGGTTGGGCTGAGTGAAAATGTACTTGAGACTCTTGTGATCGGTGAAAATGTCCACTTTCCTTCCCAACAAGAGATGTCTCCACGTTATCAATGCATGGACAATCGCCGCCAACTCAAGATCGTGAGTGGGGTAGTTCTTTAGTTGGGCTTCAACCTGGCGAGAGGTATAAGCCACAACTCTCTTCTCTTGCATTAACACAAAGACCGAGACCTTGAAGAGAAGCATCACAGAAAACTTCGAATGGCTTGGATTCATCAGGAGGAGTCAAGACAGGAGCTGTGACGAGTTTCTCTTTGAGGGTATTGAAAGCAACATCACAATCAGGAGACCAGACATACTTCACATGCTTCTGGAGGAGGTTGGAAAGAGGCTTTGCAATCTTGGAGAAGTTCTCAACGAATCTTCGGCAATAGCTTGCAAGACCAAGAAAATCATGGAGCTGCTTGACATTCTGAGGAGGTTCCCAATTCACAATTGCGGACACCTTCTCGGGATTAACAGCGATGCCCTTGGCGGAGATGATATGACCAAGATAAAGCACTTCATCGAGCCAAAATTCACATTTGGAGAACTTCACATAGAATTGATACTCTCTCGAGCTTGTCTAGCACCAATCGCAAATGTTTGGCATGATCCTTCTTATTCTTGGAGAAGACCAAAATATCATCAAGATAGACCAAGACGAATTCATTGGTGTAGGGATTGAAGATGAAATTCATCACCCGAGAGAATGTTGGAGGAGCATTGACAAGGCCGAAAGACATGACAGTATATTCATAAGAACCAAAGCTTGTTCTGAATGCTGTCTTGGGAATATCTTGTTCACGAATGCGAATCTGATGATAACCCATAATGAAGGTCAAGCTTGGAGAACACTTTAGCACCTTTGAGTTGCTCGAAAAGCTCATTGATGTTGGGAAGTGGATACTTGTTCTTGATTGTCTTCTTATTCAATGGACGGTAATCGACGCAAAAGTCGGGTCCGTGCCATCCTTCTTCTGGACAAAAAGAACACCACAACCCCAAGGAGATGAACTCGGCCTGATCAAACCCAGACGCTCTTGTTCATCGAGCTGCTTCTTCAATTCCTTCAGCTCATTAGGTCCAAGCTTGTATGGACGCTTGCAAACTGGTTCAAAGGCCGTGCTCAAGATCAATAACGAACTCAATCGGGCCGATGAGGAGGCATACCCGGAAGCTCTTCCGGAAAGACATCTTGGTACTCACAAACGATCGGAATCGAGAGATAGCATCCAATTCGCCCTTCTCATTGAGAGAAAACAACCGAATGGTTTCATCACGAGCGGCATAGATGATCACATCATTAGAAGAGTGAGTCAATTGAATTTCCCGGCAGCACAATCAAGCCGAGCTTTGTGCCGAGAAAGCCACCATCCCGAGAATAAGATCAATATCCGAGTCACCAAGAACAATTGGTTTAGCCAGAAATCTATAATCGCCCATCTTGATACCGACATTCGAACCACCAAGCTAGAACTCATGTGCTTGCCTGGGAAACAATTGCTAGAGGTTTAACCAAGAATTCAAGTGAAATCATGCTTGGCAAAAACGGTCTCGACATGAAACAATGCGATGCACCAAAGATCAAATAAGACTTTTGCAGAATATCATTAATCGAGAGATTACCCATTATCACATCGAAGATTCCTCTCGCTTGAGCTGCATTCATCATATTCACCTTGGCATGCTTTGGATTATGCTTGACCACCGCATTGCTGGAAGATTTCACAGAGGAGGAGGCGGAAGGCGCCTTTGGTTGAAGCATTTGTTCGCATAGTGACCTTTCTCACGACATTTGTTGCAAGTCACCTCGAGAGCGGACGGTGGTAAGGAGCACTTGACCTTGGAGCTTGAGAATTAGACTTGTTCGATAGCTTGGGTTGGGTGGGTGGGAAGATCCACGCACCACCTGAGTTCTTCACGATAAGGCCGACGGAACGGAGGAGGAGGAAGGTAAAACTTCGCCGCTTAGCTGCCACTTGAGAGGAAGAAGAAGACTGAACTGCATCCCCGATTCTCTTCTTAGAAGCCTCACATTTGAGCTGGGCAGCTTCTTGCTTCAATGCCATGTTGTAGAAATCATCATACTTAATCGGCTCAAAAAGCACAAGAGCTAATTGCAGATCTTCTCTCGCACCACCTCTGAATTGATAGATCATACTCTTTTCATCGTGCACGCCTTGCTTAGCAAAACGAGCGAGCTTCGAACTGGATATTGTATTGATAGACAGGACATGTTGCCCTGCTTGAGATTATGGAACTCCTCACGCTTGCTCTCAACAACACTTTTCGAATGTGATGAGCTCAAATCACGGCGGAACTCATCCTGTAATGACACGACCTCCTCTGGAATCTTTGTATTGTCGGTACCACTCAGCAGCTTGATCCTTGAGTTGAAACGATGCAAACTTGACAAAATCCTCGTGTCCGACATTGCTACAATCAAAATGCTTGCAGATGTCCACAAGCCAATCGCCGGCTCTGTGGCCTCGGCTACGTAAACCGAAAGACTTCGGCTGATTAGCGAGGAACCGACCGAGAGTAGCAAAATGCGGCTGATTGTTGCCTTGACCTTGATTGCCTTGATTGCCTTGCCCTTGAGTACGCTCTTGCAAGAGCTGCAAAATCATCTCGAGCATTGGCATTGGTGGCTGCCATGATAGCTTGCCATGCCTCCGGAGGCGGAGGTGGAGGTGGAGGTGGAGGGTCTGACCGATCCCCATCATTACGATCCGGATTCAGACGCGTTGGCGGAGCCATCTGAAGAGGGTGACATCCGTTAGTCCTTTGATAGACAAAAGATAAGTAGAATCAACGGATAGAAATTGCAACATATAGTCTTCACAATAAACATTCGAACAAGAATGAACGAATGAATTCCAAAGTTAATCATCACACGTCCATTAAGGTGAGAAGCCACTTAGATAAAGATATGGAAACAACATCTGTCTTAGAAACAAATCGAGTTTCACAACTGAAAACAAAAGGTTGGCTTCTAGAATGAGCCGGAACAAACACATGATAGAGATTTCGCCCAAAGTGTTCGTGGTGGGGCCCACACGGCACGACGATAGCGGACGTCACGAATGACAAACAAGACGCCCCGAATCAGCATAGCCAAGGATTCTTTAAGACGCCTCGCGACCATCAGTAAATCGACCGTGAATGGGCGGACCACTAAACTTTGAACCCCAATCTCAAATCATACATCTGTCGGAAAGATATCCTGTAAGCTACTAGAATTCCCACCTATAAACTCCCGAAACTTTCTGGTTATGCAATCTGGTGTTGGGGATACAGGGGACACAAAATATATCACCCAAACTAACAATACCTAGATCCAGCTGTATCCATCCGTCAACACATAACCAAGAAATCCTCGGAAATCGTGTACCTCGACCTTCGAAAACATCCGTTATACAAGTCATGGCACATACTCCCTTTTCGCCTCGATCGGGCTATCAGGGTTATCTCACCAACAATCGCACAAAAGAGATTTCGATGTCGGCAAAACTCAGGTATTCCAGAACTGCAACGATAAAATTGTGACGACAACACCTCGGAGCTCAACTCCCCGGGACACTGCCACAACCCCTAAATGTCAGGAGGCACCAAGAACAATGTTCTCGTCATAAAATCATCGGAACGATTCCAAGATACCCACGTGATCCTAAAATTTTTTTTAGTGAAATTTGAGGAGAGAAAAGTCAAAACACTACGTCAGGATACCTCACAGAGCTTAACGAAGGACCGGAAGTAAAAAGAATCCTACTCTCCGATATATATAATCCTAAGACTCAAAACATTTTTCCATTCTAGACTCAACAACGCCAAAGAAACAATCAAGTAGGGGGCTCCTAAGTCGGGAAGGCTCGATTACCAACTTGTAACGCCTCGATGCGGCTATATCTCCCACGTGTCGAGGCACGACTTAGAGGCATAACCGCATTGAAAGCAATGTCGCAAGTGAGGTAATCTTCACACAACCCATGTAATACATAAGGGAAAGAGATACATAGTTGGCTTACAAATGCCACTTCACACAATACATAAATAAACATCCATCATTCATAGTACACTCAAGGTCCGACTACGGAACCAAAATAAAGAAGATACCCCAAATGCTACACAGATCCTCGATCGTCCCAACTGGGCACCACTCATCGATCATCGTGAAAAGACACATAGTAATGACCACGTTCCTCGTCGAACTCCCACTTGAGTTCGGTTGAGTCACCAAGACCGCATCGCCGGAACTCGCAACTGTTTTGGAAGTATCTGTGAGTCACAGGACTCAGCAATCTCACACCAGCGAGATCAAGACTATATAAGCTTATAGGAAGGATGAGTAGTAAAGTGGAGCTGCAGCAAGCGACTAGCATATATGGTGGCTACTTCAAGCAAAGAGAGCGAGAAGAGGAGCAAAGCACGGTCGTGAAGCTAGCAGCGATCAAGAAATGATCCTGAACTACTTACGCCGACATAACTCCAACATCGTGTTCACTTCCCGGACTCCGCCGAGAAGAGACCATCACGGTTACACACGCCGTTGATGTGTATTTTAATTGAGGTCAACTTCGGATTTTCTACAACCGGACATTAACAAATTCCCATCTGCCTCATAACCGCTGGGCACGGCTTTGAAAGATATTACCTCGCAGGGTGTCCCAACTTAGCCCATTATAAGCTCTCACGGTCAACGAAGGATATTCCTTCTACCGGAAGACCCGATCAATCTCGGAATCCCGGACTACAGGACATTTCGACAAAGAATAAAACAAGACCAGCAAAGTCACGACAGTGCCGACAAATCCGATAGGAGTTGCACATATCTCGCTCTCGTGGCACATCCGGATAGGTCAGCCTACGAGTAAAACCAGACCTCGAGTTGCCTGCAGGGTGGCCCCAGCCTGCCCGGTTCGGGCCGTAACTCAAGGAGCACTGGTCCGGGGGTTAAAATAAAGATGACCCTCGGGCTCGCGAAAACCCGGGGAAAAAAGGCTTAGGTGGCAAATGGTAAAACCAAAGTTGGGCCTTGCTGGAGGAGTCTTATTCAAAGCGAACTGTCAAGGGGGTCCCATAAATCACCCAACCGTGTAAGGAACGCGAAATCAAGGAACATAACACCGGTATGATGGAAACTAGGGTGGCAAGAGTGGAACAAAACACCGTGCATAAGGCCGAGCCTTCCACCCTTTACCAAGTATATAGATGTATTAATTATAGCAGATATATATTGTGATATCCCCAACAAGTAAACATGTTCCGATCAGGAACAACATCTCCATGTTCCAACAAGGAAAAACTTCAACTTCACCTGCAACTAGCAACGCTATAAGAGGGCCGAGCAAAGCGGTAACATAGCCAATCAACGGTTTGCTAGGAAAGGATGGTTAGGGCTGACATGGCAATATGGGTGGCATGATATAGCAAGTGGTAGGCATCGCAGCATAGGCATAGCAAAAGAGCGAGCAACTAGCATAGCAAAGATAGAAGTGATTTCGAGGGTATGGTCATCTTGCTCGCAATGTTCTCAGAGTTGTCGAAAGCTTGATCCTCGTAAGCGTTCTCAACAGGTTCCTCGCTCACGTACTCGCCTCCGGCTCTACCCAAAGCAACAACACAAACAAAGGAACCACAATAAATCACGGTGCAATGCACAAACAACATGATGCAAAACATGACATGATATGCGAGATGTGATATGCAATGCGTATAAAGCGCCCGGAAGGAAAATGATGAACCAGGCATCAACTTGGCAAACCAAGTATTCCACTGAAAGATGAGATGATTTCGGTTGAAATCGATATAAAGATCACCGGAATCGGATGCACGGTTTGGAAATGACAAGCACAACAAGAATGGCACAAATCTGCCATTAACAGCATGATGCCACTTAGCAAGCAACAATAAATTAAGCTACTGCACCCAAACGTATCAACAAAGTATATGGAAGTGATCTACACAAGATGCTTGACAAAAGATGAGGACTGAGCTTCAAGCTAAATCACATCATAACAGGTTCAAACAAGCATGGCAAAAGTGCACAAAATATCAGGCTGGACATGGCAAAAACAGCATCAGGTTGCAATGTTCAGAGCAAGAAAACTACATGCTACAGGAACTTAAAATAGCAAAGCAAGGCATGGCATGAATCTACTCAAAGCATAGAACAAAAGTCCCTTACTGACCATAAGCCAAAAAGGATCCGAAAATATAGTAACACCCATGTCAATATAGAAAGTTTCGTTAACAGATTCAGCAACATGGCATGTCAAAAACTGATAACAAGTAGTCACATTTAAAAGCTCGATGCACTCGCTACAGAGCCTTATATGATAAACTAGGCATACACACATCAAGAAGACATGGCATAGAAGACATACATGGCAAGAACAATAACATAGCATAAATGGATCAACCACAAAAAGCTTGGCAAAATTGAATAACACGTAAACAATCTGCCAGGAAACATTTGATAGCAAAAGTAGAGCTCTATTGAGTCAAGCTATGGCGCTCCATAATTGCAAAAAAGGGCATGGGTGGATAGAGCAAGACATGTTTAACAAAACATCCTTACTGAAGTATCTCAAAATATGCATGGATCTCTCGGTAGCATCAAGTTAACATGGCATCAAAATATCAGCTAAACAGGGCTGAAAACAGCAACATCAGGACACCTAATTTGCATGCTTGTGCTAGTAACCACATAGATCACAAAAATACATGGCATACACCCCTGGAAAGATGGCATGTCATATTACAAAACACATGTAGGACTCAAATTCATAGGGTGCACACATCAATCATGGCAAAAATAACAAAAGTGCAAGTTCTGTTAAGAAACAGAAACTAACATCACATAGCACTCTTCTAACAGCATTACGGGCATCACGATGAGCTCAAATGAAAATGATGCAATGAGATGAAATGATCTACTCTTCGAGGCGAACATTTTGAGATATTACACGCGCAAAATGGATCTACAGATGCAAAGATATACTACTTTGAAAATGTAACAAAAATCAATAATATATAAAGACGGGAAAAAAAAGGAAGGGGAGAGAGGTCAACGGGCGGCGCGTGGCCCGAGGCCGGATCGGGCCGGCCGGATCGGCGACGGCGGCGGCGGCGCTGGCCGGGCCGGAGGAGCAGGCCGTGGGCGGGGCCGACCGGAGGAGGGAGGCGGCGCCGGGAAGGCGACGCGGCGGGCGCCGGCGGGCCGGGCGGATCCGGCGGCGGGCGATCGGCGCGAGGGCGCTGGTGTGGAGCGGGCGGCGGTGAGGCTGGCGGGGACCCGGCCGGTGGAGGAGACGAGGCGGCGGCGGGCCTCGGGCGCCAGGGGAGGCGGCGGCCTCGGGCGCCATGGGGCGGGGCGGGCGAGCCGTGGCGGGCTGCTGGGCTCAAGGGGCGCAAGGCGGCGGCGGCCACGTGTCGCGACCCGAGTGGCTGGCGCGGCGGCTGGCGGGCGGACGTGTCCGGGCGGAGTGACGCCGTCCCCGCGAGGTAGGGGAAGGCTAGGGTTAGACCCGAGATTTGGAGGGGGGAGGTGTTTAAATAGGCATAGAGGGAGCTAGAAGAGTCCAAATGAGGTGTAGTTTTCGCCCACACGATCGTGATCGAACGACGGAGAGCATAAAAGTGACTTAGATGGGTTATTGGGCTGTTTTGGAGGGGTGTTGGGCTGCAACTTAAAAGAGGCCTTTATGAGAGTGCGGTTAACCGTTGAAGTACCAAACGAGCTCCAAATGACCGAAACTTGACCGGTGGTCTACGGGTGGTATACCAAGGCCTCTAGACAAACCTCGGTCCATTTCGAGAAGGTTTAGTACCCGCACACGGAAAAACGTAAAAGGGACCGCCGGGGGAGATAGGAGTGTCGGATTGCAAAACGGACAACGGGGAAAATGCTCGGAAACATGAGACGAACACGTATGCAAATGCGATGCACATGATGACATGATAAAATGCATGACATGGACAAAATGCAAAATGAAGAAAAACCCAACCACGGGGGGAATATCATATCACAATGCCGAAAATGGCAAGAGTTGGAGTTACAAATATGGAAAGTTACATCCGGGTGTTACAGCTTATATCGGCTAAGGTAGACTGGAGAACCATCAGGATGTGCCCTGCTGAGCCGGGCTGAGCACCTCAGTGGAGAAAGCTAAAACTGACCGTCATGATAGGGCGAGAGCTGGTCGCTGTTCGAGAGGTTTTCGAGTCCCTAAAGACATATGCCGCTTAGAGCGAGGAGTCGTCTTTGTCCGGCCGAGGCGTGGATAGCGCCCCAAACTCGGTCTTCCGAATACTAGGGGCTTCGCCGAAATTTAAAATTATAGAATTCTATGGCTAAGTGAGAGTGTTCAAGCATTATAGTCCGATTGCGTTGTTCCTTGTGTTGAGCGCCTCAAGGACCCAATAATGGGAAAAAGAGCGCTCAAGTTTATCCCGAACACCCCAGCACTCGCGGCATGGGGGCAGAAGCCGACGACTCGCCATCTCTCAATTTTGATAAACGGCTGCACAGAAAGTAATATTTTAAATTCAAAAGCGTTGCTTAGCGCATATGAAACATGTTTTCATCATACAGGATTACAAATGCTAGTTTACTCAAAAATTACATCTTTGGAGCACTCATCCGCTATACGGCGGGCACCCTTCAGGACGCCCTCATAATACATCTCGGGCTTGCGATGCTCCTTGCCCGGCGGTGGTCCGTCCGTCACAAGCTTCTCAGCGTCCATCTTGCCCCAGTGCAGTTTAGCACGGGCAAGGGCCCTATGGGCACCTTCAATTCATATGGAGCGCTTGATGACTTCAAGCCTTGGACAGGCATCCACCAGCCGCCTTACCAGCCCAAAGTAGCTTCCAGACATGGCTTCCTGTGCCACACCGGATCATGAGACCCTTTATGGCCTGTTCGGCCAGCTTATGGAGCACGACTAGCTGCTTCAGCTGCTCGCTCAAGGGCACCGGGTGTCTGGCCTCAGCATGATGAGACCAGAACACCTTCTCCGTCGAGCTTCCCTCCTTGGCTCGGTAGAATGCGGCTGCGTCAGACACACTCCGGGGAAGATCTGCGAATACTCCTGGAGAGCTCCGGACTTGGGTAAGTAACAAGTAATTCACTTTCGCGTGCTTGCTTTCCATAAAGAATGCCTTACCCGCTGCTATCTTCTTCATCGCCTCAATTTCCTGGAGGGCTTTTTGGGCTTCGGCCTTGGCAGATTTGGCGCTCTCAAGCGCCAAGGCGAGCTTCGGACTCGGGTCGAGTCACGCCCAAACTCTCGTGTTTTTCCACGAGAGCCCGGAGCTCTTGCTGCACCGCCGCCACCCGCGCATCCTACTTCTCTCGCCGGTGCGCCCACGGCCGCATTGTTGGCCTTGGACAACGCTTCCTTCGTGGTCGCCACCTCGCTCGTGGCCCCTGCATACCCACGTTGATCCTGTCCTTTTTTTGCAACCACATCTTTTTTTATATACTTACATAAGGTATTACTTACCTTCCTTGTCCTCGAGCTGCTTCTTGGCAAGGCCGAGCTCGTCCTTGGACCGCTCGAGGCTTTACTTCAATACATTGACCTCCGCAGTTAGTGCGGCAGACGTCAGCAGCACAGCCTGCATTCCCATATTGACACACTTATGTTAGACTCCTGCGTATATCTTTTTGATCCTCAGTTCGGCTTTTCTTTCCGAACACCAAACCGAGCATCAGGGCTACCGTCTCATCCGTAATATTTTTACATATTTTAAATACATACCTCAAAGCTCGTAAGGAGGCTGCCATAGGCTTCGTCAGCCCGCTCTTGGCGGATCGAACCTTTCGGATCACCGCACTCATAATAGTGCGGTGTTTCGTCGATGGAGGCTATTAAGCACCTCCAGCAGATTATCCGGTGCCTCCGGATGGACGGAGGTCACCGCATCGTAGGCTTGCCCTTCTTAGTAGGGGGTCATTGCCGGATGCCGGAACCGCTGAAGGTTCGGTGCGGTGTCCGCCTAGGGCGGACTTAGAGCCCTTAGGGTTTTATCCCTTTTCGCCGAGCAGGAGGTCGCTTTGCGGCGCCCAGGACCATCTCTTCCTGGCTTGGCCTTTTGGGACGCCACCTCGGCGTCATCCGCGGGCGAGGAGAGGAGGCGGTCGGAAGTGAAGTATTGTTCACATCCGACGAACTCAGGGAACCGCCGACGAAGCGCCGAGCCCGCCTTGGGTGGACTGCATGATTATATCCGACGCCAAGGTACTGCGGCAACAAAGGAACACCATGTGTTATTCTCGTATCCGGAAACTTACGCTGCCAGGGCCTTGGCCCTAGATGGCCACTCCTCTTCGCCATCGTCGGCGTTGGTAGAGTAGTCCAGAGGAAGGGTCCTTCCCTTCTTGTACCCTCCGGCCCCCCCAGTTGGGGCGGCCTTCCTTTTCTTCTCTCCCCCCCGCTGGGGGAGAGACCTCTCTTCCTCCTCCTCGTCTTCATGGGAGGAGTCCGCCTCGGAGTCATCGGACGATGAGTCCGACACCACCTGGCGTCGGGAACTCCTTCGAGTTCCCGTGGCCTTCTTCTTGGCCTTCTTCTCCGGCACCACGTAAGTGCCGGAACCAGCAGCCCTGGCCAAGCGGCATCCGCTGGGTCTTCCGGCAAGGGAGCCGGACAGTCAATCTACCGGACGTCCTCGCCAATCCTGTCAAAGGTAAGGGAGTTTAGATCCCGTGATAGAGTAAAACTATGAAAACGAAAGTGTCCCGTAAAGGGCAAAATAACTTACCGCGTTGGCTTGATGCTGCTGCTGAATCTGCGATCCTCGGTAGCGGATGCGGGAGCCTCGGCACCCTTGAATAGCACCTTCCAGGCATCTTCATACGTAGTACCGAAGAGCCTGCTCAGGGTTTGGTGTTGTGCCGGATCAAACTCCCACAAGCTGAAAGCTCGTTGTTGGCACGGGAGGATCCGGCGGATGAGCATGACCTGGACTACATTGACGAGTTTGAGCTTCTTGCTCACCAGGTTTTGGACGCAGATTTGGAGTCCGAAGAGCTCCTCCAAATTACCCCATGACAAGCCCGTTTCTTTCCAGGAGGTGAGCCGTGTAGGCAAGCTAGATCGGAATTCGGGGGCCGCTGCCCATTCAAGGTCACGCGACTCGGTGATGTAGAACCACCCCGATTGCCACCCCTTTATGGTCTCCACGAAGGAGCCCTCGAGCCATGTAACATTGGGCATATTGCCCACCATGGCGCCTCCGCACTCCGCTTGTTGGCCTCCCACTACCTTCGGCTTGACACTGAAGGTTTTCAGCCATAAACCGAAGTGGGGCTGGATGCAGAGGAAGGCCTCGCACACGATGATAAACGTCGAGATATTGAGGATGAAGTTTGGGGCCAGATTGTGGAAAGTCAGGCCGTAGTAGAACATGAGTCCCCGGACAAATGGGTGAAGTGGGAAACCTAGCCCGTGGAGGAAGTGGGTGAGAAACACCACCCTCTCATGGGGCCTGGGGGTGGGGATGAGCTGCCCCTTGTCGGGAAGCCGGTGCACGATGTCATTAGACAAGTATCCGGCCTTCCTCAGCTTCTTGATATGTCCCTCCGTGACGAAGGAAACCATCCACTTGCCTCCCGCTCCGGACATGGCTGGAGAAGGTTGATGTGGGATGTGCGGACTTGGGCGCTGGAGCTCGAGTGTGCGAAAATGGATAAGCAAAGGAGGAAGAAGGCATAGATGGAACAGGTGGATCCTTATCCCCTTATATGGGCGGACAAAACAATGCGCCCCCACCCGCCTGGTAAAACTCGCTTATCTCCCAAGCACCGTAAATTAATGGCACGGTTGGGTTACCCACGTCCGTATTGATGAGAACCCCGGAATAAGGGGACACGATCTCTGCTTTAACAAGACGTGCCAAGGAAACCACCTCGCTAAGTGCGCTGAGGTGGGACAGTAAAAATGATTCGAATAAAGGCTTGGTCGTGGTGTGATGACATGCTGCGAAATACGTCAGCAGATTAGATTTGTAATATTGTTCTCTCTACGGCGGTATGTGGAAATTATTTTGCAGAGCCGGACACTATCCTTGTGTTCAAAATCTTCTATGAAGTATTCGGAGGAGGAACCCGCCTTGCAATGGCGAAGACAAACTGCGCTCCGGACCCGTCGACATTGAAGCCTATTTCAGGGGCTACTGAGGGAGTCCTGGATTAGGGGGTGTCCGGATGGCCGGACTATGACCTTTGGCCGGACTCCTGGACTATGAAGATACAAGATTGAAGACTTCGTCCCGTGTCCGGATGGGACTTTCCTTGGCGTGGAAGGGAAGCTTGGTGATATGGATATGTAGATCTCCTTCCATTGTAACAAACTCTGTGTAGCCCTAACCCTCTCTGGTGTCTATATAAACCGGAGGGTTTTAGTCCGTAGGACGAACAACAATCATACCATAGGCTAGCTTCTATGGTTTAGCCTCTCTGATCTCGTGGTAGATCTACTCTTGTACTACGCATATCATCAATATTAATCAAGCAGGAGTAGGGTTTTACCTCCATCGAGAGGGCCCGAACCTGGGTAAAAACATCGTGTCCCTTGTGTCCTTTTACCATCCGCCTAGACGCACAGTTCGGGACCCCCTACCCGAGATCCGCCGGTTTGACACCGACACTTGCGTTCTCCATTCATCAAGTGAGCTAATATCAAACAACCTCTTTTCACCGGCAAGTTTGAAGTCATAATTGAGCTCTTTAATAGCCCAATATGCTTTATGTTCAAGTTCAAGAGGTAAATGACATGCTTTTCCATAAACCATCTTATATGGACACATACCCATAGGATTTTTGTATGCAGTTCTATAGGCCCATAATGCATCATCAAGTTTTTTGGACCAATTCTTTCTAGATCTATTCATAGTCTTTTGCAAAATTAATTTGAGCTCTCTATTTCTCAACTCTACTTGACCACTAGACTGAGGGTGATAAGGAGATGCAATTCTATGATTGACATCATACTTAGCAGGCATCTTACGGAAAGCACCATGAATAAAGTGTGAACCACCATCAGTCATAAGATATCTAGGGACTCCAAACCTCGGAAAAATAACTTCTTTAAGCATTTTAATAGAAGTGTTATGATCAGCACTACTAGTTAGAATAGCTTCTACCCACTTAGTAACGTAATCAACAGCAACTAAAATATGTGTATAACCATTAGAGGCAGGAAAAGGTCCCATATAATCAAAACCCCAAACATCAAACGGTTCAATAACAAGAGAATAATTCATAGGCATTTCTTGACGTCTACTAATGTTACCTATTCTTTGACATTCATCACAAGATAAGACAAACTTACGAGCATCTTTGAAAAGAGTAGGCCAATAAAACCCAGATTGTAGTACCTTGTGTGCAGTTCTATCTCCAGTGGTGTCCTCCATAGGATTCAGAGTGACACTTGCGTAGGATTTGTTCCAGTTCATGCTCAGGCACACAACGTCTAATAATACCATCTACTCCTTCTTTATAAAGGTGTGGATCATCCCAGAAGTAATGTCTTAAATCATAAAAGAACTTTTTCTTTTGCTGGCATGTGAAACTAGGCGGTATATATTTGGCAACAATGTAATTAGCATAATCAGCATACCAAGGAGCAGTACAAGAAGCATTGATAACCGCTAATTGTTCATCAGGAAAACTATCATTAATAGGCAGTGGGTCATCAAGAACATTCTCTAACCTAGACAAGTTGTTCAAGAACGGGGTTCTCAGCTCCCTTTCTATCAATAATATGCAAATCAAATTCTTGGAGCAAGAGAACCCATCTAAGGAGTCTAGGCTTAGCATCTTTCTTTTCCATAAGATATTTAATATCAGCATGATCAGTGTGAATAGTAACTTTGGAATCAACAATATAAGGTCTAAACTTATCACATGCAAACATGACTGCTAAGAACTCTTTTTCAGTAGTAGCATAATTTCTCTGGGAAGTATCAAGAGTCTTACTAGCATACTGGATAACATTCAATTTCTTATCGACTCTTTGCCCTAAAACAGCACCTTCAGCATAATCACTAGCATCGCACATAATTTCAAAAGGTAAATTCCAATCAGGTGTCTGAACAATAGGTGCAGTGATCAAAGCTTTCTGAAGTGTTTCAAATGCTTCTACACAATCATCATCAAAGACAAAAGGAATATATTTTTGCAATAAATTAGTCAGAAGCCTAGAGATTTTAGAAAAGTCCTTAATGAACCTCCTATAAAAGCCAGCATGGCCAAGGAAACTTCTTATACCTTTTATGTCCTTGGGACATGGCATCTTTTCAATAACATCAACTTTGGCTTTATCAACTTCAATACCTCTCTCGGAGATCTTGTGCCCCAAGACAATGCCTTCATTAACCATAAAGTGACATTTTTCCCAATTTAGGACGAGACCAGTGTCTTCGCATCTGTACAAAACTCGACAAGGTTGCTCAAACAATCATCAAAAGAGGATCCATAGACGGAGAAGTCATCCATGAATACCTCACAAATCTTTTCACAAAAATCAGAGAATATAGCCATCATGGATCTTTGAAAGGTAGCAGGTGCATTACATAAACCAAAAGGCATACGTCTATAAGCAAAGGTACCAAAAGGGAAGTAAAAGTAGTTTTAGATTGATCCTTTGCTGACACAGGTATTTGAGAGAAACCAGAATAACCATCTAGAAAGCAAAAAATGTGTGTGTTTGGATACTGTTTCTAGCATTTGATCAATAAAAGGTAAAGGGTGATGATCTTTCTTAGTAGCTTTATTTAACTTACGAAAATCAATTACCATCCTATAACCTGTAATAATTCTTTGTGGTATAGATTCATCTTTATCATTAGGAACAACGGTAATACCTTCCTTTTTAGGGACACAATAGACAGGGCTTACCCATTCACTATCAGCAACGGGATAAATAATACCTTCCTCAAGGAGTTTTAGAATCTCCTTTCTTACCACCTCCTTCATTTTGGGATTTAATCTTCTTTTAGGATCTCTAACTGGTTTGGCATCTTTCTCCACTGAAATTTTGTGTTGACATAATGTGGAACTAATGCCCTTAAGATCATCCAGAGTATATCCAATAGCAGCTCGGTGCTTCTTCAGAGTTTCTGAATAATCTTTCTTCTTCTTTCTCTGAAAGGTTAGCACTAATAATAACAGGATATATTTCTTTTTCATGAAGATAAGCATACTTAAGATTATCAGGTAAAGGTTTGAGTTCAAACACGGGATCACCCTTGGGTGGAGGGGGATCCCTAAGAATTTCAACGGTAAGGTTATGTTTCAGCATAGGTTCTTGTTTAAGGAACACTTCATCTATTTCTTCCCTTTCCTTCATAAACATATCGCTTTTGATGGTCTAGCAAATATTGTTCTAATGGATCAGCTGGAGGAACATCAATGGAAGCAAGACCAATAATCTCATCCTTACTAGGTGTTTCCCTTTCACGAGGTTGTCTACTAAACTTAGCAAAATTGAACTCATGAGACATACCATCTGTCGGTGTCAAAACCGGCGGATCTCGGGTAGGGGTTCCCGAACTGTGCGTCTAGGCGGATGGTAACAGGAGACAAGGAACACGATGTTTTTACCCAGGTTCGGGCCCTCTCGATGGAGGTAATGCTCTACTCCTGCTTGATTAATATTGATGATATGGGTAGTACAAGAGTATATCTACCACGAGATCGTAGAGGCTAAACCCTAGAAGCTAGCCTATGGTATGATTGTTGTTCGTCCTATGAACTAAAACCCTTCGGTTTATATAGACACCGAATAGGGTTAGGGTTACACAGAGTCGTCCTACGGACTAAAACCCTTCGGTTTATATAGACACCGAATAGGGTTAGGGTTACACAGAGTCAGCTACAATGGTAGGAGATCTACATATCCGTATCGCCAAGCTTGCCTTCCACGCCAAGGAAAGTCCCATCCGGACACGGGACGAAGTCTTCAATCTAGTATCTTCATAGTCTAGGAGTCTGGCCGAAGATGATAGTTCGGCTATCCGGACACCCCCTAGTCCAGGACTCCTCGGTAGCCCTCGAACCAGACTTCAATGACGACGAGTCCGGCGCATATTGTCTTCGGCATTGCAAAGGCGGGTTCCTTCTCGAATACTTCATAGAAGGTTTTGAACACCAGGATAGTGTCCGGCTCTGCAAAACAAGTTCCACATACTACCGTAGAGAGAATAATTTTTGCACAGATCTGCTGACGTATTCCGCGGCGTGACATCACACCATGGCCTGGCATTTATATGAATCGTTTTTTATCGTTCCACGTCAGCGCGTTTAGCAAGGCATTTTCCCTGGCATGTCTTATCAAAGCATAGATCGTGCCCCCCTATTCCGGGATTCTCATCAATACGGACGTGGGTAACCCATCCGCGCTCTTGATTACGGCGCTTGGGAGATAAGCGAGTTTTACCAGGCTGGCGGGGGGACGCATAGCTTCGTCTGTCCATATAAGGGGATAAGGATCCACCTTTTTCACCTACGCCTTCTTCCTCCTTTGCTCATCCATTTCGGCGCACTCGAGCTCCAGCGCCCAAGTCCGCACACCCCACCTCAACCTTCTCCAACTATGTCCGGAGCGGGAGGCAGGTGGATGGCCTCCTCCGTCACGGAGGGGCACATCACAAGACTGCGGGAGGCCGGATACTTGTCCGGTGACATCGCGTGTCAGCTACCCGACGAGGGGCAGCTCATCGCAACCCCCAGGCCCCATGAGAGGGTGGTGTTTCTCCCCCACTTCCTCCGCGGACTAGGTTTTCCACTTCACCCATTTTTCCGGGGGCTCATGTTCTACTACGGCCTGGACTTCCACGATCTGTCCCCGAATTTCATCCTCAACATCTCGGCGTTCATCGTCGTGTGCGAGGCTTTCCTCTGCATCCAGCCCCACTTCGGCTTATGGCTGAAGATCTTCAATGTCAGGCTGAAGGTAGCGGGTGGCCGTCAAGCGGAGTGCGGAGGCGCCATGGTTGGCAAGATGGCCAAAGTCCTATGGCTCGAGGGCTCCTTCGTAGAGACAATAAAGGGGTGGCAATCGGGGTGGTTCTACATCACCGAGCCAGCGACCCCAAATGAGCGGGCGGCCCCGAAGTTCAGATCTGGCTTCCCCACACGGCTCTCATTATGGAAAGAGACGGGCTGACGTCAGGGGAATTCGGACGAGCTATCCGGACTCCAAACATGCGTCCCAAACCTGGTGGACAAGAATCTCAGGCTTGTCAACGTAATCCAGGTAATGCTCATCCGTCGGATTCTCCCATGCCAACAACGGGCCTTCAAATTGTGGGAGTTCGATCCGGCACAGCACTCGACTCTAAAAAGGCTCTTCGACACTATGTACGAAGATGCCTGGAAGGTGCTGTTCAAGGGCACCGAGGCTCCCTCATCCGCTACTGAAGATCGCTGATACAGCTCGCAGCGTCAAGCCGGCGAGGTAAGTTATTTTACCCTTTACGGGACTCTTTTTCAGATTGACTCTATGTGGGATCTAAAAACTCCCTAATCTTTGACAGGACTGGCTGAAGACGTCCGAACAGATTGACTGTCCGGCTCCTTTGCCGGAAGACCCAGCGGACGCCCGATTAGCCAGGGGCTGGCTCCGGTACCATGTGGTGCCGGAGAAGAAGGCCAAGAAGGAGGGCACGGAGATCGAAGGAGCTCCCGACGCCAGTCTTGTCGGGTTACAAGCGTAATCTTCTCCTAAGAACGAGGAGGAGGAAAAAGAAGCCTCTCCCCCAGCGGGGGAGGAGAGGAAAAAGAAGGCCGCCCCAACTGGGGAGGCCGAAGGGTCTAAGAAGGGAAGGACCCTTCCTCCGGAGTTCTCCACCAACGTCGACAATGACGAGGAGGAGTGGCCAACAAGGGCCAAGCCCCTGGCGAGATCGTAAGTGTCCGGATACCCATGGCTTTTTCATTGCATAGTGTTCTCTAATGCCGAATAATCATGCAGCCCGCCCAAGGGCGAGTTCGTCAGGCCGAGCGGGTCCCTGGGTTCGTCGGAAATGGAGAGTACTTCACTTCCGGCCGCTTCCTCGCCTCACGCTGCGGATGACGCCGAGGTGGTGCCCCAAGGGGGGCCTGGTCAAGAGGAAGTGGCGCAGGAGGCGCCGCAATGCAACCTCCTGGACTCCAGGCTCGAGGGGGGCAAGACCCCAAGGGGCTCTAAGCCCGACCCTCGTCCGGACTCCATGCCAGAACCTTCAGCGGTTGCGGAGTCCGGCAAGCGGTCCCTTCGTAAGAAGGGTAAGACGCCGGTGTCCTCTGTCCAACCGGAGGCACCGGATAGCTTACTGGAGGCACTTAACAGCGCCTCCATCGAGGAGGAGCGCCGCACTGTTATGAGTGTGGTGATCCAGGCAGTTCAGTCCGCCAAGAGCGGGCTGACCGAAGCCTGTACCGGCCTTCTAACAGGCTTTGAGGTAAGTTTAGAATATGTAAAAATATTACTGCATAGACAGTAGCCCCTGATGCTTAGTTCGGTGTTTGGAAAGAAAAGCCGGACTGAGGATCTAAAAAGATATACGCAGGAGTCTAACATAAGTGTGTCAATATGGGAATGCAGTCTGCGCTGCTGACCTCTGCCGCACTGATTGCGGAGGTCAATGCATTGAAGCAAAGCCTCGAGCGGTCCGAGAACGAGCTCGGCCAAGCCAAGAAGCAGCTCGAGGACAAGGAAGGTAAGTAATACCTTATTAAAGAAATACCTTATAGAAAGGTTTTGGTTGCAAAAAATAACAGGAATAACATTGGTACTGCAGGGGCCACGAACGAGGTGGCGACCCTGAAGGAAGTGGTGTCCGTGGCTGAAAGCAAAGCGGCCGCGGAACGCACTGAGCGAGAGAAGGGGGAGGCGTAGCTGGCGGAGGTGCGGCAAGAGCTCCAGGCTCTCGTGAAAAAACACGAGGGTTTGGAGTGTGACTCGAAGACCCGAGAGTCCGAGCTCGCCTCGGCTCTTGAGAGTGCCAAAGCTGCTAAGGCCGAAGCCCAAAAAGCCCTCCAAGAAATTGAATCGTTAAAGAAGATAGCGGCGGGTAAGGCATTCTTTATGCAAAGCAAGCATGTGAAAGTGAATTACCTATTACTTACCCGGATTCGAGCTCTCCAGAGCATTCGCAGATTTGCCCGTGAGTGTGTCCGGCGATGCCGCGTTCTACCGCGCCAAGGAGGGAGCTCGACGGAAAAGGTGTTACGGTCTCGGTATCTTTGAGGCCGGACATCCGGTGCCCCTAAGCGACCAGCTGAAGCAGCTGGTCGAGCTCCACAAGGTCGCCGAACAGGCCATGAATGGCCTCATAGTTCGGCTGTGGCCATTGGAAGCCGTGCCTGGGAACTACTTTGGGCTAGTGCGGCGGCTGGTGGACGCCTGTCCAAGGATTGAGGTCATCAAGCGCTCCGTCTGCATTGAAGGTGCCCGTCGGGCCCTTGCCCGTGCTAAAGTGCACTGGGGCAAGCTGGATGCAGAGAAGCTTGTGACGGACGGGCCACCGAAGGTCAAGGAGCATCGCACGCCCGAAATGTACTATGAGGGCCTCCTGAAGGGTGCCCGCCATATAGCGGATGAGTGCTCCAAAGATGTAATTTTTGAATAGACTCGCATTTGTTATCCCCGCTGAAAACTTGTTCATATGCGCTAAACAACGCTTGTTAATTTAAAATATTACCTTATGTGCGGCCGTTTATCAAATTTGAGAGATGGCAAGTCGTTGGCTTCACCCCCATGCCACGAAAGTCTTTGGGGTGTTCGTGATAAACTTGAGCGCTCTTGTTCCCATTCTTGGGTACATCGAGGGAGGCGTTCAATGCAACAAACAAGGCAACTGGACTTATAATGCTTGAACACTCTCACTTAGCCATAGAATTCTACAATTTTAAATTTCGGCGAAGCCCCTAGTATTCGGAAGACCGAGTTCGGGCGCTATCCACGCCTTTGGCCGGACAATTCGGTTCCTCGCCTAAGCGGCATAAGTCTTTAGGGACCCGAAAAAACCTCTCGAACAGCGACCGGCTCTCGCCCTATCATGACGGTCAGTTTTAGCTTTCTCCACTGAGGTGCTCAACCCAGCTCAACCGGGGCACAATCGCAGTGGTTCTCCCGGTGCTACCTTAGGCGATATAACGGAACGTAAGGTACCAAAACACGGAAGCCGGGCAAACCCAACTATTGACCCAAGACATGATTCAGAGCCGATTCATATAATGCTATAAGTTCGGGGTGCCGCACTTGTGAAAGTGTTCGGACTTATCACACCATAATTTTTGGGGTACTTAAGCCCCTGGTGTATTGGCCGTACCAAAGTGTACAGGTGCGACATGTCATGAAATGAACATATATATAGATAAAAAAAGGCAATAATAGGCAAGAGCTATATATTGGTTATTAAAAAGAAACTACAAATAAAAGCAGAACGATACAAATTGTGCGATAAGCAAGGTATGGGACTATTTAACATGTCCCCCTCCAGGGGTAAGCTGCGGGATGGTATGTAAAACATGTATAATTCTCGTAGTAGAGACCACCTGAACACTCGACGTAGCTCGCTTCCTGGCTGTTGCATCGTTAGTTCGGCAATTCTAGTGCGGACAAGACTTCGGAGAATGGAGTCACGAAAGTAAGAAAAAGAGAAGAAGAAAAAGAAACAAGAATGACACAATCGGGAGCCCCTCGTGCGGTCGAGCCGCATTCTTGGCGTGCCGTGGTCGTGCCCCTCCCCTTATGCCCATGGTATCTCCAGAGCGTAGTTATGTACGCGTAATACTGGCTTCGCAATTTCGCGAGGGCTGGGGTTGGGGCCGGATTGCTACGCGTGCTTGAATCATGCCAGGCGGTCTTGTTGTAGGTTACTCCGGGCGCGCTTGACAGTGTCCGGACGCTTAGTGGCCGGACTCAAGAATTGCCGTGAGAGGCTGCTTTGCACCTCCGCCGCGAGGGCCGCCGTGTGCTCCTCCGCCGGAGAGAGCGTTCCGTGTTTCCATTGACCGTGATTACTCCTCGAGGGCTGGCATCTTCAGCTTGAGGTATGCGTAGTGCGGCGCCGCATTAAACTTTGCAAATGCGGTTCGTCCAGAAGCAAAGGCGTGATAACCACTGCGGAACGGGCCTATGTCAAAGATTAACTCTTTGCTTCGGAAGTTATCCGGGGATCCGAAGACCACTTCGAGTGTAACGAGCCCGTACAATTGGCCTATACACCCGGTATGACGCCTTTAAAGGTCATCTTTGTAGGTTTAATCCTTGAGGGGTCTATGCCCATTTTGTGCACTGTATCCTGATAAAGCAGGTTCAGGCTGCTTCTGCCGTCCATCAGGACTCTAGTGAGGTGAAATCCGTCAATAATTGGGTCAAGAACCAATGCGGCGAAACCGCCGTGACGGATGCTAGTGGGGTGGTCCCTTCGATCAAAGGTGATCGGGCAGGAAGACCATGGGTTGAACTTCGGGGCGACTGGCTCCATCGCGTATACGTCCCTTAGCGCATGCTTCCGCTCCCTTTTGGGTATATGGGTTGCGTATATCATGTTCACTGTCCGCACTTGTGTGGGAAAGCCCTTCTGTCCTCTATTGTTCGGCGGCCGGGGCTCTTCCTCGTCATCGCTATGAAGCCCCTTGTCATTGAGTTTGGCACTTAACTTGCCTGCTTTCTTGAACACCCAACAATCCCTGTTGGTGTGATTGGCTGGTTTTTCGGGGGTGCCATGTATTTTGCACAAGCGATCGAGTATTCGGTCCAAGTTGGACGTGCCCTGGGTATTTCTTTTGAATGGCTTCTTCCGCTGACCGGGTTTAGAGCCTCTGAATCCGGCATTGACTGCCGTATCTTCATCATTGTCGCCGTTTATGCGGCGGTTGTTCTTGTTGTGACGCGACCTGCCATTGCTGTCCTTGGTATCCGAACAACCAGGGTTTTTGGTCAAGTTGTTACTACGAGCTAGCCAGTTGTCCTCTCCCGCACAAAAGCGGGTCATGAGTGTTGTAAGGGCTGCCATGGATTTCGGCTTTTCCTGTCCTAGGTGTTGGGCTATCCACTCGTCGCGGATGTTATGTTTGAAGGCTACAAGGGCCTCTGCATCCGGACAGTCAACGATTTGATTTTTCTCGGTTAGGAACCATGTCCAGAATTGTCTAGCCGATTCTTCTGGCTGATGAATTATATGGCTAAGGTCATCGGCGTCTGGTGGTCGCACATATGTGCCCTGGAAGTTATCAAGGAATGCGGCTTCCAGGTCCTCCCAACAACCAATTGATTCTGCTCGCAAGCTGTTAAGCCAATGCCGAGCTAGTCCTTTAAGCTTGAGGGGGAGGTATTTGATGGCGTGTAGATAATCACCGCGGGCCATGTGGATATGGAGGAGATAGTCCTTGATCCGGACCGCGGGATCTGTGGTACCATCGTATGATTCGATGTTTACGGGTTTGAATCCTCGAGGATTTGATGATCCATTACTTCATCTGTGAAGCATAGTGGGTGTGCGGCGCCTACGTATTGGGCTATATCACGGCGTAGGTCATATGAGCTTTGTCATCGTGTTCGCCCGGCCGGGTTTCTTTGTATCCGCGCGACGGTAATCATCCCGAGTCGTGGGCGTACGCGATCCGTAGATCGATCTTGTATGTTTTGCCTTATCCTCCAATATATCTTGCAAGTCCGGTAGCGTTTTCCCGTGCCTTGTTACTTTTTGAGCGTCCGGGTGCGGCTTGAACGGAGGGTCTAGAGGCCTCTGTCGCTGCCACGGGTGGCGGTCTGCCATGTCGTGCGCTGGTGACTTGGGTGCTTCCTCCTCTGATCGAGGCAACGGCCTGCGTTTGGGGTAGCTTTTGGAGGGGCGTTCAAGTTCATACTCTTGGGCTGCAAGGACTTCAGTCCATCTATCAGCTAGCAGGTCTTGGTCAGCTCTGAGCTGTTGCTGCTTTTTCTTGAGGCTGCTTGTCGTGGAAATCATAAGATAAGGTACTTAACTATGGGAATATGGAACGGATGGGAAAAAACAAGTGTCCGCTTACCCAGCTTGGAGGATTGTACATAGAAAATCCGTCCAGTGGATTGACATGGAGGAACTCCTCCTCTTCTCCCTTGTACATTGCGGACAAGGCCTTCATCGAGCAGCAACCGATCCGGCCCCTTACGGCCGCGGCGGGTGGCATCATGCTCCCGTTGAAATCCCACATGGGGTGGCCTCTATCTTTGAAGCGGCTGCACCCCCCGCATAATGCATGTGGCCATGACCCCGATCATGGTCAGTCCAGAATGAGCTAATAACCTTATCCGGCTCATCAGGTAAAGGACGTCCTTGTCATTTTCCCTCTGAGGGCTCCGTGGACGCCAGCTTAGGCGCTTCTTCAAGGGAGCATTATTGAACTCGGGGAGGCCGATCCGAACAGGGTCCGGCAGGGGAACATCTTCTATATAAAACCATTCTGAAGGCTAGTCTTTGGACGCCTTCCTTGGGGTTCCGGATAGATATCCGGTCCCGGCGATGCGCCACAGTTCGGCTCCACCCACTTGTTATATCGACCCCTCATGAGAACGGGGCACAAGGCAGAACAGCTTCTTCCACAGTGCAAAATGAGCCTCGATGCCCAAAAACAGCTCGCAAAGGGCTACGGAGCCCGCAATATGAAAAATGGAGGCATGCGTAAGGTTGTGCAACTGGAGGCCGTAGAACTCCAGGAGCCCCCGGAGAAACGGATGAATTGGAAATCCGAGCCCTCTTATCAAATAAGGGACAAGGCATACCCGCTCTCCTTTGGAGGGATTGGGGACGCTCTCCGCCTGCTTTCCGCCATTATAGGTGGCGAGTCCGGCTCGAACCGGGACCATGAAGGCTGGGGAAAGAACTCCCTTGGGTTGGGCGTCACTAGCTTCATTGTGCGGGATGGAACATCTCTCCCAATCTCGGGCCGAGGGCTGGGAAGGCGAGAGGAGGAGCTGCGTCGGTAGCCATGATGGAATGGATTTCTGTCGGATGCGCTCCGATGAATGCTCGCGAAGGGAAGATGGTGTGATTCGGATCTGAATCCTCATCTCTTTTATAGGCAGCTCATTTGTGTAGCTAGGGGGGTAAATGTAAAAACACCCTGGCTTTTCGCATTCGTTTGACACGTGGAAGACGGCCATTATTGGGCGTGGAAGCCAAGGAGCACAATATTCACGAGAAGCCGAACACTATTCAATAGGTAGATAGAATTTGGAGAAGAACCCGCCTTCTAATGCGAAGACAATCTGTGGCGTCGGACTCATCGTCATTGAAGCCTGGTTCGGGGGCTACTGAGGGAGTCCTGGATTAGAGGGTGTCCGAATAGCCGGACTATAGCCTTGTCCGGACTTCTGGACTATGAAGATACAAGATTGAAGACTTCGTCCCGTGTCCGGATGGGACTTTCCTTGGCATGGAAGGCGAGCTTGGCGATACGGATATGTAGATCTCCTCCCATTGTAACCGACTCTGTGTAACCCTAGCCCTCTCCGGTCTCTATATAAACCGGAGGGTTTGATCTGTGGGGACGAACAACAATCATACCATAGGCTAGCTTCTAGGGTTTAGCCTCTACGATCTCGTGGTAGATCTACTCTTGTACTACCCATATCATCAATATTAATCAAGCAGGATTAGGGTTTTACCTCCATCGAGAGGGCCCGAACCTGGGTCAAACATCGTGTCCCTTGTCTCCTGTTACCATCCGCCTAGGCGCACAGTTCGGGACCCCCTACCCGAGATCCGCCGGTTTTGACACCGACAATCGGGTCACCCGAGCCGGACCTCAGAATAGGTGAATCCGAAAGCTAGCGCTCTTACTGTTTTCAATAATGGTCGGCACACAATGGAACTCATGAGTACAAAAATCTATTGCACAAGTCTCATATTAACAATGAGCACCGAAGAAAGGTATCGGTGGGGTACTATTTTCTTGAAGATGCTTCTTACACTTTATCGATAATATAGCATAAGTTCCCTGGCGCTCTTTATGCATTACAACCTTATGACCTGATTGGCTGGTTATCGGAAACACCGTCTATATTCTCGATAGGTGGAGTACATAACACTTTTAGGTCCTTGACCGAAGAGGGAGAAGCCGACGGTCGGTTAAGACGCGTTCGAAGTTCGGGTGAACATAGATAAGATATAAGTACTTCGGTACATACAATCATTCTTTTACCCAAGTCACTCGGGGGCTCTTAAATTTATGTGAGCTGTTTTATAATAAGTGTTCTTCTTATTAGTCGTTGCAAAGTCTTTTTCTATCACTCCTTTCTCGATGCAAGTGTGTGGTCAATAGCTGGATAACCTTGCTTCTCTCTAAATCCGCTCGAGTACAGTTTGCTAAACTAGCCTCGGAGAAGCACTCCGCTTTCGGGATAAGGAGGTTGAAGCCATAGGCTGACCCGCTTGAAGTCTTGAGATAGGATGTGTCACGTTAAAGCACGGCGAAGCACCTTTTTTTAAAAGTCCAATTTTCAGATTGGTACCGAACACTTTATCTAGTTCGGACATTAAAATTTTGAATAAGTTTTTTGTCTTTTCGAGCCTATGGCACTTTTAAACTATTTGTGCTTTCCAGCATTAGTCTCGCAGTGCAACGTTGGACACCTTTAGGGATTCGGCAAAAACATTCTCGGATATTGCTATATATGCATCGGTTTGAATTATGTCTTGATCGATAGTTGGGTTGCCCGGCTCCTGTGCTTGCCTCCTACGTTTCGCTTTGTTCGGCTAGGCGTGCAAAGAGAGAACCACTGTGATTGTGCTTCTAGCTCGCATGGTTAAGCACCTCAGTGGAGAAAGCCGAAAACTGACTGTCACAGTAGGCGTAAACTGGTTAGCGATCTGATGACTATGTTGAATGATGGGCCGTTCATAACATTGGCCGAAGTGTTTACGGCTTGACCTTGGATGTCGCGAACGATGTAATCGGGGCTCATAGCTAGCTTCCCAGTTTAAAGCTCCTATGACTAAGCGAAAGTTGTAAAGCCCGCATATCGGCGTCGGCTAAGGGTTGCTTTGTTAGTGCGGAAACACCACGTGTAGTATCTACCAAGGGTAGAAGGCGGCGATGGGCCACTTTCAGCGATAATAGGCCACAATGGAGTCGAACAATGATGTAATGTACTTGGATACATAGAATCATTACACATAATCTGTGATTTTACTCACGGATATCAATCCTTAATTGACCACCCGTGCCCACATTAAGGCTCGGGGAGCTCTTGGGATTTGCGCTCATTATCTATAAATATTAAAGGGCACATCGATCCCTGATCTGGTGTTGCCACCCGACCAGTGTCTCGGGGCTCTTGCATTGCTGATTCAATGCGAGAGAATTCAAAGTGCTTTCGGTGTTCGGCTTGACCGAACTATGCGCATGCATGTCTTCGGGCAATAATAGGTACCATATGGACCTATCCGGCGTCAAGCTAGTATATTGCGGCGACTTCTCACGACCCTCTCTCAGGGGCCCGTTCGCCGATCACTATTATCTCTAACATATTATACTGCGTTTTTATTCCTATGTATGCTACCGAGCTACGAGTTGATCCTCAAGCCGATTTTGTGCATCGACCTGAGTCTCACGGGCTACTGGGAACAGCGGTTTTATGCTTTCCTTCAGGTGTGTCTCGGGTTTTAGACTGATACACACCTTGAGGGATACTGGCTATATATCTCGGCAGAGGATAAATTGCACCAGTTAAAAATATTCACAAAAAATCAGCCCGCGGTCGTGGTGGTGACCCACCTCGGAGGCAGTCCGGCATAAAGCTCGGCGCCCGGTAGCTCCATAAAGGGCATTTCCGGCATTAAGCTCGGCTACACTCCTTCAACTTTTTGTACCAAGATGATCTATGACATCTTGGATGTAGTCGGCGTTGGAGCTCGGATTCTGATCCGTATTTGGAGCTTGGACACGATCCGTCGTTGGAGCTTCGGATACATTTCGACGTTGGAGCTCGGAAGCCGTCCGGCATTGGTGCTCGGCTGCAAATGATACCTCGAATGCAGTCCGGGGTTGGAGCTCGGACGCAAGAGGACACTGCCTCCCGGGAACAACTTCAAACCCGAGGCGTGGCATAAAAATAACACGGCATTGATAAATGCCGGAAACTAAAGGGCTCCTCGGATACCAAGCGTGTAAACTCTTGGATACACTTGGCAAATCCTCAAGATCGAAGATGAGAAGATTTGTTGAACCAGTTTTCAAGACCGGCGACCGAAGATGAAGAACAGTTCGGAAGAATCGAGGCGTCCCTAACAAAGACCAGTTCAGGGGGCTCTTGGCGGTGTCCTGTACTAGGGGTACTCACCACGTCATCTCCCGATCTGTAAGATTGGGCGAGGACCCCATGGCCGTATACTCATGGGCGATCCGGACAAATGCCGCATACAAGGAAGATTCCACAAGACTTGGCGATCAAGACAAGGACTCCTCCCCACCGGCGTATTCGGCTAGGACTCTTGTTATCCTAGGCCTCTGGTGCATTATACAAACCGAGGCCAGGCTAGTCGATAGAGATATACAACAATCATACCATAGGCTAACTTCTAGGGTTTAGCCTCTACGATCTGGTGGTAGATCTACTCTTGTACTACTCATATTGTCAATATTAATCAAGCAGGAAGTAGGGTTTTACCTCCATCGAGAGGACCCGAACCTGGGTAAACATCGTGTCCCCTGCCTCCTGTTACCATCTGCCTTAGATGCACAGTTCAGGACCCCCTAGCCAAGATCCGCCGGTTTTGACACCGACACCCACCTCGGACACCATTTCGTGTTGATCTTTCTCCCAGATTTTCCAAATATTCCAAAAATAAGCTCCGTCAGTTTTTATCCCCTTTGGACTCCGTTTGATATGGATATTCTCAAGCGAAAAACATGCATTGAGGCGAGGCGGCACTTTGGGCACTTGATCAATTTAGTCCCAAAATAGTATAGAAAGTTGCCAAAAAGTATATGAAAGTTGAATAATATTGGCATGGAACAATCAAAAAATGTAGATACGATGGAGATGTATCACCGCGACTCTCCACACTTGGCCCTTGGCTTCACCTTGAAGCCAAGTCCGAGCGCGCCTTGGGCCCGGGGCTACTGTCGGCGTCCTGGGAACGGGGGTCCCCAGACTTGCCTGCCTGCGGCCCACGGTGTGGCTCCACCAGTGGCCCTGTACGGCCCATCTTCATCAGCAAACACTCAAGACCCTCACGAGGGGCCAAGCCTCGCGAGGCGAACGACACAAGACCTCCTCAGGGGCAGCCTCACCAGGCTGGCTCGCGAGGGGCAGAGAGATCAAGGAAAGGGGCACCTCGCGAGGTTCCTGTGATGCAAGCCAGGACGACCAAGGCCAGGCAGGCGCCAGTGATGACCCACAAGTATAGGGGATCTATCGTAGTCCTTTCGATAAGTAAGAGTGTCGAACCCAACGAGGAGCAGAAGGAAATGATAAGCGGTTTTCAGTAAGGTTTTCTCTGCAAGCACTGAAATAGTAGGTGATAGATAGTTTTGTGATAAGATAAATAGTAAAGATAAAAAAGTAAATAAAGTGCAGCAAGGTGGCCCAATCCTTTATGTAGCAAAGGATAAGCCTGGACAAATTCTAATAATGAAGAAGGTGCTCCCGAGGACACATTGGGAATTATCGTCAAGCTAGTTTTCATCACGTTCATAAGATTCGCGTTCGGTACTTTGATAATTTGATATGTGGGTGGACCGACACTTGGGTACTGTCCTAACTTGGACAAGCATCCCACTTATGATTAACCCCTATTGCAAGCGTCCGCAACTACAAAAAGGAGTATTAAGGTAAACCTAACCACAACATTAAACATATGGATCCATATCAGCCCCTAACGAAGCAACGCATAAACCAGGGTTTAAGCTTCTGTCACTCTAGCAACCCATCATCTACTTATTACTTTCCTATGCCTTCCTCTAGGCCCAAATAATGGTGAAGTGTCATGTAGTCGACGTTCACATAACACCACTAGAGGAAAGACAACATACATCTCATCAATATATCGAATGAATACCAAATTCACATGACTACTAATAGCAAGACTTCACCCATGTCCTTAGGAACAAACATAACTACTCACAAAGCATATTCATGTTCATAATCAGAGGAGTAATAATATGCGTAAAGGATCTGAACATATGATCTTCCACCAAGTAAACCAACTAGCATCAACTACAAGGAGTAATCAACACTACTAGCAACCCACGGTACCAATTTGTGGTTTTGATACAAGATTGGATACAAGAGATGAACTAGGGTTTTGAGAGGAGATGGTGCTGGTGAAGATGTTGATGGAGATTGACCCCCTCTCGATGAGAGGATCGTTGGTGATAGCGTTTGTGATGATTTCCCCCTCACGGAGGGAAGTGTCCCAGCGAGAACAGCTCCGCCATGAGGCCTAGATTGATTCCGCCAAGGTTCCGCCTCGTGGCGGCGGAGTTTCGTCCCGTAAGCTTGCCCACGATTTTTCCAGGGTAAAAGTGATGATATAGCATAAGATGGGCGCGGAGGCCCACGAGGGGCAGGAGATAGGGGATCGCCCTATAGGGGCCCCTGTCTCTGGGCAGTGTGGGCCCCCTGGCCTATTTCTTTTGCTCAATAATTCTTATAAATTCCAAAAAGATGTTTCGTGGAGTTTCAGGACTTTTGGAGTTGTGCAGAATAGGTTTCCAACGTTTGCTCCTTTTCCAGCCAGAATTCCAGCTGCCGGCATTCCCCCTCTTCATGGTAAACCTTGTAAAATAAGAGAGAATAGCCATAAGTATTGAGATATAATGTGTAATAACATCCCATAATGCAATAAATATTGATATAAAAGCATGATGCAAAATGGACGTATCAACTCCCCCAAGCTTAGACCTCGCTTGTCCTCAAGCGGAAGCCGAAATCGAAAAATATGTCCACATGTTTAGAGATAGAGGTGTCGATAAACATAAAATACGGACATGAGGGCATCATGATCATTCTAATAACAGCAACATATATGGATTTTTGTCATATGATTTCCTCTGCTCAAGTAATAAGCAATTCACAATGTCAAGTATGGTTCAAAAACTTCATTGGGAACTAACAAACTATAATCTCAATCATTGAAGCAATCGCAATTTATCGTAACATCAGAAAGAGTCAATAATAGAGCTTTTCAGCAAGCTCACATACTCAACTATCTCGTAGTCTCCTATAATTGTTAACACTCACGCAATACTTGTGGTTATAGAGTTTCAGCGGACCTTTGAGAAAGATAGGGGCTTATTGTGTTGCCTCCCAACGTATTCACCTTTAGGTGATGTCAACAATAATAGCCTATGCCAACTTACATCCAATTGGATATATGTATCATGATCTTTCACACACGAGGAGCTTGGCAAAGGATAAAAATAAAAATGGAAAGGTGAGCATCACCTTGACTCAAGAATGAAGTAAAACATAAAGTAAAAGATAGGCCCTTCGCAGAGGGAAGCGAGAGGTTGTCATGCGCATTTAGGGTTGATGCATAAAGTCTTAGTGCAAAAGAACGTCACTTTATATTGCCCTTGTATGTGGACCTTTATTATGCAGTCCGTCGCTTTTATTACTTCCACAACAAGTTCGTACAAAGCTTATTTTCTCTGCACTAATAAGTCATACATATTTAGAGAGCAATTTTTACTGCTTGCACCGATGACAACTTACTTGAAGGATCTTATTCAATCCATAGGTAGGTATGGTGAACTCTCATGGAAAAACTGGGTTTAAGGATATTTGGAAGCACAAGTAGTATCTCTACTTGGTGCAAGGAATTTGGCTAGCATGAGGGGGAAAGGCAAGCTCAACATGTTTGGAAGATCAATGACAATATACTTTAAGCGAGATGTCGGAAAACATAAACCATTACGTTGTCTTGCTTGTCCAACATCAACTCTTTTAGCATGTCATACTTAATGAGTGCTTCACAATCATAAAAGATGTCCAAGATAATATATTTATATGTGAACCCCCCTTTCCTTATCACTTCCTATTAATTGCAACAATGGCCAAGGCTACGTTCATCAACTCTCAACAATTTTTATGCCTCATACTTTCTATGTCTGAAGTTATCACTATCCATAAGATCAATATGAACCCTTTTGTTCTTTCTACCTTCTCAAGATCATAGAAACTTAGCGAAGCCCTTGACTCAACACTAATCTTTATTATAAATAGCACACGGACTAGCTTACATAAAGAGATCACAGAGCAAAACTCAAAACTACTTGCTATCAAAACTTCAATCTATAGATCAAGATACTACTAAAAGGATCAAACTAAATAAAGCGATAAAGATAGGAGTGTGATGGTGATAGGATACCGGGGCACCTCCCCCAAGCTTGGCAGTTGCCAAGGGGAGTGCCCATACCGATGTGATTATTTCTTGGAGGTGATGGAGGTGGTGATGATGACGGTGGATAATCGCACATCGAGCGTAATAGCTCCTCCAACTTGCGGATCATGCCCTTGAGCCCAGCAATATGATCCTTCAACAAAATATTCTCCTGTGTGAGATACTTGTTCTGTATGCGGGCTAATTCAATCATCTTGAACGCTTCAATCTCTGTTGGAGTGAAAAGGTTAGGTAAAGGTTGAGCGATGTCTTCTTCTTTCACCACCGGAGCTTGAACCTCCATGGCCTTCTTGATCCCTTCATCCTTGTTGATCTCTTCTGGCTCCTCTCTTTTCAACTCTATCTTCAATAGACAAGCATCCTTGTCTTCGTTGTTGGAGGAGGGAGAAGTCATGTGCTCTAAATCTGCAATAGAGACAGCTCGAAACGAAAACATAGGATATTTGCGTGATACGGTGGTCAAAACCTTCGGGAATATATATAATGAATTTTACCGGCCAAAATCGTAACATACAAGAAAAGCGAGTCCGGGAGGCACACGAGGTGCCCACGAGGGCAGGCGCGCCCTACGAGCGCCCTCCTCTCGTGGGAGCCTTGTGTCCCTTCGGACTACTTCTTCTTCCTAAAATTCTTAAATAATCCAAAACTGATAAAAATTGCCATTAGAGTTGTTTTGGAGTCGGTTTACTTACCGTACCACGTACCTATGCCTTTTCGGAGTCTGGAACATTCTGAAAAGTGTCTCTTATGTATTCCTCAGGAGTTATGGTTTCAATAATATTAGTTTCAACATTGATAGGATTACCTAAAATATAATATTTAATTCTTTGACCGTTTACCACCCTCGGATTTGTGCCTTCAAAGTTGTTGATTTTTATAGCACCAGAATGATAGACCTCCTCGATAACGTAGGGACCCTCCCATTTTGAGAGAAGTTTTCCTGCAAAAAATCTTAAACGAGAGTTGAACAATAACACATAATATCCTACGTTAAACTCACGCTTTTGTATCCCCTTATCATGCCAGCGTTTGACCTTTTCTTTGAAAAGCTTGGCATTCTCATATGCTTGGTGAGGAGTCTGGATTAGGGGGTGTCCGGATGGCGGACTATGACCTTGGCCGGACTCCTGGACTATGAAGATAAAAGATTGAAGACTTTGTCCCGTGTCGAATGCGACTTTCCTTGGCGTGGAAGACAAGCTTGGCGATACGGATATGTAGATCACCTTCCATTGTAACCGACTCTGTGTAGCCCTAACCCTCTCCGGTGTCTATATAAACCGGAGGGTTTTAGTCCGTAGGACGAACAACAATCATACGATAGGATAGCTTCTAGGGTTTAGACTCTCTGATCTTGTGGCAGATCTACTCTTGTACTACCCATATCATCAATATTAATCAAGCAGGAGTAGGGTTTTACCTCCATCGAGAGGGCCCGAACCTGGTAAAAACATCGTGTCCCTTGTCTCCTGTTACCATCCGCCTAGACGCACAGTTCGGGACCCCCTACCCGAGATCCGCCGGTTCTGACACCGACATTGGTGCTTTCATTGAGAGTTCCTCTATGTCGTCACCTTTAGTCCCGATGACTCCTTCGATCATCAACAACGACGCGGTCCAGGGTGAGACTTTTCTCCCCGGACAGATCTTCGTATTCGGCGGCTTTGCACTACGGGCCAATTCGCTTGGCCATCTGGAGCAGATTGAAAGCTCGCTAGCCATCAGGTCAGATTTGGAAGTTTGAACTACGACCGGCGTCGCGGAGACTTGATCTTGACGGGTTCGAGCCACAGCCAAAGCGCGCCCGCCTTTATTACGATGGGCACGATCTAGCTCTGCCACGAGCGGTGTCACGGAGGCCGCACCGATGTCCGCTCCGACCCTTAGCTTCCGGAGCCGATTGCGCATGTCGAGGATGGGTGGCTGGACACCACCTCGGGGCTGCAATCTCTCACGGTGATCGAGCCGAACACCATACCCGTCCTTGCGGCCTTTCGTGACTCCAAGGTGCCGGACTCCTTTCCGGACTCCGAACCTTCCGCGCCCCTGCCAATCGAATCCGATTGGGCGCCGATCATGGGGTACACCACCGCGGACATCTTTCAGCACTCGCCCTTTGGTGACATTCTATATTCACTAAAGTCTCTCTCTTTATCAGGAGAGCCCTGGCCGGACTATGGTCGGCAAGGTTGAGATAATGACGACGAAGAAATTCAAAGCCCACCCACCACCCACCACCCAACACCCACTAAAGTTATGTGGATGATTTAACCGACATGCTCGACTTCGACTCCGAAGACATCGACGGTATGGACGACGATGCAGGAGATGAACAAGAACCAGCGCCTACAGGGCACTAAAAGGCCACCTCGTCATATGACATATACATGGTGGACACCCCAAAAGAAGAGGCAGCTGACGGAACAACGGAGGATGACCCCTCCAAGAAACAGCCTAAGCACCGGCGTCAGTGGCACCGCTCTAAATCCCGCCACAACAAAAATGGCGATTCCGGCACCGGAGACAATAACACCCTGGACAGTGCCGAAGACAACCCCCTCCAGCAGGATTCAGCACAGGAGGATGGAGAAGCCAGCCCTCATGAGAGAGCAGCAGATAGAGAGGTAGAGGACGATAATTACATGCCTCCCTCCGAAGACGAGGGAAGCCTCGACGACGAAGAATTTGTCGTGCCTGAGGATCCCGTCGAATAAGGCGTTCAAACGCAGGCTCATAGCCACGGCGAGCAGCCTCAAGAGAAAACAACAACGACTTAGAGCTGACCAAGACTTGCTAGCCGACAGATGGACTGATGTCCTTGCGGCCGAAGAGTACGAACTCGAACGCCCCTCCAAGAGCTACCCAAAACGCAGGCCTCTACCTCGATTAGAGGAGGAAGCACCTAGACCTACATCACCAGCGCATGATACGGCCGACCGGCCACCTCGTGGCCACGACAGAGAGGCCTCTCGGCCCTCCACTCAAGCCATGGGGAAATGTGCCAGACCTGCGAGATATATTGGAGGACAAGGCAAGGCAAACAAGATCGATCTATGGATCGCGTGGGCGCCCCAAGACACGTGACGATAACCGTCATGCCGGATATAGTAAATCCGGCCGGGCCCAACACAGCAGACAAAGCTCATTTGAGCTACGTCGTGATATAGCCCAATAAAGAGGCGCCGCACACCCACTATGCTTCACATATAAAGTAATGGATCATCAAATCCCCGAGGGTTTCAAACCCGTAAACATCGATTTATACGATGGCACAACAGACCCTGCGGTATGGATCGAGGACTATCTCCTTCATATCCACATGGCCTGCGGTGATGATCTACACTTCATCAAATACCTCCCACTCAAGCTTAAAGGACTAGCTCGGCATTGGCTTAACAGCTTGCCCGCCGAGAATCAATTGGTTGTTGGGAGGACACGGAAGCCGCATTCCTCGACAACTTCGAGGCACCTATGTGCGACCACCAGACGCCGATGACCTAAGCCACATAATCCAGCAGCGGAGGAATCGGCCAGGCAATTGTGGACACGGTTCCTAATGAAGAAAAATCAAATAGTCGACTGTCCGGACGCAGAGGCCCTTGCAGCCTTCAAGCATAACATCCGTGACGAGTGGCTTGCCCGGCACCCACACGACACTCATGACCCGCTTTTGCGTGGGAGAAGACAGCTGGCTAGCTCGTAGTAATAACATGACCAAGATACCTGGTAATTCGGATACCAAGGACAGCATGGGCAGGTCGCATTGCAACAAGCAAAAGCACTGCATTAATGGCGACAATGCTGAGGATACGGCAGTTAATGCGATTCGAGAGGCTCTAAACCGGTCAGTGGAAAAAGCCATTCAAAAGAAATACTCGGGCCCGTCAATTTGGAATGAATACTCGATCGCTCGTGCGGATACACGGCACCCCGAAAAACCAGCCAACCACACCAACAGGGATTGTTGGGTGTTCAATGACGAGCAAGTTAAACACCAAAAACAATGACAAGGGGCTTCATAGCGATGACGAGGAGCCCCGGCCGAACAATAGGGAGCAGAAGGGTTTCCCCACAAGTCGCGGACGGTGAACATGATATCGCAACCCACATACCCAAGAGGGAGCGAGCGTGCACTCGAGGGGCGATATCTGGCGTTGGACCCGGTCGCCCCAAAGTTCAACCCATGGTCCTCTGCCCGATCACTTTTGATCAAAGGGACCACCCACTAGTATCCGCCATGGAAGATTCGCCGCATTGGTTTTAGACCCGATCATTGTGGATTTCACCTCACTAGAGTCCTTATGGACGGCGGCAACTGAACCTGCTTTATCGGGATACGGTCACGAAAAATGGGCATAGATCCCTCAAGGATTAAACCCACAAAGGCGACCTTTAAAGGTGTCATACCAGGTGTAGAGGCCAAGCTGTAAAGGCTCAGTTACACTTGAGGTGGTCTTGGATCCCGGATAATTTCGAAGCGAGGAGATAATCTTCGACATAGTCCCGTTCCGCAGTGGCTATCACGCACTGCTCGGACGAACCGCATTTGCAAAGTTCAATGCAGTGCCGCACTACGCATACCTCAAGCTCAAGATGCCAGGCCCTCGAGAAATTGCGAAAGCAGTGCTGCGCATACATAACTACGCTCTGGAAATACCATGGGCATAGTGGGAGGGGCACGACCACGGCACGCCCAAAATACGGCTCAACCGCACAAGGGGCTCCCGATTTTGTCATTCCTTTTTTTTCCTTTTTCTTCTTTCTTACTTTCAGGACTCCACTTTCCGGAAGGCCTGTCTGGCAGCATAATCGCCGAACACACGATGCAACAGCCAGGGAGGCAGAAAGCTACGTCCAGTGTCCAGGTGGTCTCTATAACGAGCGGTATACTTTTTCACATATAATCCGCAGCTCGCCCCACGGAGGGGACATATTAAATAGTCCCATCTCTTGCTTATCGCACTATTTGTATCGTTACGCTTTTATCGCAGACTTTTGAAATAAACAATGCATAGCTTTTGTCTATTATTGCATTACCTTTTTATATATAAAAATATGTTCAGTTATGACATTATGCAACCGTACACTTTAGTGCAGCCAATACACCAGGGGCTTCGCGCGAATATAGTGTTAGAAGTCCGAACACTCTCATGAGTGCGGCACCCGAACTTATAGCATTATATGCATCGGCTCCGAATCATGTCTTGGGTCAATAGTTGGGTTTGCCCAGCTCCATGTTTTGGTACCTTACGTTCCGTTATTATAGCGCCCTCGATGCGGCTATATCTCCCGCGATGTCGAGGCACGACTTAGAGGCATAACCGCATTGAAAGCAATGTCGCAAGTGAGGTAATCTTCACACAACCCATGTAATACATAAGGAAAGAGATACATAGTTGGCTTACGATCGCCACTTCACACAATACATAAATAAACATCCATCATTCATAGTACACTCAAGGTCCGACTACGGAACCAAAATAAAGAAGATACCCCAAATGCTACACAGATCCCGATCGTCCCAAGCTGGGCACCACTCACGATCATCGGGAAAAGACACATAGTAACGACCACGTTCCTCGTCGAACTCCCACTTGAGTTCGGTTGAGTCACCTGACCGGCATCGTCGGAACCTGCAACTGTTTTGGAAGTATCTGTGAGTCACGAGGACTCAGCAATCTCACACCAGCGAGATCAAGACTATATAAGCTTATAGGAAGGACAGAGTAGTAAAGTGGAGCTGCAGCAAGCGACTAGCATATATGGTGGCTACTTACAAAAGAGGCGAGAAGAGGAGCAAAGCACGGTCGTGAAGCTAGTAGCGATCAAGAAATGATCTGAACTACTTACGTCGGACATAACTCCAACACCGTGTTCACTTCCCGGACTCCGCGAGAAGAGACCATCACGGTTACACTGCGATTGATGTGTATTTTAGTTGAGGTCAACTTGGATTTTCTACAACCGGACATTAACAAATTCCCATCTGCCTCATAACGCGGGCACGGCTTTGAAAGATATTACCCTGCGGGGTGTCCCAACAGCCCATTATAAGCTCTCACGGTCAGCGAAGGATATTCCTTCTCTGGAAGACCCGATCAATCTCGGAATCCCGGACTACAGGACATTTCGACGACAATAAAACAAGACCAGCAAAGCCGCCCGATTGTGCCGACAAATCCCGATAGGAGCTGCACATATCTCGTTCTCGGGGCACATCCGGATAGGTCAGCCTCTGAGTAAAACCAGACCTCGAGTTGCCCGTGGTGGCCCTTGATCTGCCGGTTCGGGCCAGCACTCGAAGGAGCACTGGTCCGGGGTTAAAATAAAAGATGACCCTCGGGCTCGCGAAAACCGGGGAAAAAGGCTTAGGTGGCAAATGGTAAAACCAAAGTTGGGCCTTCTTTGGAGGAGTCTTATTCAAAGCGAACTGTCAAGGGGTCCCATAAATCACCCAACCGTGTAAGGAGCAGCGAAATCAAGGAACATAACACGGTATGGCGGAAACTAGGATGGCAAGAGTGGAACAAAACACCGGGCATAAGGCCGAGCCTTCCACCCTTTACCAAGTATATAGATGTATTAATTATAGCATATATATATTGTGATATCCCCAACAAGTAAACATGTTCGATCAGGAACAACATCTCCATGTTCAACAAGGAACAAACTTCAACTTCACGCAACTAGCAGCTATAAGAGGGGCTGAGCAAAGCGGTAACATAGCCAATCAGCGGTTTTGCTAGGAAAGGATGGTTAGGGGCTGACATGGCAATATGGGTGGCATGATATAGCAAGTGGTAGGCATCGCAGCATAAGCATAGCAAAAGAGCGAGCAACTAGCATAGCAAAGATAGAAGTGATTTCGAGGGTATGGTCATCTTGCACGCAATGTTCTCGAGTTGTCGAAAGCTTGATCCTCGTAAGCGTTCTCAACAGGTTCCTCGTTCACGTACTCGTCTCGGCTCTACCCAAAGCAACAACACAAACAAAGGAACCACAATAAATCACGGTGCAATGCACAAACAACATGATGCAAAACATGACATGATATGCGAGATGTGATATGCAATGCGTATATGCGCTCGGAAGGAAAATGATGAACCAGGCATCAACTTGGCAAACCAAGTATGCCACTGGAAAGATGAGATGATTTCGGTTGAAATCGATATAAAGATCACGGAATCGGATGCACGGTTTGGAAATGACAAGCACAAGAATGGCACAAATCTGCCATTAACAGCATGATGCCACTTAGCAAGCAACAATAAATTAAGCTACTGCACCCAAACGTATCAACAAAGTATATGGCAGTGATCTACACAAGATGCTTGACAAAAGATGAGCACTGAGCTTCGGCTAAATCACACCATAACAGGTTCAAACAAGCATGGCAAAAGTGCACAAAATATCAGGCTGGACATGGCAAAAACAGCATCAGGTTGCAATGTTCAGAGCAAGAAAACTACATTCTACAGGAACTTAAAATAGCAAAACAAGGCATGGCATGAATCTACTCAAAGCATAGAACAAAAGTCCCTTACTGACCATAAGCCAAAAAGGATCCGAAAATATAGTAACACCCATGTCAATATTGAAAGTTTCGTTAACAGATTCAGCAACATGGCATGTCAAAAACTGATAACAAGTAGGCACGTTTAAGAGCTCGATGCACTCGCTAAAGAGCCTTATATGATAAACTAGGCATACACACATCAATAAGACATGGCATAGAAGACATAAATGGCAAGAACAATAACATAGCATAAATGGATCAACCACAACAAGCTTGGCAAAATTGAATAACACGTAAACAATCTGCCAGGAAACATTTGATAGCAAAAGTAGAGCTCGATTGACTCAAGCTATGGCACTCCATAATTGCAAACAAGGGCATGGGTGGATAGAGCAAGACATTTTTAACAAAACATCCTTACTGAAGTATCTCAAAATATGCATGGATCTCTCGGTAGCATGAAGTTAATATGGCATCAAAATATCAGCTAAACAGGGCTGAAAACAGCAACATCAGGACACCTACTTTGCATGCTTGTGCTAGTCACCACATAGATCACAAAAATACATAGAATACACCCCTGGAAAAATGGCATGGCATATTACAAAACACATGTAGGACTCAAATTCATAGGGTGCACACATCAATCATGGCAAAAATAACAAAAGTGCAAGTTCTGTTAAGAAACAGAAACTAACATCACATAGCACTATTCTAACAGCATTACGGGCATCAAGATAAGCTCAAATGAAAATGATGCAATGAGATGAAATGATCTACTCTTCGAGGCGAACATTTTGACATATTATACGCACAAAATGGATCTACAGATGCAAAGATATACCACTTTGCAAATGCAACAAAAATCAATAATATATAAAGACTTAGGAAAAAAAAGGAAGGGGCGAGAGAGGTCAGGCCAGCGTGGCCGGGATCGGCTGACGGCGGCGGGCCGGCAGCCGGAGGAGGAGGGCGGGGCCGACGGAGGAGGGAGGCGGCGCCGGGAAGGCGACAATGGCGGCGGGGGCCAGCCATGGCCATGGGCGAGGCAGTGTGGAGCGGCCGGGCGGCAGGCGAGGCGGCGGGCCTCAGGCGCCCATGGGAGGCGGCAGCGACCCGGCCGGGCGGGCTGGGCTCACCCTTGTGTGTGTGGCCACGTGTCGCGACCAGTGGCCGGTGTGGCTGGCGGGCGGACGTGTCAGGAGGACGTCCGTCGCGAGGTAGGGGAAGGCTAGGGTTAGACCCGAGATTTGGAGGGGGGAGGTGTTTAAATAGGCATAGAGGGAGCTAGGAGAGTCCAAATGAGGTGTAGTTTTCGCCCACACGATCGTGATCGAACGACGGAGAGCATGAAAGTGACTTAGATGGGTTATTGGGCTGTTTTGGAGGGGTGTTGGGCTGCAACTTAAAAGAGGCCTTTGCGAGTCACGGTTAACCGTTGAAGTACCAAACGAGCTCCAAATGACCCGAAACTTGACCGGTGGTCTCTGGGTGGTATACCAAGGCCACTAGACAAACCTCGGTCCATTTCGAGAAGGTTTAGTACCCTTTACGGAAAAAGCGTAAAAGGGACCGCCGGGGGAGATAGGAGTGTCGGATTGCAAAACGGACAACGGGGAAAATGCTCGGAAACATGAGACGAACACGTATGCAAATGCGATGCACATGATGACATGATAAAATGCATGACATGGACAAAATGCAAAATGAAGAAAAAGCCAACCACGGGGGGAATATCATATCACAATGCCGAAAATGGCAAGAGTTGGAGTTACAAATATGGAAAGTTACATCCGGGGTGTTACAACACTCCACCACTACAAGAGGATCTCGTCCCGAGATCTAGGACTGAAAAGAACTCCGGATATTCAGAGCGGAGGTGATCCTCGCGCTCGGGTAGCTTCTCGGTGGAATGGTGTGACCACTTCACTTTCGAGAATTTGATTGACTTGTTGCGAGTCTTGCGCTCGGTTTCTTCAAGAATAGCAACGGGTGCTCATGATAAGAGAGATCTTCTTGAAGGTCAATCTCTTCGAAGTTGATAGTGCGTTCAGGAGTCTTGAAGCACTTGCGAAGCTGTGACACGTGAAACACATCGTGCACGTTTGCAAAGTTGGATGGAAGCTCAAGTTGATAGGCGAGATCGCCTCTTTTCCCAATGATCTTGAAAGGACCCACGTATCTAGGGGCAAGCTTCCCTTTGATACCGGAGCGACGAGTGCCTTTCATTGGAGAGGCGGAGGTAGACATGGTCTCCGATTTCAAAAGCCACATCACGGTGCTTATCATCATAATAGCTCTTACGGCGCGATTCGCGGCTTTGAGATTCTCACGAATGACTTGGCACATTTCTTACATACGTGATCAAGTCATTGCCAAGAAGTTGGCGTTCACCTGTCTCGAGACCAATTGAGAGGAGTACGGCACTTTACGCCATAGAGAATTTCGAATGGGGCCTTGCGAACTAAACTCGCTTGGAAGCTGTTGTTGTAGGAGAACTTCGGCATATGGAAGACAATCTTCCCACTTCATACCGAAGGAAATGACACAAGCCCTGAGCATATCTTCAAGGATTTGATTGACTCGCTCGACTTGGCCACTTGTTTGAGGGTGGAAAGCTGTCTTTGAAAGCGAATATTGGTGCCCATGGCCTTGAAAAGAATCCCGAACTTGGAGGTGAAGATGCTGCGATGCAGAAGAGATCAATTGTGGAATGCCGTGCAAGGAGACAATCTGGAGGTGTATAACTCTGCCAAGCGAGCTCTTTGTGATGGATTCTTTGATAGGAAGAAAATGAGCCACTTTAGTAAGCTTGTCAATGACAACGAAGATAGCATCATTTACATGCTTGGACTTAGGAAATCCAGTCCACGAAGTCCATTTCAATATGATCAAACTTCCATTACGGAATAGCAAGAGGTTGAAGGAGACCAGCTGGTCTTTGGTGTTACGCTTTCACTCTTCTGCAGACATCACACTCATTCACGAATTGAGCAATTTCTCGCTTCATTCGAGTCCACCAATATGACTGCTTGAGATCATGGTACATCTTCGTACTTCCAGGATGAATGGATAGAAGCGAATTGTGAGCCTCGTTCATAATGACTTTTCGTAGATCACCCTTTGGAACCACAATCCGGTCCTCGAAGAAAAGAATATCTTTGTCATCAACGTGGAAGCACTTGTACTTGGAAATGCCCTTGTCGATACCACGTTTCACCTTTTTCACCATCGTATCCAGAAGTTGAGCCTCCCGAATCTGATCTTCCAAAGTAGGAGAGACTATGAGGTTGGCAAGAAAGCCTTGAGGAACAACTTGAAGATTCAGCTTGCGGAAAGCTTCACAGATCCGGTGAAAGGGCTTGAGGATTAGGCTATTGCGATAAGCCTTCCTGCTCAAAGCATCTGCAATGACATTGGCCTTGCCGGAGTATATTCAATACTTGGGTTGTACTCTTGAATCATTTCGACCCATCGAGTCTGCACTGAGGTTGAGGTTGGGCTGAGTGAAAATGTACTTGAGACTCTTGTGATCGGTGAAAATGTCCACTTTCCTTCCCAACAAGAGATGTCTCCACGTTATCAATGCATGGACAACTGCCGCCAACTCAAGATCGTGAGTGGGGTAGTTCTTTTAGTTGGGCTTCAACTGGCGAGAGGTATAAGCCACAACTCTCTTCTCTTGCATTAACACAAAGACCGAGACCTTGAAGAGAAGCATCACGAAAACTTGAATGGCTTGGATTCATCGGAGGAGTCAAGGCAGGGAGCTGTGACGAGTTTCTCTTTGAGGGTATTGAAAGCAACATCACAATCAGGAGACCCGGACATACTTCACATGCTTACGGAGGAGGTTGGAAAGAGGCTTTGCAATCTTGGAGAAGTTCTCAACGAATCTTGACAATAGCTTGCAAGACCAAGAAAACTGCGGAGCTGCTTGACGATACGAGGAGGTTCCCAATTCACAATGCGGACACCTTCTCGGGATTAACAGCGATGCCCTTGGCGGAGATGATATGACCAAGATAAAGCACTTCATCGAGCCAAAATTCACATTTGGAGAACTTCACATAGAATTGATACTCTCTGAGCTTGTCTAGCACCAATCGCAAATGTTTGGCATGATCCTTCTTATTCTTGGAGAAGACCAAAATATCATCAAGATAGACCAAGACGAATTCATTGGTGTAGGGATTGAAGATGAAATTCATCACCCGAGAGAATGTTGGAGGAGCATTGACAAGGCCGAAAGACATGACAGTATATTCATAAGAACCAAAGCTTGTTACGAATGCTTGTCTTGGGAATATCTTGTTCACGAATGCGAATCTGATGATAACCCATCTGAAGGTCAAGCTTGGAGAACACTTTAGCACCTTTGAGTTGCTCGAAAAGCTCATTGATGTTGGGAAGTGGATACTTGTTCTTGATTGTCTTCTTATTCAATGGGTGATGTCGGCGCAAAGTCGGTCCGTGCCATCCTTCTTACTGGACAAAAGAACACCACAACCCCAAGGAGATGAACTCGGCTGATCAAACCTAGGCGCTCTTGTTCATCGAGCTGCTTCTTCAATTCCTTCAGCTCATTAGGTCCAAGCTTGTATGGGCGCTTGCAAACTGGTTCGATGCGGGCTCAAGATCAATAACGAACTCAAGCGGCCGATGAGGAGGCATACCGGAAGCTCTTACGGAAAGACATCTTGGTACTCACAAACGATTTGGAATCGAGAGATAGCATCCAATTCGCCCTTCTCATTGAGAGAAAACAACCGAATGGTTTCATCACGGCGGCATAGATGATCACATCATTAGAAGAGTGAGTCAATTGAATTTCCACGGCAGCACAATCAAGCTGAGCTTTGTGCTTTGAAAGCCGATCCATCACGAGAATAAGATCAATATCCGAGTCACCAAGAACAATTGGTTTAGCAGAAATCTATAATCGCCCATCTTGATACCGACATTCGGAACCACCAAGCTAGAACTCATGTGCTTGCACGGGGAAACAATTGCTAGAGGTTTAACCAAGAATTCGAAGTGAAATCATGCTTGGCAAAAAGCGGTCTCGACATGAAACAATGCGATGCACGTATCAAATAAGACTTTTGCAGGAATATCATTAACTGAGAGATTACCCATTATCACATCAGAAGATTCCTCTGCTTGAGCTGCATTCATCATATTCACCTTGGCATACTTTGGATTATGCTTGACCACTTTGCATTCCGGAAGATTTCACACGAGGAGGAGGCGGAAGGCGCCTTTGGTTGAAGCATTTGTTAGCATAGTGACCTTCTGCTGACATTTGTTGCAAGTCACCTCGAGAGCGGACGGTGGTAAGGAGCACTTGACCTTGGAGCTTGAGAATTAGACTTGTTACGATAGCTTGGGTTGGGTGGGTGGGAAGATCCACGACCACTGAGTTCTTCTGGCGATAAAATTTGTGGAGCGGAGGAGGAGGAAGGTAAAACTTCATCTGATTAGCTGCCACTTGAGAGGAAGAAGAAGACTGAACTGCATCCCTGATTCTCTTCTTAGAAGCCTCACATTTGAGCTGGGCAGCTTCTTGCTTCAATGCCATGTTGTAGAAATCATCATACTTAACTGGCTCAAAAAGCACAAGAGCTAATTGCAGATCTTCTCTCAGACCACCTCTGAATTGATAGATCATACTCTTTTCATCGAGCACGTCTTGCTTAGCAAAACGAAGCGAGCTTACAGGCTGGATATTGTATTGATAGACGGACATGTTGCCCTGCTTGAGATTATGGAACTCCTCACGCTTGCTCTCAACAACACTTTTCGGAATGTGATGAGCTCTGAAATCACGGCGGAACTCATCCGTGTAATGACACGACCTCCTCTGGAATCTTTGTATTCTTTGGTACCACTCGGCAGCTTGATCCTTGAGTTGAAGCGATGCAAACTTGACAAAATCCTCGGTGCGACATTGCTACAATCAAAATGCTTGCAGATGTCCACAAGCCAATCGTCGGCGTCTGTGGCCTCGACACGTAAACTGAAAGACTTGACTGATTAGCGAGGAAGCGGCGAGAGTAGCAAAATGCGGCTGATTGTTGCCTTGACCTTGATTGCCTTGATTGCCTTGCCCTTGAGTGCAGCTCTTGCAAGAGCTGCAAAATCATCTGAGCATTGGCATTGGTGGCTGCCATGATAGCTTGCCATGCCTCACGGAGGCGGAGGTGGAGGTGGAGGTGGAGGGTTCGATGATCCCCATCATTACGATCCGGATTCGGGCGTTGGCGGAGCCATCTGAAGAGGGTGACATCCGTTAGTCCTTTGATAGACAAAAGATAAGTAGAATCAGCGGATAGAAATTGCAACATATAGTCTTCACAATAAACATTGAACAAGAATGAGCGAATGAATTCCAAAGTTAATCATCACACGTCCATTAAGGTGAGAAGCCACTTAGATAAAGATATGGAAACAACATACATCTTAGAAACAAATCGAGTTTCACAACTGAAAACAAAAGGTTGGCTTCTAGAATGAGCGGAACAAACACATGATAGAGATTTACGCCCAAAGTGTTCGTGGTGGGGCCCTGCAGACACGACGTATAGCGGACGTCACGAATGACAAACAAGGCGTCCCGAATCAGCATAGCCAAGGATTCTTTAAGGCGTCTACGCGACCAATCAGTAAATCATCGTGAATGGGCGGACCACTAAACTTTGAACCCCAATCTCAAATCATACATACATCGGAAAGATATCACGTAAGCTACTAGAATTCCCACCTATAAACTCCGAAACTTTCTGGTTATGCAATCTGGTGTTGGGGATACAGGGGACACAAAATATATCACCCAAACTAACAATACCTAGATCCATTTGTATCCATCCGTCAACACATAACCAAGAAATCCTCGGAAATCGTGTACCTCGACCTTGAAAAACATCCGTTATACAAGTCATGGCAATACTCCCTTTTCGCCTCGATCTGGGCTATCGGGGTTATCTCACCAACAAGCGCACAAAAGAGATTTCGATGTCGGCAAAACTCAGGTATTCGAGGCAACGATAAAATTGTGACGACAACACCTCGGAGCTCAACTCCCCGGGACACTGCCACAACCCCTAAATGTCAGGAGGCACCAAGAACAATGTTCTCGTCATAAAATCATCGGAACGATTCCAAGATACCCACGTGATCCTAAAATTTTTTTTTAGTGAAATTTGAGGAGAGAAAAGTCAAAACACTACGTCGGGATACCTCACAGGCTGACGAAGGGACTGGGAAGTAAAAGAATCCTACTCACCGATATATATAAACCTAAGACACAAAACATTTTTCCATTCTAGACTCAACAACTCAAGCACACAATCAAGTAGGGGGTCTACTAAGTCGGGAAGGCTCGATTACCAACATAGCGCCCTCGATGCGGCTATATCTCCCACGTGTCGAGGCACGACTTAGAGGCATAACCGCATTGAAAGCAATGTCGCAAGTGAGGTAATCTTCACACAACCCATGTAATACATAAGGGAAAGAGATACATAGTTGGCTTACGATCGCCACTTCACACAATACATAAATAAACATCCATCATTCATAGTACACTCAAGGTCCGACTACGGAACCAAAATAAAGAAGATACCCCAAATGCTACACAGATCCCGATCGTCCCAAGCTGAGCACCACTCACGATCATCGAGGAAAAGACACATAGTGTGACCACGTTCCTCGTCGAACTCCCACTTGAGTTCGGTTGAGTCACCTGCACTGGCATCGTCGGAACCTGCAACTGTTTTGGAAGTATCTGTGAGTCACGGGGACTCAGCAATCTCACACCCGCGAGATCAAGACTATATAAGCTTATAGGAAGGATGAGTAGTAAAGTGGAGCTGCGACAAGCGACTAGCATATATGGTGGCTACTTACAAAAGAGGCGAGAAGAGGAGCAAAGCACGGTCGTGAAGCTAGCAGCGATCAAGAAATGATCTGAACTACTTCGTCGGACATAACTCCAACACCGTGTTCACTTCCCGGACTCCGCCGAGAAGAGACCATCACAGTTACACCTTGATTGATGTGTATTTTAATTGAGGTCAACTTCGGATTTTCTACAACCGGACATTAACAAATTCCCATCTCGCCTCATAACCGCGGGCACGGCTTTCGAAAGATAATATCCTGCAGGGGTGTCCCAACTTAGCCCATTATAAGCTCTCACGGTCAACGAAGGATATTCCTTCTACCGGGAAGACCCGATCAATCTCGGAATCCCGGACTACAGGACATTTCGACAGCAATAAAACAAGACCAGCAAAGCCGCCGATTGTGCCGACAAATCCCGATAGGAGTTGCACATATCTCGTTCTCAGGGCACATCCGGATAGGTCAGCCTACGAGTAAAACCAGACCTCGAGTTGCCCCGTGGTGGCCCATGATCTGCCGGTTCGGGCGAACTTCGAAGGAGCACGGGTCGGGGGTTAAAATAAAGATGACCCTCGGGCTCGCGAAAACCCATGGGAAAAAGGCTTAGGTGGCAAATGATAAAACCAAAGTTGGGCCTTCTTTGGAGGAGTCTTATTCAAAGCGAACTGTCAAGGGGTCCCATAAATCACCCAACCGTGTAAGGAATGCGAAATCAAGGAACATAACACGGTATGGCGGAAACTAGGGTGGCAAGAGTGGAACAAAACACGAGGCATAAGGCCGAGCCTTCCACCCTTTACCAAGTATATAGATGTATTAATTATAGCAGATATATATTGTGATATCCCCAACAAGTAAACATGTTCGATCAGGAACAACATCTCCATGTTCCAACAAGGAACAAACTTCAACTTCACTGCAACTAGCAGCGCTATAAGAGGGGCTGAGCAAAGCGGTAACATAGCCAATCAACGGTTTGCTAGGAAAGGATGGTTAAGGGGCTGACATGGCAATATGGGTGGCATGATATAGCAAGTGGTAGGCATCGCAGCATAGGCATAGCAAAGAGCGAGCAACTAGCATAGCAAAGATAGAAGTGATTTCGAGGGTATGGTCATCTTGCACGCAATGTTCTCGAGTTGTCGAAAGCTTGATCCTCGTAGCGTTCTCAACAGGTTCCTCGTTCACGTACTCGTCTACCGGCTCTACCCAAAGCAACAACACAAACAAAGGAACCACAATAAATCACGGTGCAATGCACAAACAACATGATGCAAAACATGACATGATATGCGAGATGTGATATGCAATGCGTATGTGCGCTCCGGAAGGAAAATGATGAACCAGGCATCAACTTGGCAAACCAAGTATTCCACTGGAAAGATGAGATGATTTCGGTTGAAATCGATATAAAGATCACCGGAATCGGATGCACGGTTTGGAAATGACAAGCACAACAAGAATGGCACAAATCTGCCATTAACAGCATGATGCCACTTAGCAAGCAACAATAAATTAAGCTACTGCACCCAAACGTATCAACAAAGTATATGGAAGTGATCTACACAAGATGCTTGACAAAAGATGAGGACTGAGCTTCGGCTAAATCACATCATAACAGGTTCAAACAAGCATGGCAAAAGTGCACAAAATATCAGGCTGGACATGGCAAAAACAGCATCAGGTTGCAATGTTCAGAGCAAGAAAACTACATGCTACAGGAACTTAAAATAGCAAAACAAGGCATGGCATGAATCTACTCAAAGCATAGAACAAAAGTCCCTTACTGACCATAAGCCAAAAAGGATCCGAAAATATAGTAACACCCATATCAATATAGAAAGTTTCGTTAACAGATTCAGCAACATGGCATGTCAAAAACTGATAACAAGTAGGCACATTTAAAAGCTCGATGCACTCGCTACAGAGCCTTATATGATAAACTAGGCATACACACATCAAGAAGACATGGCATAGAAGACATACATGGCAAGAACAATAACATAGCATAAATGGATCAACCACAAAAACTTGGCAAAATTGAATAACACGTAAACAATCTGCCAGGAAACATTTGATAGCAAAAGTAGAGCTCTATTGAGTCAAGCTATGGCGCTCCATAATTGCAAAAAAGGGCATGGGTGGATAGAGCAAGACATGTTTAACAAAACATCCTTACTGAAGTATCTCAAAATATGCATGGATCTCTCGGTAGCATCAAGTTAACATGGCATCAAAATATCAGCTAAACAGGGCTGAAAACAGCAACATCAGGACACCTAATTTGCATGCTTGTGCTAGTAACCACATAGATCACAAAAATACATGGCATACACCCCTGGAAAGATGGCATGTCATATTACAAAACACATGTAGGACTCAAATTCATAGGGTGCACACATCAATCATGGCAAAAATAACAAAAGTGCAAGTTCTGTTAAGAAACAGAAACTAACATCACATAGCACTCTTCTAAAATCTTTACGGGCATCACGTTTATCTCAAATGAAAATGTTGAAATGATATGAAATGATCTACTCTTCGAGGATAACATTTTGAGATATTACACTCTCAAAATGGATCTACAGATGCAAAGATATACTACTTTGAAAATGTAACAAAAATCAATAATATATAAAAGGCGGAAAAAAAGGAAGGGAGAGAGGTCAACGGCGGCGCGTGGCCGAGGCGGATCGGGCCCCGGATCGGCGACGGCGGCGGCGGGCGCATGGCAGCTCGCCGAGGAGCAGCAGCCGGGCGGGGCCGGAGGAGGAGGCAAAGGCGAGGCGGCGGTGGCCATGGCGGCCGGGCGAGATCCGGCGGCAGGCGACAGCATGTGTGGGTGTGAGCCGGGCGGCAGGCGGCGAGGACGGCGGGACCCGGCAGTGGAGGAGGCGGCGGCGGGGCCTCAGGCGCCCATGGAGGGGCGGCGGGCAGGCCGTGGCCGGCTGTGGGCTCATGGGCCCATGTGTGGCGGCGGCCACGATGTCGCGACCAGTGGCGGTGGCGGCGCTGGCGGGCGGACGATGTCCGGGCGGAGCGGACGCTTCGTCCGCGAGTGGGGAAGGCTAGGGTTAGACCGAGATTTGGAGGGAGGTGTTTAAATAGGCATAGAGGGAGCTAGAAGAGTCCAAATGAGGTGTAGTTTTCGCCCACACGATCGTGATCGAACGACGGAGAGCATAAAAGTGACTTAGATGGGTTATTGGGCTGTTTTGGAGGGGTGTTGGGCTGCAACTTAAAAGAGGCCTTTCTTGAGTGCGGTTAACCGTTGAAGTACCAAACGAGCTCCAAATGACCCGAAACTTGACCGGTGGTCTCACGGGTGGTATACCAAGGCCTCTAGACAAACCTCGGTCCATTTCGAGAAGGTTTAGTACCCGCACGGAAAAAGCGTAAAAGGGACCGCCGGGGAGATAGGAGTGTCGGATTGCAAAAGCGGACAACGGGGAAAATGCTCGGAAACATGAGACGAACACGTATGCAAATGCGATGCACATGATGACATGATAAAATGCATGACATGGACAAAATGCAAAATGAAGAAAAACCCAACCACGGGGGGAATATCATATCACAATGCCGAAAATGGCAAGAGTTGGAGTTACAAATATGGAAAGTTACATCCGGGGTGTTACAGTTATATCGGCTAAGGTAGCACTGGGAGAACCACTGTGACTGTGCCCCGGTTGAGCCGGGCTGAGCACCTCAGTGGAGAAAGCTAAAACTGACCGTCATGATAGGGCGAGAGCTGGTCGCTGTTCGAGAGGTTTTCGAGTCCCTAAAGACATATGCCGCTTAGAGCGAGGAGTCGGCTTTGTCCGGCCTAGGCGTGGATAGCGCCCCAAACTTCGGTCTTCGAATACTAGGGGCTTCGCGAAATTTAAAATTATAGAATTCTATGGCTAAGTGAGAGTGTTCAAGCATTATAGTCCGATTGCGTTGTTCCTTGTGTTGGCGCCTCCTCGAAGGACCCAATAATGGGAAAAAGAGCGCTCAAGTTTATCGAACACCCCGGCACTTTCATGGCATGGGGCGAGAAGCCGACGACTTCGCCATCTCTCAATTTTGATAAGCGGCTGCACAGAAAGTAATATTTTAAATTCAAAAGCGTTGCTTAGCGCATATGAAACATGTTTTCATCATACAGGATTACAAATGCTAGTTTACTCAAAATTACATCTTTGGAGCACTCATCCGCTATCTGGCGGGCACCCTTGAGACGCCCTCATAATACATCTCGGGCTTGCGATGCTCCTTGCCCGGCGGTGGTCCGTCCGTCACAAGCTTCTCAGCGTCCATCTTGCCCCAGTGCAGTTTAGCACGGGCAAGGGCCCTATGGGCACCTTCAATTCATATGGAGCGCTTGATGACTTCAAGCCTTGGACAGGCATCCACCAGCCGCCTTACCAGCCCAAAGTAGCTTCCAGACATGGCTTCCCCAGGCCACAGCCGGACTGCGAGACCCTTTATGGCCTGTTCGGCCAGCTTATGGAGCACGACTAGCTGCTTCAGCTGCTCGCTCAAGGGCACCGGGTGTCTGGCCTCAGCATGCTGAGACCAGAACACCTTCTCCGTCGAGCTTCCCTCCTTGGCTCGGTAGAATGCGGCTGCGTCAGACACACTCCGGGGAAGATCTGCGAATACTCCTGGAGAGCTCCGGACTTGGGTAAGTAACAAGTAATTCACTTTCGCGTGCTTGCTTTCCATAAAGAATGCCTTACCCGCTGCTATCTTCTTCATCGCCTCAATTTCCTGGAGGGCTTTTTGGGCTTCGGCCTTGGCAGATTTGGCGCTCTCAAGCGCCAAGGCGAGCTCGGACTCTCGGGTCTTCGAGTCACGCTCCAAACTCTCGTGTTTTTCCACGAGAGCCTGGAGCTCTTGCTGCACCGCCGCCACCCGCGCATCCTACTTCTCTCGCTCGGTGCGCTCCACGGCCGCATTGTTTTCGGCCTTGGACAACGCTTCCTTCAGGGTCGCCACCTCGTTCGTGGCCCCTGCATACCCACGTTGATCCTGTCCTTTTTTTGCAACCACATCTTTTTTTATATACTTACATAAGGTATTACTTACCTTCCTTGTCCTCGAGCTGCTTCTTGGCAAGGCCGAGCTCGTCCTTGGACCGCTCGAGGCTTTACTTCAATACATTGACCTCCGCAGTTAGTGCGGCAGACGTCAGCAGCACAGCCTGCATTCCCATATTGACACACTTATGTTAGACTCCTACGTATATCTTTTTGATCCTCAGTTCGGCTTTTCTTTCCGAACACCAAACTGAGCATCAGGGGCTACTGTCTATCCGGTAATATTTTTACATATTTTAAATACATACCTCAAAGCCTGTAAGGAGGCTGCCATAGGCTTCGGTCAGCCCGCTCTTGGCGGACTGAACCTTCTGGATCACCGCACTCATAATAGTGCGGTGCTCCTCGTCGATGGAGGCGCTGTTAAGCACCTCCAGCAGATTATCCGGTGCCTCCGGATGGGCGGAGGTCATCGGCATCGTGAGGCTTGCCCTTCTTAGTAGGGGCGCTTTGCGGATGCGGAACCGTTGAAGGTTCGGTGCGGTGTCCGACCTAGGGCCGGACTTAGAGCCCTTAGGGGTTTTATCCCCTTTTCGCCTGGAGCCCGGGAGGTCGCCTTGCGGCGCCTCCAGGACCATCTCTTCCTGGCTTGGCCCCTTTTGGGACGCCACCTCGGCGTCATCCGCGGCGCGAGGAGAGGAGGCGGTCGGAAGTGAAGTATTGTTCACATCCGACGAACCCAGGGAACCGCTCGACGAAGCGTCGAGCCCGGCCTTGGGTGGACTGCATGATTATATCCGACGTCAGAAGGTACTGTGCAACAAAGGAACACCATGTGTTATTCTGGTATCCGGAAACTTACGTTTTCGCCAGGGCCTTGGCCCTAGATGGCCACTCCTCTTCGCCATCGTTGGCGTTGGTAGAGTAGTCCAGAGGAAGGGTCCTTCCCTTCTTGTACCCTCCGGCCCCCCCAGTTGGGGCGGCCTTCCTTTTCTTCTCTCCCCCCACTGGGGGAGAGACCTCTCTTTCCTCCTCCTCGTCTTCACGGGAGGAGTCCGCCTCAGAGTCATCGGACGATGAGTCCGACACCACCTGGCGTCGGGAACTCCTTCGAGTTCCCGTGGCCTTCTTCTTGGCCTTCTTCTCCGGCACCACGTAAGGTGCGGAACCGGCAACCCGTCAAGCGGGCATCCGCTGGGTCTTCTGGCAAGGGAGCCGGACAGTCAATCTACCCGGACGTCCTCTGCCAATCCTGTCAAAGGTAAGGGAGTTTAGATCCCGCATAGAGTAAAACTATGAAAACGAGTGTCCCGTAAAGGGCAAAATAACTTACCGCGTTGGCTTGATGCTGCGCGCTGAATCTGCGATCCTCGGTAGCGGATGCGGGAGCCTCGGCACCCTTGAATAGCACCTTCCAGGCATCTTCATACGTAGTACCGAAGAGCCTGCTCAGGGTTTGGTGTTGTGCCGGATCAAACTCCCACAAGCTGAAAGCTCGTTGTTGTACGGGAGGATCCGGCGGATGAGCATGACCTGGACTACATTGACGAGTTTGAGCTTCTCGCTCACCAGGTTTTGGACGCAGATTTGGAGTCCGAAGAGCTCCTCCAAATTACCCCATGACAAGCCCGTCTCTTTCCAGGAGGTGAGCCGTGTAGGCAAGCTAGATCGGAATTCGGGGGCCGCTGCCCATTCAAGGTCACGCGACTCGGTGATGTAGAACCACCCGATTGCCACCCCTTTATGGTCTCCACGAAGGAGCCCTCGAGCCATGTAACATTGGGCATATTGCCCACCATGGCGCCCTCCGCACTCCGCTTGTTGGCCTCCCACTACCTTGGCTTGACAGAAGGTTTTCAGCCATAAACCGAAGTGGGGCTGGATGCGAGAGGAAGGCCTCGCACACGATGATAAGCGTCGAGATATTGAGGATGAAGTTTGGGGCCAGATTGTGGAAAGTCAGGCCGTAGTAGAACATGAGTCCCCGGACAAATGGGTGAAGTGGGAAACCTAGCCCGTGGAGGAAGTGGGTGAGAAACACCACCCTCTCATGGGGCCTGGGGGTGGGGATGAGCTGCCCCTTGTCGGGAAGCCGGTGCACGATGTCATTAGACAAGTATCCGGCCTTCCTCAGCTTCTTGATATGTCCCTCCGTGACGAAGGAAACCATCCACTTGCCTCCCGCTCCGGACATGGCTGGAGAAGGTTGATGTGGGATGTGCGGACTTGGGCGCTGGAGCTCGAGTGTGCGAAAATGGATAAGCAAAGGAGGAAGAAGGCATAGATGGAACAGGTGGATCCTTATCCCCTTATATGGGCGGACAAAACAATGCGCCCCCACCCGCCTGGTAAAACTCGCTTATCTCCCAAGCACCGTAAATTAATGGCACGGTTGGGTTACCCACGTCCGTATTGATGAGAACCCCGGAATAAGGGGACACGATCTCTGCTTTAACAAGACGTGCCAAGGAAACCACCTCGCTAAGTGCGCTGAGGTGGGACAGTAAAAATGATTCAAATAAAGGCTTGGTCGTGGTGTGATGACATGCTTTGCGAAATCGCCAATGATTAGATTTGTAATATTGTTCTCTCTCTGGCGGTATGTGGAAATTATTTTGCGAGCGGACACTATCCTTGTGTTCAAAATCTTCTATGAAGTATTCGGAGGAGGAACCCGCCTTGCAATGGCGAAGACAAACTGCGCTCCGGACCCGTCGACATTGAAGCCTATTTCGAGGGACTCTTGAGGAGTCTGGATTAGGGGTGTCCGGATGGCGGACTATGACCTTTGGCCGGACTCCTGGACTATGAAGATACAAGATTGAAGACTTCGTCCCGTGTCCGGATGGGACTTTCCTTGGCGTGGAAGGGAAGCTTGGTGATATGGATATGTAGATCTCCTTCCATTGTAACAAACTACATGTAGCCCTAACCCTCTCGGGTGTCTATATAAACCGGAGGGTTTTAGTCCGTAGAGACGAACAACAATCATACCATAGGCTAGCTTCTAGGGTTTAGCCTCTCCGATCTCGTGTTAGATCTACTCTTTTACTACCCATATCATCAATATTAATCAAGCAGGAGTAGGGTTTTACCTCCATCGAGAGGGCCCGAACCTGGGTAAAAACATCGTGTCCCTTGTGTCCTTTTACCATCCGCCTAGACGCACAGTTCGGGACCCCCTACCCGAGATCCGCCGGTTTTGACACCGACACTTGCGTTCTCCATTCATCAAGTGAGCTAATATCAAACAACCTCTTTTCACCGGCAAGTTTGAAGTCATAATTGAGCTCTTTAATAGCCCAATATGCTTTATGTTCAAGTTCAAGAGGTAAATGACATGCTTTTCCATAAACCATCTTATATGGACACATACCCATAGGATTTTTGTATGCAGTTCTATAGGCCCATAATGCATCATCAAGTTTTTGGACCAATTCTTTCTAGATCTATTCATAGTCTTTTGCAAAATTAATTTGAGCTCTCTATTTCTCAACTCTACTTGACCACTAGGCTGAGGGTGATAAGGAGATGCAATTCTATGATTGACATCATACTTAGCAGGGCATCTTCTGAAAGCACCATGAATAAAGTGTGAACCACCATCGGTCATAAGATATCTAGGGACTCCAAACCTCGGAAAAATAACTTCTTTAAGCATTTTAATAGAAGTGTTATGATCAGCACTACTAGTTAGAATAGCTTCTACCCACTTAGTAACGTAATCAAGCAACTAAAATATGTGTATAACCATTAGAGGCAGGAAAAGGTCCCATATAATCAAAGCCCCAAACATCAAGCGGTTCAATAACAAGAGAATAATTCATAGGCATTTCTTGGCGTCTACTAATGTTACCTATTCTTTGACATTCATCACAAGATAAGACAAATTTACGAGCATCTTTGAAAAGAGTAGGCCAATAAAAACCAGATTGTAGTACCTTGTGTGCAGTTCTATCTCCAAGTGGTGTCCTCCATAGGATTCAGAGTGACACTTGCGTAGGATTTGTTCGATTCATGCTCGGGCACACAACGTCTAATAATACCATCTACTCCTTCTTTATAAAGGTGTGGATCATCCCGAAGTAATGTCTTAAATCATAAAGAACTTTTTCTTTTCTTTGGCATGTGAAACTAGGCGGTATATATTTGGCAACAATGTAATTAGCATAATCAGCATACCAAGGAGCAGTACAAGAAGCATTGATAACCGCTAATTGTTCATCAGGAAAACTATCATTAATAGGCAGTGGGTCATCAAGAACATTCTCTAACCTAGACAAGTTATGCGCAGCGGGGTTCTCGGCTCCCTTTCTATCAATAATATGCAAATCAAATTCTTGGAGCAAGAGAACCCATCTAAGGAGTCTAGGCTTAGCATCTTTCTTTTCCATAAGATATTTAATATCAGCATGATCAGTGTGAATAGTAACTTTGGAATCAACAATATAAGGTCTAAACTTATCACATGCAAACATGACTGCTAAGAACTCTTTTTCAGTAGTAGCATAATTTCTCTGGGAAGTATCAAGAGTCTTACTAGCATACTGGATAACATTCAATTTCTTATCGACTCTTTGCCCTAAAACAACACCTTGACATAATCACTAGCATCGCATACATAATTTCAAAAGGTAAATTCCAATCAGGTGTCCGAACAATAGGTGCGATGATCAAAGCTTTACGAAGTGTTTCAAATGCTTCTACACAATCATCATCAAAGACAAAAGGAATATATTTTTGCAATAAATTAATTGAAGCCTAGAGATTTTAGAAAAGTCCTTAATGAACCTCCTATAAAAGCCCGGCATGGCCAAGGAAACTTCTTATACCTTTTATGTCCTTGGGACATGGCATCTTTTCAATAACATCAACTTTGGCTTTATCAACTTCAATACCTCTCTCGGAGATCTTGTGCCCCAAGACAATGCCTTCCTTAACCATAAAGTGACAGTTTTCCCAATTTAGGGCCGAGACCGGTGTCTTCGCATCTGTACAAAACTCGACAAGGTTGCTCAAACAATCATCAAAAGAGGATCCATAGGCGGAGAAGTCATCCATGAATACCTCACAAATCTTTTCACAAAAATCAGAGAATATAGCCATCATGGATCTTTGAAAGGTAGCAGGTGCATTACATAAACCAAAAGGCATCGTCTATAAGCAAAGGTACCAAAAGGGAAGTAAAAGTAGTTTTAGATTGATCCTTTGCTGACACAGGTATTTGAGAGAAACCAGAATAACCATCTAGAAAGCAAAAAATGTGTGTGTTTGGATACTGTTTCTAGCATTTGATCAATAAAAGGTAAAGGGTGATGATCTTTCTTAGTAGCTTTATTTAACTTACGAAAATCAATTACCATCCTATAACCTGTAATAATTCTTTGTGGTATAGATTCATCTTTATCATTAGGAACAACGGTAATACCTTCCTTTTTAGGGACACAATAGAGCAGGGCTTACCCATTCACTATCAGCAACGGGATAAATAATACCTTCCTCAAGGAGTTTTAGAATCTCCTTTCTTACCACCTCCTTCATTTTGGGATTTAATCTTCTTTTAGGATCTCTAACTGGTTTGGCATCTTTCTCCACTGAAATTTTGTGTTGACATAATGTGGAACTAATGCCCTTAAGATCATCCAGAGTATATCCAATAGCAGCTCGGTGCTTCTTTAGAGTTTCTGAATAATCTTTCTTCTTCTTTCTCTGAAAGGTTAGCACTAATAATAACAGGATATATTTCTTTTTCATGAAGATAAGCATACTTAAGATTATCAGGTAAAGGTTTGAGTTCAAACACGGGATCACCCTTGGGTGGAGGGGGATCCCCAAGAATTTCAACGGGAAGGTTATGTTTCAGCATAGGTTCTTGTTTAAGGAACACTTCATCTATTTCTTCCCTTTCCTTCATAAACATATCGTTTTGATGGTCTAGCAAATATTGTTCTAATGGATCAGCTGGAGGAACATCAATGGAAGCAAGACCAATAATCTCATCCTTACTAGGTGTTTCCCTTTCACGAGGTTGTCTACTAAACTTAGCAAAATTGAACTCATGAGACATACCATACATCGGTGTCAAACCGGCGGATCTCGGAGTAGGGGTTCCCATTTGTGCGTCTAGGCGGATGGTAACAGGAGACAAGGAACACGATGTTTTTACCCAGGTTTGGGCCCTCTCGATGGAGGTAATGCTCTACTCCTGCTTGATTAATATTGATGATATGGGTAGTACAAGAGTATATCTACCACGAGATCGTAGAGGCTAAACCCTAGAAGCTAGCCTATGGTATGATTGTTGTTCGTCCTATGAACTAAAACCCTTCGGTTTATATAGACACCGAATAGGGTTAGGGTTACACAGAGTCGTCCTACGGACTAAAACCCTTCGGTTTATATAGACACCGAATAGGGTTAGGGTTACACAGAGTCAGCTACAATGGTAGGAGATCTACATATCCGTATCGCCAAGCTTGCCTTCCACGCCAAGGAAAGTCCCATCCGGACACGGACGAAGTCTTCAATCTAGTATCTTCATAGTCTAGGAGTCTGGCGAAGATGATAGTTCGGCTATCCGGACACCCCTAGTCGAGGACTCCTCGGTAGCCTCGAACCAGACTTCAATGACGACGAGTCCGGCGCGCATATTGTCTTCGGCATTGCAAGGCGGGTTCCTTCTCCGAATACTTCATAGAAGGTTTTGAACACCAGGATAGTGTCCGGCTCTGCAAAACAAGTTCCACATACTACCGTAGAGAGAATAATTTTTGCACAGATCTGCTGACGTATTCCGCGGCGTGACATCACACCATGGCCTGGCATTTATATGAATCGTTTTTTATCGTTCCACGTCAGCGCGTTTAGCAAGGCATTTTCCTGGCATGTCTTATCAAAGCATAGATCGTGCCCCCTATTCCGGGATTCTCATCAATACGGACGTGGGTAACCCATCCGGCGCTCTTGATTACGGCGCTTGGGAGATAAGCGAAGTTTTACCGGGCTGGCGGGGGGACGATAGCTTCGTCTCCATATAAGGGATAAGGATCCACCTTTTTCACCTCGCCTTCTTCCTCCTTTGCTCATCCATTTCCTTTTCGAGCTCCAGCGCCCAAGTCCGACACCCCACCTCAACCTTCTCCAACTATGTCCGGAGCGGGAGGCAGGTGGATGGCCTCCTCCGTCACGGAGGGGCACATCACAAGACTGCGGGAGGCCGGATACTTGTCCGGTGACATCGCGTGTCAGCTACCCGACGAGGGGCAGCTCATCGCAACCCCCAGGCCCCATGAGAGGGTGGTGTTTCTCCCCCACTTCCTCCGCGGACTAGGTTTTCCACTTCACCCATTTTTCCGGGGCTCATGTTCTACTACGGCCTGGACTTCCACGATCTGTCCCGAATTTCATCCTCAACATCTCGGCGTTCATCGTGGGTATGCGAAACTTTCCTCTGCATCCAGCCCCACTTGGCTTATGGTGAAGATCTTCAATGTCAGGCTGAAGGTAGCGGGTGGCCGTCAAGCGGAGTGCGGAGGCGCCATGGTTGGCAAGATGGCCAAAGTCCTATGGCTCGAGGGCTCCTTCGTAGAGACAATAAAGGGGTGGCAATCGGGGTGGTTCTACATCACCGAGCCGCGCGACCCCAAATGAGCGGCGGCCCCCGAGTTCAGATCTGGCTTCCCCACACGGCTCTCATTATGGAAAGAGACGGGCCTGACGTGGGGGAATTCGGACGAGCTATCCGGACTCCAAACATGCGTCCGAAACCTGGTGGACAAGAATCTCAGGCTTGTCAACGTAATCCAGGTGATGCTCATCTGCCGGATTCTCCCATGCCAACAACGAGCCTTCAAATTGTGGGAGTTCGATCCGGCACAAGACTCGACTCTAAAAGGCTCTTCGACACTATATGCGAAGATGCCTGGAAGGTGCTGTTCAAGGGCACCGAGGCTCCCTCATCCGCTACTGAAGATCGCTGATACAGCTCGCAGCGTCAAGCCGGCGAGGTAAGTTATTTTACCCTTTACGGGACTCTTTTTCAGATTGACTCTATGTGGGATCTAAAAACTCCCTAATCTTTGACAGGACTGGCTGAAGACGTCCGAACAGATTGACTGTCCGGCTCCTTTGCGGAAGACCAGCGGACGCCCGATTGTGAGGCTCTTGGCTCCGGTACCCATGTGGTGCGGAGAAGAAAACCAGAAAGGAGGGCACGGGAGATCGAAGGAGCTCCGGCGCCAGAATCTTGTCGAGTTCAAGCAGAATCTTCTCCTAAGAACGAGGAGGAGGAAAAAGCCTCTCCCGGTGAAGAGGAGAGGAAAGAAGGCCGCCCCAACCGGGGAGGCCGAAGAATCTAAGAAGGAAGGACCCTTCCTCCGGAGTTCTCCACCAACGTCGACAATGACGAGGAGTGGCCAACAAGGGCCAAGCCCCTGGCGAGATCGTAAGTGTCCGGATACCCATGGCTTTTTCATTGCATAGTGTTCTCTAATGCCGAATAATCATGCAGCCCGCCCAAGGGCGAGTTCGTCGCTTCGTCGAGCGGGTCCCTGGGTTCGTCGGAAATGGAGAGTACTTCATTTCCGGCCGCTTCCTCGCCTCACGCTGCGGATGACGCCGAGGTGGTGCCCCAAGGGGGGCCTGGTCAAGAGGAAGTGGCGCAGGAGGCGCCGCAATGCAACCTCCTGGACTCCAGGCTCGAGGGGGGCAAGACCCCAAGGGGCTCTAAGCCCGACCCTCGTCCGGACTCCATGCCAGAACCTTCAGCGGTTGCGGAGTCCGGCAAGCGGTCCCTTCGTAAGAAGGGTAAGACGCCGGTGTCCTCTGTCCAACGGAGGCACCGGATAGCTTCTGGAGGCACTTAACAGCGCCTCCATCGAGGAGGCGCGCCTTGTTATGAGTGTGGTGATCCAGTGATTCGATCCGCCAAGAGCGGGCTGACAGCTGTGCCAGCCTTCTAACAGGCTTTGAGGTAAGTTTAGAATATGTAAAAATATTACTGCATAGACAGTAGCCCACGATGCTTAGTTCGGTGTTTGGAAAGAAAAGCGGATGAGGATCTAAAAGATATCTGAGGGAGTCTAACATAAGTGTGTCAATATGGGAATGCGATCTGCGCTGCTGACCTCTGCCCTTGATTGCGGAGGTCAATGCATTGAAGCAAAGCCTCGGCGGTCCGAGAACGAGGCTCGGCCAAGCCAAGAAGCAGCTCGAGGACAAGGAAGGTAAGTAATACCTTATTAAAGAAATACCTTATAGAAAGGTTTTGGTTGCAAAAATAACAGGAATAACATTGGTACTGCGGGGCCACGAACGAGGTGGCGACCACGAAGGAAGTGGTGTCCGTGGCTGAAAGCAAAGCGGCCATGAACGCACCGAAAGCGAGAGAAGGGGAGGCGTGGCTGGCGGAGGTGCGGCAAGAGCTCCAGGCTCTCGTGGAAAAACACGAGAGTTTGGAGCGTGACTCGAAGACTCGAGAGTCCGAGCTCGCCTTGGCTCTTGAGAGTGCCAAAGCTGCTAAGGCTGAAGCCCAAAAAGCCCTCCAAGAAATTGAATCGTTAAAGAAGATAGCGGCGGGTAGGGCATTCTTTATGCAAAGCAAGCATGTGAAAGTGAATTACCTATTACATACCCGGATTCGGAGCTCTCGGAGCATTCGCAGATTTGCCCGTAGTGTCCGATCTGCCGCGTTCTCAGCGCCAAGGAGGGAGCTTCGACGGAAAAGGTGTTCTGGTCTCGATATCTTGAGGCGGACATCAGTGCCCCTAAGCGACCAGCTGAAGCAGCTGGTCGAGCTCCACAAGGTCGCCGAACAGGCCATGAATGGCCTCATAGTTCGGCTGTGGCCATTGGAAGCCGTGCCTGGGAACTACTTTGGGCTTGTGCGGCGGCTGGTGGACGCCTGTCCAAGGATTGAGGTCATCAAGCGCTCCGTCTGCATTGAAGGTGCCCGTCGGGCCCTTGCATGCTAAAGTGCACTTTGGGGCAAGCTGGATGCAGAGAAGCTTGTGACAGACGGCCACCGAAGGTCAAGGAGCATCGCACGCCCGAAATGTACTATGAGGGCCTCCTGAAGGGTGCCCGCCATATAGCGGATGAGTGCTCCAAAGATGTAATTTTTGAATAGACTCGCATTTGTTATCCTGTACGCTGAAAACTTGTTCATATGCGCTAAACAACGCTTGTTAATTTAAAATATTACCTTATGTGCGGCCGTTTATCAAATTTGAGAGATGGCAAGTCGTTGGCTTCAGCCCCCATGCCACGAGTGCTGGGGTGTTCGTGATAAACTTGAGCGCTCTTGTTCCCATTCTTGGGTACATCGAGGGAGGCGTTCAATGCAACAAACAAGGCAACTGGACTTATAATGCTTGAACACTCTCACTTAGCCATAGAATTCTACAATTTTAAATTTCGGCGAAGCCCCTAGTATTCGGAAGACCGAGTTCGGGGCGCTATCCACGCCTTGGCCGGACAATTCCGGTTCCTCGCTCGAAGCGGCATAAGTCTTTAGGGACCCGAAAAAACCTCTCGAACAGCGACCGGCTCTCGCCCTATCATGACGGTCAGTTTTAGCTTTCTCCGCTGAGGTGCTCAACCCAGCTCAATCGGGGCACAATCGCAGTGGTTCTCCCAGTGCTACCTTAGCCGATATAATGGAATGTAAGGTACCAAACCATAGGAGCCGGGCAAACCCAACTATTGACCCAAGACATGATTGAGCCGATTCATATAATGCTATAAGTTCGGGGTGCCGCACTTGTGAAAGTGTTCGGACTTATCACACCATAATTTTGGGGTACTTAAGCCTGGTGTATTGGCCGTACCAAAGTGTACAGTGCGACATGTCATGAAATGAACATATATATAGATAAAAAAAAGGCAATAATAGGCAAGAGCTATATATTGGTTATTAAAAGAAACTACAAATAAAAGCGAGCGATACAAATTGTGCGATAAGCAAGGTATGGGACTATTTAACATGTCCCCCTCCAGGGGTAAGCTGCGGGATGGTATGTAAAACATGTATAATTCTCGTAGTAGAGACCACCTGAACACTCGACGTAGCTTTCTGCTTCCCTGGCTGTTGCATCGTTAGTTCGGCAATTCTAGTGCCGGACAAGACTTCTGGAGAATGGAGTCCTGAAAGTAAGAAAAAAGAGAAGAAGAAAAAAGAAACAAGAATGACACAATCGGGAGCCCCTGGTGCGGTCGAGCCGCATTCTTGGCGTGCCGTGGTCGTGCCCCTCCCCATATGCCCATGGTATCTCCAGAGCGTAGTTATATGCAGCGTAATCTTCGCAATTTCGCGAGGGCTGGGGTTGGGGCTGGATTGCTACGCGTGCTTGAATCATGCCAGGCGGTCTTGTTGTAGGTTACTCCGGGCGCGCATGACAGTGTCCGGACGTTTAGTGGCCGGACTCAAGAATTGCTGTGAGATGCTGTTTTGTACCTCCGCCGCGAGGGCCGCCGTGTGCTCCTCCGCTCGGAGAGAGCGTTCCGTGTTTCCATTGACCGTGATTACTCCTCGAGGGCCTGGCATCTTCAGTTTGAGGTATGCGTAGTGCGGCGCCGCATTAAACTTTGCAAATGCGGTTCGTCCGAGCAGTGCGTGATAACCACTGCGGAACGGGCCTATGTCAAAGATTAACTCTTTGCTTCGGAAGTTATCCGGGGATCCGAAGACCACTTCGAGTGTAACGAGCCCGTACAATTGGCCTATACACCCGGTATGACGCCTTTAAAGGTCATCTTTGAAGGTTTAATCCTTGAGGGGTCTATGCCCATTTTGTACCTTTGTATCTGATAAAGCAGGTTCAGGCTGCTTCCGCCGTCCATCGAGGACTCTAGTGAGGTGAAATCCGTCAATAATTGGGTCAAGAACCAATGCGGCGAAACCGCCGTGACGGATGCTAGTGGGTGGTCCTTCGATCAAAGGTGATCGGGCAGGAAGACCATGGGTTGAACTGGGCGACTGGCTCCATCACAGTATCGTCCCTTTAGCGCATGCTTCCGCTCCCTTTGGGTATATGGGTTGCGTATATCATGTTCACCGTCCGCACTTGTGTGGGAAAGCCCTTACATCCTCTATTGTTCGTGACGGGCTCTTCCTCGTCATCGCTATGAAGCCCCTTGTCATTGAGTTTGGCACTTAACTTGCTCGCTTTCTTGAACACCCAACAATCCTGTTGGTGTGATTGGCTGGTTTTTCGGGGTGCCATGTATTTTGCACAAGCGATCGAGTATTCGGTCCAAGTTGGGCGTGCCACAGGTATTTCTTTTGAATGGCTTCTTCGCTGACCGGGTTTAGAGCCTCTGAATCCGGCATTGACTGCCGTATCTTCATCATTGTCGCCGTTTATGCGGCGGTTGTTCTTGTTGTGACGCGACCTGCCATTGCTGTCCTTGGTATCCGAACAACCAGGGTTTTTGGTCAAGTTGTTACTCTGAGCTAGCCAGTTGTCCTCTCCGCACAAAAGCGGGTCATGAGTGTTGTAAGGGCTGCCATGGATTTCGCTTTTCCTGTCCCTAGGTGTTGGGCTATCCACTCGTCATGGATGTTATGTTTGAAGGCTACAAGGGCCTATTCATCCGGACAGTCAACGATTTGATTTTTCTCGGTTAGGAACCATGTCCAGAATTGTCTAGCCGATTCTTCTGGCTGATGAATTATATGGCTAAGGTCATCGGCGTCTGGTGGTCGCACATATGTGCCCTGGAAGTTATCAAGGAATGCGGCTTCCAGGTCCTCCCAACAACCAATTGATTCTGCTCGCAAGCTGTTAAGCCAATGCCGAGCTAGTCCTTTAAGCTTGAGGGGGAGGTATTTGATGGCGTGTAGATAATCACCGCGGGCCATGTGGATATGGAGGAGATAGTCCTTGATCCAGACCGCAGGATCTGTGGTACCATCGTATGATTCGATGTTTACGGGTTTGAATCCCTCGGGGATTTGATGATCCATTACTTCATCATGAAGCATAGTGGGTGTCTGGCGCCTCTGTATTGGGCTATATCACGGCGTAGGTCATATGAGCTTTGTCTCTGTGTTCGGCCCGCCGGGTTTCTTTGTATCCGGCGCGACGGTAATCATCCCGAGTCGTGGGGCGCCCACGCGATCCGTAGATCGATCTTGTATGTTTTGCCTTATCCTCCAATATATCTTGCAAGTCCGGCGCGTTTTCCCGTGCCTTGTTACTTTTTGAGCGGCGTCGGGGTGCGGCTTGAACGGAGGGTCTAGAGGCCTCTCATCGCCCGCACGGGTGGCCGGTCTGCCATGTCGTCGCTGGTGACTTGGGTGCTTCCTCCTCCGATCGAGGCAACGGCCTGCGTTTGGGGTAGCTTTTGGAGGGGCGTTCAAGTTCATACTCTTGGGCTGCAAGGACTTCAGTCCATCTATCAGCTAGCAGGTCTTGGTCAGCTCTGAGCTGTTGCTGCTTTTTCTTGAGGCTGCTTGTCGTGGACATAAGCCTGCGTTTGAAACGCTCCTGTTCGGCGGGATCCTCAGGCACGACAAATTCATCGTCGTCGAGGCTTGCCTCATCTTCTGAGGGAGGCGCATAGTTATCGTCCTCTACCTCTCTTTCTGCCGCACTATCGTGCGGACTTGCTTCTCCCTCCTCCTGCGTTGAGTCCTGCTAGAGGGGGTTGTCTTCGGCACTGTCCGGAGTGTTATTATCTCCCATGCCGGAATCACCGTTTTTGCTATGGCGGGATTTAGAGCGGCGCCGCTGACGTCGGCGCTTGGGCTGTTTCTTGAAGGGGTCATCCTCCGCTGTTCCATCGCCGTTCCCATCTTTTGGGATGTCCACCATGTATATGTCGTATGACGAGGTGGCCTTCCAGTGCCCTGTAGGCGCTGGGTCTTGGTCGTCTCCAGCATCGTCGTCCATACCATCGATGTCTTCAGAGTCGAAGTCGAGCATGTCGGTTAAATCATCGACATTGGCTACAAAGTGGGTGGTGGGTGGGCGTTGAATTTCTTCATCGTCCGCATCCCAACCTTCCTGACCGTAGTCCGGCCAGGGCTCTCCGGATAAAGAGAGAGACTTTAGTTAATTCGTGGATGTCACCAAAGGGCGAGTGCTGAAAGATGTCCGCGGCAGTGAACTCCATGAACGGCGCCCAATCGGATTCGATTGGTAGGGGCGCGGAGGGTTCGGAGTCCGGAGAGGAGTCCGGCACCTTGGAGTCACGGTCTTCGCAAAGTATAGGGATGGAGTTCAGCTCAATTGCCGCTGAGATCGTAGCCCCCGAGGCGGTGTCCAACCACTCGTCCTCGGTCGGGGAATCCGGCTCCGGATTAAGGGTCGGAGCGGGCACTGGTGCGGCCTCCAGGGCACTGTTCGGCGGCAGAGCTAGATCGACCCATCAAAATAGTGTGGGCGCTTGGCTATGGCTCGAATCCGTCGAAGATCAAGTCTCCGCGGATATTGGCCGTATAGTTTAAGCTTCCAAATATGACCTGATGGCCAGGGGTGTAGCTTTCGATCTGCTCCAGATGGCCAAGTGAATTGGCCCGCAATGCAAAGCCGCCGAATACGAAGATCTGTCCGGGGAGAAAAGTCTCACCCTGGACTGTGTCGTTGCTGATAATTGAAGGAGCCATCGGGCCTATCAGTGACGACACAGAGGAACTCTGAATGAAAGCACCAATGTCAGTGTCAAAACCGGCGGATCTCGGGTAGGGGGTCCCGAACTGTGCGTCTAGGCGGATGGTAACAGGAGACAAGGAACACGATGTTTTTACCCAGGTTCGGGCCCTCTCGATGGAGGTAATACCCTACTCCTGCTTGATTAATATTGATGATATGGGTAGTACAAGAGTAGATCTACCACGAGATCGTAGAGGCTAAACCCTAGAAGCTAGCCTATGGTATGATTGTTGTTCGTCCTACGGACTAAAACCCTTCGGTTTATATAGACACCGAATAGGGTTAGGGTTACACAGAGTCGGTTACAATGGTAGGAGATCTACATTACCGTATTGCCAAGCTTGCCTTCCACGCCAAGGAAAGTCCCATCCGGACACGGGACGAAGTCTTCAATCTTGTATCTTCATAGTCTAGGAGTCCGGCCGAAGATGATAGTTCGGCTATCCGGACACCCCCTAGTCTAGGACTCCCTCACCATCTATGCCAACAGTGAATACCTTCCTTCTACAATTAATCTTAGCACTAGCAGTATTCAAGAAAGGTCTACCAAAAATAATGGGACAAAAATCATCTTGTGGGGAAGCAAGAACAAGAAAATCAGCAGGGTATTTAATTTTCCCACACAAGACTTCAACATCTCTAACAATCCCAATAGGTTTAATGGTGTCCCTATTAGCAAGCTTAATAGTAACATCAATGTCTTCTAATTCAACAGGTGCAATATCGTGCATAATTTCTTTATAAAGATCATAAGGTATCGCACTAGCACTAGCACCCATATCACATAAGCCATGATAACAATGATCTCCTATTTTAACAGAAATAACAGGCATGCCTACAACAGGTCTACGTGTCTTAGTATCGGGTCTAGCAATATTAGTAGTCTAACCCAAGAAGGAAATAACATGCCCATCTAAGTCCTCATCCAAGAGATCTTTAACCATAGCAATACTAGGTTCAACATTAATTTGCTCAGGAGGTGTATAAGTCCTAGTATTACTCTTACAAACAACAGTTGAAGCTTTAGCATGATCTTTTATCCTAACGGGAAAAGGAGGTTTTTCAACATAAGCAGTAGGAATAATAGGATCACTATATGTAATAGTCTTTTCTTCGACCGTAATAGGTGCAACTACTTTCACTTCAACAGGAGGAGCAAAAGTTTCACAAAAAGTAGCTACTATCTCAGAGTCAAGTCCATACTTAGAGCTAAATCCACGAAAAGCATCGGTATCCATAAAAGCTTTAACACAATCAAACTTAGGTGTCATACCTTACTCCTTACCATCGTCGGAACCCCAATCTTCATAGTTGCGTTTAATTCTTTCCAATAAGTCCCATTTGAAATCAATAGTCTTCAGCATATAAGAACCAGAACAGGAAGTATCGAGCAGGTTGCGATTATTAAGAGAAAGCCGAGCATAAAAATTCTGAATAATCATTTCCCGAGAGAGCTCATGATTGGGGCATGAATATAACATTGGCTTAAGCCTCCCCCAAGCTTGAGTGATGATTTCTCCTTCGCGAGGCCAGAAATTATATATGTAATTACGATCGTGATGAACAAGATGCATAGGATAGAACTTCCGGTGAAATTCCAGCTTCAATCGCTTATAATTCCAAGATCCCGTATCATCACGTAGCCTATACCATGTCAATGCGTCTCCCTTCAAAGATAAAGGGAAGACCTTCCTTTTAACAACATCATCGGGAATACCTGCAAGCTTAAATAATCCACAAATTTCATCCACAAAGCTAAGGTGTAAATCGGGATGCAATGTTCCGTCTCCTGCAAAATGATTAGCTAGCAGTTTTTCTATCATACCCGAAGGAATCTCAAAGTAAAAATTTCCATAAAGTTCAGTAGGTTGAGGAGCATCTCTTTGCTCTTCTGGTTGGGGTGAAGATACCCCAAACAAGCCCTTCAAAGGATTAGTTTCCATAGTGACAAGTAACAGAAAATTTCAGCACACTATATAAATGTTTCCTTACCAAGTTCCACTCACCAAAAGCGCTACACTCCCGGCAATGGCGCGGAAAAGAGTCTTGATGACCCACAAGTATAGGGGATCTATCGTAGTCCTTTCGATAAGTAAGAGTGTCGAACCCAACGAGGAAGCGAAGGAAATGATAAGCGGTTTTCAGTAAGGTTTTCTCTGCAAGCACTGAAATAGTAGGTGATAGATAGTTTTGTGATAAGATAAATAGTAACGAGCAAAAAGTAAAAAAGTAAATAAAGTGCAGAAAGGTGGCCCAATCCTTAATGTAGCAAAGGATAAGCCTGGACAAATTCTAATAATGAAGAAGGTGCTCCCGAGGACACATTGGGAATTATCATCAAGCTAGTTTTCATCACGTTCATAAGATTCGCGTTCGGTACTTTGATAATTTGATATGTGGGTGGATAGACACTTGGGTACTGCCCTAACTTGGACAAGCATCCCACTTATGATTAACCCCTATTGCAAGCATCCGCAACTACAAAAAGGAGTATTAAGGTAAACCTAACCTTAGCATTAAACATATGGATCCATATCAGCCCCTAACGAAGCAACGCATAAACTAGGGTTTAAGCACATCACTCTAGCAACCCATCATCTACTTATTACTTCCCTATGCCTTCCTCTAGGCCCAAATAATGGTGAAGTGTCATGTAGTCGACGTTCACATAACACCACTAGAGGAAAGACAACATACATCTCATCAAAATATCGAGCGAATACCAAATTCACATGACTACTAATAGCAAGACTTCACCCATGTCCTCGTGAAAACGTAACTACTCACAAAGCATATTCATGTTCATAATCGGAGGAGTAATAATATGCATAAAGGATATGAACATATGATCTTCCACCAAGTAAACCAACTAGCATCAACTACAAGGAGTAATCAACACTACTAGCAACCCACAGGTACCAATTTGTGGTTTTGATACAAGATTGGATACAAGAGATGAACTAGGTTTTTGAGAGGAGATGGTGCTGGTGAAGATGTTGATGGAGATTGACCCCCTCTCGATGAGAGGATCGTTGGTGATGACGTTGGTGATGATTTCCCCCTCTCGGAGGGAAGTGTCCCCAGCAGAACAGCTCTGCCAGAGCCCTAGATTGATTCCGCCAAGGTTCCGCCTCGTGGCGGCGGAGTTTCATCCCGTAAGCTTGCCCACGATTTTTCTAGGGTAAAAGTGATGATATAGCAGAAGATGGACGCCGGAGGCCCACCAGGGGGCCCAGGAGATAGGGGCACGCCCTATAGGGGGGGCTGTCTCCTGGACAGGGTGTGGGCCCCCTCGCCTATTTCTTTTGCTCAATAATTCTTATAAATTCCAAAAAGATGTTTCATGGAGTTTCATGACTTTTGGAGTTGTGCAGAATAGGTTTCCAACGTTTGCTCCTTTTCGGCCGAATTCCATTGCAAGCATTCCCCTCTTCATGGTAAACCTTGTAAAATAAGTGAGAATAGCCATAAGTATTGAGATATAATGTGTAATAACAGCCCATAATGCAATAAATATTGATATAAAAGCATGATGCAAAATGGATGTATCAGCCAGCGCGTGCAGTGTACTCGTTTCCTCTTTGGTGCTAAAGAGGCAGGCGCAGGCGAGGAGTCCCGAGGCATCAGGCAAAGGTTTCCATATCGGTGCAACAAGACCAAGACCAGCAGGATGGCAGGACGGAGGTCACCGTGGAGCCCAGGACGGCGTCACCACCAGAGCCTTTGGCAGGCGAAGACCACCTTTAGTCAGGATAACTTGTACCGGTTGTCCCCCTTCAAATTTGGCCGTTGTTGGATCCCTTCCCGCCTACAATTGGGAAGAGGACCAGGGCCTCTATAAATAGGACTAGCCACCATGGTAGGGGGCAATTGATCTTGGATCAAATCCATTCCATCCTCACACACACAAGCTCACCGAAGCACGAGAACACCTCTCCTCAGGAGGCTGTTCTTCCCTCGTACTTGTTTATCCTCATCCCAAGAGGCAATCCACCACACCACACTGGAGTAGGGTATTACACCACATCGGTGGCCCGAACCAGTATAAACTCTTGTGTCCCTTGTTCTTCAGGCTCGACGAGTTGAGCTTTGAGATCGTGGTGAGAGCGTGAGCTAGGGGAGGAGAGATCTTCGTGTGCACCCCAGAGTTTGAACCTCAAGGGTTTTGCCGGAACCCGTAATCCGACAATTTCATGATGAAACTTTGCAAGCATTGAAACAACTTATCAAAGATTTCCACAAAAAAGTCAGAATTTATTTGAATTTTATTTCAATTTTGTTAGATTTTACTATTCACTCAACCTCATATGAGATCGAGCTGAGAAGGACACTTTTGGTGCTTCTGGGGATTCTCGCTATACTTGTTGCTCTTTGCTCTGTGCCGCATATGCATCCATGCTTGTGGCCAATCAAGCTTCAACCAATAAAACACACTTAAATATTGTGAATGTCGGACCTCTTGCCTTGGATATATTTGCCCTTTTTTTCTTGCTAGTGCGTGATGTTCCACAATATCAAACGTAGGACAGTTTGTATCCTCCAAGTCATATTTCATAGGGTTCGTAGGCTCTTGACCCTGATTGATCATGTCTAACATGATATTGTCCTAAAATGATCATGAACCCAAATAAACTAACAATACATGAACCTAATCGATCCAATAACATATGCAACTAATTAATCTAGTGACATATGCAACAATTTTATCCAATGGCATAGCGAATAATGAACAAAGCAATACAAAATGGAGCAAAAAATGTACCGTGTCCTACTACGGCATTTTGCCGAACAAGACCTGGGCAGAACGGGCGTTTGCGCTTCCCTTGCTTGTTCGCGGTCGTTGGAGTTGCAGCGAGTTACACACCGTTTCTAGCACCTCCGATTGCATAAATCAGTTTGAAATCAGCCATTCGGACATCACATCATCGTCGACCGCGGTTGCTGCGGATAACAACTTCCTTGTGAGAGGTAGGGCGGATGCGTGTGGGGCCGTAGGTGCAATAGAGGGGACTCATCCTCCTCGATGTCCACAACCTCCTTGGATGAAACTTCCTTCACCGCTCCCTTCGGGATACGTTCTACGCCTTGCAGCTCATCCCCATGGACGACACCGAGGCATCAACTTCGCCGACGTGGGGGACGGGGTACCCGATGACACATCTAGGGCTGCAGACGAGGTTGGCAGCATAGATGGGGGATCAAGGTGAAGGAAATATGCCCTAGAGGCAATAATAAAGTTGTTATTTTATATTTCCTTATTCACGATAAAGTTTTATTATTCATGCTATAATTGTATTGATCGGAAACCTAAATACATGTGTGAATACATAAACAAATATTGTGTCCCTAGTAAGGCTCTACTAGACTAGCTCATTAATCAAAGACGGTTAAGGTTTCCTAACCATAGACATGTGTTGTTGAAAGTGCATTATATCGCCTAGAGGGGGATGAATAGGAGATTTTTACAAATTCGTCATTGAGGGAATTCTAGGTGAGGAATTTCCTAAGCAACGAACTACTAGTAGCGGAATAAGTACTCATGTGCATGCATTACAAAGCAGTAGCATAGTCATCATGATGAAATGAAACATACACAGAGCATAGGTAGCATGTAAACAGGATAAGCAGGCTGAAGACAAAGTGACTGAAGAATTAGGATTGAGAAAATTGAGAAAGTCTTTAGTCAAAGTCTTCAAACAATAACAGTCAAGTTCATCAACACATGAATGAGGTAATGAAAGGGTTGAAAAAATAGAACCAGTAGCTTTGGCGAGGATGATGATTTGGTAGACCAGTTCCAAGTGTTGTGACAGTCGTACGTCTGGTTGCAGCGGCTAGGTATTTAAACCTGAGGACACACACTCCTCATCGTATTCTCCTTGAGCTAAGATCACACAGACCTCGCCCAATCACTCGTGGTAAGTCTTCAGGTGCCTTCCAAACCTTCACAGACTCGGTCACTCGGCGATCCACAATTCTTCTTGGATGCTCTGGACCATGACGCCTGACCGTCTGGACGATGCACAGTCCTCAAAGGTAACAAGCGCCAGTTCCACACAGGAACGATCTCTTCAGTGATGCTCAATCACTTTGGGTTGTAGGTGTTTGGGTTTGGGTTTTCCTCACTGATGATTTTCACTCAATGTCCTCGGAGGATGGGATGCTCTCAATTGACAAGTATCAGTTTCTCTCGGAGCAGCCAACCAACTAGTGGTTGTAGGGGGTGGCTATTTATGGCCTAGGGAGCAGCCTGACATGATAAGACATAAATGCCCTTCAATGATATGACCATTAGGTGGATAAGATATTTTGGGACAGCTGGCGCATAGCACAACAACGGTCAAAAATTTGAGCTCTCAAATTCCTCAGGGCTATCATTGTCGGTGGGAACGACACCTATGGGATCCCTTCTACAGTCGGCAGGCGTGAGGTTGTGCAAAGAGCAGGTCTGACAGGAAGCACACGGGTCGTTTACCTAGGTTCGGGCGCGAAGATGCGTAATACCCTAGTCCTGCTTTGGTGGATGTATTGAGTATTCTTGTGTTCTTGAGCTAGCTATGGGGTGCAACTTGCCCAAAAGAGCCGAATCCCATACCTGGTCGCCTCGGGCCTCCTTTTATAAGAAAAAGGGGTTTCCACAGTGGCACACAGGAGGTGGAAAGGTCTACAGTGAACAAGCCTATCCACTGGGACCGTTGGACAAACACATTTAATGCGCTGCCGATGTGTCCCCCTTGCTTTATCGGGGACGACAAGGAAGCACGTCCCAGCTGTCGCCGCCTCGCCTGGCCTTGACACGCGTCCGAGCTGACGAGGCGTCCTGGCGCCACGTTGGCTGGCTGCTGGGCTGGCGCGGTGGTGGAGCCTTCACGAAGGCTTGCATGCCACCACGCAGGTTCTTGTTGAGTCGGTGTAGAGGCCACCCGTCGCCACATAGGTGCCTGCCCAGCTGGTTGAGCTAGAAGCTGCTTGGGACGACGGTGGAGTCTTGGCTGGCGCGGGCCTGGCAGTAGCCCTGCTGACGCCTTAGGCAAGGGTCTTGCCGGGGGCCCGGCAAGGGTCTTGCCGTGGCGTTGCAGTTGTCCCTGGCAAGGCGCTTGTCGGGGGTCTTGTGGATCTTCTCGGCCAGGATCCCGCCTAGGATCGCCGTCTTCTGGTCCTCATCTGATCTCACATGTTTCTGATCTTGACGAAGATCTGCAGGCCACCACAGAGGTGCCTCCCGAGCCTTGGTTCCAATGTAATTGGTTAGGTTGGAACCCGTGGGCTCAAGGGTGGCTTGCTCTTGTCGGGGCTGCGGAGGCTGCCTCGGCAAGGATCTTACCGAGGGAGTCTACCTCGCCCTCTTGTCCTTCTATGTTTCTGGTCTTGGCGTTGCCTTGGTTGTCTTGTAATTTGGCTTCTCTCTGGCTTCCCTCCTCTAACCTGCTAAGTGTGGCTGTGGCACGCGGCTCTAACTGTCCGTGCACAAGTAAAGGGGTCAAAAGGAGAGCCCCTACTTTTTTACACCGACAGGAGCCCCCTGGTCTGGGCCACACATAAGCGCGACGCGTTGTTGGGCCAGGCCCAGAACGGTGCGCGGGTAGGTGGGGCGGATTTTCACCGCTGTAACTGTTTCGTCCGCTGCGCTTCCCCACGACCCGCGTTGAACGCGCGACGTGGAGGGTCGTGCGTGACGTGGGGGTCATGCGTGGGGCGGTTCCCGCACGCATGCGTCACATCATGGTAAAGAGGCGGCTCGCGGCTTCCCCATAAAAAGAGGGAGGCGTGGAGGCGCGGCTCATTTACTGCATGGATTCGGGTCGCGGTCTTCAAGGCGCCCACGTCCGACGATCACGGGGCGGGGAACGGTATCCTCACCCGTCCCTCGATCCTTCTCGCTCGCCACGCGTCCTTCATGCAGGTGGCAGGCAGTGGAGGTGGGAAATCGGGCCGTCGCTGATTGGGGCAGCGGGTCGGTCTTGATTCCCTGTGCCTCCGATGGCTGGAATGGTCGAGTGGGGCAGCCGAGCCTCGAGCCCACCCCTTTATAAGGAGGTGGAGGGGGATGTGATCCCACATTCTCCTAGCATCCATCTTCGTCCACTTCCGCTCCTTCCTTCCACCTGTCATGGTGAGAGGGGACCCAGGCCCTTCAACGGTGGGGGCGAGGGTCGCCACTCGATAGCGTGTTCCTCCTTCCCACGAACTCGCGGCGGCTGAGCCGGCCACGAGAGGAAGGGGGAGGGGCGAGGCCGAGGTTGCCGCGGCGGTCGGGGGAGAGGGGGACGAGGCGGCACGATGGCCGTGCCTCCGCCAGCGATGCCGCCCGTGATGGAGGGCCATGTCGAGGACCAGCCTCGGGAGTTTTTCATCAGGCTGCATCGGCCACCGCATCATCGTCTCCGTCTTCGTACCCCGTTTGCTCGGGAAATGGAGCTCGATCCACCCCAGACCCTCATATTGCACATGAGGGGCTGCGGGAACGGCGACACGCGGGTCGACGTCAACTTCCCCGCTCCTCATGTACCTCCATCGCGGATGGAAGACATTTGCTCGCATCCACAGCCTGACGTCGGGGCTCGTCCTCTACTTCAAGTTAATGGAGGGAGGCCTGCTCTCCGTCAAGGTCTTCGGGGATCTTGGAACTCGCCTAAGGTGCTGCATGGAGAGCTCCTCTGACGATGAAGATTCCTCCTCGAGCGGGAGTGACGAGGAGGACAGCGACAACAATGACGAGGGAGTCGAGCGGCAGGATTGTGACTCCGACTTTGACTGACCGTGCCGCCCCTCCCTCGGCCATGCGCCCTGCCGAGGGCCTTCCTCGCCAAGCTCTCCATCGGGGCGCTTGTTGGGGAACGTAGTAATTTCAAAAATTTTCCTACGATCACGCAAGATCATGGTGATGCATAGCAACGAGATGAGAGTGTTGTCTACGTACCCTCGTGAGACCAGCAACGGAAGCGTTGGCATAGCGTAGAGGAAGTAGTCGTGCTTCTTCACGATCCAACCGATCCAAGTACCGAGCGACGGCACCTCCGAGTTCTGCACACGTTCAGCTCGATGACGTCCCTCGAACTCCGATCCAGCCGAGTGTTGAGGAGAGTTTCGTCAAGACGACGGCGTGCAGGACGATGATGATGTTCCACGGCGCAGGCTTCGCCTAAGCTCCGCCACGGTATTCTCGAGGTGTAATATGGTGGAAGGGGCACCGCACACGGCTAAGGAACGATCTCAATGATCAACTTGTCTGTCATGGGGTGCCCCTGCCCTGTATATAAAGGAGGGAAGGGAGGGCTGGCGGCCAGAGAGGAGGCGCACCAGGTTTCCTACTCCTACTAGGAGTAGGATTCCCCAATCCTAGTCCAACTAGGTTTCCCCAAGTGGGAAGGGAGAGAGGGGGGCGCCTTCTCTCCTAGTCCTAATAGGACTAGGGAAGGGGGAAGGTGTGACCAGCACTTGGGCCCCTTTTCTCCTTTCCACTAAGGCCCATGTTGGCCCATTAGCATTCGGGGGTTCCGGTAACCTCCGGTACTTGGTAAAATTCCCAATTTCACCCGAACACTTCCGATGTCCAAACATAGACTTCCAATATATGAATCTTTATGTCTCGACCATTTCGAGACTCCTCGTCACGTCCGTGATCTCATCCGGGACTCGAACAACCTTCGGTACAGAAACATCATAAAAACTCATAGTAATCGGCCATCGAAGCGTTGTTGCGTGCGGACCCTTCGGGTTCGAGAACTATGTAGACATGACCGAGACACCTCTCCGGTCAATAACCAATAGCGGGACCTGGATGCCCATATTGGCTCCTACATATTCTACGAAGATCTTTATCGGTCAGACCGCATAACAACATCGTTGTTCCCTTTGTCATCGGTATGTTACTTGCCGAGATTCGATCGTCGGTATCCAATACCTAGTTCAATCTCGTTACCAGCAGAAGTCTCTTTACTCGTTTCGTAATACATCATCTCACAACTAACACATTAGTTGAAATGCTTGCAAGGCTTATGTGATGTGCATTACCGAGAGGGCCCAGAGATACCTCTCAGGCAATCGGAGTGACAAATCCTAATCTCGAAATATGCCAACCCAACATGTACCTTGGAGACACCTGTAATGTACCTTTATAATCACCCGATTACGTTGTAGACGTTTGGTAGCACCCAAAGTGTTCCTCGTGCAAACGGGAGTTGCATAATCTCATAGTCATAGGAACATGTATAAGTCATGAAGAAAAGCACTAGCAACAAACTATACGATCAGGTGCTATGCTAATGGAATGGGTCATGTCAATCAGATCATTCAACCAATGATGTGATCCCGTTAATCAAATAACAACTCCTTGTTCATGGTTAGGAAACACAACCATCTTTGATTAACGAGCTAGTCAAGTAGAGGCATACTAGTGACACTCAGTAGGTTTATGTATTCACACATGTATTATGTTTCCTGTTAATACAATTCTAGCATGAATAATAAACATTTATCATGATATAAGGAAATAAATAATAACTTTATTATTGCCTCTAGGGCATATTTCCTTCAGTCTCCCACTTGCACTAGAGTCAATAATCTAGATTATACATTAATGATTCTAACACCCATGGAGTCTTGGTGCTGATCATGTTTTGCTCGTGGAAGAGGCTTAGTCAACGGGTCTGCAACATTCAGATCCGTATGTATCTTGCATATCTCTATGTCTCCCACCTGGACCAAATCCGGATGGAGTTGAAGCGTCTTTTGATGTGCTTGGTTCTCTTGTGAAATCTGGATTCCTTTGCTAAGGCAATTGCACCAAAGATTGTCACAAAAGATTTTCATTGGACCCGATACACTAGGTACAACACCTAGATCGGTTATGAACTCCTTCATCCAGACTCCTTCATTAGCTGCTTCCGAAGCAGCTATGTACTCAGCTTCACATGTAGATCCCGCCACGACGCTTTGTTTGGAACTGCACCAACTGACAGCTCCTCCGTTTAATGTAAATACGTATCCGGTTTTGCGATTTAGAATCGTCCGGGATGGTGTCAAAAACTTGCGTCGGCGTAACCGTTCTGACGAGTTCTTTGTCACCGCCATATATGAGAAACATATCCTTAGTCCTTCTCAAGTACTTAAGGATGTTCTTGACCGCTGTCCGATGATCCACTCTGGATTACTTTGGTACCTACCGCCAAACTTCTGACAAGGCACACATCAGTGCAGTACACAGCATTGCATACATGATAGAGCCTATGGCTGAAGCATAGGGAACATCTTTCATTTTCTCTCTATCTTCTGCGGTGGTCGGGCATTGAGTCTTACTCAACTTCACACCTTGTAGCACCGCAAGAACCCTTTCTTTGCACGATCCATTTTGAACTTTTTCAAAACTTTATCAAGGTATGTGCTTTGTGAAAGTCCTATTAGGCGCCTTGATCTATCTCTATAGATCTTAATGCCCAATATGTAAGCAGCTTCACCGAGGTCTTTCATCGAAAAACTCTTATTCAAGTATCCCTTTATGCTATCCAGAATTCTATATCATTTCCGATCAGTAATATGTCATCCACATATAATATCGGAAATGCTACAGAGCTCCCACTCACTTTCTTGTAAATACAGGCTTCTCCAAAAGTACATATAAAACCAAATGCTTTGATCACACTATCAAAACGTTTATTCCAACTCCGAGAGGCTTGCACCAGTCCATAAATGGATCGCTGGAGCTTGCACACTTTGTTAGCTCCTTTGGATCGACAAAACCTTCTGGTTGCATCATATACAACTCTTCTTCCGTAAATCCATTCAGGAATGCAGTTTTAACATCCATTTGCCAAATTTCATAATCATAAAATGCGGCAATTGCTAACATGATTCGGACGGACTTAAGCATCGCTTCTGGTGAGAAGGTCTCATTGTAGTCAATCCCTTGAACTTGTCGAAAACCTTTTGCAACAAGTCGAGCTTTATAGACGATAACATTACCATCAGCGTCGGTCTTCTTCTTGAAGATCCATTTATTCTCAATTGCTTGCCGATCATCGGGCAAGTCAACCAAAGTCCACACTTTGTTCTCATACATGGATCCCATCTCAGATTTCATGGCCTCAAGCCATTTTGTGGAATCTGGGCTCACCATCGCTTCTTCATAGTTCGTAGGTTCATCATGTTCCAAAGAATATGACTTCGAGAATAGGATTACCGTACCACTGCAGTGCGGATCTTGCTCTGGTTGATCTACGAAGTTCTGTAGAAACTTCGATCTGAAGTTTCATGATCATCATCATTAGCTTCCTCCCTATTTGGTGTAGATGTCACGGAAACTGATTTCTGTGATGTACTACTTCTCAATAAGGGAGTAGATACAGTTATCTCATCAAGTTCTACTTTCCTCCCACTCACTTCTTTCGAGAGAAACCCTTTCTCCAAAAAGTTTCCGAATTTAGCAACAAAAATCTTGCCTTCGGATCTGTGATAGAAGGTGTACCCAACAGTCTCCTTTGGGTATCCTATGAAGACACATTTCTCCGATTTGGGTTCGAGCTTATCAGGTTGAAGCTTTTTCACATAAGCATCGCAGCCCCAAACTTTCAGAATCGACAACTTTGGTTGCTTGCCAAACCCACAGTTCATAAGGCGTCGTCTCAACGGATTTAGATGGTGCCCTATTTAAAGTGAATGTAGCCGTCTCTAAAGCATAACCCCAAAAGCGATAGCGGTAAATCAGTAAGAGACATCATAGATCGCACCATATCTAATAAAGTACGATTCTGACGTTCGGACACACCATTACGTTGTGGTGTTCGGTGGCGTAAGTTCGAAACTATTCCGCATTGTTTCAAATGTAGGCCAAACTTCGTAACTCAAATATTCTCCTCCACGATCAGATCGTAGAAACTTTATTTTCTTGTTACGATGATTTTCCACTTCACTCTGAAATTCTTTGAACTTTTCAAATGTTTCAGATTTGTGTTTCATTAAGTAGATATACCCATATCTGCTCAAATCATCTGTGAAGGTGAGAAAATAACGATATCCGCCACGAGCCTCAACATTCATTGGACCACATACATCGGTATGTATGATTTCCAATAAATCTGTTGCTCTCTCCATAGTTGGAGAGAGCGGTGTTTTAGTCATCTTGCCCATAAGGCACGGTTCGCAAGTGCCAAGTGATTCATAATCAAGTGACTCCAAAAGTCCATCAAGATGGAGTTTCTTCATGCGCTTTACACCGATATGACCTAAGCGGCAGTGCCACAAATAAGTTGCACCATCATTATCAACTCTGCATCTTTTGGTTTCAACATTATGAATATGTGTATCACTACTATCAAGATTAAGTAAAAACAAACCATTCTTCAATGGTGCATGACCATAAAAGATATTATTCATATAAATAGAACAACCATTATTCTCTCGATTTAAATGAATAACCGTCTCGCATCAAACAAGATCCAGATATAATGTTCATGCTCAACGCTGGTACTAAATAACAATTATTTAGGTCTAATACTAATCCGAAGGTAGATGTAGAGGTAGCGTGCCATCGCGATCACATCGACTTTGGAACCATTTCCCACGCATCGTCACCTCGTCCTTAGCCAATCTTCGCAATCCGTAGCCCCTGTTTGAGTTGCAAATATTAGCAACAGAACCAGTATCAAATACCAGGTGCTCTGCGAGTATTAGTAAGGTACACATCAATAACATGTATATCACATATACCTTTGTTAACCTTGCCATCCTTCTTATCCGCCAAATACTTGGGGCAGTTCCGCTTCCGATGACCAGTCTGCTTGCAATAGAAGCACTCGGTTTCAGGCTTAGGACCAGACTTGGGTTTCTTCTCTTGATTAGCAACTTGCTTGCCGTTCTTTTGAAGTTTCCCTTTTCCTTTCCTTTGCCCTTTTCTTGAAACTAGTGGTTTTGTTAACCATCAACACTTGATGCTCCTTTTTGATTTCTACCTCCATGACTTTCGGCATCGCGAAGAGCTCGGGCATTGTTTTGGTCATCCCTTGCATATTATAGTTCATCACGAAGCTCTTGTAGCTTGGTGGCAGTGATTGGAGAATTACATCAATGACGCAATCATCCGGAAGATTAACTCCCGGTTGAATCAAGTGATTGTTATATCCGGACATTACGAGTATATGCTCACTTGTGACGTAACCGTTCTCCTCCATCTTACAGCTATAGAACTTATTGGAGACTTCATATCTCTCAATCCGGGCATTCGCTTGGAATATTAACTTCAACTCCTGGAACATCTCATATGCTCCATGGTGTTCAAAACGACGTTGAAGTCCGGTTCTAAGCCGTAAAGCATGGCACATTGAACTATAGAGTAGTCATCGACTTTGCTTTGCCGTGACGTTCACAACTTCGGCGCAGCCCTTGCACCAGGCACGGCACCTAACGGTGCTTCGGGACGTAATTCTTCCGTGCAGCAATAAGGATAATCCTCAAATTCTGGACCCGGTCCGTGTAATTGCTGCCATCATCTTTCAACTTTGCTTTCTCAAGGAACGCATTAAAATTCAACGGAACAACAAAGACGAGCCATCTATCTACACATCCTAGACAAGCAAGATACTATCGGTACTAAGTTCATGATAAATTTGAGTTCAATTAATCATATTACTTAAGAACTCCCACTTAGAAAAATATCCTCCAATTCTCTAAGTGATTGCGTGATCCATATCAACTACACCATGACCGATCATCACGTGTGATGGAGTAGTTTCAATGGTGAACATCAATATGTTGATCATATCTACTATATGATTCACGCTCGACCTTTCGGTCTCGTGTTCCGAGGTCATATCTTATATGCATAGCTCGTCAAGTATAACCTGAGTATTCTGCGTGTGCAACTGTTTTGCACCCGTTGTATTTGAACGTAGAGCCTATCACACCCGATCATCACGTGGTGTCTCAAAGACGAAGAACTTTCATAACGGTGCATACTCGGGAGAACACTTCTTGATAATTTAGTAAGGGATCATCTTATAATGCTACCGTCAATCAAAGCAAGATAAGATGCAAAAAGGATTAACATCACATGCAATCAATATAAGTGATATGATATGGCCATCATCATCTTGTGCTTGTGATCTCCATCTCAAAGCACCGTCATGATCACCATCGTCACCGTAGCGACACCTTGATCTCCATCGTAGCATCGTTGTCGTCTCGCCAAACTTATGCTTCTCGACTATCGCTACCGCTTAGTGATAAAGTAAAGCATTACAGGCGATTGCATTGCATACAATAAGCGACAACCATATGGCTCCTGCCGATTGCCGATAACTTCGGTTACAAAACATGATCATCTCATACAATAAAATTCAGCATCATGTCTAGACCATATCACATCACAACATGCCTGCAAAAACAAGTTAGACGTCCTCTACTTTGTTGTTGCAAATTTTACGTGGCTGCTACGGGCTTAAGCAAGAACCAATCTCACCTACGCATCAAAACCACAACGATACTTTGTCAAATAGACTCCGTTTTAACCTTCTCAAGGACCGGGCGTAGCCACACTCGGTTCAACTAAAGTTGGAGAGACAGTCTTCCACAAGCCATCTATGTGCAAAGCACGTCGAGGGAACGGTCTCGCGTGGAAATGCAGCGTAAGGTTGGTCTGGATCGTCATCCAACAATACCGCTGAACCAAAGTATGACATCTTTGGTAGGTAGTATGACTTGTATCGTCCACAACTCACTTGTGTTCTACTCGTGCATATCATCAAACCATAAAAACCTAGGCTCGGATGCCACTTTGTTGGGGAACGTAGTAATTTCAAAAATTTCCTACGATCACGCAAGATCATGGTGATGCATAGCAACGAGATGAGAGTGTTGTCTACGTACCCTCGTAGACCCGACAGCGGAAGCGTTGACATAGCGTAGAGGAAGTAGTCGTACTTCTTCACGATCCAACCGATCCAAGTACCGAGCGTCACGGCACCTCCGAGTTCTGCACACGTTCAGCTCGATGGCGTCCCTCGAACTCCGATCCAGCCGAGTGTTGAGGGAGAGTTTCGTCAACCTGACGCAAGGCGTGGTGACGATGATGATGTTCCACCGGCGCAGGGCTTCGCCTAAGCTCCGCTTCACGGTATTCTCGAGGTGTAATATGGTGGAAGGGGCACCGCACACGGCTAAGGAACGATCTCAATGATCAACTTGTCTGTCATGGGGTGCCCCTGCCCTGTATATAAAGGAGGGAAGGGGAGGGGCTGGCCGGCCGAGAGGAGGCGCACGGGGTTTCCTACTCCTACTAGGAGTAGGATTCCCCCAATCCTAGTCCAACTAGGTTTCCCCAAGTGGGAAGGGAGAGAGGCGCCCCTTCTCCTAGTCCTAATAGGACTAGGGAAGGGGAAGGTGCTGACCAGCACTTGGGCCCCCTTTTCTCCTTTCCACTAAGGCCCATGTTGGCCCATTAGCATTCCGGGGGTTCGGTAACCTCCGGTGCATTTCTGGTAAAATTCCCAATTTCACCGGAACACTTCCGATGTCCAAACATAGACTTCCAATATATGAATCTTTATGTCTCGACCATTTCGAGACTCCTCGTCACGTCCGTGATCTCATCCGGGACTCGAACAACCTTCGGTACAGAAACATCATAAAAACTCATAGTAGCATCGCCGAAGCGTTAAGCGTGCGGACCCTACGGGTTCGAGAACTATGTAGACATGACCGAGACACCTCTCCGGTCAATAACCAATAGCGGGACCTGGATGCCCATATTGGCTCCTACATATTCTCTGAAGATCTTTATCGGTCAGACCGCATAACAACATACGTTGTTCCCTTTGTCATCGGTATGTTACTTGCCGAGATTCGATCGTCGGTATCCAATACCTAGTTCAATCTCGTTACCGCAAGTCTCTTTACTCGTTCGTAATACATCATCTCACAACTAACACATTAGTTGAAATGCTTGCAAGGCTTATGTGATGTGCATTACCGAGAGGGCCAGAGATACCTCTCCGAGCAATCGGAGTGACAAATCCTAATCTCGAAATATGCCAACCCAACATGTACCTTCGGAGACACCTGTAATGTACCTTTATAATCACCCGATTACGTTGTGACGTTTGGTAGCACCAAAGTGTTCCTCAGGCAAACGGGAGTTGCATAATCTCATAGTCATAGGAACATGTATAAGTCATGAAGAAAAGCACTAGCAACAAACTATACGATCAGGTGCTATGCTAATGGAATGGGTCATGTCAATCAGATCATTCAACCAATGATGTGATCCCGTTAATCAAATAACAACTCCTTGTTCATGGTTAGGAAACACAACCATCTTTGATTAACGAGCTAGTCAAGTAGAGGCATACTAGTGACACTCTGTAGGTTTATGTATTCACACATGTATTATGTTTCCTGTTAATACAATTCTAGCATGAATAATAAACATTTATCATGATATAAGGAAATAAATAATAACTTTATTATTGCCTCTAGGGCATATTTCCTTCAGCGCTCCCCGTCGTCTCCTTGGGCGGCTGGCGTAGGAGGGCCGGAGAAGGCAAAGAAGGCCGGTGGAGGCCGTCAAGTCGGAGTACGCGGGCACCGACGCCTTCGTCGCATATTGTCAGCCCACTGCCTCATCTTCCTGCTCCTTTCCCGGCACCAAGATGTTCTCTCGGTGCATTCTGCTCCTCGTACCTTGCCCAGGCGCTCTTTTTGCCCTCCTGCTGTCTTGTTCCACCTTCTAAGGAGAGGGACAAGAAAGGGATTACGGGCACCTTATCTCTTTATAGTTTGTGAGCCTGCGGGAACTTGTTAGATTTGAAATTTGTAATCCCCTTCTCTTATTTTTCATCCCGTATGAACTGTACCTGTATGGGACCTTTTTAACGAAAAAGGGTGCTTGCCGGGTTTCTTTGTGCGTGAGCGGGGCCCGTGCCAAGGGATGAATCCTTGTTATTTTTAAGATAAACATTGTCGCCCGGCAACAGGCCTTTCCGTCCCCCCACTTCAGTCGACCATTCTCACGCTCTTGGCGGAGGCAGGGGTGAAGTAGGGTTAGGCCCCTCGTTCATTTTCTTGCCACCGCGACTACAACCAAGTTCCGACCCAGGGGATAGCTCTCGGGTACAGGAAAAGGGGAGCACGGTGGTTTAAGAATATAAACGGGGTTTCACATGTCCCAGTTCCATACAAAAGTGCATAAGAGGGTATGAAAGACTTATCAGAATCCGCAGCCGCCGGCAACCTTGGCTTGCCGTGGTTGGATCCTTGTGTCTTCAGCCCCCGGCAGTCTTGGCTTGCCGGGGCCGGATTTCCGGTTCGTCCCCTTTCTCCCAAGCGGCTCAGCTAAAATGTCCATGTGCCCTGCGAACCAAAGAGGACAGAAAGATGCAAAATCGACCTCTAGGCTAGGGGTTAGTCGCCTCTAAGCACTATCAACCCTAACCAGGGGGAGACTCAACCTAGCATGCATGCTATAACTTAGGGCGCCAGCGCTTCGTTTATTTATGCTCAGGATCTGCGCCTGGCTTTGTACAGAGGGTTACATGCCTTGCCGGCAAATCTTGTACAAAAGGTGGCTTGCCGGGGGGCCCGGCAACCGCGCCTTATGGGTAAAACTTGCAAAGATGTTCGATGTTCCAGGATTTGCTCACTGGGACAACATCTTTGATCTCCAGGCGGACTGCGCCGGGCCTGGTGACTCTTATTACCCGATAAGGGCCTTCCCACTTCGGTGTTGACTTGTTGGAATTCTTGACCGACTGAACGCACCGAATAACAAGGTTACCTTCCTCAAAGCTTCGTGCATGAACCTTGCAGCGATGGTAGCGGCGCAAGGCTTGCTGGTAGCGTGCAGCTCTCACAGCCGCCCGAAGAGGATCTTCCTCAAGGACCGTTGCGTCATCTTGCCGCAACTGCTCTTGCTCAAGCTCGTCATAAGCGAACACTCGAGGTGACCCGTATGTGAGTTCCATGGGGAGAACTACCTCCGCCCCGTATACCAGGGCAAAGGGTGTCTGGCCGGTGGCTCGATTTGGTGTCGTTCTGATCGACCAAAGAACCACCGGCAACTCATCAATCCAGCGCCTTCCACTCTTGTGCAGCCTGTCAAAAGTCTTTGTCCTCAGGCCTCGCAACACTTCAGCATTTGCCCTCTCCGCCTGGCCGTTGCTCCGTGGATGCGCCACGGAAGCGAAAAAGACCTTGCTGCCGAGGTCTTGGATGTATTGCATGAAGGTGTGGCTTGTGAACTATGTGCTGTTGTCGGTGATGACTCTGCTTGGCACACCAAAATGGCACACTAGTCCCTTGAAGAACTTGACGGCTGACTGTGCTGTCACCTTCCTCACTGCTTCCACCTCCGGCTACTTTGTGAACTTGTTGATCGCAACGTACAAGTACTCAAAGCCCCCGACAGCGCGAGGGAAAGGGCCCAATATGTCGAGCCCCCAGACCGAAAACGGCTAGGAGAGGGGGATTGTTTGAAGGGCTTGGGCGGTGTCGGTGTCAAAACCGGCGGATCTCGGGTAGGGGGTCCAGGAAGCAAGGGACACAGACGTTTACCCAGGTTCGGCCCTCTCGATGGAGGTAAAACCCTACTTCCTGCTTGATTAATATTGATGATATGGGTAGTACAAGAGTAGATCTACCACGAGATCATAGAGGCTAAACCCTAAGAGCAAGCCTATGATGGTATGATTGTAATTGTGATCGGCCTTCTAAGGACCAACCTCTCCGGTTTATATAGACACCGGAAAGGACTAGGGTTTACATGGAGTTGGTTACAAGGAAGGAAATATAATATCCGGATCGCCAAGCTTGCCTTCCACGCCAAGGAAAGTCCCATCCGGACACGGGTCGAAGTCTTGAGTATTCTATCTTCACGCTTCAATAGTACGGACGTTGTACACAGTCCGGCTGTCCGGATACCTCCTAATCCAGGACTCCGTCAGTAGCCCCTGAACCAGGCTTCAATGACGATGAGTCCGGCGTGCAGTATTGTCTTCGACATTGCAAGGCGGGTTCCTTCTTTGAATACTCCAAAGTACCTGTTATGACGAATAGTGTCCGGCCTCCAATCAATGTTGTGCTCCTCGGCTTCAGTGCCTCAGTAATGACCATCTCCACGTGTCGAGCGAATGCAAGGAGTCGAGGCATTTTGCATTTGCCACCCTCGATCCTCCGGGCTAACCGTCTATTTGAAGGGGCGGGGATTCTCAGATCCAAACCTCACTCTCCTCCCAGAGCTAGCATCCAACAGGCGCTTCTGGGAAAAGCCATTCGGGATGGCGGCCGTCGCAGCCCTTCTTCTCGCCCTTCTCGTTCTAAGTCGGGGGATTGGGGAGAGTGCTCAGTTCCTCATAGCCGTTTGATAGAGTTACAAACCCAAGGGTTTCTCCCACCGGCGTTCATGGTCCCCGTCCAACCTGGAATAGCCACTTATGACGGAGGGGGACAAGCTGAGGGATCTCCTAACCCATCTCAGGAGGAGCGTATATGCCTCATCCCACATCTGCTGAGGGGCGTCGGGTTCCCTATCCACCCGTTTCTTCGCGGGCTCTGTCACATCCCTAGTTCTATTAATGCCTAGTGCTAGCATCTGGTGTTGCATCATGTTTAAATTTTAGTTAAACCTGAAATGGGGATTGCCTAAACCCTAGCATTAAAGGAATTCACTAGGTTCAACCAAAATATTTCCAGTAAATCCAAATGGCTTTTAAAAATGTTCGTCATTTACGGATAATCTGGAAACAATAACGAAGGTGTTGCACATTTTTCCATGACATATTTGGGCTCTGAATTAAATCATATAGTATTTGAATTTGGGCATTTAAATGCTAGTAAATATTTTAAATGTCGAAATAATCCTAAATTGAAATATCCCATGTTGGATATATTCTATACAGTGGGCATGTGTAGTTTGGTGATTTTTAGAAAAGCCCTAAAGATTACAGAAAAATAGAAAAAAAACATAAATAAAAGAGAGAGAGAGAGACAGCAAACTCACCTGGACTTACCTGCAGCCCACCTGGCCCAGCACTGTAGCAGCCCAGCCCAAAGGGGCAACACCATCTTCTTCCTCCTCTGCCAGGAGGACAAACAGGTGCGTCACGAGCGCCGACGCTGCCCCGACCACCACACCTTGCCGCTGCGCCCTGGGCGCTGGGCGACCTCCATGTCGTCTCCCCGACCCCCTGGACCCCTCCACTCTCTCCTCGAGCTTCTCTCCCTCCCTGGCTCTCCTCTCGCACGCACCCGAGAGCCACCGTCGCCGCCGCTCGCCGCTGCCGCGCCTTGAGCCTTCCCCGTGCCTCTCCGACGTGACCTTGTGCTCCGCCGTGGACCCATACGCCGTCTTCCCCGAGCCACGCAACGGGAAGAGCCCCGGAGCGCCGTCCCTGACGTCTTCTTCCTCCTCGGGCCACCGAGATCGCCGGCGACCTCCCGTCGTCACCAGCCCCTCCCCGAGCATGCCGAGGCCTCCGTTCAACTCAGTGTGAGCTTCTGCGTCTTTCCCCTTCCTTCCCGAGCTCATTCATGTCCTGTAGCCGCCGATTCCATCGGAGCCGCGAGCTCGGCTCCGCCGGCCCTGTCGCCGCCGTGGCCACCGTCACCTAGAGCTACAACCGAGCACACCGACGTGCTCAGCATAATGCCAGAAGACCAAAAACCCCTCCAGTTGCTCCTGTCGTGCAACGCAAAGCCGGAACCGCTGAGACCCAAACTCCGGCCGCCGCCTTTGAGCTCGCCGCCGTCGATATAGGTCGGCCCCGGCATAACTGACTGCACCAGTCGACGCGCGGGATCTCCAGCGTCACGTAGATGCCCTCCGCCGGCCATTTGGTCGCCGGAGGAGGAATCCCGAGCCCCTCCGCCGTCTCTGGCCTTGCCGCCGGCGAGGCCCGGGTCAACTCCGGGGATTTTGACCCAGGTTGATGATTCGACCTACAGCTGTCGGCCGACAAGTGGGCCTGGCCCCTACTAATTCTAGTTTAGTTCTAAACTAAGCTTAATTAGCTCCACTGACACTTTTAGTTAGTATTAGGTTAGTGTTAATTAACTTTGGTTAGTTAGTTAGTCACTGACCAGTGGACCCCACTTGTCAGATTTGACCTGGACGGTGCCTGTTGACCTGTTGAGGTCAGCATGACCTAATGCTGACGCAGTAAGTCATTTTCTGGAAATATTCTTATTCAAGAAATTCCAGAAAATGCACAAAACTTCAAAAATTCATAGAAAATAATCTATAACTCAGATGGAAATAAATTATATATGAAAAATGATCAGAAAAATCCAATCTATCCATCTGTACCACTTTAATGCATGTTACATCAACTTATGGCTGCTGTTTAGGCCAAATCAATAAATGGCATTTAAACAATCCCATATGGAGTTTGAATTTTGAACCTAGGGTTCAAACCAACTCCATTTAACATGTTGCTAGTTGCATTAGCTCAAAACATAGCATATTAACATCTCATGTTCATGCATCATATTGTGCATTGCATTGATTGTGTTTCTTTCTCTGTTGCCGGTATTTGTTCCCTCTCGATAGACGTGATTCGACGATGATTTCGATGACACCGATGAAGAACTATACTATCTTCAGAAGTTCCAGGCAAGCAAAACCCACTTGTTCATTCCGATACAATCCCACTCTCTCGCTCCTGCTCTCTTTTACTGCATTAGGACAACACCGATTCAACTGTTACATGATGCGGTAGTTGAACCCCTTTATCCTCTGCATGACCTGTCATTGCCACGGTAAATAGATGAAACCCACTAGCATGAGTAGGAGTTGTTTGAGCCCTGTTGTGCCTACTCATTCATGCTTGTTAGTCATGCCTGCTACTGCTTAGAGTTGAGTCAGTGCGATTCATCGGGGATGAATCAGAGGTGTGTGAACATGTTCTACTGTTGAGAGCTAAGTGTGTGAACACGATTTGGTAAAGGTATCGGTGAGAGGCCATGTAGGAGTACATGGTGGGTTGTCTCATTGAAGCCGTCCTCAAGAACTGAGTTCTGTGTTTGTGATCCATGAAACAGCTACTACCATGCATTGGGCCCTGAAATATGACCCTTCGACTTCTTAATCACCCTTGTCCTCTGTCCGGGGAGTAGCAAGTAGTTTCGTGTTTGTAGTATCTTTGGAGGCCATGGGCAGCGCTGACCCGAGGGGTGGGATGTGATGCGGTAGGCACGTGGCACGGTGTACCGGGCGCCCGTTTGGTGTCTCGGGAACCCTACACACATCGTTCGGGGCCGTATGTGGAAACTTCAGTCGGACTCCCTGTGGATGGAACCTGAATAGGCGATAAACCTGGACTAGAGACTTGAGTGTTTAGGTAGGTCATGGTCTACACCCACGTCGGCCTTCGCTTGAAGTCTTCCGAGCACATGTCGTGTGCAGATGCTAAGTGGTGGAAACATGTATGAAGAAGTACACCCCTGCAGGGTTAACATCATCTATTCGAATAGCCGTGTCCACGGTAAAGGACTTCTGGGCTGCCTATAACAGTTCATAGACAAGTGAAACTGGATACTCTAAAATACACAATATAAGCTTGAGTGATATGGATGGCATTCTCGTAGGGAGACGGGAGCAGATCCACAGTGGTGTATTGTTTGGTGAATATGTGGACTCGTGCGCGGCACCTCAAAAGAGTTACTTGCAGTCGTAGTTTAGGATAGCCACCGAGTCAAAGCTGGCTTGCTGCAGTTAAACTCCACCACCCCCTTTGTTGATACCGATGCATATGTAGTTAGTTCTGATGTAAGTCTTGCTGGGTACATTTGTACTCTCGTTTTCCTATTTTATGTTTTTGCAGAGAGACTTCAGTCTCACTAGTAGTTCCGTGTGGACTTCGATGTTTAGCTTGATACCTCAGCTACGATCTTGTGCCCTCGACAGGATCTAGTAGATAGTCAGACTTATAAGCCTTTTTCATTTGTAGATGTCTGTACTCAGACATGTTAAGCTTACGCTTGTGCTTTGACTTGTATGCTCTGGATGTTGGGTCATGAGACCCATGTTTGTAATATCTCGCTCCTCGGAGCCTAATGAATAAATACTTGAGTCGTAGAGTTATGTTGTGATGCCATGTTGTATTTACACATATCGAGCATATTGTGTGTATGTTTGAAATGCTTCGTATGTGTGGGATCCGACAATCTAGTTGTTTATCCTTGGCAGCCTGTCTTATGGGGAAATGTAGTCTGGTGCTTCTATGAGCCATAGTAGTCCGCTACAGCCCGGTTCACCGGAGTCCTGCTAGCCCAGCACTACTGCTCAGGACGCTTGACTGGCCGGCATGTGTTTCACTTCGTTCCTGTGTCTGTCCCTTCGAGGAAATGTCACGCGGTGACATCCGAAGTCCTGCCGAGCCTACTACAGCCTGGGTTCCCGTAGTCCTGTTAGCCCAGTGCTACAGCCCAGATTCACACGCTGCTGACCGACATGCTCGAAGTTGATTCATGTATGCCTGTCCCCATGGGTTAGTGCCGCTTTGGGTTCACGACTAGCCATGTCGGCCCGGGTTCTTCATCATATGGATGCTAGTGACACTATCATATACGTGAGCCAAAAGGCATAAACAGTCCGGGCCATGGTAAGGCGACACCCGTGGGAATACCGTGCGTGAGGCCGCAAAGTGATATGAGGTGTTACCGGCTAGATCGATGTGACTTGGAATCGGGGTCCTGACAGGCTCCTGGAGTTCTACGGCCTCCAGTCACACAATCTTACCCCCGCCTCTATTCTGCACATAGCGGGGTATGTTGCCCTTTGTGAGCTGTTTTTAGGCTGCGAACCACACTTCGGATTATGGAGGAAGCTGTTCTGCCTCGTCCCCCGCACCCTGGAGGAGTCCCCATGTCAAGTGGGCGGGGCCGAAGTATGGCGCATTGCCGAGACCGGATACTTGTCCGGCACTCCTGAGAAGGCACCAGAAAACTGGCCTTCAGAGTGGTTCTATATAGACGACGTTCCCCTTCCGGATCCAGTCCGGACAGGTTTCCCCAAGTTCAGCAACGCCCCGCCGAGGGTACGCCTAAGCTGGCACCCCCGGGGCCCTCAAGAAGAGGACACAAGGGAAATATTCCTCCTGATGAACATGATAAAGTTATTGGCCAAATCTGGACTTACGATAGTTGAGGTTACACTACTACAAAAAGGGTTATAGATGGAATGGCCTCTAATGGCGCACCTGTCATGTGGTGCGCCATTACTATATTCTAATGGCGCACCATGTCTCGGTGCGCCATTAGTAATATATTACTAATGGCGCTTTGATGTGTGGTGCGCCAATAGTAGTTTTGAAAAAAACATTAAAAAAAATTTGTTACTAATGGCGCACCGTTGTATAGTGCGCCATTACTAGTTGACATAGTAATGGCGCACCACATCCGCCGTGCGCCATTAGTAGTTTTGAAAAAAATGTAAAAAATAAATTAAAAAATATTTGTTAGTAATGGTGCACTGTCCACTGGTTCGCCATTACTAAGTTTTTTTCAAAAAAAATTCAATTTTTTTATTTTTTTTGAAAACTAGTAATGGCGCACCACCCCATGGTGCGCCATTACTAACTTGGCCCAACACCGAATGCACCCCCCTGTATCGCCATTTCAGTTTAAAAAAAAATAAAAACTGCATCAACACCGAATGCACCCCCCCCCCCCCCACATGGAATTTTTTTTCAGTTTTAAAAAATAAAAGAAAATGATGGAAATGTCAAAAAATAAAAGAAAAGAAGTTTCCCATGTGATATGTGGTCTAGTTGTTGCGAAAAATTACAAATATGAATTTCGACTTTATTTGCAAAATCTCTCTGGAAATTTGTAAAATGGGCATAACTTTTGCATACGAACTCAGATTAAAAAGTTTTTAATATGAAAAATCATCTACTCGAAAAGTTACATCCGAATTTAACTGGGGGAACCCTGTTAATCATTTTCAAAATCCCCAAAAACCTAACAGACAAAAAGTTACGGGGCTTTCAAGATCTAGAGGCAAAAAAATTCAAAAAATTTCAAACTTACTAGTGGCGCACCGTGGATGTGGTGCGCCACTAGTAACAGAAGAAAAAAATTGGTTTTGAACTTTTTTTTGAATTTTTTGAAAAAAATTTGAATTGTTTTTCAAAAAATGGTACGTAATATGACCGGGAAGTTTGAAATATTTTTCAAAATTTTATCATAGTCATGAACATGAACAAAGTCCTAGACATCAACAAGGTATAATAGGATTGATATGCTAGATATATCAACAAGTGCACGTGAAGTGAAATTTATTCTTTGGGGTAGGATAGAACTCTGAAGTTAAGCGTGCTTGGGCTGGAGTAGTGTGAGGATGGGTGACCTTTCTGGAAGTTTGACCACGGACTGCGATTTGACCTGAGATTAAGCCATAGTTACCTCAGATTAAGAAAAAAATAAAAAAATTGAAAAAAAATTAAATTTTAAAAAAAAATTGAAAAAAATTGTTACTAATGGCGCACCAGTGGTGCGCCATTAGAATTTAATTCTAATGGCGTATTGTTATGGCGATATGCATAAGGCGAGGCGTGCAACCGCTCCAATATCGGGGGAAGCCCATGTGGCATTTCAACGGGGAAGACGACGCCATCCGCTGCGGCCGTAAGGGTCCGGACTCTGCTGCCGCTTTGGCAACGATATTGTATGATTTGTACAAAGGGGAAGAGGAGGAATTCCTTCGCATAAAAACGCGGGACGGATTCTCCATGTACAGCCCCCCAGCATGGGTAAGTTGCCATTCTTTTTCCCTGCTTTACTTACTCTAGCGTTCTTCTGCTAAGATTACTTGCATCCATGCTTACGGCGAGGAACCGAGGAGGGCCGTAGAAGGAATCTTCAGCCCCTCCCCGCAACCAGAGGAACCTGGAAGGGCCCTAGATCCGGGACTTAAAGTGGATCCGGATATCACTGTGGAGCTTGTCAACGGGGTATTCTATCAAGCGAGTTGGGATGGCGCCCTAGTGGCCATTACGGCTGTCGGTGTCAAAACCAGCGGATCTCGGGTAGGGGGTCCCGAACTGTGCGTCTAGGCGGATGGTAACAGGAGACAAGGGACACGATGTTTTTACCCAGTTTCGGGCCCTCTCGATGGAGGTAAAACCCTACTCCTGCTTGATTAATATTGATGAGATGGGTAGTACAAGAGTAGATGTACCACGAGATCGGAGAGGCTAAACCCTAGAAGCTAGCCTATGGTATGATTGTTGTTCGTCCTCTGGACTAAAACCCTCCGGTTTATATAGGCACCGAAGAGGGTTAGGGTTACAGTCGGTTACAATGGTAGGAGATCTACATATCCGTATCGCCAAGCTTGCCTTCCACGCCAAGGAAAGTCCCATCCGGAGACGGGACGAAGTCTTCAATCTTGTATCTTCATAGTCCAGGAGTCCGGCCAAAGGTCATAGTCCGGCTATCCGAACACCCCCTAATCCGGGACTCCCTCAGTAGGCCCCGAACCAGGCTTCAATTACGACGAGTCTGGCGTGTAGATTGTCTTCGACATTGCAAGGCGGGTTCTTCTCCTAATTCTGTGTACCTGTTGAATAGTGTCCGGCTTCTCGTAAATATCGCGCTCCTTGGCTTCCACGCCTAATAATGGCCATCTTCCATGTGTTGAACGAATGCGAAAAGCCGGGGTATTTTTACATTTACCCCCTAGCTGCGCAAATGAGCTGCCTATATAAGAGACGAGGATCTAGATCCGAATCACACCATCTTCCCCTCGGGAGCTTTCATCGGAGCGCATCTGACAAAAATCCATTCCATCATGGACAGTCGACGCGGCTCCTCCTCTCGCCCTCCCAGTTCTCAGCCTGGAGATTGGGCGAGATGCTCCGTCCCGCACAGCGAGCTAGTGATGCTCCAAACCAAGGGATTTCTTCCCGCAACCTTCATGGTTCCGGTTCGAGCCGGACTCGCCACCTATAAGGGCGAGAAACAAGCGGAGAGCGTCCCCAGTCCCTCCCAAGGAGAGCGGGTATGCCTTGTCCCTTATTTGATAAGAGGGCTCGGATTTCCAATTCATCTGTTTCTCCGGGGGCTCCTGGAGTTCTATGGCCTCCAGTTTCACAACCTTACGTCTACCTCCATTCTGCATATTGCGGGCTTTGTGGCCCTTTGCGAGCTGTTTTTGGGCATCGAGGCTCATTTCATGTTGTGGAAGAGGTTGTTCTGCCTTGTACCCCGTTCTCAGGAGGGGTAGATATATCAAGTGGGCGGAGCCGAACTATGGCGCATCGCCGGGACCGGATATCTATCCGGAACCCCGAAGAAGGCGTCCGAAGACTGGCCTTGGGAATGGTTTTATATAGAAGATGTCCCCCTGCCGGACCCTTTTCAGATCGGCCTCCCGGAGTTCAGTAATGCTCCTTTGAAGAAACGCCTAAGCTCGCATCCTCTGAGCCCTCAGAGGGAAAATGACAGGGACGTCCTTTACCTGATGAGCCGAATAAGGTTGTTGGCTCATTCCAGAGTGACCATGATCGGGGTCTTGGCCACATGCATTATGCGGGGGGTGCAGCCGCTTCAGTATAGAGGCCACCCCATGTGGGATTTCAACAGGGAGGATGATGCCACCCGCCATGGCCGTAAGGGGCCGAGATCGGTCGCCAATCTGATGAAGACCTTGTCCGCATTGTACAAGGGAGAAGAGGAGGAATTTCTTCGCGTCAATCCACGGGGCCGGATTTTCTATGAACAATCCTCCAAGCTGGGTAGCGGACATTTCTTTTGCCCATCCGATCCATATTCCCATAGTCAAGTATCTCATTTTGTGATTTCGACGAGGAACTGCGCCAGCCGTAAGGATATAAACAACCTACCTCCACAACCCGAAGATCCGGAACGGTTCCTCGATCCGGCCTCCCAAGAGGATCCGGACATATCGGTGGAGCTGATCGATGGGGTATTTTACCAATTGAGCATCAACAATGCCTTGGTCGCCTTTACGGCCGATTACCCTGGAATATTTCCAGCCTCACAGGTAACTGAGACCGAAGTCCCAATACTTTGAAAATGATCCACCCGTGCTTATCTTCGATCACCGTGTATCAATGGTGTTTTGCAGGGGGAACCCTTGAGGCGGAAGGCCGAGCCTGCGGCGGCTAGCCGACAAGGGGCAGCAAGGCCCGGCAGGCTGAAAAGAAGTGCGGTCCGGATTGAGACGCCGGCGCCATGGTATGGCATGCCGCCTTATTCCCAGGTTTTATTCCCGGAAGGAATACTAACGCTCGTGCTCTCTTCAGGAAAAAGAGCGCTCGCCGGACTATATCCGGAGAGGCCGCAAATGGAGCCTCCACCAGCCAGGCTCCAAAGCCAGGTCCGGAGGCGGAGGCGAACATGAGGCGTGCGTCGGACACTCCTCCGTCAGAGGATGCCGACGGACTATCTGCCACCAATTCCGAGGTGGAGAGTGCCATGAATCACAGGCGTCGTCGGACTGTTCTTCCTGACGCATGTTTCTCCCAAGAGGCATTGGATGCCTTCAATTCAGGAGATGCGCACCTCCGTGCCGCTCAAAATGGTCTAGCCGGAGCCACGAAGCAGTATGTGAAAGACATACGGGTGAGAAAATTTGATGGTTATATATACCAGTAGCCCCTGAGACTTTAAACAGTTAGAATAACTGATTTAAGGTTCATTTATTATGCAGGATCTTTCCACAAAGAATACCCAACTGTCCCAGGAGCTGGAAGAGTGCAAAGCCCAACTTGAGGCCGCACTAGCCGCTGCAGGGGAGGCCAAGGAGACCCCCTCTGGTAATATACGCTTTGAAACATAAGTATGTTGTGAAGTGGGCCGTATGTGTAAATCTGACAATATCATTGCAGATGGCGCCGGAGTCGATCTGTACAAGCAACAACTCTTGCGCCGGTTAAAAGCCAGGGAGAGCGTGCTTACGAGGGTGAGGCAGGAGAAGAATAGTATCCAAGATGCCAACACCCAGCTGGGAGAGGAACTCAAAGATGTTCGTGCCCAGCTGGCGGACTCCGTGAAGGAGAATCGACGGTTTCGACGCGGCATTTTTAGTAAGTGCTTGAAAGAACTTTGAAAAAGATTTCGGCGAAGAAGTCGACTAACAGAGTTACGTCTGTAGGTATGCTCACAGGTCGTCCTGCAGAGGAAATGCCCGGTTCTACGGGTGACCTTCTTCCCGAGCTCTTACAACTTCACGAACGAGTTCGGCAGGTGATGAAAGGCGTCGCCCAGGCCTTGTGGCCATCTGTCTCCCTGCCCGAAGGCCTTGGGGAGCTTGCAGAGAGGCTCCAGGGAGTGCGGCGGTGCTTCCGATTATGGAAGATATCGGCTTGCCGTCAAGGCGCCAGGGAGGCACAGGGCCATGGTGAAGACGCAGCAGTACACGGTGACCCAAACCACATGGCGAGGTCGGACTGTGGGGCTGATGGGAAGGAGATCCTGTGAGCTTAGTGTACGGCCAGGTAGAATTGGCATAAAGTATTCCCAGCAGGATCGTAAACTAGACAGCTGTTAGATGGCATTGAAGAGGAATACAATCAGTCAAATTGACTATGTAATTTAAGGTCACATGTAAAATGCCTTCTAGCCGGATTGTAGATTGTTTGTCATAGCGGACATTTTCGCTTCAACCTCGGGACCAAGTAGTCTGGAGTGTGTCCGAATACCCTCGCGGTTATATAAAAACTGGGGCATGCATGGAGACCAGGCGTAGGGGTCATTAGTGCTTTATCAGACAAGTGCCCAACTAGTTATGTTATATTACATGGTTAGTAAGAAACATCTTCCAGGGAGAATAGTTCCGTTAGGGGTTCCTTTCCCTGGGAGGCATGCCCTAAAGTGCATGTCCGGACTGCAAAAAAAGCAGAAAAACATCTAGGGGAAGATAAATAAATAGGTAAGAAATATTCTTTTAGCTCACCGACCGAATATTCTCTTAAGAATGCTAGCTTTCGGCTTCACCCAGTCTGAGGTACACATCCAGCTGACCCGGCAGTAACAATCGCAGAGGTGCTCCCTTTACCACCTAGCCGAACAATCGAGAACGTAGGGGTAAGCAGTGAGCCGAGCACCCAGCTTGGCCAAAACTTAAGTCATATCGATGCATATAATGGTGAATAAAAGGTACACGCGGAAGTGTGACACGTGTATTGGGCATGAAGCCCTTATAAATAAGCTTCTGTGAAAGAAGCCCCCAGGTATAATAAACGCGGATAGCGCGTCAAGTGTGTGCGAACAATGCGCTAACGAGCCTTCAAAGGCTAGAAGGAAAAAGGAGGAAGAAGGAGAAAAATAGAAGACAACTAAAGTGTAAAATATGGACAGAGGAAGGGACGAACTCAGAATCCGGCGCTAGGCGTAGAATCTTCGGAGACAGGCTGCGTTCCATGGGTTCGGCTCGAGTCGGTTATCCGATGCATCTCGCAGACGGTACGCTCCACCGGTCAGGACTTGGTCGATGATAAAGGGACCTTCTCATTTGGGCTTGAGTTTGTCCCTTTTCTTGTCCGGCAGGCGTAGAACTAGCTCGCCAACATTGTAAGTTTTGGCCCGTACTTCTCTGCTTTGATATCTTCGAGCCTGCTGTTGATAGAATGTGGAATGGGCTTTTGCTATGTCGCGCTCCTCCTCCAAGGCATCCAAACTGTCCTGCCGATCGAGCTCGGCTTCTCTTTCTTCGTACATGCGCACGCGAGGTGAGTCATGAATTATGTCGCAGGGCAGAACTGCCTCTGCGCCGTATACCATAAAGAATGGTGTAAATCCGGTCGTGCGATTTGGAGTGGTCCGCAGCCCCAGAGTACGGAGTCGAGCTCCTATACCCAGTGCGTGTTAGATTCCTTGAGGACCGCACTAATCTGGGTTTGATGCCGCTCATAATTAGACCATTTGCTCGCTCGACTTGACCGTTAGTTTGAGGGTGATAGGCTGAAGCGTGGTCGAGCTTGATGCCCATGTTTTTGCACGAGTTTGACCTCGTCGGCCGTAAAGTTCGTGCCGTTATCGGTGGCGATCTTTGTGGGGACACCGTAACAGTGTACGACCCCTGATATGAAGTCTATCACCGGTCCGGATTCAGCCGTCTTAACAGGCTTGGCCTCAATCCATTTGGTGAATTTATCCACCATGACCAGTAGGTATTTTTGATTGTGGGCTCCTCCTTTAAGGGGTCCAACCATGTCAAGCCCCCAGACCGTGAAGGGCCAGGTGATGGGTATAGTTTTGAGGGCGGTGGGTGGCATGTGGCTTTGATTAGCAAAGAGCTGGCATCCGACGCATCGTAGGACTAAGTCCTGAGCATCCGCCTCGGCCGTCGGCCAATAAAATCCTGCACGGAAGGCCTTGCCTACAAGGGCCCGGGCTGCGGCGTGGTGCCCGCCGAGTCCGCATGAATTTCAGCCGTAAGATTCCGCCCTTCCTCTTCAGAGATACACCTTTGAAGGACTCCGGTTGTTCTTTTCTTATAAAGCTCTCCCTCATGGACCTTATAGGCTTTAGATCGCCGCACTATGCAGCGGGCCTTGTTTTGGTCCTCGGAAAGTTCCTGCCTAGTTAGGTAGGCTAGGAATGGTTCTGTCCAGGGGGCAATGACTGCCATTATTGCGTGGGCTGAGGGTGTTATTTCGTTGGCAGAACCACCAACTGTGTCAGAATGTTCGGTGTGGGGCAGTGCGGTTGGGTCCGGGTTGTTATTTCCGGACTCTCTCTCCCATAATACGGATGGCTTGAACTGCCTCTCTAGGAAGATGTTGGGGGGACGGCATCGCGCTTTGCGCCGATGCGTGCCAACACGTCTGCTGCCTGGTTGTTATCCCGGGCTATATGGTGAAATTCGAGCCCCTCAAACCGAAATGACATTTTAGGACAGCATTGCGATAAGCTGCCATTTTTGGATCCTTGGCATCAAAGTCTCCATTTATTTGGGATATCGCGAGGTTCGAATCCTCGCCCCTCTCGGCGTTGAATGCCCATGGAGACTGCCATCCGGAGACCATGTAGAAGGGTCTCGTATTCGGCTGCGTTGTTGGAGTCCGTATACATTATCTGGAGTACATATTGAACTGTATCTCCGGTTGGGGACGTCAGAACGATGCTAGCTCCCAGGCCAGCCAACATTTTGGAGCCATCGAAGTGCATTATCCAATTGGAATATGCGCCGTACTCTTTAGGGAGTTCGGCTTCGGTCCATTCGGCGACGAAGTCGGACAAAACTTGCGACTTAATAGCTCGCCGTGGCTTATAGGTTATGTCGAACGGGAGGAGCTCAATGGCCCATTTGGCAATCCGGCATGTCGCGTCGCGATTTGTTTATAACGTCGTTAAGAGGTACTTCGGAGGCTATCAAGTATCGAACACTCTTGAAAGTAGTGTCACAGCTTCCGGATGCCATAAACACCGCGTACGCTATCTTTTGATAATGCGGGTACCGTGACTTGCATGGAGTTAGGACAGTGGACACGTAGTAAACTGGTTTTTGAAGGGGGAACTTGTGTCCGTCCATCTCTCGTTCGACAACGAGCACCGTGCTTACAACTTGATGAGTTGCCGCGATATATAATAGCATTGGTTCGCCCATGTTGGGCACGGCCAGGACCGGGTTTGTTGCCAATATGGCTTTTATTTCTTCGAGTCCGGCCGTGGCGGCATCCGTCCACTCGAAGTGTTCGGTGCGTCGAAGGAGGCGATAAAGGGGTAATGCCTTTTCTCCCAAATGGGGTAAAGCGGCTTAGAGCCGCCATGCATCCAGTCAATTTTTGTATTTGTTTGAGGTCTTTTGGGATATCCAATTGTGACAGAGCTCGGATCTTGGCTAGGTTTGCTTCAATTCCTCTACCGGATACAATGAAGCCCAAGAGCTTTCCGGCTGGTACGCCGAAAACGCATTTTTCCGGGTTGAGCTTGATGTCATATGTTCGGAGATTATCGAATGTGAGCCTCAAGTCGTCTACTAGAGTTTCGACATGCTTGCTTTTGACGACCACATCATCTACGTATGCCTCCCCTGTTTTGCCGATCGGGTTTGCCAGACATGTTTGAATCATGCGCTGATATGTTGCGCCGGCATTTTTGAGCCCGAAGGGCATTGTGTTGAAGCAGAATGGGCCGTATGGAGTGATGAATGCCGTTGCGGCTTGGTCAGGCTCTGCCATCTTAATTTGGTGGTAGCCGGAGTATGCGTCGAGGAAGCACAATGAATCATGTCCTGTGGTAGCGTTGATAATTTGATCGATGCGGGGGAGGGGGAAGGGATCCTTTGGGCAAGCCTTGTTAAGGTCCTTGAAATCGACGCTTAGGCGCCAGGATTTGTCCTTCTTTGGTACCATCAACAGGTTTGCTAGCCAGTCCGGATGTTTTATATCTCTGATGAATACGGCCTCCAATAGTTTGGATAGCTCCTCTCCCATGGCATGTCTCTTGGGTTCGGAGAAACGCCGAAGAGCCTGTTTGACTGGCTCGAATCCTTTTAGGATGTTTAGGCTGTGCTCGGCCAGCCGTCGTGGGATTCCTGGCATGTCTGAAGGGTGCCAGGCAAAACTGTCCCAATTTTCTCGTAGGAATTCTCATAGTGCGGCGTTTACATCGGGATTTAATTGTGCCCCGATGGAGGCCGTTTTTGTATGGTCCATTGGATGGACTTGGAATTTGACTATTTCGTCCCTATTCACCATGGAGCGCAGCGCAATGAGTTCCTTGGCCGCTAGGGCTTCAGATAGTGCCTCAAGGGCCAGTGCGGCTGTCTTATTTTCGGCGCGAGGTGCTATGTCCGGGTCACTAGCAAAAGTGATGATTCCGTTGGGCCTGGGCATTTTGAGCTTCATGTACCCATAATGGGGTACAGCTTGAAAAATTGTGAATGCCTCTCGCCCTAATAGAGCATGGTATCCGCTGCTGAACGGGGCCACTTGGAACGTGACCTCCTCGGACCTGTAATTATCCGGCGTGTCAACACCACATCCAAAGTATGATTTTTCCTCAGACAAAGATGCTTCCCGACTGGGGATTATTCCTCTAAAGGTTGTGCTGCTTCGCTCAATGCGGCTCCAGTCTATTTCCATTTTTTGGAGGGTTTCCTCGTAAATGAGGTTCAATCCGCTGCCACCGTCCATGAGTACCTTGGTAAGGAGAAAGCCATCCACTATCGGACTGAGGACCAATGCGGCTGGTGCTCGGGCTGTTCGGAATTTAGGTTCGTCACTGGCATTAAAGGTAATAGTCGTGTCACTCCATGGGTTTATTGTTGCTACTTGGTAGACTTCGGCAAGGCTACGGAGTGTTCGTTTTTGCATATTATTTGATGCGAAAGTCTCAAAGATTGTTAATACCGTAGTGGTATCCTCGGTGCGGTGCTCTAGAGCTAGAAGCTCTTCGCCACTTTTTGCCACCTGCCGTAGTATCCAACATGCTCTAAGGCTATGAGTTGGAGTGGCGCCCTATGTACTATGAATTTTACAGGGTCCATTGAGCCATCCCTCCAGTATGGTTCCATGCCCTATAGAGGGTTTTTGCTTTTTGGTATTTAACCCAGGTGCCTGGTGATGATGCACCCTATTATTTCGGATCGGGTTGTATTCAAGGCGGATTGTCCCAAAATCTTGCTTGATTTTCCAGCGCTTTCCATCGCACAGTACTTTCGTACTATGGACGCCAAGTCGGCAAAACGTGTAATGTCACGGCGACTTATAGCGTTGAGGATCCCGTTGTCCGTGCAATTATTGCAAAAGAATGAGATTGCGTCCTCCTCGTGGCAGTCCTTTATCCTGTCCATAACCAGGAGGAATCTGGCCCAGTAATGGTGTACTGTTTTTGCAGGCTCTTGCCGAATTTGAGATAAGTCGCTTATGTTTGGGTGGGCGGGTGGAATTAAATCCGGAACCTCGCCCGATTTGAGACTTAAGGGCCAAGGAGCTTCCGAACTTGGAAGCTTGGATTCTTGGATGTTGTCCAATGAATCTAGCCCACGCCTCGACTTTAGGTTCGTGGCTTGAGTGGCGTCCTCTCCTCCGGGAATCCGGCATGGAGGGATCGGGAATCCGGACGTAGCTAGTCCTTAAGATAGAAGAAGGGTCGCCAGATTGTTCCTCTACCACAGCAACGTGGTGGGTAACCCGGGAGAGTTAATCTCTCTCAGATCGGGTTTAGGCCCAATCTAATCATAGTCTGTAGCGACTCCCAGGGCGGCGATGCGATCCAAGAGCTCGTTTAAGGAAGAGAGCTCCATCGGATCTAACTGCTCGGCGAGTTCCGAGTTAACGTGAAGATTGCTTCCGATGACCCGAGATGTCATCGTTGGCGCGGCGGCCGAACAGGCGGTCATAAGAAAACCGCCTAGCCGGAGAGTTTGGCCGACAGCCAAAGCTTCTTTAGCAACAGTGCCATCTTTAAAGACAGGATGAGGCATCCTTCCTGACGGCGACGAGGAACTCTCAATGAAAGCACCAATGTCGGTGTCAAACCGGCGGATCTCGGTAGGGGGTCCCGAACTGCGTCTAGGCGGATGGTAACAGGAGACAAGGGACACGATGTTTTACCCAGGTTCGGGCCCTCTCGATGGAGGTAAAACCCTACTCCTGCTTGATTAATATTGATGATATGGGTAGTACAAGAGTAGATCTACCACGAGATTGGAGAGGCTAAACCCTAGAAGCTAGCCTATGGTATGATTGTTGTTCGTCCTACGGACTAAAACCCTCTGGTTTATATAGGCACCGAAGAGGGTTAGGGTTACAAAGAGTCAGTTACAATGGTAGGAGATCTACATATCCAGACGCCAAGCTTGCCTTCCACGCCAAGGAAAGTCCCATCCGGACACGGGACGAAGTCTTCAATCTTGTATCTTCATAGTCCAGGAGTCCGGCCAAAGGTCATAGTCCTGCTATCCGGACACCCACTAATCCGGGACTCCCTCAACGGCCGACTACCCTTGACTGCTCCCCGCGTCGTGTGTAAGCCGAACTAAAAAACCCTATCCTTCAAAGAGGACTCCCCCCAGGTATTATAATTTACCCTTGAGGCGTCATTCTATTTGCAGAAATGACGACCGAAGCGAGGGGCCGAGCCGCTAGGGACTCATCAACAACGAGCGTCCGGATCGGGCAGGCTCAAGAGGAAGGCGGTGAGGGTTGACCCACCGCTACAGAGGTAAAGTAATAACATGTCCTGTAATTATAGAATTTGAAATGTGACATCGCCCTTTGTGTCTGGAAGGAAGAGGAATAACCGGACTATATCCAGAGACCCCACCAATCACGCCTCCACCAGCCCGGTTCCAGAACCGGCTTCGGGGGCAGAAGCGGACATGGGGCCAGCACCGCATAGTTCCCCGACGGAGGATGCGGATATGCGTTCGGCCATGAACTCCGAAGTGGAGAGTGCCATGAATCACCAGCACCGGAGGGCCGTGCTCCGGAACAACATCTTTTCCGAAGAGGCTTTTAATGCCTTTTCAATTCAAGTGACGCATACGTCCGAGCTGCTCGGGGCCGGCTTGCCCAAGCGACAAACCAGTATACCAAAGACATACAGGTAAGAAATTTTGATAAGTATGTATAGCAGTAGCCCCTGAGACTTAGAATAGTTGGGACAACTATTTTAAGGATCAATTTATGCACATGTCCTTGTAGATAAGAATGAGCAATTGTCTCGAGAGCTGGAGGAATGCAATGCCGAACTGAGGGCCGCAGTTGCCAAGTTAGAGGAACCCCAAAAGCCCTCTTCTGGTAATAATTGTCACAATTGTACGAAGATGCACCAGTTAGTAAATGGCTGATATGACAAGTCTAACAGAAAATTCTATAGACAATCCTGGGGTGAATCCGGAGGGCGTAAGAGAGGACGCATCGCATCTCAAAAGGCAGTTGGAGCTGGCGAGCGCATTCTTACGCGAGTAAGGCAGGAGAAGAACGAGCTTCAAGATGCCAAAGTCCAGCTGGACGTGGAGTTAAAAGATCTCCGCGCTCAGCTGGCGGACTCCGTGAAGGAGAACAAAAGGCTTCGACGCGGCATTTACGGTAAGTGCCTAGACGAACTGTATTTTAATTCAGCAAGGAAGTATATTGAAAGAATTTTGCTTGCAGGAATGTTAATGGGTCGCCCTGAGGAGGAGATGCCCTCATCTACAAGTGATTTACTGCAAGACCTTTCGCAACTGCACGAGCGAGCTCGGCAAGTGATGCAAGGTGTTGCTCAGGCTTGTGGCCGTCAAGCTTGCTACCGAATGGCATGGGGGAGCTTGTGGATATGCTTCAAGGAGCATGGCGGCGCTTTCGACTGTGGAAGGTGTCCGCTTGCCGGCAAGGCGCAAGAGAAGCCTGGGCTATGGTGAAGACGCGCTACACCAAGCTGGACCCAAACCATATGGCCGAAGTAGGACCGGCGGGGCCCGATGGGCAAGGAATTCCCGTGAGTCTGGTATATGACCAGGTAGCGTTAGCCGCTAAGTATTCTCAATAGGATTTTAAGCTAGATAGCCTGTTGGACGGTATAGAGGAGGAATATAGTCAGTCCAAGTGACTGTGTAATTTTAATGGACATAATTAGCCCCTAGCCGGATTGAAATCATTTGTCATGGCGGACCTTTTCGCTTCAGGCCCCGGATCCTATAGGTCGGGGTGTGTCCGAATACCCGCTCAGTTATACAAAACCGGGGTATGCGTGGACACCAGGCGTAGGGGTCATAAGTGCTTGAACAGACAAGTACCCAACTAGTTATGTTATATTACATGGATAGTAAGAAACATCTTCCAGGGAGAATAGTTTCGTTAGGGGTTCCTTTCCCTGGGTAAGCATGCGACAATGCACATGTCCGGACTGCGAACGATTGCGCAGGATACAAAACTTCTGGGGAATTGTGTTATAACAAACGAATACATCTTTTGTTCACCGACCGAATATTCTCTTAAGGAAGCTAGCTTTCGGCTTCACCCAGTCTGAGGTACACATCCCGCTGAACCGGCAGTAACAATCGCAGAGGTGCTCCCCTTATGCCCTAGCCGAATTAATGAGAACGTAGGGCATAAACACAAGAGCCAGGCAACCCATCTTGGCAAAATCTTAAGTCATATCGATGCATATAATGGTGAAGAAAAGGCACATACGGAAAAAGAATGCATATGTGATGGGCAGAAAGCCATGTGAGTAATTATTTTTAGCTTCCGTATAGGATGCCCCCAGGTTTTAGTTACACACTTAGTGCGGCCGGAGTGATCCGGAAATCCGCACTGTATTGAATACTTTGTGTGAAGAGAGAAAAAGGTCGAGAAAGGAAAAAGGGATGGAGCATAATTAAAAAGGAGGGGTTGGGAGACGAACATTGAGTTCAGCATTAGGCGTAGAATCTCCGGAGTCTGGCCGCGTTCCATGGGTTCGGCTCGAGTCTGTTATCGGATGCATTACGTAAGCAGTACGCTCCTCCGGTGAGAACTTTGTAAATGACGAAGGGACCTTCCCATTTGGGTTTGAGTTTGTCCTTCCTCTTCTACGGTAGGCGTAGAACGAGCTCGCCAATATTGTAAGTTTTGGCCCGCACTTCTCTGTTTGATATCGTCGAGCCTGCTGCGGATAGAATGCGGAATGGGCTTTTGCGACATCGCGCTCCTCCTCCAGGGCGTCCAAGTTATCCTGCCGATCTAACTCGGATTCCTTCTCTTCGTACATGCATACGCGTGGCGAATCATGTATTATGTCACAGGGTAGTACTGCTTCCGCACCGTACACCATAAAAATGGTGTATATCCGGTGGTGCGACTCGGTGTGGTCCGCAGCCCCCAGAATACGGAGTCGAGCTCCTCTACCAAGTGTGTATCCGATTCTGTTAGAGATCGCACTAGTCTGGGTTTGATGCCGCTCATGATGAGACCGTTTGCCCGTTCGACCTGGCCGTTTGTTTGGGGGTGGTAGAAGGAATTGTAGTCGAGCTTAATGCCCATTTTGCCGCACCAAGTTTTCACTTCGTCGGCCGTGAAATTTGAGCCATTATCAGTGATGATGCTATGGGGGACACCGTATCGGTATACGACCCCGGATATGAAGTCTATCACAGGTCCGGATTCGGCTGTTTTAACTGGTTTGGCTTCTATCCATTTGGTGAACTTGTCCACCATGACCAGTAGGTATTTTTTATTATGGCTTCCCGCTTTAAGGGGTCCGACCATATCCAGCCCCCAGACCACGAAGGGCCAAGTTATGGGGATTGTTTGGAGAGCGGTAGGGGCATGTGACTCTGATTGGCGAAGAGCTGGCAACCGACGCAATGTTGGACAAGGTCCTATGCGTCTGCTCGGGTCGTTGGCCAATAGAAGCCTGTACGGAAGGCCTTGCTGACTAGCGGTCGAGCCGCGGTGTGATGTCCGCCCAGCCCGGCATGGATTTCAGCCAAGAGTTGCCGCCCTTCCTCTTCGGAGATGCAGCTTTGGAGCACTCCGGTCGCGCTTTTCTTGTAGAGTCCCCTTTCGTGGACCTTGTAAGCTTTAGAGCGCCGGACTATGCAGCGTGCTTCGTTTTGGTCTTCGGGGAGCTCCTTCCTATTTAGGTAGGCCAAGAAAGGCTCGGTCCACGGGGCAATTACGGCCATGATTTCATGGGCCGAAGATGTTATTTCGGTGGCAGAGCCTCCGATTGTGTCTAATGGTTCGGAATCTGGGGATGTGCTCAGGTCCGTGCTGGTATTGCCGAACTCCCCTTCCCATACTATGGATGGCTTGAACAGCCTTTCCAGGAATATGTTAGGTGGGACAGGGTCGCGTTTGGTGCCGATGCAGGCAAGGACGTCCGCCGCTTGATTGATTTCTCGAGCCACATGGTCAAATTCGAGCCCCTCGAACCGAGCTGATATTTTGAGGATAGTATTACGGTTGGCCGCCATTTTTGGATCCTTGGCATCGAAGTCTCCGTTTATTTGTGATATTGTGAGGTTCGAATCCCCGCGCACTTCAGGCGTTGGATGCCCATAGAGACTGCCATCCGAAGACCATGCAACAGAGCCTCATATTCGGCTGCATTGTTGGAGTCTGTGTAAAGTATTTGGAGGACGTACTAGACCGTGTCTCCGGTGGGAGACGTCAGGACTACACATGCTCCCAGTCCGGCCAGCATTTTAGAGCCGTCAAAGTGCATGATCCAGTTGGAGTATGTGCCGTACTCTTTAGGGAGTTCGGCTTCCGTCCATTCAGCGACAAAGTCGGCCAGTACTTGCGACTTGATGGCCCGCCGTGGTTTGTACATTATGTCGAACGGAAGGAGCTCGATGGCCCATTTAGCAATCCAGATTGTAGCGTCGCGGTTGTTTATTATGTCATTGAGTGGTACTTCGAAGGCTACTGTGATCGAACACTCTTGAAAGTAGTGTCGCAGCTTCCGGGATGCCATGAAGACCGCGTATGCTATTTTTTGATAGTGTGGGTATCGGGATTTGCATGGGGAGAGGACTGTGGATACGTAATAAACTGGCTTTTGGAGTGGGAATTTGTATCCGTCAACCTCTCGTTCGACGACGAGTACTGCGCTTAGAACTTGGTGTGTTGCCGCTATGTATAATAGCATAGGCTCACCGGTGCTCGGCGCTGTTAGGACTGGATTACTGGCCAGTAAGGTCTTTATTTCATCGAGTCTGGCCGCGGCTGCATCCGTCCATACGAAATGTTCGGTGCGCCGCAGGAGGCGGTAAAGAGGCAATGCCTTTTCTGCTAGCCTGGAGATAAAGCGGCTCAAAGCGGCCACGCATCCGGCTAGATTCTGGATGTGCTTGAGGTCTGTTGGTATAGCCAACTGAGACAGAGCTCGGATTTTTGCCGGGTTTGCTTCAATTCCTCTATTGGAAACAATGAAGCCCCGCAGTTTCCTCGATGGGACGCCGAAGACGCATTTTTCCAGATTCAACTTAATGTCATATGTCCGGAGGTTATCAAATGTGAGCCTCAAGTCATCTATCAGGGTTTCGACGTGTCTAGTTTTTATGACCACGTCGTCCACATATGCGTCCACTGTTTTGCCGATTTGTTTTTCCAGGCATGTTTGTATCATGCGTTGATAGGTTGCTCTGGCATTCTTGAGCCCGAAGGGCATAGTGTTGAAGCAAAAGGGCCATATGGCGTTATAAAAGCTGTTGCAGCTTGGTCAGACTCCGCCATCTTTATTTGATGGTACCCAGAATATCGTCGAGAAAACACAAATGAAGTCGTGGTTCAGCTGTGGCATCGATGATTTGATCGATGCGAGGGAGGAAAGGGATCCTTGGGGCAAGCCTTGTTGAGGTCTTTGAAGTCGATGCATAGGCGCCAGGATTTGTCCTTCTTTGGTACCATCACCAAATTTGCCACCAATCCGGATGTTTGATATCTCCGATGAATCCGCCTCGAGTAGCTTGGCTAACTCTTCCCCATTGCTACTGCTTGGGCTCGAGAATCGCCTTAGGGTCTTCTTGACTGGTTTATATCCTTTTAGAATATTGAGGTTGTGTTCGGCCAGTCTGCGTGGGATGCTTGGCATGTCCGATGGGTGCCAAGCGAAAATGTCCCAATTCTCGCGTAAGAAATCTCATAGTGCGGCGTCAATCGCGGGGCTCAGTTGTGTCCCGATGGAAGCTGTCTTTGTGGGGTCCGTTGGATGGACCTGGACTTTGACTATCTCGTCTGCAGGCTTAAATGAGGTGGACTTGGGTCGCTTGTCTAGTATCACGTCGTCCTTGTCCACGGTGGCCCGCAGTGTTGTTAACTCTTCGACTGCTAGGGATTCAAACGATCTGTGCCCCTGGTATAACTTACAAGAGTTCGTCCGTTTAGTTCGGACAAAGGTTTTGGTGAGAGCAGTACTATCCCAAAATTCTGTTTGGGTCTTCCAAGCGCTCTCCATCACACAGTACTTCTATACTATGGTTGCCAAGTCCGTGAAGCATACTATGTCGCGGCGGCTTATAGCATTGAGGAGTCCTTCGTCCGTGCAGTTTTTGCAGAAAAGTGAGACCATGTTCTCTTCGCGGCAGTCCCTGACCTTGTTAAGCGCAAGGAGGAATCTGGCCCAAGAGCGATGTACGGTTTCCTGGGGCTCTTGCCTGATGCGGGAGAGACAGTTTAGGTCCAGGTAGGTGTTGTTAGCAGAATCCGGATTTTGATCCGATCTAAGGCCCAAGGGCGCGGGCGGTCCCGAGCTCAACAGCTCAGAATCCGGAGTGCCAAATTTCTTTGGCCTGATGCCCGATTCTAAGTCCGGGACCTGGGTCAGGTTTTCCTTTGAGCAGGTCTATGGCTCAAGGAGTTCGGTGATCCGAACATAACTTGTCCTCAAAGTTGAGGGGCAATCCGCGAGTGGTTCCTCCACTATCGCCATCTCATGGGTGGCTGGTGGGGACCTGATATCCCTTTGGTCGGGTTTAAGCCCAATCCGGTCGTAGTCTGTAGCAACTCCCAGAGCGGCGATGCGATCCAACAGTTTGTTAAGGGAGGAGAGCTCCATTGGATCCATCTGTTCGGCAAGTTCCGAACTGACGCGAAGGTTATGATTGATGACCCGAGAAGTCATTGTCGGCGCCACCGCCGATGGGGCGGCCATGATAAAGCCGCCGAGCCGGAGCGTCTGGCCTACAGCCAGAGCCCCTCTGAGGTAACATCGTCCTTGACAATGAGACGAGCCATCGAGCCTTGTGGTGACGTCACAGAGGAACTCTCAATGAAAGCACCAATGTCGGTGTCAAAACCGGCGGATCTCGGGTAGGGGGTCCCGATCCGTAAGGCCAAGGCTGATGGTAACAGGAAGCAAGGGACATAGATGTTTACCCAGGTTCGGGCCCTCTCAATGAAGGTAAAACCCTACTTCCTGCTTGATTAATATCGATGATATGAGTAGTACAAGAGTAGATCTACCACAAGATCGTAGAGGCTAAACACTAAGAGCTAGCCTATGATGGTATGATTGTAATTGTGATCGGCCTTCTAAGGACCAACCTCTCCGGTTTATATAGACACTGGAGAGGACTATGGTTTACATGGAGTCGGTTACAAGGAAGGAAATATAATATCCGGATCGCCAAGCTTGCCTTCCACGCCAAGGGAAGTCCCATCTGGACACGGGTCGAAGTCTTGAGTCTTGTATCTTCACGCTTCAATAGTCCGGAGGTTGTACACAGTCTGGCTGTCCGGATACCCCCTAATCCAGGACTCCCTCAGGCTGGTTGATGAAGCTTCTTCGAATGGAACTGGCACGCTTCACACCTGGTTACTAGTGCCATCGCATCCTGGAGGGCGGTGGGCCAGAAGAAGCCTTGCCGGCAAGGGCCCTCGACCCTATGTTGGAGCCACATATGCCTCCATGTATCTCTGCCAACAGCCCCAGTCCTTCCTCCCGGGGGATGCACTTCAATTTCAAACCGTTCGGTCTTTTTCTGTATAGGACGTCGTCGACGAACTGGTACAGGGCAGACCGACGGGCTACTTTTTCCGCTTCTTCCTGCTCCTCAGGAAGCTCCCTTGTTTGGAGGAATCGGACAGTATGCTGTGCCCATGGCGGAGCCTGGGGCTCGACGGCAAGGACCAAAGGCATTTCTTCTGCCATGGGAGCGGCCGTCTCCACGGTCAGGGCTTGACGGCCTGCCAGAGTTAGTCGCCCCTCGGCAGGCTCAGAATCCACGGCAACACCCTTGCCGGTGGCCCCTAGGGGCTCAGCGGGAAAGTACTTGCCGGGGCCTGATTTCCTCCGTTTGTTCTGCTCCGTTGATAGTTCGACGGATGGTTGAGTTAACCGAAGCAAAATGGTACCTGGTTCCACCGGTAGCTTGAATGTAGCGCGCTTTGACAGGTAATCAGCGATGTCGTTCTCCGCTCAGGGAACGTGCTCCGCATGTATACCGTCGAAGCTCTAGCATCCTCACCTCATCTACGTAGGCCTCCATCAACGGGCTCTGATAATCTTTGTTGACTTGTCTGACGACAAGCCGGGAATCACCCCTAACGATGAGCTTCTTAACCCCGAGGTCTGCCGCGATCCTAAGACCGGCAAGCAGCCCCTCGTACTCAGCTGTGTTGTTTGTGGACATCTCCCTGGGAAAGTACATCTGGATTACATACTTGAGGTGCTCTCCGGTCGGTGCGACAAGCAGCACACCGGCACCGGCGCCTTGCAACGAGAAAGCCCCATCATAGTACATGATCCAGTCGCTACTTGCTTCCTTGCCGGGGAGAGCGGTCTCCTGGATTTCTTCGTCAGGGGTTGAGGTCCATTCTACAATGAACTCGGCCAAGACTCTGCTCTGGATTGTCGAAGTACTTTCAAACTTCAACCCAAAGCTTGACAACTTCAAAGCCCACTCCACAATCCTTCCAGTTGCATCTGGGTTGTGCAGTATCCGTTGCAACGGGAGGCGGGTGACGACAGTGATCTCATGGGCTTGGAAACAATGACACAGCTTCCTCGAGGCCATAAGGAGGCCGAGGAGCAATTTCTGCACATCGGAGTACCTTGACCTGCCCCCCTGTAAGAGGGAGCTGACAAAGTAAACCGGGTGCTGCATCATCTTCTTCTTCTGCACCACTTCACTTGGCTGTGCGGGCCCTGCCCCGATGGCATCAAACTCTGCCAGGGGCATTGCCTTGCTGGCATCAGGCCCTGCCGGGGGAATCTCTGACGTGCCATCCGCCGGTCCTGCCGTTTCCACTGCCTCTTCATCAACATCCCTTCACACCACCAGCGCGACGCTGACCACTTGATTCGTCGCCGCCTGATATAGCAGCAACGGCTCTTGTGGTTTAGGCGCCACCAGTACTGGTGTAGAAGAGAGGTATTTCTTCAGATCCTGTAGTGCTACTTCGGCCTCCGAGGTCCATTCCATTGGCCCGCCTTTTTCAAAATCTTGAAAAAGGGAAGGACGCGCTCGGCAGACTTGGAGATGAATAAGCTCATGGCGGCAACGCAGCCAATGAGCCGACGCACATCCTTGATCCTCTTGGGCGCCTCAATCTGCTCGATAGCCTTGATCTTGTCTGGGTTTGCCTCGATCCAATGCTACGACACAAGGAACCCGAGAAGTTTGCCGGACGGAACACCGAAGACACACTTCTCAGGGTTCAGCTTGAGGTTGATCTTGCGCAGGTTGGCAAACGTCTCTTCTAAGTCTTGTACAAGAGTTGCCTTGTCCTTGGTTTTGACCACTATGTCATCCATGTAAGCTTCCATATTTCTATGTAGCTGGGGCTCAAAACCAATTTGGACCGCCCTTGCAAACATTGAGCCAGCACTCTTCAACCCGAAAGGCATCCGTAAAAAGCAATACGTACCACATGGGGTGATGAATGTTGTCTTCTCTTCGTCTTCTCTGGTCATGAAGATCTGATGATATCCTGAGTAGGCGTCAAGGAATGACAACAGATCACACCCGGCCGTGGAGTCAACAATCTGGTCGATACGCGGCAACGGGAAAGGGTCATTGGGACAAGCCTTATTGATATTTGTGTAATCAATACATAGCCTCCAATTCCCGTTTGCCTTGCGTACCACCACCAGATTGGCCAACCACGTCAGATGGAGCACTCCTCTCACAAAGCCTGCCGCTTCCAACTTCCTGATCTCTTCTGTGATGAACTCTTGCCTTTCCAGAGCCTTCTTCCTGACCTTCTGCTTGACGGGCCATGCATGAGGATAGACATCAAGGTGGTGCTCAATCACCTCCCTGGGAACACCGGGGATGTCGGATGCTTGCCACGTAAACACATCGACATTCCCCCGCAGGAAGGCGACAAGCGCGCCTTCCTATTTGCTGTCGAGGGTGGAGCTTATGGTGAAAGCCCCTCCTGTGCCATCCTCCCTGACGAACACCTTCTTGGTCTGTGGCGGTGCAGCTATGGATTTCTTGCTCTTGCCGGTGGAGCTCTCTGGCACGTCCTCGACAGTAGCGCAACACTCTGAAGAGGCGCGCTTGCCGGAGTGGGTGCGAGAGGTCTTGCCGGTCTTCTTCTTCCCTCCCGGGGCTTCAGCGGCAGGAGCAAATGCTTTGGCGGCAGCTGCTACAACTGCTTCCCGGTAGACTAGGTCGGTGCAGATCAGCGCATCCTTCTTGTCGCAGGGGACGGTGATGACGGTCATCGGCCCAGGCATCTTCAGCGTGTTGTAGGCGTAGTGCGACGCCGCCATGAACTTGGCTAGTGCCGGGCGGCCGAGGATCCCGTTGTAGGGCAAGGAGATCTTGGCTACATCAAAGACAATCCTCTTCGTCCTGTAGTTCAGCTCACCTCCAAATGTCACAGGCAACATGATCTTCCCCTTCGGCTGGCTCCTTCCCGGGTTGACCCCTTGAAACATGCCCATCTCCTCAAGGTCCACGTCAGGAATTTGCAGCCTTTTGATCACAACGGGTGAGATTAAGTTCAGACCGGCCCCGCTGTCAACTAGCATCTTGTTCACCTTGAGGCTGCGTATCATTAGTGAGACCAACAACGGCAAACACCCGACCGCACTGGTGCAATCAGGGTGGTCCTCAGCGTCAAAGATAATGGGCGTGCTGGACCACTTCAGCGGCTTCTGAGCGTTGAACGATGGCTCTGCTGCTGTGATCTCACGTGCCCACTTCTTGAGTTGGCGGTGAGAAGTGTGCAGCGAGGCGCCACCATCGACGCACATGGCCTCCATAGCCTTCTGAAAATCTTGATCGCCGGACTCGTCGTCCTCGTCATGATCATTGTCTTCCTGGTTCTTCTCACGGCCCTGAGCGGGCCTCTCTTGCTGGTTATCCTTGCCGCAACGGCCTCCTTGGCCGCCACGCTTCTTGCCGAATCCCTCGGCACCATCCTGACCCTTCACCCTGTCCCGCGTCTCATACTCGGCCTTTTGCTTTTCGGCAAGCAGCTCGACCTGTCGGCAGTTCTGGAGGTCGTGGGCCTTGGTGCGGTGGATCTTGCAATACTGCTTGTCATAGCCTCCTGGCTTGTTGGCAGCTGCCAAGGCCCGGCAGGCGGTGCACCCAGCAATCTCCTTGTCAGGGTCGTCTGCCTTGGCATTCTTGGCAGTGCCGGTGTCGTCAGATCCCTCGACGGCAAGCACAACCTTGCGCTTGCATTTCCTGTTGCGACGCCGGCCCTTCTTCGTCGGGGCGGTGGTGTCTTCATCAATAGAGTCCGTTTCCATGCCGGCGTCCTCCCCGGGGGTACTTCCTTCCCTCTTCAGCCCGGGCGCACCTATCAGCCAAAACATAAAGTTCAGCCACATCCTTAACCTTGTTCATCGCCAGCACTTCACGCATCTTGCGATTGCGCACGTTCTAATGGAACGCGCTAATCACAGCGGTGGGATGAACATCGGGGATGTTGTACTGCACCCGGCTGAACCTCTGTATGTACTTGCGCAGGGTTTCCCCTTCCTTCTGGGGAATGATATGCAAATCACTGGCCTGTCCATGAGCTCGGTGGCCTCCGGTGAAGGCACCAACGAACTCATGGCACATATCCGACTAGGGAGAAATGGAATCTGCCGGCAAGTGCATCAACCAAGACATGACGTTGGGCTTCAGTGCCAACGGGAAGTAATTGGCAAGCACCTTGTCGTCGCGAGCCCCAGCCGCTTGCATCGCGATGGTGTAGATGCTGAGGAACTCTGACGGATGGGTCTTTCCGTTGTACTTCTCGTTGACATCAGGCTTGAACGTGCGGTGGGACGGCCATTGGAACTGCCACAGCTCGCGGGTAAAGGCCGGGCAACCCACCTCATAAGGTAGGCCATCGGAGCCCCCCGGTGTTGGGTGGTCCATAGAGGGTCCCGCCCGCTTATCCGACTGGTGGCGTGTGTCACACCGGCGCTCGATGGTGGTTCGAGCGTCTTCATGGGCTCGCTCTCGAAGAACTTGGCGCTGGAAGCGGTAGGTCCATGGGTCGGACGACGCTATGGAAATGTTATCACAAGCGTTGATACGTCTCCAACGTATCTACCCAAACACTTTTGCCCTTGTTTTGGACTCTAACTTGCATGATTTGAATGAAACTGACCCGGACTGACGCTGTTTTCAGCAGAACTACCATCATGTTGTTTTATGTGTAGAAAAGAAAAGTTCTCGGAATGACCTGGAAATCAACGGAGGCACTTTTTGGAATTTATAAGAATTATTGGGCGAAAGAAATACATCAGGGGGCCCAGGGCCTGTCCACGAGACAGGGGGGCGGCCCCCCTGTAGGGCGCGCCCCCCTATCTCGTGGGCCCCCTGGACCTCACTCCAACTCCATATATTCCGTCTCGGGGAGAAAAAAATCAGAGAGAAAGTTTCATCGCGTTTCACGACACGGAGCCGCCACCAAGCCCTAATCTCTTTCGAGAGGGCTGATCTGGAGTTCGTTCGGGGCTCCGGAGAGGGGGATTCATCACCGTCGTCATCATCAACCATCCTCCATCACCAATTTCATGATGCTCACCGCCGTGCGTGAGTAATTCCATCGTAGGCTTGCTGGACGGTGATGGGCTGGATGAGATTTACCTTGTAATTAAGTTAGTTTTGTTAGGGTTTGATCCCTAGTATCCACTATGTTCTGAGATTGATGTTGCTATTACTTTGCTATGCTTAATGCTTGTCACTAGTGCCCGAGTGCCATGATTTCAGATATGAACCTATTATGTTTTCATGAATATATGTGTGTTCTTGATCCTATCTTGCAAGTCTACAGTCACCTATTATGTGTTATGATCCGACAACCCCGAAGTGAAAATAATCGAAACACTTCTCGGTGATGACCGTAGTTTGAGGAGTTCATGTATTCACTATGTGCTAATTCTTTGTTCCGGTACTCTATTAAAAGGAGGCCTTAATATCCCTTAGTTTCCGTAAGGACCCCGCTGCAACAGGAGTAGGACAAAAGATGTCATAGAAGTTCTTTTCCATAAGCACGTATGACTATTTACGGAACACATGCCTACACTACATTGATGAACTGGAGCTAGTTCTATATCACCCTATGTTATAACTATTGCATGAGGAATCACATCCGGCATAATTATCCATCACTGATCCATTGCCTACGAGCTTTTCACATATTGTTCTTCGCTTATTTACTTTTCCGTTGCTGTTGTTACAACTACTACAGAAACCCAAAAATATTTATCTTTACTTTTGCTAGCGTTACCTTTATTATCATACCACTTTTGCTACTAAACACTTTGCTGCAGATTCTAAGTTATCCAGGTGTGGTTGAATTGACAACTCAACTGCTAATACTCAAGAATATTCTTTGGCTCCCCTTGTGTCGAATCAATAAATTTGGGTTGAATACTCTATCCTCGAAAGCTGTTGCGATCCCCTATACTTGTGGGTTATCAAGACCAATTTATGGCGCCGTTGCCGGGGAGTATAGCTCTATTCTCTGAGTCAGTTGGGATTTATATCTGTTGATCACTATGAAGAGCTTGAAAGACGCTAAGACAACAATTTATCCCTCAACTACGAGGGGAGGTAAGGGACTGCCATCTAGCTCTGCACTAGATTCTCCTTCCGTTATTAGTAAGCTTGCGACACCTAAACCTGCAACTGCTATGAATTCTGATATGTCGCATGTTATTGATGATGCCACCTCTGCTATGCATGATGAAACTACTTCTGTGTGTGATACTACTTTGCCATTAGGTGAATTTTTATATGAACAACTTGCTAGAGTTAGGGGGAATGAAAATATTGAAGAACCTATTATTGATGATAGTGATGATGAAGGTTCCCCCAATGATTATGTTTTACCTGTTGTTCCTAAGGGTTATGTTATGAATGAAAAGGCCGCTCTTGAAATTCTTGCTTGCAATGATAGAAGCGATCTTAAGAAATTATTAGCTAAATGGAAGCAGCAGTCTCTTAATGCTAGAATGAAACCCGATCCTGCGTTTGCTACTTCACCTATCTATGTTACTGATAAGGATTATGAATTCTCCGTTGATCCTGATATTATTACTTTAGTTGAATCTGATCCTTTTTATGGCCTTGAATCTGAAACTGTTGTGGCACATCTTACCAAGTTGAATGATATAGCCAGCCTATTTACGCATGATGAGAAGTCTCTCTATTTATATATCCTTAAGATATTTCCGTTCTCATTAAAGGGTGAAGCTAAGACTTGGTATAATTCTCTTGCTCCTGGTTGTGTGCGTAGTCCCCAGGATATGATTTATTACTTCTCTGCTAAATATTTCCCTGCTCATAAGAAACAAGCTGCCTTGCGGGAAATATATAATTTTGTGCAAACCAAAGAAGAGAGTCTCCCACAAGCTTGGGGGACGCTTCTCCGGTTACTTAATGCTTTGCCTGATCATCCTCTTAGGAAAAATAATACTTGATATCTTTTATAATGGACTAATCGATGCTTCCAAGGACTACTTGGATAGTTGTGTTGGTTGTGTTTTCAGGGAAAGAACAATGATTTAAGCTGAAATATTATTGAATAATATGTTGACTAATGAAAATAATTGGACTCTTCCCGAGCCAGTTCCTCGAAGTAATTCCTGAACCAATTGAGCCAACTCTGAGCCTATTCCTAAACCCACTAAAAAAGAGAGGTGTTTTATTTCTCAGTCCTAAAGATATGCAAGAGGCAAAGAAATCAATGAAAGAAAAAGGTATTAAAGCTGAAGATGTTAAGAATTTACCACCTATTGAAGAAATACGTGGTCTTAATTTACCGCCTGAAGAACTACATTGTTTTGATAACCCGACACAGGTAGTAAAGGTAAATTCTCTCTATAGATATGATCAAGTTGAAATACCCTCTACTAAATTTCATAGCCCATGCTTAGATGAATTTGATGACTTTATGGCTAGGCAAGAAAGTTTTAATGCTTATGTTGGTAGAGAGTTAGAGAATAATGCTTTCGAGATAGGACGCAGAGGTGATAATCTGGCTAGAGTTAAAGATGAACTTCACCGCGTTAGCAAATATGCTTCTATGGTTGCTACTCAAGCTGAGCAAGTACTTAAAGCTCAAAATGATTTGCTTGAGGAATAAAATAATAAAAATGACTTTGCTATTAGAATGGCTACTAGAACTGGTAGAATGACTCAGGAACCTTTGTATCCTGAAGGCCACCCTAAGAGAATCGAGCAAGATTCTTAGAGAAATAATTTAGAGGCACCTAGTTCTTCTAAAAAGAAGAAGAAGAAAAACGATAGAACTCTGCATGCTTCTAGTGAACCTACTGTAGACACACCTGAGAATCCCAATAATATTTCTATTTCTGATGATGAAACTCAATCAGGTGATGAACATGAACCTAGTGATAATGTTAATGATAATGTTAATGATAATGTTCATGTTGATGCACAACCTAGCAAAGACAATGATGTAGAGATGGAATCTGCTGTTGATCTTGATAACCCACAATCAAAGAATCAACGTTATGATAAGAGATATTTTGTTGCTAGGAAGCACGGTAAAGAAAGAGAACCATGGGTTCAGAAACCCATGCCCTTTCCTCCTAAACCATCCAAGTCAAAGGATGATGAGGATTTTGAGCGCTTTGCTGAAATGATTAGACCTATTTTCTTACGTATGCGCTTAAGCGATATGCTTAAAGTAAATCCTTATGCTAAGTATATGAAGGATATCATCACAAATAAAAGAAAGATACCGGAAGCTGAAATTTCCACCATGCTTGCTAATTACACTTTTAAGGGTGGAATACCAAAGAAACTTGGAGATCCGGGTGTACCAACTATACCTTGCTCTATTAAAAGAAATTATGTTAGAACTGCTTTATGTGATCTTGCAGCCGGTGTTAGTGTTATGCCTCTCTCCTTATATCGTAGACTTGAATTGAATAAGTTGACACCTACTGAAATATCTTTGCAAATGGCTGATAAATCAACTGCTATAATTGCCGGTATTTGTGAGGATGTGCCTGCTAGGTTGCAAATGTCACTATCTTAACAGACTTTTGTTATTCTTGATATTCCCGAGGACTGACCGGTATGTCTATTATCCTTGGTAGACCTTTTCTGAATATTGCAGGGGCTGTTATTAATTGCAACAAAGGCAATGTCACTTTTCATGTTAATGGTAATGAGCATACGGTACACTTTCCGAGGAAACAATCTCAAGTCCATAGCATCAATTCTATTGAAAAAGTTCCAACTATCATTTTTGGAGGTTTTAAATTTCCTGTCCCTACTGTCAAGAAAAGTATGATATTCTTATTGTTGGGGATTTTCATATCCCCGTTGAGGTAACTTAGTGTTATTCAAAATTTCTCCGATTCCGTGTTATTCGGAATGAGTTCGTTAACAAGACTTGATCAACCTTGTTAGTGGGTTCATTTTGATGATCACGAGATGGATGAAACTAGAAGGCACAACCTTCTGTACCCTCTTTTTACTTTCTGTTATTTAGAATAAATAAAGAAAAAATAGTATTATCTGTTTTCTGAATTATCCGTGCATTAAGAAATAGTCCAAAAATAAAAGTGCTCCAAATGCCCTACAAATCTAGTATGATTTTTTCTGGAATATTTGAGGATTTTAGGCACTGAAAACACTGCAGGAGGGCCAAGCACTGTGCCACGAGAGAGGAGGGTGCGCCTGTCTCGTGGGCCCTGGTGGCTCCCTCCACTTATTCCAAAGACCCACACACTTCATCTTCTACCCAAAAATCCCCATCCAGCTCAAGCACGAGTTCTAGCTCGCTTTGTCATGATTTTGATCTCCTTGCTCAAAGCTCCATTCACTAAACTGCTTTGGGAGATTGTTGCTTGGTATGTGACTCCTCCATTGGTCCAATTAGTTTTTGTTCTAGTGCTTTATTCATTGCAAATTTTTGCTGCATAGGTGACCATGTTCTTGAGCTTGCATGTTAAATTTTGAGGTCCCAAGCAATTCCAATGCATGATATAGGCTCTAGGCACTTGTAGGAGTAGTTGCTATCAATCTTGTTTAGTTTTATTCACTTTTGTTTTGAAGTTACTAAAATTTCAGAAATTTTCAGAAAATGTTAAGGAGGCTCTTTAAAGGCTCTTCCAGCCAAAGCTCTAAGGAAAAACAAGACAAAGAGAAGGAAAAACCCAAGTATAATCTTCCTCGCTTAGCGGAAGTACGGTCGTGCGAATGGCCATGCGAGGATTTCTTGAAAGAAGCCAGAATTCATGAAGATTTTTATGCTTTAATCGAGACTGCAGGCCTCACCGGTTTCATGAACGACCGAATCGATCAGTATCTCTTCCTCTCCAATACTTTCGTGCAAAACTTTTATTATTATCCTAAGAAATCACCGCCTGCAGTATCATTTCATTTATATGATGAATTCAAAGAAATGTCTTTATGTCACTTTTGTGCGGTGTGTAGGATACCTTATGAGGGAGAATTAGAGGAACCCCGTCGTGAAGATGTGGACGGCTTTGTTAAAACTATTGCTATAGAAGAGCCAAAGAAGGGCTCTGAGGCAAAAGTCTCTAGCATTCACTTTCCTGTTTTACGCTACTTTGACATATTTGCTAGTAGATGCTTGATTGGTCATGGAAATAGTGGAAATTTGAGCGTTCCAGATATTATTATTCTTCAACATGCTTTGCTAGGAGACAATACTTTTAGTATGGTGTCGTCGTTGCTAAACGGCTAGCCCTAAATCGTACAAAAGGCCCCATATTTGGAGGTATCTATGTTGCACGTCTTGCTGAACATTTTCAGATACCCATTCGGCACCATGAGGAGGAGGAGACAAAATTACCTCCTCACATTTTAGATTACAAGAGCATGGTAGCACATAAGTTTATTGTTGATAACAAAGAAAAGATGCTCTTGTATAAACTTAGATTTAATAAGAAATACAATGAGACTATTATTTTGCCTGCGCCTCTGTTGTTTGATTTGACTGCAGATAATTTTCTTGTCACGCCGGAAGCGGTAAACAATCATCGAGCTCAAGCTTTTACTCCAGAACCTGAACTTGAGCCGGAACCTGAGTTGGACCCTTATCGTGCATCATCTGTCCAGTGGGATCCGGAGATGACCAGCCAGTGGTATCCTGATTACACCTCCCACTACACCGAGGAGAGTTGTGGCGGTCCTTGGTACTAGACCAACTTAGGCCAAAAGCCTAAGCTTGGGGGAGTACGTATTTCTCACCGGCTTTACATTCATGTTCACACACTATTCATCGGTGCTCATACTCTTTCATTGTATTATCCATGCTAGTTTAAATTTCTTTTTCTAGTTTTCTTCTTGTGTGTTTGATAAACCTTAAGAAAAACCAAAAAAATAGTTAGTTTAATTTCCATGCTTGTAGTAGAAATTAAAATGAAAACCCAAAAGGATTTCTCGTTCTTCTTCTTGCTTGTTGGGAGCTTTCCCGTGTAAATAGTTTTAGTTTCTTTTCTTTATTTTGGGGGTCGAGAAGACCATATTGAAAAATGCTTAGTGGTTCTTATATGCATGATTGTTTATTTAATTTAGAGCCCATATTACTTGTCTTCTCTCTTGAGTTGAATGCTTGCAGATTCCAGCTTAGTCCAATGCACGTGCACTCCTATTATTATACACATCCTTGGTCGTATGCAGTGAAAGGCAATAATGACGATATATGATGGACTTATTGGGATAAGAAAAGCTGGTATAAACTCGACCTCTTTTGTTTTTGTAAATATGATGAGTTCATCGTTTCTGAGTCAGCTATTATGAAGTAAACATATTTGCAATGACATTTAGAGATTATAGTTGCTTGTGCCATGCTTGATTAGCTATGAGTTATAATGGTTTACCTTATGTGCCAACATGCTATTAGAATGATTATGATGTGGTATGATGGGATGGTATCCTCCTTTGAATGAATTGAGTGACTCGACTTGGCACATGTTCACACATGTAGTTGAATCAAATCAACATAGCCTTCATGATATTTATGTTCATGGTAGATTATATCCTACTCATGCTTGTTCTCGGTGTGAATTAATTTTAATGCATGTTTACGACTGTTGTCGCTCTCTCGATTGGTCGCTTCCAGGTCTTTTGCTAGCCTTCACTCGTACTAAGCGGGAATACTGCTTGTGCATCCAAACTCCTTAAACCCCAAAGTTGTTCCATATGAGTCCACTATACCTTCCTAAATGCGGTATCTACCTGCCGTTCCAAGTAAATTTGTATGTGCCAAACTCCAAACCTTCAAATGAAATTCTGTTTTGTATGCTCGAGCAACTCATGTTTCAACTAGGGCTGCCTAGATCTTCCATGCTAGGTGGGTTATTCTCAAGAGGAGTGGACTCCGCTCCTCATTCATGAGAAAGGGCTGGTAACCGGGATGCCTAGTCCCATGATCCAAAAAGATCAAAGCAAATCAAAATAATTAAACAAAACTCCCCATTGTTGCTTGTTGGTGGTCGGGGGAATATAACCCATTACCATTCTGTTTGGGAACTGCCTATAATGCATGTAGTATGGAAGATATAGCCATCTCATAGTTGTTGTGTTGACAGCGAAAGTATGCCGCTCAAAATGTTATTCAATCTCTATTTTAAAATCAAGCTCTGTCACCTCTACAAATCCATGCTTCTCTCTGCGAAGGGCCTATCTATTTACTTTTATGTTGAGTCATCACCCTTCTTATTAAAAAGCATCCGCTGGAGAGCACACTGTCATTTGCATTCATTATTATTGGTTTATATTGGGTATGACTTGACTGGATCTCTTTTACCATGAATTACAATGTTTAGTCAGTCCTTGATCTATAGAGGTGCTCTGCATTTATGTTTTGCGGTCTCAGAAAGGGCTAGCGAGATACCATTTTGTTATATCATGTTATGATTATTTTGAGCAAGTGTTGTCATCCGAGTTTTATTATTATGGCTCGCTAGCTGATTATGTTATTGATATGAGTAATTGTGAGAACTATGTGTTATTGTGAGTATGGTTAGTTCATAATATTTGCTGAAACTTGAATGTTGGCTTTTCATGTTTACAACGACAAGAGCAAATAGAGTTTGTAAAAGTTTTTCTTTATCAAATTCAGTTTAACAACTGAATTGCTTGAGGACAAGCAAAGGTTTAAGCTTGGGGGAGTTGATACGTCTCCAACGTATCTACTTTTCCGAACACTTTTGCCCTTGTTTTGGACTCTAACTTGCATGATTTGAATGAAACTGACCCGGACTGACACTGTTTTCAGCAGAACTACCATGATGTTGTTTTATGTGTATAAAAGATAAGTTCTCGGAATGACCTGGAAATTAACGGAGGCACTTTTTGGAATTTATAAGAATTATTGGGTGAAAGAAATACATCAAGGGGCCCAGGGCCTGTCCACGAGACAGGGGGGCGCCCCCCTGTTGGGCGCGCCCCCTATCTCGTGGGCCCCCTGGACCTCCTCCGACCTCAACTCCAACTCCATATATTCCGTCTCGGGGAGAAAAAATAAGAGAGAAAGTTTCATCGCGTTTCACGACACGGAGCCGCCGCCCTAATCTCTTCGGAGGGCTGATCTGGAGTCCGTTCGGGGCTCCGGAGAGGGGGATTCGTCGCCGTCGTCATCATCACCCATCCTCCATCACCAACTTCATGATGCTCACCGCCGTGCGTGAGTAATTCCATCGTAGGCTTGCTGGACGGTGATGGGTTGGATGAGATTTACCATGTAATCAAGTTAATTTTGTTAGGGTTTGATCCGTAGTATCCACTATGTTCTGAGGTTGATGTTGCTATGACTTTGCTATGCTTAATGCCTATCACTAGGGCCCGAGTGCCATGATTTCAGATCTGAACCTATTATGTTTTCATGAATATATGTGTGTTCTTGATCCTATCTTGCAAGTCTATAGTCACCTATTATGTGTTATGATCCGACAACCCCGAAGTGACAATAATCGGGACACTTCTCGGTGATGACCGTAGTTTGAGGAGTTCATGTATTCACTATGTGCTAATGCTTTGTTCCGGTACTCTATTAAAAGGAGGCCTTAATATCCCTTAGTTTCCGTAAGGACCCCGTTGCAACAGGAGGGTAGGACAAAAGATGTCATACAAGTTCTTTTCCATAAGCACGTATGACTATTTACGGAATACATGCCTACATTACATTGATGAACTGGAGCTAGTTCTATATCACCCTATGTTATAACTATTGCATGAGGAATCGCATCTGGCATAATTATCCATCACAGATCCATTGCCTACGAGCTTTTCACATATTGTTCTTCGCTTATTTACTTTTCCGTTGCTGTTGTTACAACTACTACAAAAACCCAAAAACAATTATCTTTACTTTTGCTAGCGTTACCTTTATTATCATATCACTTTTGCTACTAAACGCTTTGCTGCAGATACTAAGTTATCCAGGTGTGGTTGAATTGACAACTCAACTGCTAATACTCAAGAATATTCTTTGGCTCCCCTTGTGTCGAATCAATAAATTTGGGTTGAATACTCTACCCTCGAAAGCTGTTGCGATCCCCTATACTTGTGGGTTATCAAGCGTCGTCATGATGGACCAACACCGGCGGCAACTGGCGCGGGGGAGGAGAGTGCACTGTGGCTGCAGCTCCCCCGGTCCTTCCACCGCTGGCATGTGGTGACTCGACGGAGCGCCGACCCGAGGGCCCCGCCGGTCACGGATCACCTTTGTTGGCGACAGCGACGAGGCTCCGGATGGTGGCCCTCCATTCGTCGAGCTTCTCCGTGGCAGGAGGAAAGTCGAGGAGTAGCTGCACGCGCGCCAAAGCTTCTGCTGGCGTGGGCGATGGCGAAAGCTACATGGACCGTGGCGCGCTTCGACTTCTAACCACGTTAGAAGGAGCTCTATCACGGCCCAGAGCCTGCATGCTGGCCTCCTTCATCCCAGAGATGATGCACAGGGCTCTTCCCACGGCGGTGTCCAGGGTCACCGGCGCGGTGACGCTGCTCGTCGCGCACACCCTGGGAAGAGCGCGTTGTGGGCGCTAGCGTAGGCGTCTTGGAGGTTGCTGCGCTGCCCGTAGGTGGCACAGCGACACCCCTGGAGGGCCCCGCGCCGCTTGTGGGGGGCGCAGCCCCGTCTTTCGATTTGGCGGTGTGCGGTCTGTTGCCTGGCGCACAAACTACGCCGCTCGCCAGGCTCTGACTGCCAGAGCGATGCTGGTATTCGCGGGCCATGGCTCGGGTTCTGTCCGCGACCGACCTGCTGCTTGCCCGCACTGGCACGGGCCGTTCGGCTCCCGACGAGCCGATCGAAGTGATTGTCTTCTTCTTGGGAGCCATGGCGATGAAGAACTGCTAGGCTAACTGCTAGACCGGATTTCCACAACTGCGCCCCCTACCTGGCCTGCCAAAGATGTCGGTGGGAATGACACCTATGGGGTCACTGGGATCCCTTCTACGGTCGGCGGGCGCGAGGTTGTGCAAAGAGCAGTTCTAACAGGAAGCACACGGGTTGTTTACCCAGGTTCGGGCCGCGAAGATGCGTAATACCCTAGTCCTGCTTTGGTGTATGTATTGAGTGTGCTTGTGTTCTTGAGCTAGCTACGGTGTGCACCTTGCCCAAAAGAGCCGAAACCCTCTCCTGGTCGCCTTGGGCCTCCTTTTATAGGAAAAAGGGGTTGCCATAGTGGCACACAGGAGGTGCAAAGGTCTATAGTTGACAAGCCTATCCTCTGGGACCGTAGGACAAATGCATTTAATGCGCTACCGACGTGTCCCCCTTGCTTTATCGGGGACGGCAAGGAAGCACGTCCCAGCTGTCGCCGCCTCGCCTGGCCTTGACACGCGTCTGAGCTGATGAGGCGTCGTGGCGCCACGTTGGCTGGCTGCTGGGATGGCGCGGTGGTGGAGCCTTCACCAAGGCTTGCATGCCATCACGCAGGTGCTTGCTGAGTCGGTGTAGAGGCCGCCCGTCGCCACGCAGGTGCCTGCCCAGCTGATTGAGCTAGCAGCTGCTTGGGACGGCGGTGGAGTCTTGCCTGGCACGGGCCTGGCAGTGGCCCAGCTGACGCCTTCGGCAAGGGTCTTGCCGGGGGCCCAACAAGGGTCTTACCGTGGCGTTGCAGTCGTCCCAGTCAAGGCGCTCGCCGGGGTCTTGTGGATCTCCTCGGCCAGGATTTCACCGAGGGTCGCCGTCTTCTGGTCCTCATCTGATCTCACATGTTTATGATCTTGACGAAGATCTGCATGCCAGCATAGAGGTGCCTCCCGAGCCTTGGTTCCAATGTAATTGGTTAGGTTGGAACCTATGGGCTCAAGGGTGGCTTGCTCCTCTAGCATCGGGCAGGCTGCCCCGACAAGGCTCTTGCCGGGGCTGTAGAGGCTGCCTCGGCAAGGATCTTGCCGAGGGAGTCTACCTTGCCCTCTTGTCCTTCTGTGTTTCTGGTATTGGCGTTGCCTTGGTTGTCTTGTACTTTGGCTTCTCTCTGGCTTCCCTCCTCTGCCCTGCTAAGTGTGGTCGTGGCTTGTGGCTCTGACTGCCCATGCACAAGTAAAGGGGTCAAAAGGAGAGCCCCTACTTTTGTACACCGACAATCATGTTCCCCACTTGTAGGCAATCCGCACTGGCGAATTCCTAACTCCTTAGTCAAAAGAAATTCCTCAGAGACTAGGAGATCTTCGTCTCTCTCACTAAAGAAATTGACTGAACTGTATGAGATTTCCAATGGCTTCACTCGAAAGGATTGGTTAGGTGTAGGATTTTGAGATGAGCGTCACTTGGAAAGTGTTTCCTTAGTTTTACCTTGACCCCTTTAACAGTACGGTGTTTCCTATGACCAAGAAAAAGAAAAAGAAACTACGAAAACAAATGTCTTCACGCTTCATAATCCTCGCATCAATATCAAAGTCTTGAAGGTCACACCAATTTCCTCACTTTCAAAGTCTTCAACTGAAGACATTCATTTTTAGGGGTCAACTTTCATCGTAAATATCAAACTCCTGATAGATTATAGATCCTGTGTACACTCACAAACACATTAGTCCCTTAGCCTATAAGTCTTCAATACACCAAAATCACTAAGGGGCACTAGATGCACTTACAGTTATCATTTGATAACGGGATCACATCATTAGGAGAATGTTGGGATGGACAAGACCCATCCTTTAGCTTAGCATACTGATCCTTCAGTTTTATTGCTATTGCTTTCTTCATGTCAAATACATATTCCTTCGACTATGAGATTATGCAACTCCTGGATATCGGAGGAATGCCTTATGTGCTATCAAACGTCACAACGTAACCGGGTGATTATTAAGATGCTCTAAAGGTATCTCCGAAGGTGATTGTTGAGTTGGGATAGATCGAGATTAGGATTTGTCACTCCGAGTATCGGAGAGGTATCTCTGGGCTCTCTCAGTAATACACATCATAAGCTTGCAAGCAAACGACTAAGGAGTTAGTCACGAGGTGATGTATTACGAAACGAGTAAAGAGACTTGCCGATAACAAGATTGTACAAGGTATGAAGATACCAACGATCGAATCTCGGGAAAGTAACATACTGATGGACAAAGGGAATTACGTATGTTGTCATAATGGTTCGACCGATAAAGATCTTCGTAGAACATGTAGGAGCCAATATTGGCATCCAGGTTCCGCTATTGGTTATTGACCGGAGAGGTGTCTCGGTCATGTCTACATCGTTCTTAAACCCGTAGGGTCCGCACGCTTAACGTTCGATGACGATATAGTATTATATGAGTTATGTGATTTGGTGACTGTTGGGGATATTACTACTGGGTGTAAACCGGCTAGGAGAGGCCGGGTTAACCCCATAATGGTTCACTGTATCTGAAGCCCGTGAAGACAAAGACGGTGACGCTTTGAGAAGGCCCAAGGCTGGTTTAAGGCCTATAGACATAAACCGGCTTCGATATGTAAACTTGTGTTGTAAGATAGAAAGAGCAGAGACCGAGCCGTACACGTTTATGAGCCGGCCTCGGGATTCTGTAAACCGACGGGCGTCAACCCATGTATATAAGGGGACAACCCAACGGCGGTTTAGAGGACAGACAACAACTCGAGACTAAGGCAAAGCGTATTCGCTCCCTGTTCATCGAAACCCTAGCAATTACACAACAACTGGATTAGGCTTTTACCTTCACCGTAAGGGGCCGAACCAGTATAAACTCTTTTCGTCCCTTGTCTGCTTTAACCCCTTTAAGCTAACCCGTAGCGATGGCTCCACGACTAAGTCCTTTCCTTAGGATATTTTTCGTGACAAAACCACGACAGTTGGCGCCCACCGTGGGGCTATCGCACGATGGTTTCAAGTTCTTGAAGGGCAGCTTCGAAGGACACAAGGGCTACGCTGTGGGCTGGATGACCAAGAGTCGTCGTGGCAAGCTTTACATCGACGATGCAGGCTGGGGCCCCGAGGCCGGCTCAATCGAGTACGAGTACCGGGTCCCCTTCGGTGGCATACACATTTTCATTGGCAAGATCGGCGAACCAGGCCCTGAGCCAGACATCTGCACCGACCTCGTCGAAATGGCTCAGCGTGCGAGACCTGCCCGGGTTAAGCCTGTCATGAAGCATGCCTTCGTGGGAGTCATCCACGGAGGGTAATCTGAGGATAGATCGGAATCTGGTGGTGAAACCGTCGTTTATTCCGGTGACGAGTCATCGACCGAAGAGACCGAATTGTTATATTCTTTGCAAGATGGCTGGATTGGGGGCTGTTCCAATGGTGACAGTATTCCGGACCCCTTTGATCCGCCAAACTGGGTTGAGATCTTCATGGACGGTACACAACCAGCGCTCCACTCCTCGACCGCAACGGCGATGATTTCCAGATCAGCTGTAGCGGCAGCAGCCGGGGTAGGAGGTCCTGTGCGACTGCCAGCTCGGGTTCTATCTGATTAATTTGACGCTTTGGCGATGCTGATGGCGGAAGTTAATCCGGCGGATCAAGATGCACATAATGCGGAAATCGCAAAGGTGAAAGATCAGATCACCCAGGCCAAAGCCGACTTAACAGCTGAGCATACTAGGATGGCTGCGGAACGGGCCGCCTTGGATGCACAGGCTTACCGGCTTATGTTGGTCAGAGTGCGTCAAACGATGTCCTAAAGAGGAGGTACCGATCTCGCCTGCCGCCGGTTTGTGAAGCTAGGAACCTCTTTAATACCCCAGGAGCAGGGACCAGTAATCCGCCGGTGGTAAACCGGGCGGAGGCACCTAGAGTGGGGGCGCCGGTTCAGTCACGTTTGGTGGATCCGCCTCACTGGAACAAAATTGTGACACAACATGTCCCAACACCACCGGTTCATTACTCTAACCCGATGGACACATTGTCGCTACCGCTTCATGGCTGGCGGCCATCCCGATCGAAGGCGAGTCTCCGGTGGCAGTCGAGACGCGATGGGTTAGGGAGCTTCTTCAGACAGCTTTGGTTCAGCAGGAGGCTTATTCATATAGTCGCGAGAGGATCCATTCTACTCCCCGCCCAAGAAGGAGCTACAGCAGGCGTATGGATGAACCGGCCGTGTCAAGCAATGTGCGAAACCGTGATCCGCCCCATGGCCATAACCCGGCGGGTGATGCTCAGGATGTGGTGGATCACGCTCGAGCTCGTCGAGAGGCCGAGTTAGCAGCACAACACGAGGCCCGTCAACTTACTCCGGTCCGTCCAACCACATCGGTGGAACCCGGAGTTACTTCCAGCTCTTTGGGAGTACCGTGTCTCGTCCCAGTGCTGTGCAACGTGTGCCTGCCCAAGGATTTCAAAGGCCCGCGCAAGGTGCCGAATTACACCGCCGATTTATCCCCTGAGACATGGATCGAAAGCTATGAGATGGCAATGGAGATGATGGATGTGGATGATGCGGTGTGTGCTAAATACTTTACCATGATGTTGGAAGGAACGGCTCGCACTTGGTTGAAAAACTTGCCAGCCAACTCCATTGGGTCATGGGCCGAGCTAAGAGCCCGGTTTATTCAAAATTTCAAAGACACGTGCAAGAAGCCTATGTCGATTGTAGACTTGGCTGCCTGTGTACAGGAGGAAGGAGAATCAACAACCCATTGGGTGCGTCGGGTTTCACAAATCTTGCATTCATCAGACCGCATCAACGCTGATACAACAGTTTTAACGTTGGAAGGCAATTGCTGGTTTACACCACTGAAGTTGAAATTGGGATGGCTCAAGCGTCACTGCAATGACATGGGGACTCTCATGGCTGCTCTGGTGAAGTATGCCGACTCTGATAGTACCAAGGATCCCGAGTCCGACGATAACAAGACAGGGAAGGGAAAGAAGAGCAGAAATACCAAGGGGCAGCAGCATAACCCGGTGGGTCATGGAAATAATGGTAAGCATAAAGCGGATGCCAGCCTGGATTTTGTGGCCAATACCAACGCGCAGGACAAGGGTCAGCGGCGTAAGGGTAAACCGCCCCAGCGTGGTGGAGGGCTAAGTCCTAACCCGGACCGCCTGTCTTATCTGTTGAACCAGCCTTGCCCAAAACATGGAACGAAGGAAACACCGTCCACGCACCTCTGGAAGGATTATTATATCATGCAGGAGTTCGAAAATTCTGGTCTCTTTCGGTATGATCATGGACCGGGTGGCGGTTCAGGCCCCGGATCTCATGGGCCGGTTTATGGTGGAGGCAATTCTGGTTCAGGCTTCCACGGTAATCAGGGTGGACATAACAATCAAGGCAATCAGGGCAACCAAGGTGGTTATAATCATCAGGGCAATCAGCAGCAACAGCAACAATCGGGATATCAGAGCAACCCAAAGCAGTTGAATAGTGGGCAGTATCATGTCTTCACCACTAGCTTGTGCAAGCGAGATCAGAAGCTTCATAAGAGGGCAGTGAACTCCGTTGAACCGGCAGTGCCCCGTTACTTACGCTAGTCAGAGCAGCCGATCGTGTGGAGTAGAGAGGATCATACACCCCGGGTAGACAATCCGGGTCATCTGGCATTGGTGGTGGCGCCTCAGGTGGGAGTTTATAAGTTCACTAAGGTACTCATGGATGGGGGGAGTATTATCAATATCCTTTATTACGAAACCTTCTGTCGCATGGGGTTAACAGATAAAAATCTTAAACCGTCCAATACGGTGTTCCATGGTGTGGTACCTGGTAAATCGGCATATCCTGTTGGTAAAATAGCTCTAGAGGTGGCTTTCGAAGATGAGCATGACTCGAGATCAGCAACATTGACCTTTGAAGTGGTGAAAATCAAAGGCCCGTATCATGCCCTTTTTGGACGGCCGGCTGAAAGGATCGAGAAGAGGTGTCCAGAGGGGGGGGGTGATTAGACACTAAGTACCAAAAGTTGCAGTTTTTAACTTCTTTAAGTTGGAGTGAAGTTTAGGCACAAGTTTAACACTCACAATACATATCAAGCAAGCATGCAACGAGTATATGAGCAGCGGAAAGTAAAGCATGCAACTTGCAAGAATGTAAAGGGAAGGGTTTGGAGAATTCAAACGCAATTGGAGACACGGATGTTTTTGTTGTGGTTCCGATAGGTGGTGCTATCGTACATCCACGTTGATGGAGACTTCAACCCACGAAGGGTAACAGTTGCGCGAGTCCACGGAGGGCTCCACCCACGAAGGGTCCACGAAGAAGCAACCTTGTCTATCCCACCATGGCCGTCGCCCACGAAGGACTTGCCTCACTAGCGGTAGATCTTCACGAAGTAGGCGATCTCCTTGCCCTTACAAACTCCTTGGTTCAACTCCACAATCTTGTCGGAGGCTCCCAAGTGACACCTAGCCAATCTAGGAGACACCACTCTCCAAGAAGTAACAATTGGTGTGTTGATGATGAACTCCTTGCTCTTGTGCTTCAAATGATGGTCTCCCCAACACTCAACTCTCTCTCACAAGATTTGGATTTGGTCGAAAGAAATTTGAGTGGAAAGCAACTTGGGGAAGGCTAGAGATCAAGATTCATATGGTAGGAATGGAATATCTTGGCCTCAACACAAGGGTAGATGGTTCTCTCTCAGAGAATGGGTATTGGAAGTGTAGGTTAGCTCGATGGCTCTCTCCACGAATGAAGAGTGGGTGGAGGGGTATATATAGCCTCCACACAAAATCTAACCATTACACACAACTTACCAATCTCGGTGGGACCGAATTGAGAAACTCGGTCGGACCGATTCAGGAAATCTAGTGACCGTTAGGATTTTCTGTGGGACCGACATGCAACTCGGTAGGACCGATATGGTTAGGGTTGGGGCATAACGTAATCTCGGTGAGACCGATTACACAAACTCTGTAGGACCGATTTTGGTAATAGGCTAACCAGAGAGTTGGTCAGGCAAACTCGGTGAGACCGACTACACAAACTTGGTAGGACCGATTTTGGTAATAAGCTAACCAGAGAGTTTGCATTGTAATCTCGGTAGTAACGATTACGCAAACTCGGTGAGACCGATTTTGGTAATGGACATACACAGGGAGATTACAATCCCATCTCGGTGAGACCGAGATCCCTATCGGTGAGACCAATTTGGCTAGGGTTTGTGGCAGTGGCTATGACATCTGAACTCGGTGGCGATGGATAGAAAGAATCGGTGGGGCCGAGTTAGACTTTTGGTTTAGGTCATATGTGGATGTGGGAAAGTAGTTGAGGGCTTTGGAGCATATCACTAAGCACTTTGAGCAAGCAAGCCATTAAGCAACGCTTCATCCCCTCTTGATAGTATTGGCTTTTCCTATTGACTCAATGTGATCTTGGATCACTAAAATATAAAATGTACAGTCTTGTACTTGAAGCTTGAGCCAATCCTTTGTCCTTAGCATCTTGAAGGGGTTCCACATCCTTTAGTCCATGCCACTTCATTGTTGAACTTATCTGAAACATACTAGGTAAAAGTGTTAGTCCAACAAGAGATATGTTGACATTAATTACCAAAATCACCCAGGGAGCACCTGTGCTTTCAATCTCCCCCTTTTTGGTAATTGATGGCAACATACATCAAAGCTTTAGATAAAGATATAGAGAATAGCAAGTAAAGCTTTGGAAATACATGTAACATGCATAGGCTCCCCCTACATGTATGCAAACATGTGAATATGGAATATAGAAGCATGTGAGAGCATAACCATGACAGAGTAGGAAATGTGTTACATGTATCTTGGCTATATGCATCAGAGCAAAAAAATGTGAATATTGGAAATGTACCTTCATGCTCATGAGTCCTTCTTGCAAACAATATGTACATCAGCAAGAATTCCTCATAGACATGATTGTGATGCATATACTTACCTTGTGGTCTTGCGTTGGCTTAGGATGGAATGAACCCGTGAAAATAAGGTTAGATAACACAGATGCACCTACTAGCCAGAGCAAACAAAAGAAACCACAAGAGTACCAAGACTGGGATTACATGTAGAGAGTGAGTACTGAGTACCACAAAGATATTGACATGTCCCCAAAGGTAAAGATGTGCAATGAATTTAAGAAATTTCCTTCCCTTAGATGTCTTGCTCCCCCTGAATCTAGCATGGGATACTGGGAGAAGATAGGGAGCGGAAAATCAGAGCTCAAAGAAACAAATGAACAGAGCTAATGCAAATAAGCACATATGAACATGTCTTTCCCCTCAAGAAGACATGTGGCATCTGTCCTCTTGAACACAAAGCATCAGGGATCCTTGAAGATTACTCTTTCTTTGAGTATTCCCTCCCCCTAGAGATCTGAATAAGCTTTGATGTGATCTCTCTCTCCCCCTTTGACATCAATTTCCAAGAAGGGTCTTCTGGAAGTTGTCGTGAATGGGTTTGGTCCTTGAGTCACAGCACAAAGCACTAAGGTAAATGTGATGCTTGTAGAGGACAAGATTCATTGAGTGGAGCTGGATCAAGAGTAAAGCGGAATAAATGGCAAAATGTTTTTCTCAGTAGTGAAATCGGTGGCACCGAAGTTGGATGCTTCGTTGCACGAACAATTCAGTTAGACCAAAAACAAGAAACCGGTGGAACCGAGTTCATCACAGAGAAAAACACTTGTCACCTCAGCTCACTAGACAAGTAAGATCTCACAAGGATTTGCAAGGAATTAACTGAAGGATTTGCAATGAATTGGATGCAGGGAATGCAGAACAAATAGAAAAGAAAAGAAAAGAAATCTAGATAAAGTTTTTTTTTGAAAGGGGAAAACAAATATGCATGAGACAAATGCAAGGGCACAGAAAAGAACACACGAAAACTTCATCTAGAGATGGTCGGCGACAAAGTCACCTATGTTAGAGTATATTTACTTAGGAGTCAAGTGAGATCACTTGATCATAGGTCATACTCATCGTTTAAGCGCAAAATGGGGTTGCCATTTTTTGTTTAAGCATCTTGATGTATTCACATCTTGTCGAGTTGCTTTGACTCATGACTTGGAGTAAAGCTTCTCTAAGATGGAATAACATACCTTGGGTGGTGCTGTTGATTGTGATCATGTAGTTGAACTTGTGTGGGTTGCTCAAGGTTGATGTACCTCATCAAGAGTTGGGAGCACCACTTGGGATTTGAGTTTCATCTACCTACATGGGTTAGTTTTTGCAAGGAAGAGCACTTGTGTATCCAAAATGACAATCATGAAACTCAACATAGAATTTGTCAAAGGATATGTTTGAATGGTTTCGTGCTTCCTTGTCTTCAACCACCATTGTGTAGAGACTTGGTGATGTAGAGATTGCTCAAGATGAGAGTGAGTTGCAATATCATAGATTTAGATTCATCCAAGTACCTACAAGGGTTAGAAAACATGCAAGATGCAAATATATCCAGGACATAAGATAATCATCATAAGAGAAATATCAAGGATTAGTCATAAGCTCAGGTCTTGCATGTATCCAATGGAGTTCCTACTCCAAGTTTGAAGCATCAATGATATTCAATTCTCCTCCTAACCTGCAAAACACTTTCTCATCAAGTGGTTTAGTGAATATATCCGCTAATTGTTTGTCAGTGCAAACATGCTTAAGATTAATGTCACCCTTAGCAACGTGATCTCGAATGAAATGATGACGAACTTCAATATGCTTAGTTCGAGAGTGTTGCACGGGATTGTGAGCAATCTTGATAGCACTTTCATTGTCACAAAGTAATGGAACATGTTTCACATATATCCCATAATCTTTAAGAGTTTGGGTCATCCAAAGTAATTGAGCACAACATGAACCAGCAGCAATGTATTCCGCTTCGGCGGTGGATAAGGATACCGAGTTTTGTTTCTTGGAAGACCAAGACACAAGAGATCTACCAAGAAATTGACAAGTACCCGAAGTGGACTTTCTATCAACCTTGTCACCGGCATAGTCCGAGTCGGAGTAGCCAACAAGATCGAAAGAAGACCTCTTAGGATACCAAATGCCAAAATTTGGTGTACGTATTAAGTATCTCACTATCCTTTTCACGGCCTTAAGATGACATTCCTTAGGAGCAGCTTGATATCGTGCACACATGCACACACTTAGCATGATATCGGGACGTGAGGCACATAGTTATAACAATGAACCAATCATAGAGCGATAAACCTTTTGATCAACGGTTCACCATCTTTGGTCAAATCAAGATGTCCACTAGTAGGCATGGGTGTAGTCATACCTTTGCATTCTTGCATATTGAACTTCTTGAATAAGTCCTTGGTGTACTTCGTTTGAGAGACAAAGGTACCTTCCTTAGTTTGCTTGATTTGCAAACCAAGAAAGAATTTGAGTTCACTCATCATAGACATCTCAAACTTCTCCGACATTAGATTCCCAAACTTTTCACTAAAATGAGGGTTAGTAGAACCAAATATAATATCATCAACATAAATTTGGAATACAAATAGTTATCCATTGACCCTTTTAGTAAAAAGAGTAGAATCAATTTTTCCAATTTCAAAGCCTTTTTCAATAAGGAACTTCGTCAAGCATTTATACCATGCTCTAGGAGCTTGTTTAAGACCATAAAGGGATTTGTGAAGTTTGTAGACATGATCAGGTTTCTTAGGATTGACAAAGCCGGGAGGTTGCTTAACATAAACTTCCTCCTCAATTTCACCATTTAGAAAAGCACTTTTAATCTCCATTTGGTACAAGGTGATATCATGGTGATTAGCATAAGCAAGTAAGATGCGAATGGACTCAAGTCTAGCAACGGGAGCATAAGTCTCACCATAGTCCATACCTTCGACTTGTGTGTAGCCTTGGGCGACGAGATGTGCTTTGTTGTGAACCACTTGTCCATCTTCATCTTGCTTGTTGCAAAACACCCATTTGGTACCGATGATGTTGTGGTTGTTGTCGGGCTTCTCAACCAATGTCCACACTTGATTTCTCTCAAAGTTGTGTAGCTCCTCATGCATAGCGTTTATCCAGTCCGGATCTTCCAATGCTTCTTCAACCTTCATAGGTTCAATTCTAGAGATGAATGAGTAATGTTCACAAAAGTTAGCTAAACGAGTTTTAGAGCGAGTGATTCTCCCGGTTTGGATATCTTTGTAGATTTGCTCGACGGGATGGTCTTTAGCAATTCTTGCTCGAACTCGCGAAAGCTTTTGCTTGGGTCTTGGTCGAACATCTTATTCATCTTGTTCTTCTTCTTGGCCTTCTTCATTGTTGGCATTGTCGTTCTCTTGTCGTGGTGGAGAAGGAGGTTGTTGGCGTTCTTCTTGGTGCACTTCCTTGTTTTCTTCATCTTGGTGTGTCCCACTTGTGGATGCCTTCATATCAACTCTTGGTTCACCTTGTCGTGAGCTAGAAGCTTCCACTTGGACGGACGAGGTACTCTCCTTCACCTCTGTTGGACGAATCTTGCCAATAGACAAGTGTTGGATTGCTTCCGAGGGATCTTTGTCTCCTACATCAATTGGCAATTGCTCTACTTGCGAGCCGTTAGATTCATCAAACTTCACATCTACCGTTTCTTAAACCTTTCGGGTGAAATTGTTGTAGACACGGTATGTGTGAGAGTTTGAGCCATAACCAAGTAGGAAACCTTCATGAGACTTAGGAGCAAATTTAGAACGACGATGCTTATCAAGAATGTAGCACTTTGAGCCGAGTACTCAAAAGTATCCAACTTGGGGTTTGTTACCGGTGAGGAGCTCGTATGCCGTCTTGCCGAGTAGATTGTGAATATACAAGCGATTTGCTGCATGACAAGCTACCTCAACCGCTTCCGCCCAAAAGTGCTTTGGCGTCTTGTACTCATCAAGCATCGTTCTTGCCATTTCAATGAGTGTCCGGTTCTTCCTCTCAACAACTCCATTTTGTTGAGGTGTGTATTTAGCTGAGAACTCATGTGGAATCCCTTCTTCGTCAAGAAAGGTATCCACATTTGCGTTCTTGACGTCCGTTCCGTTGTTGCTTCGAACCTTCTTGATCTTCACGTCAAATTGATTTTGGGCCTTCCTAGAGAAGTTCTTGAAGATATTTTGGACCTGCGATTTATCATCGAGAAAGAACACCCATGTAAATCTTGAAAAATCATCAACTATAACTAGACCAAAAGAATTTCCACCGAGACTTTTGTAAGCGTTGGGACCAAAAAGATCCATGTGAAGTAGCTCGAGTGGCCTCCTTGTGGTCATGATGTTCTTCATGGGATGCCTTCCTCCAACCTGTTTACCTGCTTGACAAGCACTGCAAATTCTATCCTTATAAAATATGACATCGTTAACGCAAAGGATATGCTTTCCTTTAATAAGCTTGTCAAGGTTTCGCATACCAACATGACCTAGTCTTCTATGCCACAACCAGCCTTTAGAAGATTTAGCAATAAAGCAAGTTCTAGGTTAAGTCTTTTTAGTGAAATCAACAATGTAGAGATCACCTCTACGTACACCGGTAAAGACCATTTTATGATTATCTCTACGAAACACTTGCCAATCTACTTCAGTAAATAGGACATTGAAACCGAAATTAGCAAATCTAGATACTGAAAGTAAGTTATAGCCAAGAGATTCAATGAGCATGACATTTTGTATGGAGCTATCATGTGAGATGGCCACCTTACCAAGCCCAACCACCTTACCCTTTGAATTATCACCAAAAGTGACATATTTTCGAGGGCCGTCATTTTCAGCAAGCTCACGGAACATGTCTTTATCTCCGATCATATGATCAGTACATCCAGTATCAAGGACCCATTCCTTTCCTCTAGCCATGTAGCCGTGAAGATTTGCCATAAGATCAAAGTGTCTCATTGCATCGTCAAGATCATATTCACTATCATCATCCTCATCATAGTATCCATGTTCAACATCGTCTTGTGATTGATCAATTCCTAGAGAGGGTAATTCATTAGATAAATGATCATCACAATGGTCATCTTTATGAATTCTAATAGCTTCGGAAATAATATTTCTAATGATTCCAACATCTCCTATGGCACGCATGAGATTGGTAAGCTCAAATAGACAATCACCAAAGCTAGGATCACTAGAATTCATGTTACTCAAGGCAATAGACTTATGGAGAATTTCATCTAAATTTTTCAAGGAATAATCTGGAAATCGTTCCGCAAGAAATTTCCATATGGTATAGGCACAATCAAGAGTAGGCAAACTAGCAATCAAGTTTTTGGGCAATCCTCTTATGATAAGATTGATGGTTCTAAGATTGCGAATCATGATAAGATCCTCTTCGGGTGTGGGATGCAAGGGATCAATATGAGGTGCACAAGGGCTAGCAATGTACTTGTTCAAATGATATTCATTGAAAATCTCAAGCATTTCATTTTTCCACTCATGAAAATATTCTCCATCAAGAATAGGCACTCTATGTCTAAGACTCCCTAAAGTAAACACATCCATCTTCCTCCAAAGGTGTTTAAACCAAGGCAATGGAGACCAAGGCTCTGATACCAATTGAAAGGATCGAGAAGAGGTGTCTACAGGGGGGTGATTAGACACTAAGTACCAAAAGTTGCAGTTTTTAACTTTTTTAAGTTGGAGTGAAGTTTAGGCACAAGTTTAACACTCGCAATACATATCAAGCAAGCATGCAACAAGTATATGAGCAGCGGAAAGTAAAGCATGCAACTTTCAAGAATGTAAAGGGAAGGGTTTGGCGAATTCAAACGCAATTGGAGACACGGATGTTTTTGTCGTGGTTCCGATAGGTGGTGCTATCGTACATCCATGTTGATGGAGACTTCAACCCACGAAGGGTAACGGTTGTGCGAGTCCACGGAGGGCTCCACCCATGAAGGGTCCATGAATAAGCAACCTTGTCTATCCCACCATGGTCGTCGCCCACGAAGGACTTGCCTCACTAGCGATAGATCTTCACGAAGTAGGCGATCTCCTTGCCCTTACAAACTCTTGGTTCAACTCCACAATCTTGTCAAAGGCTCCCAAGTGACACCTAGTCAATCTACGAGACACCACTCTCCAAGAAGTAACAAATGGTGTGTTGATGATGAACTCCTTGCTCTTGTGCTTCAAATGATAGTCTCCCCAACACTCAACTCTCTCTCACAGGATTTGGCTTTGGTGGAAAGAAGATTTTAGTGGAAAGCAACTTGGGGAAGGCTAGAGATCAAGATTCATATGGTAGGAATGGAATATCTTGGCCTCAACACAAGGGTAGGCGGTTCTCTCTCAGAAAATGGGTATTGGAAGTGTAGGTTCGTTCTGATGGCTCTCTCCGCGAATGAAGAGTGGGTGGAGGGGTATATATAGCCTCCACACAAAATCTAACCGTTACACACAACTTAACAATCTTGGTGGGACCGAATTGAGAAACTTGGTCGGACCGATTCAGCAAATCTAGTGACCTTTAGGATTTTCGGTAGGACCGACATGCAACTCGGTAGGACCGATATGGTTACGGTTAGGGCATAACGTAATCTCGGCGAGACCGATTACACAAACTCGGTGGGACCGATTTTGGTAATAACCAGAGAGTTGGTCAGGCAAACTCGGTGAGACCGATTACACAAACTCGGTAGGACCGATTTTGGTAATAAGCTAACCAGAGAGCTTGCATTGTAATCTCGGTAGTACCGATTACTCAAACTCGGTGAGACCGATTTTGGTAATGGACATACACAGGGAGATTACAATCCCATCTCGGTGAGACCGAGATCCCTATCGGTGAGACCGATTTGCCTAGGGTTTGTGGCAGTGGCTATGACATCTGAACTCGGTGGCGCCAGATAGAAAGAATCGGTGGGGCCGAGTTATACTTTTGGTTTAGGTCATATGTCGATGTGGGAAAGTAGTTGAGGGCTTTGGAGCATATCACTAAGCACTTTGAGCAAGCAAGCCATTAAGCAACACTCATCCCCTCTTGATAGTATTGGCGTTTCCTATTTACTCAATGTGATCTTGGATCACTAAAATATAAAATGTACAGTCTTGTACTTGAAGCTTGAGCCAATCCTTTGTCCTTAGCATCTTGACGGGGTTCCACATCCTTTAGTCCATGCCACTTCATTGTTGAACTTATCTGAAACATACTAGGTAAAAGTGTTAGTCCAACAAGAGATCTGTTGACATTAATTACCAAAATCACCCAGGGAGCACTTGTGCTTTCACCGGCTTATACTAAGTTTATGGCATGACCTTGTTATGACTATCTGCTGCTCAAGATGCCGGGTCACATGGGAACTATAACAGTGCATGGAAGCCGCAAGATTGCTTTGGAGTGTGAAGAAGGTGATGCGGCTGATGCTGAGTCGGTTTGTGCAACAGAAGAGTCGAAGTTTTACAAAGACAATGTTGATCCGACAGATATGACTTCATTGAAGAAACCAACTACAGAGCATGATCCGGCCCTGAAGTTTAAATCGGCTGATGAGACTAAGCTTGTTGACTTCGTGCCTGGCAATTCGGCCCAAGCAGTTTAGCATCGGCGCTAACTTGGATCCGAAGAGGAAAAGCGGCGCTCATCGAGTTCATCCGTGAGAATCGGGACATCTTTGGATGGAACCCTTCTGACATGCCAGGTGTACCGAGAGAACTCGCTGAGCACACTCTCAATGTTGATCCCAAGTATAAACCGGTCAAGCAATTTCTTCGCCGGTTCAATGAAGAAAGACGCAAGGCTATCGGAGAATAAGTTGCCAGGCTCTTGGCGGTTGGGTTTATCATCGATGTGTTTCATCCTGAGTGGTTGGCTAATCCGGTGCTGGTGCTCAAGAAGAACGGCACTTGGCGTATGTGTGTGGACTACACAGATCTCAACAAAGCTTGTCCAGTAGATCCTTTTGCCCTCCCTCGTATTGATCAAATCATTGATGCTACGGAGGGTTGCGAGCGTTTGAGCTTTCTAGATGCTTATTCTGGTTACCATCAGATCAAAATGGCAGTTAAGGACAAGGAGAAGACAGCCTTCATAACTCCCGTTGGAGCCTTCTGCTATGTATCTATGCCCTTTGGGCTCAAGAGTGCCCAGGCGACTTATCAGCGGTTGCTACGTCTTGAGCTTGCGTTGGTTTTCCCCGAAAAGGAGAGGATGATGCAGCAGAGTAGCGTAAGTTTTTCCCTCAGTTTTTGAGAACAAGGTATCAATCCAGTAGGAGGCTCCGCGCGAGTCCCACGTACCTGCAAAAAGCAAATAACTCCTCGCAACCAACGCGATAAGGGGTTGTCAATCCCTTCACGATCACTTACGAGAGTGAGATCTGATAGAGATTATAAATAATATTTTTGGTATTTTTGGTATAAAGATGCAAAGTAAAATAAAAGGCAAAGTAAAAAAGCAAAGCAATAATAAAGCGTAGGAAGATTAATATGATGAGAATAGACCCGGCGGCCATAGATTTCACTAGTGGCTTCTCTCAAGAGCATAAGTATTTTACGGTGGGTGAACGAATTACTTTGAGCAATTGACAAAACTGAGCATAGTTATGAGAGTATCTAGGTATGATCATGTATATAGGCATCACGTCCGAGACAAGTAGCCCGACGCCTGCCTGCATCTACTACTATTAATCCACTCATCGACCGCTATCCTTATTAAGTTAATGAAAACAGAGTAACGCCTTAAGCAAGATGACATGATGTAGAGGGATAAATTCATGCAATATGATAAAAACCCCATCTTGTTATCCTCGATGGCAACAATACAATACATGCCTTTCTGCCCCTATTGTCACTGGGAAAGGACACCGCAAGATTGAACCCAAAGCTAAGCACTTCTCCCGAGAACTACCAATCTAGTTGGCCAAACCAAATGGATAATTCGAAGAGACTTGAAGATAACCAATCATACATAAAAGAATTCAGAGAAGATTCAAATATTGCTCATAGATAATCTTGATCATAAACCCACAATTCATCGATCTCAACAAACACACCGCAAAAAGAAGATTACATCGAATAGATCTCCACGAGAGAGGGGGAGAACATTGTATTGAGATCCAAAAGAGAGAAGAAGCCATCTAGCTACTAACTATGGACCCAAGGTCTGAAGTAAACTACTCACACTTCATCGGAGAGGCTATGATGATGATGTAGAAGCCCTCCATGGTGGATTCCCCTTCCGTGAGCTCGAACAGGCCCCAAGATGGGATCTCGTGGATCTGAAAGTTGCGGCGGTGGAATTAGGTTTTGGCTCCGTATCTGATCTGTTGAAGTGCGAGGTATATATAGGAGGAAGGAGTACGTCGGTGGAACTTGGGGGCCCACGAGGCGGCGCATACGGGGCGCCCTCCACCTCGTGGCCGCCTCCCTCCTTTCTTGACCGAGGGTCCAAGTCTCTTGGATCATATCTGATGAGAAAATCACGTTCCCGAAGGTTTCATTCCGTTTGGACTCCGTTTGATATTCCATTTCTTCGAAACACTGAAATAGGCAAAAAAAACAGCAATTCTGGGTTGGGCCTCCGGTTAATAGGTTAGTCCCAAAAGGAATATAAAAGTGGAAAATAAAGCCCAATATGGTCCAAAACAATAGATAATATAGCATGGAGCAATAAAAAAGTATAGATACGTTGGAGACGTATCAGGCATCCCCAAGCTTAATTCCTGCTCGTCCTTGAGAAGGTAAATGATAAAAAGAGAATTTTTGATGCGGAGTGCTACTTGGCATAATTTCAATGTAACTCTTCTTAATTGTGGTATGACTATTTAGATTCGAAAGATTCAAAATAAAGGTTTAATATTGACATAAAAAATAATAATAATTCAAGCATACTAACAAAGCAATTATGTCTTCTCAAAATAACATGGCCAAAGAAAGTTATCCCTACAAAATCATATAGTCTGGCTATGCTCTATCTTGACAACACAAAGTATTTAAATCATGCACAACCCCGATGACAAGCCAAGCAATTGTTTCATACTTTTGACATTCTCAAAACTTTTTCAATCTTCACGCAATACATGAGCGTGAGCCATGGATATAGCACTATATGTGGAATAGAATGGTGGTTGTGGAGAAGACAAAAGGGAGAAGATAGTCTCACATAAACTAGGCGTATCAACGGGCTATGGAGATGCCCATCAATAGATATCAATGTGAGTGAGTAGGGATTGCCATGCAACGGATGCACTAGAGCTATAAGTATATGAAAGCTCAACAAAAGAAACTAAGTGGGTGTGCATCCAACTCGCTTGCTCACGAAGACCTAGGGCAATTTGAGGAAGCCCATCATTGGAATATACAAGCCAAGTTCTATAATGAAAAATTCCCACTAGTATATGAAAGTGACGAAACGAGAGACTATATATTATGAAGATCATGGTGCTACTTTGAAGCACAAGTGTGGTAAAAGGATAGTAACATTGTCCCTTCTCTCTTTTTCTCTCATTTTTTTATTTGGGCCTTTTCTCTTTTTTTATGGCCTCTTTTCTTTTCTCTTTTTTTTCGTCCGGAGTCTCACCCCGACTTATGGGGGAATCATAGTCTCCATCATCCTTTCCTCACTTGGTACAATGCTCTAAAAATGATGATGATCACACTTTTATTTTTCTTACAACTCAACAATTACAACTCGATACTTATAACAAAATATGACTCTATGTGTATGCCTCCGTGATGTATCGGGATATGCAATGATTCATAAGTGACATGTATGAAAGAATTATGAACGGTGGCTTTGCCACAAATACGATGTCAACTACATGATCATGCTAAGCAATATGACAATGATGGAGCGTGTCATAATAAACGGAATGGTGGAAAGTTGCATGGCAATATATCTCGGGATGGCTATGGAAATGCCATGATAGGTAGGTATGGTGGCTGTTTTGAGGAAGGTGTGTATGATACCGGTGAAAAGTGCGTGGTATTAGAGAGTCTAGCAATGGTGGAAGGGTGAGAAAAGTGTGCATAATCCATGGACTCAACATTAGTCGTAAAGAACTCATATACTTATTGCAAAAATCTGCAAGTTATCAAAGCAAAGTATTACGCGCATGCTCCTAGGGGGATAGATTGGTAGGAAAAGACCATCGCTCGTCCCCGACCGCCACTCATAAGGAAGACAATCAATAAATAAATCATGCTCCGACTTCATCACATAACGGTTCACCATACGTGCATGCTACGGGAATCACAAACTTTGACACAAGTATTTCTCAAATTCACAACTACTCAACTAGCATGACTCTAATATTACTGCCTCCATATCTCAAAACAATTATCAAGTATCAAACTTTTCTTAGTTTTCAACGCACTCAAAAGAAAGTTTTATAAATCTTGAATACCAAGCATATTATTATGTTTAAGCAAATTAACATGGTATTTAAGACTCTGAAAATAATCTAAGTGAAGCATGAGAGATCAAAGGTTTCTATAAAACAAATCCACGACCGTGCTCTAAAATATATAAGTGAAGCACTAGAGCAAAACTATATAGCTCAAAAGATATAAGTGAAGCACATAGAGTATTCTATCAAATTCCAATTCATGTATGGCTCTCTCAAAAGGTGTGTACAGAAAGGATGATTGCGGTAAACTAACTAGCAAAGACGCAAATAATACAAGACGCTCCAAGCAAAACACATATCATGTGGTGAATAAAAATATAGCTCCAAGTAAAGTTACCGATGGAAGTGGGCGAAAGAGGGGATGCCTTCCGGGGCATCCCCAAGCTTTGACTTTTTGGTGTCCTTAGATTATCTTGGGGGTGCCATGGGCATCCCCAAGCTTAGGCTCTTGCCACTCCTTATTCCATAATCCATCAAAAGATTTCACCCAAAACTTGAAAACTTCACAACACAAAACTCAACAGAAATCTCGTGAGCTCCGTTAGCGAAAGAAAACAAAAGACCACTTCAAGGTACTGTAATGAACTCATTCTTTATTTATATTAGTGTTAAACCTACTGTATTCCATCTTCTATATGGATTATAAACTATTTTACTAGCCATAGATTCATCAAAATAAGCAAACAACACACAAAAAACAGAATCTGTCAAAAACAGAACAGTCGTAGTAATCTGTAACTAACGCAAACTTCTGGAACTTCAAAAATTCAGAGAAAATAGGACTACCTAGGAACTTTGTTTATTGATCATCAGCAATTAGAATCACTATTTTATCACGTTCTTGTGATTTTTAACAATTGTTTTCGTGAACAGAAAGTTTCTGGAAATTAGAGCAAGATCAAATAACTATCATCCAAGAAGATCCTATAGGTTTAACTTGGCACAAACACTAATTAAAACATAAAACCACATATAAACAGAAAGTAGATGGATTATTTGTTCCTAAACATAAATAAAAACAAAAACTAAAAATAAAATTGGGTTGCCTCCCAACAAGCGCTATCGTTTAACGCCCCTAGCTAGGCATAAGAGCAAGGATAGATCTAGGTATTGCCATCCTTTGTAGGCAATCCATAAGTGGCTCTCATAATAGATTAATATGGTAATTTTATCTTCTTCCTATGGAAGTGTTCCATGCCTTTCTTTAATGGGAATTGGAATCTAATATTCCCTTCCTTCATATCAATAATTGCACCAATCGTTCTAAGGAAAGGTCTACCAAGAATAATAGGACATGAAGGATTGCAATCTATATCAAGAACGATAAAATATACGGGCACATAATTCCTATTTGAAACAATAAGAACATCATTAATTCTTCTCATAGGTTTCTTAATAGTGGAATCCGCAAGGTGCAAGTTTAGAGAGCAATCATCAAAATCACGGAAATCTAGCAAATCACACAAAGTTTTGGGAATAGTGGAAACACTAGCATCCAAATCACATAAAGCATAAAATTGATGATCCTTAATCTTAATTTTAATAGTTGGTTCCCTCTCATCATAAAGTTTTCTAGGGATAGAGACTTCCAACTCAAGTTTTTCCTCATAAGATTGCATCAAGGCATCAACGATATGTTTGGTAAACGCTTTATTTTGACCATAAGCATGCGGAGAATTTAGCACGGATTGCAACAAGGAAATTCAATCAAGTAACACTACTAGAAAAACCCCTACTAATGGCGCACCTAGTATGGCTATTAATGGCGCATCTGTGGTGCGCCATTAATAGCACGCCATTAGTAATTTTACTAATGGCGCACCACACAGTGCGCCATTAGTATCTGGTATACTAATGGCGCAACATGCAGTGCGCCATTAGTATAGCCCAACATGCGCCATTAGTATCTGGTATACTAATGGCGCACTATAGAGGTGCGCCATTAGTATACGGTATACTAATGGCGCACCACATAGAAAATGCGCCATTAGTAACATTTTTTTCAAACTTTTTAAAATTTTTCCAAATTTTTTTTAATTTTTTTAATTTTTCTTAATCTCAGTTCACTATGGCTTAATCTCGGGTCAATATGCTTAATCTCAGGTCAAATCGCACTCCGTGGTCAAACTTCCCGAAAGGTCACCCATCCTCACACTACTCCAGCCCAAGCACGCTTAACTTCAGAGTTCTATCCAACCCCAGCAACAGCTCACTTCACAGGCACTTGTTGATATATCTAGCATATCAATCCTGTTATACCTTATTGATGTCTAGGACTTTGTTCATGTTAATGACTATGATGAAATTTTGAAAAATATTTCAAACTTCTCGATCATATTACGTATCATTTTTGAAAAAAAATCAAAAAAAATTGAAATTAGTAATTTTGAAATTAGTAATTTTTTCTGTTACTAGTGGCGCACCACATCCACTTGCGCCACTAGTAAGTTTGAAATTTTTGAATTTTTTGCCGCTAGATCTTGAAAGCCCCGTAACTTTTTTTTCTGTTAGGTTTTTGGGGATTTTGAAAATGTTTAACGGGTCCCCGATTAAATTCGGATGTAACTTTTCGAGTAGATGATTTTTCATATAAAAACTTTTTCATCCGAGTTAGTATGCAAAAGTTATGCCCATTTTTACAAATTCTCGAGAGATTTTGCAAATGAAGTCGAAATTCATATTTGCAAATTTTCCCAACAACTAGACCACATATCACATGGGAAACTTATTTTCTTTTATTTTTGTGACATTTCATCATTTTCTTTTATTTTTTAAAAGCTGAAAAGCGATCCACGGGGGTGCATTCGGTGGAAGGTGGTCAAGTTACTAATGGCGCACCGTGGGAGTGGTGCGCCATTAGTAGTTGAACTAGTAATGGCGCACCACCCCACGGTGCGCCATTAGTAACAACCACCTTCCACCTTCCTGATACGTCGTCGGTGGAAGGTGGCCAAGTTACTAATGGCGCACCGTGGGGTGGTGCACCATTACTAGTTCAACTACTAATGGCGCACCACTCCCACGGTACGTCGTCGGTGGAAGGTGGCCAAGTTACTAATGGCGCACCGTGGGGTGGTGCACCATTACTAGTTCAACTACTAATGGCGCACCACTCCCACGGTGCGCCATTAGTAGTTTTGAAAAAAAAAATGATATTTTTTTTGATTTTTTTTTAAAAACTTAGTAATGGCGCACCAGTGGAAAGTGCGCCATTACTAGTTAAAACTAGTAATGGCGCACCACTCCAAGGTGCGCCATTAGTAACAAAATTTTATTTATTTATTTTTTACATTTTTTTCAAAACTACTAATGGCGCACGACGGATGTGGTGCGCCATTACTATGTCAATTAGTAATGGCGCACTATGCACCGGTGCGCCATTAGTAACAAATTTTTTTTTATGTTTTTTTCCAAACTACTAATGGCGCACCACACACCAGGTGCGCCATTAGTAATATATTACTAATGGCGCACCGAGACATGGTGCGCCATTAGAATATAGTAATGGCGCACCACATCACAGGTGCGCCATTAGTAGCCATTCCATCTATAGCCCTTTTTGTAGTAGTGTAAAGAGCAACTTTCATAATTAAATTCCTTGAAATCCAAAATAGTGGGTTTAGCAACATCTAGGGTTTTACTTTCTTCAATCCCACTTTTATCAATTTTAGTATCAAGATCTAAAAACTCCGAATTTTTGGAACGCCTTCTAGGTAAAGGTGGATCATATTCAATCCCATGATTATGAAGATTCATATTGCAAAACAAGGATTTGATTGGGGACACATCAATAACTTTTAGATCTTCATCTTTATTTTCATGGAAATTGGAAGAACATGCTTTAATAAAGGCATCTTTCATAGCATGCATCCTAGCGGTTCTTTCCTTGCACTCATCAATGGATATTCTCATGGCTTTGAGAGACTCATTGATATCATGCTTAGGAGGAATAGATCTAAGCTTTAAAGAATCAACATCAAGAGAAATTCTATCAACGTTCCTAGCCAATTCATCAACTTTAAGCAATTTCTCTTCAAGCAAAGCATTAAAATTCTTTTGAGAATTCATAAATCATTAACACTAGTCTCAAATTCAGAGGGCATCTTATTAAAATTTCCATAAGAATTGTTGTAGGAATTTCCATAATTATTAGAGTAATTACTAGGATAAGGCCTAGGATTAAAGTTTCCTCTATACGCGTTGTTACCAAAATTATTCCTACCAACATAATTCACATCCATAGATTCATTATTATTCTCAGTCAAAGTAGACAAAGGCATATCATTAGGATCAGAAGAAACACTCTTATTAGCAAATAATTTCATAAGTTCATCCATCTTTCCACTCAAAACATTAATTTCTTCTATCGCATGCACTTTTTTATTAGTAGATTTTTCAGTGTGCATTGAGAATAATTAACCATAATATTATCTAGGAGTTTAGTAGCATCTCCTAAAGTGATTTCCATAAAAGTGCCTCCCGCGGCCGAATCTAAAAGGTTTCTAGAAGCAAAATTCAATCCGGCATAATTTTTTTGTATAATCATCCACAAATTTAAACCATGAGTGGGGCAATTCATTATCATTAATTTCATCCTCTCCCAAGCTTGTGCAACATATTCCTGATCAAGTTGCTTAAAATTAATAATATTGTTTCTAAGAGAGATGATCTTAGCGGGAGGAAAATACTTAGAGATAAAAGCATCTTTGCACTTGTTCCAAGAATCAATACTATTTTTAGGCAAGGACGAAAACCAAGCTTTAGCACGATCTCTAAGCAAAAAAGGAAATAGCTTCAATTTAACAACATCATTGTCAACATCTTTCTTCTTTTGCATATCACACAAATCCACGAAGCTATTTAGATGAGTAGCGACATCTTCACTAGGAAGGCGGTGAATTGATCTTTCATAACAAGATTCAATAAAGCAGCATTGATTTCACAAGATTCGGTATTGGCAAGAGGAGCAACCGGAGTGCTAAGGAAATCATTATTGTTGGTATTGGTAAAGTCACACAATTTGGTATTATCTTGAGCCATAGTGACAAGTAAGAAATCCAACACACGAGCAAACAAGCGAACGAGAAAAGGCAAGCGGAAAGAGAGGGCGAATAAAGCGGTAAGGGTGAAGTGGGGGAGAGGAAAGCGAGAGGCATATGGCAAATAATGTAATCACGGAGATAAGGGATTGTGATGGGTACTTGGTATGTTGACTTTTGCGTAGACTCCCCGGCAACGGCGCCAGAAATCCTTCTTGCTACGTCTTGAGCTTGCATTTGTTTTCCCCAAAGAGGAGAGGATGATGCAGCAGAGTAGCGTAAGTATTTCCCTCTGTTTTTGAGAACCAAGGTATCAATCCAGTAGGAGGCTACGCGCGAGTCCCTCGTACCTGCACAAAGCAAATAACTCCTCGCAACCAACGCGATAAGGGGTTGTCAATCCCTTCACGGTCACTTACGAGAGTGAGATCTGATAGAGATGATAAATAATATTTTTGGTATTTTTGGTATAAAGATGCAAAGTAAAATAAATGGCAAAGTAAAAAAGCAAAGCAATAATAAAGCGTAGGAAGATTAATATGATGAGAATAGACCCAAGCAAAGGTACCCACATTGGCAGAAGCTGGTGTATGGAGTTTTCATGGCAAGCCGGAAGCTTAAGCAATATTTCCAAGGTCATCCCATCACTGTGGTCAGTTCTGCTCCTTTGGGGGATATAATCAAGAACAGGGAAAGCAAGCCATTTGGATTGCTAAGTGGGCTATTGAGCTTGGGCCTCACAGGTTAAAATATATGCCCAGGACGGCGATCAAATCTCAGGCACTTGTGGATTTCATTAATGATTGGACAGAACTGCAGGCGCCATAAGAGAAGTCGGATCATACTTATTGGACTATTCATTTTGATGGGTCTAGGCGATTGGAGGGCTCGGGGGCTGGAGTCGTATTAACTTCCCCACGAGGTGATAAGTTTTGTTATGTTCTCCGTTTAATGTTCCCTTGCACTAACAATGTAGCTGAATATGAGGCCTTACTCCATGGTCTTCGGATGGCTAAGGAGATGAACCTAAGCCGAGTCAAGTGCTTTGGTGACTCGGACCTGGTGGCTCAACAAGTGTCCGGCACTTGGGACTCCAAGGACCCACTCATGGCGGCATATCGTCGTGAGGTGGATATTGTTGCAGGTCACTTCAAAGGTTATCAGGTGGATCATGTGGACCGGCGGAAGAATGAAGCGGCGGACGCTTTAAGCCGCTTGGGTTCCCAACGTAAACCGACACCTAATGTGTTCCTGGATTTACCGCATAACCCGTCCGTCAAGCTCCCTGGAGAAGAGGATTTGGCTATTCCTGATTCGGAGGCTCAGTTGGTGGCGGCTCTTCATGTTATTCTAGATTGGACGGTTCCATATCCGGTGTATATGAACCGAGGCGAGTTACTAGAGGATGAAACTTTGGCCAGGCAGATAATCCGGCGGTCCAAGTCCTTGACTATTATCAATGGAGAGTTACATCATTGCAGTGTGACAGGGGCGTTTCAACGCTGTGTGTCTCCGGAAGAAGGCCGCGAAATTTTGCGTGAGACCCACGAAGGAGATTGTGCTCACCACGCTGATTCAAAGTCTCTGGTGGCCAAGGCGTTTCTTCACGGTTTTTATTGGTTAACAGCTCATGCTGATGCCAAGGACTTGGTCAAAAGGTGTGATGGATGTAAAAAATTCTCACGGCATGCTCATGTACCGGCTCAAGAATTGAGGATGATTCCAATCACTTGGCCATTTGCAACTTGGGGGCTGGATATGGTTGGGCCCTTCAAGAGATCCAAGGACAAGAAGACCCACCTTTTGGTGGCGGTTGATAAGTTCAGGAAGTTGGTGGAGGCAGAGCCATTCAGTAAGTGTGATGCAGCTACGGCGGTTCAATTCATCAAAAGGTGATCTTCCGGTTTGGCTTTCCACACAGCATTATAACAGACAATGGTACCAATCTGTCAAAGGGTGCCATGAAGGAGTTCTGTCAACGTGAGCATATCCGGCTTCACGTATCATCAGTGGCTCACCCCCAGTCTAATGGTCAAGCGGAGAGGGCTAATCAAGAGATCTTGAGAGGTATCAAACCCCGGTTATGGTTCCTTTGCAAAGGACGCGGGGTTGTTGGGTTGAGGAGTTACCTTCTGTGTTATGGAGCATCAATACCACACCCAACAGATCGACGGGATACACGCCTTTTTCATGGTTTATGGTGCGGAGGCGGTTCTTCCTAGTGACATCCGTCATGACTCACCTCGTGCAGCGGCATATGTCGAAGCTGACAATGAGAAGGCATGGCAGGAAGCTCTTGACCTGTTAGATGAGGAGCGTGACATGGCAGCAGCATGTTCGGCGATTTATCAGCAAGATCTACGTCGTTATCACAGCCGCCGGGTTAGAACCAGAACCTTTCAAGAAGGCGATTTGGTGCTCTGACTCATCCAGGATCAGACGGACATGCACGAGTTATCCCCCCCTTGGGAAGGTCCCTTTGTGGTCAGCAAGAATCTGCACAACGGGTCATACTACCTAATCGATGTTCGAGAGTGCAAGGACTCACGTAAATCGGAGGAGGAGACCCACCTGCCGTGGAATATAGCTCATCTTTGACCCTACTATACTTGAGCCATAGGATCTGCTTATGTACATAGCTATGACCATGTATATATTATGATCAATATAATAAACCGGAACCTCAGCTAAAGCAGGGTATCTGTTGTTTTTCTTACATCATGTGTGGTTACATGGAGCTTTTGTTTATAAAGCGGCATCCAGTTTACCCCTTGATTCAGCTTATCAAAGCTTTATACAATATCACTTGGGGGCTTGGTCGTATCCGAACCATAGCTACACCTCTTGATCGGTGCAATGCCACAATATCACTTGGGGTCTTGGTCGTATCCGAACCATAGCTACACCTCTTGATCGGTGTAATGCCACGACATCACTTGGGGGCTTAGTCGTATCCAAACTATAGTCACATCTCTTGATCGGCTCAAAGCCAAATCAATCCGGGGCCAAAGAGGGTGTTGTAAAACAACAACTCAAACATAGGCACCCACTGAGCACAACTCAAAACGTTACTTGGGGATTCTTTGCTGTCGAAATGAACTAAGAATCTACACTTGTAATAGGCTATCAAGCCATGGCTTGGAAGCCTGGTGTATACACCTAAAACCCCGGGTTAGCCTGCCTCTTTAAGTAAGTTACTCCGCCCAAGTAAACCTGGTATGACCCATCGAACTTTGACAAGTTACTCTAATAAGACCCTAAACTTGCCAGGTTAAAATGATGTTTGATTAAGGATTGAGGACCATCTTAAAAGGCTTTGCAAAAATGGTTTAACTCAGTGGCTTGGCAGCCCATGAAAAGCCTCAAATTTGGGGCCTGGCAGCCCGTGAAAAGCCTCGACTACAAGGGTTTTTATTTGCTTTTTGCTAAGTTTTTCTCTCTTTTGACAAGATTTGTGATGTTTTTTAAACCGGTGTTCATCAACCCGGTTAGGCTGTCAACTCCAAGTTGTTAGTACATGATCAGTTATAATCCGGAGACTATCAACCCGGTCTAGTTTCGACTCGAAGTCACCAGTATTGAATAAACCGGTGTTTATCACAACCCGGAACGGTTTTATTGTAAACCAGCATCATATAACAGGAGTTACTGGTACTCCAGATTAGGGTTGTTACCCTCACTACAAAGTTGGTCAGCCAACATTATGACTCAAGGTTACAGGTATCACGTATTTCCATATTTGGTTATATTTTTATAACTTTGGTTATAAAGCTTGGTTTTATATTTATATATTTATATATATATATATATAGGGAAAATCCATCCTACCACCCGGTGGTAGTTACCCCACATATCTCATATACTACCATGTAGTACTATATATACTATTTTATTATTTTAAATATGTTCATATACTATATCTAAGATATTTCAAAGCAAGTTACATGAAAAATTGCATATGAGCCCATAGTTTTTGTTATATTTGTGAAATACGTACAAATTTGTACCTAAAAAAGAGCATACTCAAAACATGGTACATACTACCTAAAAATTAGTATATATACTACCTAATCATTGTTATATACTACATACTACACGTACATACTCCCGGTTTCGATAGATACTACATACATCATACAAAACGCAAGTGGTGGTAACTACCACTGCTTGTAGGAAACATTTATCCTATATATATATATATATATATATATACATATACATATATATATATATATATATATATATATATATATATATATATATATGGGCATTATGACCCGCCCGGTGGTAAACCGCCAGGGCGCTTTAAGCTTCTTATCTGCAGGGATAGCTTGAATAAATTGCTATGGATTATGAACATCATATCTTAAGCATGGCGGATTAGCAAGCATCATTCGCAAATAAATAAGTGTTGTTGCACATGGAAGACTAAACCGGCTTCCGGATTATGATTGGTCACCAGCTTGACCTGACGGCTGCGGATCATCTTGCACCTGTTCATCCTCTTCGTCTCTACCCAGCGGCTGGAAGTCAACAGTTGTCCAGTCGATTCCAGTTAACGCTTGGAACACAGCTTCGTCTCTTATAAGGGTGGACCATTCAATGTCAGGGGCATAAGTGTGCTTACAGATTGGAGGGATCATGTTTTGAGCCTCAGGAGTCGGTGCAGAAACCCGTTTGTTGTTGGTGTCGTAACTTGCCTGGTAAAATGAAAGATCAGCCTCTTCAGCGAGTTGACAAGCCAGTGGACGTACTTCCCGGTTTATGGCGTGGAGATCTTCATTGCCAAATTCTGAACCATCTTCTTTTAAACTTGGGTAGCCTTTGGCCACGTCCGCCGGATCAAGATCATACACCCATGCTTTTGCCCGGTTAGTGCGGTCAGAGCGCCAGCCCTTGCAACAGATCTCTTTAGCTCTTCTACCCGGGCAGGCAGCATAGATAGCCGTCTTAAAGTATCCTTGATTAACGTCGGCGGTGGTTTATTATGAGAAGCGGTGTAGATAATTCGTTGAGCACCAGTGTACAATTGCTCTATCAGCATGTAAGCAGCCTTCAATTTCTTCTGTACATCAGAGCCCAGATGACTAATGCGAGTTCCTGCATCATTATAAATGTCAGTAAACTGGAAACACATGGGAAGACATGTTGAAAGTATAGAGCAAGGATGCTTACCAAACACAGCAGCAGTCTTAGCATGTACTTGCCGCTTTACACTAGTCATCTCGTCTACCACTGGTTTGAGAGCTGCTTCTGCGTCCTCGGCTCTTTTCTGCAAAGCGGATTTTTCCGTGTTCCAAATCTCCCGCTCCTTGTTGAAACTCTCCTTTAGCTTTTCCATGGCGGCTAAAGCGCTTGTCAGCTCATCCTTTGCCTTGGAAGTTTAAACTTCTTTGGGACTTGATATTTTCTTGCAGATCGGCGGTTTGAGATTCTTTTACGCTCATTTCCACTGTAAGGAAGACACACATTATGAGTTGATAGTACATATTTCAAGTACCAAGCCCATAACAAGTTATGCACCTGATACTTGGGGGCTAATGCATATTTGCTCTGGATCAGAAATTTCTGCAAAGTCCCAAGCACAATACAAGTATTCCTCTTGGCACTTGGGGGCTCATGTATGTTTGCTCTAATTGCTTATCTGGGAAGTTTTTAAAAGTCCTGGTTCATCTTTATAAAGTTAAACCGACTCTTGGGGGCTACACCCGTGAAAAAGATGCAGTTTTGCAAATATACAGTTATTACTAAGTCCCGGTTAAGATTGCTATCATAAACCGTCACTTGGGGGCTACTGGAGTTGATAAACTGCAATTGGACATAAGAGAAAAATAGTTATGTTACCTCATATCGTTCCTTCATCAAGTTGACCAAGCCGGGTTCATAGTCGCGGCTGGTGTACAGACGGTTCAAGAAGCTGGAATGAATGTCTTGAGCATTGAGATGGGCGTAGCTTGACAAATTGGTGTTCCATTTGCCTTTACCAATAGCAGAAAGCTCGTCCTTGGCAGTATGTTTTGATAAAACAACAGGATTGCCAGGAGTGGTATAGCCAGTACCAGCAATCATGATATCGTCTTCTTTATTATCAGTAGCCTTTGCTGGAGTTGACGGTTTGTCAGTTTCCTTAGCTGGACTGACCGGTTTGTCAGAAGTTCGGACGGGGCTGGTCGGTTTATCAGCATGGCCTGTGGTTTCAATTTCTGCTTGTTCAGTAAACAAGTCATGGTCTTGAGGCGGCGTATCATCAAGCATGGCATCAGCATCGGTTTCTTTTGGATTTGGAGTTTTTTCCGGTTCAACAACCACGTTATCCTCAGCCGGTTTATTCAACCGAGCTTTCTTGCTGGGTCTTGGCTTGGCACTGAGAGAAGCAAATATAAAAGGTCAAGATATTGTGTCAAGCATAAGGTAGTGAAAATAAAAATTAAAGGTATGACTCACCAAGGAACCATTTTGAGGGGTGGAAGCTTTCTAGCTGACGGCTCGCCAGAAGATGAGTGGGAAGTGCCCTGATAATTTGAATCAGATGGATTAAGAGGCTGTCGGAAACAACCCGCCTTGGGGCAAGAAGTGTCAAGAGTATAAGAGACCTCTGATCGACGTTTCTGAACCGGAGTGTTCTGTAAACCGGCGGATGTAACTACCTGGCCGCTGTGTCGGGTCGTGCGGCGAGCTTCATGTTGCCGCGTCTTCAAAATAAAGTTGGGGTCCAAGTAAGCAAGAGGGTGAGAAAATTTACTTTCTAGTTTGCTCGACGGATTTTCGATGTTGGCAGAGGATCTGAATCAGAGGAAAGAATGATTACCTCTACGTCATCAGCTTGACTGCCTTTAGTGTCGTCCTGATAATAATCATTGTCAATGAGGTGTATGAAAAATGAACCAAGAGAGTCAAGTTCTACCTCTGAGTCCGGATTGGCTACATCGGCATCCGCATTTGCGTCGGAAGAAGCAGTGGTCCTTTTCTTGGCAGGTTTTTTAACAACCTTGGTCTTTGGACGAAGTGGCTTTGCCGGTTTGTCTTGCGGTTTTGCTGGTTTATCCTGTGGTTTCTTATTCCAGAATGGATCATCACCCTGTCAGAAATAGTCAAATTTTCAGAGAATGTTTTGAAAGAAGCAAATTATGACAAGGAGGTTATATAATTCTTACAGATGGCGGTTTGTTGAAGGTGCAGAAAGGACTTAGTCCAGTCTGGCCACAGACGGCCTCCGGTTCATTCAACATTTTCTTGACAACCTCAGTGATTTCAGCCTCTATCAGTTGAATATTAATGTGCCGTTGAGGGTCGGTCAAACTCCATGTGTATTCACATCAAGCGAAGGGCGCCCGGCTTAAGGGTAGAACGCTCCAGCCGATCCAGCAACGAGCAAAATCAACACCTGTTAAACCGTTTGCCATAAAGGCTCTAAGCTTCGACATCTGTGGGGCATAGATGGCCCTTTCCTTTGCTATTAACCTCTGAGGGAAGGATGCGTATTGCTAAGGTGGTGAGGGCGATAACCCGACAGGGGGTTTTCATAAGTTGGAGATGTATCCTTGCAATAAAACCAGGTCTGGTTCCACTCTTTGGGGTGACTGTGGAGCTTGGGATGAGGGAAGGTGACTTCCTTCCTTTTCTGAACTGCCATTCCTCTCAATTCAGTATTGGGTCCATCCGTGAACTCTGTGCGCCGGCTTAAGTGAAAGAAATCGCTAAACAGTTCAACTGTAGGTTCCTCTTGCAGATAAGCCTCACAGAAGACTTGGAAGTGGCAGATGTTGGTCACAGAATTTGGACCGATGTCCTGAGGGTGAAGTAGAAAACTAGCCAGCACATCTCGGAAGAATTTTGAACCGGGAGGGCTAAAACCTCGGCCCAGATGGTCAGCAAAAACGACTAGCTCTCCATCCTTGGGTGTAGGAGGATTTTCCGGGCCAGGGGCCCTCCAGTGGATGACATCTTTCTTGGCTAAAGCGCCCGTTGCGACGCATCTGTTTAACTGATCTTCCGTGACCCGGGAAGGAGCCCAGTTGCATTCATAGACTTGCTTGGCCATTACAATGAGAAGCTGAAATATGATTATTGCCGGTTTAAGATTCACAGTGGACAACTATAAAGCGATACAAGGATGTATGCATATTGTTAAACTGGGGGTTTGTTATTTAGAAACCGGAGTCTGACAATGGAGACAGTACATGACAAAGGCGTTGGCGGTTCAACAGGGGACTAATGGTATCTACTGGGTCATCATTTTTCTATGAGGTTAAACCGCCTAATTTGGTATTGAAGATATATGTCTAATGGTGCATAAGTGAAGGAAAAACAAGTTTCACGGCTTGACATGGTAATTTCAGATCTACCGTGCGTTGGAAAATCAAAATATATTCTGACCTAGTTTCAAGTGTTGGAAGAGTTCAGCAAGTTCAGATGAGTTTTATGCCCTAACAAAGAAAAAAGGAGTTTAAACTACAAGGGTGCTGGAGAAATCAGATCTAACTAGCCATTAGTATTACTGAAGAGGAACAAGGAAGAACAGCTTCAAGAACTTTTAAGAACTCTGAAGAACACTGAACCCTAATGGTGGATCTGGAGTGAGGAGAAGAAGAACTCACTGGTGCTGAGGAAGCAGCGGATCGTCCTGTTTCTCTGGTGCGGTCAGGTTGACGCAGCGGCCGTTGTTGAGGCAGAGGCAAAGACCGACGGCGGCGGTGGAGCTCGAAGGGTTCGTCGGCGCGAGGAAGAAGACAACACGAAGAGGCATGAGGGGGAAAAGTGAAAGGGACCCCTCGGCCTATTTATAAGGTGAATGGATAAAAGGCAGGCGCGAGAATTGAGGAGCCCGAAAAATGGGATATGTGACAGCTCTGTTGCCTCGATTGTCGGAGGCCCATTAATGAAGATGGGTTATGTGTAGTGTTTTATAACAGATGATGTCATGTCGATTTATCATGGTCTTGGAAGGTGACGTCACAGCGGTTTACAAAATTTCTGTGAAGATGACGATGCATTGAGGATTGACATGAACCAGTTCAAATCAATCTGGGGCGTAATGTTGGGGATATTACTACTGGGCGTAAACCGGCTAGGAGAGGCTGGGTTAACCCCATAATGGTTCACTGTATCTGAAGCCCGTGAAGACAAAAGACGGTGACGCTTTGAGAAGGCCCAGGGCCCAAGGTCGGTTTAAGGCCTATAGACGTAAACTGGCATTGATATGTAAACAATGTACAGCTCGTCCTCACGCGCGCGGACGTGGTGAGCTTCCTGTCTCCCCCCTCTACCCCCAAATCTGGATGGCACTTGGATCTTTTACATACATACATAAGAAGGCCCACAAACGTTCCTGTGAAATGAGTAGAAGCAAAGGAGTTTTCTGCAAAGATCCTAGTACATGTGCATTCAGATCCTTCCACTATAATCTAGACCATTCATCCAGGATCAGAAGGCCCAAACTCGTTTTTCTATTTTTGCACCTGTGGGCCTTCTTCTATTGTAGTCGTTCCCGCATATGAATAAGGACCATAGTTTGGTTTAGTTTGTATTCAGTTTGTATGCGTCTGGATCGGAATGGCACCTGTAGTAAATGGCTGCTCCTTGGCTTTTATTTTGAACAAAACTCTTTAATTCTTCCTATACTACATATCTATGCTTGCTGTCGTGTACTCAATGCCTTTCCTGTCTCAAAATTCCAATACATCATATTTCTAGTCGTGGTCCTGTTTACATGGTTTTTCTGATTTAATTTCAGTCAAGTTTATGTGGAATATAATCTCCTTTGATGTGATACTTTGGTCTGAATATTTACATTTTAATTATGATGTACGTACAAGTGCATTCTCCAGATATTCTGTTCGTGTTATCTTCCAAAATAATAGTAAATGCAATCCTCAGATAGAAGTAAGAGTAGCATGTCCGCAAACAGAATTGTACATTTACTCTTCCTTCATAGAAGTGTAGTAGATTATTGCTTGAAAACATAAAGATCTCAAATACAGTGGATTAATCATCTACTACCTGTAACAGTTCGTTACATAGCTTAGTAGATCACAATAACTAAGATAAATATTTAAACTGGTAATGATTGGATTGCAAATTGAAGCTGCCATAGACATGAATGAAACGGACCAGTGTACTCTTGCATTATAGAAGGCATAATGGTAAATAGATGCAAACTGATAGTTAGCATTAATATGTTAACTTCAGTTCAAACTAATCTGAGTAGATAACGGTGAATGAATATTAACAAACTCTATCGCACAACCAAAACAATTACAGGTAGGATGAAGATTCAACATATCAGCCGTGGTGAGGCTGTGGCTGAGGCGTCGTGGCTGCTGAATCATCTCCACGATGCGGCAACAGCGAAGGCGATCGTGCTTCAGTGAGGACTGGAACTGATGTTGGGAAGTGGATACTTGTTCTTGATAGTCTTCTTGTTCAATGGATGGTAATTGACGCAAAGTCAGTCCGTGTCATCCTTCTTCTAGACAAAAAGAACTCCACAACCCCATGGAGATGAACTCGGTCTGATATAACCCAGCCGCTCTTGTTCATCGAGCTGTTTCTTCAATTCCTTAAGATCCTTGGGTCCAAGCTTGTATGGATGCTTGCAAACTGGTTCAGTGCCAGGCTCAAGATCGATAACAAATTCAACTAGCCGGTGAGGAGGCATTCCCGGAAGCTCTTCTGGAAAGACATCTTGGTACTCACAAACGACTGGAATCTGAGAGATTGCGTCTAACTCGCCCTTCTCATTGAAAGAAAACAACCGAATGGTTTCATCACGAGCGGCATAGATGATAACATCCTCAGAAGAGTGTGTCAATTGAATCTCTCTGGCAGTACAATCAAGTTGAGCCTTGTGCTTAGAAAGCTAGTCCATGCCGAGAATTAGATCAATATCAGAGTCTCCAAGAACAATTGGAGAAGACAGAAATTTATAGTTGCCCATCTTGACAGAGACATCCCGAACCATGGAGCTTGCGTTCATGAATTTACCCGGAGAGAAAACTGATAACGGTCTAGGCAAATCTTGAAAAACCAACTCATGCTTAGATGCAAAAGGTCTTGATATGAAACTATGCGATGCACCAGTATCAAATAAAAGTTTTGCAGGAACATCATTAACTGAGAGATTACCCATTATCGCATCAGTAGTTCCTCCGCTTGAGCTGCATTCATCATGTTCACCTTTGCAGACTTAGGATTATGCTTGACCATTGCATTGCTTGAAGATCTCACAGGAGGAGGAAGCAGAAGGTGCCTTTGGTTGAAGCACTTGTTCGCATAGTGACCTTTGTGCTAACATTTGTTGCAAGTCACCTCTGATAGTGGACGATGATAAGGAGCACTTGACCTTGGAGCTTGAGACTAAGACTTGTTCTGATAGCCAGGGTTGGGTGGGTGCGAAGATCCATGACCACCTTTTTTCTTCTTCTGGTAAGACTGATGAAACGGAGGAGGTGGAGGAGGTCAAAACTTCTGTTGCTTAACAGCCACTTGTGAGGAAGAAGAAGACTGAACTACATCCCTGATTCTCTTCTTAGAAGCCTCACACTTGAGCTGGGCAGCTTCTTGCTTGAGGTCCATGTTATAGAATTGATCAAACTGAGTAAGCTCAACAAGAACGAGAGCTAACTGCAGATCTTCTCTGAGGCCACCTGTGAAGTGATAGATCATGCTCTTTTCATCAGGAACGTCTTGTTTAGCAAAGCGAGCAAGTTTCTGAAACTGGATGTTGTATTGATACACGGACATGCTGCCTTGCTTGAGATTGCGGAACTCCTCACACTTACTCTCAACAATACTTGTAGGAATGTGGTGAGCTTTAAAGTCCCGACAAAAGTCAGTCCAAGCAATCACTCGACCTCCTCTGGAATCTTTGTATTGTTGATACCAATCAGCAGCTTGGTCCTTGAGTTGAAAAGAAGCAAACTTGAAAAAGTCCTCAGACCAGACATTGCTACATTCAAAATGCTTGTTGATGTCCACGAGCCAATCATCGGCGTCTATGGCCTCAGCACAGTAGCTGAAAAACTTCGGCTGATTTGCAAGGAACTGGTTGAGAGTAGCGAACTGAGGCTGATGGTTGAACTACCCTTGACCTTGATTCCATTGGTTGCCTTGGCCTTGGTTGCGTTCTTGCAAGATTTGCAAAAGCATCTGGGTGTTGGCGTTGGTGGCTACCATGACAGCTTGCCATGCCTCCGGACGCGGAGGTGGAGGTGGAGGATTCCCCTGACTCCCATCATTGTGTTCCGGATTCTGACGCGTTGGAGGAGCCATCCTGAAGGGTGACATCCTTTAGCATCTTGATAGACAGATATCCAAGTTGAATCAACGGATAGAAATTGCAACATATAGTCTTCACAAAAAAACATTCGAATAAGGATGAACGAATGAATTCCAACGCTAACATCACACGTCCATTAAGGTGAGAAGCCACTTGATAAAAGATTGATGAATGAAATACCAAGGTACGACTGGAACAAATAAGTGGTAAGGATTACCCAATCACAAACCAAATATCTGCGGCAAGAAAAGCTAAGAGCTACTTGAATCCCACCTATAAACTCCCAAAACTTTCTGGTTATGCAATCTGGTGTTGGGGATACAGGGGAAGCAATATATCTCACCCAATTCTAACAATCCCTTCATCCAGCTGTATCCATCCGTCAACACATAACCAAGAAAACTCCGGAAATCGTGTACCTCAACCTTCGAAAAGCATCTGTTATATGAGTTATGTCAATACTCCCGAACTCCGCCCTCGATCGGTGGCGTCAAGGTTATCTCACCAACAAGCGCATAAAAGAGATTTTCCATGTCGGTGAAACTCAGGTATTCCAGAATCGCAACGATAAAATTGTGACGACAACACCTCGGAGCTCAACTCCCCGGGACACTGCCACAACCCCTAAATGTCAGGAGGCACCAAGAACAATGTTCTCGTCACAAGAATATCGGAACAATTCCAAGATACCCGCGTGATCCTAATTTTTTTAGTGAAATTTGAGGAGAGGAAAAGCAAAACATCTACGTCAGGAGGCCTCACCAGAGCGACGAAGGGACTGAGGAGTAAAAAGAATCCTACTCTACAATATATATAATCCTAAGACTCAAAAAATTTTTGTTCTAGACTCAACAACGCCAACAACTCGATCAAGCAGGGGGCTCCTAAGTCGGGGATGGCTCTGATTACCAACTTGTAACACCCATGATGCAGCTATATCTCCCACATGTCGAGGCACGACTTGGAGGCTTAACCGCATGGTGGTTTTGTCGCAAGAAGGGCCATCTTCACAAAATCCCATGTAATGAACAAGAATGGGATAAAGAGTTGGCTTACAATCGCCACTTCACACAATACATAAATTAAACATACATCATCTAGAGTACAATCAAGGTCCGACTACGGAACCAAAATAAAAGAAGACAACCCCAAATGCTAGATCCCCGATCATCCCAACTGGGCTCCGCTACTTACTGATCATCAGGAAACGAAACGGGGTAACGACCAAGTTCCTCGTCGAACTCTCACTTGAGTTCGGTAGCATCACCTGCACTGGTATTTTCGGCACCTGCAACTGTTTTGATAGAATCTGTGAGTCACGAGGACTCACCAATCTCAAAACCTGCGAGATCAAGACTATTTAAGCTTATAGGAAGGATGGGGTGATGAGGTGGAGCTGCAGCAAGCACTAAGTAAAAATGGTGTCTAACATACGCAAATAAGAGCGAGAAGAGAAGCAACACAATGGTCGTGAAGCTAGAAGTGATCCTGAAACTACTTACGTTCAACCATAACACAAACCGTGTCCACTTCCTAGACTTCGCCGAAAAGAGACCATCATGGCTACACACGCGGTTGATGCATTTTAATTAAGTCAAGTGTCAAGTTCTCTACAACCGGACATTAACAAATTCCCATCTGCCACATAACCACGGGCATGGCTTTCGAAAGTTTATACCCTGCAGGGGTGTCCCAACTTAGCCCATCACAAGCGCTCACGGTCAACGAAGGATATTCCTTCTCCCGGGAAGACCCGATCAGGCTCGGAATCCCGGTTACAAGACGTTTCGACAATGGTAAAACAAGACCAGCAAAGCCGCCCAATGTGCCGACAAATCCCGATAGGAGTCGCACGTATTTCATTCTCAGGGCACACCGGATGGGCCAGACGTCTGGTTGGCATAGACCCTGGTTGTCCAGGGGGCGCCGAACATCGCCCAGGTTGGACCAACACTCGGAGGAGCACTGCCCAGGGGTTAAAATAAAGATGACCCTCGGGCTCGCGAAAACCCAAGGGAAAAGGCTTAGGTAAGCAAATGTAAAACCAAGGTTGGGCCTTGCTAGAGGAATTTTATTCAAAGCGAACCGTCAAGGGGGTCCCATAAATCCCCAACCGCGTAAGGAACGCAAAATCAAGGAACATAACACCGGTATGACGGAAACTAGGGCGGCAAGAGTGGAACAAAACACCAGACATAAGGCCGAGCCTTCCACCCTTTACCAAGTATATAGATGCATTACTTAAAATAAGAGATATTGTGATATCCCAACACAATCATGTTCCAACATGGAGCAATCTTCAACTTCACCTGCAACTAACAACTCTATAAGAAGGGCTGAGCAAAAGCGGTAACTTAGCCAAACAACGGTTTGCTAGGAAAGGATGGTTAGAGGCTTGACATGGCAATATGGGAGGCATGAAAAACAAGTGGTAGGTAGTGAAAACAAAGCGATAGACAGAACAACTAGCAAGCAAAGATAGAAGTGATATCGAGGGTAATGGTCATCTTGCCTGCAAAGTTCTCAGAGTTGTCGAAAGCTTGCTCCTCGTTAGTGTACTCAACATGTTCCTCATTCACGAACTCGTCTCCTGGCTCTACCAACGTAAGAACACAAGCAACGGAACAACAATCAATCACGGTGCAATGCACAAGCAACATGATGCAAGACATGGCATGGAATGCAAGATATGATGTGCAATGCATATGGGTACTCCGGAAGGGAAAAGGATGAGCAACACATCAACTTTGCAAACCAAGTATGCCACTGGAAAGATGAGATAATTTAGGTTGAAATAGATATAAGGATCACCGGAAACGGATGCACGGTTTGCAAATGACAAGCAACACAAGAATGAAGCAAAACTGCGCTTAACAGCAAGATAGCACTTTGAATGCATCATAAAACTATGCTAAAGCACTCCAGCATAGCAACAATACACAATTCAGCAAATTATGCACGAAGCTCTACAAATCATGAACACTGAGCTCCTGCTAGAACTCACTAGAACAAGCCTAAAACAGCATGGCAAAAGTGCAAATGATAACAGATTCACAGACTTGAAGAAAATACTAAGCATGGCAAAACAGCAGCAGGTAGCAATGTTTAGAGCTAGCAAACAACATGCTACAGGAACATATCATGGCAAACAAAGACATGGCGTACTAGTAATAAAGACATAGAACAAAACTCCCTTACTGAGATTTAACCAAATATGCATGGAAAATGATGGCACCCATGCAAACATGGCAAGTTATATGAACAGTTTCAGACTTCGAAGAAAAACAGAGCATGGCAGGAACAGATTCATGATAGCAACTATGCAAGCCCAAACCACTCACCAAAAAGCATTACATGGTATCACAAGGTAACCAACAGTAATAAGACACGTTTGTAAAGCTACTCATGGCAATAACATGGTCATAGGATGCATAGAGCACTAGCAAAACACATGGCAAAACTGAACTTAATGTTAACAGCATGGCAACAACATTATTTAGCAAAAGTAGAGCATGATAATTACAAGCTACGCTACTCCATAATTGCAACATTAGGCATGGATGGATAAATCATAACAACATCTACAAAACATCCTTAATAAGAATATCCAGATTATGCATATATGTGATGATAGTATCAAACGAACATAGCAACATGATATAGCTGTTTCAGCCTAGCAAAACAGTAACAACAAGTACCCTACTTCACGAGCTTGATGTACTCACTACAATACTCACAAAAATACATAGATTGCACCACCGTAAATACGACATGATGGAGCTCATAAAACATGTAGACATCATGCCCATATGATGCACACACGAAATGCAACAAAATGACAAATCAGCAAGTTCTGTTAAGAACCGGCAGCTAACTTCATATAGCACTCTTGCAACGAGGATAATTGCATCAATATTGAGAGTAACAAGCATGTAAATGAAACTAACATGAAGGGAATCACGAGACGAACATTTAGATATATCATATACACAAATCGGAGTAACGAGCATGGAGATATGACATGATGAACATGAGCACAAAATATTGCAGATCCAGGGACGAGAAAAACAGAGGTCAACCTCAGATCTGGATCTAGGGTTTGGGCACGGTTCCCGAGGCGAGGCCGGAGATGCTCGCCAGAGTTTGGTCGTAGAGGAGGGAGACGGCGGTCGGCGTGGTTAGGATCGCCGGATGGTGGCCGGAGGAGCCGGATCCGGTCACTCCTCGACCGGATCTGGCCGGAGCTTGGTCGGCGGCGGCGGATGGTGCGGCGAGGCGGTTGGCGATGGCGGCTGGCGCTAGGGGCGGCGATGGGTGGCGCGGCGCCGGCGAGAAGGCGGCGTGGAGGCGCGGAGGCACACGCGGAGGGGTCGGGCGGCGCTTAGGCGCTGGAGGAGCCGGGCGGCGGAGTGGGCCGAGGGGAGCTGGCGGCTCAAGGGCGCGCGGTGGCCGGGGCCACGTGGCGCCCTCTGGTTGGCTTGGGGCGGTGGCGCGATTTGTCCGGCGCCTCCGGACGTGTCCGGCGCGCGGAGGGATATGGTGGCAAGGGTTTGTACCGCGAAAAATGAGGAGGGGGAGGCAAATATATAGGTAGAGGGAGCTAGGAGTGTCCAAATGAGGTGCGGTTTTCACCCGCATGATCGTGATCCAACGATGGAGAGCATGGAGGGGGTTTAGAAGGGTTAGTGGGATGTTTGGAGGGGTGTTGGGCTGCAACACCAAAGAGGCTTTTGCGGTTACTCAGTTAACCGTTGGGGCACCAAACAACCTCCAAAGGGAACGAAATTTGATAGGCTACCTACCGGTGATGTACCAAGGCCGCTCGACAAATCTTGACCCATTCTGAGGATGTTTTTCTCCCGCTCACGAAACGAGATTAGAGGGGTGCAACGGGTGCTTGTGGGAGTGTCAGATTGCGAAACGGACAACAGGGAAAATGACCGGATGCAAGAGACAAACATGAATGCAAATGAGATGCACATAATGACATGAGATGAAATGCATGACATGAACGAAAGCAAAACGACAGACAAAACCCATCCACGAAAGGAAATATCATATCACATAGCCGGAAATGGCAAGAGTTGGAGTTACAAATAAGGAAAGTTACATCCGGGGCGTTACAGTACTAATGTTGGAAGATCTTGGCTGTCAACCGGTGAATATTGAATCAGATTCGCTGGAAAGAAGTATGTGTACTTTAGGAAGCAAACTGTTGAAGAAACATGTAAAAAAGATCTTGCATAGCTGCTGTTTAGGTCACTTATTTATTGGTTATAATCTCTAAAATCCAGAAACTATATGGTTGGTCAACAGCTGCTATTCAGGTCACTTCTTTATAGGTTAATATTCATTTCATCAATTTATGAATGGGCAGGAATGACTATGTAGAATAGAGAGGGGGTTCATCATGCCGTTTGGGTTGGTTTGGGCCAGCTCGGGCGACGCTATTGTCGTCCTCAACACAAATGTTGAAGGTATACCCCTCCCTTCTTCCCTTTGCTTTGGTCACGTGTTCTTTTTGTACAGAGACTCGGCTGTGTTATTGTTGCAGACAACAAGATTTTAGAATGATTATCATTAGTGCCATTTTTTGTTACCTTCTCCAAGCAAAATCTTGGTAGGAAATGAACTAGACTATTTTCTTCTAGTCATGGAAACTAAATAAATTTTATGGTTCCCATTTTTCTTAGTAGAGGGGTCATCCTTTCCCACATGGCGACATATCTCAATAGATTTTTAGAATGCTTTGGAAGTTGGAAATCGTTGTTACATTCAGACCTCTAACACGGTCACTCCATTGAGCTTTGATCAATATATTTGACTAAGTTATCGTTCCAATATTCAGTTTATGAAATTAGTTGTCTGATATTTGGGAAAATTAAAACTCATGAACCATGGTTCTAGAGTCGGTAGTAATATGTATATTATAATTTGTGGACCTGGAACTTTCTTAGGCAAGGCTATTATGTTACTAACATCTTATAATCTACTAATCCTAAGAACCTTTTTGTTTTCGCGAGAGTAGACTATATGCATACTTAGGACATGATGCAAGTTTGAGTAGCACGAGAGCTCTAGGACATGATGTGAAGCTCACTTCTGATCATCTAGCTAAGATGTGTTGATTTGAATCATTGAATATAGTTTTGAAGGGTTTCTAAGTAAATGATTTTCTTGGACAGTACCTACCAAGCCAACAGCCATGCTGTTTGTCGTGATAGTTTCACTGGATATATAAGGTTTTTGGGCCTCCCTAATGTTTTCCTTCCTAATCCATTTCCCTTATGCTTCTGATGTGCTTAATTGTGTCTGTAGGTATTGAATTCAATTGAATTTGATGGAGAGCAGCTTTTCCCAGAATACTGAAAGAATGAACAGTGAGGTGGAACTAAGGGGCTTCAAGAAACTTTTATGTGTTGTTGATGTAAACTGGATTGTGCTAGTTCCTAACCTTGATATGTGTTGTATTTTGTCAATGGATGTGTAGATTATCGTTTCAATGAGGATTTTGTAAACCGATGTATTGTATTTTCCGGTGGATAAATACTACATGATCTATGTATTATATGACATTTTGGAAATACTTTGTCTTGTGCTGAAGTTGACATTAGGTTCAGTGTAATGCATTATGCTAAAAAATCTACTTGCTCAAAATTGCACTGAATTTTAGATGGACTTATTGGATGGACTACATTTAAATTGCACCTAAATCCATGACGGTTTCTGTGACAAAAAATAATATCCATGTAGGAAGCCAAGTCATTCCAATCGGTCAATTCAAAATCCTACGTGGCATTAGTCCATGGCGGTTTGTTCTGTCACACGGGCTCGGGCCTAATTTGGGCTGGGCAGGCCTAGGGCAGACCCGTGACGGTCAAAATCCGTCATGGAAGGTACGGTGTCAAATTATGACGTGCGATACATGACAGATTTCAAATCTGTCATGGAAGTACATCCATGACGGGATTTCACTAATCGATGACGGATTCAAACTGTCATGCATTAACAGGTTTCTTGTAGTGGCAGGTGTGCCCCCCATATGGGCCGGCCTAAGGAGGGGAATGAAAGGTGAGAAGGGAAAGGAAATTGTGGATTAGGATTCCCACTCCCTTCCCTCTCCCCCTCTTTCCTTCCCCCTCGGTTATATATGGCAGGGGGGCACGCGTCTTGGGAGGGACTCCAAGGAGGATTCCTCCTACTTGCGCGCCTCCTATGGCTGCTCATCCCTCCCTCCCACCTATATATATGTGGGGGCGCCCTAGCACATACCAGACAGTTTCCTAGCTGTGTGCGGCGCCCCCTCCACTGTTTACACCCTCGGTCATATTTACATAGTGCTTAGGCGAAGCCCTGCGAGAATCACTTCACCATCATTGTTACCATGCCATAGTGCCGATGGAACTCATCTACTACCTCGACGTCTTGCTGGATCAAGAAGGCGAGGGACGTCACCGAGCTAAACACGTGCAGAATGCGGAGGTGCCGTGCGTTCGGTACTTGATTAGTTGAAGCACGAAGAAGTTCGACTACATCAACTGCGTTGTTTAACGCTTCCTCTTACGGTTTAAGAGGGTATGCAGACACACTCTCCCCCTCGTTGATATGCATCTCCATTGATAGATCATTGCGTGTGCGTAGATTTTTTTTGTTTTTCCATGCAATGATTCCCAAGAGTGGCATCATGAGCCAGGTGAAAGTACATATAGTCCCCATGTATGGTTTTGGTAATTAAACGACAATCCTAATGGACTAATGTTTGCATTGAGATATACATTTGAAGGAAAGTTCCATTTGCAATGCATGAAGAATATTGATGGATGAAATCCATCAACATAAATATATGCACTGAGACTTGATAATGAATGACAATTCCTATGAAGAAACAATGAAATCAAGTTATATAGGAAGGTTTGTTCCATGGGTGATGCAAGGAGATTGAATGGATTCAGAATGAATGCTATATACATATAGTTGTGCATCAAGATTAATCATGGAGCAAAGATAAATATTTTTTTACTGTGAACTGTGGGGCAAATCCCCACAACATTTCAAAACTTTATTGAAACCAGAAAGACAGTTACAACAACATGATTACAAGAGGTAACCAAAAGGAAAGAAGAAAATAAACAAAGAAAAGATTAAACTTAAGGTGGCAGGAAAGAAATCCACTTGAGCAAGTCATCCTTGTAGACAGATTTAATTCTGTGCTGCATCAGAGTTATGTCATGTCTGAAAGCTCCTCTCCATTTATTGAAACTTGTCCTCTCACCTCTGAAAACCTTGGCATTCCTGATGATCCAAATATTCCAGCAGGCAATAAATACTACTTCAGTGAAGAAAGGCTTATCAAAACTCCTCTTTTCCTAGATGACCAAATCAGACATTGAGTTTCCAGCCGACCAATCAATCTTCAAATAATTCCAAACTCTGACTGAAATTGCAGTTGAAAAAAAGATGGTCTCTGGTTTCTCTTGCTTGAAGGGGGCATAGCTTACAGGTAACACCATCATCCATGTGCTAGTGCCTCCTGTCAACCATATCCCTGGTGTGGAGTCTGTCCATGATGAGCATCCAAGCAAAAACCTTGATCTTAGTAGTGCATGAGGATTTCCAGATCCAGCAGAGCAAGTGGTTGAAGATTTCATTCTCAAAAGCATGGCAGTAAAACAGCTTGGGTTTGTAAACCTTTGAAGAGCCCTGCCATAACCACAGATCCTTACAAGTATCATCTCTTCTATGGGAGACTAACATATCTCTTATTAAGTTTAACTCATCAAAAGCTTGAGCAGACAAAGGTAGGTGGAAGTGTTGGTACAAGTCCATGGAATTGAAGATATCCTTAACTGAAATCCATGGATCCTTGGCAAAAGAGAATAATCTTGGAAATCTAGACTGCAATCTAGAAACTTCATTGCCAAGATTCCAATTGTCGCACTGTAAAAGAGCAAGGTGTCTCCAAAGATTGACCGCACCTGTGAGCAGTCCCTAAAATTCTGCAAGACCTTGCAAATATCCTTCCACCAAAAGGAGCCACAAGAGGTTCTTCCCTGGGGCATTCCATCATAATAATATGAATCCCAAATTAAGGACACCCAAGGTAGATCTTTCCTGTTAAGGAAATTACTAGCATGCCTGAGAAGCAAAGCCACATTTTGAACACCCAAGTTCAGAATACCAAGACCACCCTTGTTTTTTGGTCTACAAATCAGATCCCAAGCAACAAGAGATGGTGCAGGCTCATCTCTATTTTTTCTCCACAAACATTGTCTTTGTATTAATGTTGACCAAGATGAAGATCGAAGATTGAATTCAAAGATGGTCAACACACAAGCGCAAATCATGTGCCACATGAGGTCTTGTGGTATGGTTAGAATTTGTCAACTGCGCTTTGTGTACTAACCCATTCAATGTGTTTTCTATGTCTGTGTGGGTTAGGTGATTCTCATGGACTTACGTCAAGAGAAAGATTTCAAGTGCCCATGAGAGGATGACATCAAGTGATGATGATCATAGTTTACAAGGGAAAGTTCAAGATAGGTAGTCTGTAGAATTACATGCTTGAAGCTTGCAGATGATCATGTGATGGACACGTGAAGATGAATACAAAACAAAGCTTCCCGCATTGTGTATGGGGGAGCTACTTGAAGACTTCACCAATGTCTTGCCTTCAACTTGAGCCAAGAGGAAACATCAACATCAAGCTCAAGTGAAAGGCTCGAGTCAAAGGTATTAGTTCCTTTGACGTTAGTGTTGTGGAATGATGACCACCGAAGAAACACATACACTCAAGAATGGATTCTTGATAGCTATGTAGTATAGCTTTTTTATGATTCTTGAGTTATAGGGATCCCGCACTATTAAGAGGGGATCAAAGGGTTTCATGATGTATATTCTCAAGTCAACATCTTCTTTACACAATTCCACTCCTATCCTATGTACCAAACAAAATCCAAAGCCAAATAGGTTTCCCAAATATATGATAACACATGTGCATATTTGGCATCCTCAAATTTGGTTGATCTTGGATTGTTATCTATGTGAGGGCCTGGGGTTTTTCCATAGCTTCAAAACGAGCCTAAGATCATCAAAATCGGAGTTCGTATGAAAAAGTTATGCATGTTTTACTTTCGGTATGCTCGCTGTTTTCTGCGGGGTCGGAAGTTCCGGGCAGCCCGGAAGTTCTGGGGAAAGTTCCGGGTTAACCAGAGAGTTTGCACATATGTGTCCAATAGGGGGCTCGGAAGTTGCGGGCTTGCCCAGAAGTTCCGGGCTGCGTTTTTTTGTGCATAACGGGCATATTTGGTGGGGCACTATATAAGGCACCCTTCTTCCCCATCGAGTCAGTGCTTTTGGATCTGAGATTTCCCCATTCTTTTGAGCTCTATCCTCCTCCCCCATGCCTCAAAACTCCAATCCATTTGGGGGGAAACTACCCCATGGATCTAGGGTTCATTGGTTGACCTCCTCCATTGTTCCTCTCCTCTCCCATCCCTCCATAGCATTAGTTGCTTTTGGTGGGATTTGAGAGAGAGGGATTTGAGCCTTCTCATGCTACACCCCGAAGAGAATTGTGAGAGTTCTTGGGAGAGATTTCATGCAAGCATACAACCTCTCCTCCTCAATCTTTTGACCAAAGCAATTTTTGATTTGAGCAAGTCTTGAGCATTTCCCCCTTGATCTTGTTACTCTTGGAGGTTGGAGACTCCTAGGCGGTAGGAGTGCTCCGGTGAGGAATCAACTTGTGATTTGTCCCCTGGAATGTTGTGAAGGTTTGGAGGCCGCCTCAAGGTCTACCACTAGTGGTTGGGAATCGCCTTCGTGGTGATATCTCAAGGAGAATAGGGTGAGCCTTAGTGGCGTTGCTGTGCCTTCGTGGTAACATCCACCTCTCTAACGGTGACTAGCTTCCCTCCAAGGAAGTGAACATCGGGATACATCCTCGTCTCCATGACTTTGGTTATCCCTGACCCTAACTCCTTACTTGTGGTTTACTTTGGTCATTTGACCGTGCATTCACTATATCTTGTTGTCCTCGTTATATTGTGGTGGTTCATTATATTGTGTTGGCCATTTCCTTGTAGAGATTATTTAGGCCTACACTTCATATTCCACAATTCATACTTGCTACTATTGATATACTTTGTGATTAGTGTGAATTGCTAACTTGTGTCATACACTTCCATGTATTGCGATATTTCTCAAGTAAGTTTGTGTAACTTACTTGAGTTTGCTTGTATCATTCAATCCCATATATTGTGATACAATTTGTGTAAGCTTGTATTGCTTACTTGTGCTTGTGTGTATTATTCATTTCCATATCTCGTGATATACATTGAGTAAGTTTGTGTGACTTACTTGTGCTTACTCATATCCTCGTTGTTCCCATCTTGTTTATGCTAAGTTGTTGGTGCACTTAGTGAGCCTAGTATATTTAGGATTTGTGCTTGAAAAGTATCCGCTTAGTTTATTTCCGCATTAGGATATAGCCAAATCCGTAAAATATTTTAAAACGCCTATTCACCCCCCCCCACCCCGCGCTCTAAGCGACATTGTGGTCCTTTCACTAGGTCTATGCGTAGATGATATGCACGAGTAGAACACAAAGAGTTGTGGGCGGTGATAGTCATACTGCTTACCACCGACGTCTTATTTTGATTCGGCGGTATTGTGGGATGAAGCGGCCCGGACCAACCTTACATGTCCACGCACATGAGACCAGTTCCACCAACAGACATGCAACTAGTTTTGCATAAAGGTGGTTGGCGGGTGTCTGTTTCTCCTACTTTAGTTGAATCGAATTTGACTGCGGCCGGTCCTTGAAGAAGGTTAAAACAGCAAACTTGATGAAACACCATTGTTGTTTGATGCGTAGGTAAGAACGGTTCTTGCTAGAAGCCTGTAGCAGCCACGTAAAACTCGCAACAACAAAGTAGAGGACGTCTAACTTGTTTTTGCAGGGCATGCTATGATGTGATGTGGTCAATACATGATGTGATATACGTTATTGTATGAGATGATCATGTTTTGTAGAAGTTATCGACAACCGACATGAGCCTTATGGTTGTCTCTTTATTGTATGAAATGCATACGCTATGTAATTGCTTTACTTTATCACTATGCGTTAGCGATAGTTGTAGAAGCAATAGTTGGCGAGACGACCACAATGCAACGATGGAGATCAAGGTGTCGAGCTGGTGACGATGGAGATCATGACGATGCTTTGGAGACGGAGATCAAAAGCACAAGATGATGATGGCCATATCATGTCACATATTTTGATTGCATGTGATGTTTATCTTTTATGCATCTTATTTTCCTTAGTACAATGGTAGCATTATAAGATGATCCCTTAACTAAATTTCAAGCTAAAAGTGTTCTCCCTGAGTATGCACCGTTGCAACAGTTCGTCGTGTTGAGACACCACGTGATGATCAGGTGTGATAGACTCTACGTTCACATACAACGGGTGCAAGACAGTTTTGCACATGCAGAATACTTGGGTTAAACTTGACGAGCCTAGCATGCACAAACATGGCCTCGGAACACTGGAGACCGAAAGGTCAACGTGAATCATATAGTAGATATGATCAACATAGAGATGTTCACCATTGATGACTACTTCATCTCACGTGATGATCAGACATGGATTAGTTGATTTGGATCACGTATCATTTAGATGACTTGGGGGATGTCTATCTAAGTGGGAGTTCTTAAGTAATTTGATTAATTGAACTTAATTTATCATGAACTTAGTCCTGATAGTATTTGCATATCTATGTTGTAGATCAATAGCTCGCGATATAGCTCATGTATATTTTTGATATGTTCCTAGAGAAAAGTTGAAAGATGATAGTAGCAATGATGCGGGTTGGATCCATGATCTGAGGATTATCCTCATTGCTACACAAAAAGAATTATGTTCTTGATGCACCGCTAGGTGACAGACCTATTGCGGGAGCAGATGCAAACGTTATGAACGTCTGGCAAGCTCGGTATGATGACTACTTAATAGTTTATGCACCATGCTTTATGGCTTAAAACCGGGACTTCAAAAACTTTCTGAACGCCACGGAGCATAAGAGATGTTCCAAGAGCTGAAATTGGTATTTCAGACTCATGCCTGTGTCGAGAGGTATGATACCTCTGACAAGTACCTTGCCTTCAAGATGGAGGAGAATAGCTCATCCAGTCAGTATGTGCTCAGAATGTCTAGGTACTACAATCGCTTGAATCAAGTGGGAGTTAATCTTCCAGATAAGATAGTGATTGACAGAGTTCTCTAGTAACTATCGCAAGGCTACTAGAACTTAGTGATAAACTATAATATGCAAGGGATGACGAAAACGATTCCCGAGCTCTTTGCGATGCTAAAATCGGCGAAGGTATAAATCAAGAAAGAGCATCAAATGTTGATGGTTAATAAGACCATTAGTTTCAAAAAAAGGAAGGGAAAGAAAGGGAACTTCAAGAAGAATGGCAAGCAAGTTTCCACTCTCATGAAGAAACCCAAAGCTAGACCCAAGCCTGAAATTGAGTGCTTCTACTGCAAAGGAAATGGTCACTACAAGTAGAACTTGTTGGGGAACGTAGTAATTCAAAAAAATTCCTACGATCATGCAAGATCTGTCTAGGAGAAGCATAGCAACGAGCGGGGAGAGTGTGTCCTCGTACCCTCGTAGACTGAAATCGGAAGCATTTAGTAACACGGTTGATGTAGTCGAACATCTTCACGATCCAACCGATCCAAGTACCGAACGTACGGCACCTCCGTGTTTAGCACACGTTCAGCACGATGACGTCCCTCGAGCTCTTGATCCAGTAGAGGGTCGAGGGAGAGTTCCGTCAGCACGACAGCGTGGCGACGGTGTTGGTGATGTGATCTACGCAGGGCTTCGCCTAAGCACTACGACAATATGACCGAGGTGGTAAACTGTGGAGGGGGCACCGCACACGGCTTAGAAACAACTGTTGTGCCTTTGGGGTGCCCCCTGGCTACGTATATAATGGAGGAGAGGGAGGAGGCCGGCGGCCATGAGGGGGCGCGCCAAGGGGGAGTCCAACTAGGATTCCCAATCCTAGTTGGACTCCCTTTCCTATTCCACCAAGTGGGGGAAGGAGAGAAGGAGAGGAAGAGGGAGAAGAAAGAGGGGGCCACGCCCCCTCCCCTAGTCCAATTCGGACTGCCCTTGGGGGGCGCCACCCTATGGGCTGCCCTCTCCTACTCCCTTATGGCCATTGAGGCCCATAACTTCCCCGGGGGGTTCCGGTAACCCCTCGGTTCCCTGATGAATATCCGAAACGTCCTAAAACCTTTACGGTGTCCGAATATCTTCGTCCAATATATCAATCTTTACCTCTCGACCATTTTGAGACACCTCGTCATGTCCGTGATCTCATCCAGGACTCTGAAAAAACTTCGGTCACCAAAACACATAACTCGTAATATAAATCGTCATCAAACGTTAAGCGTGCGGACCCTACGGGTTCGAGAACTATGAAGACATGACCGAGACACATCTCCGGTCAATAACCAATAGCGAAAACTGGATGCTCATATTGGCTCCTACATATTCTACGAAGATCTTTATCGGTCAAACCGCATAACGACATACGTCATTCCCTTTGTCATCGGTATGTTATTTGCCCGAGATTTGATCGTCGGTATCATCATAACTAGTTCAATCTCATTACCAGCAAGTCTCTTTACTCGTTCTATAATGCATCATCCCGAAACTAACTCATTAGTCACATTGCTTGCAAGGCTTATAGTGATGTGCATTGATACGTCTCCAACGTATCTATAATTTTTGATTGCTCCATGCTACTTTATCTACTGTTTTTGAGGCAATATTGGGCTTTATTATCCACTTTTATATTATTTTTGGGACTAACCTATTAACCGGAGGCCCAGCCCAAATTTGCTGTTTTATGCCTATTTCAGTGTTTCGAGGAAAAGGAATATCAGACGGAGTCAAAACGGAACTAAATCAACTTGAGAAGTTATTTTTGGAAGGAAACCCACCTGATGGACTTGGACTCCACGTCAGAAGATACGGGAGGTGCTCACGAGGGTGGGGCGCGCGCCCCCTGCCTCGTGGGGCCCCCGTAGCTCCACCGACGTACTCCTTTCACCCATATATACCTACGTACCCTAAAACTTCCAGGACAGAAGATAGATCGGGAGTTCCGCCGCCGCAAGCCTCTAGAACCACCAAAAATCAATCGGGACCCCTTTTCGGTACCCTGCCGGAGGGGGGATCCATCTTCGGTGGCCATATTCATCATCCCGGCGCTCTCCATGACGAGGAGGGAGTGGTTCACCCTCGGGGCTGAGGGTATGTACCAGTAACTATGTGTTTGATCTCTCTCTCTCTCTCTCTCTCGTATTCTTCTATGGCACGATCTTGATGTATCCCGAGCTTTGCTATTATAGTTGGATATTATGATGTTTCTCCCCCTCTACTCTCTTGTGATGAATTGAGTTTCCCCTTTGAAGTTATCTTATCGGATTGAGTCTTTTATGAACACTTGATGTATGTCTTGCCGTGATTATCTGTGGTGACAATGGGATATCATGTGCCACTTGATGTATGTTTTGGTGATCAACTTGTGGGTTTCGTGACAATTCGGAACCTATGCATAGGGGTTGGCACACGTTCTTTACTCTCCGGTAGTAGCTTTGGGGCACTACTTGAAGTACTTTTATTTGGTTGGATGAATCTGATATTGTGTGATGCATATCGTATAATCATGCCCACAGATACTTGAGGTGACAATGGAGTATCTAGGTGACATTAGGGTTTTGGTTGATTTGTATCTTAAGGTGTTATTCTAGTACGAACTCTTTTATAGATTGATCCGAAAGAATAACTTTGTGGTGGTTTCGTACCCGACCATAATCTCTACGTTTGTTCTCCGCTATTAGTGGCTTCGGAGTGACTCTTTGTTGCATGTTGAGGGCTTGTTATATGATCTATCTATGTTATTATTGTTGAGAGAACTTGCACTAGTGAAAGTATGAACCGTAGGCCTTGTTCCCTATCATTGCAATACCGTTTACGCTCACTTTTACCACTTGTTACCTTGCTGTTTTTATATTTTCAGATTATGAAAACCTATATCTACCATCCATACTGCACTTGTATCACCATCTCTTCGCCGAACTAGTGCACCTATACAATTTGCTATTGTATTGGGTGTGTTGAGGACACAAGAGACTTTTTGTTATTTGGTTGCAGGGTTGTTTGAGAGAGACCATCTTCCTCCTACGCCTCTCATGGATTGATAAACCTTAGGTCATCCACTTGAGGGAAATTTGCTCTTGTCCTACAAACCTGTGCACTTAGTGCCCAACAACGTCTACAAGAAGAAGGTTGTGTAGTAGACATCAAGCTCTTTTTCCGGCGCCGTTGCGGGGAGGCTAGGTTAGTGTAGGTATATCTTTAGATCTTGCAATCTAATCTTTTTGTTTCTTGTTTTAGCACTAGTTAGTCTATAAAATAAAACTACCAAAAAAATGGAATTGAGTTTGTCTCCTACGCTTCATCTTTTTAATATCTTTCGTGAGTATGATGGAAAGGAAAATTGTGCCCAAGTTTTAGAAGAAGAATGCATTAAATTGTTTGGCACTAAATCTTTGAATGATGAGCATGATTGCAATTTTTTAGTATGAATTCCTTGAATATCTGTGATGCTAATGATATGCAAAGCCACAAGCTTGGGGAAGCTATGTTTGATGAAGATGATATTTTTTGTCCCCCAAGCTTTGATGAGCAATTTACTATGATGAAAGCATGCCTCCTATCTATGATGATTATTGTGATGACACGTATGCTTTAAAGAATAACAATAATCATGGAACTTCTCATCTTGATGTTAATTCTCAATGATATGATAGTTATTTTGTTGATTTGCTCCCACTATTGTTGAAGAGAATAAATTTGCTTATGTGGAGAGTAGTAGAATTTCAATGCAAGTAGATCATGAAAAGAATGATTTAGGTGCTGGTTATATTTTTGAATTCATTCATGATGCTACTGAAAATTATTATGAGGGAGGAATATATGCTTGTAGGAATTGCAATAATATCAAGTTTCCTCTCTATGTGCTTAAAGTTTTGAAGTTATGCTTGTTTTACCTTCCTATGCAAGTTGGTTATTGTTTCCATAAGTTGTTTGCTCAAAAAATCCCTATGCATAGGAAGTGGGTTTGACTTAAATGTGCTATTCATATGCTACATGATGCTCGCATTATGTTTCAATTCTTATCTTTTATGTGAGCATCATTGTAATCATAATGCCTAGCTAGGGGCGTTAAACGATAGCGCTTGTTGGGACGCAACCCAATTTTATTTTAGTTTCTTGCTTTTTGGTTCTGTTTAGGAATAAAAAATCTATCTAGCCTATGGTTAGATGTGGTTTTATGTTTTAATTAGTGTTTGTGCCACGTAGAACCTTTGGGAAGACTTGGGTGAAGTCTTTATGATCATGCTGTAAAAAACAGAAACTTTAGCGCTCACGAGATTAGCTTCAACTTTTTACTGGAGAGTGATATTTAGTTGATTCTTTTTGAAGATGATTACTAGACAAATTCCTCAGGTCCAACAATTTATTTTAGAATTTTTGGAGTTCCATAAGTTCACGTTAGTTACAGATTACTACAGACTGTTCTGTTTTTGACAGATTCTGTTTTTCATTGTGTTGTTTGCTTATTTTGATGAATCTATGGCTAGTAAAATAGTTTATGATCCATAGAGAAGTTGGAATAAAGTAGTTTTAACACCAATATAAATAAATAATGAGTTCATTACAGTACTTGAAAGTAGTCTTTTGTTTTCTTTCTCTAACGGAGCTCACGAGATTTCTATTGAGTTTTGTGTTGTGAAGTTTTCAAGTTTTGGGTGAATTCTTTTGATGGATTATGGAACAAGGAGTGGCAAGAGCCTAAGCTTGGTTATGCCCATGGCACCCCCAAGATAATCCAAGGACACCAAAAAGTCAAAGATTGGGGATGCCGGAAGGCATCCCCTCTTTCGTCTACTTCCATCGGTAATTTACTTGGAGCTATATTTTTATTCACCAACATGATATGTGTTTTGCTTGGAGCGTCTTGTATTATTTGAGTATTTGCTTGTTAGTTACCACAACCATCCTTGCTGTACACACCTTTTGAGAGAGCCATATATGAATTGAAATTTGATAGAATACTCTATATGCTTCACTTATATCTTTTGAGCTTGATAGTTTGCTCATAGTGCTTCACTTATATCTTTTGAGCGTGATAATTTTTGCTCTAGTGCTTCACTTAGATCTTTTAGAGCATGGTGGTGGATTTGTTTTAAAGAAACTTGATCTCTCATGCTTCACTTAGATTATTTTGAGAGTCGTTAATAGCATGGTAATTTGCTTAATGTTAATATACTTGGTGTTCAAGATATGTGAAACTTTCTGTTGAGTTCGTTGAATACTAAGATAAGTTTGATGCTTGATAATTGTTTTGAGATATGGAGGTGATAATATCAAAGTCATGCTAGTTGAGTAGTTGTGAATTTGAGAAATGCTTGTGTTGAAGTTAGTAAATCCCGTAGCATGCACGTATGGTTAAAGTTGTGTAACAAATTTGAAACATGAAGTGTACCTGGCTTGTGCATCCTTATGAGTGGAGGCCGGGGACGAGCGATGGTCTTTTCCTACCAATCTTGCATTATCGAGAGGGCCCAGAGATACCTCTCCGATACACGGAGTGACAAATCCTAATCTCGATCTATGCCAACTCAACAAACACCTTCGGAGAAACCTGTAGAGCATCTTTACAATCACCCAATTACATTGTGACGTTTGATAGCACACAAGGTGTTCCTCCGGTATTTGGGAGTTGCATAATCTCATAGTCAGAGGAATATGTATAAGTCATGAAGAAAGCAATAGCAATAAAACTAAATGATCATTATGCTAAGCTAACGTATGGGTCTTGTCCATCACATCATTCTATAATGATGTGATTGTAGAAACATGCGGTACGCTATGCTAGCGCCAATTGAAATTTTCTACCGCGCACCCAACATCATGCTGCTGGAAATAGATCATGGGATCGGGTTTACCACTAGACGCGCAGTCACCGCAGCGGAAGTGGAGTTGGTGATGCGTGTAGACGATCTCCCGAGCCGTCTCCTCCTCGCGTCGTCGATCTCCCGCGAACAATGAAGACCAGTGAACGGTGATCTCCCGCGAACGACGCCTCACGGTTCCCTCGAACGGTTCGTCCAAGCACCGCAGATGCAATGCCTCCAATGTATCCACACGTGCGGGGTGCAGCGGTGGGCGGCGGACTGCTAGGTCCGGTCGCACGTCATGGGCGTGGGGAGGGGCGACGGCTATCGAGGGTTGAATCAAGATTTACCCTAAGTGGTGCGCCCAGTCCCCTCTATATAGACCTATGAGGTGGGCTCAACACTTGATCCCACTAGGAGTCTACGTACATTTTCCACTCGGATCCAATCCGAATGGGCTGCAGCCCCTTAAGTGTGCGACCCTATAGGTTCACGTACGAAAGGACACAACCAAGTCGATAGTTGGTAGCGGCTCCTAGCAGAACATGCCAACTCCCATGTGTGCGTAAATTCGTTTGGCGAACCTCAACAATGTGTCATATGCAACATTCCTTTTGCCTCACGATATTTGTTGTCGATCTCAAGGCAAGTACTTGTCACCCTTGTGATAGCTCGACCTCTCTTCTCGAAACTGTGATACAGATTCCCGAACTAGGTTAACACTTAACCCAAGTCGCATGGCGATGCTTTCTGAATCTGATCACTCGAGACGGCCCAGAGAATATCTCTCCAAATAGGAGGGGCAAATCCCATCTTGGTCAACCATGTCTCGCGGCATGTCTCACGACTCACCCGAAAGCTACCTTTATAACTACCCAGTTATGGAGTAGCGTTTGATATACCCTAAGTGATTCGATCCTCATCCCGAGAACATGTGAGGACATCAGGTCTAGGACATGGCATAGACATTGTACTTGAGACTAACAGATGACAATCTCTCGATGCGTCTCAATGTGGGTCTTACCGACTCGGTGATCTCCGTACCCGAGTCCATACTATCGGTCTAGCATCTCCATGCACATGACTTGTGAAACATAGTCATCAACTGAGTCGTATACTAGTCAAGGATATGTGTCCGCATAACCTTATCAACTAGGGACCATTAAAACAATCATCATACAATACATAGTTCCATAAACAAGTCACATACTTATTGATATATATCATTGATGATGTTCAAGGAAAATACAAAGGACTCATGAATACATATGGAAATATCATCATCACATGATTGCCTCTAGGGCATAACTCCAACAGTCTCCCACTTCCATTAGAGTCAATCATTTAGGCATCTTATGCCCATGGAGATCATGTGCGCCTCATGCTTCGGCCGTGGGAGAGGCTTCGTCAATGGATCAGCAACATTTGCATCCATGTGTGCCTTGCATATGTTTACATCACCTTTTTTGACAATGTCGCGAATAAGGTTAAAACGCCTGAGTATGTGCTTGGTTTTATGATGGTTTCGTGGTTCCTTGACTTGCGCAATGGCACCACTATTATCACGATAGAGGTCAATGGCTTAGACGCGCCCTCAACCACACCAAGATCAGAAATGAAATTCTTCACCCAAACACCTTCTTTTGCAGCTTTAGAAGCCATAATGTACTCAGCCTCTGTTGTAGTATGAGCTACCGTATCTTGCTTGGAGCTCCTCCAGCTCACTGCTCCTCCGTTCAGAATGAACACAAACCTAGATTGCGATCGGCTATCATCCCTATCGGTTTGGAAACTAGCATCGGTGTAACTCTTTACAACGAGCTCATCCTCACCTCCATAAACCAGGAACATATCCTTAGTCCTTCTCAAATACTTAAGGATATTCTTAACTGATGTCCAGTGACTCTCACCTAGATCATCCTGGTATCTTCCCACAATGCTGAGAGCAAAGCTAACATCGGGACAAGTACATACCATAGCATACATGATGGACCCAACAGCCAAAGCATACGGAATCCCATCCATGCGTCTTCGCTCATCAGGAGTCGAAGGACTCTGAGTCTTGCTAAGACTAATGCCATGTAACATGGGCAAGAAACCCTTCTTGGCATCTAGCATGTTGAACCGCTTCAACACCTTGTCAATATATGCACTCTGGCTTCACTACAAAAAAAAAGACACATCCGTGACATTTTGGGCCGAACGATTTTTTTCTGTCATACATATGACACTTCTATGACGATAATTGTGACAAAACCCGGTATCATCATAGATGTGGTGGGCTCCTACTTCTATGACAAAAATACATGACAGAAAATGGGCTTTTCGTCTGGGCGAGGCGGAGACGGCTGCATGACATTCTTTGGGCCGTCCATGACGGAAAAACCATGGTAGAAGCGAGGCGAGGAAAATTTCGGGAGTTGCGCACGGTGGAGGTCGGAGCGAGCGATGCTGCTTTCTCGTACACGCACGCTGCTGCGTGTGCGAGGCATTGGCTCTAATCGAACCCGAAGCGAGGCGTTGGGCTCTAATCGAACCCAAGCTGACAGACCGCAGTTACGCTACATCGAACTCGAGCGATCGATCGATGGTCGTTAATCGAACCCGATCAAGCGATTCGCCGCTCTGCTGCTAATCGAAGCCGATCGATGCTGCCTGCAGGATGAGCGATTGGCGTTGCGGGGGTGGGGGGGTGGGGGGGTGGATGAACAGTGAGTGGTGGCGTTGCCTCTGGATGAACATGACCCCGTGGTGTGGTGGAGGGCTGGATGAACAATAGACGGTGGAGGGGTGCCCGTGGAGGGGTGGTTGAACAGGACCCCTTGGTGTGGAGGGCTGGATGAATAGTAGACGATGGAGGGGTGGTTGAATAGTAGCCGGTGGAGTAGCGCGCGGTGGAGGCTGGATGAACAGGAGCCCGTGGAGGCTGGAGGACGTCGACGGTGGAGATGAACAGTATCCAGTGGAGTCCCGTTTTGCGGTACGCCACACCCCTCCCGATGAACAGGATCCCCGTTTCGACCATAGCGCTCCAACACATGTCCGTTTCGTCCGTTTTGCGGTACGCCACACCCCTCCACCCCCGTTTCTATCGTAGGAGGCCCGTTTCGTCCGTTTTGCGGTATGCCACACCCCTCCCGATCAACATGACCCCCGTTTCGACCGTAGGAGGTCCGTTTCCTCCGTTTTGCGGTACGCCACACCCCTCCCGATCAACAGGACCCCGTTCCGAACGTAGGAGGTATGTTTCCTCTGTTGTGCGGTACGCCATGCCTCGTTTCCATCTCTTGTTCCGTCCAAGCCCTCCCGATGAACATGACCACGCATTCCGTTCCGACCCAGCCGGTTGGCTCCCACGCATTCAGTTGCCTCCCGATGAACACGACGCGTTCCGTTGCCTCCCCATGAACACGACGCACTCCGTTTCCTCCCCATGAACACGATGACGACGCTGTTTCCCCGTTCTGACCCAGCCATGTACACGACCCTGGCTGTACGTATGCGCGAGTAGGTGCTCGAGACCCCGCCCGTATGTACACATACGTGGCCGTATTTTCTTTCTTTCACCCTGGCCGCTGTACGTACGTGTACATGCTACGTGCGCGCCTCTACTACGACACGTGTGCGCCTCTACAACGACCAGTATGTACGTACACCTTCGCGACCAGAATGACAACGCTACGTACGCTTCGACCAGGTGGGTCCTGACTGTCAGGCACTTCCTTGCGTGCGAAGATGTAGCTGGTGCGTCCCCGGTCGAGGGGCGAATCGTTTTTTTGCCCGGATGCACTTCCTTGCGTGCGAAGATGTAGCTGGTGGGTCCCAGCAGTCAGGGGGGCGAATCGTTTTGTTTTTTTTGCCCGGACGCACTTCCTTGCGTGCGAAGGTGTAGCTGGTGGGTCCCAGCAGTCAGGGGGGAAACATTTTTTTTCGCGAAATACGGTGGCCCGTCCGGTGGGTCCCCGCTGTCAGGTGGAGGAATAATTATTTTGCGCGTAATAAGGAGGCACTTCCTTGCTGCGGTCGTGGACCCAGCTGTCTGCGTACTCTTCCGATGGAAGTCGGTCGTTAACCACATTGACCATGCCGAGAGCACCACAGCGGTGGACGACGGCGAGGCCTAGGAACGGGACGACACGGAGGCAGGGAAGACTCGACAGTTTTTTCAAGACGCTGGAGGGGAGAATCTGCACGAGGGTTTCTTGGTTCGTCTGCCGTCGCCGGAGAATAATAGCAGTGTGGGTGAGTAGAGGGATGGCTAGGCCAACGATGGGAATCTGATGGGGCGGTGAGGCTGCTTGGCAAGCATAGCCGGCCGCGGGGAGGAGGGAGCAGGCAGTCCCGCCGGCACTTGCTTGAGTGGCTGGAGCAGGAAGAGCAGAGATTGAAGAAGCACGACGGCCGTTGGTTGGCCATCCAACGATCCTTTGCTTGTCGTCAACCTTTTAGGAAAGCCTCAAATCTGTGGAAAACGCATAAAACCCATCTGCCATTATTTCTAATAATTTACAGCCCATTTTCTAATTCTTACGGTTTTTGGAGCCCATATTCTTTTGTTAGCATTACAGCCCATATTGTGGCCACGGTTAAAAATTATATGAAACTTTGCATATTTCGGTGTGGTCCGAACTGTTTTTAATCCCGAAATTTCGACTCACATTCAAACTGATTTTAAAAATAAATGTATATCAATATAAAATCCAACAAATTCTCGACGCATAAAAATTAATGTAATTTAAAATCTCGAAATGAAAAAAAGATATTTGAAATTAATTGCCGGTTTGATGTGTTTTTAAAATGTACAACCCATTTCTCATTATTGATGGGCCATTTTCTCGGCCAGCCGAATGAAAGCTCTCCTCGTCTTGAAAGATTTGCAGCCCAACAGGCTTGACAAAGCGACTTACTTGGCAAATCGCAAAAAAACTGGGATGTGGCCGTGGACCCGGTATCGGCCTCTCCACGTCTGATATTCTTCGATGGAATTCGGTCATTAACCACATTGACCACGCCGCGCCGGGAGCACCACGGCGGTGGACGACGGCGAGGCCTAGGAAGGGGACGACGCGGAGCCGGGGAAGACGCGGCAGTGGATGCCCACGCGGAGAGGAGTACGAGGGTTCACTGGTTCGGCTGCGGTGTGAGGCTGTCGTCGCCGTAGGGCCTGGCTAGCGGTGGGAGTAGTAGGGGGCGATGAGGCCTCAACGGCAGCACAGCCGGCCACTGGAGGCAGGAGCAGGCGGTCTCCCCGGTGCTGGTTTGGGCGGCTGGTGCAAGAAGAGCAGCGATTGAAGAAGTAGCAGGACCGTTCGATTCAAATCCAACAGTTACTGCTGCTAGAATCGTTTGTTGACGAAGTTGACAAGCCCTGTGTACGCGTCAACGTAGTAGGCCCACAGGTCAGCCTCCTAACCGGTGCGCCCCAGATGTCAGTGGGAGGAATCATTTTTTTCGCGTAATAAGGAGGCAGTTGATTGCGTGCGGCTAGGCCAGCGGAGGGAGTAGGGTGGGCTAGGGAAGCCTGTGCGGCATCACAGCGGGCCACAAGAGGAGGGAGCAGGCAGTCCCGTCGGCGCTAGTTTAGGCGGCTGGAGCGGGAAAATCAGAGATTGAAGAAGCACGTCGGTCATTGGATGGACATCCAACAGTCACTGCTGCTAGAATCGTGTGTTCACTAACAAAGCCTTGCGTAAACAAGTCAGCCATTTGCTATTATTTTTATAAATTTTACTAATTTTTTAATTCATATGGAATTTATTGCAGCCCGTTTTCCATTTTTAGAATTGCTGGCCATTTTTCGTCAAGATTACCAGGGTCAAAAAATTAACTAAATATGTGGGAAATTTTGAAAATTCGCAAATTTTTGCTAGGGAACGAAATATTCTTAATCCAAAAATTAATAGCCATAATTTAAAAATAAATTAGTACTATGTCATGTTAAATCCAATGAAATACGTATAAGATATCAGTGAAGAAGAAGAAAAAAACTAATATCCCATTTGCTATAATTTTTTTGGAATTTTCAATCCCTTTTGATATTACTTTTAACAGACATTGACCATACTCTTTGGCCAGGACGGAATGCATCCCTCCTCGTCTTGAAAGATTTGCAGCCAATGGTCGGAGAAAACAAATAGGCCTAGCTTGGGTATTCTTCAAAAAGAAATACTGGGCTACCTATTTTCACATAGATCTGGTGCATGAGCATTTAGCTTTATTTATTTATTTACTTATTTATGTTTAGGGGACCATGAGCATGTACCTTGGCCGGATTCATGTGAGAGCCTCCCTTCCGGTTAATTATGGGCTTCTCTATTGGGCCTTCATCAGTGGGCTGCATCTTATCAACAAGTGGAAAATGTGTTCCGTACGAAAAATAGTATGAGCTACGTACGGTACGGGGCACTAAAGGATCGAACCGTGCAAGGACTTCCAAAACATTGTGTTTGTCGTTCTAACAACACATTTATTCAACCAACAGATGAAATATACTACTGATTGTACATTAAAAACAGAAGCAACAGCAACCAGGGCTGGGGGTGCAACAGAAGTAGTAAGCAGGCCAGAAGAGTGAAGACGTGGCTCTCTCTTCCAAACCAAACATTAGCCATCATTACAAAAGGGCTACCAAAAAAGAACAAGTGTATGCGCCAAACTAAATAAAGATCCTACTATACGAAGTGTACGCATCTAACTAACAGGCTCAGTTAGACGTTACTATTTATTAAGCTGTGGAGATTGGCTGACGGTTTGAACCAGATGGGTGCCTGACGGGGTAAACTCCAGCCAGCAGGTCGAAGTCTGATACTTGCGACCCTCTCTCCTACTTTGGGCTGCAGGCGTGGCGGCACATATCGGGGTATGGTGCATGCGAGAGGCGCATGGTACGTTGTGTACACACAATTTTGCTCGATGAACGAAACCGGCGCTGCCATCATGATCATTGCCGTCGGTTATCTCCTAGTTAATCGATAATTCAGTCGACAAGCGAGAGCGTGCACCAAGGCTACTTACCAGCCTCCAGTCAAAAATTCCTGAAGGCCCAGAGAAGCTGGGATCCTGCTCAAAGACATTGCGGTGACTGTGATTGTATTCCGCGAAATAACACGTCCGGTATGTGCGAATGATCATCAATCTTTCGCCATTGTCTGATAGAGCCAGGAACCACCTGCAACTGCCATGCCGCTTTTCTTTGAAAGGTTCTGGGATTAGGAAGGGTAGGGACACCAAAGTGCCTACAACATCATATCAAGTTGAGTCACATAAAAAGGGCTCTTGATTTAGTCAATCTTAAGAACAGCATGTTATGAGCATGAATATTTTTTCAGTAAATGTTGATGATAATATAAGCAAGCCATCATGATATCATAGGAAAGTAACATTCTTTGTAACAGCCATTTGTAGCGATGACTGGAGTAGGCCAGCAATACGTCTAGCCATAGAAGGAGTCGACGGCGTAAATGAAGCCCTTGTGTTCAATGGCATCAAAGAACCATGGAGGATGTATGATCCTGCGATGGACGTGCAGATTTATCCACTTACCGCGATGACTGTCGGATAGGCGAGACCGCGATTGAAGAACGCATAATTAGCACGAAGTCTTTATAATTCGCAGATCTTGTGGGCACTTGGCAGATTACAACCTTGAGCAAATCAAACTTGGTATCATGTTGGCTCCGTAAGATTCCGAGTATTACGGGCGCGGTGCCAAAGCAATGCAGTGTTAATCGAAGGAAGGGGATCAATCGCCGGTGTAGACCTCCACGAGCATCCAGCTGCCGCGACCATCGACGAGCACCATCCAAGACGTGTTCATGCCGACCCAGTACATACCGTTAATGTAGCTGAGGCTGACGGGGATCGGATCGCAGTGAAGGGGGTTGATGCTCGCCACCCTACGATCGTTATGCTGCGTGACATGCCGTTTCTGAAGATCAGGCGGCATCAGCAAGCAAGGAGCTGGCTTAAAAAGCTCCGGCCTGAGGGCTTTGAGTAAACGATACAGCCCCGACGAGCACGCGGCGAGCGGCATGGTACTGAGATTGTCCACACGCGAAACAATGAGCTTGATTACCTCTGTGGGGATCAAATTCCAGCCACTCTTTCGGCGGACGCTGCATGGTTCTGCAATTCTTAGTGCTTGGGTTTCAGACGAGGGGGGGAGGCGCCTTAGCGGGGATGGAAGCTTGGACGAGATTATGTGCGGACAAAGATGGAGAAGCAAATATGTGCTGCGGGAAGTGGACAGGTGATGATGACTACAGAACGCCACTTGACTTACGAGACACATACCAGCAGCGTAGGGTCATATCGATGCCAGACAACTTGCTTGTGTGATCACAATACTGGTACTCCCTATAGTACCTACTACAGTACTATGCCCTAGCTTGCTAGAGTAGAGTAGTAGAGTAGGACTCTGCTCTACTACTAGCACCAGAGGAGTAGTATATTCTTATCTAAAATAGTTACAAACTTCAATGCCCGAGCGTGGAACGACTACGAAATGTGCTCAAAGACCGTGTCTACATGGTGTTTGGACTTATATGCAAAAAAATAGCAAGATGCCCGTGCATTGCACGGCACACCATCATCACCAACTCGGTTTTTTCTCTACTCCTACTCCTATAAAAGACTCGGTTGGTGATGATGGAGCTGAGGAGGCGTGTTCAGCCGGGCGTGCAGCGGACGCGCAACACTCTTCGATTTGTTATAAAAAACAAAGAAGAGTAGTAGAGATAGAGACATAGGGAGGAGCACGAGGTTGTGGGAGATAAGGATGAACGAGGCAAGGCCTGATCTGTAAATGTGGAGAGAGGTGCGGGTATCTTTTTTAAAATTGTCATAGTTGGCTTTCTATCCGTCAGATATAGATCGGACGGTCTATATTACAAGATGGCAGGCATACCATCATCACCAACTCGGTTTTTTATAAGAGTAGATATATATAGATATAGACAGATAGAGACTAGGGAGTACTAGTAAGGACACCATCTCTTGCTTCGTGTGCTACTCCTGCGCTCCATTCGGTGACATAGCGTCCCCTTGACCACCCTCCTGCGCTCCATTCAAGTGGTATTTGTTGAAATCTGGGGAGCGCACTCTCGCGATTGCTGGCAGCCACAACTTCACCGACAATGACTTCTTCCCCGACCTCGGCAACCTCTTCCTCAATGACATGGGTGACAACCTCAACGCCAACGATGCTGCTCCCGTTGCACCGTATGTGTTTCTGTCCTTCCTGTTCGAAATCATGGTAGAATTCATGTTTCTACTCTGTATCCTACTACTATGCTAGTCCACATGATTAGTTTCATCTCTGTAATAGCCGTCATGATTTCTTCTCTGCTTATTCGGATTAAATCTCGTAGTAACTTGCTCATATATTAAACTGGCGCAACGTCCCCTACAGCCACTCCCGTTTCATGGACGGCCTGGTCGATGCCTCCAAGGAGACCTTCGTCCACTGCTATGAGTGCCCGATGCCGTTTGTGGCTCGCCCGGCGGACATGGTGCATCACCTCACGGGTGCGTGCAGCGGTCACTGCTGGCCCTTGGTGGAGAACATCAAGTACGACACGTGCTACCGGTTCACCGTGCCGGAGTCGCTGGAGGATCACCGCCTCCTGCTAGTCTCAGAGGAGGACGGCAGCGTCTTCCTCTTGATCGTGGGCACCGGCGAGGCCCGCGTAGGCCGCCGCCCCATCTCTGTAACGTGCGCCAGGGGCGTCGCCGCTGACGCTGACACTGACACGAGGCAGATGTATGGGTGAGTGGTCACTGTTACTACCCCTCCGGGTCGCGTGGGCGGCGACACCGGCCTCATCGGACGGACTTGGACTCTGGGGAGCTGGGACTATCCCGCTAATGTGGACTTGGAAAACCCATGGCATCCTTTACCCACCGACGCGGTGCACGGGGACTCCAAGGAGGTTCACCTGGACATACGCATTATCAAGTGCACTTAGAAAACATGTAGTGTGTGTGGGCGCTTATGGCCCGTGCCTTTGCCGATTTTGATTCTGTAAGCTTGTCGTTAAAATTGAGTGGCTTTCGCTGCAGTCCTTCCTTTAAACTGCTCCTCTCAGTGAGCTGATGTAAGACACTTTGGGTTTCATTTGATAATGGAACCGGGGAGGAGCCTCCCTGTTCTTCTAAAAAAATTACGCATTATCAAGTTAAATGTTGATAATTAGTTTTCACACAATGTAATCCGCTGTCTAAGCATGTGGAGACTTCCATGCAGGATCTTGCTCTATTGGAGTATCGTGCATGAATAAAAGTGTATCCGTTTATGGTTTAGTCTAGAATCTTCCATGTATGAATTTTTACTACAGTACTGGTGAAAGACTTATGATGAACCATTTCTTACATCTCCTCTGCCCCCTTGCAAGTCATCATGATTTAATCCCTCCGTCTAGGTGTATAAGGGCATGGTTAATATTACTTAATAGTATAGCCAACTATTGACTATAAGAAAGTGCCATGTCATCTGTAGCCAACATGTATAACAATCGATACTCAAAAACTAATTCTTAAAGACAATTTCTTGCAAAGCACAATACGTGTTATTTCTTCACAAGTTTTGGATGCAGGTTGAACAGTTGAACGCTTTTGTTTGCAAAAGATACCTTTTTATCTATTTCACCCGGACGTTTGTGAGCTCTAGAGATGAGATAATATCCGAAGAAACCTATCGATACCCGTTACGCATGAGATGTCAAAATAAACAACTCCCCGATCAATGCATTTCACTCTTGATTGCAGCATACGGGCACCTTACTACTATAGATTAGTACGACCAAAAATTGAACTAACATTATATATAGTACGATAAATACTGATGCATGTCACAAATTTATATCATTCAAAACTATGTTCAAATACGAATCCAACGATATAGTTTTTGTTGACATGCACTAACATTTTGTCAGTTAAATCTTCAGTCAAATTCAATAGGGGACTAATAAACCACGACCGATGTAGTACAAGTGTAGAGGGCAGCGCTGGACGGGAGTCTCACCTCTCACCCCGCTCATGGCGCGGCAGTAAAGCCGTCATATAACAAAACACAACCACTCCTAGTAATAAGTGGCCTGGTAAAATAAACGGACAAGCAACCATCACATCCCTCTGTCTTTTTTGCATTTCATCTCTCTGCATTTACTTTCTCCGGTTCATCTTGCACACTTGATGCCTAGCTACTACTCCTAGGGCTAGTTCTTTTGGCGGCTTCCCCAGCTTTTCCCACAAGACAAGTCACAGTGGAGAGTAAAAATAAGGCGCCTCACTCATTTATTTCGGCTTCTAAACTACTACTCCGTCCTGGTTTATTCCTCACCATTGTAATTTGTGCTAAATTTTGACCAAAGATTTAGCAAATAAACATTAACGTTTCTCGTTTTCTCCTCCTCCTTGGTCACGGTGCACAGATTAAGATGACTTACTCACCTAGACGGATGGAGTAGTGCATGTGACATGCACTAACATTTCATTAGTTAAATTTATGATCAAAATTTGACACAGATTACAATGGGGACCAATAAACCAGACGGAGGTAGTAGTTATGGGATTACTAATCTAGAAGCCTAAAAGAACTGGCCCTGGTACTCCTACTAGTAGTAGTACTCAAGTTGGAATTCCAATTGCACGGCACAACTTATTACATAAAATAATTTGATCTGAGGTGTAGGAAGCGGTTTGGGAATTTGCATGCCTTTCCAACGAGTGAGATACTCCATTACAAAATCTGTTGAGAAATAACGACAGAGAAGGAAGCTAAAGTAAACAATCAAGCGAGCATTTTTGCATTTGTTTTGCATTGAATCGTTTCACAAGCTTGACTAGTGCTGTTTTTCTACTTTTACAAAAACCGCATCGTAATGTTAAAACGTGCATTTGCACGTACATAAGTAATAGTAGTACTCCCTCCGTCTAGGTGTACAATTCTTCCCTCCTTGGTCACGGTGCACAACCAAAGATGACTTATTGACCTGGACGGAGGGAGTAGCACAGTCTGCAGGCATATATCGAGAGAGACGTGTAGTGCGATAATATATAGTAAAGTTTGTGCTATATGCACGTACTTGCAAAATGCATACGAATACACGAGGTTTCCAAACTTTCCCTTTTACATACTTAATTAAGGGGCGCTAAAAATTCCTGAGCGTTAAGGATTTATCATTTGAGTCCCAAAACTAATGACATCGCCTTACGAAACAAAAATTATACTCCTCCTAAAAGCCACGGCGCTCACAGGAGCGCTTGCGGCGCGCCACGTGTGCCCTGGTGCACGGTCGTTTCCCAGCGCGCCGACACAACGCCTCTTCCTCAGCCTCGCAACTCGCAGGTGCTGATTGGCGGCTTGCTGGCGAGCGAGAGTGGTCTCACCGGTGTGGTGATCCGGCGCCAACAAGTACTCCGCCTTGCTGGAAGCGTGCACCCGGTCCACGTACCGCCAAGCGTAGATGAGGCGCTTGGGCCCGAGTGCACTCAGGGCGTCGGCACGGGCGTCCTCCGCCACCCTCACGGCCCTCGCCACGAATATACGCCAAAGAGCCAATTGCCTGACTCTCGGACGCGACATAGGCCTCCCGGGCAGCTTGTTCATGATGCGCTTCTCTTCCTCGGCCTTCTTCTCCGCCTCTATTTTGGCGCGTTCTGCTGGAGGCAAAGCCTCCCACAAGGCAACATCCATTTCTTTCCAAAGCTCCTCAAGGCTGGGGGGCTCGGCGGGCGGCGCGGCGTTCTCCTCGTAGCAGGGAGCTGACGCGTCCTCCGACGCGCGTGCTGGCGATATTGGGAACACCGACGCGTCCACCTCGACGCGTCGCGGAGAGGAGCGGAACACCGACGCATCCTCCTCGACTAGTGGTGGCGAGGAACGGAACGGCGACGCATCGCTTCCCGGCGAGAAGCGGAACACTGACGCGTCCTCCTAGACTAGTGGCGGCGAGGAACGGAACGGCGACGCGTCGCTTCGCGGCGAGGAGCGGAACACCGACACGTCCTCCTCGACTAGTGGCGGCGAGGAACGGAACGGCGACGCGTGACCGTCCGCGCGGTGCAGTGAGGGGCTCCTAGGGCTTGGGAGGGGCGATGCCATGGTGGTCGACGTTAGAGGGAGGGGGAGGAGATAGCGATGAATGTGAACGTGAGGGGGAGGAGATAGCGATGTCGTGGGAGGCACATTATTTATAGTGAGCAATGGCACACCTACGTAAGATATGGACTAAGCTGCACCGACTTAACTGCAGGTTCAGTTGCATCACTGACATGTGGGCCGAACACCTGTTGGGTCCATATGTCAGTGACCCAATGCACCTGCAGTTAAGTAACAACTACGTGGGCATATTTGTTGGTGTAAATTACGGGGGAGCGAAGGGGTGGAAATATTGCTGGTCACAACGGATTGGACGGCGTGGGGGAGAGTCATGCATGCAGATTTTTCACCTTTGGGTGGAGTGGTGGGATCGCGGAGGGAGAAGGAGAGTTTGGCAGGCATATTTTTCCACACATGGAGAGGAAAAGATTTGGAGACAAACGGGCTTCCTATTTGGTATGGGGAGCAGTGCATAATAAGTCATCTTGCATGCCGGGCTAGGTATAGTCTCAAGTCATTAAAAACATACACGCCCCACACATGTTCATATTTCAAGGTGCACTAAATTATTGCATGCGATGATTAAGGCTGGCCATAGTGGTGGTATCTTAGCTGGTATCATGCACACGGGAATACTAGCAAACATGCTGATGTGGCAAAGAATTAAAGTAGAGAGGGGGTTAGAGTAACTAGTGTTCATGCATGCATTGATAAACACATTTTTGTGTGAAGAACGACAGCACTAGTTGAGTACTTTTGCAGACTTCAAAAACTATTCCACCGCCTCTACTATCTTGCTAAGAGTAGGTGAAATTTTTGAATCGAGCCCTTTAAACTACAAGGGAGGTAGTGGTACTCTAATAGCTAACCTTGTTGTGATGACAAGATAGGACATGGCACGCACCTGGACGGAGGAACTAGTCTGCATTGTGCATTTAAGTTTTGTCTGAAGTCAATGTACCTCTACTTTCACGGACTTATAGAAAAATGTATCAACATTCACAATGTCAAATCAATATTTTTACACTCATTATAAAGCGTAGTTCTTATACTCATTATAATCAGATTGTAGATATTGATATTTTTAGTATAAATTTGGTCGTGGGATTTCATTGATGCCTGTCAAAGCGTGGAGGAAGCGGAGCTTAGGGCTTGCATTGCCAGTCTCTACATAGGTATTTCTCTTCATAATCCTGTAATTTTAGTGACTGATTGCGCTTTTGTGGTAGCGTCTCTTGCATCAGGGGACTATGACAGGTCTGCTATGTGTGACCTGAAGATGAAAGTGTTGAGCATCTCGAAGTTGATCAACAATCTTCAATTGTCAAAGATTAGCCGTTCGGCCAATAAGGTGGCACACTTAATCGCTAAGTATAGCTTTGACAAAAGATTAGATGGTATTCTTGTAAATAACGTGCATACATGTGGTGAATATTGTATCGAATGAGTGTACTAGTGTGGCTGGTTAATTAATATAAGGTGGTCTTCAAAAAAATTATAAATTTGGTCAAACACTTTGCAAACGGTTGACGGGAGTAAAAAAAGACCAGAGGGAGTATCATGCATGCGGAGTAGCAAAAACATTGCTCATTTATAGCCGGTCGAAGTCTCAAAGGGCCCGACCGCGCGAGGGAGGTGAAGGTCGTGGGAGGCGCGTGGTTGACGGAATTAAGTGAAGTTACATCCACACGCCAGCATGGCGTGCGAACAGGCAGAAGCTATACCGTCAGGCCAACGATATGGGTCTATTAGACATGACATCTAGTGGGTCCCACATAGTTCTCGAGAACTCTTTGGGGAATTGCAGCCGTTTATCCACCGGGCAAGCCAGCAACCCCACGTTGTTCGCACGCCCTACTCGTCCCCGTCTTCTACTACCTTACAACAGTTCGCTCCCAGTCGTCCCGTCCTTTCACATTAGTTCGCTCCCAGTTTTTGCGGGGTACAACAGTTCAACTTCTCCTAACCCTCCTCCAAAATCCATGGCCTCCCAAATCTCCATGGTCGCCATTGAGTACCAGGTTAGAGCTATCACCGGCGATCAGTTCATCGTCATCTACACACGTGGATCCGCGATGGTGAAAGCATGGCTTGCTCGCTTCCTACGCATGTTCAACAGTTCAACGGATGAGTGGGTCGCTGGGCTAGATGTTTAGTACACCACAGTCCTGGGACGAGAGAAGGATATAAAGTACGAAGAGAGGAAGAAGCCCGCCGTGATCCAGGTTTGCGTACATAACGTTTGCTTGGTCTACCACATATGCCATGCCGACGTTGAGTGCCAGGATTTTAAGAACTTCCTCAAGGACTAAAGAGTGTAATTCGTTATTGTAGGCTTTAAGAACGCAGCGAGGATGTCCTGCGTCGGATAGGTCTCGTTGTAGGCCAGCCCTTCGATCTCCGAAGGCAAGCCGGATGTCCTCCTCTCAACCTTCAATGTTGACCCTGGCAGCAGCCATGATTGATCCTTCGTACGCTAAACTGAAGAAACCTCATCACGAGTTTCATCATGCATGGGAGTTGAAGACATTAGATGAAGATCACATCCTCTACGCAGCAATGGATGCCTACCTTTGTTTAAATATCTACAAGGGTTGGATGAAGAAGCAGAGCCCAAAGGTCCGGGTTCAAGCAAAGAAGGCGTCGGCTGACGAGGAAGAGGAAGAGGAGCGAGGGCGAAGTTGAGGACGTGGACTCGAACTCCGAGTAGGTGGCGATGCCGTCGCTCATCTTGGTTCTCTGCGGTGTCAAGCGAGACTAGTTGCTTAGTTTATTTTCAAGGGTGTGTTGTCTTTGAGGCCCAGCAGAACTATGTTTTGTATGTTCTTTATCGTTTTTTGAACTATTTAGTACGTACTGTAGTACTAGTACTATGTCTTACCTCTTGTTCTTCTTGCAGTTGGTACTACTGCTTTCGTATCTTCGTGTTCCTCTGTACTTAATACGTTCGTACTAGTAGTATAATTTGGGTCAGTCGATTTGTGAAAGAAGTTCGATGGAGCAAAGGAAGAAGACGGCAGAAGAGGTGGAAGAAGCCCTTCTAGCCATCAATGTTGCATCAAACGGCTCACATGAGTCGACTGACCCAAATTGCTCCATCAGATTGCAGGATCCACGTGGCATTCAAGGTCTCGAAGGTAGATTCCGCGTCTGCACCCGGTTTGCGGGCTCGACGCGCCGCGACCGGCTTCCGCCGCGACAGCCACCATGCGCGCCTCCTCCGCGCGGGCGGAGACGACAATGACATGCTAGTTCCTCCTCACCGGCGTGCTGGAGCGCGCGCTCGTCCTCCTCTTCGTATGCTGCGTGCATAGACGCGGCACCACCAGCTACTCGCGTGCTTGGCAGTGCGGCGGCATCGCGAGGAGGGACTGCATACGACGTGAGCGGGCGAGCCTTCGGCTTCATGGCACACGGATGGCAGCGACAGGGCGGTGATGGGCGAGAAATTGTTGGCCGGGGCAGGCGGGCGCCGGCATGCGCAACGGCAGCGGCAGCATATTGATGAGTGCGCGTGTGGGAGCTTAATTTAGTTTTATATAAGGTTGGTCAAACTTAAAAGAAAACCGTACTACTACACGTAAACATTAGACTTATGCAGCGCTTTTATTAGTGAGTACCACAGCCACAATACGGAATCCTGTGCAAGCGCGTGAACGCTGACGCTGGTCGATCGAACGGTGCGTCAACGTGTCGGCGCTCAAAGGACATCCACCAAACCTTTTGTGCGTGTGAAAACAATCCTCGAATATTACTCAACTTTTTTCCTGGGAAAGTTCTTGACGCTGCAATATTTCCATATATTTGAATTTAGCTCCAGTTCGTGTTTATTTGGATTTGGACGTTTTAGGTGCGCCCTAGTTTTTTTTAATACTGATTATGTGTGTGTGACTGAGAGAGAACGTGTGTATGTTTCCATATGTGTGTTGTGGCGGAAGGGCAATGTGGAGACGGTGTGTGTGTGATACAGACATAGAGAGGTGTGAATGTGCAAATGATCATGCATGAGTGAGACATAGACAGATATACCGATACGTTATGTATACATGAGAGAACGGTCTTCTAGTTTACTTGTGTGTGTGTGAGAGAGAGAGAGGGAGAGAGAGAGAGAGACAGAGAGAGAGGAGCATCCGTAACACAACAACCATCTCTCTCGTCCGTCCCTCGCACGGTCGCATGCAACACATGCATCAACGCGCACATTTTGACACCCTCACCCGGCCCCTGCCCACCTCAAGGCCCGCACAATCTCTTTGTGAATACCCATTTCTCTCCTTAGGTTTGTCTTCTCTCAATCTCTCTCTCTCTCTCTCACACACACACACACCCGGACACACGCAGCACAACACACACACACACACACACTCCCCGAGGACGCAATTGATCCCCATCCAAGGTTATACGACGACCACTCTCGCTTGTGCTTCTTTGCACCCCAACATGCATAACACCTCAATCTTCAAAGAGGGCATCGAGCAGATCGAAGACGGCAACCACACTGCGCTAGAGAATGTGGGGTCATTTGGAAGCAGGGTGATGTGACGACGGCCGACTGACTCCTCCCCCCACCCTCTCTCTCTCTCTTGCACAAAATTACCAATCCCTCTCTCCCCCGCACAAAAATGTCAATCCCTCAACCCACGAGATCCTTCCCCTCTCGTCCATGTTTTTCCAGCTCTCTCATCAAAATGTTGTCTCTTCTCCTTCCACGTATCTGAGAATCTGGATGCACACGCATCTCACGTATATTACATGTCTCCATCTTTCTCCTGAGACCTAACTTCTTCCTCTCTCTTTCTCTCTCTATCTCTCTCCCTCTGTCTCGTTAGGTTTGTCTCCTACTTCTCGTCCACATACATACAATCTTTCCGCCCTATCTGCTCCATCTTCAAAAGCTCTCTGCATGTTTCATTCACACATTGGGATATGTCAAAATGTTGCTTCTATAATGGCCTGTTTGGATCATGGGGTTAGAGCTAGTTTGGGTTAGTTGGGGCTCAAATAACCCAAAAGTATCCAAACAGGGAGGGTTAGAGTGGGTTAGTTCCATCTAACCCAACTATCCCGGTGGAGAGGTGCTTATTTGGGTTAGAGTGGGTTAGAAAATAACTCTAACTCTAACCGTGTTAGAGTATCCAAACAGGGCCAATGGTTGATGTAGAGTTATGGTTGTTTTTGTTGCATCCTACAAAGTAATAACTATGAAATGCATTTAGATTCTCATTTGACTGGGATTATGTGAGTTTGAGTATGTTGTGAAGTACTATATACCTTGTATACATCTTGGGATTCGACAATGATTGTAACTATTGAATTGTATAGACCATTACATTCTAAGTCAATAGCCTAATATATTTATTTCACAATTTCAACAAATGATTAGTTCACTGCAAACTAAGAAAACAAATGTGTACTCCCTCCATTTTTATTTAAGTCCGCGTATTAGCATTGGTCAAAGTCAAGTTTTGTAAACTCTCAGAAAGCTTATAACAAAAAAAATTAACATATATAATAACAAATAAATACCATTAGATTCATTATTGAATGTACTTTCACATCATACCTATTTGTTATGGTAAATGTTTATATTTTTCTATAAACTTGGTCAAACTTTAGGAAGTTTGACTTCGGTCAAACCTAATATGCAGAGTTTACTACTACTACTCGCTATTTGCTTAGCCGAATAACTCAACACGCCACACGCGGAGTCCAGTGTCACAAAATTTTGAGTTCGGCGGGAAAATCTCCCGCGACCCTGATTCGAGCAGTGCGAAGTTACCATCATAGCCTTTGGAACAGGCCTACGGATGACGCTTGGTAGGGGGTTGTTTTCGTAATTTCAGATTCACCCTACCCAGCCAACCCCACCCCGGCACCCTGAGTAGTACACCTGAATAATCCACATTTTCTATCCCCACTGCAAAATAGACTTCTCCACGGCACCGCAGCCTTCGTGCTCCTCCCCTTTACATCGGCGCACTTTTCGTCCCACCGCAGCAAGATCTGCCTCATCGATGACCTCGTATGCCGCCTTTGGAGCCGGTCCATCGTGGGTAAATCGTACACGGAGCGTCTTCCCCGACATCGTCTTCCATGGTCTCGGATCTGCTTCCCGGAAGCCGACGCCAAGCGCAGAAGTACCACCGTCGTGGACAATGAACTGACTCCCGTTGCCGACCATGACTCACAGAGGCCGCCATGACCATCGTTCTCCTCCTCGATTGGTAATGTGTGTATTGAATCACATAGCAGTACATGTGCAGTTCCAATTTTGTTCATACCTACCCTTCAAATTTCCTGGGTGCTATTGTTCCCGTAAAAGTAATTGGTTATAGCCTCCATTGTCCAACAGAATATCATCTTGTAATTGTGCGTCGCTCATGTATCGCACTGTGCTTGGGTAGGTATTTCATACGCAACCGATGAGTGTGGCAAATGATGGAAAGGTTTTTAGAACTAGCAAGATGCCCATGCGTTGCACGCATCAAGATGCATTTGTGTGAGTAGTTTATCTTGTGGGAGAAAAGGATGAACGAGGGCAGGCCTTATTTGCAAATCTGGAGAGGGTATGGGTATCTTTTTGCAAAATTCCCATTTGTTTCCTTCCTATCTGTCAGATATAAATCGGATGGCCTATATTGCAAGAAAAAAAGTATAGAGAAAAAAAGTAGACAGTAAAGGAAGTAGAGATAAATATTAAATATTAAATATAAAATAAATATAACAGTAGAGAAGAGAGTAGAGATAGCAGAGACGTCGGGAAAGGATCGTGCGCGCACGGGAAAAAGCGGCTGGGCGTGCGCTAGTTTTGGCGCACGGCGTCCGGCGTGCTTTATAAAATCCAACGCCCTCCCATCGCTCTGTGCCTTGCCACCGCTCTCTCCCTGCTCATTTTCGCCTCGCCGCCGCCGCGCCACCATGCCGCCGCGTCGCCGGGAAACTTGGGGATACCGCGGCGTCCGCGCTCGCCCCTTCGGCGGCTTCTCCGCCGAGATCCGGTTCTGCGGGATGCACCTAGGCCTCGGCAATTTCGACACCGCCAACAAGGCCGCCCGCGCGTATGACGCGACGGCGTGGCGACTCCGGTGGCCTCATAGAACATTGAACTTCCCCAACATGCCGACGCGGGAGCGGGCGCAGGAGCTCGCGCCTCTGCCGCGGCTTAGCACCGACGAAGATCGTCGCGACAACCGGAGGCGGGAGCACCGTCTTGGCATCGCCGACATGGATGAGGAAGCCATGGCGCTGTGGCGCCAACACTTCCCGCAGGACATCATCAACGAGCGTGAGTTCTACACGCAAAGGAGGGAAGAGAGGGATAAGAGGAGGGCGGAGCGACCCGCCTATCGCGAGGACAAGCGTAGGCGAAAAGCTGACGCTCAATTCAACATGAGGCTACGAGCAACGTCGCCCTGGGAATCCGACGACGGTCGGTATCTTCACGCCTACAGTCAGACGTAGGAGGAGGACATCACCGAGGAGGAGTCGGATGATGAGGAGTAGTTGAATTATCTTTTTTTGTCTATCTATGCTGAGAACTATCCTCTACTCTATCTACTTCTCGATCTCAGCACTGTAAACGCTTTTTTAAAGCACCGCACGTTGCGATTCTGTTGGAGATGCTCTAACATGGTAGACGAGTGCTTTAATGTTTCCCACAAGATGCGCGAGTATTACTAGTAGTATATTTTCTTGCCATGTTGAGATTTTAAAACCGCGAGTGTGAACATGCAGAGGAGCAATGAAGACCAAACACGGGACATTCGGGACATCCTCAAGGAGCGTGGCAAGTTAAAGAGGAGCTGCACCGAACCTGTAAAACGAGCTTTGGTAAGTAACACCCTTTCAATTACTTTCGTGTAGCCTCGTGTTCATCGATGTGTATATGTTGTAGTTTCTGTTTCTCTTAAGCGTGGTGTTCTTCGATGTGTAATAAGAAGAGTCTTAATCGTCCTAATGCTTTCGTTTTTAGCTTGATGTAGGAAGTGGGTGTTCTCACCTTGTAGTCTGTTTTTATAAATTCTTTTCCTTTTGAATTCACTTCTCCGAGTTCTGTTTATCTGGCTTCTACTAAATGGATCTAGGTTGCTCTGAGTATTGATCTAAAAAATAAGTAACTTCATGTCAGGATGCAGTTCCTGCGAGGAGGAAAGTATGGTCAACCTTGAGATCATGTTTCCAAAATGAGGCTGCATTACACACAAGGTTCCAGTTCCCTAATGATGCTGGATTAGACACAAGGTTCAAATTCCCAGATGATGCTGGATTACAGAAAAGTCAGGTGGAGTCGTCAGCTGTTCATGTCCTTGTGGTATTAGTAAAGGCTGAAAGAAAGCGTGCAGCAGCCCTTGAGAATGTAGCTGAGTTCCTGAAGAAGCGAAAAGAGCAATCAGATGCTCTCTTCACCCAAGCCAAAGAAGAGATGGAAGAAGCCAGAAATAAGCTAGAAGTGGCAGAGCAGGCTAGGCGTCTCCTGCTATCTAAAACTGTTGTCAATACAAAATTTCCTTCATAATAGCTAGGTTCAAATGTTTATCCAGTCATCATGCCTATTGTGATGTCCGTGCATCTACTGATGTGGCACAAAATGTCTTTTTTGGGTCATGTAATAACAACAATTACTTTCCAAACAATAACAGACGAAGCATTGGACATGGTATAGTTCATGCGCAAGCCCGACATTCCAAGTTCAACTTCCACATCAAACTCATGTTCACAGATATGTGCACATTTCATACATAATGTCCACAACCATGATTCATTTCAAAGCCAAAAAAAATGTGAGGAGAGTTATAAATAAAGAAAAACCTCTACTAGTCCCTGCTACCAGTGCGAAAACAACAAGTCAATACCATGCGTAAATTAATTATATTTTAGTCATTTTTTGTGTTCTAAAATGCCTACCGGCTCGCGGAAGGATGTGACGTGTTGCCGGCACACGCGCAGATTCAATGAAGGCAGGCGGGGCAGTCTTAAGCAGGTTGCACGCGGCGAGGAGGCGTGCTCAGCACCGGCCTACGGCCGAAAAGTGACCTCTTGGCGGCGTCTTGGGTTCAATGCCTGCGCTATGAGAGGCCGCGTCCATATCAGTGAAATCACTCCCTCCAGTCCTTTTTTGTTTGACTATAACAAAATCTCGTTTTCCATTCACATTTTACAAGTAAAATTCGTGGACAAACTTTGACCCAAAGTACGATGGGGACTAGTAAACCAGAATGGAGGTAGTAATTTTTTTAATCAAAGAAGGGTTTCCCCTTCCGATTTTCATTACTGAAAACCAGCATCTAAATCTAAACCATAGTATTTGCCCTAGAACTACCAGGTTCAACATCTCGCAACATAAACCCATACAACCTCCATCGCAAAAAAAACCATACAACCATACGCCAAGGAGGTACGTAGTACTATGAATTCCATTTTTGCTCCATACCAGTCGTTCTGAAAACTACTTACTACTTATAACGCGCCATTGAAAATCAGAACTCTTAACCCCGCTAGAAAAACGATATTTTAAACGTGGCTAGTCGATCTGTGGAAACTGGCGAGCCACCGCGCTCCAAGTCGTTCACCTATGGTCCCGACCATCAACTCCTACAGATCAAATTATCACGCAAGATGACTATTCCTACAAAGGTGCTCCACCACGGACCCGGTACCCGCGAATGCAGCAATCGTGCACCTAGGGTTTTAGGGTTTATTTGTTAAAGTCGCCTTTATGTAACACTCATGTGTGCGAGACAGCGAGAGGCCGACTGCGTGTGTGCGCCTCTTCTCTTCGTATATGTACTCCACTGTTTATGCGGTGTCCAAAAATTATAATAACTACTAGCAATGTGCCAATGCGTTGCCACACGATCAAAAGTAGATTATTACATATTCACCGATTTGATATAAAAAGTCTAGTTTTGAAATACGTATATCACTAAAAATATGTTATGTTTCACTCAAAATATATTCCTTTGGCGTTTTGATGAGATAAGGGAGGAATGTTGTTGGTTTCAAGATTCGAGAAGTGGTATATGTCTAATTTCTACTCTTACTAGCAAGATGCCCGTGCGTTGCACGGAACATCAAGATCTTGTGGGAGAAAAGGATGAACGAGGGAAGGCCTTATCTGCAAATGTGGTGAAGAGTGCGGGTAAATTCCCATATTTTCCTTCCTATCCGACAGATATAAATCAGACGACCTACATTGCAGGATGGCAGGCCCGCCATCATCACCAACTCTATATTTTATCCCTACTCTTATAAAAAGCATTGTCGGTGATGCTCGTGTGCTTGCCATCCTGCAATATAGGCCGTCCAATCTATATCTGACGGATAGGAAGGAAACTATGGCAATTTTGCAAAAATATACCCACACCCCTCTCCACATTTGCAAATAAGGCCTTCCCTCGTTCATCCTTTTCCCCCACAAGATAAACTACTCATACAAATGCATCTTGATGTTCCGCTCAACACATGGGCATCTTGCTAGTTGTTGCAAAAAGCCCATGTGTGTGAGAGAGAGAGGGAGAGTGGAGGAGGACGGAGTGCATGTGTGACAAAGACACAAGGAGTGTGTGTGCGATAGGTATCAACTTAAAATGAGGCGATAGTGCGTGTGTGCACGATCGAGAGGGCGTGTCTCGAGAAGGGAAGAAAAATCTACATAGATACAAGGAGGAGGAGAGAGATGTATGTGATGGTGGAAGCACGAGTGTGCGGGTGTATAAACCTATCTAGAGGCTAGCTAGTCGATAAATGTTTGTGAGAGAAGTACGAGTCGGGGTGCGAAAGCGAGAGTTTTGTGTGTGTGAGAGAGAGAGAGACGGTAGTCGGGAAGGGGAGTGGAAGCAGGAGTTGTGTGTGTGTGTCTGTGTGTGAGAGAGAGGAGACGGTACTCGGGGTTGTCTGATCGGTAAACAAATGAATAATGTCGATGCAGGATGGAGACGAAAAGGAGACCGCAACAAATGTTGTGTCTATAGGAGAGAGAGAGAGAGAGAGAGTAATTTTAGTGGTATGAGTCATATGTAGAGACATATAGGGTGTGTGAGAGAATCCCATAGAGAGAAAGACAAAGTGAAAGGCAGTGGAGACTGTGTGTGTGGCGGTGAAAAAGAAAGCTTAGGTACCGAGTACCAGAGAATAGTAGAGACGTGAGAGATAATGAAAACCGTGTAATGTAAAATGATAGGGAGAGTGTGACACTTCTCAAGGGAGACGTCGAGAGACCATGTTTGCGAGGATAGGAGAAACATGAAGTGAGCGTGCGGGTGAGCTGGAGAAAAGAGACGGATAACTACCTGAAGGAGCATGCATGCGAGAGAGATGGGCGTGAAAGGAGTGAACAAAAAAGGGATTCAAATATTTGAATTCGAGATGATGATACATGTAATCCATACTTGAACCAAAATTGACCTATCAAACATGCATACTCATATGAATTCACGCACATCTATGTTATTTAGTATGTAGGTATTACTGATCCATACATTTTAGTAGAACATAATTTGGTTAAAAAATTCGAATTCAACCTTAAGATTTCGAGATCGTTGTATTTGTAAATCATATTATACTTATAAAGGAGCAGAATTCTTTGTTGTGCTTTTGAAAGTATATATAAAAAATGATGTATATAGAATGTAATTCCAATTGAAAATGGATCCCTTGAAAAAATAGAATACAAACGGGATTCGAATTGAGTTGGCACGGTAAACGTGCACTCTGCAAAATTTGAACGAAGCGGGGAAAGTCGCAGTAACCGCCCGAAACCAAAATCTGTGAGATGGAAATCACTGTTGGAAATATGCCCTAGATGCAATAATAAATTGGTTATTATTGTATTTCCTTGTTCATGATAATCGTTTATTATCCATGCTATAATTGTATTGATAGGAAACTCAGATACATGTGTGGATACATAAACAACACCATGTCCCTAGTAAGCCTCTAGTTGACTAGCTCGTTGATCAACAGATGGTTACGGTTTCCTGACCATGGAAATTGGATGTCGTTGATAACGGGATCACATCATTTGGAGAATGATGTGATGGACAAGACTCAATCCTAAGCCTAGCACAAAGATCGTAGTTCGTTTGCTAAAGCTTTTCTAATGTCAAGTATCTTTTCCTTAGACCATGAGATTGTGCAACTCCCGGATACCGTAGGAATGCTTTGGGTGTACCAAACGTCACAACGTAACTGGGTGGATACAAAGGTACACTACAGGTATCTCCGAAAGTGTACATTGGGTTGTACGAATCGAGGCTGGGATTTGTCGCCGTGTAAACCGAGAGGTATCTCCGGGCCCACTCGGTAGGACATCATCATAATGTGCACAATGTGACCAAGGGGTTGATCACGGGATGATGTGTTACGGAACGAGTAAAGAGACTTGCCGGTAACGAGATTGAACAAGGTATCGGTATACCGACGATCGAATCTCGGGCAAGTACAATACCGTTAGACAAAGGGAATTGTATACGGGATCGATTGAGTCCTTGACATCGTGGTTCATCCGATGAGATCATCGTGGAACATATGGGAGCCAACATGGGTATCCAGATCCCGCTGTTGGTTATTGACCGGAGAACGTCTCGGACATGTATGCGCATGGTTCCCGAACCCGTAGGGTCTACACATAAGGTTCGATGGCGCTAGGGTTATAGGGAATAGATATACATGGTTACCGAATGTTGTTCGAGTCCGGATGAGATCCCGGACGTCACGAGGAGTTAGGAATGGTCCGGGAGGTAAAGATTTATATATGGGAAGTCTGTTTTGGCCACCGGAGAATGTTCGGGATTTTTCGGTATTATGCAGGGAAGGTTCTAGAAGGTTCGGAGTGGGGCCCACCTGCATGGATCAGACCCACATGAACGTGGGTAGTGGGGAAAGGCCCACACCCCTGGTCAAGCGCACCAAGATCCCCCTTAGAAGGAATAAGATCATATCCAGAAGGGATAAGATCAAGATCCCTAAAAAGGGGGATAACAATCGATGGGGAAAGGAAAGGATGGGATTTCTTTCCTCCCACCTTTGCCAACGCCCCAATGGACTTGGAGGGCAAGAAATAATCCCCCTCCACCCCTATATATAGTGGGGATGCGCATGGGAGCTGCACCCTTGCCCCTGGCACAGCTCTCCCCCTCTCCCAAGTCCTCCTCCTCTCCGCGGTGCTTGGCGAAGCCCTGCAGGATTGCCACGCTCCTCCATCACCACCACATCGGCGTGCTGCTGCTGGATGGAGTCTTCACCAACCTCTCCCTCTCTCCTTGCTGGATCAAGTCATGGGAGACGTCACCGGGATGTACGTGTGTTGAACGCGGAGGTGCCGTCCGTTCGGCACTAGGATCTCCGGTGATTTGGATAACGGCAGCACGACTCCTTCAACCCCGTTCTCTTGAGCGATTCCGCTTAGCGATCTACAAGGGTATGTAGATGCACTCTCCTTCCCCTCGTTGCTAGTTTCTGCATAGATAGACCTTGGTGACACGTGGGAAAATTTTGAATTTACGCTCGTTCCCCCATGATGGCATCATGAGCTAGGTCTATTGCGTAGATTCTTTGCGCGAGTAGAACACAAAGTAGTTGTGGGCGTTGATTTTGTTCAATATGCTTACCGTTACTAGTCCAATCTTGTTTCGATGGTATTGTGGGATGAAGCGGTCGGACCGACCTTACACGCATACACTTATGTGAGACAGGTTCCACCGGCCGACATGCACTTGGTGCATAAGGTGGCTAGCGGGTGCCGTCTCTCCCACTTTAGTCGGAACGGATTCGATGAAAAGGGTCCTTATGAAGGGTAAATAGCAATTGGCATATCACGTTGTGGTTTTGCGTAGGTAAGAAACGTTCTTGCTAGAAACCCATAGCAGCCACGTAAAACATGCAAACAACAATTAGAGGGCGTCTAACTTGTTTTTGCAGGGTATGCTATGTGATGTGATATGGCCAAGAAGAATGTGATGAATTATATGTGATGTATGAGATTGATCATGTTCTTGTAATAGGAATCACGACTTGCATGTCGATGAGTATGACAACCGGCAGGAGCCATAGGAGTTGTCTTAATTTATTGTATGAACTGCGTGTCATTGAACAAACGCCATGTAATTACTTTACTTTATTGCTAACCGGTAGCCATAGTAGTAGAAGTAATAAGTTGGCGAGACAACTCCATGGAGACACGATGATGGAGATCATGATGATGGAGACCATGGTGTCATGCGGTGGCGATGATGATCATGGAGCCCGAAGATGGAGACCAATGGAGAAAAATGATATTGGCCATATCATGTCACTATTTGATTGCATGTGATGTTTATCATGTTTATACATCTTATTTGCTTAGAACGACGGTAGTAAATAAGATGATCCCTCATTAAAATTTCAAGAAAGTGTTCCCCCTAACTGTGCACCGTTGCGAAAATTCGTCGTTTCGAAGCACCACGTGATGATCGGGTGTGATAGATTCTTACATTCACATACAACGGGTGTAAGCCAGATTTACACACGCGAAACACTTAGGTTAAGTTGTGAGCCTAGCATGTACAGACATGGCCTCGGAACACAAGAGACCGAAAGGTCGAGCATGAGTTGTATGGAGGATACGATCAACATGAAGATGTTCACCGATGATGACTAGTCCGTCTCACGTGATGATTGGACACGGCCTAGTTGACTCGGATCATGTAATCACTTAGATGACAAGAGGGATGTCAATATGAGTGGGAGTTCATGAGATGAACTTAGTTATCTGAACATAGTCAAAAGATCTTTGCAAATTGTGTAAATGGCTCGCACTTTAGTTCCTTTGTTTAGATATGTTCCTAGAGAAAATATAGTTGAAAGTTGACGATGGCGGTTATGTGGACGTAAGAAAGCTTATGTCCTTAATGCACCGCTTCGATATCTTGAACCCCAAGCGTCGATACGTGGATGTTGCGAACATCGGACATACACGTTTTGATAACTACGTGATAGTTCAGTTAAACGGTTTAGAGTTGAGGCACCAAAGACGTTTTTCGAAACGTCGCGGAACATATGAGATGTTTCGAGGGCTGAAATTGGGATTTCAGGCTCGTGCCCACGTCAAGAGGTATAAGACCTCCGACGATTTTCTTAGCCTGCAAACTAAGGGAGAAAAGCTCAATCGTTGAGCTTGTGCTCAGATTGTCCGAGTGCAACAATCACTTGAATCGAGTGGGAGTTGATCTTCCGGAGATAGTGATGTTTCTCCAAAGTCATTGCCACCAAGCTGCTAGAGCTTCGTGATGAACTATAACAAATCAGGGATAAATATGATGATCCTTGAGATATTCGCGATGTTTGACACCGCGAAAGGAGGAATCAAGAAGGAGCATCAATTGTTGATGGTTGGTGAAACCAATAGTTTCAAGAAGGGCAAGGACAAGAAGGGATACTTCATGAAACAGCAAATCACCTGCTGCTCTAATGAAGAAACCCAAGGTTGAACCCAAACCCGAGACTAAGTGCTTCTGTAATAAGGGGAACAGCCACTGGAGCAGAATTACCCTAGATACTTGGTAGATGAGAAGAAATTTGGCAAGGTCGATAGAAGTATATTCGATATACATTAAGTTATTGTGTACTTTACTAGTACTCCTTGTAGCACCAGGGTATTAGATACCGGTTCGGTTGCTAAGTGTTAGTAACTCGAAATAAAAGGCTACGGAATAAACGGAGACTAGCTAAAGGTGAGCTGACGATATGTGTTGGAAGTGTTTCCAAGTTTGATGTGATCAAACATCGCACGCTCCCTCTACCATAATGATTAGTATTAAACTAGAATAATTGTCAATTGGTGTTTGCGTTGAGCATAGACATGATTGGATTATGTCTATCGCAATACGATTATTCATTTAAGGAGAATAATGGTTACTCTATTTATTTGAATAATACCTTCAATGGTCTTGCACCTAAAGGAATGGTTTATTGAATCTCGATCATAGTAATACACATTTTCATGCCAAAAGATATAAGATAGTAATGATGGTACCACTTACTTGTGGCACTGCCATGTAAGTCATATTGGTATAAAATGCATGAAGAAGCTCCATGTTGATGGATCTTTGGACTCACTCGTTTTTGAAAAGTTTGAGACATGCGAACCAATTCTATTGGTGTATACGCATGAAGAAACTCCATCTTGAGATGGATCGTTTGGACTCACTTGATTTTGAATCACTTAAGATATGCAAATCATACCACATGGGCAAAATGGTGAAAAGCCTTGGTTTGATAAGATGGAACAAGATAGCAACTTGTTGGAAGTAACACATTTTGATGTGTGCAGTCCAATGAAGTCTTTGAGAACCTTGATGAATATCGTTATGTTCTTACTTCACGGATGATTTGAGTAGATACTGAGTGTATTTACTTGATGAAACACAAGTATGAATTATTGAATGGTTCAAGTAATTTCAGAGTGAAGTTGAAGATCATCGTGACAAGAGGATAAAATGTCTATGATATGATCATAGAGATGAGTATCTGAGTTACGAGCTTTGGCACGCAATTAAGACATTGTGGAAATTGTTTCACAATAAATACCGCCTGGAACACCATAGTGTGATGGTGTGTCCAAACATCATAGTTGCACCCTATTGGATATGATGCGTCCCATGATATCTCTTATCGAATTGCCACTATCGTTCATGGATTAGGCATTCGAGACAACCACACTCACTTTAATAGGGCACCATGTAATTCCGTTGAGACGACACCATTTGAACTATGGTTTGGAGAAACCTAAATTTTCGTTTCTTAAAAGTTTGGGGCTGCGACGCTTATGTGAAAAAGTTTCAGGTTGATAAGCTCGAACCCAAAGCGGATAAAATGCTTCTTCATAGGACACCTAAAATAGTTGGTTATACCTCCAGTCTCAGTTCCGGAAGCAAAAAGGATTGTTTCTAGAATTAGGTCCTTTCCCGAGAAAAGTTTCTCTCGAAAGAATTGAGTGGGAGGATGGTGGAGACTTGATGAGGTTACTGAACCGTCACTTCAACAAGTGTGTAGCGAGGGCCTGAGAAGTTGTTCCTGTGGCGCCTACACCAATTTAAGTAGAAGCTTATGATAGTGATCATGAAGTTTTGGATCAAGTCACTACCGTACCTCGTAGGGTGACAAGGATGCGTACTACTTCTGAGTGGTACAGTAATCCTGCCTTGAAGGTCATGTTGCTAGACAACAATGAACAAACGAGCTATGAAGAAGCGATGGTGGGCCCGGATTCTGAATGGCTCAAGGCCATCACATCCGAGAGAGGATCCATGACTTTGGAAGAAATACTTGATGGTCGTAAGGACGTTGGGTAAAGATGGATTTTAAAAGGAAGACAGACAATGATGGTAAGTATCACCAAAAAGAAAGCTCGACTTGACGATAAAGATGTTAACCGACAAGTTCAATTAGATGACTACGGTGAGGCTTTCTCACTCGTAGCGATGATAAGAATCTTTTGGAAATGGATAAGAAATTACAGCATGATTGATGAAATCTTGCGAGATAGGATGTCAAAACATTGTTTCCTCGACGTTATACTTGAGGAAAGGTTGTATGTGATACAACCGAGAAGGTTTTGTCAATCACGAAAGATGCTAACAAGTATGCAAAGCTCCGACAATCCTTCTAAGGACTGGAGTAAGCATCTCGGAGTTGGAATGTACGCTTTGATGAGATGATCAAATATTTTGGGTTTATACAAAGTTTGTGAGAAACTTGTATTTCCAAAGAAGTGAGTGGGAGCACTATAGAATTTCTGATGAGTATATGTTGTTGACATATTGTTGATCAGAAATGATGTAGAATTTTTGGAAAGCATATAGGGTTATTTGAAAGGTGTTTTTCAATAGAAAACCTGGATTAAGCTACTTGAACATTGAGCATCAAGATCTATGAGGATAGATCAAAAGCGCTTAATGGTACTTTCAAATGAGCATATATCTTGACATGATCTTGAAGGTGTTCAAGATGGATCAGTCAAAGAAGGAGTTCTTGCACGATTTGTAAGGTATGAAGTTAAGAGTTAAAGCTCGACCACGGCGGAAGAGAGAGAGAAAGGGCGAAGGTCGTCCCTATGCTTCGGACATAGGCTCAGTAGTATGCTATGATGTGTACCGCCTTTGGAAGTGTGCCTTGCCATGAGTCCGGCAAGGGGTACAAGAGTGATCCAGGAATGGATCATTGGACAATGATCAAAATTGTCCTTGGAGTAAATAAGGACATGTTTCTCGATTATGGAGGTGATAAAGAGTTCGGCGTAAAGGGTTACGTCGATGCAAGCTTTAACACCTATCCGAGTGACTACGAGTAGCAAACCGGATCGTATAGTGGAGCAACCATTTGGAATAGCTCCAAGTGGAGCGTGGAAGCAGCATTTACAATATGACATAGAGATTTGCGAAGTACATACGGATCTGAATGTTGCGGACCCGTTGACTAAAACCTCTCTCACAAGCAAAACATGATCAATCCCAGAACTCATTGAGTCTTAATCACATGATGATGTGAACTAGTTTAGTGACACTAGTAAACTCTTGGATGTTGGTCACATGGAGATGTGACCTATGAGTGTTGATCACATAGCGATGTGAACTAGATTATTGACTCTAGTGCAAGTGGGAGACTGTTGGAAATATGCCCTAGATGCAATAATAAATTGGTTATTATTATATTTCCTTGTTCATGATAATCGTTTATTATCCATGCTATAATTGTATTGATAGGAAACTCAGATACATGTGTGGATACATAAACAACACCATGTCCCTAGTAAGCCTCTAGTTGACTAGCTCGTTGATCAACAGATGGTTACGGTTTCCTGACCATGGACATTGGATGTCGTTGATAACGGGATCACATCATTTGGAGAATGATATGATGGACAAGACCCAATCCTAAGCCTAGCACAAAGATCGTAGTTCGTTAGCTAACGCTTTTCTAATGTCAAGTATCTTTTCCTTAGACCATGAGATTGTGCAACTCCCGGATACCGTAGGAATGCTTTGGGTGTACCAGACGTCACAACGTAACTGGGTGGCTATAAAGGTACACTACAGGTATCTCCAAAAGTGTCTGTTGGGTTGGCACGAATCGAGACTGGGATTTGTCACTCCGTGTAAACCGAGAGGTATCTCTGGGCCCACTCGGTAGGACATCATCATAATGTGCACAATGTGACCAAGGGGTTGATCACGGGATGATGTGTTACGGAACGAGTAAAGAGACTTGCCGTAGCGAGATTGAACAAGGTATCGGTATACCAACGATCGAATCTCGGGCAAGTACAATACCGTTAGACAAAGGGAATTGTATACGGGATCGATTGAGTCCTTGACATCGTGGGTTCATCCGATGAGATCATCGTGGAACATATGGGAGCCAACATGGGTATCCAGATCCCTTTGTTGGTTATTGACCGGAGAACGCGTCTCGGTCATATGCGCATGGTTCCCGAACCCGTAGGGTCTACACATAAGGTTCGATGGCGCTAGGGTTATAGGGAATAGATATACATGGTTACCGAATGTTGTTCGAGTCCGGATGAGATCCGGACGTCACGAGGAGTTCCGGAATGGTGGGAGGTAAAGATTTATATATGGGAAGTCCTGTTTTGGCCACCGAAAAATGTTCGGGATTTTTCGGTATTGTACCGGGAAGGTTCTAGAAGGTTCCGGAGTGGGGCCCACCTGCATGGATCAGACCCACATGAACGTGGGTAGTGGGGGAAAGGCCCCACACCCCTGGTCAAGGCGCACCAAGATCCCCCCTTAGAAGGAATAAGATCATATCCCGAAGGGATAAGATCAAGATCCCTAAAAAGGGGGGATAACAATCGATGGGGAAAGGAAAGGATGGGATTTCTTTCCTCCCACCTTTATAACGCCCCAATGGACTTGGAGGGAAAGAAATAATCCCCTCCACCCCTATATATAGTGGGGAGGCGCATGGGAGCTGCACCCTTGCCCTCGGCGCAGCCCTCCCCTCTCCCAAGTCCTCCTCCTCTCCCGGTGCTTGGCGAAGCCTGCAGATTGCCACGCTCCTCCATCACCACCACACTTGTCGTGCTGCTCTTTGGATGGATTCTTCCCCAACCTCTCCCTCTCTCCTTGCTGGATCAAGGCATGGGAGGCGCCACCGGGCTGTACGTGTGTTGAGCAGCGGAGGTGCCGTCTGTTCGGCACTAGGATCTCCGGTGATTTGGATCACGGCAGTCACGACTCCTTCAACCCCGTCTCTTGAACGCTTCCGCTTAGCGATCTACAAGGGTATGTAGATGCACTCTCCTTCCCCTCGTTGCTAGTTTCTGCATAGATAGATATTGGTGACATGTAGGAAAATTTTGAATTTCTGCTACGTTCCCCAACAATCACTACTTCCTATCCTGCCACGTAAAGCCTATCTGCTGGATTTCTATAGGTTTGGATAGGGGTAGGTTTGTAATTTCACCCAAACGTGATGTAACCGCCTCTCACCCGGATTCATACACGGTGGGCACCAAAACATACTGTGTCCTCGGCCGTAATCGACTCCCTCTCCGATTCATATTCATACACGGTGGGAGCCAAAAACAAACTCTCGTTGGCAAATATTCAGTGTATGCGAGATTACCGTCCTATCCCTAACCAACAAATGTTGTTGTGATGTAGTAGAAATTTGAAACGGGGGCTACGTTTGTAAATTTCCTCGCATTTGAGACAAGTGCGCCCTGAATACATGGTTCCCCCTTCCTCTCTACCTCCCTTTTCCTCATTCGTACTCCGTGGGCGCCAAAACACCCTCTCCACCCCACCCTTCTCCGTCCGCCGCTGTCCGCCACCCCATCCACCGCCGTCCTCCTCCACCATGCCGGAGCTGATACCCCGACGCCGCCATCCATTACAAGAGATCGACCTCTCTCATCCTTGCATCATGTCCTCTCGCTTCATCCCCGCCGTCGTCCACCTTGCCGGCGCTGCTCCTACGGCCGTCTCGTCCACCGTGCCCCGCCGCCACCGTCTACCCTCCTAGATCTGCTTCCACGCCGCCGACAGCCATCGCTACCGCAGCACCGTCAAATTCTCAGCAGATGCGTACCATTGCACTGCGAGGCGGTACTCTTTCGTATCGCTCAACTTATTTATAGCAGCAAGAAAATAGATCGCCACTGCTTTACTCTGATTTCTTGTCTTGGTTGGGAAGTTGCCTTTGTCTGGTTTGCACCTTTAGATCTCTCGTGGCACGCTCAACACTATACTCCCAATGCTTATGGTTTTCCCCTTTTATATTCCACACTAGTTAAATCACAGTAGACTAAATTTCAAAATTGGGTCAGTCAATTTTTCAGAGCTCGTCGGAGTTCGCCGGTGCGATCGAAGGGGCTCGGGTGGTTGTGGGGCCTCGCCGAACGAAGAAAACTCGACACGGGTGGGGGTTGGGGCGCGGGTGGGGGTGGGGATGGCGGAGGAACACAGGCGGTGGGGGCCAGTGGTCTGGCTGGCGACCCGTGCGATGTTCTGTATGGGAAGAATCAGAGACGAGGAAGAAGGGTTAGGAGACGTAGGATCTTCATCCAACCGCCTGAAATGGTCGAGAGACAGCTGGGAGTTGCATTCTTAATGCGCTCTGGTTCATCATGTGTGGGCACTGCGCAACCAACATTTTATTATCCAAAATCCGCTTGCTCTTGTTTACCATGTTCCTCTTCTGTTCTTCTTTAATATGTACTCTCTCTGTTCCTAAATACAAGTCTTTGTATAGATTCCACCATGGACTACATATGGAGCAAAATGAGTGAATCTACACTCTAAAATGTATCTGGATACATCTCAGATTCGATCCATAGTGGAAATCTCTACCAAGACTTATATTTTGGAACGGAGGGAGTATGCTAGTAGTACAATATGTTCCTTGTACTGAAGATGGGCAGGGACATTTGAAGTGTAGAGGTCTATATGGTCGGTTGTGATGGACACTTTGAGCCTCTTTGATTCGTAGGATCTTGTAAACATAGGAATAGGATTTGTAGTGGCCTGCCCACTTGAATCCTATAAGAATAGCAAGGAAATGCGGGGAGCTGTGTCGCCTTTGAGAGTTACACTGATATTAACAGTACCGCACCTTCACTTGAAGAGAGCTGGTATCCGAAGCCTTTCTAGCCGTACCGGCAATGCTAGCACATATATTCCAGCAAGTTCCACTTTGCTGATTTTACTCTGATGCTTAAGGTTTTCCCGTTATATCTACCTATGATCTGTGTAGCTGCTTTGTGTCACACTAGCAGCAGTCCACTCTTGAAGCTAAACACTGCAATGACTTACAAAATTGGCACCAAGGCATTGAGTGCCATTCAGATGCAATGAAACTCATACTCTCCCCACTTGTTGATTCTTGTTCAGAATATGATCCTAATGACTATTCTAACCTCGAGGAGTCAAAGGCAGATGGCCTGTCCTGTTCACCCATCAAGGTGCCTGTTCTAATTTGGCAATGTTTTATTGATTGTGGGTATCTTGCATATGTTGTCTTGCATTTCTTCTACTTTGTTGCACCGCCATCTGCTTAGTTTACTCATCATATATGTCGAGATGCCATGCCCATCCATTCTCAATACATATTCCATCTTTCATCATACCATGTTTTTCCACTCAAATGTTGTTCTTGTGCATCGGACATCAAAAGGAAGAGGGTCATTGCCGAACTGAAGGAGCACCGACAAAGTCCTTGAAAAATGTGGTGGTCTTGGGAGAAATCGACAAGACACCCCACTTATATTGGTTGTACAACCGGTGACACAAAACATAGGACCGACTCAAAAGCTGTAACCATACTTCACTGGCCACACCACTAGCCCCCACCACACAGGACCTACACTCCGACAAAAGGTATACCGATTTCATTTGCCATAGCACCGGCTGTACCACGAGAAAAATCCCACTCCAAAGAAAAAGTACAAAGAATCCACCGTCAAGACCTATCCCAACCGCAGAGACGGCCAATTCCTCAGAGATTGGAACCCCATTCCATTTATTCCCAGTTTAAAAGACAATGCTTTCAATGTTGTTAGGGACTACGTGCATATATTCCCATTATGGGAAGATTATAGTGAAGACAAACACCATTTTCACATCTTCCTGTCCAACTTACGTGTAAGTGCTATTATTCATGGTTATTTTTTTCCTGTTTTCTGCTGATTGAACACATCAATGATTTACATTACATTGATGTAACTAGGCGATGGTCAATCTGGATAGTCATGACGACCAAAGCTTGCTTGTGCTTTTCAAGGAAGCATTGCAGCAGTATCGGTGTTACCTGAGGAAATCACACTTTGATGGCAAGTCTATAAACGAATTTCCGGTGAAGTCTCCTACGCTAAATTTAGAAGACATTGAATGGAAAAACCTTGTTATGCACTATTCTCGTTCCCAGGATGAGGTACTGTCTATGAAATCACATGACAATTTGAACTTCTACTTTTCTGCATGTGCCTTACGGATCTTTTTTGCAGGAAATCTGCTCGTAGAAGAATTCCGGTTTGAAAAGAACAACGGGATATCGAAAATATGCTGCCCGCTGCTTTGCTCTTGTTAGTACCTGTTGTCTTGTATCACTGCACTTGCATACTTACCTGGTTCATTATGTGACAGCAGTATGCATGATAGCTTGCTTATCAATTGTTCGCTCCAAATTATCTGATCTGTATGAATGGTTACATTAGTATAGAATATATCCAATGCCAATGTTTTTTAGCTCTGCATTGTTCTTGTAAGTACATGTTGTCCTTTATCGATTATTACTTATCTTGACAGTAGTTGTTCATGTACCATCACTCTGCAGCTTATTTTCCTTTGCACTCCATTTTCTACACATCAGATCTATATTTACTCTTACCATAAGGTTGGTACTGAAGAAGTTTAGCTGTGCATTGCTCTTGGCTGTACCTTTTTCCTGTATTGCTGCACTTACATTTATAGCTACTTGGTTTTGTAGCATCACTCTTCATCTTATCTTAAATATTCTCCATTTTTTAGTATATTATCACATCTATATTTACTCTTAACAAAATGTAGAATAAAGGCAATGCTTTTGAAGAAGATTCTGTGGTAAACTTCTTGAATTGCCCCCCATCAGCATGCACAAGGCCTTTATAGAGCCTGTCTTCACCAATAATGTAAGTTTGTCCATCTCAAGCCTTCAAACTTTGTTGTATATATTTGGTTAGGCATGACTGCAACAGCTGTTTATTTTTGGTGTTTGCATCAAATTGCTTATTTAAAGTTTATTATGTAGTTCATAAATTGTCCTATCTCAATTTAAGTTTTCAGTTGTACAACCAAGTTCCTTCTTCATACCATGTAAATTAAACTACTGCTGAGCAAGTGATCTTCTTTTGCCTTTGCATGTATGCTTTTGTTCTTCATCCGTAATCAGTGGTGTGGTGAACCTACCCACTACTGACAGTGTCATATTACGCAATGTCTTAACTATGAACAATGTCATATCATTCTACTATTATTTAAACCGTCTCTTTATTTGCCAATCTGAAATGGTATAAATTGACAGTACACTAACCATTGATACTTATGAGTTCTTGATCTGTAATCCAGTGTTGTCGTGAAGCTGCCAACTCCTTCACAATGTCATTTCCTGCCATGTCTTGACTTGAACAATAACATATTGTGTTAATGCAATTTTAAACTGTGTCACTTTATTCGTCAGTAAGAAATGTGATGAATTGTCAGCGCAGATACTTTTACGTGTAAAACCTGTCATCTGTCTGCTTGTTTATCTTTCAGAGTGAGGAAGATATAAGTGTTGAACAAGCCTAGTCTTATCATCTTGCTCAGCTGCTTGCACTGCAGCTCCCCGGCAGGGCTAACCTTTCTTGAACTCTATTGAAGTGTTGTAGGTTTTGTATATTATTTTGTCGGCGTGTTTATTTGCACCGGTGGCGATCTTTGATGCCCAGTGTATATAATCTGCTTGGGCTTTATTATCGTAGTGGCGAACTTTGATGCCCAGTGGATGTAATATGCCATAATTTCTTTATTGTATAGTCTAGGTTTTTTCTTATTCACGATGCTACAGTTAGTTTACTGTATATATATCATGTCTTCGCAGTAAACCGGCCAAACCGTAAAATTACGGTACATAATCAGGACATCATGCAATCACGATGTAGGTTGGGCCTGAAACGTGCCGAACAGCTCACGGGCCGGCAACAGCCCGAAATGAACCCCGGCCCATGATTGTGCGAATCAAATCACGGGCTTTTAACAGGCCAAAATTGTCTCGGTCCTTGTTTGGCCCAATCAGATATCGGTCATGAAGCAGGCGGATGCAATCGGGCCGTAGTTAGGCCCAACTATATGATGGGCTTTTAACAGACGAGATTAATATAGGGCCGAAATGTTAAATGGGCCCTTAACAGGCCAAAACTAATATCAGGCCGAATTACTAAGTGGGCCTTTAGCAAGTGGGCCCAAAAGCATAGTGTCCAGTTGCCGGGCCGAATTTGATATGGACCATAATTGAGCCCAAAGCCTCTTAAAGGGCCGGCCCCGATCTGGGCCGTAATTTGGCCCAGAACGTGGTAGGCTTATAACGGGCCGGATCTCATATGGGCCACTTTTAGGCCCGGAATGTGGCAGGCCATTAATGGACCGGATCAAATATGGGCCGGCATTTTGCCCAAAACATGGCAGCCAGTTAATGGGCCGGCCTACTAGGGTCCTCAAAATCTTGTGGGCCTATAGCTGGGCCGACCCATTAATGTCGGCGAAATCTCGTGGGCCTTTAGCTGGGCTGGCCCATTATGATCCGCAAGAACCTTGTGGGCCTTTACCTGGGCCGGCCCATTATGGCAAACAAAAATCTTGTGGGCCTTTTGCTGGGCCGGCCCATTATGGCCCACAAAATCTTGTGGGCCTTTACCTGGGTCGGCCCATTATGGCCCGCAAAATCTCATGGGCCTTTAGCTGGGCCGGCCCATTATGGTCCACAAAATCTTGTGTGCCTTTAGCTGGGCCGGCCCATTATCATCCGCAAAACTTGTGGGCCTTTAATTGGGCCGGCCCAATTAAACTTGATGGGTCGGTCCACGTGTCAACATATCATATCGTGTCTCGCCCATTGGATGAGTGACACATGTGCCAACGCGGACCTGACACGTGTCTCCTCCAGCCAATGATGATTTTACACGTGGAAAATCCCCATTGGTCAGGGCTGTTAACGGGTTATCAGATCCAAAACCCGACCCGATAGGTTAACGGTGTTCCGTTACGGTGGATGCCATGTGTCGGTCACCCTTGACGAAAGCACTTCCGTGACGCGCGATTTATCGTCATGGAAGTGGACACTTCCGTGATGATAATTTTGTTATTGTCATGGAACACTTCTACGACAGCACAGGTATGACTATCTTGATTCTGTCATAAATTTGTCATGGATGTACATGAATGACAAAAAACGCGACCTACTGTGACAAACACGTATCATCACGGAAGTGTATATTTTTGCAGTGCTTAATCCAATAAGCCTTCTCGATCTAACTCTATAGATCTTGATTCCCAAAATATAAGCTGCTTCTCCCAAGTCCTTCATCGAAAAACTATTTTTCAACGAGTCCTTGACAGATTGAAGCATTTGAACATAATTTCCAATCAATAATATGTCATCCACATATAAGATCAGAAATGCAACTGAGCTCCCACTGACCTTCTTGAATACACAATGATCACAGTCGTTCTTGATGAAGCCAAACTCTTTGACTGCTTCATTAAAACGAATGTTCCAATTCTGAGATGCTTGCCTTAATCCATAAATGGATCTTTGAAGATTGCACCCCATGCTAGACTTCTTTGGATCGACAAAACCCTCGGGTTGTGTCATATACACATCCTCGGTTAAATTTCCATTAAGGAAAGCCATTTTGACATCCATCTGCCATATCTCATAGTCGGAATATGCTGCTATAGCAAGAATGATCTGAATTGATTTAGGCATCGCTACCGGTGAGTAAGTCTCATCGTAGTCAACTCCTTGAACTTGTCGATAACCTTTTGCGACAAGTCGAGCCTTATGGACTGTGACATTTCCGTCCATATCAGTTTTCTTCTTAAAGATCCACTTGCACTCAATGGCTCGAACGCCATCTGGTAGATCAACCAAGTTCCAAACTTGATTTTCATCCATGGACTTTAATTCGGATCTCATGGCCTCAAGCCATAACTCGGAATCAGGGCTCTCCATCGCTTCCGCATATGTAGTTGGCTCGTTGTTCTCCAAGAACAACACATTGCAGTCATGCAAATGGTGCAACCTTTTCGAACTCCGTGGAATCGGTGTCGACTCCACCATGGGTTCCTGACTAATTCCGTTGTGACAGAATCACCTACCGGAACGTCCCCGTGTGGTTCTCGAATTTCTTCGAGTCGGACCGTGCTCCCACTAGCCTTCCGATTGAGAAACTCTTTCTCAAGGAAAACTCCATGTCGGGAGACAAGCACTTTGCCCTCTTCACGGTTGTAGAAGTAATATCCTAAGGTTTCCCTTGGATATCCCACGAATATGCACTTGTCTAATTTGGGTGTGAGCTTGTCCGACTGGAGTCGCTTGACATATGCTTCACATCCCCAAACTTTCAGAAAAGACAAACTGTGACTCTTCGCAGTCCATATCTCATATGGTGTCTTATCTACGGACTTAGATGGTACCCTGTTTAGTGTAAAAGTTGCAGTTTCTAGAGCATATCCCCAAAATGACAAGGGTAAATCCGACTGACTCATCATTGATCGGACCATGTCCAACAGAGTCCGATTCCTCCATTCCGACACGCCATTTTGTAGTGTACCCGGAGGAGTCAGTTGTGGGACTATTCCACGACTCTTTAGATGCTCATCAAACTCCTGGCTCATATACTCACCACCACGATCAGATCGTAGAAGTTTGATTTTCTTGCCGAGTTGATTTTCCACTTCGTTCTGAAACTCCTTGAACTTTTTCAAAATTTCTGACTTGTGCCTCATCAAGTAGACATATCCATATCTACTCAAGTCGTCGGTAAAAGTCACAAAGTATTGGAAACCACCTCTGGCTGTCTTGCACATTGGTCCACATACATCACTATGTATAAGTTCCAACAGCTCGGAGGCCCTCTCGCAACTCTTTGCAAAAGGAGTCTTAGTCATCTTACCGAGTAGGTAAGACTCGCATGTCTCGAATGATTCAAACTCAAACGAAGTTAGAATTCCATCATCATGGAGCTTCTTCATGCACTTTTGACTAATGTGTCCTAGTCGACAATGCCAGATGTAAGTCGGGTTTATCTCATTAGGCTTATGCCTCTTGACATTTATGTTATAGACTGATTCACCTTCAAGATCTAGGATAAATAACCCATTCACAACGGGTGCAAAGCCATGAAACATATTATTCAAGTAAATAGAACAACCATTGTCCTTAATACTGAATTCATAACCTTATGCGATCAAACATGAGGTAGAAATAATGTTTCGACTCAAAGCAGGAACATAATAACAATTATCAAGTTCCATTACAAATCCTGAAGGTAAATTAAGTTGCATAGTGTTGACGGCCAGTGCAGCAACTCTTGCTTTATTCCTGACGCATATGTCGAGTTCTCCTCTTGCGACATTCCTAGTTCTGCTTAGCCCCTGCATCGAGTTGCATATGTGAACAACCGATCCGGTATCATATACCCAAGAGCTACTAGAAACATCAGCAAGATAAATGTCTATAACATATACAACAAGTGTACCTGAAGAAGAAGTCATACTTCCAGTCTTCTTGCCCTTCTCGGCAAGCCACTTGCTGCAGTTCCTTTTCCAGTGTCCGGGTTCCTTGCAATGAAAGCAAATACTCCCCGAGGTTGTCCCTAACTTAGGCGCAGTGGCGGTAGTTGGAATTACCTCCTTCTCCTTGCCCTTTGCCTTAGCCTTTTTCTTGGACCAGCTCTTCTTGAACTTAGCCGAGTTCTGCACCATCAACACTTGACAATGCGTACCTTTCTTGATGTCCTGCTCTGCCACTTTGAGCATCCCATGCAATTCAGTGAGCTTCTTTTCCATCCCATGCATATGGTAGTTCGAGATGAACGGCCCATAGCTATCCAGAAGAAAACCCAAAATTGTATCTGTGGACAACTCATCCCCAAGTGGGAAGCCCAGCCTATCCAGAGCTTGCATGTACCCGATCATCTTGATCACATGCAGGCTCAGTGGATCACCCTCTTTCAGCTTACAATCCATCAAGGATCGCCAGACATTGAACCTTTCGGTCCTAGCTTGCATTTGAAACATGCTCTTAAGGTTCTCGATCGTATCGAAAGCCTCAATATTTTCGAACTGCTGCTGCAGATCGGGCTCCATAGAAGCCAGCATGAGACAGCTGATCTCGTTTGATACATCAACAAGTTTCTGGTAGGCATTTCTGGCTGTGGCATTAGCATTATCGGCAGGTTCCTCTCGAAGCGGATTCTCTAGAACTTGTTCCTTTTTCTCATGCCTAAGAACAATTCTCAGGTTTCTATACCAGGTGGTAAAGTTTGTTCCATTCAATTTATCTTTTTCCATGATTGATTTCAACGCAAAAGGGGTAACTTGAGCAGGTGGTGCCATTGATATACAACAGAAATATGCAAAACAGTAAGACATGTATTCATGAAGAGTAATTCATATTAAACATTTTAATAAGATCATTACTCCCACTAAAATCAACATCCCTCGGTTGATACTTAGTGATTCAAGATCCAAGATCAACATGTCAACTAGTGAGCTTTTGCATCACCGCTAGAGGACAAGATCACTCGGTAAGCAACTCTTGCTAATCGTATCTCCATACGACTCTTGTTGCTGCGGACATCTCATGCATCGCCAACTCCTATGCTCGTGGCCCAAAACTTTTTTGATAGCCATGACAAGTCAACCAATGCTTCGTATGTAAGTGTCCGACACAAACCCATCACTTCAAGGAGATCTAGTGGAACCCTAATTTCATAGGCCCGCCACTAAATATACTTGACATGTGAAGGTGCAGCAATTGGCGAGGCATTTGTACTTGACATTCTACGAGGATCACCCTACTTAAAACATCTACCATGCAAAAGAAGGGTGCATAAAAGGGATAAACTTTCACAGGCAGTTTATATATGTGTGATATGGTATAGCCCCTTTTCACTGCACATGGTGATCTCCATCTCCACGTGCGCGGTCTGCCCATGCATGGTTGTCCTCATGGTGATATCCATCTCCACGCCATGGTGTCAACCGCCAAGTGTTACATAAGATACTATGCTATTAAAAACTAGTAGATATTGAAAGTAAATTACATTACATGGCTTCTCATGTTGACACGCATGTCATTAATACAATAATGGGACAACCATATGGCTCCAGCCGGTTGCCGCACTCATGACACGCAGGTCATGAAACAATAATATACAAGCAACATACATGGGCTATACCAAATCACAGTCATTCCGTGCAAAAACGAGTCAGACGTTCTACCGCCGAAGATAAAACCTCCTAAAACTCTATCTTCCAAGCAGATTTTTGGCCTAGCCAGAAGCGCCGAAATCCCATTTCGAAATTTCGTCACTAATACAACTTTTCGTTAGGTTCAGTTTGACAAGTCGTGGAGCAAAATCGGAGTTTGTATGCAAAAGTTACAACCGTTTTACCGAGACCGCTCCAACAGATTTCAGCACCGTGGAAATCACATTTCCAAGGTGTTGATCTATGTTCCGATTCGATCAATCTCATTGATCTTGGCGTGCTACATCCGGATTTACTTCCATTGTCTACCCCGATGGAGGAAACTGACCGGTAGAGGTAAGTTGTGTCACGACCTCTGCTCACGATCACGGAAACAATATCACGAAACCAACCTTCAACACTGACGTGTGCGACCGATCTCATCGAACCGCACTTGAACCGATCTACATATCTCATATGCATATCTTTGAATCTATCACCACACAACGGATGCTCTGATACCACTGTAGGAACACGCGGTACGCTACGCTAGCGCCAAATGAAATTTTCTACCGTGCACCCAAGATCATGCTGTTGGAAATAGATCACGGGATCGGGCTTACCAATAGACCGCAGTCACCACAGTGGAAGTAGAGTTGGTGATGCGTGTAGGCGATCTCCCGAGCCATCTCCTCCTCGCGTCGTCGATCTCCCGCGAACAGCGAAGACCCATGAACGGTGATCTTCCGCAAACGGCGCCTCGCGGTTCCCTTGAACGGTTCGTCCATGCACCGCAGATGCGATGCCTCCAAGGTATCCACATGTGCGGGGTGCAGCGGCGGGCGGCGGACTGCTAGGTCCGATCGCACATCATGGGCGTGGGGAGTGGCGGCGGCTATCGAGGGTTGAATCAAGATTTACCCTAAGTGGTGCGCCCACTCCCCTTTATATAGACCTCCAAGGTGGGCTCAACACTTGAGCCCACTAGGAGTCTGCGTCCATTTTCCACTCTGATCCAATCTGAATGGGCTGCAGCCCCTTAAGTGTGCGACCCTATAGGTTCACGTACACATGGACACGACCAAGTCGATAGTTGGTAGCGGCTCCTAGCAGAACATGCCAACTCCCATGTGTGCGTATAGTCGTTTGACGAACCTCGACAATGTGTCATATGCAACATTCTTTTTGCCTCAAGATATCTGTTGTCGATCTCAAGGCGAGTACTTGTCACCCTTGTGATAGCTCGACCTCTCTTCTCGAAACCGTGATACAGATTCCTGAACTAGGTTAACACTTAACCCAAGTCGCATGGCCATGCTTTCTGAATCTAATCACTCGAGAGGGCCCAGAGAATATCTCTCCAAATAGGAGGGGAAATTCCATCTTGGTCAACCATGTCTCGCGGCATGTCTCACGACTCACCCGAAAGCTACCTTTATAACTACCCAGTTACGGAGTAGCGTTTGATAGACCCTAAGTGAGTCGATCCTCATCCCGAGAACATGTGAGGACCTCAGGTCTAGGACATGGCATAGACATTGTACTTGAGACTAACAGATGACAATCTCTCGCTGCGTCTCAAAGTGGGTATGTCCGACTCGGTGATCTCCATGCCCGAGTCCATACTATCGGTCTAACATCTCCATGCACATGACTTGTGAAACATAGTCATCAACCGAGTCGTATACTAGTCAAGGATATGTGTCCGCATAACCTTATCAACTAGGGACCATTAAAACAATCATCATACAATACATAGTTCCACAAACAAGTCACATACTTATTTATACATATCATTGACGATGTTCAAGGACAATACAAAGGACCCATGAATACATATGGAAATATCATCATCACATGATTGCCTCTAGGGCATAACTCCAACAGTGATCCCGTTCATCAAATGAAAACACATGTCTATGGTCAGGAAACTTAACCGTCTTTGATTAACGAGCTAGTCAAGTAGAGGAATACTAGGGACACTCTGTTTGTCTATGTATTCACACATGTACTAAGTTTCCGATTAATACAATTCTAGCATGAATAATAAACATTTATCATGATATAAGGTGTCACCCCCTGATTTTCATGCCACAACACTTAAGCTAATATATCATGATAAAGTGTGGTTTGACAAAAACTCTTGCATTATTTGGCTTTTATTTGGAGTTGGTCTTCTCTCTGTGTTTTTCTAGTGCTCTTTAAGGTCAACACAACTCCACCTTCTATACTTCATCTCCTTGCCCCAAGCTTCTGCCCAATGATCATTCCATGTGTATAGAGCAATATAGTATTTTCTTACAAAAATAATTTGGACAAAAAGTATTTTCTAAAATTAGTTTTCCAAAAACCCCTGAATTGACGATTGCACTACAAGTACTTGATTTGGGGTATGAAAAATCTATCAAAGAGTATATTTGAAACCTATTAGATATAGGATTCCCATAAACCAAAAAAATATAATTTTAAAAGTTATTTTCCTATTTTATTTAAAAGCTTTTTCTTAAGGCCAGAAATGGTCTTTAATAGGGAAAAATTATTTTATTGTTTTAAAAATATTTGACAAAAATCAGGGAAACTCAGTGGGCATATATTTCCCATATATAAGAGTTTCAACACAGGGTCATGTTCAAAATATTGGAAAAACATCCCAAAACCATTACTGCCCATTTCAAGGATTTGAAATATTTCTACAGGAAATATTTTCATAAAAATCCAAGGAAAATCCAGCAAGTCACAAATGCATATTGCGATCACCTTGCAAAGCCTCATGTCAATCAAGGTCATTTTGGTTCACCAAAATGCCCCAAAACCCTCTCTGACCAGAATCAAATTTGAACAACTTTGTACTACCAACTTTATCTCCTTGACCCCTACTTTTGTTAGCATGTTCACATGACCAAATGAGGCCACTACACCAAGTGGTGCATCAAGGAGAAGTGATTTGATCAACTAGATCTACACAAGTTCATTTCTGCTAATGTCTAGGGTTACAACAGTTACATTGTGAACTTTGCCCAAATAAGCTCAAAATGGGTGTAAGGCCCTAATTATATGTGCAATTTCACCCTGTGGAGTCTCATGCCAAATGGAATTCACTTACCTATCCAAACCATCAACAAACACCTTCTGCCACTTTGCCAAAACAACTACTTTGACCTCTTCTACTCTTCTCCATGGCCTCCACTTTTTACCACAGCCCCTCCAAGTCCTCTTCTACCTCCAGTAGCAATGGCTGCATCTCAGATCAATAATTGAGGGGTGAAACCACCTATTTTACCTCTCTGGACAGCCCTTGCACCCCTCTTCCTCACCTCCCTCCTCACTCCAGTGGCCACTCAATGCATCCAAGGCTTTCCCCACATTCTTTACTCCTCCCTAGAGCTACCAAACATGCTTGGCCGTGCCCACTTTGCCAAAAAAATGGCATGCCGACCATTCACACGCTTTAGAGCGCGCTACAGTACGCTCCCGCACTGTAGCCGCCCCCTTCCAAGCACCTCCGATGACCTCAGCTCTCCCCCTCACGCCAGCCGATGCTCCTTGACGTCCGCAGCACGCCGCGCCTCTATCCCCCTCCTCCTTCTCCCTCCTCTTGCCCCAGCTCGCACGCGCGCCAGCCGCCCGAACACACCAATGAGCACACTCACACGCGCGGTGCCCCTGGCCCTCCTCCTGCTCTCTTCCTTCACCCGCTCGCCCTGGACCAACCCCACGAGCACCCCAGACACGCTCAAACAGGACCCCGTGACCCATGGCGACGGCAACGAGGTCGCCGGCGCACTAATCCACGGTGGACCATCGTGCGGCTATATAAAGCCACCCCGTGCCGTTCTCTCCACACCGCTCGCCCTCTGCACCACCAAATCATCCCCATGCACCCCTAGTTCCTCTCCAGAGCCGCCCGAGCTCGAGATCAAGCTCAAGCTCCGCCGCTTCGGCTCGCCGGAGTTCGTGATGTACAAGCCGTCCCCACCTCTCTTTCCTCTCGATCTAGAGCCTATGCATCACCATGATCCTTTCCCCTCGTTTCCCCTCTCTTTAGCTGCCGGAAACGGCCAGAGCCACCGCCGCCCGAAGCTCCTCCGCCGTGCCTCCTCGTCGCCGGTGAACCAGGCCACCCCGGAGACCGCAACCACCTCCACCTGAACGGCGACTCTGTGCTGAGTCCAACCCTGCCCTCCTCTCACCTCGACGTGCCCTGCATCGTCGCCGGTGAGCCCGCCGCCCCTCTGTCGCGGGTTTAGGGATGACAGGCGGGCCCTGCCTGTCAGCCTCTCCCCTCCATCGCCCCCCTCTGTCTCGCTAACGCCTGGGCCCCGCCCGTCAGGTTTAAACCTGGCGCGTCTTGGCGTGCACCCAGTCTTGTTGGGCCGCCTCTCTGGCTGGGCTGCTTTGCGCCGTGATTACAGCCCGTGAGCCTGAGCCCTTCTCCTTTTTCTTTTCATCAAACTTGCAAAAATTCCTCTGGACTAAATATTAATCCAAATGAAATTATTCCAGTTCCTAAATTCTTGTAAAATCCCACCTATTTAATGGTATAACTTTCATTCATGACCAACCAACTTTTATGTACTGTTCATATTCAAATTCAAATTTGAATATATTTAAACCCCTCTGAAAATCCATTTCTTCTATTCTGCTAATACAAATCCAAAACTAGGAATTTTCCACTTCTTAGTTTTCACACTAGTATTTAACAAAAATGAGTTGACATTTTTACGAGCACTTTGGTTTTTCTGTTTTATTATTGCCTTATTTTTCTCGCTATTATTTTATGCATTTATAGATTGTGTTGCCGACGAAGGAGTTGGACCAGAAAACCTTGAAGACCCAAGAAGACTTTGCTAAGCCAGGCAAGCAGCCTTTTGACCATGTCTATGAAACCCTTTTTATGCATGTCATATAGCACCATATTGTTGTTGCAACGGAATCATGATGAGGTGGTAACCACTTTGATGGTTTGCCACCATACTTCCTCATTGATACTTGCATTGTGCATGACCCTACCTCCTTATGAGGGTTATGCCGGTGGGGGTAGATAGGATGCTAAAGTAGTGCTACGCAAAAGGGGACGGGAATATGCATGGTGATGGAGACAAAGTATTTTCAAAAGACTTTTTGAAAACCCCATCGGGTGCCTCTTATGCCCGGGGGAGATGATGAGTTGGGTAGCCACTTGATGACGAAGTGGTGTACCAAGGCAAGTGTGTGATGTTTTCAAAACGGATTGGTTTAAGTTGCGACCGTTATTCCAACCTTACATGCGCAACCACGCTACCCTTGTATGGTAAAGGGCATTATTGATTACCCAGGCCGATACTAGCTTGGAGCCCGCATTACTAGTGACGGGGGAGTTGGTGCTCTCTCTCTGGGACGGGTCGTGCCAGTAGGGCGGCCATGACTGTTTTCTGAGGGCACCGGATACACCGTTGCGTCCCCTCTCGGATGTTACGATCTCGAGTGAGTCTCGTATGATGTACATCGTGAGGATACGGAACAACGAGTGGACTCCTTGTTAGTGTCGTCTAGGGAAAGATAGTGATCGGGTGCTTACCACGGGTACTTGAGGTATCGCGGGTTGTGGATGACACGGAAGTTCCCCGGATCTTGCGGGTAAAGTGGGCAACCTCTGCAGAGTGTAAAACTATTCGAATAGTCGTGTCCACGGTCAAGGACAGTTGGGTAACCGCTCTTGGGCTACGTCCACTTGTTTACAAACCAGTGTGTGTGTGTGTTGGGATAAGTGGAAAGAACTACTTGGGTCAAGTCAAAGGACTTGGCATGATTGAGTTGGGTTCATGCCCACTCTATTTATGTTGATATCTGTAACCTGTCCTCATGGTTACTTGAATTCTCCTGATGCATGTCTTACAAGTTGTTGAACATGTCATTGCACTCAAAACTAGCTTCCTGCAAAAATTTACCTATATCATGCATTGTTGTATCTTGAACCAAAACATGGGTTGCTTGCGAGTACATTCAAAGTACTCATTGGCTTGCCACTGGTTATTTTATTGGCCAGGCATGAAAGAACATGATATGAAGAAGAATACTTCGGTGACGAACATGCGAGCTAGGACGCTTCCCAGTCAGAATGCCTGTAGGGTTAAGGAAAATGGCATGGGTCCAAGTTATCGACGAAGATTTCAGCTGCGAAGTTATACTCAAGTCTTGACCATAATGGTCATAATTTATGTAAGACGGTATGTATGGATGTAAGACTCTTGTTATTTAGCTTCTGTGTGTTCAGTGAGCATTGATCTCTGGGATCACTGTACACGTGCATTCGGTGGTCACGACCTATGAGTCGGGGTCCCCACATAAGGAAATATAAATAACAACTTCATTATTGCCTCTAGGGCATATTTCCTTCAGTCTCCCACTTGCACTAGAGTCAATAATCTAGATTACATAGTAATGATTCTAACACCCATGGAGTCTTGGTGCTGATCATATTTTGCTTGTGGAAGATGCTTAGTCAACGGGTCTGCAACATTCAGATCCGTATGTATTTTGCAAATCTCTATGTCTCCCTCCTTGACTTGATCGCGGATGGAATTGAAACGTCTCTTGATGTGTTTGGTTCTCTTGTGAAAGCTAGATTCCTTCGCCAAGGCAATTGCTCTAGTATTGTCACAAAAGATTTTCATTGGACCCGATGCACTAGGTGTTACACCTAGATCGGATATGAACTCCTTCATTCAGACTCCTTCATTTGCTGCTTCCGAAGCAGCTATGTACTTCGCTTCACACGTAGATCCCGCCATGACGCTCTGCTTGGAACTGCACCAACTAACAGCTCCACAATTCAATATAAATATGTATCAGGTTTATGACTTAGAGTCACCCGGATCAGTGTCAAAGCTTGCATCGACATAACCATTTACGACGAGCTCTTTGTCACCTCCATAAACGAGATATGTATCCTTAGTACTTTTCAGGTATTTCAGGATGTTCCTGACTGTTGTCCAGTGATCCACTCCTGGATTACTTTGGTACCTCTCTGCTAAACTTATAGCAAGGCACACATCAGGTCTGGTACACAACATTGTGTACATGATAGAACCTATGGCTGAGGCATAGGGAATGACTTTCATTTTCTCTCTATCTTCTGCAGTGGTCGGGCATTGAGTCTGACTCAACTTCACACCTTTTAACATAGGCAAGAACCCTTTCTTTGACTGATCCAATTTGAACTACTTCAAAACTTTATCAGGGTATGTGCTTTGTGAAAGTCCAATTAAGCATCTTGATCTATCTCTATAGATCTTGATGCCCAATATATAAGCAGCTTCACCGAGGTCTTTCATTGAAAATTCTTATTCAAGTATCCTTTTATGCTATCCAGAAATTTTGTATCATTTCCAATCAACAATATGTCATCCACCTATAATATTAGAAATGCTACAAAGCTCCCACTCACTTCCTTGTAAAACAGGCTTCTCCAAAAGTCTGTATAAAACCATATGCTTTGATGACACTATCAAAGCGTATATTCCAACTCTGAGAGGCTTGCACCAGTCCATAAATGGATCGCTGGAGCTTGCACACTTTGTTAGCACCTTTAGGATCGAAAAACCTTACGGTTGCATCATATACAACTCTTCTTTAAGATATCAATTAAGGAATGCAGTTTTGACATCCATTTGCCAAATTTCAGAATCATAAAATGCGGCAATTGCTAACATGATTCGGACAGACTTAAGCATCGCTACGGGTGAGATAGTCTCATCGTAGTCAACTGCTTGAAATTGTCAAAAACCTTTCGCAGCAAGTCGAGCTTTGTAGACAGTAACATTATCGTCAGCGTAAGTCTTCTTCTTGAAGATCCATTTATTCTCTATGGCTTGCCAATCATCGCGCAAGTCAACCAAAGTCCACACTTTGTTCTCATACATGGATCCCATCTCAGATTTCATGGCCTCAAGCCATTTCACGGAATCTGGGCTCATCATCGCTTCCTCATAGTTCGTAGGTTCGTCATAGTCTAGTAACATGACTTCCAGAACAGGACTACCATACCACTCTGGTGCGGATTGTACTCTGGTTGACCTACGAGGTTCTGTAGTAACTTCATCTGAAGTTTCATGATCATCATTGTCGGTGTCAAAACCGGCGGATCTTGGGTAGGGGGTCCCGAACTGTGCGTCTAGGCGGATGGTAACAGGAGACAAGGGACACGATGTTTTACCCAGGTTTGGGCCCTCTTGATGGAGGTAAAACCCTATGTCCTGCTTCATTAATATTGATGATGTGTGTTACAAGAGTGGATCTACCACAAGATCAAAGAGGCTAAACCCTAGAAGCTAGCCTATGGTATGATTGTTGTTCGTCCTATGGACTAAAGCCCTCCGGTTTATATAGACACCGGATAGGGCTAGGGTTACAGAGTCGGTTACAATGGTAGGAGATCTACATATGCGTATCGCCAAGCTTGCCTTCCACGCCAAGGAAAGTCCCATCCGGACACGGGACGAAGTCTTCAATCTTGTATCTTCATAGTCTTGGAGTCCGGCCGAGGATGATAGTTCGGCTATCCGGACACCCCCTAGTCCGGAACTCCCTCAGTAGCCCCTGAACCAGGCTTCAATGACGATGAGTCCGGCGCGTTGATTGTCTTCGGCATTGCGAGGTGGGTTCCTCCTCCGAATACTTCATAGAAGGTTTTGAACACAAGGATAGTGTCCGGCTCTGCAAAACAAGCTCCACATAACATCGTAGAGAGAATAATTTTTGCACAGATCTGCTGACGTATTCCGCAGCGTGACATCACACCACGGCCAGGCCTTTATATGAATCATTTTTTATTATTCCACCTCAGCGTGTTTAGCGAGGCGGTTTCCTTGGCACGTCTTATCAAGGCGTAGATCGTGCCCCCTTATTCCGGGATTCTCATCAATACGGACGTGGGTAACCCAACCATGCCCGTTGGCCTGCCTTCTCTATCGGCGAGTCCTAATCGACCACGGGGTGGGCTCTTGGTATTCAAGCTCTTTATAATGAGACCAAGGCCCGCTTCTTCTTTACACCCTCCATCGAGTTCGCCTCGCGCTTCGAGTTCCAACACCCAAAGCTTCAGATTCAGGCGCTTCGGACTTTCGACGATGTCCGGCTCCGACCAACCTGGCCGATGGATGTCTTCCTCCGTCACGAGAAGAAGATGTGCTAAAGCTGCGAGACGCCAGGTATCTAACGGCGAGATCTCGCATAGGCTGCTGCTCTGGGCAGGTCATTCCCACTCTTGAGCCGGTGAGAATGTGGTGTTCGTGTCCCACTTCCTTCAGTGGTTTAGGCTTCCCGACGGACCCCTTTGTGCGGGGCTCATGTTTTATTATGGGCTTGATTTCCATGACTTGAATCTGAGTCCATCCTCCATATCTCGTCATTCATTGTCGTATGTGAGGCCTTCCTCCATATTACCCCCCACTTTGGATTATGGCTCAAGACCTTCAAGGTGGAGCCAAAAATGATCAAGGGGCAACAAGCACAGTGCGGAGGGGCGGTCATAAGCAAATGTGCTGACGCTCCATGGCCCGAGGGCTCTTTTCAAGAGGAGCTTGGTTTGTGCCAATGGGAGTGGTTTTATATCACCGCTCGGGGGCACCAAATAAGCGGCGCTCCCTGCCTTCCGCTCAGGTCCACCACAGCGGCTGGCATCATGGGTCAACAAGGGGCTTGACTGGGGGCCGTCCAAGGACGTTCCCCTGCTGCAGGGCCGCATTCGAGATCTCCATGAAAGAGGGATCAATCTGGTTGCGGTGGCGCAGGTTATGGTGATCCGGCGCCTTCAGCCCTGCAAACGTCGCCCCCTCCGCTTGTGGGAATTCAATCCAGAGGGACCACGAGCTCTCCAAAATTTTGTGGGAATGACGCTCGTGGAGATGTATAAACTGTTCTTCGGATCACAAGAGAAGTGTCCGGACTTGACCGAGGACGCAGGACTAAGCTGCAATCGCCCAGATGCTCAAGTAAGTAGTCCTGTAACCAGACAAGCTGTTCATCCATTTATTTTATATATATGCCCTTTAAAGGAGCCGTTTCTTGAACAGGAGTGGATAGCCAAGGCAAAGTTAATAAGGTGTCCGGCTCCCCTCCCAGAGACCACGCCGGATCCCATGTTGACCAAGATGTTGAAGGTCGCGCCCTTTGAAGAAGGCGAAGGGGGGAGCGGGGAAGCAACCGCCTCTGCGAAGGAGGATATCAAGGAAGGAGGGATTAAGAGTCCCACCTTCCGAGGAGAGAAGAGGACCGCTTCGGAAGATCCGGAGGTCCAGGCCTCAAAGAATGGGAAGGAATCTCCGGCAGAGAGTCCGGCGCTGGGAAGTAACCCAGCCGCACTATTTCCCCAAGGGGGTCAGCCCTCCAGCGAGCCGTAAGTAAAAAGAAGGGGTCTTGTAAATAAGGAACATCCCTGTATTTATTTATGAAGATAACGAAATTGTACCTTGTAGTTCGGACCTCAGCCCTTCTCGTGAGCTCGTCTTGGGGATCTTCTTCCAGAGATGATGGAGAGCGAACGCCTCCACTGTCGCACCCTCATGTGAAGCGGACGACCCGGAGGTGTCGCCGCAGAGGGTTCCCCAAGTCCGACGGGCCGGAAGGTCTCGGTGCCAAGTGGCGTGGTCGAAGGAGCTGAAGGATCTGCTCGGGCGGCTATTTCAGAAGGATCACCGTGCTCTAATGGGTACGGTGATTGAAAGAATTGCATCCGCAGCGAGCGGATTATGAAGCCGTCGAAGCTTATCGACGGGGTTTGAGGTACGTGAAAATGATGTACCTTCGACAGCTTATGCATATAAAATGCGCCTGTATAGATAGTAGCCCACGAGACTTGGTATGTTGTCAAAATTGACAATGTGCCGAGGATCAAATTCTCGATTGTAACATATCGCCGCCCTAAACAGGTGGTGGGGGCGTCCGGAGGCCTGACTGATGAATATGCTGAACTAAAGCGGCAGCTTGATGAGGCGGATGCGAACATCGCGCTGGTCAATAAACGGTTTGACGAGTCACAAGGTATGCGACTTCTATGCGGACACCTGGTAAGGGAGCTTGACGCCCATGTCTTACTAATCATATGCTTAATGCAGATGGTGCCGCTGCCATGGAAGAGCTGCGGGCAGAACTCGCCCGAGAGAAAGAGCAAGCTAGAATTAGTAATGCGACCGCTTTAAAGGCGGCCGAAGAGCTAGAAGCTGAACGGGCTGCTCACTGCCGAAGCAAAGAGGAGTTGGCCGATATGGCCAAAAAGTTGAGGAATACTACCGATCGCTGCGAGGTTCTTGAAAAAGAACGTCAAGTGGAACAAGAGGGCCTAAAAAATGCCGCCGCCGAATCCACGAATGCCCAGTCGGCTTTGAGAGCTGCCAAGGAGGAGCTGAGTCAGGCTGGGGCAATTGCAGCTGGAAAACCGTTTCTGCTGCGGAGGAAATATATGGATACAAAGTATGCTCAGTTAGATAAGTTGTGGAGTTCGGAGGATGCTTATACGGACTTGGCGGCGAAGCGCCATGGACGCTGTTAAGCACTTTCCGGGGCGGAAGGGGCACCGAAGGGAAGAGCTATATTGGTCGCAATTCCATAGTCCGGAGCGTCCTCTGCCGCTGACCAATCGGTTGGCCAAATGGGCCGAGCTGAATCGACTGTCTGGATTTGCCATGAAGCATGTCTTGACTCACTTGTGGCCGGGCGGACCCCAGCCGAAGAGCTATTTTGGTTTAGTGCAGCAGTTCCTTGGTGCGGTACCGTGACGACGCAATGAAGCGATTGGCGTGTATTGAGAGAAGCGCGGATGGCTCTGGCCCGTGTCAAGACATCTTGGCGAGATGAAGGCCACCGACGTTGCATCCCAAGATTGACGAAAGTACTGCCGAGCACTACTTTGAAGAAGTCACGGGCGCTCGTTTAATAGAGACGCAATGCTCGAAGGATATTATGTTTGACCGACATGTATGATTTGTGAAAACGATGTTTTAATATAATATAAGAGCTTTTATACTTACGCTTTCAAGTAGTAAACTACTCCTCACGGCCGTTTGTGTATATGTGTATATAATCTGAAAGATGGCAGTCCTTGGCTTCAGCCCCCACGCACATAGTGCGGGGGTGTTTGCAAAAAAAGCGCTTTTTCACACTCAATCCAACGTCTTGGTCCTATTAAGGAGGTGATAGCGTAGCAAACCATGCAACCGGACTATAATGCTTTATCACTTTCACTTAGCCATAGGAGTTCGAGGGTGGGGCTACTATATAGCCCCTGGGGGCACCGCACTCTCCCGAATTCGGGGTGTGTATGTGCCTGACCGAAAACCAGTCCTTCGTTAATGCGGAGGAATTATAAACATTCCTGTGAGTCATCGAGTGGTTGACCAGTCTCTCGCTATATCATGACAGTCAGTTTTTGGCTTTCCCTACTGAGGTGCTCGCCCGGCCGAACCGGGGCACAATCGCAGTAGTTCTCCTGGTGCCGCATTAGCCGTGAAGACGGAACGTAAGGCAGCAAAACACAGGAGCCGGGCAACCCAACATTTGACCAAAGACATGATTCGGAGCTGATGCATATAAGGCCTAACTTCGAGACGCCGAATACTCCCTAAGGTATTCGGTCTTTATGAAAATGGGCAGAATAATGCCCTAAGCCCCACAGTGTCCGTGCACGCATAAAAATTCTGGTGCGGCCAATGCCAAAGCACCAGCCTCCTCCTCGGTTATATTAAGGAACCGGGGGATGTATATCAACAAGAGACAGTGAAAAAAGGTTTACGCAGGGTCTTAATCTGAAAAGAATCCTTGCAACGGGTCCCTACTGCACGTTTGCGCCTGTGTCTCCGTTGTGCCGTATCCTGGACGGGTGTAGCACGTTGTTCATCTGTAAAAGAGAGGAACTTAGTTTTAAAAAGAAAAAGGATCATGCGAAAAATGTACTTAATATTAAATAAACAAAGTACGGTTCGAAGAAGTGAAAAAAAAATGGAGCTTTATTGTCTCTTGTTATACATGCATGCGGCCCCTCGTATGGGGGTATGCCGCTAGTAGGCGCCGGACTCGTCTAGCCGTGTCCGGGGTTTGAATGACCAATTCAGGTTCTTTGCCTAGCAGAGCCGGATAGCTGTGGGGCTGTCAAGGCAGTCTCCCGCTCTTCCGTGCTCGAGTAACACTTAATACTTCCTTTTAACGAGATGATGCCGCGTGGACCGGGCATTTTAAGTGTTAGAGATGCATAATGCGGTATTGCGTTAAAGCGGGCGAAAGCTTCGTGTCCCAATAGTACTTGATGGCTACTTTTAAACGGGGCGACATGGAAGAGTAACCTTTCCTGACGGAAGTTGTCGGATGAACCAAACACAACTTCTAGCAGTATGGAGCCCGTACAATGGGCATATGGGCCTGGCATTACTCCTTTAAAGGAGGTGTCGCTACGGCGAATTTTGGTTGGGTTTATCCCCATCCTGCGGATAGTGTCCTGATATATCAGGTTTATGTCACTGCCGCCATCCATGAGGACATGTGTAAATTGGAATCCGTCGATTATAGGATCCAATATCAAGGCAGTCCTGTTGGGGAACGTAGTAATTTCAAAATTTTCCTACGCACACACAGGACCATGGTGATGGCATAGCAACGAGAGGGGAGAGTGTTGTCTACGTACCCTCGTAGACCGTAATCGGAAGCGATCACAACGTAGAGGAAGTAGTCGTACGTTCTCCTCGCGATCCTGCCGATCCCAGCGCCGTTACTCCGGCACCTCCGAGTCGATGATGACGTAGAGGAAGTAGTCATACGTTCTCCTCACGATCCAGCCGATCACAGCGCCGTTACTCCGGCGCCTCCGAGTTCTTGGCACACGTTCAGCTCGATGACGCTCCACGGGCTTCGATCCAGCAAAGCTCCGGGGAGGGGAGTTCCGTCAGCACGATGGCGTGGTGACGATCTTGATGTTTCACCGTCGCAGGGCTTCGCCTAAGCACCGCTACAATATGACCGAGGTGGAATATGGTGGAGGGGGGCACCGCACACGGCTAAGGAACGATCTCAAGGATCAACTTGTGTGTCTATGGGGTGCCCCTGCCCCGTATATAAAGGAGCAAGGGAGGGAGGAGGCCGGCCCTATGTTTGGCGGCGCCAAGGAGTCCTACTCCCACCGGGAGTAGGATTCCCCTTTCCTAGTCCAACTAGGAATCCTTCCATGTAGGGGAGGAAGGGAGAAGGAAGTGGAGGAGTAGGAAGGTGGCGGCCCCTTTTCCCTAGTCCAATTCGGACTAGAGGGAGGCGCAGCAGCCTTTTCCTCTTCCCACTAAAGCCCATCAAGGCCCATTACTTCTCCCGTAACTACCGGTACTCGAAAAATACCGAATCACTCGGAACCTTTCCGAACTCCGAATATAGTCGTCCAATATATCGATCTTTACGTCTCGACCATTTCGAGACTCCTCGTCATGTCCCCGATCTCATCCGGGACTCCGAACTCCTTCGGTACATCAAAACTCATAATAACCGTCATCGTAACCTTAAGCGTGCGGACCCTACGGTTCGAGAACAATGTAGACATGACCGAGACACGTCTCCGGTCAATAACCAATAGCGGGACCTGGATGCCCATATTGGCTCCTACATATTCTACGAAGATCTTTATCGGTCGAGACCGCATAACAACATACGTTGTTCCCTTTGTCATCGGTATGTTACTTGCCCGAGATTCGATCGTCGGTATCCAATACCTAGTTCAATCTCGTTATCGGCAAGTCTCTTTACTCGTTCGTAATACATCATCTACGCAACTAACTTATTAGTTGCAATGCTTGCAAGGCTTATCTGATGTGTATTACCGAGAAGGCCCAGAGATACCTCTCCGAGCAATCGGAGTGACAAAACCTAATCTCGAAATACGCCAACCCAACATGTACCTTTGGAGACACCTGTAGTACTCCTTTATAATCACCCGATTCACGTTGTGACGTTTGGTAGTACCAAAGTGTTCCTCCGATGGCGGAGTTGCATAATCTCATAGTTATAGGAACATGTATAAGTCATGAAGAAAGCAATAGCAACATACTAAGCGATCAAGTGCTAGGCTAACGGAATGGGTCATGTCAATCAGATCATTCTCCTAATGATGTGATCCCGTTAATCAAATGACAACTCATGTCTATGGTTAGGAAACATAACCATCTTCGATTAACGAGCTAGTCAAGTAGAGGCATACTAGTGACACTGCTTGTCTATGTATTCACACATGTATTATGTTTCCGGTTAATACAATTCTAGCATGAATAATAAACATTTATCATGAAATAAGGAAATAAATAATAACTTTATTATTGCCTCTAGGGCATATTTCCTTCAGTCTCCCACTTGCACTAGAGTCAATAATCTAGTTCACATCATCATGTGATTCAACACTAATATTCACATCTGTATGTGATTAACACCCATAGTTCACATCGTCATGTGACCAACACCCAAAGGGTTTACTAGAGTCAATAATCTAGTTCACATCGTTATGTGATTAACACCCAAAGAGTACTAAGGGATGATCATGTTTTGCTCGTGAGAGAAGCTTAGTCAACGGTGCATCACATTGAGCCGTATGTATTTTGCAAATATTCTATGTCTACAATGCTCGCACGGGCTACTCTAGCTAATTGCTCCCACTTATAATATGTATCCAGATTGAGACTTAGAGTCATACGGATCAGTGTAAAAAGCTTGCATCGATGTAACTCTTTACGACGGGCTCTTTTATCACCTCCATAATCGAGAAATATTTCCTTAGTCCTCACTAAGGATGTTCTTGACCAATGTCCGATGATCTACTCCTAGATCACTATTGTACTCCTTGCAAAATTCAGAGCAAGGTATACAATAGGTCTGGTACATAGCATAGCATACTTTATAGAACCTATGGTGAGGCATAGGGAATGACTTTCATTCTCTTTTCTATTTTCTGCTTTGTGGTCGGGATTTGAGTCTTACTCAATTTCACACCTTTGCAACACATGCAAGAACTTTTCTTTGGTATTCCATTTTGAACTACTTCAAAATCTTGACAAGGTATGTTCTTATTGAAAAAACTCATCAAGCGGTTTTGATCTATCTCAATAGATCTTGATGCTCAATTTGTACGCAGCTTCACCGAGGTCCTTCTTTGAAAAACTCCTTTCAAATACTCCTTTATGCTTTGCAGAATAATTCTACATTATTTCCGATCAACAATATGTCATTCACATATACTTATCAGAAATGTTGTAGTGCTCCCACTCACTTTCTTGTAAATACAGGCTTTTCCACAAGTGCAGATAAAACTATATGCTATGATCAACTTATCAAAGCATGTATTCCAACTCTGAGATGCTTGCACCAGTCCATAGATGGATCATCGAGCTTGCATATTTTGTTAGCACCTTTAGGATTGACAAAACCTTACGGTTGCATCATATACAACTCTTCTTTAATAAATCCATTAAAGAATGTAGTTTTGTCATCCATTTGCGATTTCATAAAATGTGGCAATTGCTAACATGATTCGGACAGACTTAAGCATCGCTACAGTTGAGAAAATCTCATTGTAGTCAACACCTTGAACTTGTTGAAAACCCTTTTTGTGACAAGTCGAGCTTTGTAGATAGTAACACTACTATCAGTGTCCGTCTTCCTCTTGAAGATCCATTTATTTAATATGGCTTGCTGATCATTGAGCAAGTCAATCAAAGTCCATACTTTGTTCTCATACATGGATCCTATCTCAGATTTCATGGCCTCAAGCCATTTCGGAATCTGGGCTCATCATCGCTTCCTCATAGTTTGTAGGTTCATCATGGTCTAGTAACATGACTTTGGAACATGATTACCGTACCACTCTGTGCGGATCTTACTCTGGAAGACCTACGAGGTTTGGTAGCAACTTGATCTGAAGTTTCATGATCATCATCATTAACTTCCTCACTAATTGGTGTAGGAATCACTAGAACTGATTTACGTGATGAACTACTTTCCAATAAGGGAGAAGGTACAATTACCTCATCAAGTTTCTACTTTCCTCCCACTCACTTCTTTCGAGAGAAACTTTTTCTCTAGAAAGGATCCATCTTAGCAACGAAAAACTTGCCTTCGGATCTGTGATATAAGGTGTACCTAATCGTTACCTTTGGGTATTCTATGAAGACGCACTTCTCCGATTTGGGTTTGAGCTTATCAGGTGAAAACCTTTTCACATAAGCATCACAACCCCAAACTTTTAAGAAACGACAGCTTAGGTTTACTGTTAAACCATAGTTCATATGGTGTCGTCTCAACGGATTTAGATGGTGCCCTATTAAACGTGAATGCAGCTGTCTAATGCATAACCCCAAAATGATAGTGGTAAACCGATAAGAGACATCATAGATCGCACCATATCCAATAAAGTGCGATTCTGACGTTCGGACACACCATAATATTGTGGTGTTCCAGGTGGCGTGAGCTGTGAAACTTTTCCACATTATTTTAATTGAAGACCAAACTCGTAACTCAATTATTCGTCCTCGCGATCAGATCGCAGAAACTTTATTTTCTTGTTACGATGATTTTTCCACTTCACTCTGAAATTCTTTGAACCTTTCAACTATTTCAGATTTATGTTTCATCAAGTAGATACACCCATATCTGCTCAAATCATCTTGTGAAGGTCGGAAAATAACGATACTTGCCACGAGCATCAACACTCATTGGATCGCATACATCGGTATGTATTATTTCCAATAAGTCAGTAGCTTGTTCCATTGTTAGGAGAACGGAGTTTTAGTCATCTTGCCCAAACGGCACGGTTACTTAAGCATCAAATGATTCATAACCAAGTGATTACGAAAGTCCATCGACATGGAGTTTTCTTCATGCGCTTTACACCAATATGACCTAAACGGCGATTGCCACAAATAAGTTGCACTATCATTATTAACTTTGCATCTTTTGGTTTCAATATTATGAATATGTGTATCACTATGATCGAGATCCAATGAACCATTTTCATTGGGTGTGCAACCATATAAGGTTTTATTCATGTAAACAGAACAACAATTTATTCTCTTACTTAAATGAATAACCGTATTGCAATAAACATGATCAAATCATATTTATGCTCAACACCAAATAACACTTATTTAGGTTCCACACTAATCCCGAAAGTATAGGGAGCGTATGATGATGATCAAATCAATATTTGAACTACTTACAACACTCATCGTCAATTCCCCTTCAACTAGTTTACATTCATTACGCAACTCCCGTTTCAAGTTACTACTCTTAGCAACTGAACCAGTATCAAATACCGAGGGGTTACTATGAACACTAGTGAAATACACATCAATGATCTGTATATCAAATATACCTTTGTTCACTTTGCCATCCTTCTTATCCGCCAAACACTTGGGGTAGTTCCGCTTCTAGTGACCAGTTCCATTGCAGCAAAAGCACTTAGTCTCAGGCTTAGGTCCAGACTTGGGCTTCTTCACTCGAGCAACAACTTGCTTGCCGTTCTTCTTGAAGTTCCCCTTCTTCCCTTTGCCCTTTTCCTTGAGACTAGTGGTCTTGTCAATCATCAACACTTGATGCTCTTTCTTGATTTCTACCTTCGTTGATTTCAACATCACGAAGAGCTCGGGAATCGTTTTCGTCATCCCTTGCATACTATAGTTCATCACGAAGTTCTAGTAACTTAGTGATGGTGACTAGAGAATTCTGTCAATCAACATCTTATCTGGAAGATTAACTCCCACTTGATTCAAGCGATTGAAGTACCTGACAATCTGAGCACATGCTCACTAGTTGAGCGATTCTCCTCCATCTTTTAGCTTTAGAACTTGTTGGAGATTTCATATCTCTCAATTCGGGTATTTGCTGGAAATATTAACCTCAACTCCTGGAACATCTCATATGGTCCATGACGTTCAAAACGTCTTTGAAGTCCCGATTCTAAGCCGTTTAAGCATGGTGCACTAAACTATCAAGTAGTCATCCTTTTGAGCTAGCCAAACGTTCATAATATGCGCATACGCTCCTGCAATAGGTGCATCACCTAGCGGTGCATTAAGGACATAATTCTTCTGTGCAGCAATGAGGATAAACCTCAGATCACGGATCCAATCCGCAATATTGCTACTAACATTTTTCAATAAAATTTTCTCTAGGAACATATATAAAAACTTAGGGAAGCAATAACGCGAGCTATTGATCTACAACATAATTTGCAAAATACTATCAGGACTAAGTTCATGATAAATTAAAGTTCAATTAATCATATTACTTAAGAACTCCCACTTAGACAGACATCTCTCTAGTCATCTAAGTGATCACGTGATCCAAATCAACTAAACCATAACCGATCATCACGTGAGATGGAGTAGTTTTCAATGGTGAACATCTTATGTTGATCATATCTACTATATGATTCACGCTCGACCTTTCGGTCTCCGTGTTAGAGGCCATATCTGCATATGCTAGGCTCGTCAAGTATAACCTGAGTATTACTGCGTGTGCAAAACTGGCTTGTACCCGTTGTAGATGGACGAGAGCTTATCACACCCGATCATCACGTGGTGTCTCGACACGACGAACTTTTGGCAACGGTGCATACTCGGGGAGAACACTACTTGATAATTTTAGTGAGATATCATCTTAAAATGCTACCGTCAATCAAAGCAAAATAAGATGCATAAAGGATAAACATCACATGCAATCAATATAAGTGATATGATATGGCCATCATCATCTTGCGCTTGTGATCTCCATCTCCGAAGCACCGTCATGATCACCATCGTCACCGGTAGCGACACCTTGATCTCCATCGTAGCATCGTTGTCGTTTACGCCATCTATTGCTTCTCGACTATCGCTACCGCTTAGTGATAAAGTAAAGCAATTACGAGCGTTGCATTTCATACAATAAGCGACAACCATATGGCTCCTGCGATTGCCGATAACTTCGGTTACAAAACATGATCATCTCATACAATAAAATATAGCATCACGTCTTGACCATATCACATCACAACATGCCCTGCAAAAACAAGTTAGGCGTCCTCTACTTTGTTGTTGCAAGTTTTACGTGGCTGCTACGGGCTGAGCAAGAACCGTTCTTACCTACGCATCAAAACCACAACGATAGTTTGTCAAATAGACTCCGTTTTAACCTTCTCAAGGACCGGCGTAGCCACTTGGTTCAACTAAAGTTGGAGAGACAGTCTTCGCCAAGCCATCTATGTGCAAAGCACGTCGAGGAACCGGTCTCGCGTAAAATGCAGCGTAAGGTTGGTCCGGATCGTCTCGTCCAACAATACCGCTGAACCAAAGTATGACATGCTGGTAGGCAGTATGACTTGTATCGTCCACAACTCACTTGTGTTCTACTCGTGCAGATGACATCAACGCATAAAAAACCAGGCTCGGATGCCACTGTTGGGGAATGTAGTAATTTCAAAATTTTCCTACGCACACACAGGACCATGGTGATGGCATAGCAACGAGAGGGGAGAGTTGTCTCACCCTCGTGAGACCGTGGCGGAAGCGATCACAACGTAGAGGAAGTAGTCGTACTTTCTCCTCGCGATCCTGCCGATCCCAGCGCCGTTACTCCGGCACCTCCGAGTCGATGATGGCGTAGAGGAAGTAGTCGACGTTCTCCTCACGATCCAGCCGATCACAGCGCCGTTACTCCGGCGCCTCCGAGTTCTTGGCACACGTTCAGCTCGATGGCGCCCACGGGCTTCGATCCAGCAAAGCTCCGGGGAGGAGTTCCGTCGGCACGATGGCGTGGTGGCGATCTTGATGTTTCACCGTCGCAGGCTTCGCCTAAGCACCGCTACAATATGACCGAGGTGGAATATGGTGGAGGGGCACCGCACGGCTAAGGAACGATCTCAAGGATCAACTTGTGTGTCTATGGGGTGCCCCTGCCCCGTATATAAAGGAGCAAGGGAGGAGGAGGCCGGCCCTATGTTTGGCGCCAAGGGAGTCCTACTCCCACCGGGAGTAGGATTCCCCTTTCCTAGTCCAACTAGGAATCCTTCCATGTAGGGGAGGAAGGGAGAAGGAAGTGGAGGAGTAGGAAGGTGGCGGCCCCTTTTCCCTAGTCCAATTCGGACTAGAGGGAGGGGGCGCAGCAGCCTTTTCCTCTTCCCACTAAAGCCCATCAAGGCCCATTACTTCTCCCGTAACTACCGGTACTCCGAAAAATACCCGAATCACTCGGAACCTTTCCGAACTCCGAATATAGTCGTCCAATATATCGATCTTTACGTCTCGACCATTTCGAGACTCCTCGTCATGTCCCCGATCTCATCCGGGACTCCGAACTCCTTCGGTACATCAAAACTCATAATAAGCATCGCCATCGTAACCTTAAGCGTGCGGACCCTACGGTTCGAGAACAATGTAGACATGACCGAGACACGTCTCCGGTCAATAACCAATAGCGGGACCTGGATGCCCATATTGGCTCCTACATATTCTACGAAGATATTTATCGGTCGGACCGCATAACAACATCGTTGTTCCCTTTGTCATCGGTATGTTACTTGCCCGAGATTCGATCGTCGGTATCCAATACCTAGTTCAATCTCGTTACGGCAAGTCTCTTTACTCGTTCCGTAATACATCATCTCGCAACTAACTTATTAGTTGCAATGCTTGCAAGGCTTATCTGATGTGTATTACCGAGAAGGCCCAGAGATACCTCTCCGAGCAATCGGAGTGACAAAACCTAATCTCGAAATACGCCAACCCAACATGTACCTTTGGAGACACCTGTAGTACTCCTTTATAATCACCCGATTACGTTGTGACGTTTGGTAGTACCAAAGTGTTCCTCCGGTGGCGGAGTTGCATAATCTCATAGTTATAGGAACATGTATAAGTCATGAAGAAAGCAATAGCAACATACTAAGCGATCAAGTGCTAGGCTAACGGAATGGGTCATGTCAATCAGATCATTCTCCTAATGATGTGATCCCGTTAATCAAATGACAACTCATGTCTATGGTTAGGAAACATAACCATCTTGATTAACGAGCTAGTCAAGTAGAGGCATACTAGTGACACTCTGTTTGTCTATGTATTCACACATGTATTATGTTTCCGGTTAATACAATTCTAGCATGAATAATAAACATTTATCATGAAATAAGGAAATAAATAATAACTTTATTATTGCCTCTAGGGCATATTTCCTTCAAGTCCATCATGCGTTCCGGATATTATCGGAATAGTCCTGATGGTCGAAGGTGATTGGTTTTGACAACCAGTGTGCGGCGCGCCTTTTAGGGGGCGCCGCTTTGTTTTTCCTTTTGATCACGTGAAGTGAGTTTACTGTTTTGACTTCTAGTGGGAAAGTCTTTTGTTTTCTGGAGTGCTGCTTTTGGGTTTCGTCACTTGCACTTGGTGTGTCGAGCCCCTAATGTTCGGCGTTAAGTCGGCCAGACTGCTTGAAGACCCAACAATCTCTGTGGGTATGGTTTGCGGGCTTCCCGGAGGTACCATGTATTTGACACAGTCTATCCAGAATCTTGTTTAGGTTAGATAGCTCATCACTGTTATCCTTTAGGGGCAGTGTTTTGTTGTTCGGTCGAGAGCTTTTGAATCCGGCGTTGACCGCCGTACTATTTGGGCTATTTTCCTTATTCCGCGCTGATCTTTTCTGCGTCGTGATTTCCCATTTCCATCCCTGATTTGGATGTACTCGAATTATTTGGTGCTGCATCTTGCTAGCCAGCTATCCTCTCCCGCGCAAAAGCGGGTCATGAGGCTTGTTAATGCGTCCATTGTTTTTGGCTTTTCTTGGCCAAGGTGTCTGGCGAGCCATTCGTCTTGGATGTTGTGTTTGAAAGTTGCTAAGGCTTCGGCGTCTGGACAGTCGACTATTTGGTTCTTTTTAGTAAGGAACCTGTTCCAGAATTTCCGGGCTGACTCTCCGGGCTGTTGAGTTATGTGACTTAGATAAATGCATCCGGAGGGCGGACATAAGTCCCCTGAAAATTTGCCCGAAATGCATCCTCGAGCTCTCCCGACTTCCAATGGTATTTTCTGGGAGGCTCTTATGCCAATGCCGAGCTGGCCCTTTGAGTTTAAGGGTAAGTATTTTATGGCGTGGAGATCATCTCCTCTAGCCATGTGTATGTGGAGGATGTAATCCTCAATCCAGACTCGAGTGCATTGTTCCGTCGTATGCCTCTATGTTTACGGGTTTGAATCATTTGAAATTCATGATCCGGCACCTCAGCAGTGAAACATAGGGGTGTGTGGCGCCCTATATTTGGGTGTGCCGTGATCTTGAATTTTGGCGTATTGCATTGCTTTGTGAGCCTGCTTTCTGGCCCATAGATGGACCTAACTGGGCCATCCTCTTGATGTGAATCCTTGTGCGGATCGCATATTGGCTTGTATGCGGCGCCATTCACCGCTCTCTTTTTGCCGTGGGGTCATCCATCCGACCGGGTGGCCTTCTTACTTTTTAATTGTGGGGGCTCTAAGGCCTCCTCGTCGAATTCGGGCAGTAGCTTTCTTTTCGGGTAGCTCTTTGTTCGGCGATCGTCATTGCATTTGTTCAAGGGTGCTTTGAATACTTTGCTCCATCGATCTGAGTGCATCTTCCGCTGTTTTGAGCTTCCGCTTCGCTTTTTCAGGCTACAGCGTAGTGGCGATGAGCCTTTTCGGAGGTCATTTTGCTCCAATAGTTTGTCCGGCGTGAGATCGTCCGGACTGTTGTCTTTGCCGGGACAGATTGTTTATCCAAGTTGTCTTGTTCGGACGATTTCTCGATAGCTTGTTCGTTGTCCACTGGTTCGCCCTGCTCTATGGCTGGGTCTTTGTTGACGCGGGACTTTGTTCGGCGTTTACGTTGCCGTTTTGACTGCTTTTCGAGGGATTTATCCTTCGTAGCGTCCCGTTGCTCCTCGTCTTCATTTCCTTTAGGTGTATCCACCATGTATACTTCATGGGATGAGGTTGTCCAGCGTCCTATAGGTGCTGGTTCATTGTTGTCTCCTACATCGTCGTCCATACCGTCGATGTCTTGAGTCGAAATCGAGCACGTCGTGTAAGCTTTCGGCGATGGCTATGAAGTGGGTGGTGGGTGGGCTTTGAATTTCTTCGTCGTCGCATCCCAATCCTTGACGAAATGCGGCGGGGCTCTCCCGATAACGAGAGGTACTTTAGTGAATTCAGGATGTCGCCAAAGGGCGAGTGCCGAAAGATGTCATGACCGTGAACTCCGAACGGCAATCGGATTTGATTGGCAAGTAGCGGAGGGTTGGAGTCCGGAGAGGAGTCCGGCACCCTGGAGTCGAGGTCTTCGCAAAGGACAGGGACGGAGTTCGGCTCGATCGCCGTAGAGATTAAAGCCTCCGAGGCGGTGTCCAACCACTCGTCCTCGATCGGGGAATCAGGCTCTGGATTAAGGTTCGGAGAGGATTCTGGTGCGGCCTCCAGGGCACTGTTCGGCTGCTGAGCTAGATCATGCCCATGGAGACAGTGCGGCGCGCTTGGCTGGGGCTCAAATCCGTCGAAGATCAAGTCTCCGCGGATATCGGCCGTATAGTTTAGACTTCCAAATCTGACCTGACGGCCAGGGGCGTAGCTTTCGATCTGCTCTAGATGGCCAAGCGAATTGGCCCGCAGTGCAAAGCCGTCGAACACGAAGATCTGCCCGGGGAGAAAAGTCTCACCCTGGACCGCGTCATTTTTGATGATCGAAGGAGCCATCGAGCCTATCGGTGACGACACAGAGGAACTCTCAATGAAAGCACCAATGTCGGTGTCAAAACCGGCGGATCTCGGGTAGGGGGTCCCGGCTGTGCATCTAGGCGGATGGTAACAGGAGACAAGGGACACGATGTTTTACCCAGTTTCGGGCCCTCTTGATGGAGGTAAAACCCTACGTCCTGCTTGATTAATATTGATGAGGTGTGTTACAAGAGTGGATCTACCACGAGATCAAAGAGGCTAAACCCTAGAAGCTAGCCTATGGTATGATTGTTGTTCGTCCTATGGACTAAAGCCCTCCGGTTTATATAGACACCGGATAGGGTTAGGGTTACAGTAGTCGGTTACAATGGTAGGAGATCTACATATCCGTATCGCCAAGCTTGCCTTCCACGCCAAGGAAAGTCCCATCCGGACATGGGACGAAGTCTTCAATCTTGTATCTTCATAGTCTTGGAGTCCGGCCGATGATGATAGTTCGGCTATCCGGACACCCCCTAGTCCGTAACTCCCTCAATCATCATTAGCTTCCTCGCTAATTGGTGTAGGAATCACTGGAACTGATTTCTGTGATGAACTACTTTCCAATTCGGGAGAAGGTACAATTACCTCATCAAGTTCTACTTTCCTCCCACTCACTTCTTTCAAGAGAAACTCCTTCTCTAGAAAGGATCCATTCTTAGCAACGAATATCTTGGCTTCGGATCTGTGATAGAAGGAGTACCCAACAGTCACCTTTTGGTATGATATGAAGACACATTTCTCCGATTTGGGTCCGAGCTTATCAGGTTGAAGCTTTTTCACATAAGCATCGTAGCCCCAAACGTTAAGAAACGACAGCTTAGGTTTCTTGCCAAACCATAGTATATGTGGTGTCGTCTCAATGGATTCATATGGTGCCCTATTTAACGTGAATGCAGCCGTCTCTAAAGCATAGCCCCAAAACGATAGTGTTAAAATCGGTAAGAGACATCATAGATCGCACCATATCTGATAAAGTACGGTTACGACGTTCGGACACACCATTACGCTATGGTGTTCTAGGTGGCGTGAGTTGCGAAACTATCCCAAATTGTTTCAAATGAAGACCAAACTCATAACTCAAATATTCACCTCCACGATCAGATCGTAGACACTTTATTTTCTTGTTACGATGATTTTCCACTTCACTCTGAAATTCTTTAAACTTTTCAAATGTTTCAGACTTATGTTTCATCAAGTAGATACACCCATATGTGCTCAAATCATCTACGAAGGTTAGAAAATAAGGATACCCGCTGCGAGCCTCAACACTCATCGGACCGCATACATCAGTATGTATTATTTCCAACAAGTCAGTAGCTCACTCCATTGTTCTAGAGAATGGAGTCTTAGTCATCTTGCCCATGAGGCATGGTTCGCAAGCATCAAGTGATTCATAGTCAAGTGATTCCAAAAGCCCATCAGCATGGAGTTTCTTCATGCGCTTTACACCAATATGACCTAAATGACAGTGCCACAAATAAGTTGCACTATCATTATTAACTTTGCATCTTTTGGCTTCGATATTATGAATATGTGTATCACTACAATCGATAGACCACTCATCAAGGGTGCATGACCATAAAAGATATTACTCGTATAAATAGAACAACCATTATTCTCTGATTTAAATGAATAACCATCTCGCATCGCACAAGATCCAGATATAATGTTCATGCTCAACGCTGGCACCAAATAACAATTTATTCAGGTCTAAAACTAATCCCAAAGGTAGATGTAGAGGTAGCGTGCCGACGGCGATCACATCGACTTTGGAACCATTTCCCACGTGCATCGTCACCTCATCCTTAGCCGATCTTCGTTTAATCCGTAGCCCCTGTTTCGAGTTGCAAATATGAGCAATAGAACCAGTATCAAATACCCAGGTGCTACTACGAGCATTAGTAAGGTACACATCAATAACATGTATATCAAATATACCTTTCACTTTGCCATCCTTCTTATCCGCCAAATACTTGGCGCAGTTCCGCTTCCAGTGACCAGTCCCTTTGCAGTAGAAGCACCTAGTTTCAGGCTTAGGTCCAGACCTGGGCTTCTTCACTTGAGCAGCAACTTGCTTGTTGTTCTTCTTGAAGTTCCCCTTCTTCCCTTTTTTCTTGAAATTAGTGGTCTTGTTAACCATCAACACTTGATGCTCCTTGATTTCTACCTCCACAGCCTTTAGCATCGCGAAGAGCTCGGGAATTGTCTTATCCATCCCTTGCATATTGTAGTTCATCATGAAGCTTTATAGCTTGGTGGTAATGATTGGAGAATTCTTTCAATGACACTACCATCAGGAAGATTAACTCCCAGTTGAGTCAAGTGGTTGTGGTACCCAGACATTCTGAGTATATGTTCACTGACAGAACTATTCTCCTCCATCTTGCAGCTATAGAAGTTATTGGAGACTTCATATCTATCAATTCGGGCATTTGCTTGAAATATTAACTTCAACTCCTGAAACATATCATATGCTCCATGACGTTCAAAACGTCTTTGAAGTCTCGATTCTAAGCCGTAAAGCATGGCACACTAAACTATCGCGTAGTCATCATCTTTGCTCTGCTAGACGTTCATAACGTCCGAAGTTGCTCCTGCAGTGGGTCTTGCACCTAGCGGTGCTTCCAGGATGTAATTCTTCTATGCAGCAATGAGGATAATCCTCAAGTTATGGACCCAGTCCGTGTAGTTTCTACCATCATATTTCACCTTAGCTTTCCATAGGAACGCATTAAAATTGAAAGGAATGGTAGCACGGGCCACTGATCTACAACAACATAGACATACACAAACTATCAGGTACTAAGTTCATGATAAATTAAAGTTCAGTTAATCTTATTACTTAAGAACTCCCACTTAGATAGACATCCCTCTAGTCATCTAAATGATCACGTGACCCATATCAACTAAACCATGTCCGATCATCACGTGAGATAGAGTAGTTTTCAATGGTGAACATCTCTATGTTGATCATATCTACTATATGATTCATGTTCGACCTTTCGGTCTCAGTGTTCCGAGGCCATATCTGCATATGCTAGGCTCGTCAAGTTTAACCCGAGTATTCTGCACATCCAAACTGGCTTGCACCCGTTGTATGTGAACGTAGAGCTTATCACACCCGATCATCACGTGGTGTCTCAACACGACGAACTGTAGCAACTGTGTATACTCAAGGAGAACATTTGTACCTTGAAATTTAGTGAGGGGCCATCTTATAATGCTACCGCCGTACTATGCAAAATAAGATGCATAAAAGATAAACATCACATGCAATCAAAATATGTGGCATGATATGGCCATCATCATCTTGTACCTTTGATCTCCATCTCCAAAGCACCGTCATGATCTCCATCGTCACCGGCTTGACACCTTGATCTCCATCGTAGCATGGTTGTCGTCTTGCCAACTATTGCTTCTATGAATATCGCTACCGCTTAGTGATAAAGTAAAGCAATTACATGGCGATTGCATTTCATACAATAAAGCGACAACCATAAGGCTCCTGCCAGTTGCCGATAACTTTTACAAAACATGATCATCTCATAAAATAATGTATATCACATCATGTCTTGACCATATCACATCACAACATGCCCTGCAAAAACAAGTTAGACGTCCTCTACTTCGTTGTTGCAAGTTTTACGTGGCTGCTACGGGCTTCTACCAAGAAGTGTTCTTACCGCATCAAAACCACAACGATTTTTTGTCAAGTGTGTTGTTTTAACCTTCAACAAGGGCCGGTCGTAGTCAAACTCAATTCAACTAAAATTGGAAATACCCGCTAGCCACCTGTGTGTGAAGCACGTCGGTAGAACCAGTCTCATGAACGCGGTCATGTAATATCGGTCCGGGCCGCTTCATCAAACAATACCACGGAATCAAAGTAAGACGTTGGTGGTAAGCAGTATGACTATTATCGCTCACAACTCTTTGTGTTCTACTCGTGCATATCATCTATGCATAGACATGGCTCTAATACCACTATTGGGGAACGTAGTAATTCAAAAAGTTTCCTACGATCATGCAAGATCTATCTAGGAGAAGCATAGCAACGAGCGGGGAGAGTGTGTCCACATACCCTCATAGCCCAAAAGCGGAAGTGTTTAGTAACGCGATTGATGTAGTTGAATGTCTTCACGATCCAACCGATCCAAGTACCGAACGTACGGCACCTCCGTGCTCAGCACACGTTCAGCATGATGACGTCCCTCGAGCCCTTGATCCAGTAGAGGGTCAAGGGAGAGTTTCATCAGAACGACGACGTGGCGACGGTGTTGGTGATGTGATCCGCACAGGGCTTCGCCTAAGCACTACGACAATATGATCGAGGTGGTAAACTTGGGAGGGGGGCACCGCACACGGCTAAGAAAGAATTGTTGTGCCTTTGGGGTGCCCCCTGGCTACGTATATAAAGGAGGAGAGGGAGGAGGCCGGCGGCCATGAGGGGGCGCGCCAAGGGGGAGTCCAACTAGGATTCCCAATCCTAGTTGGACTCCCTTTCCTATTCCAAGAGGGGGAAGGAGGGAAGGAGACTGAGAGGAAAGAGGGGGCCGCGCCCCCTCCCCTAGTTCAATTCGGACTGCCCTTGGGGGGCACCACCCTATGGGCTGCCCTCTCCTACTCCCTTATGGCCCATTGAGGCCCATAACTTCCCCGGGGGGTTCCGGTAACCCCTCAGTTCCCCGATAAATATCCGAAACATCCCGAAACCTTTCTGGTGTCCGAATACCTTCGTCCAATATATCAGTCTTTACCTCTTGATCATTTTGAGACTCCTCGTCATGTCTGTGATCTCATCCTGGACTCCGAACAAACTTCGGTCATCAAAACACATAACTCATAATACAAGCCATCATCGAACATTAAGCGTGTGGACCCTACGGGTTCGATAACTATGTAGACATGACCGAGACACATCTCCGGTCAATAACCAATAGCGTAACCTGGATGCTCATATTGTCTCCTACATATTCTACGAAGATCTTTATCGGTCAAACCGCATAACAACATACGTCATTCCCTTTGTCATCGATATGTTACTTGCCCGAGATTTGATCGTCGGTATCATCATACCTAGTTCAATCTCATTACCGGCAAGTCTCTTTACTCATTCCGTAATGCATCATCCCGCAGCTAACTCATTAGTCACATTGCTTGCAAGGCTTATAGTGATGTGCATTACCGAGAGGGCCCAGAGATACCTCTCCGCTACACGGAGTGACAAATCCTAATCTCGATCTATGCCAACTCAACAAACACCTTCGGAGACACCTATAGAGCATATTTATAATCACCCGATTCACGTTGTGACGTTTGATAGCACACAAGGTGTTCCTCCGGTATTCGGGAGTTGCATAATCTCATAGTCAGAGGAATATGTATAAGTCATGAAGAAAGCAATAGTAATAAAACTAAACGATCATTATGCTAAGCTAACGGATGGGTCTTGTCCTTCACATCATTCTCTAATGATGTGATCCCGTTCATCAAATGACAACACATGTTTATGGTCTGGAAACTTAACCACCTTTGATTAACAAGCTAGTCAATTAGAGGCATGCTAGGGACACTCTGTTTGTCTATGCATTCACACATGTACTAAGTTTCCGATTAATACAGTTCTAGCATGAACAATAAACATTTATCATGATATAAGGAAATATAAATAACAACTTTATTATTGCCTCTGGGGCATATTTCCTTCAAAACTACCCCAAATACTTGGTGGATAAGAAAGATGGCAAAGTGAACAAAGGTATATTTGATATACATGTTATTGATGTGTATTTTACTAGTGTTTGAAGTAACCCCTCGGTATTTGATACCGGTTCAGTTGCTAAGATTTAACTCAAAACAGGAGTTGCAGAGACTAGTTAAAAGTGAGGTGACGATGTGTGTTGGAAATGATTCCAATGTTGATATGATCAGCACCGCACACTCCCTCTACCTTCGGGATTAGTGTTGAACCTAAATAAATGTTATTTGGTGTTTGCGTTGAGCATGAATATGATTAGATCATGTTTATTGCAATATGTTTATTCATTTAAATCAGAGAATAATTGTTGTTATGTTTACATGAATAAAACCTTCTATGGTCATACACCCAATGTGAATGGTTTATTGAATCTCGATCGTAGTGATACACATATTCATAATATTGATGCCAAAAGATGCAAAGTTGATAATGATAGTGCAACATACTTGTGGCACTGTCGTTTAAGTCATATTGGTGTAAATTACATGAAGAAACTCCATGCAGATGGACTTTTAGAATCACTTGATTATGAATCATTTGATACTTGCGAACAATGCTTCATGGGCAAGATGACTAAAACTCCATTCTCCTGAACAACTGGAGCTAATGACTTACTGGAAATAATACATACCGATGTATGCGATCCGATGAGTGTTGAAGCACGCGGCGGGCATTGTTATTTTTTGACCTTCACAGATGATTTGAGCAGATATGGGTATATCTACTTAATGAAACACAAGTCTGAAACATTTGAAAAGTTCAAATAATTTCAGAGTGAAGTGGAGAATCATTGAAACAAGAAAATAAAGTTTCTACGACCTGATCGCAGAGGCGAATATCTGAGTTACGAGTTTGGACTTCATTTAAAACAATGTGGAGTAGTTTCACAACTCACGCCACCTGGAACACCACAGCATAATAGTGTGTCCGAACGTCGTAACCGTACTTTATTGGATATGGTGCGCTCTATGATGTCTCTTACCGATTTACCACTATCGTTTTGGGGTTACGCATTAGAGATAGCCACATTCACGTTAAATAGGGCATTGTCTAAACCCGTTGAGACGACACCGTATGAACTATGGTTTGGCAAGAAACCTAAGTTGTCGTTTCTTAAAGTTTGGGGTTGCGACACTTATGTCAAAAGGCTTCAGCCTGATAAGCTCGAACCCAAATCGGAGAAGTACGTCTTCATAGGATACCCTAAGGAAAAAATTGGGTACACCTTCTACCACAGATCCGAAGGCAAGATCTTTGTTGCCAAGAATCGAACCTTTCTGGAGAAGGAGTTTCTCTTGAAAGAAGTGAGTGGGGGGGGGAGTAGAACTTGATGAGGTAATCGTACCTTCTCTCGAATTGGAAAGTAACACATCAGAGAAATCCGTTCCCGTGATGCCTACGCCAACTAGAGAGGAAGCAAATGATAATGACCATGAAACTTCAGATCAAGTTGCTACTAAACCTCGTAGGTCAACCAGAGCATGATCTATGGTAATCCTATCCCAGAAGTCATGTTATTGGACAACAGCGAACCTACGAACTATGTAGAATCTATGATGAACCCAGATTCTGACAGATGGCTTGAGGCCATGAAATCTGAGATAGGATCCATGTATGAGAACAAAGTGTGGACTTGCCCGATGATCGACAAGCCATTGAGAATAAATGGATCTTCAAGAAGAAGACTGACGCTGATGGTAATGTTACTATCTACAAAGCTCGACTTGTCGCAAAAGGTTTTCGACAATTCAAGGAGTTGACTACGATGAGACTTTCTCACCCGTAGCGATGCTTAACTCAGTCCGAATCATGTTAGCAATTGCCGCATTTTATAACTATGAAATCTGGCAAATGACGTCAAAATTGCATTCCTTAATGAATTTCTTAAAGCAGAGTTGTATATGATGGAACCATAAGGTTTTGTCGATCCTAAAGGTGCTAACAAATTGTGAAAACTCCAACGATCCATCAATGGACTGGTGCCAACATCTCGGAGTTGGAATATATGCTTTGATGAGGTGATCAAAGCATATGGTTTTATACATACTTGCGGTGAAGCCTGTATTCACAAGAAAGTGAGTGGGAGCTCTGTAGCATTTCTGATATTATATGTGGATGACATATTGTTGACTGGAAATGATATATATTTTTTGGATAGCATAAAAGGATACTTGAATAAGAATTTTTCAATGAAAGACCTCGGTGAAGCTGCTTATATATTGGGCATCAAGATCTATAGAGATAGATCAAGACGCTTGATAGGACTTTCACAAATCACATACCTTGATGAAGTTTTGAAGAAGTTCAAAATGGATCAGTCAAAGAAAGGGTTCTTGCCTGTGTTACAAGGTGTGAAGTTGAGTAAGACTCAAAACCCGACCACGGCAGAATATATAGAGAGAATGAAAGTCCTTCCGTATGCCTCAGTCATAGGTTCTATAAATTATGCCATGCTGTGTACCAGACCTGTTGTGTGCCTTGCCATGAGTTTGGCAAGGGGGTACAATAGTGATCCAGGAGTAGATCACTGGATAGCGGTTAAAAATTATCCTTAGGTACCTAAAGAGGAATAAGGAAATGTTTCTCGGTTATGGAGGTGATAAAGATTTTGTCATAAAGGGTTACGTCGATGCAAGCTTTAACTCCGATTCGAATGACTCTGAGTCTCATTATGGATAAGTACTGAAAGTGGGAGCAATTAGCTAGAGTAGCTCCATGTAGAGCATTGTAGACATAGAAATTTGCAAAATACATACAGATCTAAATGTGACAGACCCATTGACTAAACTTCTCTCACAAGCAAAACATAATCACACCTTATTACTCTTTGGGTGTTAATCACATAGCGATGTGAACTAGATTATTGACTCTAGTAAACCCTTTGGGTATTGGTCACATGGCGATGTGAACTATAGGTGTTAATCACATGGCGATGTGAACTAGATTATTGACACTAGTGCAAGTGGGAGACTGAAGGAAATATGCCCTAGAGGCAATAATAAAGTTGTTACTTTATATTTCCTTATTCATTATAAAGGTTTATTATTCATGCTATAATTGTATTGATCAGAAACCTAAATATATGTGTGAATACATAAACAAATAATGTGTCCCTAATAAGGCTCTACTAGACTAGCTCGTTAATCAAAGATGGTTAAGGTTAGCTAACCATAGACATGTGTTGTCATTTGATAACGGGATCACATCATTAGGAGAATGATGTGATCGACAAGACCCATCCGTTAGCTTAGCATAATGATCGTTTAGTTTTATTGCTATTGCTTTCTTCATGTCAAATACATATTCCTTCGACTATGAGATTATGCAACTCCCGGATACCGTAGGAATGCCTTGTATGCTATCAAACATCACAAGTATCTGGGTGACTATAAAGATGCTCTACAGGTATCTCTGAAGGTGTTTGTTGACTTGGCATAGATCAAGATTAGGATTTGTCACTCCGAGTATCAGAGAGGTATCTCTGGGCTCTCGCAGTAATACACATCATAAGCTTGCAAGCAAACGACTAAGGATTTAGTCATGACGTGATGTATTATGTAATGAGTAATTAAAGATACTTGCCGGTAACGAGATTGAACTAGGTATGAAGATACCGACGATCGAATCTCGGCAAGTAACATACCGATGGACCAAGGGAATTACATACGTTGTCATAATGGTTTGACCGATAAAGATCTTCGTAGAATATGTAGGAGCCAATATGGGCATCCAGGTTCCGCTATTGGTTATTGACCAGAGAGGTGTCTCGGTCATGTCTACATAGTTCTCGAACCCGTAGGGTCCGCACGCTTAACGTTTGATGACGATATAGTAGTATATGAGTTATGTGATTTGGTGATTGAATGTTTTTCAGAGTTCTGGATGAGATCACGGACATGATGAGGAGTCTCGAAATGGCCGAGAGGTAAAGATTGATATTTAGGACAATGGTATTCGGACACCGGAAGTGTTTCGGGGGATACCGGGTATTTATCGGGTCACCGGAAGGGGTTTCGGGCACCCCTGGCAAAAGATATGGGCCTTATGGGCCAAGAGTGGAAACACAGCAGCCACAAGGGGCTGGTGCGCCCCCCATATGGGCCGGCCTAAGGAGGGGAAGGAAAGGGGAGAAGGGAAAGGAAATTGTGGATTAGGATTCCCACTTCCTTCCCTCTCCCCGCCCTCTTTCCTTCCCCCTCGGTTATATATGGCAGGGGGCGCTGCTTGGGACGGACTCCAAGTAGGATTCCTCCTACTTGGGTGCCTCCTATGGCTGCTTCTCCCTCCCTCCCACCTATATATACGTGTGGGCGCCCTAGCACATACCAGACAATTGCCTAGCCGTGTGCGGCGCCCCCTCCACCGTTTACACCCTCGATCATATTTTCATAGTGCTTAGGCGAAGCCCTGCGAGAATCATTCACCATCATCGTCACCATGCCGTCGTGCTGATGGAACTCATCTACTACCTCGACGTCTTGTTGGATCAAGAAGGCGAGGGACGTCACCGAGCTGAACGTGTGCAGAATGCGGAGGTGCCGTGCGTTCGGTACTTGATCGGTTGAAGCGCGAAGAAGTTCGACTACATCAACCGTGTTGTTTAACGCTTCCGCTTACGGTCTACGAGGGTACGTAGACACACTCTCCCCCTCGTTGCTATGCATCTCCATGGATAGATCATTGCGTGTGCGTAGAATTTCTTGTTTTTCCATGCAACGATTCCCAACACAAGGGTGGAGGACGGCGACGTCACTCGGAGTCTCGGACGTGAGAAATGGGGGATGGTGTAGGAGGAGGGATATGGATTTGGTGGACTTGGTCAATGTGGTGGAATTTGAGGTGGGTCAAGTCTGTCTAGTCCAACGTGCAGACCCGCCCGGGCGTGTCCGGGTCATCCCATATCTGCCCCAGATATGGGCTGGATATGAGGGGTGTCGACTAGCCTATACGTATAGGGTCAGTTTGAGGGGGTCGGCAAGGTCACGATTTTGTGACCGGTCACTGACCGGGCCGTCCACCCGGACGTATAGGGGGGCATTTGAGGAGCTTGGATGTAAATGCTCTAAGGGAATCTCCAACGCTATCCCCTAAAACAGACACACTATTCATCTGTGGATCGCATCCGGACACGTCCACGGACACAATACGGGAGTTGATCATCCAACCATGTGCCTTAAATAAGCATCAAATGTGAACAACTGAAGTGGGCCAGGCGGATCTACAGGACAAAGCACATGGGTTGTGAGGACATGTGGTCCAACTAACAGTCTAGTGGGTGAGGTGGAACAGAGGCCAAGAACTTTTACTCTCCGGTGGGCGATTCTATCGGAGAAATTACCCTTCGAGAGGGAGAAATCGAAGCCATCATCATCACCAACACCTGGTTCATCACCGAGATCATCATCTCTATCAACATCTTCACCAGCATCGTCTCCACCGCCAACCCTAGTTCATCCATGTATTCAATCTATGTATCTTACCTCAAATCGGTTGTTGAGAGTACTTTTATGTGTTGATTACATCTTGTAGTTGATGCTTATGAGTTTTATTGGTGAAAGATTGTTATGTTCAGATTGTTTACCATCTACTCATACCCACTAATCATGATCCATATGATGTCTTGTGAGTAGATCCATTAGTTCTTGAGGACTGTTTAATCTTTTGATATTATATGTTGTGGTGTTCTTCCTCTAGTGGTGTTGTGTGAACGTCAACTACATAACACGTCACCATCATTGGCCCTAGGGGAAGACATTGTGGGATTAGTTTATAGAAGATGGGTTGCGCTGAGTGATAGAAATCTAAGCCCTAGTTCATCAATTGTTGCACAAGGGGTTGTTTTGGAACCCAAAATTTAATGCTATGGTTAGAATTATCTTAATTGCCTCTCATGTATTTGTGGATGCTTGCACAAAAAGTATAATCATAAGTATGTATTTGTCCATGGAAGGGCGGTATATTAGCGTAGGTATACCCACACAACACTTACAAAACAATGAAAGATAACTCAATGGAACTTGGTGAAAGGAACTTGACAATATTCTCGTGTGTCCTCAAGAGCGTTTTGCCTGTATAAGAAATACACAGGCTTGTCCTTAGCATACATAAAGTTTGTGCCACTTGCTGCACTCTATTATTTTTTTTATTGTTTAGCTCTTAATAAAATATCTTTCTAGTTCCTTCTGCTCCTCATTGGATACGACACTTTTTACTTATCAAAAAGACCCGAAAATTCATCTCTGCACCCGATCTACAGTATTTAAAAAAAATACTAAAATTTAAAAAAAATCTGATTTTTTTGCATGGAAGATGCTCGAGTTTGTGATGTCCGGGCAAAAATTCATCCTGTTTAGACATATGAGGACTCATGGCAAAAAAGAGGAAATGGGCGTGAACAATACGCGAACAGTAAACTTACTCATAGAGCCGAATTTTGTCTTTTTTGTTGCATGCTCCTGGAATGTCTAAACTCCACCAAATTTTGCACGAACATCATGCACACGGGCATCTTGCTTGCAAAAAAAATCAGTTTTTTTTTCTATTTTTAGTGATTTTTGGATTTTGCCCGGGCTCATCTGAGCCCGGGTGTAGAAACACTCCTCTCCAAAAGACTTAATTACCCTTTTTTAACTCTTTCCTGGGGGGAGGGACTAAATCCCTGAATATTTGAGCAGAATTGGTGGGAGCTGCTCAAATTTGAACACAATGAGTGTTCTGAGGCTCCTCAAAATTTTGAGGAAAATGATTAGTCGTGGTCCGAGTCTAACTCCTTAAAACAGAGAATTTGGAGGAAGAACTAGAAATTCTTTCAAGGAGTTAAAGCTTTTGAGGAAGAGCTAGAGAATCTAATTGCCCCACCATGTAGCAAAGGAAGAAAATGACCCAACATTCCAACAATATACATGTCACCTGCGGACTATAGCACATCACACACCTTGTATTCAACTCCCCTCAGTCTGCCTGCACTTTTGCAGTGTCCACCTCTGTCACCTATACAAGCTATACATACCTCAGGAACCAAACAGCAGCACATCACACCTTGGAAGCTTGCGTACTCTGCTCGCCCGAGCAACATGACCATGTACATGTACGCACCCACACAGTGTACTGTATATATACGCCTCTAATCACCTACGCAGCCAGCTGCTGCTGCTGAGTACTGCTGCTACTGCTGGTGGTGGCGCTAGTGCCATCGTCTTCAGAGAGGCAGCAATGCATTGCGCTGCCTGGAGCGGCGGCGGCGTTAGGGGGAAGAAGGGTCTCCGGCTCCAGCTCCAGGCAGAGCATCTCGGACTGGAGGATGGCGCAGTAGTGGCCGAACGTCTCCGGCGACACGTTGAGCTCGAAGCCGACGCCAAAGAGGAAGTCAACCTCGAGGTAGTTCATCTCCGGCAGGCTGATCCCGCCCACCTTGGCGAAGTAGGCGTTGTTGTAGCATCTGCGAGATCAGCAAGGCACCATATGTTAACATGATACGTGCTTGTATCAGGATTCAGATCATATGGTATCTATATACATATCATGTTAAGTATTTTTCTTTGGGAAACACTTACTATTTATAGTCTGAAAGAAGCCCAGCGCCAGACTAGTCCAGCACCGTCGATTCAACCATAATCCGACGCCTCAAAAATTGTGCCCCTTATGCAAAAGAAAAAAACACCCGCCAGAAACCACCCGCAACCCCCTCGTGAATCTCTCCCTAATTCTCTCGTTTCCAATCGCATCTCCATCAACCTGATGAGCTCTTCCACCTCGCACGCACAGCCCGGAGCCACCTCGTCCAGATGCCCTCCCCATCCCCCGCAGCTACCTTCATGTTCTCCTCGCCGTCTAGCAAGTGAGCATCACGACCACCCCACCGGCCAGCTCCGCCCCCTGCTTCTCCAAACCACATATTGGTGCAGGGCGAGAAGGAGGCGCTACGCCAAACCACATCTTGGTGCAGGGCGAGACGGAGGCGCTTCGCCAAACCACAACTTGGTGCAGGGCGAGACGGAGGCGCTGGATATTGGTGTAGGGGTGTGAACAGATCTGAGGAGGTCATCTTCATCTATGAATTTCGGTTAATTTCCTATGTAGACCACAATGATCTGATTCTCAATTCCCAATATTGGCCGTATATTTCAGTTCGACTTGATTTCAAAATTTGGCTGTTTCTGTCTAAGTTTAGATCTGTCTCCACAATAGTATGTACGTGCTTCTTAGTTTTGTACAATTTATAATTCTATACAGATGCTTCTAGACTGTAATTTCTTTTGCTTCCAAATGCCAAAAACAAAATAATATAGATCAATCTATGTTGGAGAGACAAAACGTCCGTCCCTTGCTGGCCAACAATTTGCAGTTTTGCTTCAATATCCATTGTTGTATGCTTCAATTTCGACCCATATGCATATCATATCTTCTATGTATCTTGTGTATAGCATATTTTCGTCCGACCAGCGCAACTCAAACTTCAAACATGACACTGCATTTGCTTACATGGTTTCTGTGTACAGAAATTTTAATTGTTCCTGTAACATGCTTTCATGTCTTATCTTTTCAATTGACCTGGGGGTAATTAAGCAATTTGAAGCATGAGTGTATGCTGAAGAGCCGATATGCCGCAGGCCAGTTGACCGGGCTGCCCTTTGTGTTCCTATGCTTCGGTGGCATATACTTTGTGCTCCTTTGTTGTTTTGATAGAGCTTCAACTAATCTCCTCAACATAAGTTATGCTTCCATGCTTTTTTATATGCTCCCAAAGTTGATGCTTCCACCTCGCACTGATAATGCATCCTCTGTATTTTTTTCTAGCTTCGTACCAGTGTGCTTCAACTTTGTACTAATTATGCTACGGACAGCTAGAAAAATGCTTCAATCCGTCATCTCATATGGATTACCTGTTTCCTGCCAAGTTGTGACATGCTTCCATACTTATTTTCCATTCCTAGTTATGCTTCCATTGTTTATCATATATGCTTCTTTTTTATGTACGTTTTCCAGATGATATTGTACTGACATGCTTCCAAGGAGTTTCCTGTGTACATATGATTCTTCCATGCTTCATATGTACCGATGGAATTTCAATCTCGTGGCATACTTTCCTAGGTGTGAATAATTGTTATTTCTTCATAGCACGATTCTTATGTACACATGCATCTTCCATCACTACAAAAAAAAAATACACTTTCGTGATGATACGTGTTTGTCACAGTAGGTCGCGTTTTTTGTCATGCATGTACATCCATGACAAATTTATGACAGAATCAAGATAGTCATACCTGTGCTGTCGTATAAGTGTTCCATGACATTAACAAAATTATCATCACGGAAGTGACCACTTTCATAACGATAAATCGTGTGTCACGGAAGTGCTTTCGTCAAGGGTGATCGACACGTGGCATCCACCGTAACGAAACGATGTTAAGCTATCGGATCGGGTTTTGGATCCGATAACCCGTTAACAGCCCGACCAATGTGGATTTTCCACGTGTAAAATCATCATTGGCTGGAGGAGACACGTGTCAGGTCCGCGTTGGCACAGGTGTCACACATCCAATGGGCGAGACGCGCCTATGATATGTTGACACGTGGACCGGCCCAATTAAAGGCCCATAAGATTCTTGCGGATCATAATGGGCCGGCCCAGCTAAAGGCCCACGAGATTTCGCCGACATTAATGGGTCGGCCCAGCTGTAGGCCCATAAGATTTTGAGGACCCTAGTAGGCCGGCCCATTAACTCGCTGCCATGTTTTGGGCCAAATGCCGGCCCATATTTGATCCGGCCCATTAATGGCCTGCCACGTTCCGGGCCTAAAAGTGGCCCATATGAGATCCGGGCCGTTATAAGCCTACCACGTTCTGGGCCAAATTACGGCCCAGATCAGGTCCGTCCCTTTAAGAGGCTTTGGGCTCAATTATGGCTCATATCAAATTCGGCCCGTCAACTGGACACTATGCTTTTGGGCCCACTTGCTAAAGGTCCACTTAGTAATTCGGCTTGATATTAGTTTTGGCCTATTAAGGGCTCGTTTAACATTTCGACCCTATATTAATTTCGGCCTGTTAAAAGCCCGTCATATAGTTGGGCCTAACTACGGCCTGATTTGCATCCGCCCGCTTTCATGACCGATATCTGATTGGGCCAAACAAGGACCGAGACAATTTTGGCCTGTTAAAAGTCCGTGATTTGATTCGCACAATCATGGCCGGGGTTCATTTCGGGCTGCTGCCGGCCCGTGAGCTGTTCGGCACGTTTCAGGCCCAACCTACATCGTGATTGCATGATGGCCCGATTATGTACCATAATTTTACGGTTTGGCCTGTTTACTGCGAAGACAGGATATATATACAGTAAAATAACTGCAGCATCGTGAATAAGAAAAAACCTAGACTATACAATAAAGAAATTACGGCATATTACATCCACTGGGCATCAAAGTTCGCCACTATGATAATAAAGCACAAGCAGATTACATACACTGGGCATCAAAGATCGCCACCAGTGCAAATAAACACGCCGACAAAATAATATACAAAACCGACAGCACTTCAATAGAGTTCAAGAAAGGTTAGCCCTGTTGGGAAGCTGTAGCGCAAGCAGCTGAGCAAGATGATGAGATTGCGCTTGTTCAACACTTAAATCTTCCTCACTCTGAAAGATAAACAAGCAGACAGATGACAGGTTTTGCATGTAAAAGTATCAGTGCCGACAATTCATCACATTTCTTACTGACAAATAAAGTGACACAGTTTAAAATTGCATTAACACAATATGGTATTGTCCAGGTCAAGACATGGCAGGAAATGACATTGTGAAGGAGTTGGCAGCTTCACGACAACACTGGATTATAGATCAAGAACTCATAAGTATCAATGGTTAGTGTCTTTGTCAATTTATACTATTTCAGATTGGCAAATAAAGAGACGGTTTAAATAATAGTAGAATGATATGACATTGTTCATAGTTAAGACATTGCAGAATATGACATTGTCTTTGTAGTGGGTAGGTTCACCACACCACTGGATTACAGATGAAGAACAAAAGAAAACATGCAGTGAAAAAGAAGATCACTTGCTCTATATAGTTTAATTTACATGGTATGAAGAAGGAACTTGGTTGTACAACTGAAAACTTAAATTGAGAAAGGAAAAACTTTTGTTTATGAACTACATAATAAACTCTAATTAAGCAATTTGATGCAAACACCAAAAATAAACAGCTGTTGCAGTCATGCCTAACCAAATATATACAACAAAGTTTGAACACTTGAGATGGACAAACTTACATTATTGGTGAAGACAGGCTCTATAAAGGCCTTGTCCATGTTGATGGGGGGGGGCAATTCAAGAAGTTTACCACAGAATCTTCTTCAAAAGCATTGCCTTTATTCTACATTTTGTTAAGTAAATATAGATGTGATAATATACGAAAAAATGGAGAATATTTAAGATAAGATGAAGAGTGATGCTACATAACCAAGTAGCTATAAATGTAAGTGCAGCGACAGGCAAAAAGGTACAGCCAAGAGCAATGCATGCTAAACTTCTTGATTACCAACCTTATGGTAAGAGTAAATATAGATCGATGTGTAGAAAATGGAGGGCAAAGGAAAATAAGCTGCAGAGTGATGGTACATGAACAACTACTGTCATTATAAGTACATTGATAAAGGACAGCATGTACTTACAAGAACAATGCAGAGCTAAAAAACATTGGCATTGGATATATTCTACACTAATGTAACCATTCATACATATCGAGATAATTTGGGCGAACAATTGATAAGCAAGCTATCATGCATCTGCTGTCCCATAATGAACTGTATGTATGCAAGTACGGTGATACAGACAACAGGTACTAACAAGAGCAAAGCAGCGGGCAGCATATTTGCGATATCTTGTCGTTCTTTTCAAACCGGAATTCTTCTTGAGTAGATTTCACGCAAAAAAAAGATCCGTAAGGCACATGCGAGAAAAGTAGAAGTTCAAATTGTCATGTGATTTTATAGACGGTACCTCATCACAGGAATGAGACGATTGCATAACAAGGTTTTTCCATTCAGTGTCTTCTAAATTTAGCACAGGAGACTTCATCGGAAATTCGTTTGTAGACTTGCCATCAAAGTGTGATTTCCTCAGGTAACACCGATACTGCTGCAATGCTTCCTTGAAAAGCACAAGCAAGCTTTGCTCGTCATGACTATCCAGATTGACCCTCGCCTAGTTACATCAATGTAATGTAAATCATTGATGTGTTCAATCAGCAGAAAACAGGAAAATAATAACCATGAATAATAGCACTTACACGTAAGTTGGACAGGAAGATGTGAAAATGGTGTTTGTCTTCACTATAATCTTCCCATGATGGGAATATATGCACGTAGTCCCTAAAAACATTGAAAGCATTGTCTTTTGAACTGGGAATAAATGGAATGGGGTTCCAATCTGCAGGAATTGGCCGTCTCTGCAGTTGGGATAGGTTTTAGGCCGGTGGAGTTGCTGTACTTTTTGCTGGAGTAGGATTTTTCTGTGGTACAACTAGTGCTATGGCAAATGAAATCGGTATACCTTTTGCTGGAGTGCAGGTCCTGTGTGGTGGGGCTAGTGGTGTGGCCAGTGACGTATGGGTACAGTCTGCTGGAATCGGTCCTACGTTTTGTGTCACTGGTTGTACAACCAATATAAGTGGGGTCTTTGTCGATTTCTCCGGCACCACCACGTTTTCAAGGACTTTTTGGTGCTCCTTGAGGTTCGGCAATCACCTCTTCCTTTTGATGTCTGATGCACAAGAACAACATTTGAGTGGAAAAACATGGTATGATGACAGATGGAATATGTATTGATAATGGATGGGCATGGCATCTCGACATATATGATGAGTAAACTAAGCAGATGGCGGTGCAACAAAGTAGAAGAAATGCAAGACAAAATATGCAAGATACCCTTGATCAATAAAACATTGCCAAATTAGAACAGGCACCTTGATGGGTAAACAGGACAGGCCATACGCCTTTGACTCCTCGAGGTTAGAATAGTCATTAGGATCATATACGAACAAGAATCAGCAATTGGGGGCGTATGAGTTTCATTGCATCGAGAATGGCACTCAATGCCTTGGTGCCAATTTTGTAAGTCATTGCAGTGTTTAGCTTCAAGAGTGGACTGCTGCTAGTGTGACACAAAGCAGCTACACGAGATCATAGTGTAGATATAACGGAAAACCTTAAGCATCGAGTAAAATCAGCAAAGTGGAACTTGCTAGAATATATGTGCTAGTATTGCCGGTACGGCTAGAAAGGCTTCGGATACCAGCTCTCTTCAAGTGAAGGTGTGGTACTGTTAATATCAGTGTAATTCTCAAAGGCGAGACAGCTCCCCGCATTTCCGTGCTATTCTTATAGGATTCAAGTGGGCAGGCCACTACAAATCCTATTCCTATGTTTACAAGATCCTACGAATCAAAGAGGCTCAAAGTGTCCATCACAACCGACCGTATAGACCTCTACGACAAATGTCCCTGCTCATCTTGATTACAAGGAACATCTTGTACTACTAGCATACTCCCTCCGTTCCAAAATATAAGTCTTGGTAGAGATTTCCACTATGGATCACATACGGATGTATCCGGATACATTTTAGAGTGTGGATTCACTCATTTTGCTCCATATGTAGTCCATGGTGGAATCTACACAAAGACTTGTATTTAGGAACGGAGAAATACATATTAAAGAAGAGCGGAAGAGGAACATGGTAAAGAAGAGCAAGCAGATTTTGGATAAAAAAATGTTGGTTGCGTAGTGCCCACACATGATGAACCAGAGCGCATTAAGAATGCAACTCCCAGCTGCCTCTCAACCATTTCAGGTGGTTGGATGAAGATCCTACGTCTCCTAACCCTTCTTCTTCCTCGTCTCGATTCTTCCCATCTGAGAACACCGCAGACGGGCCGGGACCACCGGCCCCCACCGCGTGTTCCTCCGCCACCCCACCCCCACCCGCGCCCCAACCCCCACCAGCGTCGAGTTTTCTTAGATTCGTGAGGCCCCACAACCACCCGAGCCTTCGATCACACCCGGCGAACTCGTGAGCTCTAAAAATCGGACCCAATTTTGAAATTTAGTCTCTTGTGATTTAACTAGTGTGGAATATAAAAGGGAAAACCATAATCATTGGGAGTATAGTGTTGAGTGTGCCATGGCAGATCTGAAGGTGCAAAGCAGGACAAAGGCAACTCGCAACCAAGACAAGAAATCGAGTAAAGCGGTGGTGATCTATTTTCTTGCTGCGATAAATAAGTTGAGCAGAATCACGAAGTGTACCGCCTACAGTGCGGCGCCGTGTCTGCATCTGCTGAGAATTTGTGGTGTTGCGATGGCGATGGCTGTCGTGGCGTGAAGCAGATCTAGGAGGGTAGGCGGTGGCGGCGGAAGCGCGGTGGGCGAGACGGTCGTAGGGCGGCGCCCGGCAAGGTGGACGGCGGCGAGGATGAAGCGAGAGGGCAGGATGCAAGGATCCCGGTCAAGGCGTGGATGAGAGAGGTCGATCTCTTGTAATGGACGGCGGCGTCGATCGATCAGCTCGAGCATGGTGGAGGAGGGCGGCGGTGGATGGGGTGGCGGACGGAGGAGGTGGGGTGGAGAGGGTGTTTTGGCGTCCACGAATGCGAATGGGGAAAAGGAGGTAGAGAGGAAGGGGGAACCATGTATTCAGGGTGCGCTTGTCTCAAATGCGAGGAAATTTACAAACTTAGCCCCAGTTTCAAATTTCTACTACATCACAGCAACATTAGTCGGTTGGGGATAGGACGGTAATCTCGCATACACCGAATATTTGCCGACGAGTGTTTGTTTTTGGCGCCCACCGTGTATGAATATGAATCAGAGAGGGAGTCGATTTCGGCCGAGGACACACTGTGTTTTGGCGCCCACCGTGTATGAATGCGGGTGAGAGGCGGTTACGTCACGTTTGGGTGAAATTACAAACCTACCCCTATAAAAACCTATAGAAATCCAGCAGATAGGCTTTGCGTGGCAGGGATAAGCAGTAGTGATTTCCATCTCGCAGATTTTGGTTTCGGGCGGTTACTGCAACTTTCCCCGCTTCGTTCAAATTTTGCAGAGTGCACGTTTACCGTGCCAACTCAATTCAAATCCCGTTTGTTTTCTATTTTTTCGGACGGGATCCATTTTCAATTGGAATTACATTCTATATACATCAATTTTTTATATATACTTTCAAAAGCACAACAAAGAATTCTGCTCCTTTATATGTATAATATGATTTACAAATACAACGATCTCGAAATCTTAAGGTTGAATTGAAAAACTTTAACCAAATTATGTTCTACTAAAATGTATGGATCAGTAATACCTACATATTAAATAACATAGATGTGCGTGAATTCATATGAGTATGCATGTTTGATAGATCAATTTTAGTTCGAGTATGGATTACATGTATCATCTTCTCGAATTCAAATATTTGAATCCCTTTTTTGTTCACTCCTTTCATGTCAATGCTCCTTCAGGTAGCTATCACTCTCTTTTATCTAGATCACCCGCACGCTCACTTCATGTTTCTCCTATCCTTGCAAACATGATCTCTCGACGTCTCCCTTGAGAAGTGTCACACTCTCCCTATCATTATACATTACACGGTTTTCATTATCTTTCACGTTTCTACTGTTCTTTGGTACTCGGTACCTAAGCTTTCTTTTTCACCGCCACACACACAGTCTCCACTCGTCTTTCACTTTGTCTTTCTCTCTATGGGATTCTCTCACACACCCTATATGTCTCTACATATGACTCATACCACTAAAATTACTCTCTCTCTCTCCTGTAGACACAACATTTGTTGCGGTCTCCTTTTCGTCTCCATCCCAGACTGACATTATTCATTTGTTTACCAATCAGACAACCCCGACTACCATCTCCTCTCTCTCACACAAAGACACACACACACAACTCCTGCTTCCACTCCCCTTCCCGACTACTGTCTCTCTCTCACACACACAAAACTCTCGCTTTCGCACCTCGACTCGTACTTCTCTCACAAACATTTATTGACTAGCTAGACTCTAGATAGGTTTATACACCCGCACACTCGTGCTTCCACCATCGCATACATGTCTCTCTCCTACTCCTTGTATCTATGTAGATTTTTCTTCCCTTCTCGAGACACGCCCTCTCGATCGTGCACACACCTTTTATCGCCTCATTTTAAGTGATACCTATCCTTTACACACTCCTTGTGTCTTTGTCACACATGCACTCCGTCCTCCTCCACTCCCCTCTCTCTCACACACACATGGGCTTTTTGCAACAACTAGCAAGATGCCCATGTGTTTATCTGAACATCAAGATGCATTTGTATGAGTAGTTTATCTTGTGGGTGAAAAGGATGAACAAGGGAAGGCCTTATTTGCAAATGTGGAGAGGGGTGTGGGTATCTTTTTGCAAAATTGCCATAGTATCCTTCCTATCCGTCAGATATAGATCAGACAGCCTATATTGCAGGATGGCAGGCACACGATCATCACCGGCAATGCTTTTTATAAGAGTAGGGATAAAAAATAGAGTTGGTGATGATGGTGGGCCTGCCATCCTGCAATGTAGGTCGTCCGATTTATATCGGCGGATAGGAAGGAAAATATGGCAATTTACCGCACTCTTCACCACATTTCTTGATAAGGCCTTCCCTCGTTCATCCTTTTCTCCCACAAGATCTTGATGTTCCGTGCAGCATACGCATCTTGCTAGTAAGAGTAGAAATTAGACATATACCACTTCTCGAATCTTGAAACCAACAACATTCCTCCCTTATCTCATCAAAACGCCAAAGGAATATATTTTGAGTGAAACATAACATATTTTTAGTGATATCGTATTTCAAAACTAGACTTTTTTCTATCAAATCGGTGAATATGTAATAATCTACTTTGATCGTGTGGCAGCGCATTGGCACATTGCTAGTAGTTATTATAATTTTTTGGACACCAGGACAAGCGGTGGAGTATATATACAAAGAGAAGAGGCGCACACGCCTTGATCGGCCTCATTGTCTCGCACACATGAGTGTTACGTAAAGGCGACATTAACAAATAAACCCTAAAATCCTAGGTGCACGATTGCTGCATTCGCGGGTACCGGGTATGTGGTGGAGCACCTTTGTAGGAATAGTCAGCCCGCGTGATAATTTGATCCGTAGGAGTTGATAGTCGGGACCACAGGTGAACGACTTGGAGCGCGGTGGCTCACCAGTTGCCACAGATCGAGTAGCCACGTTTAAAATATCGTTTTTCTAGCGGGATTAAGAGTTCCGATTTTCAATGGCGTGTTATAAGTAGTGAGTAGTTTTCAGAATGATTGGTATGGAGAGAAAATGGAATTCATAGTACTACGTACCTCCTTGGCGTATGGTTGTATGGTTTTTTTGTGATGGAGGTTGTATGGGTTTATGTTGCGAGATGTTGAACCTGGTAGTTCTAGGGAAAATACTATGGTTTAGATTTAGATGCTGGTTTTCGTAATGAAAATCGAAGGGAAACCCTTCTTTGATTAAAAAAACTACTACCTCCATTCTGGTTTACTAGTCCCCATCGTACTTTGGGTCAAAGTTTGTCCACAATTTTACTTGTAAAATGTGAGTGGAAAACGAGATTTTGTTATACCCAAACAAAAAGGACTGGAGGGAGTGATTGCTTTCGACATGGACGCGACCTCTCATAGCGAGGGCATTGAACCGGCGTGCTGCCAAGAGGGCCGCACTCGGCTGCAGTTCGGCTGAGCACGCCTCCTCGCCCGCGTGCAACCAGCTTAAGACTACCCTTTGCCTTCATTGAATCATGGCGTGTGCGGCAACACGTCACGTCCTTCCATGAGCAGCGGGCATTTTAGAACACAAAAAATGACTAAAATATAATTAATTTACGCATGGTCTTGACTTGTTGTGCTCGCACTGGTAGAAGGTACTAGTAGAGGTTTTTGTTTATTTATAACTCTCCTCACATTTTTTTGGCTTTGAAATGAATCATGGTTGTCGACATTATGTATGAAATGTGCAGATATCTGTGAACATGAGTTTGATGTGGAAGTTGAACTTGGAATGTCGGGCTTATGGCGTGAACTATACCATGTCCAATGCTTAAATACATTATTGTTTGGAAAGTAATTGTTGTTATTACATGACCCAAAAAACATTTTGTGCCACATCGGTAGATGCCTGGACATCACAATGAGCATCTTGTTGGATAAACATTTGAACCTAGCTATTATGAAGGAAATTTTGTATTGACAACAGTTTTAGATAGCAGGAGGCGCCTAGCACGCTTTCTGCCTCTGCTAGCTTAGTTCGGCTTCTTCCATCTCTTCTTTGTCTTGGGTGAAGAGAGCATCTGATTGCTCTTTTCGCTTCTTGAGAACTCAGCTACATTCTCAAGGGCTGCTGCACGCTTTCTTCGAGCTTTACTAATGCCACGAGGACACGAACAGTGACGACTCCACGGCTTGTGTGTAATCCAGCATCATCTCGGGAATTTGCACCTTGTGTCTAATCCAGCATCATTAGGGAAGCTGGAACCTTGTGTGTAATCCAGCCTCATTTTGGAAACATGATCTCGAGTTTGACCATACTTCCCTCCTCGCAGGAACTGCATCCACGACATGAAGTTACTTCTTTTTAGATCAATACTCGAGCAACCTAGATCCATTTAGTAGAAGCGAGATAAGCGAGAACTTGGAGAAGTGAATTCAAAAGGAAAAATATATATAAGCAGACTACAAGGTGAGAACACCCACTTCCTACACCAAGCTAAAAGCGAAAGCATTAGGACGATTAAGACTCTTCTTATTACACATTGAAGAACACCACGCTTAAGAGAAGCAGAAACTACAACATATACACATCGAAGAACACGAGGCTACTCGAAAGTTATTGATAGGGTGTTACTTACCATAGCTCGTTTTACAGGTTCGGTGCAGCTCCTCTTTAACTTGCCACGCTCCTTGAAGATGTCCCGAATATCCCGTGTTTGGTCTTTGTTGCTCCTCTGCATGTTCGCACTCGTGATTTTAAAATCTCAACATGGCAAGAAAAATATACTACTAGTAATACTCGCGCATCTTGTGGGCAACATTAAAGCACTAAATACGCCATGTTAGAGCATCTCCAACAGAATCATAGAACGCCGGGCGCTTTAAAAAAGCGTTCTGATCTTGAGATCGAGAAGTAGATAGAGTAGAGGATAGTTCTCAGCATAGATAGATAAAAGATAATTCAACTACTCCTCGTCGTCCGACTCCTCCTCGGTGATGTCCTCCTCCGACGGCGATCAGTAGGCGTGAAGATACCGATCATCGTCGGATTGCCAGGGCGACGCTGCTCCTAGCCTCATGTTGAATTGAGCGTCTGCTTTTCGCCTACGCTTGTCCTCGCAATAGGAGGCTCGCTCCGCCCTCCTCTTATCCCTCTCCGCCCATATTTGTGCGTAGAACTCGCGCTCGTTGATGATGTCCTATGGGAAGTGTTGGCGCCACAGCGCCATGGCTTCCTCGTCCATCTCGGTGATGCCGAGACGGTGCTCCCGCCTCCGGTTGTCGCGACGATCTTCGTCGGTGCTAAGCCGCGGCAGAGGCGCGAGCTCCTGCGCCCGCTCCCGCGTCGGCACGTTGGGGAAGTTCAATGTTCTATGAGGCCACCGGAGTCGCCACGCCGCCGCGTCGTATGCGCAGGCGGCCTTATTGGCGGTGTCGAAATTGCCGAGGCCGAGGCGCATCCCGCGAAACCGGATCTTGGCGGAGAAGCCGCGGGAGGGGCGCGCGCGGACGCCACGGTATCCCCAAGTTTCCGACGCCTTGGCGGCATGAGGCGAAAAATGAGCGGGGAGAGAGCGGTGACAAGGCACAGAGCGGTGGGAGGGCGTTGGATTTTATAAAGCGCGCCGGATGCCGCGCGCCAAAACTAGCGCGCGCCCGGCCGCTTTTTCCCGCGCACACGCAATCCTTTCCCGACGTCTCTGCTATCTCTACTCTCTTCTCTATTGTTATATTTATTTTATATTTAATATTTATCTCTACTTCCTTTACTGTCTACTTTTTTCTCTATACTTTTTTCTTGCAATATAGGCCGTCCGATTTATATCGGCAGATAGGAAGGAAACAAATGGGAATTTTGCAAAAAGATACCCATACCCCTCTCCAGTTGCAAATAAGGCCTTCCCTCGTTCATCCTTTTCTCCCACAAGATAAACTACTCATAGAAGTGCATCTTGATGCGTGCAACGATGGGCATCTTGCTAGTTCTAAAAACCTTTCCATCATTTGCCACACTCTTGGTTGCGGATGAAAAACCTACCCAAGCACGGTAGCGATACAGGAGTGACGCACAATTACAAGCTGATATTCTGTTGGACAATGGAGGCTATAACCAATTACTTTTACGGGAACAATAGCACCGGGAAATTTGAAGGGTAGGTATGAACAAAATTGGAACTGCACATGTACCGCTAAGTGATTCAATACACACATTACCAATCGAGGAGGAGAGCGATGGTCGCGGCGGCCTCTGTGAGTCATGGTCGACAGCGGAGTCAGTTCATTGTCCACGACGGTGGTACTTCTGCGCTTGGCGTCGGCTTCTGGGAAGCAGATCCGAGACCATGGAAGACGATGCCGGGGAAGAGGCTCCGTGTACGACAACGACGGTGGACCGGCTCTAGTGCGGCGTACGAGGTCGTCGATGAGGCAAATGTGCTGCGGTGGACGAGTGCGCCGATGTAAAGGGGAGGAGCACGAAGGCTGCGGTGCCGTGGAGAAGTCTATTTTGCGGTGGGGATAGAAAATGGGGAGTATTCAGGTGTACTACTCTGGGTGCCGGGTGGGGTTGGCTGGGTAGCGTGAACTGAGATTCTGAAAACAGCCCCTACCAAGCGTCATCCGTAGGCCTGTTCGAAGGCTATGATGGTAACTTCCTTTGCTCGAATCAGGGTCGTGGGAGATTTTCCGCCGACCTCAAAATTTTGTGACCTTTGGACTCAGCGTGTGGCGTGTTGAGTGATTCGGCTAAGCAACTAGCGAGTAGTAGTAGTAAACTACGCATATTAGGTTTGACGAAGTCAAACTTCCTAAAGTTTGACCAAGTTTATAGAAAAATATAAACATTTACCATAACAAATATGTATGATGTGAAAGTACATTCAATAATGAATCTAATGGTATTTATTTGTTATTGTATATGTTAATATTTTTTGTTATAAGCTTTATGATAGTTTACAAAACATGACTTTGACCAATGCTAATCTGGCGGACTTAAATAAAAAGCGGAGGGAGTACACATTTGTTTTCTTAGTTTGTAGTGAACTAATCATTTGTTGAAATTGTGAAATAAATACATTAGGCTATTGACTTCGAATGTAATGGTCTATACAATTCGATAGTTACAATCATTGTCGAATCTCAAGATGTATACAAGGTCTATAGTACTTCACAACATGCTCAAACTCACATAATCCCAGTCAAATGAGAATCTAAATGCATTTCATAGTTATTACTTTGTAGGATGCAACAAAAACAACCATAACTCTACATCAGCCATTGGCCTGTTTGGATACTCTAACATAATTAGAGTTAGAGATATTTTCTAACCCACTCTAACCTAAATAAGCACCTCTCCATCGGGATAGTTGGGTTAGATGGAACTAACCCACTCTAACCCTCCCTGTTTGGATACTTTTGCGTTATTTGAGCCCCAACTAACCCAAACTAACTCTAACCCCATGATCCAAACATGGCCATTATAGAAGCAACATTTTGACATATCCCAATGTGTGAATGAAAGCGTGCAGAGAGCTTTTGAAGATGGAGCAGATAGAGGCGGGAAAGATTGTATGTATGTGGACGAGAGAGTAGGGAGACAAACCTAACGAGACAGAGGGAGAGAGATAGAGAGAGAAAGGGAGAGGAAGAAGTTAGAGTGCGTGAGAAAGATGGAGACATGTAATATATGTGAGATGCGTGTGCATCCAGATTACATATCGTGGAAGGAGAAGAGACAACATGTTTGATGAGAGAAATTTGGAAAAACATGGACGAGAGGGGAAGGATATCGTGGGTTGAGGGATTGACAATTTTGTGCGGGGAGAGAGGGATTGGTAATTTTGTGCAAGAGAGAGAGAGAGGGTGGGGGGAGGAGTCAGTCAGCCGTCGTCACATCACCACCTTCCAAATGACCCCGCATTCTCTAAGCGGTGTGGTCGCCGTCTTGATCTACTCGATGCCCTCTTTGAAGATTGAGGTGTTGTGCATGTTGGGGTGCACAGAAGCACAAGCGAGAGTGGTCGCCGTATAACCTTGGATGGGGATGAATTGTGTGCTCGGGGGAGTGTGTGTGTGTGTGTGTGTGTGTGTGTGTGTGTGTGTGTGTGTTGTGCTGCGTGTGTCTGTGTGTGTGTGTGAGAGAGAGAGAGAGAGATAGAGAGAGAGAGATATTGATAGAAAACAAACCTAAGGAGAGAAATGGGTATTCACAAAGAGATTGTGCGGGCCTTGAGGTGGGTGCTACGTCTTGAGCTTGCGTTGGTTTTCCCCGAAGAGGAGAGGATGATGCAGCAGAGTAGCGTAAGTATTTCCCTCGGTTTTTGAGAACCAAGGTATCAATCCAGTAGGAGGCCATGCACAAGTCCCTAGTACCTGCACAAAACGATAGCTACTCGCAACCAACGCGATTAGGGGTTGTCAATCCCTTCACGGTCACTTACGAGAGTGAGATCTGATAGAGATAATATTTTCGGTATTTTTGGTATAGAGATGCAAAGTGAAAAGTAAAAAAGCAAAGTAAAAACAAAGCAAGTATAATAGTGATGGAGATTGATATAAAGAGAATAGACCCGGGGGCCATAGGTTTCACTAGTGGCTTCTCTCAAGAGCATAAGTATTCTACGGTGGGTGAACAAATTACTGTTGAGCAATTGACAGAATTGAGCATAGTTATGAGTATATCTAGGTATGATCATGTATATAGGCATCATGTCCTTGACAAGTTGATCGAAACGATTCTGCAACTCCTACTATTACTCCACTCATCGACCGCTATCCAGCATGCATCTAGAGTATTAAGTTAAAAACAGAGTAACGCCTTAAGCAAGATGACATGATGTAGAGGAATACATTCATGCAATATGATAAATACCCCATCTTGTTATCCTCGATGGTAACAATACAATACGAGCCTTGCAACCCTTCCTGTCACTGGGTAAGGACACCGCAAGATTGGACCCAAAGCTATGCACTTCTCCCATTGCAAGAACTACCAATCTAGTTGGCCAAACCAAACGGATAATTCGAAGAGACTTGCAAAGATAACTCAATCATACATAAAAGAATTCAGAGAAGATTCAAATATTATTCATAGATAAGCTGGATCATAAACCCACAATTCATCGGTCTCAACAAACACACCGCAAAAAAAGAGTTACATCGAATAGATCTCCACGAGAGAGGGGGAGAACATTGTATTGAGATCCAAAAAGAGAGAAGAATCCATCTAGCTACTAGCTATGGACCCGAAGGTCTGAAGTAAACTACTCACACTTCATCGGAGAGGCTATGGTGATGATGTAGAAGCCCTCCGTGGTTGATGCCCCTTGGCGGAGCTCGAACAGGCCCCAAGATGGGATCTCGTGGATCTGAGGAAGTTCTTGGCGGTGGAATTAGGTTTTTGGCTCCGTGTCGATCGTTTGAAGTGCGTAGGTATATATAGGAGGAAGAATGCGTCGGTGGAGCAACAGGGGGCCCACGAGGCAGGGGGCGCCCCCCACCCTCGTGACCGCCTCTGTTACTTCTTGGAGTAGGGTCCAAGTCTCCTGGATCACGTTCGGTGAGAAAATCACATTTCTGAAGGTTTCATTCCGTTTGGACTCCGTTTGATATTACATTTCTTGAAATCTTGAAATAGGCAAAAAACAGCAATTACAGGCTGGGCCTCCGGTTAATAGGTTAGTCCCAAAAGTTATAAAAGTGGAAAATAAAGCCCATTATAGTCCAAAACAGTAGATAAAGTAGCATGGAGCAATCAAAAATTATAGATATGTTGGAGACGTATCAGTGGGCAGGAGCCGGGTGAGGGTGTCAAAATGTGCGCATTGATGCATGTGTTGCATGCGACCATGCGAGGGACGAACGAATCAAGAGAGATGGTTGTTGTGTTACGGATGCTCCTCTCTCTGTCTATGTCTCTCTCTCCATCTCTCTCTCACACACACACAAGTAAATTAGAAGACCGTTCTCTCATGTATACACAACGTATCGGCATATCTATCTATGTCTCACTCATGCATGATCATTTGCACATTCACACCTCTCTATGTCTGTATCACACGCACACTGTCTCCACATTGTCGTTCCCCCACAACACACATATGGACACATACACACGTTCTCTCTCAGTCACACACACAAAATCAGTATTAAAAAAACTAGGGCGCACCTAAAACGTCCAAATCCAAATAAACACGAACTGGAGCTAAATTCAAATATATGGAAATATTGCAGCGTCAAGAACTTTCCCAGGAAAAAAAAGTTGAGTAATATTCGAGGATTTTTTTTCACACACACAAAAAGGTTCGGTGGATGTCCTTCGAGTGCGACACGGCTACGCACCGTTCGATCGACCGCGCGGCCGCGCTTCACGCGCTTGCACAAGATTCCGTATCGTGGCTATGGTACTAACTAATAAAAGTGCTGCCTAAGTCTAATGTTTACGTGTAATAGTACGGTTTTCTTTTAAGTTTGACCAACCTTATATAAAACTAAAGTAAGAGCCCACACGCACACTCATCAATATGCCGCCGCCGTTGCGCATGCCGGCGCTCGCCTGCTCCGGCCAACAATTTCTCGCCCATCACCGCCGTGTCGCCGCCATCCCTGTGCCATGAAGCCGAAGGCTTGCCCGCTCACGTCGTCTGCAGTCCCTCCTCGTGAATCTTTGCCCGGCGCTGCCAAGCACGCGAGCAAGCTGGTGGAGCAGCGTCTATGCACGCAGCGTCACGAAGAGGAGGGCAGTGCGTGCTCCAAAGACGCCCGGTGAGGAGGAACTAAGCGTGTCATTGTCGTCTCCGCCAGCAGCGGAGGCGCGCATGGTGGCTGTCATGGCGGAAGCGATCAGCGGCGTGTGTCGAGCCCGCAAACCGGTGCGGACGCGGAATCTACCTTCGAGACCTTGAATGCCACGTGGATCCCGCAATCGATGGAGCAATTTGGGTCAATCGACTCATGTGAGCCGTTTGATGCAACATGGATGGCTAGAAGGGCTTCTTCCACCTCTTACGCCATCTTCTTCCTTCGCTCCGTCGAACTTCTTTCACAAATCGGTGACCCAAATTATACTACTAGTACGAATGTATTAAAATGCAGTAGGAACACGAAGATCTGAGCGTAGTACCAACTGCAAGAAGAACAGTAGTAAGACATAGTACTAGTACTATTATGCGTACTAAAGAGTTCAAATAACGAGAAAGAACATACTAAACATAGTTCTGCTGGGGCCTCAGCACAACACACCCTTGAAAATAAACTAAGCAACTAGTCCACTTGACACTGCACTAGAACCATCATGAGCGACGACATTGCCACCTACTCGGAGTCCGAGTCCACGTCCTCGACTTTGTCCTCGTCCCTCTTCCTCTTCCTCGTCGCCGGCCTTCTTTGCTTGAACCGGACCTTTGGGCTCGCTTCTTCATCCAAACCTTGTAGATATTTAAACCAAGGTAGGCATCCATGGCTGCGTACAGGATGTGATCTTCATCTAATGTCTTCGACTCCCATGCATGATGAAACTCGTGATGAGGTTTCTTCAGTTTAGCGTACGAAGGATCAATCATGGCTGCTACCAGGGTCAGCAATGAAGGTTGAGAAGAGGACACCAGGCTTGCCTTCTGGAGATCGAAGGGCTGGCCTACAACGAAATCTATCCGACGCAGGACATCCTTGTCGTTCTTAAAGCCTACAGTAATGAATTTCACTCTTTTGTCCTTGAGGAAGTTCTTAAAATCCTGACACTCAACGTCGGCATGGCATATGTGGTAGACCAAGCAAACGTTATGTACGCAAACCTGGATCACGGCGGGCTTCTTCCTCTCTTCGTCCTTTAGATCCTTCTCTCGTCCGGGACTGTGGTGTACTCAACATCTAGCCCAGCGACCCACTCATCCGTTGAACTGTTGAACATGCGTAGGAAGCGAGCAAGCCATGCTTTCACCGTCGCGGATCCACGTGTGTAGATGACGATGAACTGATCGCTGGTGATGGCTCTAACCTGGTACTCAGCGGCGACCATGGAGATTTGGGAGGCCATGGATTTCATACCGGCAAAAACTGGGAGCGAACTAATGTGAAAGGACGGGACGACTGGGAGCGAACTGTTGTAAGGTAGTAGAAGACGGGGACGAGTAGGGCGTGCGAACGGCGTGGGGTTGCTGGCTTGCCCGGTGGATAAGCGGCTGCAAGCCCCAAAGAGTTCTCGAGAACTATGTGGGACCCACTAGAGGTCATGTCTACTAGACCCATATCGTAGGCTGACGACGGTATAGCTTACCTTTGTTTGCACGCCATGCCGGCGCGTGGATGTAACTTCACTTAATTCCGTCAACCGCGCGCCTCCCACAACCTTCGCCTCCCTCGCGCGGTCGGGCCCTTTGAGACTTCGACCGGCTATAAGTGAGCAATTTTTTTGCCTACTCCGCATGCATGATACTCCCTCTGGTCCTTTTTACTCCCGTCAACCGTTTGCAAAGTGTTTGACCAAATTTATACTTTTTTTAACAGCACCTTATATTAATTAACCAGCCACACCAGTACACTCATTCGATACAATATTCACCACACAGGGCGGTATGTTATTTACAAGAATACCATCTAATCTATTGTCAAAGCTATACTTAGCGATTAATTGTGCCACCTTATTGGCCGAACAACTAATCTTTGACAATTGAAGAATGTTGATCAACTTCGAGATGCTCAACACTTTCATCTTCAGGTCACGCATAGCAGACCTGTCATAGTCCCCCGATGCAAGAGACGCTACCACAAAAGCGCAATCAGTCTCTAAAATTACAGGATTATGAAGAGAAATACCTATGTAGAGATCGGCAATGCAAGCCCTAAGCTCCGCTTCCTCCACGCTTTGACAGGCATCAATGAAATCCCACGACCAAATTTATACTAAAAATATCAATATCTACAATACTGATTATAATGAGTATAAGAACTACGTTTTATAATGAGTGTAAAAATATTGATTTGACATTGTGAATATTGATACATTTTTCTATAAGTCTGGTGAAAGTAGAGGTACATTGACTTGGACAAAACTTAAATGCACAATGCAGAATAGTTCCTCCGTCCGGTCGTGCCATGTCCTATCTTGTCATCACAACAAGGTTAGCTATTAGAGTACCACTACCTCTCTTCTAGTTTAAAGGGCTCGATTCAAAAATTTCACCTACTCTTAGCAAGAGAGTATAGGCGGTGGAATAGTTTTTGAAGTCTGCATAAGTACTCAACTAGTGCTGTCGTTCTTCACACAAAAATGTGTTTACAAATGCATGCATGAACACTAGTTACTCTAACCTCCCTCTCTTCTTTAATTCTTTGCCACATCAGCATGTTTGCTAGTATTCCCATGTGCATGATACCAGCTAAGATACCACCATTATGGCCAGCCTTAATCATCGCATGCAATAATTTAGTGCACCTTGAAATATGAACATGTGTGGGGCGTGTATGTTTTTAATGACTTGAGACTATACCTAGCCCGGCATGCAAGATAACTTATTATGCACCATTCCCCATACCTGCAGGAAGCCCGTTTGTCTCCAAATATTTTCCTCTCCATGTGTGGAAACAATATGCCTGCCAAACTCTCCTTCTCCCTCGTGGTCCCACCACTCCACCCGTGTGAAAAAATCTGCATGCATGACTCTCCTCCCCCCACACTCGTCCAATCCGTTGTGACCAGCAATATTTCCACCCCTTCGCTCCCCCGTAATTTACTCCAACAAATATGCCCATGTAGTTGTTACTTAGCTGCAGGTGCATTGGGTCACTGACATATGGGCCCAGCAGTGTTGGCCCACATGTCGGTGGCATAGCAACCCTGCGATTAAGTCAGTGCAGCTCAGTCCACATCTTATGTAGGTGTGCCATTTCTTGCTATAAATACTGCGCCTCCCACGACATCGCTATCTCCTCCCCCTCACGTTCACGTTCATCGCTATCTCCTCCCCCTCCCTCTCACGTCGACCACCATGGCATCGCCCCTCCCAAGCCCTAGGAGCCCCTCGCTGCACCGCGTGGACGGTCACGCGTCGCCGCTCCGTTCCTCGCCACCACTAGTCGAGGAGGACGCGTCGGTGTTCCGCTCCTCGCCGCTACGCGACGTGTTGCCGTTCCATTCCTCGCCGCTACGCGACGTGTCGCCGTTCCGTTCCTCGCCGCCACTAGTCGAGGAGGACGTGTCGGTGTTCCGCTCCTCGCCGCAACGCGACGCGTCGCCGTTCCGTTCCTCGCCACCACTAGTCGAGGAGGACGCGTCGGTGTTCCGCTCCTCGCCGTGACGCATCAAGGTGGACGTATCGGCGTTCCCAACCTCACCAGCACGCGCGTGGGAGGACGCGTCAGCTCCCCGCTACGAGGAGAACGCCGCACCGCCCGCCGAGCCCCCCAGCCTTGAGGAGCTTTGGAAAGAAATGGATGTCGCCTTGTGGGAGGCTTTGCCTCCAGCAGAGCGCGCCAAAATAGAGGCGGAGAAGAAGGTCGAGGAAGAGAAGCGCACCGCGGAACAAGCTGCCTGGGAGGCCTATGTCGCGTCCGAGAGAGTCAGGCAATTGGCTCTTTGGCAGAAGGCTCGTGCGAGGGCCGTGGCGTGGCGGAGGATGCCCGTGCCGGCGCCTGAGTGCGATCGGGCCCAAAGCGCCTCATCTACGCTTGGCGGTACATGGACGGTGCACGCTTCCGAGGCGGAGTACTGTTGGCGCGGATCACCACACGGTGATATCGCGCTCGCCCACCGACAAGCCGCCAATCAGCACCTCGCGAGTTGCGAGGCTGAGGAAGAAGCGTTGTGTCGGCCATTTTGGGAAGCGGCCGCGCACGGGGCCTCGTGGCGCGCGCAAGCGCTCTGTGAGCGCCGTGGCTTTAGGAGGAGTATAATTTTTGTTTTGTAAGGCGATCTCATTAGTTACGGGACGCAAATGATAAATCCGAGCGTTCAGGAATTTTAAGCGTCCTTAATTAAGTATGTAAAGGAAAGTTTGGAAACCTTGTGTATTCATACGCATTTTGCAGAAATGCGTGCATATAGCACAAACTTTACTATATACTATCGCACTACACGTCTTTCTCGATATATGCTTGCGGTGTGCTACTCCCTCCGTCCAGGTCAATAATTCATCTTTGGGTGTGCACCGTGACCTAGGAGGGAAGACTTGTACACCTAGTCGGAGGGAGTACTACTATTACTTATGTACGTGCAAATGCACGTTTTAACATTACGATGCGGTTTTTGTAAAAGTAGAAAAACAGCACTAGTCAAGCTTGTGAAACGATTCAATACAAAACAAATGGAAAATGTTCGTTTGATTGTTTACTTTTAGCTTCCTTCTCTGTGGTTATTTCTCTGTCGTACTTTGTACGGAGTATCTCACTGGTTGGAAAGGCATGCAAATTCCCAAACCGCTTCCTACACCCTGTATTGAATTTTTTTCCTAACAAGTTGTGTCGTGCAATTGGAATTCCAACTTGAGTACTACTAGTAGTAGGAGTACCAGGGGCCAGTTCTTTTCGGCTTCTAGATTAGTAATCCCATAACTACTACCTCTGTCCTGGTTTATTGGCCCCCATTGTAATCTGTGTCAAATTTTGATCATAAATTTAACTAATGAAATGTTAGTGCATGTCACATGCACTACTCCATTCGTCTAGGTGAATAAGTCATCTTAGGTTGTGCACCGTGACCAAGGAGGAGGAGAAAACGAGAAACGCTAATGTTTATTTGCTAAATCTTTGGTCAAAATTTAGCACAAATTACAATGATGAGGAATAAACAAGGACGGAGTAGTAGTTTAGAAGCCCAAATAAACGAGTGAGGCGCCTTATTGTTACTCTCCACTGTGACTAGTCTTGTGGGAAAAGCTGGGGAAGCCGCCAAAAGAACTGGCCCTGGGAGTAGTAGCTAGGGATCGAGTGTGCGAGATGAACCGGAGAAAGTAAATGCAGAGAGATGAAATGCAAAAAGACGGAGGGATGTGATGGTTGCTTGTCCGTTTATTTTACCAGGCCACTTATTCTTTGGGAGTGGTTGGGTTTTGTGATATGACGGCTTCTTGCCGCACCACGAAGCGGGGTGAGAGGTGAGACTCCCGTGCAGCGCCACCCTCTACACTTGTACTACATCGGTCGTGGTTTATTAGTCCCCCATTGAATTTGGTGAAGATTTAATCGACAAAATGTTAGTGCATGTCAACAAAAACTATATCGTTGGATTCGTATTTGAACATAGTTTTGAATGATATAATTTTAGGTGACATGCATCAGTATTTATCGTACTATATATAATGTTAGTTTAACTTTTGGTCGTACTAATCTATAGTAGTAAGGTGCCCGTGCGTTGTATCGAAGAGTGAAATGCATTGATCGGGGAGTTGTTTATTTTGACAAAGGATGTGGGGGTCATCTCATGTGTAACAGGTATCGATAAGTTTCTTCGGATATTATCTCATCTCTAGAGCTCACAAACATCTGGGTGAAATAGATAAAAAGGTATCTTTTGCAAACAAAAGTGTTCAACTGTTCAACCTGCATCCAAAACTTGTGAAGAAATAACACTTATTGTGCTTTGCAAGAAATGATCTTTAAGAATTAGTTTTTGAGTATCGATTGTTATACATGTTGGCTCTGAGATGACATGGCACTTTCTTATAGTCAATAGTTGGCTATACTATTAAGTAATATTAACCATGCCCTTATACACCTAGACGGAGGGATTAAATCGGGATGACTTGCAAGGGGGCGGAGGAGATGTAAGAAATGGTTCATCGTAAGTCTTTCACAGATCTTGTAGAAAAATTCATACATGGAAGTTTCTAGACTAAACCATAAATGGATACACTTTTATTCATGCGCGATACTCCAATAGAGCAAGATCCTGCATGGAAGTCTCCACATGCTTAGACAGCGGATTACATTGAGCAAAAACTAATGATCAACATTTAACTTGATAATGCGTAAAAAAAATTAGAAGAACAGGGAGGCTCCTCCCCGGTTCCATTATCAAATGAAACCCAAAGTGTCTTACTTTGAGAGGAGCAGTTCAAAGGAAGGACTGTGGCGAAAGCCACTCAAGTTTAACGACAAGCTTACAGAATCAAAAGCGGCAAAGACACGGGCCATAAGCGCCCACACACACACTACATGTTTTCTAAGTGCACTTGATAATGCGTGTGTCCAGGTGAACCTCCTTGGAGTCCCGTGCACTGCGTCGGCCGGGTAAAAAAGGATGCCATGGGTTTTCCAAGTCCACATTGGCGGGATAGTCCCAGCTCCCGAGTCCAAGTCCGTCCGATGAGGCCGGTGTCACCGCCCACGCGACCGGAGGGGTAGTAACGATGACCACGCACCCGTACATACGCCTCGTGTCGATTATCGGCGTCGGTGGCGGCGCCCACAGCGACGCGTTCTGAGAGGCAGGCGGCGGCCTGCGCGGGCCTCGCCGGTGCCCCCACGATCAAGAGGAAGACGCTGCCGTCCTCCTCCGAGACTAGCAGGCGGCGGTGATCCTCCAGCGACTCCGGCATGGTGAACCGGTAGCACGTGTCGTACTTGATGTTCTCCGCCAAGGGCCAGCAGTGACCGCTGCACGCATCCGTGAGGTGATGCACCATGTCCGCTGGCGAGCCACAAAACGGCATCGGGCACTCATAGCAGTGGACGAAGGGCTCCTTGGAGGCATCGACCATGCCATCCATGAAACGGGAGTGGCTGTAGGGGACGTTGCGCCAGTTGAATATATGAGCAAGTTACTACGAGATTTAATCTGAATAAGCGCAAAATAAATCATGACGGCTATAACAGAGATGAAACTAATCATGTGGACTAGCATAGTAGTAGGATACAGAGTAGAAACATGAATTCTACCACGATTTTGAACAGGAAGGACAGAAACACATACGGTGCAACGGGAGCAGCACCGTTGGCGTTGAGGTTGTCGCCCATGTCGTTGAGGAAGAGGTTGCCGAGGTCGGGGAAGAAGTCGTCGTCGGTGAAGTCGTGGCTGCCAGTAGTCGCGAGTGCACTCCCAGATTTCAATAAGCGCCCGCCCGAATGGGCCTTGAGGAGGGGTGGCTGTAGGGGACGTTGCGGCCGCCGAATGGAGCACAGGAGTAACACACGAAGCAGTAGATGGTGTCCTTACTAGTACTCCCTAGTCTCTATCTATCTATATCTATATATATCTACTCTTATAGAAAACCGAGTTGGTGATGATGGTATGCCTGCCATCTTGTAATATAGACTGTCCGATCTATATCGGCGGATAGAAAGCCAACTATGACAATTTTACAAAAGATACCGCACCTCTCTCCACATTTCTGAGATAAGGCCTTGCCTCGTTCATCCTTATCTCCCACAACCTCGTGCTCCTCCCTATGTCTCTATCTCTACTACTCTTCTTTGTTTTTTATAACAAATCGACTAGTGCTTTGCGCCGTCATTGCACGCCCAGCTGAACACGCCTCCTCGCCTCCATCATCACCAACCGGAGTCTTTTATAGGAGTAGGAGTAGAGAAAAAACCGAGTTGGTGATGATGGTGTGCCGTGCAATGCACGGGCATCTTGCTATTTTTTTGCATATAAGTCCAAACACCATGTAGTCACGGTCTTTGAGCACGGTTCGTAGTCGTTCCACGCTCGGGCATTGAGGTTTGTAACTATTTTAGATTAGAATATACTACTCCTCCGGTGCTAGTAGTAGAGCAGAGTCCTACTCTACTACTCTACTCTAGCAAGCTAGGGCATAATCTGTAGTAGAATCTTGTAGGGAGTACGATCTTGTGATCACTCAAGCAAGTTATGCAGCATCGATATGACCCTCGCTTTGGTATGTGTCTCGTAAGTCAAGTGGCGTCTTGTAGTCATCATCACTGTCCCCTTCCCGCAGAACATATTCGCTTCTCCATCTTTGTCCGCACATAATCTCGTCCAAGCTTCCATCCCCGCTAAGGCGCCTCCCCCCTAGTCCGAAACCCAAGCACTAACAATGGCAAAACTGAGCAGCGTCCGCCGAAAGAGTGGCTGGAATTCGCTCCCCACAGAGGTAATCAAGCTCATTGTTTCGCATGTGGACAATCTCAGTACCATGCCGCTCGCCGTGTGCTCGTCGGGGTTGTACCGTTTACTCAAAGCCCTCAGGCCGGAGCTTTTTAAGCCAGCTCCTTGCTTGCTGATGCCGCTGATCTTCAGAAACGGCGTGTCACGCAGCATAACGATCGTAGGGTGGCGAGCATCAACCCCCTTCACTGCGATCCGATCCCGTCGACCTCGGCTACATTAACGGTATGTCTGGGTCGACATGAACACGTCTTGGATGGTGCTGCGTCGACGGTCGCGGCAGCTGGATGCTCGTGGAGGTCTACACCGGCGATTGATCCCCTTCCTTCGATTAACACGCCTTTGCTTTGGCACCTCGGCCCGTAATACTCGGAATCTTACGGTAGCCAACATGATACCAAGTTTGATTTGCTCAAGGTTGTAATCTGCCAAGTGCCCACAAGATCTGCGAATTATAAAGACTTGAGCTAATTGCGTTCTTCAACCGCGGTCTCGCCTATCTGACGGGTCACTGCGGTAAGTGGATAAATCTGCACGTCCATCGCAGGATCATACATCCTCCATGGTTCTCTGATGCCATTGAACACAAGGGCTTCATTTACGTTGTCGACTCCTTCTATGGCTGGACGTATTGCTGGCCTACTCCGATCCTATCGCTACAAACGGTTACATTCTGATATGTTACTTTCCTATGATATCATGATGGCTTGCTTATATTCTTGTCAACATTCTTGAAAAAATATTCATGCTCATAGCATCCGTTCTTAAGATTGACTAAATCAAGAGCCCTTTTTTATTTGACTCCAACTTGATATGATGTTGTAGGCCGCCTGGTGTCCCTACCCTTCCTAATCCCAGAACCTTTCAAAGAAAAGTGGCATGGCAGTTGTAGGTGGTTCCTGGCTCGATCGTTCGCACATACCGGACGTGTTGTTTCGCGGAATACAATCACAGTCACTGCAAGGTCTTTGAGCAGGATCCCAGCTTCTCTGGGCCTTCAGGAATTTTTGACTGGAGGCTGGTAAGTAGCCTTGGTGCACGCTCTCTGTTTGTCGGACTGAATTATCCGATTAACCAGGAGATAACCGACGACAAGGATCATGATGGTAGCGCGGTTTCATTCATCAGGCAAAATTGTGTGTACACAGCGTACCATGCGTCTCTGCATGCACCATACTCTGATATGTGCCGCCACGCTCTGCAGCCCAAAGTAGGAGAGAGGGTCGCAAGTATCAGACTTCGACCTGTTGGAGTTTCCCCGTCGGGCACCCATCAGTTCAAGCCGTCACCAATCTCCACAGCTTAATAAATAGTAACGTCTAAGCCAGGCAGTTAGTTAGATGCGTACACTTGGTGTAGTAGGATCTTTATTTAGTTTGATGCATACACTTGTTCTTTTTGGTAGCCCTTTTGTAATGATGGCTGATGTTTGGTTTGGAAGAGAGAGTTGCGTCTTCACTCTTACGGCACCTTCTTTATACATTGCACCCCAGCCCTGGTTGTTCTTCTTTGTTGTTTTCAATATACAATCAATAGTATATTTAAATACATTGGTTGAATAAATGTGTTGTTAGAACGACAAACACAATGTTTTTGAAGTCGTTGCAGTTCGATCCTTTAGTGCCCTGCCGTGCACGTAGCTCATACTATTTTTAAATGCGGAACACATTTTCCACTTGTTGATAAGATGCAGCCCTTGATGAAGGCCCAATAGAGAAGCCCATAATTAAGCTGGAAGGGAGGCTCTCACATGAATCCGGCCCAGGTACATGCTCATGGTCCCCTAAACATAAATAAGTAAATAAATAAATAAAGCTAAATGCTCATGCACCAGTTCTTTGGGAAAATAGGTAGCCCAGTATTTCTTTTTGAAAAATACCCAAGCTAGGCCTATTTGTTTTCTCCGAATTACTGGGCTGCAAATCTTTCAAGACGAGGAGGGATGCATTCCGTCCTGGCCAAAGAGTATGGTCAATGTCATTAAAAGTAATATCAAAAGGGGTTGAAAATTCCAAAAAATTTATAGCAAATGGGATATTAGTTTTTTGTTTTTGTTCTTCACTGATATCTTATACGTATTTCATTGGATTTAACATGACATAGCACTAATTTATTTTTAAATTATGGCTATTAATTTTTGGATTAAGAATATTTCGTTCCTAGCAAAAATTTGCGAATTTTCAAAATTTCCCACATATTTAGTTAATTTTTTGACACTGGTACTGACCAGAAAATGGCCAGCAATTCTAAAAATGGAAAACGGGCTGCAATAAATTCCATATGAATTAAAAAATGAGTAAAAATTATAAAAATAATAGCAAATGGCTGACTTGTTTATGCAAGGCTTTGTTAGTGAACACACGATTCTAGCAGCAGTGACTGTGGGATGTCCATCCAACGGCCGGCGTGCTTCTTCAATCTCTGATCTTCCTGCTCCAGCCGCCTAAACTCGCGCCGGCGGGACTGCGTGCTTCCTCTTCTTGTGGCCCATTTGTGATGCCGCCTTGAGCTTCCCCGGCCCACCCTACTCCCTCCGCTGGCCTGGCCGCACGCAATCAATTGCCTTCTTATTACGCAAAAAAATGATTCCTCCCACTGACATCTGGGCGCACCAGTTGGGTGGCTGACCTATGGGCATACTACGTTGACGCGTACGCAGGGCTTGTCAACTTAGTCAACAAACGATTCTAGCAGCAGTAACCGTTGGATTTGAATCGAACGGTCCTGCTGCTTCTTCAATCGCTGCTCTTCTTGCACCAGCCGCCCAAACCAGCGCCGGGGAGACCGCCTGCTCCTGCCTCCAGTGGTCGGCTGTGCTGCCGTTGAGGCCTCATCGCCTCTTACTACTCCCACCGCTAGCCAGGCCCTGCGGCGACGGCAGCCTCACATCGCAGCCGAACCAGTGAATCCTCGTACTCCTCTCCGCATGGGCATCCACTGCCGCGTCTTCCCGGCCAGCGTCGTCCGTTCCTAGGCCTGCGCCGTGCGTCCACCGCCGTGGTGCTCTCGGCCTTGGCGTGGTCAATATGGTTAACGACCGAATTCCATCGGAAGAATATCAGACGTGGAGAGGCCGACAATTTGGGTCCATGGCCACAGCCAGTTTTTTTGTGATTTGCCAAGTAAGTCGCTTTGTCGGGCTGTTGGGCTGCAAATCTTTCAAGACAAGGAGAGCTTTCATTAATTTGGCCGAAAACGCCCATCAGTAATGAGAAATGGGATGTACATTTTTAAAACACATCAAACCGGCAATTAGTTTCAAATATCTTTTTTTTTATTTTGAGATTTTAAATTACATTAATTTTTATGCGTGGAGAATTTGTTGGATTTTATATTGATATACATTTATTTTTAAAATCAGTTTGAATGTGAGTCGAAATTTCGGGATTAAAAACAGTTCGGACCGCACCGAAATATGCAAAATTTCATATAATTTTTTAACCGTGGCCACAATATGGGCTGTAATGCTAACAAAAAGAATATGGGCTGCAAAAAAAACCTTAAGATTAGCAAATGGGCTGTAAATTATTAGAAATAATGGCAGATGGGTTGTATGCTGTTTTCCACAGATTTGAGGCTTTCCTAAAAAAAAGGTTGGCCTTTAGCGGATCGTTGGATGGCCATCCGGTGCCGTCGTGCTTCTTCAATCTCTGCTCTTCCTGCTCCGGCCGCTCAAACAAGTGCCGTGGGACTGCTCGCTCCTCCCTCCTCTGCGGCCGGTCAGGTTGCCACAGCCTCACCGCCCCACCATACTCCCATCGCTGGCCTAGCCATCCTTCTACTCACCCACACACGATGTTATTCTCCGGCGACGGCAGACGAACCAAGAAACCCTCATACGGTCGTACTCTCCGTGTGGGAAACAAGCGCCGAGTCTTTCACGCCTCCGTGTCATCCCTTCCTAGGCCTCGCCGTCGTCCCACCGCTGTGGTGCTCTCGGCGGCGTGGTCAATGTGGTCAACGACCGACTTCCATCGGAAGAGTATTGTGCGTGGAGACAACGGCGGTGGGTCCACACCGCATGACAAGGAAGTGCCTCCTTATTACGCGCAAAATAATTATTCCTCCACCTGACAGCGGGGACCCACCGGACGGGCCACCGTATTTCGCGAAAAAAACATTTTCCCCTGACTACTGGGACCCACCAGCTACACCTTCACACGCAAGGAAGTGCGTCCGAGCAAAAAAACAAAATGATTCGCCCCCCCTGACTGCTGGGATCCACCAGCTACATCTTCGCACGCAAGGAAGTGCGTCCGGGCAAAAAAAATGATTCACCCACCTGACTGCTGGGACCCACCAGCTACATCTTCGCACGCAAGAAAGTGCCTGACAGTCGGGACCCACCTGGTCGAAGCGTACATAGCATTGTCATTACGGCATGAACGATATGCGTACATCTTGGTCGTTTAGAGGCACGCGTGTCATAGTAGAGGCGCCGCACGTAGCATGTACACGTCGCATTACAGCGGCCAGGGTGCAAGAAAGAAAATACGGCCACGTATGTGTACATACGGGCGGGGTCTCGAACGCCTACTCGCGCATACGTACGGCCAGGGCTCGTGTACATGGTTGGGTCGGAACGGTGAAACAACATTGTCGTCGTGTTCATGGGGAGGCAACGGAGTGCGTCGTGTTCATGGGGAGGCAACGAAATGTGTCGTGTTCATCGGGAGGCAACTGAACGCGTGGGAGCCAACCGGCTGGGTCAGAACGGAATATGTGGTCGTGTTCATCGGGAGGGCTTGGACGGAACAGGCGATGGAAGCGAGGTGCAGCGTCTTGCTGTGAAGAAGCGGACCTCCTACGCTCGTAATGGGGTCCTGTTGATCGGGAGGGTGTGGCGTACCGCATAAAAGCAGAGAAGCGGACCTCCTACGGTCAAAGCAGGGTCTGTTGATCGGGAGGTGTGGCGTGCCGCAAAAGCGGATGAAACGGACCTCCTACGGTCGAAGCAGGGGTGGAGGGTGTGGCGTACCGCAAAATGGGCCAAACGGACTTGTGTTGGAGCGCTTCTGAACAAACGGGGTCCTGTTCATCGGGAGGTGTGGCGTGCCGCAAAAGCAGGACTCCACGGGATCTGTTCATCTCCACCGTCGACCTCCTCCGGCCTCCACGGGCTACCGTCGACCTCCTCCGGCCTCCACGGGCTCCTGTTCATCCGGCCTCCACCGCGCTTCTCCACCGGCTACTATTCAACCACCCCTCCACCGTCTCTGTTCATCCAGCCCTCCACACCACGGGGTCTGTTCAACCACCCTCCACCGTCTCATCGTTCATCCAGCCCTCCACACCACGGGTCCTGTTCATCCGAGGCAAACGCCACCGCTCACTTTGTTCATCCAACCCCCGGCAACGCCACTGTTCATCCCAGAGGCAACATCGATCGGCTTGATTAGCAGCGATGGCGAAGAATCGCTCGATCGGGTTCGATTAAGAGCCATCGATCGATCGCCGGGTTCGATGTACGCGTAACTGCGGTCTGTCGCTCGGGTTTAGTTAGAGCCCAACGCCTCGCTCGAGTTGATTAGAGCCAACACCTCGCACACGCGCGTACGTGTACGAGAGAAACGCGCATCGCTCGGCCCCCGACCTCCCACCGTAACCGGCAATTTTCCTCGCCCTCGCTTCTACCACGGTTTTTTTCGTCATGGACGGCCCAAGGAATGTCATGCAGCTGCGTCTCCGGCCCGCCCAGGACGAAAAGCCCATTTTCTATCATGATTTTTTGTCATAGAAGTAGGAGCCCACCACATCTACGATGATACCGGGTTTTGTCACAATTATCATCATAGAAGTGTCATATGTATTACAGAAAAAAAATTCGTTCGGCCCAAAATGTCATGGATGTGTCTTTTTTTTGTAGTGCATGCTATGGAACTTCAGTGTCTTGCCATGTTCCCTAGGTGTAAAGATGTGCATATCATTTTCTTCAGAGCATCCACACTTCCTAGGTGCATCTTCCATGTTTCTTAGATACGTGCAGATATAACTACAATCATGCTTCTTAATTTAGTACTTTTTTTCTAGTGCATGATATATTTTTATTTCCAAAGCAAACATGTTTCATTATAGTTCTCATCAGTTATGTGATTTTGTTTCTTGCGATGGTCTCATTGTGTAATTTAGCATTTTCACTACAGTAGTTATGCATGTATATTTCACTGTTGATGCCAGGTTATGTTGTGCTTGCATATTCATTGCCATTTCGTACCTCCTCAGGCCTCTCTCTAACGTTGTTCTAACAATATGCTTCGAGACTTGACAAAATCAAGACGACATGATCGCCAAGCCATTTGCTAGTGTGTGTAATTATATGTTTCCACCCTACTTTATTTTGCTTCCAAATGCCAAATTGTATGCTTCTGTCATACAACTGCTCCTCCACACTAGTTCACAGATCATATCTTGATTATGTACTTCCAATCAAACATTTTATTATGTCAATTGGAATGATGTTTGCTTCAAGCAATTGATTGGTGATTTGGGTAGTGTTGGAAGCTTTCACTGCCATTTGAAGCACCACCGCAGCGACGAATGACTTCTTTGAGCCGGCGGAAGCAGACTGATGTGCTGCTCGTAGTATATTACTGGCTCCAAGATAGTGCTCGCCTTCAGGAGCTGCTCCTAAAGTAACACTTGATGGCTGGGTTGTGAGATCCTGGACAAAAGCAAATGAGGAGGGCAATAGGAGTAGTAGCAATTTTTCTGAAGCATGTATTCAATTTAAATTGTTTTTCCCTGGAACAATGGAGCCATGCTATGTTTGTCCATGAAAGCAAATTTATCATATTTGTATTTCTTGGAAACGTATCCTTGATGTGTTTGAAGCATGTGTACTTATTATACTTGTTCTTATCTATGGAATGGTCTTATTTGGTTAGAGCAATTATCTAGCCGATGGAGATATTTATTTGATATTTTTGAAGCAAAAAAGTCTCGACACATAAGTACATATATATTGCATTCAAATTGTAGCAACTTTAATTCACGAAGTCAATTCACATGTAGACGGAAGCAATTTATTTCACCATGGAAGCAACGTATTTGGATATCATTGGAAAATCTTTTATGTTAAAATAAGGAAGCACATTTAAATAATAATGGAAACAATATTTGCTTTCTAAGGAAGAGGTCCGCCTGCTAAACAAGAGCTTAAATTGGGAGCTAATCCGGGAAAATATGGTTAAGAATTGAGTAAATTGCAAAAAACCACCACAATTGGAAACCCTAATTCAAAAAACCACCACCATTCGGTTTTTTTTTCAAAAAACATCCAGTATTCAGTAATTAATTTGCAAAAAACACTAATAGCATGATTTACAGCGTTGACGCTGACTCTGACAAGTAGGGCCCGCTGCATCTGATGACATGACGTGACGGTGACATACATGGGAGACGGAATTGTTGCTGAACAAGTAACTCTTCTATTACACAAGTGGGTCCGACTGTCATTGAAACAAAAAAAATATAAGTGAAAAAGAGCACGTCCAGGCAGTGGCAGCCCGTGCGTGCGCTGGATCCCGGCGAGCAGATAGCGTCGCGGCGCCGGCCGCAGCTGGGGATGCGGACGCCGGATCCCGGCCGCTGTCACCGGATCTCGGCTGCGGGCACCGGCGCCGGCCCGTGCGTGCGCAGGATCCCGCCAGCGGGCACAGATTGTGCGCGTCGCTGGCGGTAATCCCTCCGGCAGCTCGGGCTCCGGGCACGCCTCGCCGGGCACGTGCACCGCCGGCATGGCGACCTCGACGGAGGGGCTCCGGCGCCGCCACCTGGGAGCAGATCAAGGAGGTGGGCGAGGGCGACTCCGGCGACCTGGGAGCGGCTTCTGCTCCATTGCGCCACCACCCCGAGCAGGAGGTGCCTCGCGGCTGGCTAGCTGCTGCTCTGACGGCGGACGCGGAGCCAGTCCGTGCGCGGGAGGCGGCCGACGCAGATGGGGCGGCGTCACACACCGGCTGCGGGTTCGCTTGATGCGACTCCTGGGTGGCGCACGGCTTGGGGGATTTTGACCTCGTCTTGGATTCGGGTTGGATCCAGCGACGGTGCTCGCCGGAGCTGGAGTGGCACTGCTCGCCGTTGACCTCGCCTGCCTCCCTCGTCGGGCACCATCGTCCATGCCGTGAGACTCATGAGACACTGACGAGTGGCCCCCTTCTTCTAGTGTAACGGGCAGGTGCAACAGTGTCATGTTAATTTTGCCACATCAGCACTTACAGCGGACCCCATCTGTCAGAAGCGATGTCAACATGCGTTTAGTGACAGATCAGTGTTTTTTGAAAACTGTCAGCACAATGTTGGCGGATTTTTGAAAGAAAATCGAATGGTGGTGGTTTTCTTAAGTAGGGTCCCCAATTGTGATGGTTTTTTGCAATTTACTCTTAAGAATTAGATGGCGTGATTTACGGAAGCAGTTATGGAAAGAAATCGATATTTGTGTGTATCCAAACAAATAAATACCAGCAGGCATCATCAGGCGCGCATCACATCGGCCGTCCATGTTACTTCTAATCCGATGGTGCAGGACTGGTCTGATGGATGCATCTTACCAGTAGTTTGATGCCTAGCGTCACCCTCTTTTTCTTTTTGTGAAATCAAGACTGGCAGTGGCAGTAGGCCACCAAACATTTGTGCAGTGCAGAGCAAACCAAATTGGCCGAAGTGGCACACACACCAAATCAGTTATTCAGAATCCATCTTAAAAATAGTCACAACTTTAGAATGTCAAATCGTCCGAGGAGAGCACAACCCACCTCGGCCACCTCTCGCACCTCCTTTTTGCTTTATAAATATATCGAAAATTCAAAAACCCTAGGGGAGTCGACGAAACACAATTGCAGCCGCCGCAAGTTCCAGAAACACCAGATCCGAGCAGGGACGAATCCAAGGGGTGACGGGCAACCAAGTCACAAAGCCCATCTTTAATACCCCGTAGAAATAGCCCAGCACGAAGGGAGACGCTCAGATCGTTTGATTTTCCATAGTCCGATGCCTGTCACCAAGGTCTAGTTGTCTAGGGTAGTTCCTGACCAGCGCCGTTTCAATCTGAGTTTATGACCAGCACCATTTCAATCTGAGCTCAGCAGTTCATGCGAGCACCCTTACAATTTGAGCGGAGAATCCTTGATTGGACGAGATCACGTCTAACCTGAACGAGGGCCATTTTGCGCGGACGCGCGGCCGGCCGGCCGCGCAACCAGTTGAGAGAAGCGGCGACCAAGGAAAGGGTTAGGTTAGTCTGTTTCTCACTCATTGGTTTGTCCTTACTTATGTTTCTAAGTCAGATTAATGGATGCCTTCGGAACTACACAAGTCGAATGGTAGTAACTGTATAAAAGTAAAATATTGGGGATATATCCCTGTACCCATCGGACAAGCTTTTGCATTGTTTATCCCATCCAATAGTAGAAAGATTTAGTTCATTAGCGCGTGAATTGCTTTGGCATTTGCTTGATGGTAACTTTTGAAAAAAATTCAACTTGCTCACAGCAGAACATGTTTTGACGAAGATTTAGTTAGTTAAGTAGGCTGTCTCTTCTATTTTTTTATGAGTCACTACACTAGAGGAGTTTTTTTTGCCCCCCTATGTTCTAATCTTGGCTCCGTCCCTGTGCGTGAGTAGTTCATTGTAGACTTTCGGGTCTGTAGTTAGTAGCTAGATGGCTTCCTCTCTTTTTTTTGATTCTCAGTACAATGCTTTCTTGGAGATCTATTTTATGTAACTCTTTTTGCGGTGTGTTTGTTAGGATCCGATGAACTTTGAGTTTATGATCAGATCTATTTTATCCATGAAAGTTATTTGAGTTTTGATCTCTTATATGCATGATTACTTATAGGCTCATATTTGTTCTTTGAATCTTTGGTTTAGTTAGGCGAACTAGATCGATTTTTCTTGTCATGGGAAGACATGCTTTGTGATGGGTTCGATCTTACAGTGCTCAATTCCAGTAACAGAAGGGGACATAACATGGGACGCGGTGCTTCTGGTCTCGAGCACACATGTGCTCGTTATCTGGGCCGCTGTTTCGCGTCACTGGATGCGATGCATTTAATATCTGGGCCACATACGCGAGTGTAAGTAATGAAGCAAATCAAGAAATACGTGCAGGCGTATGGGCCTGGAAGTAGACGGAGGAGACGGCAAAACTAGTCGAGTCGTGGCCCAGGACGTCGGGCCTCTTCCTGATCCGTGGATCAGGATAATTGTTGTCGTCTCCTACCTCACGCTGCTGCGTTTTTTTAGTAGAGAGAGGGCCGAGCTTTGGGAGAGGCGATTCGACAACTTAGCGAAGATCTGCAGGTGGAAATGGAGTTTCTGATGCAGCCAATTAAAAGGTAAGCAAATAGTTAATCTCCTGTAGCATTTGGTGTTCGTTCTGGATTCCAAGGCGTTGATCTGAAACTTTGCCCGCTTGCCTCCTAGATTAGCGGTGTTGGAGGAGGTTAATGGTAGTGACGTCCCGATGGATCACCTCCATTAGATTAGTGCGGGAATGGACCAGCCCCTCGCGGAGAGCTTCAATGGGCGGCTTCGTGTGGCGGATCGACCGGTGGCATCTGAGAGGGGGGGGGGGGGGATTCGCCAGAAACTTCCGCATAGTCCATAGGCAAGAAGGATCCTAGAGCTCTAGAATGGACCCGCTGGTATGATCGGAGAGAAAATAGCAAATCGATAATTTTATTATGGAGTTATGCAGATACTATTTCCATAGACATGTGAATGCTTGTGATTAGAAGAGTAGATGACAGGTGGGATATAAGTAGTGTCTGAACACCTTCATATGTAATGTTTTGGTATTGGATTGTTGGTTCAGTAATTTACATAGTTACTGGTATTTGGATAAAGAAAAATCGTGTTTCTGTGTAAATGTGTCATATGTAAAGAAAACATGAAATATTTGAATAAAAATTAGGAGACAGTCATTTGGGCGAAGGGGACAAAGATATATCTTGTTTCTGTGTAAATGTGTCATGTTAATGACATTTAGGAGACGGTAAATGGAGAGGGGGAAGGATATATTTTGCTACTGCATAAATAGACCTCAGGGCATGATATAATTTTCAGGAATGTGTCATGTCACTGAAGAGCTGTTGTGTACCAACAATGCTGTTAGCACAATGTGATCTCTAAGGGAGGTACATTAGCTAGCAGGACCAAAACTCTGGAAGCAAGAAAGATAATGAGGGAAATCAGACTCCTCTGGTGACTGGAACGAGAACGCTGGGTCAGCGAGTGGTAAGCATGAGAGTTTCAAGAGATAGAATTGATTTAGTTGTTTGGTAGCTTAATATGAAATGGAAACCTGAAAACCTTGATCCACAATGTAGGTGGAATGCCGCAAGCTAAGCCGTGGATCAGAAAAGGAAAATCTATTTGGTCCGTGGCTCGGGAAATCTGCTTTTCCGTCGAATGGCTGGAGGCACGAATTGGATGCAGAGCTCTGGCTCTTCTCCTACAAGGCCCCAACGCGGACGGCATTTGGAAGCGGAGGAGTGAGAAAGAGGGATAGGAAGCAGAGGCGCCGACAGCCATGAAGTTCCTAATGCAACTAATCAATCAGGAGGTATGTCGATTCGTAAGTATATTGTGATCTTTTTCTGTTTTGCACGCGTGGAAGGGGGAACTCGCCGCAGGTGTCGTGGCTGTGTATAGGTAAGGTCAACCCTCAAGCTCCATGGTGGTCTAAGAGGTTAGTTCGTAACATACTAACATAGAGATGTAAAAATTCATAGGTGGTAATTGGGATAGAGTACATTTGTAGAAATTTGGTCCCTGTTCATATAATTTGGATAGAATATGGTAGTCGCAAGGAAGTAATTTGGATAGAGTATGTTGTAAATTTTGATTAGCAGCTTAATAGGGCAGTTTTGGAACTTTGCATTTAAGAAATGTTGCATCCTTGGGAGAAGAATTGGTACTCCCTCTGTAAACTAATATAAGATCTAAAAGATTTATATTTAGAGTTGGAGTACAAATGTACCACAAATGCAGTTCTGCAGATTTGGCAGATGCTTTAAGTTTAGTAGAACAGAACTAGGTACTAGTCAAACATTTTTTTCCTGGTTTAGCAGCTAAATAGGCTGGTGAGTAGAAGTGTGGTCTCACAAGATACTGGTTCCTTGAGGGAATATTTGCAGAGGCATTTTAAAAAATTGGATGCTTAGGACTACATTTTTTGTAAACATGATTTGCATAACCTGCAGTTTCTTTTTGTCTGTTTGAAGCGAACTCGCTGCTCAGTCTATCACCTTATCATTTTTGTTATGAAATGAATCATTAGTAGCATGCCTTTTCTCTTCTTCCCATACTGTTTTCTGTCACATTAAGCATGATTTTTTATGTTTATTTGAAGCAGAGGGCCTGATGCAAAACTGTATCATATTTTTACTGATTTTTGCTGCGACGAGCCCCTTTATTTGCTTTGCTTACAAAGCTAATATTTAAATCTTTTGATATTTTTAGCAGATGTTTTGGTTGAATTGAACGGTCCATAAGTTACATCATCACATGTTGTTCTAGCCTATTTGAAGCTTTAGATTTATTTCATATATGGATCTTGGACTACAAACCCAATCTGGATTTGGTGACTTCATAACCATTGCAGCCCTGTTTCTGGTTTATCCCTTTACGTTGGGTATGGATGTGTTCATGCGTTTGTGGATGAAGCGAAGCTTCTCTAGGCTAGTAGGCGATGGTCTTTATAGGGCCACCCATTGTTTTTCTGCAATTTGTTGTGTTCTTGCTCTTCCACCTATTTACTGATTTGTTTACTGATGTTACAGAAATCTAAACCTGAAATTATATTCATTCATGGAGTCAGGAAACAAGAACTGGATCCATGTGTGAAATGACATGTTCAATAAACCTTCGGAGCTTGGCACTAATATGTTCGGCGGCCGCCATCAAACTCTTTTGCAATCTCAGAGCCCGCCTCTAACATGCAGATGGTCCATCAGCGTAATTTGATGAACTTGAATATGCTAGGCACTACTAGAAGTTTGGAAACCCTGTTGTGCAGCCAAAGGCTGTTTATCTCAATTCCTGAGATTTTGTTTCCCAATACAACAGGAGATGTCTTGACATCACAATCCTGTGTTTTTAATTATTTTCATCTGTTTCAAAATGATGTGATCCAAAAAGGCCTATGCAACGTCTGCATATACCCACTTTGACAAAAAAAATATTGCACGAAAAGCAAATAACCTTTGGTCAATGAATATTACTCGTATAATTCTTTTGTCGCCTATGTATCGAATGTTTGCACGCTTGTGCCATCAATGTTGCTTATCGCCTTAAAAGTGAAACGTTAATTGCTCAAAAACTAAAATATGTTAGGTGGTTTTCTAAGGCTGCATTTTCATATTTTACATGGCTTCTGTTTTTTTTCTTATGTCGGATCACAGCCTTCGGTAACAGGCAAACATTTGCCAGACCTTGATAGTCTGTACAACAGCCATGGATTTTATTTATTTCCATAGCATCCTTTTTCCTTTTTTAGAACATGGGTTTGCGTGATTTGATGGTTGTTTGAGATACTTTCATATTTACACTTTGGTGCGACAGTGCTGGAAGCAGCCTGTAATTAACTTTCGAAGGGGGGGTGTGTAGAGGATGAGCTGATTTTGTGCGAGGATTGATTTAGCTGGTAGGGGAGGAGACGAGGCGTGCAAGGGAAGATTTTTTTTAGACTAGGTCGTGCAGCGGTTAGTCCAGAATCTGCCCTTTCACGGCCCATATCGTCGATCCACACCGAGCCGCTGGTAACGTGGCTCACGGCCGCATGTTGCCTCCTGGTCAGATGTGGGCCATGGGCCCTGTTGGAAAACATAAATACGTGGGCAATACCAGGGCCTACACGCTTGGGATTGGCGATCTCGGGGAGGACCGACGGGAAAGATATCGAGAGTGCCTGTGCTCGGGCACAGAATAGCACTTTCGACATAACATGTATGTATCGTTGCTATTAAGGATAATAAGATGGTGTCTATTCCTACATGAATAGATCTTGTCTACATCATGTCATCGTTCTTATTGCATTACTCCGTTTCTCCATGAACTTAATACACTAGATGCATGCTGGATAGCGGTCGATGTGTGGAGTAATATTAGTAGATGCAGACAGGAGTCGGTCTACTAATCTTGGATGTGATGCCTATATAATGATCATTGTCTGGATATCGTCATAATTATTTGAAGTTCTATCAATTGCCCAACAGTAATTTGTTTACCCACCATATGCTATTTCTCGAGAGAAGCCACTGGTGAAATCTACGGCCCACGAGTCTATTCTTTATCATATTTGCCTTCGACATCTATTTTTATTCGCTTTTATTTTCAAATCTATTATTCCAAAAACCCAAAAATACCTTACTGCAATTTTTTGTTATTTATTTTATCTCGCGTTCCCGCGAGATCTATTTATCCAATCTACTGCAATTTTATCTATCTTTTATCCGGGAGGGATTGACAACCCCTCTTACGCGTCGGGTTGCAAGTATTTGTTCTTTGTGTGCAGGAGTTGTTTACGTGGTGTTGCATGGTTCTCCTACTGGTTCGATAACATTGGTCTCATCACTGAGGAAAATACCTACCGTAGCCGTGCTGCATCATCCCCTCCTCTTTGGGGAAATACCGACATAGTTCAAGCCACATCAGCCACCGCTGCTGGTAGAACCAATCTACCCTCCTCGTCGAGCCCCCAACCCCAAGGCCGCGAAGACAGGCAAGCTATCCCCCTAGTCAGCCCGAGGGTCCAGAGCGATCGGAGGTGAGGGGTAGAAGCAGAGGACGGTAGGGAAGACTCAACGCCGGCTAGACGCCAGCGGAGTAGGTAAAGCCTAGTCGCCATTGGCGGGTAGGGTAGGCTGCTCCTCATTGGGTACGACACTCCGAAAAGACCCAAAAATCCATCTCTGCACCCAATCTACAGTAATATTTTTTCAAAAAAATACTAAAAATTTCAAAAAACAATCTGATTTTTTTTTGCATGGAAGATGTTCGAGTTTGTGATGTCCGGGCAGACATCTGAGGACTCATGGCAAAAAAGAGGAAATCGGCGTGAACAATACGTGACAGTAAACTTACTCACATAGCTGAATTTTGTCTATTTTGTTTCACGCTCCTGGAATGTCCAAACTCCATCAAATTTTGCACGAACATCACACACACACACGGGCATCTTGCTTGCAAAAAAAAAATCAGTTTATATATATTTTTTTATCTATTTTTAGTGATTTTTGGATTTTGCCCGGGAGCAGAAACGCTCCTCTCCAAAAGACCTAATTACCCTTTTTAACTCTTTCCTGGGGGGAGGGACTAAAACCCTGAATATTTGAGCAGAATTGGTGGGAGCTGCTCAAATTTGAACACAATGAGTGTTCTGAGGCTCCTCAAAATTTTGAGGAAAATGATTAGTCGTGGTCCGAGTCTAACTCCTTAAAACAGAGAATTTGGAGGAAGAACTAGAAATTCTTTCAAGGAGTTAAAGCTTTTTGAGGGAAGAGCTAGAGAATCTAATTGCCCCACCATGTAGCAAAGGAAGAAAATGACCCAACATTCCAACAATATACATGTCACCTGCGGACTATAGCACATCACACACCTTGTATTCAACTCCCCTCAGTCTGCCTGCACTTTTGCAGTGTCCACCTCTGTCACCTAAACAAGCTATACATACCTCAGGAACCAAACAGCAGCACATCACACCGAGGAAGCTTGCGTACTCTGCTCGCCCGAGCAACATGACCATGTACATGTACGCACCCACACAGTGTACTGTATATATACGCCTCTAATCACCTACGCAGCCAGCTGCTGCTGCTGAGTACTGCTGCTACTGCTGGTGGTGGCGCTAGTGCCATCGTCTTCAGAGAGGCAGCAATGCATTGCGCTGCCTGGAGCGGCGGCGGCGTTAGGGGGAAGAAGGGTCTCCGGCTCCAGCTCCAGGCAGAGAATCTCGGACTGGAGGATGGCGCAGTAGTGGCCGAACGTCTCCGGCGACACGTTGAGCTCGAAGCCGACGCCAAAGAGGAAGTCAACCTCGAGGTAGTTCATCTCCGGCAGGCTGATCCCGCCCACCTTGGCGAAGTAGGCGTTGTTGTAGCATCTGCGAGATCAGCAAGGCACCATATGTTAAATCCTTTTCTTTTTGAGAAATCAAGACTGGCAGTGGCAGTAGGCTACCAAACATTAGTGCAGTGCAGAGCAAACCAAATATGACAGAGAGGCACACGCCAAATCAATTATTCAGAATCCCCCTTAAAAACAGTCAAAACTTTAGAATGTCAAATCGTCCAAACTAAGAATAACCATAGTGATTGTGTCAAGGAAAAAATATGCAACCAATCATCAATTGGGTAATGATTCCAGGAAAAGGACAGATAGGGCTGGATGCTCCTGGCAGGAGGGAGTTGGAACAGGTAGTGTGCATCCATCAGCAAGGGCCAAGTTGCCACCGTCCTATCATATGGCAAGTACTTGACAGTGAATTAAATTCCAAAAAGAGAGAAAAGGTTGCTGAAAGGGAGGGGGCGCCTCTATCTTAAATCTTGGCTTGGGTCCCCCCAAGGTGCAAATGTGGTTGGAACATGTTGGAAGGAGCAGCACTGCAGCAGGGCCACCATTGCCTCTTTGTTTGCAGGTATAATTTTGCCCACACCACATACATCACCCCATGAGCAGATAATACTCTACTCTGCTTGGTGTTTGGTGTGCTGGCAGCCTGGCATGGGCAGATGACATAACGAAAATTCTCCAAATGCAAATCGATAGGAGTAGTATTTTCTTTTGATAGTGGGTGCAGGCTTCGACTGCCTGTACTTGTTAGGATTTAGGGAAGGGGTTGTTGGGTTCTGCTTCTTAAAGAATGTTCTCTGCCAATGCAAAATACGTGATCTGGATTCCACAATTAGATGTCGATCTTATCCCATCAGAGCCTTCTATGAACAACGACTCAACAAATTGTCTGCAGTGGCTCTATAGAACATGCAACACTGACACGATTAGTAGTTAGTTTAGCACCAACTTGAACGGCAGAGAAGCAGACTAATCAGCCCCTTTGCAATCCCAAAGTTGTATTGACACGCTAGATTGATTAAGGTCCCAGCTATTAACTGGTTGACAGTGATCTTTTGTCAAGCGCGCAAAGAAGCAACAGATAAGAGTTTGCGAGTGCGATAATGCTTGGCCTAAAAAATCAAGCGGATAAAGCTGCCCAGCTTGAGCACAAAAGAACAAAATTTATATGAGAATCAAGCTATCTCTGCACTACATCTTGATTCAAGGGAATAAGAACAGTGCCCACACACCAATTGAGTCTTCCTAAAATTATTTTTGTCATCCTAAATACTAGTAGCCTGGTCTAGAGAATTCCACCTGTTTCTGATCCAATTCTCTGCTGTAAGGTGGGCATTAGCAGACAGAGGACCAACTGGCCTCAAGAACACATAACTTCCCAAACAAACTAGGAACTCGATCATACACGCGCCAGTCATACTCGTGATCAGGGGGTGAGGTGCAGGCGAACTTACATGTCATCCATGAACTTGACGGCGGAGAGCACGGTGGTGATGAGGAGGCGGTGCACGCTGTAGGAGTCCACGGCGAGGGCGCGGCGGCGGCGCAGGAGGCGGTCGAGGTAGATGTAACCCACGACGAAGCACGCGGGGCTGCAGCCCGCGAACCGCGCGATGCGCGCCATGTACGCGCGCACGGAGATGCCGGGCTTCGTCATCGCCCGGAACGCCGACCCTGACGCCGGTTCCAGCGCTCCCGGCCCCGTCGCCGCGTCGTTGCGCTCCGTTACGCGCTCCAGGAGCGCGGAGAGGACGCCCACCACCCGCGGCATGTCCGTTGCCGGTAGATCCTCCTCCTCAGCACTGCCCATGCTGGCTTCTCGAATCTCGATCGACGGCTCCCTTGGATGCTGTGCGCCTGTGTGTGTGTGTGTGTGTGTGTGTGTGTGTGTGTGTGTGTGTGAGTTTTCGCGGCTGGATTCCATGGAGAGTTGAAGATTTCGTTATATAGGATGTTGGGGAGGAAGGTAGAGAAACGTCGCACCATGATGTTGAGAAAATCCTCATACAAATTAATCAAAGAAAAACACTATACAAAATAAACCGAGTATGTTAACAATAACCATGAGGGCGCTATTGAACATCTCACCGCCAAAAAAAGCACACGAGAGGCCGGGCCACCATAATACGCAACCAAGGCCGCTCATGACGAGTGAACACGCGCCACTTGAAAGAAACCATTGGACTTTGTCGCACCAACACCATCAAACTGTTGTCGAAGAGTGCCCTCTGCCCTCTCGCTCTGGATCAAGGAGCGTCAATCTATCAACGTAGAAATGACAAAGAGAGGACTATGTCACATGTAAAGGAAAGGCGCAGGCGAGACCACTAGCCACCGAAACCAATGCGTAGTTGCTTAGAGCTCCCAACCACTCCAAACACGCTACCACGACCGAAAGATACCTACACTAACCAGCGAATCCCCCGAAAGGGTCAAGATGCGAAGACCGTCTCCCGGAACGAACAAGGGTTTTCACCCTGAGCGTTGGCAAAAGGGGGAGACCAGACATCCCCCCAAGAGCGACGCGACACTCGCAAGCATCGTCGTCGTCAGCTCAAGGCTCAAATCTCTCGCTCGGCCTCTCCCGCACACCTCGCCAAAGGTACTCAAGCCACCAGACCCACCATGACGATAGACCCACTACGACGACTGAGGACTCCGAATCTGGATCGGGTCTTGACCGCTACCAAGGGCTACAACATAGCCAGGATCACCCACCGTAGCCCTCTCGCCATCCACTCGGCCTACGGAGCAACCAATACCACAGCCATGGAGCTTGCCGTAGAGCCCAGTGACACGTCTCAAATGTATTAACTTTTCTAAACTCTTTGATATTTGTTTTGTCCACTAACTTGAATAGCTAGAATATAAACTTACAAGACTTACATTGTTTTCAACATATTTTCCCTGTTGCTATTTTTTATGCAGAAATGGTCCCAAAAAATCTTTTTGAAAGTATTAGAAGAAATAAGCCACGGAATCATGCTACTTCTTGAGCTTGCGTTGATTTTTCCCTTGAAGAGGAAAGGGTGATGCAGCAAAGTAGAGATAAGTACTTCCCTCAGTTTGAGAACCAAGATATCAATCCAGTAGGAGGTACGAACACGTCTCCAATCTATGCACCTACACAAACAATCAAACACTTGCACCCAACGCGATAAAGGGGTTGTCAATCCCTTCACGGTCACTTGTAAGGATGAGATCTGATAGAGATAAATATAAAAGATTACTAAAATGTAAAACAAAGTAAAAACAAATAAATTGCAGCAATGATTTTTTGATTTTTGGTTTATAGATCTGAAAATATATGGTGGAAAATAGACCCGGGGGCATATGTTTCTCTAGAGGCTTCTCTCTTGAAAGAAAACATACGATGGGTGGCCAAATTACTACAGAGCAATTGATAGAAAAGCGCAAAGTTATGACGATATCCAAGGCAATGATTTTGAATATAGGCATCACGTCAGTGTCAAGTAGACCGAAACGATTCTGCATATACTAATACTACTCCACATATCGACCGTTATCCAGCATGCATCTAGAGTATTAAGTTCATAAGAACGGAGTAACGCCTTAAGTAAGATGACATGATGTAGAGGGATAAACTTAAGCAATATGATGAAAACCCCATCTTTTTACCCTTGATGGCAACAATACAATATGTGCCTCGCTACCCCTACTATGTCACTGAGTGAGGATACCGCAAGATTGAACCCAAAACTCAACACCTCTCCCATTGCAAGAAGAACCAATCTAGTTGGCCAAACCAAACGGATAATTCAAAGAGAAATACAAAGATATTTAATCATGCATATAAGAAGTAAGAAAAGATTCAAATAATATTCATAGATAACCTTATCATAAATCCACAATTCACTGGATCTCGACAATCACACCACAAAAGAATATTACATCGGATAGAACTCCGAGAACATCGAGGAGAACATTATATTGAAGATCAAAGAGAGATAAGAAGCCATCTAGCTACTAGCTATGGACCAGTAGGTCTGTGGTACACTACACACGCTTCATCGGTAGGGCAATAAGGTTGGTTTAGAAGCCCTTCATGATCGAATCCCCCTCCGGCAGGGTGCCGAAAAAGGCCCCAAGATGGGATCTCATGGGAACAGAGGCTTGCGGCGGCGGAAAAATATTTTGGTGGATGTTTCTGTTGGTTTGGGAATATTTGGGAATTTATAGGCCAAGAATTAGGGTTGGAGGACTCCCGGAGGGCCCACAAGCCAGAGGTGCCCCCCTAGGGCGCGCCCTGAGGGCTTGTGGGTCCCTCGTGACTCTTCTGACCCCCTCTCTAAGCTCCGCGGATGTCTTCTGGTCCAAGAAAAATCATCGCAAAAGTTTTATTCCATTTGGACTCCGTTTGATATTCCTTTTTTGTAAAACTCAAAAACAAGGAAAAAACATAAACTGACACTGGGCTCTAGGTTAATAGGTTAGTCCTAAAAATAATATAAAATAGCATATTAATGCATATAAAACATCCAAAACAGATAATATAATAGCATGGAACAATCAAAATTATAGATACGTTGGAGACGTATCAAACCACAAAAGCTGGCCAGGGGTGGCCCACAACCACCATGCCGCATGGGCAAGGGCACACCGCATCGGCTCCATAGGCACCGCCTCTCATGTTTATTTTGCCCATATAACCCCCCTAACCTAAAACATGACACAAAGTTTTGGTCATTTTTCTTGGAGACGGAGCCACCGCCTTCTGCGACTTCTTCTCGAAGGGCTTTCTGGAGGCTGATCTGGCCTCCGGAGAAGGGGTTCTTTGTCATATTCATCAGTAACACCTTCTCCATCATCACCGTCATGATCTCCTCACTCATGTGTGAGTCGTTTCTCTGTAGGCACATGGGGCAGATGGGAATTGGATGAGATTCGTTACGTAATAATTGTCATAATTGTTTGGTTTTGATGCCTGGTGTCATATATGTTCTGAGATTGATGTTGATATGACTTTGTTATGCTTAATGCTTGCCACGAAGGCATGAGTGTCATGATTTCATCTGATGTGTTTCATGAATATTTATGTGTTTGGATCAACCTACAAGTTATACGCATGTGTTGTTGTTCTGAATTGGAGATCTCAAAGTGAAAATAATTAGGGTATCAAAGTGGATGACTGTAACTTCAGGATTACATGTATTCATTAAGTTCAATGATTTTCTTCAGCGCTTGGTAAAAGGAGTGCCTTAATTACCCTCAATTTGAAGACATTACAACTGTGCACTTTTCAGACCCTCCCAGGCCATCAACAGTTTTGACCGTTCGATCTGTACTTTTGGACGTGGCTGGCCGTTTGATCTATTTGCAATCTCTCCTGAGCTTCGGTTGATGTACAGGGAGCGCTAGAAGGGGCTGGCCGATGCTCCCATGACAAAATCGGTAGCCTGTTATTAATTGGGCCAACTGGGCCCTTGAATCTGGGGTGTCCGTGGTTTCAGCATGCGTTATTTCTTCCCTAAAAAATGGATTATCTATTCCCCTCAAAAAATGCGGCCCTGTTTGGTTTCAAATAAGTCACCAACTTATAAGTCCAAAAGTGCAAAAAGTGACTTATTTTACCAAACGGACCTAACTTATAAGTCACCTCAACTTATAAGTCATAAGTTGCTCCACCCCAACTTAAAACTTATAAGTCACCCCTTTTGCATGGGTCCCACCATCTTTACATAAAAAACAAGATGGAAAGATGTGCTCAGGTGACTTATAAGTCAGATGACAACCAAACAGGCATGACTTATAAGTCACTGATTTTAAGTCACCTGACTTATAAGTCAGGTGACTTATTGGAACCAAACAGGGCCTGCGTCATATCTTTCTAATCAAACATGCACGCGGAATCCTCGAGTTTGATGACAACGGACTCCACCACGCGATGTTGACCTTTCGCCGGGCGGCCGACGCGAAGTCAGGCGTGTCGATGCCATTTTCCCCCGTCCGGCGCGAGCTACGGGCCATTGTTGGGCGACGCGAACGGGCGATGACGGGGGATGCCAATGGTCACATATCAATTCGATTACACTCAGCACCGATTGAGGGAGTAATTCACCGACAAGGATTTAATGGCAATCGATGCCGTACCACTCGCGCGCCTCCGATAATTGCAAAGGTCAGTTACCATGCGCTCCCATTTCTTCTTCCACTCCATGCAAGTTCATATATTCCCAGCATCAAAGGATTCTTCTCCTCCACGACCCCTTCCTCTCCGTCCATGACGCAGGGATTAGGCCCGAGGGAGGGAGCGACCCTGCTGATAGAGAGCACGACCTCGCCGCTGAGGAGGACAGCCACGACGACCATTCTCTTGCATCAGCTCCCCCTCCCAACAGCGAATTGACTGTCACACAGTAGTTGTCTCCGGGTTGAGGGCTTGCTAGAGCCGCGGCTCCACAGATTTTCTTTCCCACCTATCGCCCACTGTTTCTACATCCAGTTTAACTTGATGAAGCTTTTCTTTCTCGCGATTTGAGCAGGTCCCCCAATCGTAGTGTTGAAGGCTGGTTCTGGTGGGTTGATTTCATCTACGTTGCTGCTTTATCTTATCCTTACTATGTATTTTTTTCCTTCTCCATCCTCTCTTCCACCGAATTATGAATAAGCAATTTTTTTCTTATTGCTGCTGTTTTTTCGTGCTTCCAAATTGGTGCAGGTACGGTAAGAAAGGATTAATGCTGTTCTGGTAGTGCTGTAGGTTGGATCAGGGAATTCCTAAAGCTCATGATTCCAATGGTTATCAGCAAAATGGTAGTGTATACTCTCATATCTCATCTTATTATCTTAACATGCATGTATATGTGCCTATGATTTCTAAAACTTCACGTGCTCTTGTAGATAACAAAGGCTTGCTCTCATCAAAACAAAACGACTAACTGCACTAGAAAACTAAATCATGTGGGTTACCATGTCCTCCTGATGTATGCACACGAATAATTAATCGTAAGATTACCATCACGTCTATGGTTCCTCAAGTAAAGAGGCTGAAATATTTTATTCCATGTGTCAATTATTCAGTACAGTCTGGTTATATATAATATCTGACATCATTATGTTTTTCCTGAAGACTAGAATATAGTGATATATTAGAAGCCCATTAGAGCATTCCTGATGAAAAGAGATCACATTAAATTATTTTTAAAATCTTAAACATGAACACATTATTAGTTTAAACAAACAATAGAGTATTTAGATCTAACTATGTTTATTGCACATTCTTTGGGCAAAAAATAAATTTTTATGTTGTAAAGCGTGATTTTTTTTTAAAGAAATTAGTATGTTAGTGGATCACTTGTAAGTTCATATAAATATACTTTGCCACATCTATCAAGGAATTGTAATTTAATATGTTTAAACTCCACCTAATATTTATATTATCCCTTTTTTCAGATAAGTATATGCTATTCTCAACTGAATGAGTCTTTACAACTAATGTTGCTACTATGTTATCTGGGCTTTACACAGATTTTTAGCATACTGGTTTTAATTAGTAGTTCTACTTGATGATATTCCTGCATGTTACCATTTCAAATTTGCCTTCATATTTCCTGTTATGGTTCTCAGAACTAAGCATGTACATGCATGATGTGTTCCTTCTGCTGGTACGATTGATGTGTATGCAACTTTGAAAACTTCGATTTACTTTGAAATACTCTTATGTTTTGTTAAGATGAACGGGTTTGGCAACACCTGTCATCATTGATTTTATATTGATGTTACCTTTTCCCACAATTCTCTATTTACATGAATGGACGAAAAAATGCATGAAGGCCATTGGTTTGTCAGACTTTGTAAAACCATGCCATTGTTGTTGAGTTTCAGTTAGATCCTTATGTAATAATTCGTCCGTTTTAGATTGAATCCAACTGCATTGAGGCACCCCACAAGCCATGACATGGGTGGACTAGAGGGTCCCACTTTAATTCCAAGAACTATGGCTATAAGTCATCTTTCTATCAGTTTTGTTACATTAGCCATTGGAGAGAGAGAGAGGAGCTGATTGCAGGATACTAAAACCTTTCCTGGCTGCCAAAGCTCCCTCATCGCCATGCTAGACATTATCAACTTTTTTTAAAGGAAAGCCATTAATCACTTACCCATGTATATTATCCATATAATTTGGGTTATCTGGGAACAAGAAGGCACTTAGATATGGGTTATAAAGGTGGCATATTTTATCTAATATTCTTCTACCTTGCCGTGTTAATTTATTCATGTATCATTTTGCTCTTTTGATAAGGATGGCGTCGGTGCCGGTTATACAATGGAGTGCTATTGATTGGGGCCTTGGTTTGCTGCAGAAAAACCTTGCTATTCGTGCGGAGCTTTCCCGCTATTCTTTCCTCATGTGTATTATTTCCTTTGTAACTATAGTTGTTGCCGTCATTATGCTATTATGTAAGATTTGGACACACAGAAAGGGTAAAATTAACCAAAAAGCAATTTTCTCTAAAAAATTTCTTCTTATCCACTAATGATTTGATAGAAATAAAACTAAAAAATATAATCGTTTGCAGAGTGCATCATGCATGTGCCCCTTTTCTTATAGTAATAATACCAATTAAATTCTTTTATTTTTTTGTAAACCGATTAGATTACTCCTTTAAACATATTATGTATTCCCTGTATCGGTTTATCTAGAAAAAAAATGAATGTACGCTACTTTGAAGAAACACTTCATTTAAATTTTATTTTCACGTCATAAATGCCTAGCAATCTATTGTAAAAACGGACGGGCGCTGCAACGCGTGCCTTCCATGATCTAGTGTTCATTAGTATCCCACTGAAATGGAAGGGTAGGACAAAATATGGTGTGCAAGCTCTTGTTGCAAGCATACAACTATAAATGAAATGCATGCCTACATAAGTTGATGAATTTGAGCTATATTACTATCACCTATATTATTGCTATTACATATTTGTTATATCCATGCAACATCCAATTATCCATCCTTATTCCTACGCTTTTGATCATTGTTATTCTCTTTAAAATAATGTGTACTTAGCAACTGTTGAGTATTGTTGTTTTCTACTCCCTCCGTCCCATAATGTAAGATGTTTTTTGACACTACACTAGTGTCAAAAAACGTCTTACATTATGGGACGGAGGGAGTATTACTTTACTGCAATCACATTATAATCACTCCATCACATTTGCTACTAATAAATTCTCTCGATCAAGTATTTGTTTTCAGGTGTGAGTTGACAACTCAATTGCTAAAGCTTATAAATATACTTTGGCTCCTCTTGTGTTGAATCAATATATTTGGATTCTGGTACTTCACATCGAAGACTGTTGTGATCCCCTACACTTGTGGGTTATCAAAACCATTTTTGAGTTACTTGATTGTTGAATTTATTATCCATCATGTAGAAAAATCAAGATCCCAATCCCAAGATTGTAACTTCCAAGATAAGAAAAGATACAAACTTATGTACTAGTTCTACTCTTGGTTTACCCACTATTTTGAGTCAACTAGTGACTCCACCACCATCACATCCACCTTTGCACACTCATGATCCACACACTTTGGTATGTCACATGTTATAAGTGATGCTTCTGATGATGATGCCTCTACCATTCTTGATAAAATTGTCCCACTACGAGACTTTTTAAATGAACAAATTGCTAAGTCAAGAGAACTTGAAGAATTTGAAAATCTTGATGATTCACCTGCTATACCAACTACAGGAACTGCCTATAGACTACCAATAACTGTTAGGACACCTATTGAGTTTGATGAGTACTTTGGTGAAGATTTTATGGCCATCAATGTTGATGACATAAGATATGATTGAACTACTTAAAATAAGAGCTTTTGAAGACATATTTTTACATGTAGATTAATTTTGTGCTTCTCCTATATACAATAAAGATGATTCTTATGAATTCTTATTGATCCTAAAATTATTACTTTGATCTTATTGAATCTAATGCTTTCCACGGCCATCAAAATGAAAAGGCTATTGGTCATATTAGAACATTTGTTCTTCTTGCTAAAACCTTAAAAAGATGCTAGAGAGGAATATTTTAGTCTTAAGATATTTCCTTTTTTTGCTTAAAAATTATGCTAAGAATTGGTTAACATACGAGTAGGATTGATAGAATACTCATATCAATAAGGAATTCCTTATTTTATGGGAGCCCATTCCCAAGGAACTCAAAATTAAACATGCTTGGCTTGGAGCAGTTTGAAGATGGGTGAACGACCAGGAAGTTGATTCCGAGGTGCGCATGAGTGAGGACAATGTGCTGGTTTGTGGATCTAGTTTAGATCCCCGGTAGTAGCTTGGTGTAGCGGCCTTATACCTGGTAGCTACTACAAGGGTTTTACAGAATGGTATTAGAGCTGACCCCCATGGCCACATGGTCATGTGCGGTTCAGCGGCAGAGACATGTACATTACGTGCGTGGGTCGTCAAGGCAGACGACATGGTCACATGTGGATGTTGGCACTGGTCTGGATAGAAGTGTGCTAACAGGGAACATGCCTATTGGGCCGGCGAGGATGTCTGGTCCTTTAAGGAGGAGGGTGTACTATAACATCCCGGTTAATAGGATTGACAAATGCTACTTATTGATCTTGCGTTGATTTTTTCCTTGAAGAGGAAAGGGTGATGCAGCAAAGTAGAGATAAGTATTTCCCTCAGTTAAGAACCAAGGTGTCAATCCAGTAGGAGGCACAAGCAAGTCTCAAATCTATGCACCTGCACAAACTAAAAAACACGTGCACACAACGCGAAAAGGCGGTTGTCAATCCCTTCACGGTCACGAACAAGAATGAGATCTAATAGAGATAGGTATGAAAGATAAATAAAGGAGCAAACTAAAGTAAAAATAAATAAAGTGCAGCAAGGTATTTTTGGGTTTGTTGGTTTATAGATCTTAAAATATATGATGGAAAATAGACCCGGGGGCCATAGGTTTAACTAGAGGCTTCTCTCTTGAAAGAAAGCATACGGTGGGTAAACAAATTACTATCGAGCAATAGATAGAAAAGCACAAAGTTATGACGATATCTAAGGTAATGATCATGAATATAGGCATCACGTCTGTGTCAAGTAGATCGAAACGATTCTACATCTACTACTATTACTCCACACATCGATCGCTATCCAGCATGCATCTAGAGTATTAATTCATACGAACGGAGTAACGCCTTAAGTAAGATGACATGATGTAAAGGGATAAACTCAAGTAATATGATGAAAACCCCATCTTTTCACCCTTGATAGCAACAATACAATACGTGCCTCGCTACCCCTACTATGTCACTGGGTGAGGACACTTCAAGATTGAACCCAAAACTAAGCACCTATCCCATTGTAAGAAAAACCAATCTAGTTGGCCAAACCAAACCGATAATTCGAAGAGAAATATAAAGATATTTAATCATGCATAAAAGAGTTCAGAAAAGACTCAAATAATATTCATAGATAATCTGATCATAAATCCACAATTCATCGGATCTCGACAAACACACCGCAAAAAAAGTTTTACATCGAATAGAACTCCAAGAACATCGAGGAGAACATTGTATTGAAGATCAAAGAGAGAGAAGAAGCCATCTAGCTACTAGCTATGGACCCTTCGGTCCGTGGTAAACTACTCATGCTTCATCGGAAGGGGCAGCAAGGTCGATGTAGATGCCCTTCGTGATGGAATCCCCCTCCGGCAGGGTGCCAAAAAGGCCCCAAGATGGGATCTCACGAGAACAGAGGCTTGCGGCGATGGAAAAGTATTTTGGTGGATGGCTCTGATGGTTTAGGAATATTTGGGAATTTATAGTGCAAAGATTAGGGTTGGGGGACTCCCGAGGTGTCCACAAGCCAGGGGGCGACCACCCTAGGGCCTGCCCTGGAGGATTGTGGGCCCCTCGGGACACTCTGACCCCCTCTCCAAGTCCTACGGGTGTCTTCTGGTCCAAGAAAAATCATTGCGAAAGTTTTATTCCGTTTGGACTCTGTTTGATATTCGTTTTCTGTAAAACTCAAAAAGAAGGAAAACAGAAACTGGCACTGGGCTCTAGGTTAATAGGTTAGTCTCAAAAATAATATAAAATAGCATATTAGTGCATATAAAACATCCAAAACAGATAATATAATAGCATGGGACAATCAAAAATTATAGATACGTTGGAGGCGTTTCAAGCATCCCCAATCTTAATTCCTTCTCGTCCTCGAGTAGGTAAATGATAAAAACAGAAATTCTGATGTGGAATGCTACCTAAACTATTTATCCATGTCATCTTCTTTATTGTGGCATTAATATTCAGATCCATAAGATTCAAAACAAAAGTTTAATATTGACATAAAATAATAATACTTCAAGCATACTAATAAAGCAATTATGTCTTCTCAAAATAACATGGCAAAAGAAAGTTACCCTACAAAATCATATAGTTTGGCTATGCTCCATCATCATCACACAAAGTATTTCATCATGCACAACCCCGATGACAATCCAAGAAATTGTTTCATACTTTTGGTGTTCTCAAACTTTTTCAACTTTCACGCAATACATGAGCATGAGACATGGATATAGCAATATGGGTGCAATAGAATATGGTGGTTGTGGAGAAGACAAAAAAGAAGGAGAAAGACTCACATCAACTAGGCATATTAACGGGTTATGGAGATGCCCATCAATAGATATCAATGTGATTGAGTAGGGATTGCCATGCAACGGATGCACTAGAGCAATAAGTGTATGAAAGCTCAAAAAGAAACTAAGTGGGTGTGCATCCAACTTGCTTGCTCACGAATACCTAGGGCAATTTGAGGAAGCCCATCATTGTAATATACAAGCCAAGTTCTATATAAAGAAAAAAATTCACTAGTGTATGAAAGTGACAAAATAGGAGACTCTCTATCATGAAGAACATGGTGCTATTTCAAAGCACGAGTGTGGAAAAAGGATAGTAACATTGTTCCTTCTCTCTTTTCTCTCATTTTTCTCTTTTTTTATTTGGGCTTCTTTGGCCTCTTTTATTTTTTTATAAATTCCGGAGACTCATCCCAACTTGTGAGGGAATCATAGCTTCCATCATCCTTTCCTCATATGGGACAATGCTTTAATAATGATGATCATCACACTTTTATTTACTTACAACTCAAGAATTACAACTCGATACTAGAGCAAAATTTGACTCTATATGAATGCCTCTGGTGGGGTACAGGGATGTACAATGATCTAGCATAGCAACAATATCAAAAAACGGACAAGCCATGAGAACATCATGCTAGCTATCTTACGATCATGCAAAGCAATATGACAATGATTGTGCGTGTCATGATAAAACAGAACGGTGGAAGTTGCATGGCAATGTATATTGGAATGGATACGGAAATTCCATAATAGGTAGGTATGGTGGCTGTTTTGAGGAAGGGTAAATGGTGGGCTTAATGCATCGGTGAAATTTGCGCGGTACGAGAGTGGAAGGGTGAGAGTGCGTATAATCCACGGACTCAACATTAGTCATAAAGAACTCACATGCTTATTGCAAAAATTTATTAGCTATCGAAACAAAGTACTACACGCATGCTCCTAGGGGGTAGATTGGTAGGAAAAGACCATCTCTCGTCCCCGACCGCCACTCATAAGGAAGACAATAAAAAAAATCATGCTCCGACTTCATCACATAACGGTTCACCATACGTGCATGCTACGAGAATCACAAACTTTAACACAAGTATTTCTACCAATCCGCAATTACTCACTAGCATGACTCTAACATCACCATCTTTATATCTCAAAACAATATGCAAGGAATCAAACTTCTTATAGTATTCAATGCTCATTATATGAAAGTTTTTATTATATCCCTCTTGGATGCCCATCATATTAGGACTAAATTCATAACCTAAGAAAATTACTATGTTGTTTAAAGACTCTGAAAATAATATAAGTGAAGCATGAGAGTTCAACAATTTCTATAAAATAAAGCCACCGTCGTGCTCTAAAAAGATATAAGTGAAGCACTAGAGCAACCTGCCTAGCTCAAAAGATATAAGTGGAGCACAAAGAGTATTCTAATAAATTCACGATTATTGTGTGTCCCTCTCAAAAGGTGTGTACAGAAAGGATGATTGTGGCAAACTAAAAAGCAAAGACTAATATCATACAAGACGGTCCAAGCAAAACACATATCATGTGGTGAATAAAAATATAGCCTCAAGTAACTTTACCGATGGAACAAAGACGAAAGAGGGGATGCCATCCGGGGCATCCCAAAGGTTAGATGCTTGGTTGTCCTTGAATATTGCCTTGGGGTAGCTTGGGCATCCCCAAGCTTAGGCTTTTTCCACTCATTATTCCATAGTCCATCAAATATTTACCCAAAACTTGAAAACTTCACAACACAAAACTCAACAGAAAACTCATAAGCTCCCTTAGTATAATAAAATAAATCACCACTTTACGTACTGTTGTGAACTCATTCTAAATTTATATTGGTGTAATATCTACTATATTCCAACTTCTCCATGGTTCATACCCCCCGATACTACCCACAGATTCATCAAAATAAGCAAACAACACATAGAAAACAGAATCTGTCAAAAACAGAACAGTTTGTAGCAATCTGAAAACTTCGTATACTTCTGTAACTCCAAAACTTATGAAAAATAAGGACAATATGGGCAATTTGTATATCAATCCTGTGTAGAAATTTAGATCAAAAGCATGTTTCTGTGATTTTTTAAAATCCTGGCAATGAGTGCAAAAGTTTCTGTTTTTCACCAAGATCGAATCAACTATCACCGTAGACCATTCCAAAGGTCTTACTTGGCTCAAACACTAATTAAAACACCAAAACACAATTACTACGGAATTAATAATGTGTATTTATTGAAAAACAAAACCAAAAACAAAAAACATAAAATAAAATTGGGTTGCCTCCCAACAAGCGCTATTGTTTAACACCCCTAGCTAGGCATAAAACATAGATCTAGGTATTGTCATATTTGGTATTTTTTCATAGATGTGTTCTCGTCAGGAGGTTTTGCAAACATAACTTGAAACACATTATCCATAATTTTTTTTGCACTATCAAGCTGCCCATCTACGTATGCCTTTTGATTTCCGGCCACAATCCAAGAATATTGTCGATTAACATAAGTGAAAACTTGATGGATCATATCTAAAATGAGGATTTTCTTTTTAAGGTTCTCATCAAAATTTTGATTATTTCCAAGCAAATGTCAACATATAGTCACTATTGTAAAGGATCTCATCTATCACCAGTTTTTCATGGCTCATACCATAAAAATAAAAAATTTCCCTAGCTTCCCGTACTATGTGATCAAATTCATTCATAAGAACACGGGTAGCTATATTTTTAACTTTGGGATCTTTTATAATGGGAAGCTCATAAAACATTCTTTGCAAGGTAGGATGAGTACGGATAAATCTATTTTCAAATTTCAGAACTAGTGCTGAAATAGCCTCTGCATAAGTCTTAGTCCTTTTAAGTATAGGAGCATCATCAAAAGGAGAAGTTGCCGACAGAATTGACAAATTCTTGGATATGTTCTTTTCCCATAATATGTTCCCTTGCCCCAAAACAAAAGTTTTAGCATCTAGGTTTCCTGAACGTCCAATTTTAGGGGTTAGGCCATCATATGTTTCTGCCATACCAAAGTCACTCATGATGATGAGTTCAAGCAAACAAAAGATCAAGCAGAAAAAGGGCGAATTAAAAGGCAAATATTTTTGTATTTTCTGAAAATGTTTTAAAAGTGGGGGAGAGGAAAACGAGAGGCAAATGGCAAATAATGTAAGTGCAAGAGATGAGAGTTTATGATGGGTACTTGGTAGGCTTGATGTAGAACCTCCCTGGCAACGACGCCAGAAATTCTTCCTGTTACTTCTTGAGCTTGCGTTGATTTCCCTTGAAGAGGAAAGGATGATGCAACAAAGTAGAGATAAGTATTTCCCTAAGTTAAGAACCAAGGTATCAATCAAGTAGGAGGCACAAGCAAATCTCCAATCTATGCACCTGCACAAACTAACAAACACTTGCACACAACGTGAAAAAGGGGCTGTCAATCCGTTTACAGTCACGAATAATAACGCATAGCGATAAGGTAAAGCAATTACATGGCGCTTGTATTTCACACAATAATTGAGAGATGATACGTCTCCAACGTAACTATAATTTTTTATTGTTCCATGCTATTATATTATCTGTTTTGGATGTTTTATATGCATTAATATGCTATTTTATATTATTTTTGGGACTAATCTATTAACCCATAGCCCAGTGCCAGTTTCTGTTTTTTCCTTGTTTATGATGATTTTTCTTGGACCAGAAGACACACATAGGACATGGAGACCAAGGAAAAGGAGTCCCGAGGGGGATTCGATCTAGCCTCTATTCCCGTGAGATCCCATCTTGGGGCCTTTTCCGGTGATCTGCTGGAGGGGAATTCTATCAAGGAGGGCATCTACATCAACCCTATTGCCCTTCCGATGAAGCGTGAGTAGTTTACCTCAGACCTACGGGTTCATAGCTAGTAGCTAGATGGCTTCTTCTCTCTCTATGATCTTCAATACCATGTTCCCCTCGGTGTTCTTGGAGTTCTATCCGATGTAATATTATTTTGTGGTGTGTTTGTCGAGATCCGATGAATTGTGGATTTATTATCAGATTATCTATGAATATTATTAAATCTCTCTGAATTCTTATATGCATGATTTGATATATTTGTATTTCTCTTTGAATTATCGATTTGTGTCGGGGAAACGACGCCTATGGGATCACGGGGAATCCCTACTATGGTTGACAGGGCGCGGGGCTGTGGAAAGAGCGGGTTTAGAAGATCAACGCAGGGGAATTTTATCCAGGTTCGGGCTACAAGCGATACGTAATACCCTAATCCTGCTTTGGTGTGTTTATCTGGTGTTCTTGGACTAGCTACAAGGCATGCAGGGTCCAAAAAGTCTAAATCCTTCCTCAGTACGCCTCGGGCCTCCTTTTATAGTCAAAGGGGTTGCCACAGTGGCACACAGGAGGTGGAAAGTGGGTACAGTGTACAAGTTTATCTCCAGGAACCGTAGGACAAATGCATTAAATGCGCTGCCGGCGTGCCCTCTTGCTTTATCGGGGGCGGCAGAGAAGCTCATCCCATTCGTCGCCGCCTCGCCTCGCTCCAACGCGCGTCCAGGCTGACGAGGCGTGCAGCGCCATGCTGGCTGGCTGGTTGTTGAGCTGGTGCGGTGGCGGAGCCTTCACGAAGATCTTCATGCCACCACGCAGGTGCTTGATGAGTTGGCCTGGGAGCCGCACGCCGCCACACAGTTACCTACTTAGTTGGCGGGCTGACTGCTATGGAACGGCGGTGGAGCCTCGGTAGGTGTGGGCCTGGCTGTGACCCCGCAGGTGCCCCCGGTAAGGGTCTTGCAGGGCCCCTGCAAGGGTATTTCCGGGGTCTTGTGGGCGTCCCCGGCAAGGGTCTTGCCGGGGGACTTCGTCTTCTCGTCCTCATCAAGATTTAGTAGGCCTTTGGTCTTCAAAACGATCTGCATGCCACCTATGCAGGCACCTCCCGAGCCCTGGTTCTAATGTTGTTGATGGTGTGGGAACCCTTGGGCTCGAGGGTGGCGGCCTTGCTGGTGTTGGGCAAGTTGCCCTGGCAAGGCTCTTGCCAGGGCTACATAGGCCGCCCTGGCAAGGATCTTGCCGGGGGAAGCCCATCTTGTCCCTTTGCTCCTTGTGCCTCTGGCTTGGGTGCTGCTCTGGTAGTCTTGTGTCTTTGCTTCGTCTTCTGCCCTGCCAAGCGCGGCCACAAGTGTGGCTGTGACTGCCCGTGCACAAGTAAAGGGGTATAGGAGGCCCCTACTTTTGTACACCGACAGGAGCCCCCGCGCCTGGGCCACATATAAGCGCAGATGATTATTGGGCCAGGCCCTGAACGGTGCGAGGGCACGCGTGGCAGAGTTTTACTGTGGTAACTCCCTCGCCAGTTGCACTTCCCCACGACCCGCGTTGAATGTGTGACGTGGGGGTCGTGCGTGGGGCGATAGTTGCATGCCTGCGTCACGTTGTGGTAAATGGTAAAGAGGCGACCCGCGTCTTCCCCATAAAAAGGAAAACTGCAGGGGCGCTGCTCATTTACCCTTAGTGCCTTTTCCAATCTCGGAACCGCCGTTCCCCTCTTCTTCTTCCTTAAGCGCGCATCGAAGCTTTCGTCTCTGCTCGCCGCCGCCGTGCCTCCATTGTCCCTGATCCTTCATTTCCTCTCAACCGCCATGGCGCCCAAGACGAGCAAGGGCAAGGGAGCAGCCAAGGACGTCGGGGGGAAGGAGGCATTGGAGAGCGAGTTGTTGGAGATGCGGACGCAACGCACCCTCTTCCCCTCGACGGTCGACGTGCTCACCCTCAAGGACATGTTCAGGCCCCTATGGGGAAGGGAGACATCGGGGCATCCCGCCACGCGCGTCATTCCTGCCTCCTGCGCCGAGGCCGGGCCAATGCGGTACTCTTTCTTCGTCGATTACTTCTCTTGCAGTCTCTACCCCCCGTTCTCTGATTTCTTCAATGACGTCATGCACACCTACGGCTTCCATCTTCTGGACCTCACGCCAAATGTCGTGGCGTGCATGGCCTTCTTCGCCCATCTCTGTGAGGGCTTTGCCGGAGTGCTCCCCAGCACGACGCTCTTCCACCACTACTTCTACCCTCGCATCCAGCCAGGGGGCGCCATCTCCAGCTGCATCACCTGGATCCCGAGGTCCCAGGAGAAGGGCACGTATCCGGAGGGCGCCCAAAAAGAGAGGTGGGACGAGTGGCGGGGCCGGTGGTGTTGGATCAAGGAGAGGGATCCGCAGGAGTTCTGCTGGGTTCGCCGGAGCCCGCCGGTCCGCCACATGGACCGGAGCAACCTCGACGCCAACGACAAGAAGCTCTCGGTCGCCACCACCAGGATCCATCGCCTCATCGTGGACGGGCTCACCCTCGAGATGATTGGACCCAATTTCATCCGCCGCCGAATCGCCCCTCTGCACAACAAGGGGAGGCCGGCCTGAGACTACTGGAACGCGGCCGACTGCATGAGGCTCCGCCCTGGCTTGAAGCATAATTTCACGGTGCTGCAACACGCCCATCTTTGCCAGAGGCTCTTCCAGCTCAAGGTGGACGAGGCCGACGGGGTCGAGAGGACCGGCAAGGCCGAGAATGCCGGCAGGGCCGTCAGGCCCGGCGTATCTCTGTTTGGATTGCCAGCGGGAGTGGTCCCGCTGAGCAACAACTCTTGCCAGATTGCCATCATCACCATGATGCCGGACTTCAACGCGCACGGCCTCGATCCAAGCTGGGACGAGCCGGAAGCGGAGCGGGTGCAGCCCTTCTTCGACAACCTGTCGGAGAGGTATGTTCGCGACGAGCCATTGCTCGTCCGCGACACCACCAAGGAGGAGCTGGAATACATTGCCGCCAGGGCGGAGGAGGCGGCACTCGCCAAGGAGGCCGGCATCGTCGGCACTATAGAGGACGAGGCCGACACGGCCGCAGAGGAGAAAGAGCTCGCCGAGTGGGCGGAGTCTGCCGGGGAAACCAGCGGCACCGACACCGGGGCTCCCCTTGTCAAAGATGTGGCTGAGGAGTCGGCCAAAGAGGAGACCGAGGCGGATGACTCCTTGGCCTCAGGGAGGAGACACGTCCTGCGGTGGGCCAGCTCCGGCGAGCCGGTCCGGCCCCGCAGGACCACGTGGCAGCAACAGGCTCAGGCGCAGCCCGTGCGCCAGACGAGGGTCGCGGTGGCAAAGAAGAAAGCAGCGGCTGCCGCCTCTTCCTCGTCCAAGCGGCGTAGGACACCTTACCCTCCCCCCCCTTCGGATGGCGACGGTGGCCCAGAGGCTGATTTCGATCTTGGGTCCTTTAGCCCGAAGAGGAAGAGGAGGCCGGAAGAGGAGGACGAGTAAGTATGTTGCCCTCCATCATTTCGGACCCTCCGCCTGCGCCATCTTCTCTGACTTGATTTTATCTTTGCAGGTACACGGAGACACTGGCCCAGAGGGTGGTGACGAGGGCCAGGGCTTTGACGAGCAACAAGCCCTTGGCGAGCACCCCACGCACGCTAGCGTTGGTGGTGATTAGCCCAGACACCAGCCCTCGGTGCAGCCCTCGCTTTAGCCCCCAACGTGAGTTCGTTACTCCTTCCTCGTTGATGGGCATTGGGATGCGATTCCTTGATGCTGACCTTGCCGGGCTCGTAGGAGGAGAGCGGCAGCAGGAGGAGCCGCCGAGGGCCACCCCAACATGCCGCCCCCATTGACCACGCCGCCCAGGGGGGCGTCCCCGGCAAGGGCACCAACCATCGATCCCACGCGCACGGAGGAGGAGGAGGCGAACTTGGGTGGCGGTGGCTCCATCCCGGCAACGAATGTTGGCGGGGAGGGCAACACTTCCTCTCAGCTCGGCACGGGTAAGTGGCCTCCTCCTATGTCTCATCATCTTTGCTATGTGACATTTTTTTTACTTTGTTCTGAACCTTGGCCTTGGCCTTGCCTCATCTTCCCTTGCGGTTTCCAGACCATCCCTCGATGGACCAGTGTCGGTGTACTAGAGTAGGGGTACCCTAGTATCCCGAACTTGTGCACGGGCAGTTGCAGCCCTCCGCGGCAAGGCTTACCGGGTGACCGCCAAGGTCCTCCGTGGTTCCTTTGGAGCCATTCAAGAACAAAGTATTCAAGCCAAGGAGACAAGGCCCGGCAAGAGGAGCTTGCCGAAGGCCACCCAAGGCACCTAGGAGACAAGGCCCCGGCAAGAGGAGCTTGCCGGGAAGGCCACCCAAGGCACCTAGGAGACAAGGCCCCAACAAGAGGAGCTTGCCGGGAAGGCCCAGTGAGCGACAAGCTTCCGGACGCAACAAGACAACAACCGCGGCAAGGCGCTTGCCGCGGCAGACCACCACTGCACCTGCGCTCCAGCACATCCACTAACGTGTCGCCCTGGGACCTTTCGGTAGCCAGCGTGGCAAGAAACCGTCTTGACCCGGTGAGCTGATGGCAAGCAGCGCCGACAAGATTGCCATCGTGGCAAGCGGTGGCGCCCGACGGTCCCTTTCTCGCTACCGTTAGGGCGACGAGAAGGGCATTTAATGCCTTTGTCCCCTGCCGTCAGGGTTAGGTATGATACACTGTACAAGTAGCTGTACCAACCACTCCTTTTCCATTTTTACCCTTGTCTATGTTGCCACCTGTCGGAGACCCCTTTAGCATATAAAAGGAGGCCCATGCGCAACGTAGGAGGGGGTTCGAAAGGTTCGAAGCCAGAGAACACTCACGCTCGGTCTCGTTAGCAGCTTGTGTATACTGTAGCACTCAGCGCTCCTGAGCAAGAACTCAATACACTCAGACATGCAGCAGTAGGAGTGTTATCTCTCCGGAGAGCTCCGAAGCTGGGTAACCGCTTTCGTGTGCCGCCTCGACCGCTCTTCGTGCGACCTCCGCCCCGCTTGAACCGAAAGAGGCTCGGTCCGCCGGTCCCATAGGTGTTCGTGGGCCAGATCAGCTTCCCCGACATCTTTGGCGCGCCAGGTAGGGGGCGTCGAGATTGTGTGAACCTGATCCGGCGTCCACATGAGCTAGATCTTCATCATCTTCATCGACATGCCATCGAAGAAGAAGGCTTCGGCGGCAGATGTTCCGTCCGCGTCGAACCCACCACCACCGGAGCAAACGGGTGGTGGGGTAGACGCCGGAGGAAGAATGGACGTCGACGGGGGAGCCCACGGTGCTGCCAAGTCCAAGGACAAGGCTGCGCAGACCTCAGCGTCCAGACATGCACCGCGCCCGCCTCAGAGGCGCGAACCGACAAAGATCATGGTATTCACAACACCATACGCCGTTGGACCAAGATCGAGCTGGCGGATCTCGGGATGCTCAAGACCAGCATGCACGCCAACATGCCGGGCGCTGAAGCGAGGCACGGTCGCTGGATGGGATATCGCTCCTTCTAACATAGTTAGAAGTCCGAGCATATCCCGCCTCGCGCCGCTCGCCATCGCCACCCACCACGCCAGCAGAAGCTTTGGCGAGAGCTCAATCGCCTCTGGATTACCCTCCAACAGCCGACAAGGTCGATGAATGGAGGCCACCATTCGTAGTCTCATCGGCTTTGCTAACGGCGACGCCCGCGGCAGCCGAGTGCATCGCTGCCGCGGCAGGACTGCCAAACACGAGCCGGTGGCGATTTAAACCGTGGGGTGCAACCACCATGCACTCTCCGCCCCGAAGGCCAAGATCGCTGACTCGCCGGATCCACCTCGACAGCGACTCCACCACATCATCGGATCCACGAGCTCGTCGCGATCAGCGCCAAGTTCTTCACGAACGACAAGAAGAAGACGCCGAACTTCGCATTGAGCGCCAAGAGAAGCGCCAAGGCGTCAATCCGACCAGCTACCGGACCCTCTGTCGACATGCATGCGCCAGGGGAACCAGGCGACTTGTCAGACGCTGTAGGTTGCCCTGCGTTCACTCGTGAGCTGCGGCAAGTCCAAAGGGCTCAGAAGAAGAATTTCAAGCCGACGCATGCAGAGAAGTACGACGGCAAGACGCATCCGTCGGAGTTCCTCAAGATGTACACCATCGCGGTGCAAGCTGCCGGGGCGAGACGACAAGATCCCCGCCAACTACTTCACCGGTGCTCAAGCCCAATGTCGATCCTGGCTCATGCACTTGCCGGACAACTCCATATCCTCTTGGGTAGATCTATGCCATCAGTTTGTCGGCGCTTTACAGCGTGCCACAAGCCCCATGGCTAAGAAAGCGACCTTCATCTCGCCGCCCGGAAGGAAGGAGAGCCCTGCGCAAGTACATTCAGAGATTCAGCACAGACAAAGACAACATCCTAGATGTCCACCCCGCCATGTAATCGCCGCTGCTCCATCGTAACGTGCGAAACCACAGAGATGCGGAGGAGATGGCGATGTGCAAGATCGAGAGACGCTGCGAGCTATATGCCCCGGCCGACAAGTGTGCACGCGTTGAGGAAGGAGGAGACTCTCGGAGAGAATATCAAGCAGGAGGATCTGATAGTGAGGATACCGCCCCGACAAAGAAAAACCGGCGGCGGAACAACGGGAAGAAGAAAGGCAAAGATGTGCTAGTTGTTGAGCAGTCCGGCAACGAAGGTGGCGCCAAGAAAGCCAAGGCTGGTAACTCCGGCAAGGAGGTTGCCGCCGCACCAATCGCTAGGGTCGCGGGCGGCCGACAAGCGTGACGGCTCCAACAAACAAGATCGCAAGATTCACCGCACCATGGGCCATGACCTCCGTGAGCTGCAAAAGGTCGAGCAGCTTGTCGGCGTGAGAAGGCTGAATACGAATGACGCGACAAGGAGAAGGCCCAGGAAGGTGCTGGAGGAGCTAGCAAGAAACATCCCGGCCGAGGAGGACGCCGCGGCAAGGCTAAGCAGCGGCAAGGAGACAGACCTCCCCGCGGCCGCGACAAGGATGAAGACGACGACATTGATGAAGACATGGATGATGACGAGACCGATGAGCAGGAGTTCCAGAAAGCCACAGAGGTCCTGTGCGTTGACGGCGGTGCTTCTCGCATACTTCACACCGCCAGCTCAAGCAAAGGATGCGGAAGTCAAGGCGCGTAACCATCCGTCGAGTCACGCAAGCCTCTAAGATGGTCCAGCACGCCTATCATCTTTGATATTGAGGACCACCCTGATCGCGTAACGGCGGTCGGGTGCTTGCCGATGTTGGTTTCACCAACTATCCGCAACCTCAAGGTCACTAAGATGCTAGTTGACGGCGGGCCGCTTGAACCTGATCTCCTCCGCGGTGCTCCGTAAAACCTGCATCCCTAATGGCGAAGCTCGAAGAGACCGGCACATTCCAAGGAATCAATCCGGGAAGGAGCAAGCTGAAGGGAAAGATCACGTTGCGGTGACATTTGGCAGCGAAGTTGAACTTCGTGGATCGAGAGGGTCACTTTTGACGTTCTCGACTTTCCATTGCCTTACAATGGGATACTTGGCCGCCCAAAGACTCGCCAAATTCATGGCAGCCTCTCACTATGCATACAAAATGCTGAAGATACCAGGCCCGATAAGTGTCATCTCTGTCCCTGGCGACAAGAAGGATGCTCATATCTGCACCGACAAGATCTACCGGAAGCAAAGAATGCAGCAGATTGCAAGCCACTTGCCATTGAAGCTCCCGGGGCGAAGAAGAAGACCAAGTCCGCAAGAGCTCGATGCCCACTCCGCAAGCGCACCTCTTGAGTGCTGCGCTACCGTCGAGGACGCACCATCGAGCTCCACCGCAAGTGTAAGAAGACGATGGCAGCTCCACCAGAGACCAAGAAGGTGTCCGCCAAGGAGGACGGCACCGGTGGTACTCTCACCATCGGTGCCACTCTCGACCCTAAATAGGAAGGCGCGCTCGTTGCTTTCAGGCGAACGCCGACGTGTTTGCGTGGCAACCGTCGACATCCCCGTGTTCCCAAGAAAGTAATTGAGCACCATCTTGCCGCTTGTCCTCATGCGCGCCCACAAGCGTAAAGTCGTGAAGGTGCAAAGGAGCGCCAAGAATTCATCGCAGAAGAAATCAAGAAATTGGAAGCAGCAGGCCTTGTCAGAGGAGTGCTCCATCCTACGTGGTTGGCCAATCCTATGGTTGTGCGCAAAGCAAACGGGAAATGGAGGCTTCGTATCGACTTTACCGATGTCAATAAAGCTTGTCCCAAAGACCCATTTCCCTTGCCGCGCATCGACTAGATTGTTGACTCCACGGCCGGATGTGATTTGCTTTCATTTCGGATGCATACTCAGGATATCATCAAATCTTCATGGCGTAAGAGGATGAGGAGAAGACCGCATTCATCACCCCATGTGGCACATCTTATTTTGACGGATGCCTTTCGGATTAAAGGATGCTGGTTCAACATTTGCAAGAGTAGTCCATGACGCTTTTGAGCCGCAAATGCACGTAAATGTGGAAGCCTATATGGATGACATAGTGGTCAAAAGCAAGGACAAGGCGACTCGATTCAAGATTTAGACGAAACCTTTGCAAATCTGCAAGATCAACCTCAAGCTCAACCACGAGAAGTGTGTGTTTGGAGTCCCTTCCGACAAGCTTCTCGGTTCTTTCAGATCTCGGGGAATTGAAGCCAATCCCGACAAGATCAAGGCCATTGAGCAGATTGAAGCACCAAAGCGCCAAGGATGTACGAAAACTTGCCGGTTATGTAGCTGCTCTCAGAGGTTTATCTCTAGGTTCTGCTGAAGCCTCGCCATTTTTCAAAATTATGAAAAGGCAGGTCCGATGAAATGGACTCGAAGCGGAGGCTGCTGCGCAGACTTGAAGAGATACATCCTCCACTCCAACACTTGTCGCACCTAAGCCACAAGAGAAGTTGTTGCTATATATAGCGGCAACCAATCAAGTGGTTAGTGCTGCGTTAGTAGTGGAGAGGGAGGCGGATGATGAGCTAGCAACCATGGCGTATGCATCCAAATGACGAAAGTGGGGCTTCACCGGCAAGCTCTGGTCCCGACTAGGATGGATCTACGCAGACGCATGAGAAGATGCGAGAAAAAATGGTGCAGCGCCAGCTTTACTTTGTCGGGCCCTTCTGCAGGGGGCTAGGTCAAGGTACTGCGGTGTGCGAAATTGCTTCGGCCTCCTCATGGCCTCGAGAAAGCTGCGCCATTACTTCCTGTGCACATGAGATCACAAATCGCCACTCGTTTTCCCGAAGAGGATACTGCAAAATCCAGAGGCAACAAAGTGTGATTGTCGAGTGGGCACTGGAACTGTCAAGCTTTGGCCTCAAGTTTGAGAGCACTTCGACTATCCAAAGCAGAGCATTGGCGGAGTTCATAGCAGAATGGACGCCAACACAAGATGAAGAAATTCCAGAAACGGGCATCCCCGTCAAGGAAGCAAGCAAAGAGTGGCAGATGTACTTTGATGGTGCCTTCTCGCTGCAAGGCGTCGGTGCGGGCGTGCTACTTGTTGCACCCACCGGAGAGCACCTCAAGTACGTAGTCCAGATGCACTTTCCCAAGGAGCAAGCAACAAACAATACTGCAGAGTATGAAGGTTTGCTTGCCCGTCTCAGGATCGCAGTAGACCTTGGGATCAAGAAGCTCATTGTCAGGGGTGATTCACAGCTTGTCATCCGCCAAGTGAACAAGAGTTATCAGAGTCCGTTGATGGAATCTTATGTTGATGAAGTGAGAAAGCTAGAAGAGCACTTTGACGGCCTACAAATGGAACATGTCCCAAGAGCTCAGAACGACATTGCCGATGGTTCGGCCGGCGCGCTGCACTTAAGTTACCTGTGGAGCCAGGGATTTTGTGCTCAAGCTGACTCAACCGTCTCAGAACGCCATCAACCGGACAGAGCAAGAAGAGGAAGTTGATCTCTGGTGACTATTTTCCCAAGCAGAGCTTCTCAAGTCGCCGTCAAGAAGGTCCTCAAGATCAACACCAAGGGTGCTGAGGAGCAGTCTGCTCCGGCAAGCCCTAGGGTTTGTTCCGTTGAAGCAGACGCTCCCGACAAGTTTTGCTCTGGCAAGCTTGCCGGGGAACGTCAAGCTCCGGCTGAGCCGCAGGTTCTCGCCGTGGAAGCAGATGTTCCTGCAGCAGCAGATGTGCCTTTAGTCCTTGTTGTCGTGCCGCAAGCTCCAAAGATGGGCACAGCAGATTGTCCGCTTTCCTTCAGCATGGAGAACTTCCCAAGAGCAAGAAGAAGCGGAAAGAGTAGCCCGGCAGTCAAGTATGTACCAGTTTGTCGACAACACAATGCATGTAAGAAGACTCAACGGTGTGAAATTGAAGTGTATTCACCGAAGACGGACAAAAGCTGTTGGCAGAGATACATGGAGGCATATGTGGTCACCACATTGGCTCCAGAGCACTTGCTTAAACAAAGCTGCTCCTAAGCAAGGTTTCTTTTGGCCGACAGCCTCCAGGATGCAACTGCACAAGTAACCAAGTGTGAAGCGTGCCAGTTCCATTCTAAGCAGATACACCAGCCAGCTCAAGCTCTCCAGACGATCCCTTTATCCTAGCCATTTTCGGTCTGGGGGCTCGACATCCTCGGCCCCTTTCCCCAAGCTGTCGGGGGCTTTGAGTACTTGTACGTTGCAATCGACAAGTTCACAAAGTGGCCGGAAGTGGAAGCGATGAGGAAGGTGACAAAGACAAAGATCAAGTTCTTTAGGTCGATTGTTTGCCGTTTCGAATCCCTAACAGGATCATCACCGACAACGGCACGCAATTCACGAGCCGCACCTTCATGCAAGACATCCAAGATCTTGGCGCCAAGGTCTGCCGCTTCGCTTGCTCATCCGAGAAGTAACGGTCAAGCGGAGAGGGCGAATGCTTTGAAGTCTTTGGCGGGCTCAAGACCAGAACTTCGACAGGCTGCACAAGTGCGTAAAGAACTGGATTGAGGAGCTGCCGGTGGTTCTTGGTCGATCAGACGACGCCAAATCGAGCCAATCGCCGACACCTTTCGCTCTAGTCTATGGAGCAGAGGCAGTTCTCCCCACGGAACTCAGATAACGGATCACCTCGAGTGCTCGCTATGATGAGCTTGAGCAAGAGCACTTGCGACAAGATGATGCGCCGCTTCCTTGAGGAGGATCGTCTTCAGTCTTTGTCACGAGCTGCTCGATACCAAAGAAGCTTTGCGCCGCTACCATAGCCGCCAAGTTAATGCCAGAAGTCTCGAGGAAGGCGACCTTGTTCTTCGGCGCGTTCAGTCTGCCAAGAATTCCAACAAGTTGACGCCAAAGTGGGAAGGCCCTTACCGAGTGAAACGAGTCACTAGGCCCGGCGCTGTCCGCCTTGAGACCGAAGATGGCTTTCTGGTGAGCAACTCCTGGAACATTGAGCATCTTCGTAAGTTTTACTCAGAGGCGCGGTTTTCCGGAACCTGTTCCGGCAACCACCTTTTGTACAAGTCTTGCCGATGTTGCATGTAATCCTTTGTACAAAGCCGGGCGCAGACCCCGTGCATAAGTAAAGCTAATATGCTTCGCACATCTTGTCAATTTCATGCTTTCTACTTCTATTTTTGCATGCGTTATCTGACACTTTGTGCAGCACCTACCCCCGGTAAGCAATAACGAACCATAAGGCTGCATATCTTTATTTTCTCTTCTTTCTCTTTCTCAAAGAAAGGAAGGTTCCCTCGCCCACAAGTTTGCCAGGGGGAAAGGAGAAGATAATGGTGTGGACCAAGCGTCGCTCAAGGAAGTCTAGCCCTGTGGACCAAGCGTCGCTCAAGGAAGTTTAGCCTTACCGGGAAGCAAACGACAGAAAAGCTAAGTTGCTAAAGTTTGAGCAATCAGTTTTTAAGTTATCTTCCTCGAACGACCGTAGTACTTTGTATGGAAAACACATGCGCTGGAGGAACCAACTCGTAGCTAGTTGCGCCTTACTTTGTTTCGAGTCCGCTCAACAACTTAAGTGAGCTGCGACTAGTTGCGACATGGTTTCTTGTCGGTAGCAGCACCGCCAAGAAGTCAGCCGACGTCCGCAAGATTCGGCCATGCCCGGTGCTCATACGACAAGTTCCCTAAAAGCGAGGGCAAAAACATACAAAGGAAGGAACCAAGTAAAGGAAATAACATAGCAATTGCTACCGAAATAGAGTTATATGACAAGATAGCTTGTCGCAGCTCTAATAGATTTTTCTCATAACATGACCAGCGGCAAGAAGAAAAGAGAAAGCGGGCGGCCTAATCTACGCGGTCGCCTGAACCCTCTTGATCCCGCTCACCCTGTCCCACGATGGGTGCGACAAGGGTCTTGAGCGCTTCCACATCAGCATCCGGTGGCAAGGACTTGAGGACGTTGGTGAGGTTGAGGCCTGGATTGCGGAAGGCCACCTTCATTGACACCTTTTGAAGAGCTCCAGCGCAGATCTGGCGCGACTCCTCGGCCAGCTGCTTTGGGATTTCTTCCCGAGTCGGCTGGAGGGCCGGCACCACGCCCTTGAAGAACAAGCTGAGCTTGGCGCTGGGTCGGAGGTGCTCATCGGAGGAATATCCAAGATCCTCCATCCCCACTGCCCGGCTCCCCGTCGATGGCTGCAGCAACATCCACGAGACCCTCGGTCCAGTGCTCCACATTCTCCCTAAAGGTATGCAGGCGGCAAAGAAGACGCCGCCAGTCACTGGCCGGGCCTTGATCTTCTCCTTCAAGGCCACCTCCTGCTCCTTGGCGCCTGGCCCAGCTCGAGTCAAGGTGGTCAGCTTCAACTCAAGATCTGCGTTGGAGTCCTTGGCGGCGCTGAGCTCCTTGCTCCTCTCGGCGAGACGGCCCTGCAGCTCGCCAAGAGTGTAGGCGTCCTTCTTGAGTGCAGCAAGCTCCTCGCCGCTCTCCTTGAGATTGGCCTCCAGCTGCATCACCTTCGTCTCCAGCTCCTTCTTGGCGGCCTCGGCAGCTGGCAAAGCATCCTTTGCTTCCTTGAGAGCCCGCCAAATGTTTGCTCATGGCGTGGCTAGATCCTCCTCATGGCTGTCAAGAGTAACCTTCCTCTGCGCCAACTCGCCTTCCTGCGCAGATAGCTTCTCGGCGGCAAGCCGCTGTTGCTCCTCAGCTTCGACCTTCTCGAGGAGGAAGGCTTTCCGCTCCTCGGTGAGTCGCTTCCGCTCCTCTGTCAAGGACTGGAGAGCTTCCTAGTTGAGGCCCCGGAGCTCCTCCGCGCGCTTCTCGAAGTCTGCTCCCGCCTTCGCGACAAGCGCTTCCCGGGATTCCAGCTTGGCTTGTCGGGCGCGGTAGAGCGACAGCAGCTTCCGCAGCAGCTGCTCCTCCTCAGACTCGCCGCTGCTGCTGTTTGGTGCGTCGACCAGCGTCAGTCCAGCGGAGGCGAGCAGCTCTTCATCAAAAGTTTCTCCTTCGGCCGGCGCCCTGGAGCTCGACGCCCATGGGAGCTTGATGAAGACGCCATCGCCGACCTTCAAATAGGCGCCGGGCTGGGGCTCTTCGGAGCCGGCAGCTGCCGCGGCGGAGGGATCGGCGGTCGGCGTGGCGCTGGCGCTCCTGCGGCCTCGGGGCCGTCGGTCGCGATCGCCGGACTCGCCCGGCTCTGCGGCCAGCAGCTTTGGCGGCCTCTTCGCGGCGGGTTCGTCGGCGCTTGACTTCTTCTCCGATGGCGATGGCGTCGTCGATGTGCAGCGCGTCCTCCTCGCCGGCGACCTCGGTCTCCATTGGCTCTGTGGCGGATGGATCTGACGACCGGAAAATAAAGAAAAGTCAAGCAAATATTCAAAAAGAAAATCAGAAGAAGAAGAACACAAGGAAAGTTTTCAGGCAAGAGGATTACCTGTGCTAGGGTCTGCAGTCATGGTCTCCGCCACCAGGGGATCGCTGGTGCTGTCCCTTGCCGGAGAGCTGTCCCTTGCCGGAGAACTGCCCCTTGCCGGAGAACTGCCCCTTGCCGGAGAAGTCTCCCTTGCCGGAGAACGCTCCCTTGCCGGGGAATCCTCCCTTGGCGGTGTAGTCGAAGCAGAAGGCATGTCAGGAGCGGCTTCAGGGCACTCCTGGTAAGGCTGCTCTGCTCCTACACAAATCAGCAGTCAGATATCAGCAAAGAAAGGGCACCCATGCACGCCTAACAGCAGGAAGTAAACCATATACTTACGCTGGGGGCTGCGCTGGGGGCTGCTTTGAGGAAGAGTTGCCGCGTCCGGCAAGGTGGTCTCGGACGCGCCTCCTGCTGTCGCGGTGGGTTCGTCCTCGATGACAATCACCGGGGCCTTGGCTCTCTTCGACGCTCTACGGGCCAGCGTCACGAAAAGGAATGGGTTCAGAGTGAAGCAAATCAGATACAAGACAAAGCAACAAGTCAAGAACTACAAATGCTGCAAAGAATCTTACTCTTCTTCTTCCTCGTCGGAGCTGAGCACGGAGAGACCAAATTGCTTGCCTCCAAAGACAACGAGGCGAGGAGTAGGTTCCCTTGGCCGCTTGGGAGAAGCGGTGGTCTGCGAGGGCCCCACTCCAGTTGCCGCAGCGGTGTGAGGTGCTCCCGCGGCCACAGTGCTTGCCGCGGTGGAGCGCGTCGTGCGGCGCGGCGGCTGTTGACTCGTCTGCCGCCCCGCTACGTCTCCGGCCTTGCAGAGACGCCTTCTTGGTGGAGCTGGGGGCTCCGCTCGCCAAGGGGCAGGGGAGGGGAGGGGAGGCAGCCAAGGGGCGCCCCATGGTGGCCGGCTGATGTCTACTACGCAACTTTATTCTTGTAGACACGTGTTGGGCCTCCAAGCGCAGAGTTTTGTAGGACAGTAGCAATTTTCCCTCAAGTGGATGACCTAAGGTTTATCAATCCGTGAGAGGTGTAGGATGAAGATGGTCTCTCTCAAACGATCCTGCAACCAAATACAAGAAATCTCTTGTGTCCCCAACACACCCAATACAATGGCAAATTGTATAGGTGCACTAGTTCGGCAAAGAGATGATGATAAAAGTGTAATACTGATGGAAGAAATATATTTTTATAATCTGAATAAATAAAAACATCAAGGTACCAAATAGTAAACGGGCACAAAAACGGTATTGCAATGCTTGAAAATGAGGCATGGGGTCCGTACTTTCACTAGTGCAACCTCTCAACAATGCTCACTTGGTTGGATCATATGTTTATCCCTCAGAGTGCAATAAAGAATCACTCTCGAGTTCCTATTAGCGGAGAACAAAAGATAGAAATTTTTTGTAGGGTACGAAACCACCTCAAGGCTATTCTTTCTATTTGATCTATCCTAGAGTTCGTACTAACATAACACAAGCTATTATTTCTGACCAATCTAATCAAGAGTTTGTACTAAAATAACACCAAAGCAAATTCATATTCATAATACCCAATCCACACAAAGAACAACAAAGATACCCCAAAGTTTCTATCAGAGAGAAGATAATAAAAACATGCATCAACCCATATGCAAAGATTACCCCAATGTCACCTCGGGAATCCACGAGTTGAGTGCCATAACATACATCAAGTGAATCAATATGATACCCCATTGTCATCTCAAGTAATCATACCGCAAGACATACATCATGTGTTCACATATCTGAATATTCAATCCGACAAGATAAAACTTCCAAGGGTAAAGCTTCAATTCATCACAACAAGAGTATAGAGGGGAGAAACATCATATGATCCATTTATGTAACAAAGCCCATGATATAGATCACAAGAGAGAGAGAGAGAGAGAGATTAAACACATAGCTACTGGTACAAGCCTTCAGCCCCGAGGGTGGACTACTCCCTCCTCATTGTGGTGGCCGCTGGGATGATGAAGATGGCCACCGGAGATGATTCCCCCCTCCGGCAAGGTGCCAGAACGGGTCTAGATTGGTTTTCGATGGCTACAGAGGCCTGCGGTGGCGGAACTTCTGATTTAGGTTAACCCCGAAGGGTTTCAGAATATTTGGGAATTTAGTGCAAAGAGGGGGTACGGGAGGTCACCGAGGTGGGCACAACCCACTTGGGCGCGCCTGGGCCCCCAGGTGCGCCCTGGTGGGTTGTGCCCCCCTCGGGGCACCCCAGGTGCTGCTCTGGCCCATCTTGGGTGTTCTGGTCCATAAAAAATCTCCAAAAAGTTTCGCGGTGTTTGGACTCCGTTTGATATTGATTTCCTGCGATGTAAAAAACATGCAAAAACATCAACTAGCACCTGGCACTATGTCAATAGGTTAGTACCAAAAAATGATATAAAATGGCTATAAAATGATTATAAAACATCCAAGAATGATAATATAACAGCATGGAACAATAAAAAATTATAGATACGTTGGAGACGTATCAGCATCCCCAAGCTTAATTCCTGCTTGTCCTCGAGTAGGTAAATGATAAAAACAGAATTTTTGATGTGGAATGATGCCTAACATGTCATCTCATATTCTTTTCTTTATAGCATGGACATTTGGACTTTTATATGGTTCAAAGCAATAGTCTAGTTTTGACATGAGGACTTAAATACTCAAGCATACCAACAAGAAACCATGTCTTTCAAAATATCAATGCTAAAATAAGTTATCCCTAGCCCATCATGCTCAATCATTGATCCATTCATGAAACACATTCACATATTAGCTACACCCAATGCTCAAGTATGATAATAGTGCCCCCTAGTTGGTGCTTTTATAAGAGAAGATGGAGACTGAAATTAAAAATAAATATTGCATAAAGTAAAAGAAAGGCCCTTCGGAGAGGGAAGTAGGGATTTGTAGAGGTACCATAGCTCAAAGCGAAAATTGAGAGATAAAAACATTTTGAGAGGCATACTTTTCCCACCAACGAAAACGACTTAGAGCTCCTAACACTTTCCGTGCTAGATATATCATAGGCGGTTCCCAAACAGAAAATAAAGTTTATTCCTTTTTCCACCATACTTTCACTTTCCATGGCTAACCGTATCCACGGATGCCCTCCATACCAACACTTCCAAGGAATTTATTATTTGATAACATAAAGTAAATTCATTTTTCATTTCGGGATTGGGCATCCCTAATACCTTTGCCTTACTCTCGTGCAATGACAAGTGAATAAACACTCATCGTGAGAATAACACATCTAGCATGGAAAATATTGGCCACCCCTCACCGCCTCGCGAGCAGTACGAGCACACAAAAGACAAATTTATTTTGAAAATTAGAGATGGCACATAAAAATTTGCTTAGAACGGCAAAAGAATACCACATATAGGTAGGTATAGTGGACTCATGTGGCAAAACTGGTTTAAAGGATTTTGGATGCACAAGTAGTGATCATACTTAGTGCAAAATGAAGGCTAGCAAAAGATTGAGAAGCGACCAACCAAGAAACGAATAATCTCATAAGCGAGCATTGAGCATAACTAACACCGAATAATGCACCACAAGTAGGATATAATTTTATTGCATAACTATTGACTTTCGTGCTTGCATAGGGAATCACAAACCTTAACACCAATATTCTTACTAAAGCACAATTACTCATCAAGACTCACATATCACATCATAATATCTCAAAGTTATTACAAGGAATCAAGTTTATTTTGTCCAATGATCTTCATGAAAGTTTTTATTATATCCTTCTTGGATATCTATCACTTTGGAACTAATTTTCATATGTTGCTTTTGATAAGCTCAAACAAATATAAGTGAAGATCATGAGCATAATATTTCTTTCTCTCAAATTAATTTAAGTGAAGCAAGAGAGAATTTCTTCAAAAATGCTAAAGCACACCGTGCTAAAAAATATATAAGTGAAGCACTAGAGCAATTCCATAGAAAAGAGCTTCATTGACGGGATGTGAATGCCGCTTACTTAGCCTCCCTGGCAACTATTTGAGGACTCTATTTTATTTAAAAACCTTCAAATCTAAGTGCTTTATTAAAACAGCAAGAAAAAAATGGCATTTCAAGGATAGCACAACTCATGTGAAGAAGCAAAAACTTAGGATCAACCGATACTAACCGATAATTGTTGATGAAGAAAGGTCTGATGCCTACCGGGGCATCCCCAAGCTTAGATGCTTGAGACTTCTTGAAATATTATCTTGGGATGCCTTGGGCATCCCCAAGATTGAGCTTTTGTGTCTCCTTAATTCCTCTCATATCACGGTTTCCCTAAATCTCAAAAACTTCATCGACACAAAACTCAACAAGAACTCGTGAGATAAGTTAGTATAAACCAATGCAAAAACCTTATCATTCTCTACTGTAGCAAATCACAAAAATTATTATTCAACATTGCATACTAAATGCCTCTGCATATTTAATAGCCCTATCCTCAAATAGAATCATTAAACAAGCAAACATATGCAAACATAACAGCAATCTGCCAAAACAGTACAGTCTGTAAAGAATGCAAGAGTATCAATACTTCCCTAACTGCAAAAATTATGAAAATTTACCACACTGTGGAAAATTTATCAGAGCTTATTTTGCAAAAAGTTTCAGCATTTTATCACATTCTGACTTTTCTGGGGAATTTTTGCAACACCGATAAACTTTCTGTTTTCAAACAGCAACGTGTAGACTTGCAAAATAAGCATGGCTATACTGGACATTTTTATTGAAAAGAAAGATGTAAAAAATTATTTTAAATAACATCAAGGAAATCCCTAACGAAATAAATTGACGCTCCAAGTAAAACACATATCATGTGACGAATGAAAACATAGCTCCAAGTGAGGTTAGCGATAGTATTGGAGCCGAAAGAGGGGACGCCTTCCGGGGCATCCCCAAGATTAGTTGCTTGGATCTTCCTTGAATATTACCTTGGGGTGCCTTGTGCATCCCCAAGATTAGGGTCTTGTCACTCCTTATTCTCCTCATATCGACATCTCACCCAAAACTTGAAAACTTCAATCACACAAAACTTAACGGAACTTTGTGAGATAGGTTAGTATGATAAAGAGCAAACCATTTCACTTTTGGTACTGTCAAAGACAAGATTCATAAATGTTTACACACAATGCCTACTTTAGCATATCATTTCCACAATTTATATTGAGCAATATAAGCCATAGAAACTAGAAACCAAGTAAACTATGCATTGAAAACAGAATCTGTCAAAAACAGAATAGTCTGTAGTAATCTGTACTCAACCCATACTTCTGCTACTCCAAAAGTTATGAAACAATTTGTACGACGTGAGAAATTTGTATATTAAACTTCTGCAAAAAGAATCAACTCAAAAGCACTCTTCTTTTAAAAATAAGAATTATTTTTGTGAGCGCAAAAGTTTCTGTTTTTCAGCAAGATCAAATCAACTATCACCCAACATGATCCCAAAGGCTTTGCTTGGCACTTTATTGAAACAAAAGCTATAAAACATGATTACTACAGTAGCATAATCATGTGAAGACACAAAACAGTAGGTAAAAGTGTTGGGTTGTCTCCCAACAAGCGCTTTTCTTTAGTGCCTTTTAGCTAGGCATGATAATTTCAATGATGCCCACATAAAAGATAAGAATCGAAACATAAAGAGAGCATCATGGAGCATATTACTAGCACATTTAAGTCTAACCCACTTACTATGCATAGGGATGTTGTGAGCAAACAACTTATGGGAACAAGAATCAACTAGCATAGGAAGCCAAACAAGCATAACTTCAAAACTTTCAACACATAGAGAGGAAACTTGATATTATTGCAATTCCTACAAGCATATGTTCCTCCATCATAATAATTTTCAGTAGCATCATGAATGAATTCAAAAATATAACTATCACATAAAGCATTCTTTTCATGACCCACAAGCATAGAAATTTTACTACTCTCCACATAAGCAAATTTATTCTCATGAATAGTAGTGGGAGCAAACTCAACAAAGTAACTATCATGGGATTGAAAATTAAAATCATGATGACAAGTTTCATGGTTATAATTATTCTTTATAGCATACATGTCATCACCATAATCATAATCATCATATATAGGAACTTTGTTGTCAAAATCAATTTCAACCTCTTCCAAAATAGTGAATTCATCATTAAATAAAGTCACGGCGTCTCCAAATCCACTTTCATCAATATAATCATCATAAATAGGAGGCATCAATATGCCCATCTATTTCCTTTGCAGTCTTACCTTACCAACTACTATTATTAGGCAACTTGAGAGAATAATGAGGAAATGTTTATGGAGAGGAAATTCTGACACCCCCAAACAATCTTTAGCAGCCTGGCCAATGGTTTGTAAACCAAAAGATAAAGGGGGCATGGGGATCATCAACCTTGCAATTCAGAATAAGGCCTTTCTCACTAAACATTTACACAAGGGATCATCAACCTTGCAATTCAGAATAAGGCCTTGCTCACTAAACATTTACACAAGTTTTATAATAAGCCTGATATACCTTGGGTCTCTTTGATTTGGGACACTTACTACAATGGAGTGGTCCCTCATGCAACTGTTCAGTGTGGATCCTCATGGTGGAGAGACATCATGAAGTTAAATGATGTTTATAGAGCACATCGTATTATCACAATCAATGATGGAAATAGCTCTCTGTTTTGGCATGACACATAGAGCTTAGGTGGAAGCCACCTGCCAATTAAGGAGAGATTTTCCAGACTCTTCTCCTTTTCTCTTGATGACAAGATATCTGTCAGGGATTTCATTAAGGACTTTGATATTTGCACATTTTTTCAATTACCACTCTCTCATGAAGCAATGGATGAGTTGTTTTCCCTTAATTCTGCTTTATCAGGCTTGCAAAGAAGACCAACTGAACCTGATGCCTGGTGTTGGACACCTGGAAAAGGTCCATACTCTGCCAAGAGTTATTATACACTAGCCCATGCACATCTACCTAATGATGATCCCTGTAAATGGATATGGAAGAGTAGGTGCATTATGAAAATCAAGGTTTTTGCTTGGTTGATGCTGAATGATAGGCTCAATACAAGAGATATGCTTCTGAGAAGGCATTAGAGAACCGATGAGGATGACAACCTATGCCCTATGTGTGTGGCTCAATTGCATGAGGACAGAGATCATCTCTTCCTCAAATGTACCTTCAGCATCAGAGTTTGGAATTACCTGCAGATTACCTGGTATGCAGGGTTAACTCCTCGAGAGTGCATTATGGCTGCCAAGAGAAGTTTTCAGCATCCTTTCTTCTTTGAGGTGGTTTATCTTGCTGCCTGGAGTATTTGGACCATGCGGAATGATAGGATCTTCAGGCATATCAGGCCAACTTTTCGCAGCTGGAAGGCCAAATTCATTCATGACATCACCCTGCACTCTCATAGGATGAAGGCTTCAATCAAGCCCCTGGTTCTCTAGTGGATCAACGCTCTGCCTTGATCTTGTGGCATCTCCTTTTGTATATTTGTATATATTTGTTGTACATGTACAGGTAGGTATTTTGTTCTCATAGATAGACTTTGCTAGTTTTATTTTCATCTAAAGACTTGGGCCTATTTTAATAAAAGGTTGTGGAGCTTTTGCCTCACAATATTCAGTCAAAAAATAGGAGGCATGCAATCATCATAAATTTTATCATAAAAAGTTTGGGGACTAAAAATATCATATTCATCAAATATAGCATCTCCAAGCTTATGGCTTTGCATATCATTAGCATCATGGATATTCAAAGAACTCATACTAACAACATTGCAAGCATGCTCATCATTCAAATATTTTGTGCCAAACATTTTGTTGACTTGTTCTTCTAACAATTGAGCAAAATTTTCCGATCCATCATTTTCAAGAAAGATATTATAAAGATGATCAATAATATGATGCAACCTCAATTCCATTTTTTGTAGTTTTCTTTTACGAACCAAACTAGTGATAGAACAAGAAACTAAAAGATTCAATTACAAGATCTAAAGATATACCTTCATGCACTCACCTCCCCGGCAACGGCGCCAGAAAAGAGCTTGATGTCTACTACGCAACTTTATTCTTGTAGACACGTGTTGGGCCTCCAAGCACAGAGTTTTGTAGGACAATAGCAATTTTACCTCAAGTGGATGACCTAAGGTTTATCAATCCGTGAGAGGTTTAGGATGCAGATGGTCTCTCTCAAGCGATCCTGCAACCAAATACAAGAAATCTCTTGTGTCCCCAACACACCCAATACAATGGCAAATTGTATAGGTGCACTAGTTCGGCGAAGAGATGATGATAAAAGTGTAATATTGATGGTAGAATAATTTTTATAATCTGAATAAATAAAAACAGCAAGGTAGAAAATAGTAAACGGGCACAAAAACGGGATTGCAATGCTTGAAAATGAGGCCTAGGCTCTGTACTTTCACTAGTGCAACCTCTCAACAATGCTCACATAGTTGGATCATATGATTATCCCTCAAAGTGCATAAGGAACCACTCCCGAGTTCCTATTAGCGGAGAACAAAACATAGAAATTGTTTGTAGGGTATGAAACCACCTCAAAGCTATTCTTTCCGTTTGATCTATCCTAGAGTTTGTACTAAAATCACATAAGCTATTCTTTCCGATCGATCTAATCAATAGTTCATACTAAAATAACACCAAACAAATTCATATTCATAATACTCAATCGACACAAAGAACTACAAAGAGACCCCAAAGTTTCTATCGGAGAAAAGATAATAAAAACATGCATCAACCCCTATGTAAAGATTACCCCAATGTCACCTCGGGAATCCACGAGTTGAGTGCCATAACATACATCAAGTGAATCAATATGATACCCCATTGTCACCTAAAGTAATCATACCGCAAGACATACATCATGTGTTCCCATATCTGAATATTCAATCCAACAAGATAAAACTTCAGAGGGTAAAGATTCAATTCATCACAACAAGAGTATAGAGGGGAGAAGCATCATATGATCCATCTATGTTAACAAAGCCCATGACATAGATCACGAGAGAGAGAGAGAGAGAGAGAGAGAGAGAGATAGATTAAACACATAGCTACTGGTACAAGCCCTCAGCACCGAGGATGGACTACTCCCTCCTTATCGTGGTGGCCGCCGGGATGATTAAGATGGCCATCGGAGATGATTCCCCCCTCCGGCAGGGTGCTGGAACGGGTCTCGATTTGTTTTCGATGGCTACAGAGGCCTGCGTCGGCGGAACTTCTGATCTAGGTTAACCCCGAAGGGTTTCGGAAAGTTTGGGAATTTGTAGTGCAAAGAGGGGTACGGGAGGCCACCGAGGTGGGCGCAACCCACCTGGGCACGCCTGGCCCCCCAGGCGCGCCCTGGTGGGTTGTGCCTCCCTCAGGGCACACCCAGGTGCTGCTCTGGCCCATCTTGGGTGTTCTGGTCCAAAAAAATCTCCAAAAAAATTCGCAGTGTTTGGACTCCGTTTGATATTGATTTCCTGCGATGTAAAAAACATGCAAAAAACAACAACTGGCACTTGGCACTATGTCAATAGGTTAGTACCAAAAAATGATATAAAATGGCTATAAAATGATTATAAAGCATCCAAGAATGATAATATAACAGCATGGAACAATCAAAAAATTATAGATACGTTGGAGACGTATCACCGGCCGGCCCCCTTGGGCTCCTGCCCTATGGCGCCCCCTCCCCTTCCTTGTTTGCCTGCAGGGGGAGGTAGGAGGAGCTGGCGCCCCCCCCCTTTCCTCCCTCTTAGGTCGAGGGAAGGAAAGAGGGGCTAGCCCTCCCCCCTTTCCATCCATACGGCCGGCGGCCAAGGGAAGGGGGCGCCAGCCCCTTGTGGGCTGGTGTGTTCCCTCTCGTGGCCCATAAGGCCCATTAACCACCAAGGCCTTCCCGGAACCCCTTCCGGTGATCCGATGACTACCCGATACACTCTGAAACCTTTCCAGTGACCAAATAGCACCGTCCTATATCAATCTTTACCTCCAGACCATTCCGAAGCTTGTCATCATGTCCGTGATCACATCCGGGACTCCGAACAACATTCGATCACCAAATCACATAACTCATATAATACTATATCGTCAACGAACGTTAAGCGTGCGGACCCTACGGGTTCGAGAATGATCTAGACATGACCGAGATGCCTGACTGGTCAATAACCAATAGTGGAACCTGGAAGCCTATATTGGTTCCTACATATTTTGAGAAGATCTTTATCGTTCAAACCTTATGTTGGGGAACGCAGTAATTTCAAAAAAAATCCTACGCACACGCTAGATCCATCTAGGTAATGCATAGCAACGAGAGGGGAGAGTGTTGTCTACGTACCCTCGTAGACCGAAAGCGGAAGCGTTATGACAACGCGGTTGATGTAGTCGTACGTCTTCATGATCCGACCGATCCTAGTACCGAAAGTATGGCACCTCCGAGATCTGCACACGTTCGGCTCGATGACGTCCCACGAACTCTCGATCCAGCTGAGTGTCGAGGGAGAGCTTCGTCAGCACGACGGCGTGATGACGGTGATGATGAAGTTGCCGGCACAGGGCTTCGCCCAAGCACTACGACGATATGAACGAGGTGGATTATGGTGGAGGGGGGCACCGCACACGGCTAAGTGATACGTCTCCAACATATCTATAATTTTTTATTGTTCCATGCTATTATATATTCTGTTTTGGATGTTTAATGGTCTTATTTATACACTTCTGTATTATTTTTGGGACTAACCTATTAACCCAAGGCCCAGTGCAAATTGATGTTTCTTTTTTGCCTATTTCAGTGTTTCGCAGAAAAGGAATATCAAACGGAGTCCAAACGGAATGAAACCTTCGGGAGAGTTATTTTTGGAACAAACGTGATCCAGAGGACTTGGAGTGGACGTCAAGAAATCATCGAGGAGGCCACGAGGCAGGGGGGCGCGCCTACCCCCTGGGCGCGCCCTCCACCCTCGTGGGCCCCTCGTGGCTCCACCAACCCACTTCTTCCTCCTATATATACCTACGTACTCCGAAACTATCCAGGAGCACCAGAAAAACCTAATTCCACCGCCGCAACCTTCTGTACCCGTGAGATCCCATCTTGGGGCCTTTTCCGGCGATCCGTCGGAGGGGGAATCGATCACGGAGGGCTTCTACATCAACACCATAGCCTCCCTGATGATGTGTGAGTAGTTTACCACAGACCTTTGGGTCCATAGTTATTAGCTAGATGGCTTCTTCTCTCTCTTTGGATCTCAATACAAAGTTCTCCTCGATCTTCTTGGAGATCTATTCGATGTAACTCTTTTTGCGGCGTGTTTGTCGAGATCCAATGAATTGTGGGTTTATGATCAAGAATATCTATGAACAATATTTGAATCTTCTCTGAATTCTTTTATGTATGATTGGTTATCTTTGCAAGTCTCTTTGAATTATCAGTTTGGTTTGGCCTACTAGATTGATATTTCTTGCAATGGGAGAAGTGCTTAGCTTTTGGTTCAATCTTGCGTTGCTTGATCCCAGTGACAGTAGGGGAAACGACACATATTGTATTGTTGCCATCGAGGATAAAAATATGGGGTTTATATCATAATGCTTGAGTTTATCCCTCTACATCATGTCATCTTATCTAATGCGTTACTCTGTTCTTATGAACTTAATACTCTAGATGCACGTTGGATAGCGGTCGATGTGTGGAGTAATACTAGTACATGTAGGCAGGAGTCAGTCTACTTGTTGCGGATGTGATGCCTATATACATGATCATGCCTAGATATTCTCATAACTATGCTCAATTCTATCAATTGCTCGACAATAATTTGTTCGCCCAATCGTAATACTTATGCTATCTTGAGAGAAGCCACTAGTGAAACCTATGGCCCCCGGGTCTATTTTCCATTATATAAGTTTCCAATCTATTTTTACTTTGCAATCTTTACTTTCAATCTTTATCATAAAAATACCAAAAATATTATCTTCTCCATCAGATCTCACTTTTGCAAGTGGCCGTGAAGGGATTGTGTCGGTGTACAAAAGTAGGGGCTCTCCTTTTGACCCCTTTACTTGTGCACGGGCAGTCAGAGCCACGCGCCGCGGCCACACGAAGCAAGGCAAAGGAGGGGAGCCGGCGAGAAGCGGAAGCCCAACACAAGACGATCAAGGCAACACCAAGACCAGAAACGCAAGACAACAAAGGGGTGGGGTGGAGTCCCCCGGCAAGGCCCTTGCCGGGGCAGGCCTCCGCGGCCCCTGCAAGAACCTTGCGGGGGCAACTTGCCCAAACACCAACAGAGCGAGCCACCCTTGAGCCCGCGGGTTCCAACCCAACTAACTACGGTTGGACTAGGGCTCGGGAGGCACCTCTGTGGTGGCATGCAGATCTTTGTCAAGACCACGGACGTATGAGATCAGATGATGACCAGAAGACTGCGACCCTCGGCGGAATCCCTGCCGAGGAAAGCCACAAGACCCCCGGCAAGATCCTTCCGGGGACAACTACGCGCCATGGCAAGACCCTTGTCGGGCCCCCGGCAAGGCCCTTGCCGAGGACATCAGCGGGGCCACTGCCAGGCCCGCGCCAGCCAAAGTTTTCCACCACCGTTCGCACACAGCTGCCAGCCCAACCAGCTAGGCTGGCACCTGTGTGACAACATGCTGCTTCCAGGCCAGATCGGCAAGCACCTGCGTGGCGGCATGCGAATCTTCGTGAAGACCCTACCACTGCGTCACCTCAGCTACCTGCCTGCCTACATGGCGCTGCACGCATCGCTGGCCAATGCACGTGTCGAAGCAAGGAGGAGCGGCGACGGACGGGACATGCCTCGCTCCCATCCCCGATAAAGCTAGGGGACACATCAGCGGCGCATTAAATGCATCCTGTCCTATAATACGGGCGATAAGCTCGCAGTACTGTATACCTTTCCACCTCCTGTGTGCCACTGTGGCAGCCCCTTTCGACTATAAAAGGAGGCCCATGGCATACTGGAGGGGGATTTCGGCTCTTTTGAACTACGCAACCACTAAGCTAGTTGGAGAGCTCAAGAACACTCAATACATCCACCAAAGGAGGACTAGGGTTTTACGCATCCTCGCGACCCGAACCTGGGTAAACGATCCTTGTGCTGACTATTATCCCTGCTCTTCTCACAACCCTGCGCCCCGGCAACTGTAGTAGGGATTCTCGTGATCCCATAGGTGTCGTTTCCCACTGACATCTTTGGCACGCCAGGTAGGGGGTGCAATTGTGAGAATCTGGTCTGGTAGTTGGCCTAGCAGTTCTTCATCGCCATGGCTCCCAAGAAGAAGACGATCGCAGGTCGGCTCGTCGAGAGCCGAACAACCCGTGCACGGGCGAGCAGCGGGCCGGTCGCGGACAGGACCCAGCCGCAGTCCGCGAGCACCAGCATCGCTCTGGTAGTCAGAGCTTGGCGAGCGTCGTCGTTCATGCGCTAGGCGACGGGCCGCACGCCGTGAAATCCAAAGATGGAGCTGGGCCCCCCGCAGGCGGCGCGGGGCCCTCCAAGAGTGTCGTTGTGCCACGCACGAGTGGCGCAGCGACCTCCAAAACACCCACACTGGCACCCATAGCGCGCTCTTCCCAGGGTGCACGCGACGAGCAGCGCCACCGTGCTGGAAACCCCGGGCACCGCCGTGGGAAGAGCCCTGTGCACCATCCGCAGGACGAAGGAGTCTAGCATGCTCGCCAAAGTGCTGGCAAAAACAGCACACAACCGCTAGGCCATGGTAGAGCTCCTTCTAACATAGTTAGAAGTCGAAGCGCACCACGGTCCACACAGCTGTCACCACCACCCACGCCAGCAGAAGCTTTGGCACGCGCGCAACTGCTCCTTGACTTCCCTCCTGCTGCGGAGAAGCTCGACGAGTGGAGAGCCACCATCCGGAGCCTCGTCGTCGTCGCCAATAAAGATGATCCGCGACCAGCGGGGCCGTCGGGCCGACGCTTCATCGAACCACCGCATGCCAGCGGTGGAGAGGCTGGGGGTGCTGCGGCCACGGTGGACTCTCCTCCTCCACGCCAATACTGGTTGCGCCTAAACCACAAGAGCCGTTGCTGCTATATCTAGCGGCAACGAATCAAGTGGTCAGCGTCGCACTGGTGGCCCAGAGGGAGGTCGACGGGGAGGCAGTGGCGGCGGCAGGACCGGCAGATGTCAAGCCAGAGATTCCCTCGGCAGGGCCTGGTGCCGGCGAGGCAAGCCCCCCGGGAGAGTCCAACGCCGTCGGGGCGGTGCCCGCACAGTCAAGTGAAGTGGTGCAGAAGAAGAAGATGATGCAGCACCCAGTTTACTTTGTCAGCTCCCTCTTGCAGGGGGCTAGGTCGAGGTACTCCGGTGTGCAGAAATTGCTCTTCAGCCTCCTTATGGCCTCGAGGAAGCTGCGGCATTACTTACAAGCCCACGAGATCACCGTCGTCACCCGCCACCCGTTGCAATGGATACTGCACAACCTAGATGCGACCGGAAGGATTGTGGAATGGGCCTTGGAGTTGTCGAGCTTTGGGTTGAAGTTTGAAAGTACCTCAACGATCCAGAGCAGAGTCTTGGCGAATTTCATTGCAGAATGGACCTCAACACCCGACGAAGAAATTCAGGAGACCGCTCTCCCCGGCAAGGAAGCAAGCTGCGACTGGATCATGTATTTTGATGGGGATTTCTCGCTGCAAGGCACCGGTGCCGGTGTGCTGCTTGTCGCACCCACCAGAGAGCACCTCAAGTATGTGATCCAGATGCACTTTCCCAGGGAGATGTCCACAAACAACACCGCTTCATCTGAGGGGCTGCTTGCGGTCTCGTGGATCGCGGCGGACCTCGGGGTAAAAAGCTCATCATCGTGGGTGATTCACAGCTTGTCTTCAGACAAGTTAACAAGGATTATCAGAGTCCGTTGATGGAGGCCTACGTAGATGAGGTGAGGAAACTGGAGGAGCGCTTCGACGGTATACAAGCGGAGCACGTTCCCCGAGCGGAGAACGACATCACTGACTACCTGTCAAAGCGCGCTGCACTCAAGCTACCTGTGGAACCAGGTACCTTTTTGCTTCGGTTAACTCAACCATCCATCAAGCCATCAACAGAGCAGAACAAGCGGAGGAAGTTAGGCCCCGACAAGTACTTTCCTGCCGAACCCTCGGGAGCTGCCGGCGAGGGTGTTGCCACGGATCCTGAGCCCGCCGAGGGACGGCTGACTCCGGCAGGGCACCAAGCCCTGGCTCTAGAGACGACTGCCCCTATGGCGGAAGAGATGCCTTTGGTCCTTGCCGTGAGCCCTGTGCTCCAAAGATGGGCACAAAGATACCGTCCATTTCCTCCAGACAGGGGAACTTCCTGAGGAGCAGGAAGAAGCAGAAAGAGTAGCCCGTCAGTCTGCCCTGTACCAGTTCGTAGATGACGTCCTGAATAGAAGAAACTCGAATGGTGTGAAATTGAAGTGCATCCCCCGGGAGGAAGGACTGGAGCTGTTGGCAGAGATAGATGGAGGCATATGTGGCTCCCACATAGGGTCAAGGGCCCTTGCCAGAAAGGCATTCCGGCAAGGCTTCTTCTGGCCCACCGCCCTCCAGGATGCAACGGCACTAGTAACCAAGTGTGAAGCGTGCCAGTTCCATTCAAAGAAGCTTCATCAACCAGCTCAAGCCCTCCAAACAATCCCTCTCTCCTGGCCATTTTTGGTCTGGGGGCTCGACATACTGGGCCCTTTCCCCCGTGTTGTCGGGGCTTTGAGTACTTGTACGTCGCAATCGACAAGTTCACAAAGTGGCCGGAGGTGGAACCCGTGAGGAAGGTGACAGCACAGTCAGCCATCAAGTTCTTCAAGGGACTAGTCTGCCGTTTTGGTGTGCCGAACAGAGTCATCACCGATAACGGCAGGCAGTTCACAAGCCACACCTTCATGCAATACATTCAAGACCTCGGTAGCAAGGTCTGTTTTGCTTCCATGGCACACCCCCAGAGCAACGGCCAAGCGGAGAGGGGAAATGCTGAAGTGTTGCGAGGCCTGAGAACGAAGACTTTTTACAGGCTGCACAACAGCGGAAGGCACTGGATTGATGAGTTGTCGGCGGTTCTTTGGTCGATCAGGACGACGCCAAATCGAGCCACCGGCCAGACACCCTTTGCCCTAGTATATGGGGCAGAAGCAGTTCTCCCCACGGAACTCATATACGGGTCACTTCGAGTGCTCGCTTATGATGAGCTTGAGCAAGAGCCGTTGCGGCAAGATGACGCAACGCTCCCTGAGGAAGATCCATGCTACCAGCAGGCTTTGCGCCGCTATCATATCCGCAAGGTCCACGCCCGAAGCTTTGAGGAAGGCGACCTTGTTCTTCGGCGTGTTCAGTCGGCCAAGAATTCCAACAAGTTGACGCCGAAGTGGGAAGGCCCTTATCGGGTAATACGAGTCACCAGACCTAGCGCAGTCCGCTTGGAGAGCGAAGATGCTATCCCAGTGAGCAACTCCTGGAACATCGAGCATCTTCGCAAGTTTTACCCATGAGGCGCGGCTTGCCGGGCCTCCCGGCAAGCCACCTTTTGTACAAGCTTTGCTGGCAAGGCATGTAACCCTCTTTACAAAGCCAGGCGCAGACCCTGAGCATAAATAAATGAAGCGCTGGTGCCCTAAGTTATAGCATGCATGCTAGGTTCAGTCTCTCCATCGGTTAGGATTGATAGCGCTTAGCAGCGACTAACCCCTAGCCTAGAGGTCGAGTATGCGTCTTTCTGTCTCCTTTGGTTCGAAGACACATGGACACTCCTCCTGAGTCGCTTGGGAGAAAGAGGACGGATCGGTGCTCCGACCCCGGCTAGCCAGGATTGCAGGGGGCTGAAGACACAAGGATCCAACCACGGCAAGCCAAGGTTGCCGAGGGCTACGGATTCAGATAAGTCTTTCATTCCCCTGTTATGCATTTCCGTATGGGACTGGCATGTGTGAAACCTCGTTTATTTTCTAAAAACCACCGTGCTCCCCTTTTCCTGTGCCCAAGAGTTGTCCCCTGGGTCGGAACTTGGTCGTAGTCGCGGTGGCAAGAGAAACGGACGAGGGGCCCAACTCCACATCACCCCTGCCTCCGCCGAGAGCGTGAGAATGGTCGGCTGAAGTGATGGAGCGGCAAGGCCTGCTGCCGGGCGATAATGTTTATCTTAAAAATAACAAGGATTCATCCTTGGCACGGGCCTCACTCACGCACAAAAAACCCGGCAAGCACCCTTTTTCATTAAAAACGTCCCATACATGTACAAGTTCGTACGAAAAGAAAAACATGAGCAAGGGGATTGCAAGTTTCAAATCTAACAAGTGCCCGCAGGCTTACAAACTAAAAAAAGGATAAGGTGCCCGTAATCCCTTTCTTGTCCCTCTCCTCAGGAAATGGAACAAGAAGACGGAAGGGCAAAACGAGCGCCTAGGCGAGGCAGGAGCAGTAGAAGGCACCAGGAGAACATCCCGGTGGCCATCCCGGGGAGAGGCTGGTGATGATGATGATGGGAGAAGAGCTGGAAGACGAGGCGACAGGACCGGAAATACGCGAGAAGGCGTAGGTGCCCGCGTACTCCGACTTGAAGGCCCGCCACCCGTCTTCTTCGCCTTCTCCGGGCCTCCTACGCCAGCCGCCCAAGGAGGCGATCCCGGGAAGTTCGGAGGGCCCGGTGCAGATGCTGCTGCTGCCGACACCGCCCCGGGACGGCAGGCCCGACACCTCGTCGGACCCGTCATCCTCCCGCCTACTACCCTCGTCGTTGCTGTCGCTGTACTCCTCGTCGCTCTCGCTCGAGGAGGAATCTTCGTCGTCGGAGGAGCTCTCCACGCAACACTTCAGGCGAGTGCCAAGATCTCCGAAGACCTTGACGGAGAGCAGGCCGCCCTCCATTAACTTGAAGTAGAGGACGAGCCCCACCGTCAGGCTATGGATGCGGGCGAATGTCTTCTATCCGCGATGGAGATACATGACGTGAGGAGCAGGGAAGTCGACGTTGACCCGCGTGCCACCGGTCCCGCAGCCCCTCATGTGCAACCTGAGGGTCTGGTGCGGGTCGAGCTCCATCTCCTGAGCAAAATGGGTGGGAAGACGGAGACGACGATGCGGTGGCCGGCGCAGCCTGATGAAGAACTCGTGGGGCCGGTCCCCGACGTGGCCCTCCACCGCGGGGGGCGCCGCTGGCAGAGGCACGGCCACCGCGCCACCTCGTCCCCCTGTCCCCCGACCACCGCGGCGACCTCGGCCACGCCCCCTCCCCCTTCCTCTTGTGGCTGGCTTCGCCGCCGCAGGTTCGTGGGGAAGAGGGACGCGCTGACGAGCGGCGACCCTCGCCGCCACCGACGAAGGCCCAACACCTCCTCTCGCCATGGCAGGTGGAAGAAAGAAGCAAAGATGAAGGAGGATGGGTGCTGGAAGAATGCGGGACGACGCCCTCCCCCCTCCTTATAAAGGGGCGAGGTTAAGGGCCGGCCGCCCCACCCAGCCAATCCAGCCGTCGGAGGCACAGAGAATCAGGACCGACCCGCCGCCCCAATCAGTGACGACTCGGTTTCCCGCCTCCACCGCCCGCCACTTGCATGAAGGACGCGTGGCAAACGTGCAGGGTTTAAAGGACGGGTGAGGCAACCGTTCCCCGCCCCATGATCGGGGGGGAGTGGGCGCCTTGAAGACCGCGACCCAAGTCCATCCAGTAAATGAGCCGCGCCTCCACGCCTCCCTCTTTTATGGGGAAGGCGCGAGCCGGCTCTTTACCATGATGTGATGCATGCATGCGGAAACCTCCCCACGCACGACCCCCACGTCACGCACGACCCTCCACGTCGCGTGCAGGGCGCGGGGGAACACAACGGACGAAAACTTAATACGGTAAAATCCGCCCCGCCTGCCCGTGCACCGTTTTGGGCCTGGCCCAACAACGTGTCGTGCTTATGTGTGGCCCAGGCCCGGGGGCACCTGTCGGTGTACAAAAGTAGGGGCTCTCCTTTTGACCCATTTACTTGTGCACGGGCAGTCAGAGCCACACGCCGCGGCCACACGAAGCAAGGCAAAGGACGGGAGCCGGAGAGAAGCCGAAGCCCAACACAAGACGATCAAGGCAACGCCAAGACCAAAAACGCAAGACAGCAAAGGGGCGGGGTGGAGTCCCCCGGCAAGGCCCTTGCCGGGGCAGGCCCCGACAAGAACCTTGCCGGGGCAACTTGCCCAAACACCAATAGAACGAGCCACCCTTGAGCCTGCGGGTTCCAACCCAACTAACTACGGTTGGACCAAGGCTCGGGAGGCACCTCTGTGGTGGCATGCAGATTTTTTTCAAGACCACGGACGTATGAGATCAGATGAGAAGCAGAAGACAGTGACCCTCGGCGGAATCCTTGCCGAGGAAAGCCACAAGACCCCCGGCAAGATCCTTGCAGGGGACAACTGCGCACCACGGCAAGACCGTTGCTGGGCCCTCGGCAAGGCCCTTGTCGAGGACATCAGCCGGGCCACTCCAGGCCCGAGCCCGCCAAAGTTTTCCACCGCCATTCGCATGCAGCTGCTAGCCCAACCAGCTGGGCTGGCACCTGCGTGGCAACATGCTGCTTCCAGGCTAGATCGGCAAGCGCCCGTGTGGCGACATGCAGATCTTCGTGAAGACCCTACCACCGCGCCACCTCAGCTGCCTGCCTGCCTACATTGCGCTGCACGCATCGCTGGCCAGGGCGTGTGTCGAAGCGAGGAGGAGCGGCGACGGATGGGACGGGCCTCGCTCCCGCACGCATCGCTGGCCAGGGCGTGTGTTGAAGCGAGGAGGAGCGGCGACGGACGGGACGGGCCTCGCTCCCATCCCCGATAAAGCTAGGGGACACCTCAGCGGCACATTAAATGTGTCTTGTCCTGTAATACGGGCGATAAGCTCGCAGTACTCTATGCCTGCCACTGTGGCAGCCCCTTCCGACTATAAAAGGAGGCCCATGGCATGCCGGAGGGGGATTTCGGCTCTTTTGAACTATGCAGCCACTACAGCTAGTTGGAGAGCTGAAGAACACTCAATACATCCACCAAAGCAGGACTAAGGTTTTACGCATCCTCGCGGCCCGAACCTGGGTAAACGATCCTTGTGCTGACTATTATCCCTGCTCTTCTCACAACCCTGCGCCCCGACAACCGTAGTAGGGATTCTCGTGATCCCATAGGTGTCGTTTCCCACCGACGGATTGACAACCCCTTTATCGCATTGGTTGCAAGGTTCTTATTTGTTTGTGTAGGTACGAGGGACTTTCGTGTGGCCTCCTACTGGATTGATACCTTGGTTCTTAAAAACTGAAGGAAATACTTACGCTACTTTGCTGCGTCACCCTTTCCTCTTCAAGGGAAAGCCAACGCATGATCAAGAGGTAGCACTAAGCACTACAAAAAAGACACATACGTGACATTTTGGGCCGAAGGAAAATTTTTTCTGTCATACATATGACACTTCTATGACGATAATTGTGACAAAACCCAGTATCATCATAGATGTGGTGGGCTCCTACTTCTATGACAAAAAATCATGACAGAAAATGGGATTTTCATCCTGGGCGGGCCGGAGACGCATATGCATGACATTCTTGGGGTCGTCCATGATGGAAAAAACCGTGGTAGAAGCGAGGGGGAGGAAAATGTCGGGGAGTTCCCGGTTACGGTGGGAGGTCGGGGGCCGAGCGATGCGCATTTCTCTTGTACACGTACGTGTGTGTGTGCGAGGCGTTATTCTAATCGAACCCGAAGCGAGGCGTTGGGCTCTAATCGAACCCGGCGATTGCACCGCAGTTACGCTACAGCGTTCTTGGACCCGAGTGATTGATCGATGGCTGTTAATCGAACCCGATCGAAGCGATTCCTTCGCCATCGCTGCTAATCAAGCCGGTTGATGCTGCCTGCGGGATGAACTATGAGCGCTATGGGGGGTTGGATGAGTGAGCGATGGGCGCGTTGCCTCTGGATGAACAGGACCCCGTGGTGTGGTGGAGGGCTGGATGAAGAGTAGACGGTGAAGGGGTGCCCGTGGAGGGGTGGTTGAACAGGACCTCGTGGTGTGGAGGGCTGGATGAACAGGAGCCCGTGGCGGCTGGAGGAGGTCGACGGTGGAGATGAACAGTATCCCGTGGAGTCCCGTTTTGCGGTACGCCACACCTCCCGGCGAACAGGACCCCGCTTCGATCGTGGCGCCCAACACAAGTCCGTTTCGGCCCATTTTGCGGTACGCCACACCCATCCCGATCAACAGGACCCCCGTTTCGACCGTAGGAGGTCTGTTTCCTCCGTTTTGCGGTACGCCACACCCCTCCCGATCAATAGGACCCCTTTCGACCGTAGGAGATCCGTTTCCTCCGTTTTGCGGTACGCCAGGCCCCTCCCGATCAACAGGACCCCGTTCCGAACATAGGATGTCTGTTTCCTCCGTTGTGCGGTACGCCAGGCCTCGTTTCCATCCAAGCCCTCCCGATGAACACGACCATGCATTCCGTTCCGACCCAGCCGGTTGGCTCCCACACGTTCTATTGCCTCCCGATGAACACGATGCATTCCGTTGCCTCCCCATGAACACGACGATGATGCTATTTCTCCGTTCTGACCCAGCCATGTACACGAGCCCTGGCCGTACGTATGCGCGAGTAGGCGTTCGAGACCCTGCCCATATGTACGTATGTGGCCGTATTTTCTTTCTTGCACACTCGCCGTTGTACGTACGTGTACTTGCTACGTGCGCGCCTCTACTATGACACGTGCGCGCCTCTACAACGACCAGTATGTACGTACACATTCGCGACCAGAATGACAACGCTACATACGCTTTGACCAGGTGGGTCCCGACTGTCAGGCACTTCCTTGCGTGCGAAAATGTAGCTGGTGGGTCCCAGCAGTCAGAGGGGCGAATCGTTTTTTTTTGCCCGGACGCACTTCCTTTGCGTGCGAAGATGTAGCTGGTGGGTCCCAGCAGTCAGGGGGCGAATCGTTTTTTTTGCCCGGACGCACTTCCTTGCGTGCGAAGATGTAGCTGGTGGGTCAGTAGTCAGGGGGGCAAATCATTTTTTGCCCAGACACACTTCCTTGCGTGCGAAGATGTAGCTGGTGGGTGCCAGCAGTCAGGGGGGCGAATCGTTTTTTTATTTTTGCCCGGTCGCACTTCCTTGCGTGCGAAGGTGTAGCTGGTGGGTCCCAGCAGTCAGGGGGAAATGTTTTTTCGTGAAATACGGTGGCCCGTCCGGTGGGTCCCCGCTGTCAGGTGGAGGAATAATTATTTTGCACGTAATAAGGAGGCACTTCCTTGCTGCGGCCGTGGACCCAGCTGTCAGCCTCTCCACGCAGTCCACGTCTGATGGAAGTCGTTCCTTGACCACGTTGACCACGCCGCGCCGAGAGCACCAGGGCGGTGGACGACGGCGAGGCCTAGGAAGGGGATGACGCGGAGCCGGGGAAAACGCGGCAGTGGATGCCCATGCATAGAGGAGTACGAGGGTTCACTGGTTCGCTGCGATGTGAGGCTGCCGTCGCCGCAGAATAACAGGGGGTGTGGGTGAGTAGAGGGATGGCCTATCTAGCGGTGGGAGTAGTAGAGGGCGGTGAGGCCTCCACCGCATCGCAGCCGGCCACTGGAGGCAAGAGCACGAGGCACGACCGGCGCTGGTTGGGGCGGCTGGAGCAAGAAGACCAGAGGTTGAAGAAGCACTACGGCTGTTGCATGGACATCGTACGGTCACTGGAGCTAGAATCGTGCATATTGACTAAGTTGACAAAGCCCTCCGTCCCCGTTAACTTAGTAGGCCCACAAGTCAGCCTGCCACTATCTTTGGGTCCCGGCCAATGTGGGGAGTATTCATTTTTTGTGCGTAATAAGGAGGCACTTCCTTGCATGCGAAGATATAGCTGGTGGGTCCGAAGGCCAAAGCAGTCATGGGAGGAGGGAGTAGGCAGTCCACTTGGCGCTTGTTTGAGCGGGCCGGAGGAAGAGCAGAGATTGAAGAAGATGACAGCCGTTGGATGGCCATCCAACGATCAACGCTAAAGGCCAACCTTTTTAGGAAAGCCTCAAACTGTGGAAAACATCATACATCCCATCTGCCATTATTTCTAATAATTTACAGCCCATTTGCTAATTCTTAAGGTTTTTGGAGCCCATATTCTTTTTGTTAGCATTACAGCTCATATTGTGGCCACGGTTAAAAATTATACAAAATTTTGCATATTTCAAAAGCGGTCCGAACTATTTTTAATCCCAAAATTTCGACTCACATTCAAACTGATTTTAAAAATAAATGTATATCAATATAAAATCCAACAAATTCTCCACACATAAAAATTAATGTAATTTAAAATCTTGAAATGGAAAAAAAGATATTTGAAACTAATTGCCGGTTTGATGTGTTTTAAAAATGTACAGCCCATTTCTCATTACTGATGGGCCATTTTCTCGGCCAGCCGAATGAAAGCTCTCCTCGTCTTGAAAGATTTGCATCCCAACAGGCCTGACAAAGCGACTTACTTGGCAAATCACAAAAAAACTGGGTTGTAGTCGTGGACCCAGCTGTCAGCCTCTCCACGTACAGTACTCTTCCGATGGAATGTCGTTGACCACATTGACCATGCCGCCGAGAGCACCAAGGCGGTGGACGACGGCGAGGCCTAGGAAGGGGACGACACGGAGCCGGGGAAGACGCGACAGTGGATGCCCATGCGGAGAGGAGTACGAGGGTTCACTGGTTCGGCTGCGATGTGAGGCTGCGCCGCCGCGCAGGTGGAAGCGGTGGGAGTAGTAGGGGGCGATGAGGCTTCAACGGTAGCACAGCCGGCCACTGGAGGCAGGAGTAGGCGGTCTCCCCGGCGCTGGTTTGGGCGGCTGGTGCAAGATGAGCAGCGATTGAAGAAGCAGTAGGACTGTTTGATTCAAATCCAACGGTTACTGCTGCTAGAATCGTTTGTTGACTAAGTTGGCAAGCCTCACAGACGCTGGCGTCAACGTAGTAGGCCTGGTCAGCCTCCCAACCGGTGTGCCCCGGATGTCGATGGGAGGAATCATTTTTTCGTAAAAAGGAGGCGATTGATTGCGTGTGCCAGCCAGGCGGAGGGAGAAGGGTAGGCCGGGAAGCTCTTGGCGGCATCTGGCCGGGCCACAAGAGGAGGGAGCAGGCAGTCCCGCCGGCGCTAGTTTAGGCGGCTAGAGCAGGAAGATCAAAGATTGAAGAAGCACATCGGCCGTTGGATGGAAATCCAACAGTCACTGCTGCTAGAATCGTGTGTTCACTGACAAAGCCTTGCGTAAACAAGTCAGCCTCGAAATCTGTGGCGTGTACAACCCATTTGCTATTATTTTTATATTTTTTACTCATTTTCTAATTCATATGGAATTTATTGCAGCCCGTTTTCCATTTTTAGAATTGCTGGCCATTTTCTGGTCAGTACCTGGGTCAAAAACTTAACTAAATATGTGGGAAATTTTGAAAATTCACAAATTTTTGCTGGGGAACAAAATATTCTTAATCCAAAAGTTAAAAGCCATACTAAAACAAATTTAAAAATAAATTAGTACTATGTCATGTTAAATCCAACGAAATACTTATAAGATATCAGTGAAGAACAAAAAAACTAATATCCCATTTGCCATAAATTTTTTGGAATTTTCAACACCTTTTGATATTACTTTTAACAGACATTGACCATACTCTTTGGCCAGGACGGAATGCATCCCTCCTCGTCTTGAAAGATTTGCAGCCCAAGACTGGAGAAAACAAATAGGCCTAGCTTGGGTATTCTTCAAAAAGAAATACTGGGCTACCTATTTTCCCAAAGAACTGGTGCATGAGCATTTAGCTTTATTTATTTATTTACTTATTTATATTTAGGGGACCATGAGCATGTACCTGGGCCGGATTCATGTGAGAGCCTCCCTTCCGATTAATTATGGGCTTCTCTATTGGGCCTTCATTAGTGGGCTGCATGTTATCAACAAGTGGAAAATGTGTTCCGTATTTAAAAATAGTATGAGCTATATGCTGACGGGGCACTAAAGGATCGAACTGCAAGCGACTTCCAAAACATTGTGTTTGTCGTTCTAACAACACATTTATTCAGCCAATGACGAAATATACTCTTGTTGTACATTGAAAACAGCGGCGGCACAACCGAGGGCTGGGGGTGCAAGCGAAGCGATAAGCAAGCGAGAAAGAGTGAAGACGCAGCTCTCTCTTCCAAACCAAACATCAGCCATCATTACAAAAGGGCTACCAAAAATCACCAGTGTATGCATCAACCTAAATAAAGATCCTACTACACCAAGTGTACGCATCTAACTAACTGGCTCAGTTAGACGTTACTATTTATTAAGTTGTGGAGATTGCCTGACGGCTTGAACCAGATGGGTGCCTGACGGGGGCAACTCCAGCCAGCAGGTCGAAGTCTGATACTTGCGACCCTCTCTCCTACTTTGGGCTGCAGAGCGTGGCGGCACATATCAGGGTATGGTGCATGCAGAGACGCATGGTACGCTGTGTACACACAGTTTTGCCTGATGAATGAAACCGCGCTGCCATCATGATCCTTGCCGTCGGTTATCTCCTGGTTAATCGGATAATTCAGTCCGACAAACAGAGAGCGTGTACCAAGGCTACTTACCAGCCTCGGTCAAAAATTCCTCAAGGCCCGGAGAAGCTGGGATCCCGCTCAAAGACCTTGCGGATCGTGATTGTATTCAGCGAAACAACACGTCCGCAGACGTGAACGATCATCAATCTTTTCATTGTCGTTCGATCGACCAGAACCACCTGCAATCGCCATGCCGCTTTTCTTTGGAAGGTTCTGGGATTAGGAAGGGTAGGGACACCAGTGACCTACAACATCATATCGAGTTGGAGTCAAATAAAAAAGGGCTCTTGATTTAGTCAATCTTAAGAACAGCATGTTATGAGCATGAATATTTTTTGAGTAAATGTTGACAGTAATATAAGCAAGCCATCATGATATCATAGGAAAGTAACATACTACTGTAACAACCATTTGTAGCGATGACAGGAGTAGGCCAGCAATACGTCCAGCCATAGAAGGAGTCGAGAGCGTAAATGAAGCCCTTGTGTTCAATGGCATCAGAGAACCATGGAGGATGTATGATCCTGCGATGGATGTGCAAATTTATCCACTTACCGCAGTGACCTGTCAGATAGGCGAGACCGCGGTTGAAGAACGCAATTAGCCTGAAATCCTTATAATTCGCAGATCTTGTGGGCACTTGGCAGATTACAACCTTGAGCAAATCAAACTTGGTATCATGTTGGCTACTGTAAGATTCCGAGTATTACGGGCCAAGGTGCCAAAGCGATCTTGATGTTAATCGAAGGAAGGGGATCAATCGCCGGGTGTAGACCTCCACGAGCATCCAGCTGCCGCGACCGTCGACGAGCACCATCCAAGACATGTTCATGCCGACCCAGTACATACCGTTAATGTAGCTGAGGCTGACGGGGATCGGATCACAGGAAGGGGGTTGATGCTCGCCACCCTATGATTGTTATGCTGCGTGACATGCCGTTTCTGAAGATCAGGCGGCATCAACAAGCAAGGAGCTGGCTTAAAAAGCTCCGGCCTGAGGGCTTTGAGTAAACGGTACAGCCCCGACGAGCACGCGGCGACCGGCATGGTACTGAGATTGTCCACACACGAAACAATGAGCTTGATTACCTCTGTGGGGAGCGAATTCCAGCCACTATTTCGGCAGACACTGCTCGGTTTTGCCATTGTTGGTGCTTGGGTTTCGGACGAGGGGGGGGAGGCGCCTAAGCGGGGATGGAAGCTTGGACGAGATTATGTGCGGACAAAGATGGAGAAGCGAATATGTGCTGCGGGGAAGTGGACAGGTGATGATGACTACAGCACGCCGCTTGACTTACGAGACACATACCAAAGCAGAGGGTCATATCAATGCCGGTCAACTTGCTTGAGTGATCACAAGATCTTGATACTCCCTACAATTACCTACTAAGACTATGCCCTGGCTTGCTTGAGTAGAGTAGTAGAGTAGGACTCTGCTCTACTACTAGCACCGGAGGAGTAGTATATTCTAATCTAAAATAGTTACAAACTTCAATGCCCGAGCGTGGAACGACTACGAACCGTGCTCAAAGACCATGTCTACGTGGTGTTTGGACTTATATGCAAAAAATAGCAAGATGCCCGTGCATTGCACGGCACACCATCATCACCAACTCGGTTTTTTCTCTACTCCTACTCCTATAAAAGACTCAGTTGGTGATGATGGAGGCGAGGAGGCGTGTTCAGCCGTGCGTGCAGCGGATGGCGCAACACTATTCGATTTGTTATAAAAAACAAAGGATAGTAGTAGAGATAGAGACATAGGGAGGAGCACGAGGTTGTGGGAGATAAGGATGAACGAGGCAAGGACTTATCTGTAAATGTGGAGAGAGGTGCGGGTATCTTTTGTAAAATTGTCATAGTTGGCTTTCTATCCGTCAGATATAGATCGGGCAGTCTATATTACAAGATGGCAGGCATACTAGGGAGTACTAGTAAGGACACCATCTACTGCTTCGTGTGCTACTCCTGCGCTCCATTCGGCGGCCGCAACGTCCCCTACAGCCACTCCCTCCTGCGCTCCATTCGGCGGGCGCTGTTGAAATCTGGGGAGCGCACTCTCGCGACTGCTGCAGCCACAACTTCACCAACGATGACTTCTTCCCCGACCTCGGCAACCTCTTCCTCAACGACATGGGCGACAACCTCAATGCCAACGGTGCTGTTCCCATTGCACCGTATGTGTTTCTGTCCTTCCTGTTCGAAATCGTGGTAGAATTCATGTTTCTACTCTATATCCTACTACTATGCTAGTCCACATGATTAGTTTCATCTCTGTTATAGCCGTCATGATTTATTTTGTACTTATTCGGATTAAATCTCGTAGTAACTTGCTCATATATTCAACTAGCCCAACGTCCCCAACAACCACTCCCGTTTCATGGACGGCCTGGTTGATGCCTCCAAGGAGCCCTTCGTCCACTGCTATGAGTGCCCGATGCCGTTTTGTGGCTCGCCGGCGGACATGGTGCATCACCTCACAGATGCGTGCAGCGGTCACTGCTGGCCCTTAGCGGAGAACATCAAGTACGAGACGTGCTACCGGTTCACCATACCGGAGTCGCTGGAGTATCACCGCCGCCTGCTAGTCTCGGAGGAGGACGACAGCGTCTTCCTCTTGATCGTGGGCACCGGCGAGGCCCGCGCAGGCCGCCGCCCCGTCTCTGTAATGTGCGTCAGGGGGCGACGCCGCTGACGCTGACACTGACACGAGGCAGATGTACGGGTGCGTGGTCAGTGTTACTACCCCTCCGGGTTGCTAGGTGGCGACACCGGCCTCATCAAACGGACTTGGACTCTGGGGAGCTGGGACTATCCCGCCAATGTGGACTTGGAAAACCCATGGCATCCTTTACCCGCCGACGCATTGCACGGGGACTCCAAGGAGGTTCACCTGGACATACGCATTATCAAGTGCACTTAGCAAACATGTAGTGTGTGTGTGGGCGCTTATGGCCCGTGTCTTTGCCGCTTTTGATTCTGTAAGCTTGTCGTTAAACTTGACTGGCTTTCACCGCAGTCCTTCCTTTGAAATGCTCCTCTCAGTGAGCTGATGTAAGACACTTTGGGTTTCATTTGATAATGGAACCGGGGAGGAGCCTCCCTGTTCTTCTAAAAAATACGCATGATCAAGTTAAATGTTGATCATTAGTCTTTCTCAATGTAATCCACTGTCTAAGCATGTGGAGACTTCCATGCAGGATCTTGCTCTATTGGAGTATCACGCATGAATAAAAGTGTATCCGTTTATGGTTTAGTCTAGAATCTTCCATGTATGAATTTTTACTACTGATCTTGGTGAAAGACTTACGATGAACCATTTCTTACATCTCCTCTCGCCCCTTGCAAGTCATCTGATTTAATCCCTCCATCTAGGTGTATAAGGGCATGGTTAATATTACTTAATAGTATAGCCAACCGTTGACTATAAGAAAGTGCCATGTCATCTCAGAGCCAACATGTATAACAATCGATACTCAAAAACTAATTCTTAAAGATCATTTCTTGCAAAGCACAATAAGTGTTATTTCTTCACAAGTTTTGGATGCAGGTTGAACAGTTGAACGCTTTTGTTTACAAAAGATACCTTTTATCTATTTCACCTGGATGTTTGTGAGCTCTAGATGAGATAATATCCGAAGAAACCTATCGATACCCGTTACACATGAGATGACCCCCACATCCTTTGTCAAAATAAACAACTCCCCGATCAATGCATTTCACTCTTCGGTGCAACGCACGGGCACCTTACTACTATAGATTAGTATGACAAAAAATTGAACTAACATTATATATAGTACGATAAATACTGATGCATGTCACCTAAAATTATATCATTCAAAACTATGTTCAAATACGAATCCAATTATATAGTTTTTGTTGACATGCACTAACATTTTGTCAGTTAAATCTTTAGTCAAATTCAATGGGGGACTAATAAACCACGACCGATGTAGTACAAGTGTAGAGGGCGGCGCTGCACGGGAGTCTCACTTCTCACCTCATTGCAGTACGGCAAGAAAGTCATTATATCAAAAACCCAACCACTCCCAAAGAATAAGTGGCACGGTAAAATAAGCGGACAAGCAACCATCACATCCCTCCGTCTTTTTGCATTTCATCTCTCTGCATTTACTTTCTCCGGTTCATCTCGCACACTCGATCCCTAGCTACTACTCCTAGGGCCTGTTCTTTTGGCGGCTTCCCCAGCTTTTCCCACAAGACTAGTCACAGTGGAGAGTAACAATAAGGCGCCTCACTCATTTATTTGGGCTTCTAAACTACTACTCTATCCTGGTTTATTCCTCACCATTGTAATTTGTGCTAAATTTTGACCAAAGATTTAACTGATAAAATGTTACTCCCTCCGTCTAGGTGTGTAAGTCATCTTACACAAACCAAATAATCCAAAAACACTTAGGCGCGATGCATTAACTTCTACCTCGTTTCTTGTTTCTTGACATATCAACCAATAAGAGATAAACAGTGTGCATGCTTTTAATGACTTGAGATATCAAACACGACATGCAGTGGTTAGTTCATTGCATGCAATACTATTAATTAGCAAATAAACATTAACATTTCTCGTTTTCTCCTCCTCCTTGGTCACGGTGCGCAGCCTAACATGACTTACTCACCTAGACAGATGGAGTAGTGCATGTGACATGCACTAACATTTCATTAGTTAAATTTATGATCAAAATTTGACACAGATTACAATGGGGACCAATAAACCAGGATGGAGGTAGTAGTTATGGGATTACTAATCTAGAAGCCTAAAAGAACTGGCCCCTGGTACTCCTACTAGAAGTAGTACTCAAGTTGGAATTCCAATTGCACGACACAACATGTTAGGCAAAAAAATTCGATACAGGGTGTAGGAAGCGGTTTGGGAATTTGCATGCCTTTCCAACCAGTTAGATACTCCATACAAAGTACAACGGAGAAATAACCACAGGGAAGGAAGCTAAAAGTAAACAATCAAACGAGCATTTTTGCATTTGTTTTGCATTGAATCGTTTCACAAGCTTGACTAGTGCAGTTTTTCTACTTTTACAAAAACCGCATCGTAATGTTAAAACGTGCATTTGCACGTACATAAGTAATAGTAGTACTCCCTCGTCTAGGTGTATAAGTCTTCCCTCCTTCTTGGTCATGGTGCACAACCAAAGATGACTTATTGACCTGGACGGAGGGAGTAGCACAGTCTGCAAGCATATATCGAGAGAGATGTGTAGTGCGATAGTATATAGTAAAGTTTGTGCTATATGCACGTACTTGCAAAATGCGTACGAATACACAAGGTTTCCAAACTTTCCCTTTTACATACTTAATTAAGGACGCCAAAAATTCCTGAACGTTTGGCATTTATCATTTGCGTCCCAAAACTAATGAGATCGCCTTACGAAAAAAATTATACTCATCCTAAAAGCCACGGCACTCGCAAGAGCGCTTGCGGCGCGCCACGAGTGCCACAGTGCAGCCGCTTTCAGCGCCCGACACAACGCCTCTTCCTCAGCCTCGCAACTCGCGAGGTGCTGATTACGGCTTGCCCGGTGACGAGCGCGATCTCACCGGTGTGGTGATCCGGCGCCAACAGGTACTCCGCCTCGCTGGAAGCGTGCACCCGGTCCACGTACCGCCAAGCATAGATGAGGCGCTTGGGCCCGACTGCACTCAGGGCGTCGGCACGGGCGTCCTCCGCCACCCTCTCGGACGCGACATAGGCCTCCCAGGTAGCTTGTTCCGCGGTGTGCTTCTCTTCCTCGGCCTTCTTCTCCGCCTCTATTTTGGCGCGCTCTGCTGGAGGCAAAGCCTCCCACAAGGTGACATCCATTTCTTTCCAAAGGTCCTCAAGGCTGGGGGGGCTCGGCGGGCGGTGCGGCGTTCTCCTCGTAGCGGGGAGCCGACGCGTCCTCCGACGCGTGTGCTGGCGAGTTTGGGAACACCGACGCGTCCTCCTCGACTAGTGGTGCGAGGAACGGAACGGCGACGCGTCGCGTCGCGGCGAGGAGCGGAACACCGACGCGTCCTCCTCGACTAGTGGCGGCGAGGAACGGAATGGCGACGCGTCGCGTAGCGGCGAGGAGCGGAACACCGACGCGTCCTCCTCGACTAGTGGCGTCGAGGAATGGAACAGCGACGCGTGACTGTCCGCGCGGTGCAGCGACGGTCTCCTAGGTCTTGGGAGGGGCGATGCCATGGTGGTCGACGTGAGAGGGAGGGGGAGGAGATAGCGATGAATGTGAACGTGAGGGGGAGGAGATAGCGATTTCATGGGAGGCGCAGTATTTATAGCGAGCAATGGCACACCTACGTAAGATATGGACTGAGCTGCACTGACTTAACTGCAGGTCCAGTTGCATCACTGAAATTTGGGCCGAACCCCTGTTGGGCCCATATGACAGTGACTCAATGCACCTGTAGTTAAGTAACAACTACGTGGGCATATTTGTTGGAATAAATATTGTTGGTCACAACGGATTGGACGAGCGTGGGGGGAGGAGAGTCATGCATGCAGATTCTTTCACACGGGGTGGAGTGGTGGGACCGCCGGAGGGAGAAGGAGAGTTTGGCAGGCGTATTGTTTCCACACATGGAGAGGAAAAGATTTGGAGACGAACGGGCTTCCTGCAGGTATGGGAACGGTGCATAATAAGTCATCTTGCATGCCAGGCTAGGTATAGTCTCAAGTCATTAAAAACATACACGCCCCACACATGTTCATATTTCAAGGTGCACTAAATTATTGCATGCGATGATTAAGGCTGGCCATAATGGTGCTATCTTAGCTGGTATCATGCACACGGGAATACTAGCAAACATGCTGATGTGGCAAAGAATTAAAGAAGAGAGGGGGTTAGAGTAAGTAGTGTTCATGCATGCATTGGTAAACACATTTTTTGTGAAGAACGAAAGCACTAGTTGAGTACTTTTGCAGACTTCAAAAACTATTCCACCGCCTCTATTATCTTGCTAAGAGTAGGTGAAATTTTTGAATCGAGCCCTTTAAACTAGAAGGGAGGTAGTGGTCCTCTAATAGCTAACCTTGTTGTGATGACAAGATAGGACATGGCACGACCGGACGGAGGAACTAGTCTGCATTGTGCATTTAAGTTTTGTCTCAAGTCAATGTACCTCTACTTTCACCAGACTTATAGAAAATGTATCAACATTCACAATGTCAAATCAATATTTTTACACTCATTATAAAACATAGTTCTTATACTCATTATAATCAGATTGTAGATATTGATATTTTTAGTATAAATTTGGTCGTGGGATTTCATTGATGCTCACAAAGCATGGAGGAAGCAGAGCTTAGGGCTTGCATTGCCGGTCTCTACATAGGTATTTCTCTTCATAATCCTGTAATTTTAGAGACTGATTGCGCTTTTGTGGTAGCGTCTCTTGCATCGGGGGACTATGACAGGTCTGCTATGCGTGACCTGAAGATGAAAGTGTTGAGCATCTCAAAGTTGATCAACAATCTTCAAGTGTCAAAGATTAGCCGTTCGGCCAATAAGGTGGCACACTTAATCGCTAAGTATAGCTTTGACAATAGATTACATGGTATTCTTGTAATAACGTACCGCCCTATGTGGTGAATATTGTATCGAATGAGTGTACTGGTGTGGCTGGTTAATTAATATAAGGCGGTGTTCAAAAAAAAGTATAAATTTGGTCAAACTCTTTGCAAACGGTTGACGGGAGTAAAAAGATCCAGAGGGAGTATCATGTATGCGGAGTAGGCAAAAAAATTGCTCATTTATAGCCGGTCGAAGTCTCAAAGGGCGCGAATGCACGAGGGAGGCGAAGGTCGTGGGAGGCGCGCGGTTGACGGAATTAAGTGAAGTTACATCCACGCGTCGGCATGGCGTGCGAACAGGCAGAAGCTATACCGTCAGGCCTACGATATGGGTCTAGTAGACATGACATCTAGTGGGTCCCGCATAGTTCTCGAGAACTCTTTGGGGGCTTGCAACCGCTTATACACCGGCAAGCCAGCAACCCCACGCCATTCGCACGCCCTACTCGTCTCCCGTCTTCTACCTTACAACAGTTCGCTTCCCGATCGTTCCGTCCCTTTCACATTAGTTCGCTACCAGTTTTATGGGTACAACAGTTCAACTTTTCCTAACCTCCTCCAAAATCTATGGCCTCCCAAATCTCCATGGTCGCCGCTGAGTACCAGGTTAGAGCCATCACCGGCGATCAGTTCATCGTCATCTACACACGTGGATCCGCGACGGTGAAAGCATGGCTTGCTCCCTTCCTACGCATGTTCAACGGTTCAACGGATGAGTGGGTCGCTGGGCTAGATGTTGAGTACACCACAGTCCTGGGACGAGAGAAGGATCTACAGGACGAAGAGAGGAAGAAGCCCGCCATGATCCAGGTTTGCGTACATAACGTTTGCTTGGTCTACCACATAAGCCATGCCGACGTTGAGTGCCAGGATTTTAAGAACTTCCTCAAGGACAAAAGAGTGAAATTCATTACTGTAGGCTTTAAGAACGAAAGGGATGTCCTGCGTCGGATAGGTCTCATTGTAGGCCAGCCTTTCGACCTCCAGAAGGCAAGCCTGGTGTCCTCCTCTCAACCTTCAATGCTGACCCTAGTATCAGCCATGATTGATCCTTCGTACACTAAACTGAAGAAACCTCATCACGAGTTTCATCATGCATGGGAGTCGAAGACATTAGATGAAGTTCACATCCTGTACGCAGCAATGGATGCCTACCTTTGTTTCAATATATACAAGGGTTGGATGAAGAAGCAGAGCCCAGTGTCCGGTTCAAGCAAAGAAGGCCCGAAGAGGAAGAGGGACGAGGACGAAGTCGAGGACGTGGACTCGGACTCCGAGTAGGTGGCAGTGCCGCCGCTCATGCTGGTTCTACTGTAGTATCAAGCGGACTAGTTGCTTAGTTTATTTTTAAGGGTGTGTTCTGCTGAGGCCCCAGCAAAACTATGTTTAGTATGTTCTTTCTCGTTATTTGAACTCTTTAGTACGTACATTAGTACTAGTACTATGTCTTACTACTGTTCTTCTTGCAGTTGGTACTACCGTCAGATCTTCGTGTTCCTATTATACTTAATACGTTCGTACTAGTAGTATAATTTGGGTCAGTCGATTTGTAAAAGAAGTTCGACGGAGCGAAGGAAGAAGACGGTAGAAGAGGTGGAAGAAGCCCTTCTAGCCATCCATGTTGCATCAAACGGCTCACATGAGTCGACTGACCCAAATTGCTCCTTCAGATTTCAGGATCCACGTGGCATTCAAGGTCTCGAAGGTAGATTCCGCGTCCGCACCCGGTTTGCGGGCTCGACGCGCGCGCGACCGGCTTCCGCCGCGACAGCCACCATGCGCGCCTCCTCCGCGCGGGCAGAGACGACAATGACATGCTAGTTCCTCCTCGCCGGCATGCTGGAGCACGTGCTCATCCTCCTCTTCGTACGCTGCCTTCATAGACGCGGCTCCACCAGCTGCTCGCGTGCTTGGCAGTGCGGCGGCATCGCGAGGAGGGACTGCAGACGACGTGAGCGGGCGAGCCTTTGGCTTCATGGCATAGGGATGGCGGCGACACGTCGGTGATGGGCGAGAAATTGTTGGCCGGAGCAGGCGGGCGCCGGCATGTGCAACGGCGGCGGCGGCATATTGATGAGTGCGCGTGTGGGAGCTTACTTTAGTTTTATATAAGGTTGGTCAAACTTAAAAGAAAACCGTACTAGTACACGTAAACATTAGACTTAGGCAGTGCTTTTATTAGTTAGTACCACAGCCACGATACGGAATCCTATGCAAGCGCGTGAACCGTGGCCGCGCGGTCGACCGAACGGTGCGTCACCGTGTCGCGCTCGAAGGACATCCACCGAACCTTTTGTGTGTGTGAAAACAATCCTCGAATATTACTCAACTTTTTTTTTCCCGGGAAAGTTCTTGACGCTGCAATATTTCCATATATTTGAATTTAGCTCCAGCTCGTGTTTATTTGGATTTGGACGTTTTAGGTGCGCCCTAGTTTTTTTAAATACTGATTTTGTGTGTGTGACTGAGAGAGAACGTGTGTATGTGTCCATATGTGTGTTGTGGCGGAAGGGCAATGTGGAGACGGTGTGCGTTTGATAAAGACGTAGAGAGGTGTGAATGTGCAAATGATCATGCATGAGTGATACATAGACAGATGCCGATACGTTGTGTATACATGAGAGAACGGTCTTCTAGTTTACTTGTGTGTGTGAGAGAGAGACAGAGACAGAGAGAGAGAGGAGCATCCGTAACACAACAACCATCTCTCTTGATTCGTCCGTCCCTCGCACGGTCGCATGCAACACATGCATCAACGCTCACATTTTGACACCCTCACCCGGCCCCTGCCCACCTCAAGGCCCGCACAATCTCTTTGTGAATACCCATTTCTCTCCTTAGGTTTGTTTTCTCTCAATATCTCTCGCACACACACACATAGAGACACACGCAGCACAACACACACACACACACACACACACACACACACTCCCCTGAGCACACAATTCATCCCCATCCAAGGTTATACGGCGACCACTCTCGCTTGTGCTTCTTTGCACCCCAACAGCACAACACCTCAATCTTCAAAGAGGGCATCGAGCAGATCAAAGACGGTGACCACACCGCGCTAGAGAATGCGGGGTCATTTGGAAGCAGGGTGATGTGACGACGGCTGACTGACTCCTCCCCTCTCCCTCTCTCTCTCTCTTGCACAAAATTACCAATCCCTCTCCCCGCACAGAATTGTCAATCCCTCAATCCACGAGATCCTTCCCTCTCGGCCCATGTTTTTCCAGCTCTCTCATCAAACATGTTGTCTCTTCTCCTTCCACGATATCTGAGAATCCGGATGCACACGCATCTCACATATATTACATGTCTCCATCTTTCTCACAGACCTAACTTCTTCCTCTCTCTTTCTCTCTCTATCTCTCTCTCTGTCTCGTTAGGTTTGTCTCCTACTCTCTCGTCCACATACATACAATCTTTCCAGCCCTATCTGCTCCATCTTCAAAAGCTCTCTCTGCACATTTCATTCACACATTGGGATATGTCAAAATGTTGCTTCTATAATGGCTAATGTAGAGTTATGGTTGTTTTTGTTGCATCCTACAAAGTAATAACTATGAAATGCATTTAGATTCTCATTTGACTGGGATTATGTGAGTTTGAGCATGTTGTGAAGTACTATAGACCTTGTATACATCTTGGGATTCGACAATGATTGTAACTATTGAATTGTATAGACCATTACATTCAAGTCAATAGCCTAATATATTTATTTCACTATTTCAACAAATGATTAGTTCACTACAAACTAAGAAAACAAATGTGTACTCCCACCGCTTTTTATTTAAGTCCGCCAGATTAGCATTGGTCAAAGTCAAGTTTTGTAAACTCTCAGAAACTTATAACAAAAAATATTAACATATACAATAACAAATAAATACCATTAGATTCATTATTGAATGTACTTTCACATCATACATATTTGTTATGGTAAATGTTTATATTTTTCTATAAACTTGGTCAAACTTTAGGAAGTTTGACTTCGGTCAAACGTAATATGCAGAGTTTACTACTACTACTCGCTAGTTGCTTAGCCGAATCACTCAACACGCCACACGGGGAGTCCAGTGTCACAAAATTTTGAGGTCGGCGGGAAAATCTCCCGCGACCCAGATTCGAGCGGTGGGAAGTTACCATCATAGCATTCGAAACAGGCCTACGGATGACGCTTGGTAGGGGGCTGTTTTCGTAATCCAGGTTCACCCTACCCGGCCAACCCAACCCCGGCACCCAGAGTAGTACACCTGAATACTCCCCATTTTCTATCCCCACCACAAAATAGACTTCTCCACGGCACCGCAGCCTTCGTGCTCCTCCCCTTTACATCGACACACTCATGCACCGCAGCGCATCTGCCTCATCGATGACCTCGTACGCCGCACTGGAGCCGGTCCATCATCGTCGTCTTACACGGAGCCTCTTCCCCGGCATCGTCTTCCATGGTCTCGGATCTGCTTCCCGGAAGCCGATGCCAAGCGTAGAAGTACCACTATCGTGGACAATGAACTTACTCCCGTTGCCGACCATGACACACAGAGGCCGCAGCGACCATCGTTCTCCTCCTCGATTGGTAATGTGTTTATTGAATCACTTAGCAGTACATGTGCAGTTCTAATTTTGTTCATACCCACCCTTCAAATTTCCTGGGTGCTATTGTTCCCGTAAAAGTAATTGGTTATAGCCTCCATTGTCCAACAGAATATCAGCTTGTAATTGTGTGTCGCTCCTGTATCGCGCTGTGCTTGGGTAGGTTTTTCATCTGCAACCAGTAGTGTGGCAAATGATGAAAGGTTTTTAGAACTAGCAAGATGCCCATGCGTTGCACGCATCAAGATGCATTTGTATGAGTAGTTTATCTTGTGGGAGAAAAGGATGAACGAGGAAGGCCTTATTTGCAAATCTGGAGAGGGGTATGGGTATCTTTTTGCAAAATTCCCATTTGTTTCCTTCCTATGTGTCAGATATAAATCGGACGGCCTACATTGCAAGAAAAAAAAGTATAGAGAAAAAAAGTAGACAGTAAAGGAAGTAGAGATAAATATTAAATATAAAATAAATATAACAGTAGAGAAGAGAGTAGAGATAGCAGAGACGTCGGGAAAGGATCGCGCGCGCGCGGGAAAAACTGCCGGGCTTGCGCTAGTTTTGGCGCGCGGCGTCCGACGCACTTTATAAAATCCAACGCCCTCCCACCGCTCTGTGCCTTGCCACCGCTCTCTCCCCGCTCATTTTCGCCCCGCCGCCGCCGCCTCGCCGGGAAACTTCGGGATACCGCGGCGTCCACGCGCGCCCCTCCGGTGGCTTCTCCGCCGAGATCCGGTTCCGCGGGATGCGCCTCGGCCTCGGCAATTTCGACACCGCCAACGAGGCCGCCCAGCGTCTGACGTGGCAGGTGTGGCGCCTCGGTGGCCTCATAGAACATTGAACTTCCCCAACGTGCCGACGCTGAGCGGCGCAGGAGCTCGCGCCTCTGCCGCGGCTTAGCACCGACGAAGATCGTCGTGACAACCGGAGGCGGGAGCACCGTCTCGGCATCACCAAGATGGACGAGGAATCCATGGCGCTGTGGCGCCAACACTTCCCGCAGGACATCATCAACGAGCGCGAGTTCTACGAACAAAGGAGGACGGAGAGGGATAAGAGTAGGGCGGAGCGAGCCGCCTATCGCGAGGACAAGCGTAGGCGAAATGCGGACGCTCAATTCAACATGAGGCTAGGATCAGCGTCGCCCTGGGAATCCGACGATGAACGGTATTTTCACGCCTACAGTCAGACGTCGGAGGAGGACATCATCGAGGAGGAGTTGAACGACGAGGAGTAGTTGAATTATCTTTTTTTATCTATCTATGCTGAGAACTATCCTCTACTCTATCTACTTATCGATCTCAAAGATCAGAACGCTTTTTAAAGCGCCGTATGCGTTCTATGATTCTGTTGGAGATGCTCTAACATGGCGCATTTAGTGCCTTAATGTTGCCCACAAGATCTTGAGTATTACTAGTAGTATATTTTTCTTGCCATGTTGAGATTTTAAAACCACGAAAAGTGCGAACATGCAGAGGAGCAATGAAGACCAAACACGGGATATTCGGGACATCTTCAAGGAGCGTGGCAAGTTAAAGAGGAGCTGCACCAACACAGAACTGAGCTTTGGTAAGTAACACCCTTTCAATTACTTTCGTGTAGCCTCATGTTCTTCGATGTGTATATGTTGTAGTTTCTGTTTCTCTTAAGCGTGGTGTTCTTCGATGTATAATAAGAAGAGTCTTAATCGTCCTAATGCTTTCGTTTTAGCTTGATGTAGGAAGTGGGTGTTCTCACCTTGTAGTCTGTTTTTATTTTTATTTTCCTTTTGAACTCACTTCTCCAAGTTCTGTTTATCTGGCTTCTACTAAATGGATCTAGGTTGCTCTATGTATTGATCTAAAAAAGAAGCAACTTCATGTCAGGATGCAGTTCCTGCGAGGAAGGGAAGTATGGTCAACCTCGAGATCATGTTTCCAAAATGAGGCTGGATTACACACAAGGTTCCAGTTCCCTAATGATGCTGGATTAGACACAAGGTGCAAATTCCCAGATGATGCTGGATTACACACAAGCCAGGTGGAGTCGTTAGCTGTTCATGTCCTCGTGGCATTAGTAAAGGCTGAAAGAAAGCGTGCAGCAGCCCTTGAGAATGTGGCTGAGTTACTGAAGAAGCGAAAAGAGCAATCAGATGCTCCCTTCACCCAAGCAAAAGAAGAGATGGAAGAAGCCAGAAATAAGCTAGCAGAGGCAGAGTACGCTAGGCGTCTCCTGCTATCTAAAATTGTTGTCAATAGAAAATTTCCTTCATAATAGCTAGGTTCAAATGTTTATCCAGTCAGCATTCCTGTTGTGATGTCCGTGCATCTACTGATGTGGCAAAAATGTTTTTTTTTTCGGGTCATTCAATAACAGAAATTACTTTCCAAACAATAACTGATGAAGCATTGGACATGGTATAGTTCACGCGCAAGCCCGACATTCCAAGTTCAACTTCCACATCAAACTCATGTTCACAGATATCTGCACATTTCATACATAATGTCCACAACCATGATTCATTTCAAAGCCAAAAAAATGTGAGGAGAGTTATAAATAAAGAAAAACATCTACTAGTTCCTGCTACCAGTGCGAGCACAACAAGTCAAGACCATGCGTAAATTAATTATATTTTAGTCTTTTCTTATTCTAATATGCCTGCCGGCTCGCGGACGGACGTGTTGCCAGACACGCCGCTGGATTCAATGAAGGCGGTAGGGCAGTCTTAAGCTGGTTGCACGCGGCGAGGCGTGCTCAGCCGGAACTGCGGCAGTGCGGCCCCTCTTGGCCGGCCAAGGCCGTTCAATGCCCGCGCTATGAGAGGTCTATCCGTGTCGAGCAATCACTCCCTCCGATCCTTTTTGTTTGGGTATAACAAAATCTCGTTTCCATTCACATTTTACAAGTAAAATTGTGGACAAACTTTGACCCAAAGTACGATGGGGACTAGTAAACCAGAATGGAGGTAGTAGTTTTTTTAATCAAAGAAGGGTTTCCCCTTCCGATTTTCATTACTGAAAACCAGCATCTAAATCTAAGCCATAGTATTTGCCCTAGAACTACGAGGTTCAACATCTCGCAACATAAACCCATACTACCTCCATCGCAAAAAAAAAACCCATACAACCATATGCCAAGGAGGTACGTAGTACTATGAATTCCATTTTCGCTCCATACCAATCGTTCTAAAAACTACTTACTAGTACTTATAACGCGCCATTGAAAATCGGAACTCTTAACCCCGCTAAAAACGATATTTTAAACGTGGCTACTCAATCTGTGGCAACTGGCGAGCCACCGCGCTCCAAGTCGTTCACCTGTGGTCCCGACCATCAACTCTTACGGATCAAATTATCACGTGAGCTGACTATTCCTACAAAGGTGCTCCACCACGCACTGCACCCGCGAATGCAGCAATCGTGCACCTAGGGTTTTAGGGTTTATTTGTTAACGTCGCCTTTACGTAGCACTCATGTGTGCGAGACAGCGAGAGGCCGACTGCGTGCGTGCGCCTCTTCTCTTCGTATATGTACTCCACCGTTTGTCTGGTGTCCAATAAATGATAATAACTAATGGCAATGTGCCAATGCGTTGCCACACGATCAAAGTAGATTATTACATATTCACCGATTTGATAGAAAAAAGTCTAGTTTTGAAATACGTATATCACTAAAAAATATGTTATGTTTCACTCAAAATATATTCCTTTGGTGTTTTTGATGAGATAAGGGAGGAATGTTGTTGGTTTCAAGATTCGAGAAGTGTATATGTCTAATTTCTACTCTTACTACCAAGATGCCCGTGCGTTGCATGGAACATCAAGATCTTGTGGAAGAAATGGATGAACGAGGGAAGGCTTTATCTGCAAATGTGGTGAAGAGTGCGGGTAAATTGCCATATTTTCCTTCCTATCCGTCAGATATAAATCGGACGACCTACATTGCAGGATGGCAGGCCCACCATCATCACCAACTCTATTTTTTATCCCTACTCTTATAAAAAGCATTGTCGGTGATGATCGTGGTGCCTGCCATCCTAATATATAGGCCGTCCGATCTATATCTGACGGATAGGAAGGAAACTATGGCAATTTTGCAAAAGATACCCACACCCCTCTCCACATTTGCAAATAAGGCCTTCCTCGTTCATCCTTTTCCCCACAAGATAAACTACTCATACAAATGCATCTTGATGTTCCGTGCAGCATGGGCATCTTGCTAGTTGTTGCAAAAAGCCCATGTGTGTGAGAGAGAGGGAGAGTGGAGGAGGACGGAGTGCATGTGTGACAAAGACACAAGAGTGTGTGTGCGATAGGTATCAGCTTAAAATGAGGCGATAGTGCGTGTGTGCACGATCGAGAGGGCGTGTCTCAAGAAGGGAAGAAAAATCTACATAGATACAAGGAGCAGGAGAGAGACATGTATGCGATGGTGGAAGCACGAGTGTGGGTGTATAAACCTATCTAGAGGCTAGCTAGTCGATAAATGTTTGTGAGAGAAATGCAGTCGGGGAAAAGTAAAGCGAGAGTTTTGTGTGTGTGTGAGAGAGAGGCGGTGAGTCGGGAAGGGAGTGGAAGAAGGAGTTGTGTGTGTGTGTGTGTCTGTGAGAGAGAGAGAGGAGACGGTAGTCAGGGTTGTCTGATCGGTGTCAGTCTGGGATGGAGACGAAAAGGAGACCACAACAAATGTTGTGTCTACAGGAGAGAGAGAGAGAGTAATTTTAGTGGTATGAGTCATATGTAGAGACATATAGGGTGTGTGAGAGAATCCCATAGAGAGAAAGACAAAGTGAAAGGCAGTGGAGACTGTGTGTGTGGCGGTGAAAAAGAAAGCTTAGGTACCGAGTACCAGAGAACAGTAGAGACGTGAGAGATAATGAAAACCGTGTAATGTATAGTGATAGGGAGAGTGTGACACTTCTCAAGGGAGACGTCGAGAGACCATGTTTGCGAGGATAGGAGAAACATGAAGTGAGCGTGCGGGTGAGCTGGAGAAAAGGCAGTGATAGCTACCTGAAGGAGCATGCATGCGAGAGAGATGGACGTGAAAGGAGTGAACAAAAAAGGGATTCAAATATTTGAAATCGAGATGATGATACATGTAATCCATACTCGAACCAAAATTGATCTATCAAACATGCATACTCGTATGAATTCATGCACATCTATGTTATTTAATATGTAGATATTACTGATCCATACATTTTAGTAGAACATAATTTGGTTAAATTTTTTTGAATTCAACCTTAAGGTTTCGAGATCGTTGTATTTGTAAATCATATTATACATATAAAGGAGCAGAATTCTTTGTTGTGTATTTGAAAGTATATATAAAAAAAATGATGTATATAGAATGTAATTCCAATTGAAAATGGATCCCGCCCGAAAAATAGAATACAAACGGGATTCGAATTGAGTTGGCACGGTAAACGTGCACTCTGCAAAATTTGAACGAAGCGGGGAAAGTCACAGTAACCGCCCGAAACCAAAATCTGCGAGATGGAAATTACTACTGCCTATCCCTGCCACGCAAAGCCTATCTGCTGGATTTCTATAGGTTTTGATAGGGGTAGGTTTGTAATTTCACCCAAACGTGACGTAACTGCCTCTCACCCGGATTCATACACGGTGGGCGCCAAAACACAGTGTGACCTCGGCCGAAATTGACTCCCTCCCCGATTCATATTCATACACAGTGGGCGCCAAAACAAACTCTCGTCGACAAATATTCGGTTTATGCGAGATTACCGTCCTATCCCCAACCGACTAATGTTGCTGTGATGTAGTAGAAATTTGAAATGGGGGCTAAGTTTGTAAATTTCCTCGCATTTGAGACAAGCGGCCTGAATACATTCCCCTTGCTCTCTACCTCCCTTTTCCCCATTCGTACTCCGTGGGCGCCAACACAACCTCTCCACCCCACCCTCCTCTGTCCGCCGCCGTCCGCCACCCCATCCACCGCCGTCCTCCTCCACCATGCTAGAGCTGATACCCCGACGCCGCCGTCCATTACAAGAGATCGACCTCTCCCATCCACGCCTTCGGACCGGGATCCTTGCATTCCATCCTCTCACTTCATCCCCGGTGTCGTCCACCTTGTCGGCGCTGGCCTCCACGACTGCCTTCGTCCACTGCCACCGCCGCCGCCACCGCTCACCCTCCTAGATCTGCTTCCACGCCGCCGACAGCCATCGCTACCGCAAAGTCAAATTCTCAAAGAGATGCGACACGGGCGCCAGCAGAGGCGGTACTTTTCACAAGAAGAAAATAGATCGCCACCGCTTCACTCGATTTCTTGTCTTGGTTGAAGTTGCCTTTGTCCGGTTTGCACCTTGGATCCACCATGGCATGCTCAACACTATACTCCCAATGCTTATGGTTTTCCCCTTTTATATTCCACACTAGTTAAATCACAGTAGACTAAATTTCAAAATTGGGTCAGTCAATTTTTCAGAGCTCGCCGGAGTTCGCCGGTGCGATCGAAGGGGCTCAGGTGGTTGTGGGGCCTCGCCGAACATAGAAAACTCGATGCGGGTGGGGGTTGGGGCGGTGGTGCGGGGTGGGGTGGCGGAAGAACACAGGCGGTGGGGGCCGGTGGTCCGGCCGGCGGCCCGTGCGGTGTTCTGTATGGGAAGAATCAGAGACGAGGAAGAAGAAGGGTTAGGAGGCGAGGGATCTTCATCCAACCGCCTTTGAAATAGTCGAGAGACAGCTGGGAGTTGCATTCTTAATGCGCTCTGGTTCATCATGTGTGGGCACTGCGCAACCAACATTTTATTATCCAAAATCTGCTTGCTCTTCTTTACCATGTTCCTCTTCCATTCTTCTTTAATATGTACTATCTCCATTCCTAAATACAAGTCTTTGTAGATTCCACTGTCGGTGTCAAAACCGGCGGATCTCGGGTAGGGGGTCCCGAACTGTGCGTCTAGGCGGATGGTAACAGGAGACATGGGACACGATGTTTTTACCCAGGTTCGGGCCCTCTCTATGGAGGTAATACCCTACTCATGCTTGATTAATATTGATGATATGGGTAGTACAAGAGTAGATCTACCACGAGATCAGAGAGGCTAAACCCTAGAAGCTAGCCTATGGTATGATTGTTGTTCGGACTAAAACCCTTCGGTTTATATATTCATCGAATAGGTTTAGTGTTACACAGATTCGGTTTAAATGTTAGGAAATCTACATATACGTTTCGCCAAGCTTGCCTTCCACGCCAAGGAAAGTCCTATCCAGACACGGGACGAAGTCTTCAATCTTGTATCTTCATAGTCCAGGAGTCCGGCCAGAGATGATAGTTCGGCTATCCGGACACCCCCTAGTCCAGGACTCCCTGAGTAGCCCCTGAACCAGGCTTCAATGACGATGAGTCCGGCGCGCATATTGTCTTCGGCATTGCAAGGCGGGTTCCTCCTTCGTATACTTCATAGAAGGTTTTGAACACAAGGATAGTGTCCGGCTCTGCAAAACAAATTCCACATACCACCGTAGAGAGAATAATTTTTGCACAGACCTGCTGACGTATTCCGCGGCGTGACATCACACCACGGCCAAACCTTTATTCAAATCGTTTTTTACGGTTCCACCTTAGCGCGTTTAGCGAGGCAGTTTCCTTGGCACGTCTTATCAAAGCGGAGATCATGCCCCCTTATTCCGGGATTCCCATCAATACGGACGTGGGTAACCCATCCGCGCCATTGATTACGGCGCTTGGGAGATAAGCGAGTTTTGCCAGGCTGGCGGGGGACGCATAGCTCCGTCCGTCCATATAAGGGGATAAGGATCCACCTTTTCACCTACGCCTTATTCCTCCTTTGCTCATCTATTTCCGCGCACTCGAGCTCCAGCGCCCAAGTCCGCACACCCGACCTCAACCTTCTCCAACTATGTCCGGAGTGGGAGGCAGGTGGATGGCCTCCTCCGTCATGGAGGGGCACATCAAAAAGCTGCGGAAGGCCAGATACTTGTCCAGCGACATCGCGTACCGTCTACCCGACGAGGGGCAGCTCATTCCCACCCCCAGGGCCCATGAGAGGGTGGTGTTCCTCACCCACTTCCTCCGCGGACTAGGGTTTCCACATCACCCATTTGTCCGGGGGCTCATGTTCTACTACGGCCTGGATTTCCACGATCTGGCCCCGAACTTTATCCTCAACATCTCGGCGTTTATCGTCATGTGCGAGGCCTTCCTCTGCATCCAGCCACACTTCGGCTTATGGCTGAAGATCTTCAATGTCAAGCCGAAGGTAGTGGGCGGCCGCCAAGCGGAGTGCGGAGGCGCCATGTTTGGCAAGATGGCCAAAGTCCTATGGCTCGAGGGCTCCTTTGTGGAGACCATAAAGGGGTGGCAATCAGGGTGGTTCTACATCACCGAGCCGCACGACTCTCAACGGGCGACGACCCCCGAATTCCAATCTGGCTTCCCCACACGGCTCACATCATGGAAAGAGACAGGCCAGACGTGGGGGGAGTCAGATGAGCTGTCCGGACTCCAAACTTGCGTCCGAAACCTGGTGGACAAGAATCACAGGCTTGTCAACGTAATCCAGGTGATGCTCATCCGCCAGATTCTCCCATGCCAACAACGAGCCTTCAATTTGTGGGAGTTTGATCCGGCACAGCACCGGACCTTGAGCCGGCTCTTCGACAATACGTACGAAGATGCCTGGAAGGTGTTGTTCAAGGGCGCCGAAGCCCCCGCATCCACTACCGAAGATCGCGGATTCAGCTCACAGCGTCAAGCCAGCGAGGTAAGTTATTTTACCCTTTATGGGACTGTTTTTTTCATAGTTTGACTCTATGCGGGATCTAAAACTCCCTAACCTTTGACAGGACTAACTGAAGACGTCCGGACAGATTAACTGTCCGGCCCCTTTGCTAGAAGATCCAGCGGACGCCCGATTGACGGGGCTGCTGGCTCCGGCACCTCACGTGGTGACGGAGAAGAAGGCCAAGAAGGAGGCCACGGGAACTCGAAGGTGCTCCCGGCACCAAGCGCTGTCAGATTCTGAAACAGAATCCTCTCCTGAGAACGAGGAGGAGGAAAAAGAAGCCTCCCCCCAGTGGGGGGAGAGAAGAAAAGGAAGGCCGCCCCGACTGGGGAGGCTGGAGGGTCCAAGAAAGTAAGGACCCTTCCTCCGGACTTCTCCACCAACGCTGACAATGACGAGGAGGAGTGGCCACCAAGGGCCAATCCCCTGGCGAGATCATAAGTGTCCGGACTCCAGAATAACTCATGGATTTTCATTTGTCGCATAGTGTCTTCTAACGCCGAATATAACCATGTAGCCCGCCCATGAGGCAGAGCTTGCCGCCGTCGGCGGCTCTCGGATACGTCGGATGTGAATAGCAGTTCACTTCCGACCGCCTCCTCTCCTCGCGACGCAGATGACACCGCGGTGAAGTCCCAAAAGGGGCCCAACCAGGAGGAGGTAGTCCTGGAGGCGCCGCAAGGCGACCTCCCAGACTCCGGGCGTAAAGGAGGCAAAACCCCAGAGGGCTCTAAGTCCGGCCCTGTGCCGGACTCCGTACCGGAACCAGCAGTGGTTCCGAAGACCGGCAGGCGGCCCCTTCGTAAGAAGGGCAAGACTGCGACACCGGTGACCTCCGTCCAACCGGAGGCACCGGATAGCTTGTTGGAGGCGCTTAACAGCGCCTCCATCGACGAGGAGCACCGCACTATCATGAGTGCGGTGATCCAGAAAGTTCAGTCCGCCAAGAGCGGGATGACTGAAGCCTGTACCAGCCTTCTAACAGGCTTTGAGGTAAGTTTAAAATACGTAAAAATATTACCGCATAGACAGTAGCCCCTGATGCTTAGTTTGGTGTTCGGAAAGAAAAGCGGATGAGGATCTAAAAAATATCTGTGAGGAGTCTAACATAAATATGTCAATATGGGAATGCAGGCTGTCTTGACCTCTGCCGCACTGACTGCGGAGGTCAATGCATTGAAGCAGAACCTCGAGCGGTCCGAGAACGAGCTCGGCCTTGCCAAGAAGCAGCTCGAGGACAAGAAAGGTAAGTAATACCTTATTAAAGTAATACCTTATAGAAAGGATTTGGTTGCAAAAAAAAAGAGACAGGAATAACGTGGGTATTGTAGGGGCCACAAACGAGGTGGCGGCCCTAAAGGAAGCGGTGTCCAAGGCCGAAAGCAAAGTGGCCGCGGAGCGCACCAAGCGAGAGAAGCATGAGGCACGGGTGGCGGAGGTGCGGCAAGAGCTCCAGGCTCTCGTGGAAAAACACGAGAGTTTGGAGCGTGACTCGAAGACTCGAGAGTCCGAGCTCGCCCCGGCTCTTGAGAGTGCCAAAGCCGCAAGGCTGAAGCCCAAAAGGCCCTCCAGGAAATTGAATCATTAAAGAAGATAGCGGCGGGTAAGGCATTCTTTATGCAAAGCAAGCATGTGAAAGTGAATTATCTATTACTTACCCGAATCCGGAGCTCTCCAGGAGCGTTCGCAGATCTACCCCGCAGTGTGTCCGACGCTGCCGCTTTCTACCGAGCCGAGGAGGGAAGCTCGACGGAGAAGGTGTTCTGGTCTCAGTATGCTGAGGCCGAACATCCGGTGCCCCTGAGCGACCAGCTGAAGCAGTTGGTCGAGCTCCACAAGGTCGCCGAACAGGCCATGAGGGGCCTCATAGTTCGGCTGTGGCCAACTGAAGCCATGACTGGGAGCTACTTCAGTCTAGTTCAGCGGCTGGTGGAGGCCTGTCCATGGATTGAAGTCATCAAGCGCTCCGTCTGCATTGAAGGTGCCCGTAGGGCCCTTGCCCGTGCTAAGGTGCAATGGGGCAAGCTGGACGGTGAGAAGCTTGTGAAGGACAGACCACCACCGGGCAAGGAGCATCGCACGCCTGAAATGTATTATGAGGGCGTCCTGAAGGGTGCCCACCTCATAGCGGGTGAATGCTCCAAAGATGTAATTTTTGAATAGACTCGCATTTGTTATCCCGTACGCTGAAAACTTGTTCATAGGCGCTAAGCAACGCTTGTGAATTTAAAAATATTACCTTCTGTGCGGCCGTTTATCAAATTTGAGAGATGGCAAGTCGTTGGCTTCAGCCCCCATGCCACGAGTGCTAGGGTGTTCGGGATAAACTTGAGCGCTCTTGTTCCCATTCTTGGGTCCTTCGAGGGAGGCGCTCAACGCAACGAACAAGGCAACCGGACTTATAGTGCTTGAACACTCTCACTTAGCCACATAATTCTATAATTTTAAATTTCGGCGAAGCCCCTAGTATTCGAAAGACCGAGTTCGGGGAGCTATCCACTCCTTGGCCGGACAATGCCGACTCCTCGCTCTAAGCGGCATAAGTCTTTAGGGACCCGAAAAAACCTCTTGAACAGCGACCGGCTCTCGCCCTATCATGACGGTTAGTTTTAGCTTTCTCCACTGAGGTGCTCAACCCAGCTCAACCGGGGCACAATCGCAGTGGTTCTCCCAGCGCTACCTTAGCCGATATAACGGAACAAAAGGTACCAAAACATGGGAGACGGGCAAACCCAACTATTGACCCAAGACATGATTCGGAGTCGATGCATATAATGCTATAAGTTCGGGGTGCCGCACTTGTGAAATTGTTCGGACTTATCACACCATACTTTTGGGGTACTTAAGCCCCTGGTGTATTGGCCGTACCAAAGTGTCTGGTGCAACATGTCATGAAATGAACATATATATAGATAAAGAAAGGAGTGCAATAATAGGCAGAAGCTATGTATTGTTTATTCAAAAAGGTACTGCAATGGAAGCAAAACGATACAAATAGTGCGATAAGCAAGGGATGGGACTATTTATCATGTCCCCCTCCAGGGGTAAGCTGCGGGATGGTATGTAAAACAGGTATAATGCTCGTAGTAGAGACCACCTGGATACTCGACGTAACTACGCTTCCTGGCTGTTGCATCGTGAGTTCGGCAATTCTAGTGCCGTACAAGACTTCTGGAAAACGGAGTCCTGAAAGTAAGAAAAAAGAAGAAAGAAAAACAATGACACAACCGGGAGTCCCTGGTGCGGTTGAGCCGCGTGCAGGCGTGCTGCGTGGTCGTGCCCTCCCTTAGGCCCATGGTATCTCGGGCGTAGTTATGTACGCGTAGTACTAACCAGCAGTTTCGCGAGGACTGGGGTTGGGGCGGATTACTTCTGGCGATGCTCGATCGTGCTAAGCGGTCTTGTTGTAGGTTACTCGAGGCGGCAGACGGTGGCGGGACGTTTAATAGCCGGACTCGAGAATTGCTGTGAGAGGCTGCTTTGCACCTCCACCGCGAGGGCCGCCGTGTGCTCCTCCGTTCTGAGAGAGCGTTCGGTGTTTCCATTGACCGTGATTACTCCTCGAGGGCCTGGCATCTTGAGATTGAGGTATGCGTAGTGCGGCACCGCATTGAACTTTGCAAATGCGGTTCGTCCAAGCGATCGCGTGATAGCTGCTGAGCGAGACTATGTCGAAGATTAACTCTTCGCCGGAAGTTATCCGGGATCCAAGACCACTTTGAGTGTAATCGAGCCTGTACAATTGGCCTCTACACCTGGTATGGCGCCTTTAAAGGTCATCTTTGTGGGTTTAATCCTTGAGGGTCTATGCCCATTTTGCGACCTTGTATCACGATAAAGCAGGTTCAGGATGCTACAGCCGTCCATCAGGACTCTAGTGAGGTGAAATCCGTCGATGATTGGGTCAAGAACCAATGCGGCGAATCCGCCGTGACGGATGCTAGTGGGGTGGTCCCTTCGATCAAAGGTGATCGGGCAGGAGGACCATGGGTTGAACTTCGGGGCGACTGGCTCCATCGCATATACGTCCCTTAGCGCACGCATCCGCTCCCTTTTGGGTATGTGGGTTGCATATATCATGTTCACCGTCCGCACTTGTGTGGGAAAACCTTTGTGTCCACTATTGTTCGGCGGCCGGGGCTCTTCCTCGTCATCGCTATGCAGCCCCTTGTCATTGTTTTTGGCGCTTAGCTTGCCTGCTTGCTTGAACACCCAACAATCCATGTTAGTGTGGTTGGCTGGTTTTTCGGGGGTGCCATGTATCTGACACAAGCGATCGAGTATTCGGTCCAAGTTGGACGGGCCCTGGGTATTTCTTTTGAATGGCTTCTTCCACTTACCGGGTTTAGAGCCTCTGAATCTGGCATTCTTGTCGTATCTTCAGCATTATCACTTTGTTAACGCGGCGTTTATGCTTGTTGCGACGCGACCTGCCATTCTTGTCCTTGGTATCCGAACTACCAAGGTGTTTGGCCAAGTTGTTACTTGAGCTAGCTACTGTCCTCTCCAGCATAAGCGGGTCATGAGTGTGGTGAGGGCTGCCATGGATTTCGGCTTTTCTGTCCTAGGTGCGGGCTAGCCACTCGTCGCGGATGTTGTGTTTGAAGGCTGCTAAGCGCCTCTACATCCGGACGGTCGACGATCTGATTTTTCTTTGTTAGGAACCGCGTCCGTAATTGTGCGGCGATTCTTCCGGCTGCTGAATTATATGGCTAAGGTCATCGGCGTCTGGTGGTCGCACATATGTGCCCTGGAAGTTATCAAGGAATGCGGCTTCCAGGTCCTCCCAACAACCGATTGACTCTTCTGGCAAGCTGTTGAGCCAATGTCGAGATGGTCCTTTAAGCTTGAGTGGGAGGTATTTGATGGCATGTAGATCATCACCGCGGGCCATGTGGATATGGAGGAGATAGTCCTCGATCCAGACCGCAGGATCTGTGGTACCATCGTATGATTCGATGTTTATGGGTTTGAAGCCCTCGGGGATTTGATGATCCATTACTTCGAAGCATAGTGGGTGTGCGGCGCCTCTGTATTGGGCTATATCACGACGTAGCTCATATGAACTTTGTCTAATGTGTTCGGCCCGGCCGGGTTTGCTGTATTCGGCGTGACGGTAATCATCCCGAGTCGTTGGGCGCCCACGCGATCTGTAGATCGATCTTGTATGATTTGCCTTATCCTCCAATATATCTACTTAAGTCCGTGCGTTTTCCCGTGCCTTGGTACTTTTTAGGCGGTGTCGGGCGTGGCACGGCGGGCCGAGAGGCTTCTCTGTCATGACCGCAGGGTGGTGATCTGCCATGTCGTGCTGCTTGGTGACGTGGGTGCTTCCTCCTCTGATCGAGGCAACGGCCTGCGTTTTGGGTAGCTTTTGGAGGGGCGTTCGAGTTCATACTCTTCGGCTGCAAGGACTTCAGTCCATTTGTCAGCTAGCAGGTCTTGGTCAGCTCTAAGCTGTTGCTGCTTTTTCTTGAGGCTGCTTGCCATGGCCATGAGCCTGCGTTTAAAACTCTCTTGTTCGACGGGGTCCTCTGGCATGACGAATTCGTCGTCGTCGAGGCTTGCCTCGTCTTCGGAGGGGGCGCATAGTTATCGTCCTCTACCTCTCTTTCTGCCGCACTGTCATGCGGACTTGCTTCTCCCTCCTCCTGCGCTGAGTCCTGCTGGAGGGTTCATCTTCGGCACTGTCCGGGGTATTATTGTTTCCCCTGCCGGAATCGCCGTTTTTACTGTGGCGGGATTTAGAGCGGCGTTTGGGTTGTTTCTTGGAGGGGTCATCCTCCACCGTTCCATCGCCATTCCCATCTTTTGGGATGTCCACCATGTATATGTCGTATGACGAGGTGGCCTTCCAGTGCCCCGTGGGCACTGGCTCTTGATCGTCTCCGGCATCATCGTCCATACCGTCGATGTCTTCGGAGTCGAAGTCGAGCATGTCGGTTAAATCATCGAGAGTGGCTACAAAGTGGGTGGTGGGTGGGCGTTGAATTTCTTCGTCGTCCGAATCCCGACCTTCCTGACCATAGTTCGGCCAGGGCTCCCCTGACAAAGAGAGAGACTTTAATGAGTTCAGGATATCGGCAAAGGGCGAGTGCTGAAAGATGTCCGTGGTTGTGAACTCTATAACCGGCGCCCAGTCGGATTCGACTGGCAGGGGCGCGGGAGGTTCGGAATCCAGAAAGGAGTCCGGCACCTGGGAGTCATGAGCTTTGCAAAGGAAAGAGATGGTGTTCGGCTCAATCGCCGTAGAGATTTCAGCCCCCGAGGCAGTGTCCAACCAACCGTCCTCGATCGGCGAAACCGGCTCCGGATTAAAAGTCGGAGCGGGCATCTTGACCTCCGAGCCTTCGCGGCAAAGCTAGATCGTACCCATCGAGACAGCGGTAGCGCTTCGGTAATGGCTCGAATCCGTCGAAGATCAAGTCTCCGCGGACATCGGCCGTATAGTTCAAGCTTCCAAATCTGACCTGATGGCCAGGGGCGTAGCTTTTGATCTGCTCCAGATGGCCTAGCGAATTGGCCTGTAGTGCAAAGTCGCCGAATACGAAGATCTATCCGGGGAGAAAAGTCTCACCCTGGATTGCGTCATTGCTGATGATTGAAGGAGCCATCGGGCCTATAGGTGACGACACAGAGGAACTCTCAATGAAAGCACCAATGTCGGTGTCAAAACCGGCGGATCTCGGGTAGGGGGTCCCTAACTGTGCGTCTAGGCGGATGGTAACATGAGACAAGGGACACGATGTTTTTACCCAGGTTTGGGCCCTCTCGATGGAGGTAATACCCTACTCCTGCTTGATTAATATTGATGATATGGGTAGTACAAGAGTAGATCTACCACGAGATCGTAGAGGCTAAACCCTAGAAGCTAGCCTATGGTATGATTGTTGTTCGTCCCTCTGAGACTAAAACCCTTCAGTTTATATAGACACGAATAGGGTTAGGGTTACATAGAGTCGGTTACAATGGTAGGAAATCTACATATCTCAGACGCCAAGCTTGCCTTCCACGCCAAGGAAAGTCCTATCCGGACATGGGACGAAGTCTTCAATCTTGTATCTTCATAGTCCAGGAGTCCGGCCAATATGATAGTTCGGCTATCCGGACACCCCCTAGTCCAGGACTCCCTCATCCACCATGGACTACATATGGAGCAAAATGAGTGAATCTACACTCTAAAATGTATCTGGATACATCTTTATGTGATCCATAGTGGAAATATCTACCAAGACTTATATTTTGGAACGGAGGGAGTATGATAGTAGTACAAGATGTTCCTTGTAATCTTGAAGATGAGCAGGGACATTTGCGGTGTAGAGGTCTATCTGATCGATTGTTATGGACACTTTGAGCCTCTTTGATTCGTAGGATCTTGTAAACATAGGAATAGGATTTGTAGTGGCATGCCCACTTGAATCCTATAAGAATAGCAAGGAAATGCGGGGAGCTGTGTCGCCTTTGAGAGTTACACTGATATTAAATGTACCGCACCTTCACTTGAAGAGAGCTGGTATCTGAAGCCTTTCTAGCCGTACCGGCAATAGTAGCACATATATTCCAGCAAGTTCCACTTTGCTGATTTTACTCTGATGCTTAAGGTTTTCCCGTCATATCTACACTATGATCTGTGTAGCTGCTTTGTGTCGCACTAGCAGCAGTCCACTCTTGAATCTAAACACTGCAATGACTTACAAAATTGGCACCAAGGCATTGAATGCCATTCTGGATGCAATAAAACTCATACGCTCCCCATCTATTGATTCTTGTTCAGAATATGATCCTAATGACTATTCTAACCTCGAGGAGTCAAAGGCAGATGGCCTGTCCTGTTCACCCATCAAGGTGCCTGTTCTAATTTGGCAATGTTTTATTGATTGCGGGTATCTTGCATATGTTGTCTTGCATTTCTTCTACTTTGTTGCACCGCCATCTGCTTAGTTTACTCATCATATATGTCGAGATGCCATGCCCATCCATTATCAATACATATTTCATCATACCATGTTTTTCCACTCAAATGTTGTTATTGTGCATCAGACATCAAAAAGGAAGAGGGTGATTGCCGAACCTGAAGGAGCACCAGCGAAGTCCTTAAAAAACATGGTGGTGCCGGAGAAATCAGACAGCACCCCACTTATATTGGTTGTACAACTAGTGACACAAAACGTAGGACCGGCTCCAGCAGACTGTACCCATACTTCACTGGCCACACCACTAGCCCCACCACACAGGACCTGCACTCCAGCAAAAGGTATACCGATTTCATTTGCCATAGCACCACCTGTACCACGTAAAAATCCCACCCAAAGAAAAAGTACAACAAGTCCACCGGCCGAAGACCTATCCCAAGCTGAGAGATGGCCAATTCCTGCAGATTGGAACCCCATTCCATTTATTCCCAGTTTAAAAGACAATGCTTTCAATGTTGTTAGGGACTACATGCATATATTCCCATCATGGGAAGATTATAGTGAAGACAAACACCATTTTCACATCTTCTGTCCAACTTACGTGTAAGTGCTATTATTCATGGCTATTATTTTCCTGTTTTTACGCTGATTGAACACATCAATGATTTACATTACATTGTTGTAACTAGGCGAGGTCAATCTGGATAGTCATGACGAGCGAGCTTGCTTGTGCTTTTCAAGGAAGCATTGCAAAGATGTCGGTGTTACTGAGGAAATCACACTTTGATGGCAAGTCTATAAACGAATTTCGGTGAAGTCTCCTGTGCTAAATTTAGAAGACATTGAATGGAAAAACCTTGTTATGCATTGGTCTCGTTCCCAGGATGAGGTATTGTCTATGAAATCACATGACAATTTGAACTTCTACTTTTCCGCATGTGCCTTACGGATCTTTTCTGCAGGAAATCTGCTCGAAGAAGAATTCCGGTTTGAGAAGAATGACAGGATATCGCAAATATGCTGCCCGCTGCTTTGCTCTTGTTAGTACATGTTGTCTTGTATCACTGTACTTGCATACATACCTGGTTCATTATGTGACAGCAGTATGCATGATAGCTTGCTTATCAATTGTTCGCTCCAAATTATCTAATCTGTATGAATGGTTACATTAGTGTAGAATATATCCAATGCCAATGTTTTTTTAGCTCTGCACTGTTCTTGTAAGTACATGCTGTCCTTTATCAGTGTACTTATAATGACAGGTAGTTGTTCATGTACCATCACTCTGCAGCTTATTTTCCTTTGCCCTCCATTTTCCGGACTCGTCGTCATTGAAGCCTGGTTCAGGGGCTACTGAGGGAGTCCTGGACTAGGCGGTGTCCGGATAGCCGAACTATCATCTTTGGCCGGACTCCTGGACTATGAAGATACAAGATTGAAGACTTGGTCCTGTGTCCGGATAGGACTTTCCTTGGCGTGGAATGAAAGCTTGTCGATACGGATATGTAGATCTCCTACCATTGTAACCGACTCGGTGTAACCCTAACCCTATTCGGTGTCTATATAAACCGAAGGGTTTTAGTCCGTAGGACGAACAACAATCATACCATAGGCTAGCTTCTAGGGTTTAGCAGTTAGATCCGATCAAGCTCTGCTCCATAAATGATCTCTTGGATCGCATCGCCGCACTAGGAGTCGCCACAGACTACGACCAGATCGGGCCTAAAACCGATCTGAGAGAGATCAACTCTCCCCAGGCTACCCATCATGTTGCTGTGATTGAGGAGCAATACGGCGATTCTTCTTCTATCTTAAGGACTAGCTACGTCCGGATTCCCGATCCCTCCATGCCAGACTCCCGCAGAGGGACGGATGTCGATCAAGCCCTGAACTTAAAGTCAGGCGGCGGGTTGAATTCATTGGATAGCATTCAAAAATCCAAACTTCCAAGTTCGGAAATTTCTCGGCCCCTGAATCTTAAATTGGACGGGGTTCCGGGTCTAGTTCCACCCGCCCACCCAAACATCAGCGATCTATCCCGAATTCGGCAAGAGCCTGCTGAAACAGTACATCACTACTGGGCCAGATTCCTCCTAGTTATGGACAGGATAAAGGACTGCCGAGAGGACGACGCAATCTCATTCTTCTGCAATAATTGCATGGACAAGGGAATCCTAAACGCCATAAGTCGTCGCAAAATTACACGCCTGCTGACTTGGTGACCATAGTACAAAAGTACTGTGCGATGGAGAGTGCCTGGAAAACCAAAAGTAAATTTTGGGATAATCCGGCCCCGAATACATCCCTAGTCCGAAATAAAAGGGTGCACCATCACCAAGCACCCGGGTTATACACCAAAAAAACAAAAACCCCCTAAAGGGTACGGAACCGTACTGGAGGGTTGGCTAAACGGACCCTGGAAAATTCATAGCACAGAGGGCGCCACTCCAACTCATAGCCTTCGAGCATGTTGGATACTACGGCAGGTGGCCAAAAGTGGCGAAGAGCTTCTAGCCTCAGAATCCCAGCCCGCAACACCAAGACGGTATTAACAGTCTTGAGACTTTCGCATCAAATAACATGCGAAACGAACACTCCATAACCTTGCGAAGTCTACCAAGTAGCAACAATAAATCCATGGAGTGACACGGCTATTACCTTTAATGCCAAAGTGATTTAACCTAAATTCCGAACAGCCAGAGCACTAGCCGCATTGGTCCTCAGTCCAATAGTGGACGGCTTTCGCCTTACTAAGGTACTCATGGATGGCGGCAGCGAACTAAACCTCATCCACGAGGAAACACTCCGAAAATGGAAATAGACTGGAACCGCATTGAGCGAAGCAGCACAACCTTTAGAGGAATAATCCCTAGCCGAAGCATGCTGCATAGGAAAAATCACACTAGACGTAGTGTTCGCTCACGGACAATTACAGTCCGAGGAGGTCACATTTCAAGTGGCCCGTTCAGCAGCGGATATCACGCTTTATTAGGGCGAGAGGCATTCACAATTTTTCAAGCTATACCCCATTATGGGTACATGAAGCTTAAAATGCCGGACCTAACGGAATCATCACTCTCGCTAGTGATCCGAACATAGCACTCCGCTACCGAAAACAAGACAGCCACACTAGCCCTCGAGGCACTATCCAAAGCCCTAGCGGCCGAGGAACTCAACTGCGACAGCTCCATGGTGAAGCAGGACGATGTTATACTTGATAAAAGATTCAAGTCCACCTCTTTTAAACCAGCGGATGAAATAGTCAAATTCCAAGTCCACCCAATGGACCTTGCAAAGACGGCCTCCCTTGGGGCACAATTAAACCCTGATGTAGACGCCGCACTACGAGAATTTCTACGAGAAAACTGGGACATTTTTTCCTGGCACCCTTCAGACATGCCAGGAATCCCACGTCGGCTGGCCGAGCACAGCCTAAATATCCTAAAAGGATTCAAGCCAGTCAAACAGGCTCTTCGGCGCTTTTCTGAACCCAAGAGACAAGCCATGGGAGAGGAGCTAGCCAAACTTCGAAGCCGGATTCATCGAGATATAAAACATCCGGACTGGCTAGCAAATCTGGTGATGGTGCCAAGAAGGACAAATCCTCGACGCCTATGTGTTGATTTCAAAGACCTTAATAAGGCTTGCCCAAAGGATCCCTTCCTCCCTGCATTGATCAAATTATCGACGCTTCTGACAGGACACGACTCATTGTGCTTCCTCGACGCGTACTCCGGCTACCACCAAATCAAGATGGCGGAGCCAGACCAAGCTGCAATAGCATTCATCACTCCATACGGCCCATTCTGCTTCAACACAATGCCCTTCGGCAAAAAAACTCCGGCGCAACATATCAGCGCATGATTCAGACATGTCTGGCAAACCAGATCGGCAAAACAGTAGAAGCATATGTAGATGACGTGGTCGTCAAATCCAAGCATGTCGAAACTCTAGTAGATGACTTGAGGCTCACATTCGACAATCTCGAAAAATATGACATTAAGCTCAATCCGGAAATGCGTCTTCGGCGTTCCAGCCGGAAAGTTCTTGGGCTTCATTGTGTCCGGTAGAGGAATTGAAGCAAACCCAGCCAAGATCCGAGCTCTGTCACAATTGGATATTCCAAATGACCTCAAACAAATACAAAAATTGACTAGATGCATAGCGGATCTAAGCCGCTTTATTTCCCGTTTGGGAGAAAAGGCGTTACCCCTTTACCGCCTCCTCCGGCGAACCGAACACTTCGAGTGGACGAATGCCGCCACGGCCAGACTCGAAGAAATAAAAGCCATATTGGCAACAAATCCGGTCCTGGCCGCGCCCAACGTGGGCGAACCAATGCTATTATATATCGCCGCAACACATCAAGATGTCAGCGCGGTGCTCGTCGTCGAACGAGAAACGGACGGACAACTGTTCCCTCTTCAAAAACCGGTTTACTATGTGTCCACTGTCCTACCTCCATGCAAGTCCCGGTACCCACATTATCAAAAGATAGCATACGCGGTGTTCATGGCATCCCGGAAGCTGCAACACTACTTTCAAGAGTGTTCGATAACGGTAGCTTCCGAAGTACCTCTTAACGACATTATCAGCAACCGCGACGCGACGGGCCGGATTGCTAAATGGGCCATAGAGCTCCTTCCATTCGATATAACCTATAAGCCATGACGACCTATTATCGCAGGTTTTGGCCGACTTCGTGGCCGAATGGACCGAAGCCGAACTCCCTAAAGAGTACGGCGCATACTCCAATTGGATCATGCACTTTGACGGCTCCAAAATGTTGGCGGCACGGGGCTGGCGTCGTCCGACGTCCCCAACCGGGGACACAGTCCAATCGTCCTTCGAGATAATGTATACGGACTCCAACAACGCAGCGAATCTGAGGCCCATACGCACGGCCTCCGGATGGCGATCTCCATGGGCATTAAACGCCTAGAGGTGCACGGGATTCGAACCTCGCGATATCTCAAATAAGCGGAGACTTTGATGCCAAAGATCCGAAAATGGCAGCGTACCGCAATGCGGTCCTAAAAATGTCAGCCACGGTTTGAAGGGCTCGAATTTCATCATATAGCCCGGATAACAACCAGGCAGCGAAGCGTATTAGCGCGCATCGGCGCAAAAGCGCGATGCCGTCCCGTAACATCTTCTGAACGGCTGTTCAAGCCGTCTGCATTATGGAAAGAAGTCCGGAAATAACAATCCGGACCCAACCGCACCGCTCGACACCGAACACTCTGACACAATCGGAGGCTCTGCCAACGAAATAACACCCTCCCACGAAATAATGGCGGTCATCGCCCCGTGAATGGAACCATTCCTAGCCTACCTAACTAGGCAGGAACTCCCGAAGACCAAAATGAGGCTCGCTGCATAGTACGGCGATCCAAAGCCTATAAAGTCCATGAGGGAGAGCTCTATAAGAAGAGCACAACAGGAGTCCTTCAAAGGTGTATCTCCGAAGAGGAAGGGCGAAACCTCCTGGCTGAAATTCATGCCGGACTGGGTGGGCACCACGCCGCAGCCCGGGCTCTTGTAGGCAAGGCCTTCCGTACAGGATTTTATTGGCCGACGGCCTAGGCAGATGCGCAGGATTTAGTCCAATGATGTGTTGGTTTCCAGCTTTTTGCTAACCAAAGCCACATGCCACCCACCGCCCTCAAAACTATACCCATCACCTGGCCGTTCGCGGTCTGGGGGCTTGACATGGTTGGACCCCTTAAGGGAGGAACCCACATGCAAAAATACCTATTGGTCATGGTGGATAAATTCACCAAATGGATAGAGGCCAAGCCTGTTAAAACGGCGAATCCGGGCGGTGATAGACTTCATATCAGGGGTAGTACACCGTTCCGGCGTCCCCCACAGTATCATCACTGATAATGGCACCAACTTCACGGCCGATGAGGTCAAATTATGGTGCAAAAACATGGGCATCAAGCTTGATTACGCCTCATTCTAGCACCCTCAAACCAACGGTCAAGTCGAACGAGAAAACGGTCTAATCATGAGCGGCATTAAACCTAGACTAGTACGGTCCCTCAAGGAATCTAACACGCACTGGGTTGAGGAGCTCGACTCCGTACTCTGGGGGCTGCGGACCACGCCGAATTGTACTACCGGATTCACACCATTTTTTATGGTGTACGGCGCAGAGGCAGGCCTGCCCTGCGACATAATTCATGACTCACCTCGCGTGCGCATGTATGAAGAAAGAGAAGCCGAGCTCGATCGGCAGGACAGTTTGGATGCATTGGAGGAGGAGCGATGTGGCAAAAGCTCGTTCCACATTATATCAACAGCGAGGCTCGAAGATATCAAAGCAGGGAAATGCGTGCAAAGCTTATAACGTTGGCGAACTAGTTCTACGCGCGGACAAGAAAAAGGACAAACTCAAGCCCAAATGGGAAGGTCCTTCATCATCGACCAGGTCGACGGCGGAGCATACCGTCTGCGAAACGCATCGGATAACCGACTCGGCCGAACACATGGAACGCAGCCCGTCTCTGAAGATTCTACGCCTAAGCGCGGACTCCAAGTTCGTCTCCTTCCTCCGTCCACATTTTCTATTTTGCTGTCTTTTATTTCTCTCCTTCCTCCTCCTTCTTCTTGAAGCCTTTAGAGGCCCGTTTGCGCTTTGTTCGCACATATTTGACGCGCTATCCGCTACCATTATACTTCGGGGCTTCTTTAATGAAGCTTATTTATACGGGCTTCATGCCCAACACATGTGTCAAACTTCCACATGTACCTTTTATTCACCATTATATGCATCGATATGACTTAAGTTCTGGCCAAGCTGGGTTGCCTGGCTCCTATGCTTACCCCTACGTTCCCGATTGTTCGGCTAGGTGGTAAAGGGAGCACCTCTGCGATTGTTCTTGTCGGGTCACGGATGTGTACCTCAGACCGGGTGAAGCCGAAAGCTAGCGTTCTTAAGGGAATATTCGGTCGGTGAACTGAAAGATGATTTTTAACTATTTATCCATCTGCCCCCAGATGATTTTTTGCTTTCTTAGCAGTTTTGACATGCACTTTAGGGCATGCATCCCAGCGAAAGGAACCCTTAACGGAACTATTCTCCCTGGAAGATGTTCTTTCCTATCCATGTAATATAACATAACTAGTTGGGCACTTGTCTGATACAACAATAATGACCCCTACGCCTTGTCTCCATGCATGCCCCTGTTCTTATATAACCGCGAGGGTATTCGGACACACTCCGGACTATTGGGTCCCGAGGTCGAAACGAAAAGGTCCGCTATGACAAACGATCTACAATCCGGCTAGAAGACATTTTTCATGTCATATTTAATTACATAGTCAACTCGACTCATTGTATTCCTCCTCAATGCCATCTAATAGGCTATCTAATTTACAATCTTCTTTGGGAATACTTGGCGGCCAATTCTACTTGGCCGTACACTAAGCTTACAGGATCTCCTTCCCATCAGGTCTCACAGGTCCGACCTCGGCCATGTGGTTTGGGTCGACCTTAACCGTGTGCAGCGTCTTTACCATGGCCTGGCCTCCTGGCGCCTTGACGGCAGGCCGATATCTTCCACAGTCGGAAGCGCCGCCGTGCTCCTTGAAGCCGCTCTGCCAGCTCCCTAATACCTTCGGGCAGGGAGATAGATGGCCACAAGGCCTGGCCGACACCTTTCATCACCTGCCGAACTCGTTCGTGCAGCTGACGCAGTTCGGGAAGAAAATCTCCCGAAGAACTAGGCATCTCCTCCTCAGGACGACCTGTGAGCAAACCTACATACATGTTTATGTTAGTCTCCTTTCTCGCTGAACTCTTTCAAAGTTCGCTCAAGCACTTACTGAAAATGCCGTGACGAAGCCGTTGATTCTCCTTTACGGAGTCAAACAACTGGGCACGAACATCCTTTAGTTCCTCACCCAGTTGGGTGTTGGCATCTTGGAGTTTATTTTTCTCCTGCCGCACCCTCGTAAGCACGCCCTCGCCGGCCTTCAACTGGCGCAAGAGCTATTGCTTGTCTGGATCTAGTCCGGCGCCATCTGCAATATTATTGTCAGATTTACACACACGCCGCACTTCACAAACTATTTATCTTTTGAAGCATATATTACGGAGAGGGGTCTCTGTGGCTCCCCAGAGCGGCTAGTGCAGCCTCAAGTTGGGCCTTGCATTCTTGAGCTCTGAGACAGTCGGGTATTCTTTTTGTAAGATCTGCATAAAAATGATCCTTAAATCAGTTATTCTAACTATTTTAAGTCTCGAGACTCTTGGCATATATAACTGTCAAATTTCCTCACCTGTATGTCCTTTATATACTACTCCGTGGCTCTGGCTATACCATCTTGAGCGGCACGGAGGTGCGCATCTCCCGAATTGAAGGCATCCAAGGCCTCTTGGGAGAAACATGCGTCACGAAGAACTGTCCGGCGGCGCCGGTGATTCATGGCGCTCTCCACCTCTGAGTTGGTGGCGGACAATCTGTCGGCATCCTCTATCGGAGGAGCATCCGGCCTTGCGCCTCGTGCTCGCCTCGCTTACGACCCGGCTTTGGAGCACGGCTGGCGAGAGGTTCAATGGCAACCTCTCCGGACTCGGTCCGGCGGCGCTTTTTTCTGAAAAGAGCACCAGCGTTAATACGCCTTCGAGGAATCAATCACGGGATATCTTGACACGCTTATACCGTTGCGGCGGAGTTTCGATCCGGACCGCACTTCTTTTTTAACTGCGGGCCGCCGCCCTTTGTTGGCTAGCCGCGGGCTCGGCCTCCTGCCTCGAAGGCACCCCCTGCGAAACACCATCAAATACGTGGTGATTAGAAATAAGCACGGATGGGTCATTATCAGAGTATTGGGACCTCGGTCTCAGTTACCTGTGAGGCTGGAAGTATTCCGAGGTAATCGGCCGTAATGGCAACCAAAGCATTGTCGATGCTAAGTTGGTGGAACACCCCGTCGATCAACTCCACCTTTATATCCGGATCCTCTTCGGAGGCCGGATCGAGGGACCGTTTCGGATCCTCGGGTTGTGGGGGCGGGCTGTGTATCTTCTCCATGGCCTGGCGCAGTTCCTGCGTAGAAACCATGAAATGAGATATTTAACCACGGGAACATGGATCGGACAGGCCACTAAGGTATTTGCTTACCCAACTACGAGAATTATTCGAAGAAAACTCGTTCCGTGGATTGACGCGGAGAAAATCCTCCTCTTCCCCTTTGTACATGGCAGACAAGGTCTTCACCAGTTCGTTGACCGATCCCGGCCCTTTGCGGCCATGGCGGGTGGCATCGTTCTCCCTGTTGAAGTCCCACATGGGGTGGCCCCTATATTAGAGCGGCTGCACTCCCCTCATAATGCAAATTTCCATGACTCCAGTCATGGTCAATCCGGCATGAGCCAGTAATCTTATTCGGCTCATCAAGTAAAGGACGTCCCGGTCATTTTCCCTCACAGGGGGGCTCATGGGCGCCAACTTAGGCGCTTCTTGAGGAGCGTTGCTAAACTCCGGAAGGCCGATCCGAACAGGATCCGGCAGCGGACGTCCTCCATGTAAAACCATTCCGAAGGCCGGTCTTGGACGCCTTCTTCGGGTTTCGGATAGATATCCGGTCCCGGCGATGCGCCATAGTTTGGCTCCGCCCACTTGATATATTGACCCCTCATGAGAACGGGGTACAAGGCAGAATAATCTCTTCCACAACGCAAAATGAGCCTCGACGCCCAAGAACAGTTCGCAAAGGGCCACGAAGCCCGCGATGTGCAAAATGGAGGCAGGCGTAAGGTGGTGCAACTGGAGGCCATAGAACTCCAAGAGCCCCCGGAGAAACGGATGAATTGGAAATCCGAGTCCTCTTACTAGATAAGAGATAAAGCACACCCGCTCTCCTTTAGAGGGATCGGGGACACTCTCCGCTTGCTTTCCGCCCTTGTAGGTTTCAAGTCCGGCTCGAATCGGAACCATGAAGGCTAGGGGAAGAAATCCCTTGGTTTGGAGTATAACTAGCTCGCTATGCGGGACTGAGCATCTCTACCAATTTCAGTGGCTGAGGGCCGGGAGCGAGACGAGGAGCCGCGTCGGTCCATGATGGAATGGGTTTTTTGTCGGAGGCGCTCCTCTGAAAGCTTGCGGAGGGAGGATGGTGTGACTCAGATCTAGATCCTCGCCCCTTTTATGGGCGGCTCATTTGCGCAGCTAGGGGGGTAAGTGTAAAAATACCCTGGCTTTTCGCATTCATTCAAACACGTGGAAGATGGCCATTATTGGCCATAGAAGCCAAGGAGCACAACATTTATCAGAAGCCGGACACTATTCAACAAGTATATGGAATTTGGAGAAGAACCCGCCTCACAATGCCGAAGAAAATCTACGCGCCTGACTCATCGTCATTGAAGCCTGGTTCGGGGGCTACCGAGGGAGTCCCGTACTAGGGGGTGTCCGGATAGCCGAACTATCACCGTTGGCCAGACTCCTGGACTATGAAGATACAAGATTGAAGACTTCGTCCCGTGTCCGAATAGGACTTTCCTTGGCGTGGAAGGCAAGCTTGGCGATACGGATATGTAGATCTCCTACCATTGTAACTGACTCTGTATAACCCTAACCCTATCCGGTGTCTATATAAACCGGAGGGTTTTAGTCCGTAGGACGAATAACAATCATACCATAGGCTAGCTTCTAGGGTTTAGCCTCTCTGATCTCGTGGTAGATATACTCTTGTACTACCCATATCATCAATATTAATCAAGCAGAGTAGGGTATTACCTCCATCGAGAGGGCCCGAACCTGGGTAAAAACATCGTGTCCCTTGTCTCCTGTTACCATCCGCCTAGACGCACAGTTCGGGACCCCCTACCCGAGATCCGCCGGTTTTGACACCGACAAAGACCTAGGGCATTTGAGGAAGCCCATCGTAGGAATATACAAGCCAAGTTCTATAATAAAAAATTCCCACTAGTATGAAAAAGACAACTTATGAGACTCACTATATGAAAAGCATGGTGCTACTTTGAAGCACAATATATGAGACTCACTACATGAAGAACAAGGTGCTACTTTGAAGCACAAGTGTGGAAAAAGAGGATAGTAACATTGCCCTTTTTATTTATTTTCTTTTTTGGGCCTTTTTTTCCTTTTTGGCCTTTCTCTTTTTTTTTGGGAAATGCTCTAATAATGATGATCATCACACTTCTATTGATTACAACATAAGGATTACAACTCGAAACTAGAACAAGATATGACTCTATATGAATGCCTCCGGCAGTGTACCGGGATGGTGCAATGAATCAAGAGTGACATGTATGAAAAATAATGCATGGTGGCTTTTCCACAAATACGATGTCAACTACATGTTCATGCAATGGCAATATGAAAAAAGTAAAGTATGACATTATGATGATGATCGGAACGGTGGAAAGTTGCATGGCAATATATCTCGGAATGGCTATGGAAATGCCATAATAGGTAGGTATGGTGGCTGTTTTGAGGAAGATATAAGGAGGTTTGTGTGTGATAGAGCGTATCATATCAGGGGGTTTGCATGCACCGGTAAGTTTGCACCAACTCTCAAGGTGAGAAAGGGCAATGCACTGCAAGAAGAGGCTAGCGAAGGTGGAAAGGTAAAAGTGCGTATAATCCATGGACTCAACATTAGTCAAAAGAACTCATATACTTATTGCAAAAATTTAGAAATCAAAAACCAAGTACTACGTGCATGCTCCTAGGGGGATAGATTGGTAGGAAAAGACCATCGCTCGTCCCCGACCGCCACTCATAAGGATGCACAAGCCAGGTACACTTCATGTTTCAAATTTGTTACACAACTTTAACCATACGTGCATGTTACGGGACTTGCTAACTTCAACACAAGCATTTTTAAATTCATAATCACCCAACTAGCATGACGTTAATATCACTACCTCCATATCTCAAGACAATTATCGAGTATCAAACTTCTCTTAGTATTCAACACACTCATAAAAAGTTTCACATATCTTGAATGCCAAGTATATTAGGATTTTAAGAAAATTACCATGCTATTTAAGACTCTCAAAATAATATAAGTGAAGCATGAGAGTTCATCTATTTCTTCAACATAAAACTACCACCATGCTCTAAAAGATATAAGTGAAGTACTAGAGCAAACGACAAACTACTCCGAAAGATATAAGTGAAGATCAATGAGTAGTCGAATAATTATACAACTATGTGAAGACTCTCCCATTTAATAATTTCAGATCTTGATATTTTATTCAAACAGCAAGCAAAGCTAAATAAAACTACATTGCAAGGATAGCATAACTCATGTGAAGAAGCAAAAACTTAGGCTCAACCGATACTAACCGATAGTTGTTGGAGAAGAAAGGTGGGATGCCTACTAGGGCATCCCCAAGCTTAGATGCTTGAGACTTCTTGAAATATTATCTTGGGGTGCCTTGGGCATCCCCAAGCTTGAACTTTTGTGTCTTATTAATTCCTCTCATATCATGGTTTCTCTTTTTATCAAAAGCTTCATTCACAACAAACTCAACAAGAACTCGTGAGATAGGTTAGTATAAACCAATGCAAAACCTTATCATTTTCTACTGTAACAAATCACTAAAATTATTATTCAACATTTCATACCAAATGCCTCTGCATATTTAATACTCCTATCCTTAAATAGAATCATTAAACAAGCAAACATATGCAAACAATGCAAACATAGCAGCAATCTGCCAAAACAGTACAGTCTGTAAAGAATGCAAGAGTATCAATACGTCCCTAACTCCAAAAATTATGAACTAAAATTAACACTGTAGTAAATTTATCAGACCTCAATATGCAAAAAGATTCAACATTATACCACTCTCTGACTTTTCTAAGGAATTTTTGCAACAGCGGTAAACTTTGTGTTTTCAAACAGCAACATGCATACTTGCAAAATAAGCATGGCAAAGGCTATCCTTGACATTTTTATTGAAACTAGAGATGAAAAACACTAATATAAATAACAGCAAGCAAATACTAACAAAAGAAAATGACGCTCCAAGCAAAACACATATCATGTGGTGAATAAAAATATAGCTCCAAGTAAAGTTACCGATGAACGAAGACGAAAGAGGGATGCCTTCGGGCATCCCCAAGCTTAGACGCTTGGTTATCCTTGAATATTACCTTGGGGTGCCTTGTCCATCCCCAAGCTTAGGCTCTTTCCACTCCTTATTCCATAGTCCATCGAATCTTTACCCAAAACTTGAAAACTTCACAACACAAAACTTAACAGAAAACTCGTGAGCGCCGTTAGCGAAACAAAACAAAACACCACTTCAAGGTACTGTAATGAACTCATTATTTATTTATATTGGTGTTAAACCTAATGTATTACGACTTCTCTATGGTTTATAAACTATTTTACTAGCCATAGATTCATCAAAATAAGCAAACAACACAATGAAAACAGAATCTGTCAAAAACAGAACAGTCTGTAGTAATATGTAACTAACGCAAACTTCTGCAACTCCAAAAATTCTAAGATAAATTGGTGGACCTGAGGAATTTGTCTAGTAATCATCTGCAAAAAGAATCAACTAAATATCACTCTCCAGTAAAAAGTTCTAGCTAATCTTGTGAGCGCTAAAGTTTCTGTTTTTTACAGCATGATCATAAAGACTTCACCCAAGTCTTCCCAAAGGTTTTACTTGGCACAAACACTAATTAAAACATAAAACCACATCTAAACAGAAGCTATATGGATTATTTATTCCTAAAAATAACCAAAAATCAAGAAACTAAAATAAAATTGGGTTGCCTCCCAACAAGCGATATCGTTTAACGCCCCTAGCTAGGCATGATGATTTAAATGATGCTCACATAAAAGATAAGAATTGAAACATAAAGAGAGCATCATGAAGAATATGACTAGAACATTTAAGTCTAACCCACTTACTATGCATAGGGATTTTGTGAGCAAAAAAATTATGGGAACAATAATCAACTAGCATAGGAAGGCAAAGCAAGCATAACTTCAAAACTTTAAGCACATAGAGAGGAAACTTGATATTATTGCAATTCCTCCAAGCATATATTCCTCCCTCATAATAATTTTCAGTAGCATCATGAATGAATTCAACAATATAACCAGCACCTAAAGCATTATTTTTATGATCTACTTGCATAGAAATTTTACTACTCTCCACATAAGCAAATTTATTCTCATCAACAATAGTGGGAGCAAACTCAACAAAATAACTATCATGTGATTGAAAATTAAGATCAAGATGACAAGTTTCATGGTTATCATTATTCTTTAAATCATAGATGTCATCACAATAATCATCATAGATAGGAGGCATGCTTTCATCATAGTAAATTTTCTCATCAAAGCTTGGGGGACAAAAAATATCATCTTTGTGAAACATAGCTTCCCCAAGCTTGTGGCTTTGCATATCATTAGCATCATGGATATTCAAGGAGTTCATACTAAAAACATTGCAATCATGCTCATCATTCAAAGATTTAGTGCCAAACAATTTAATGCATTCTTCTTCTAACACTTTGGCACAATTTTCTTTTCCATCATACTCACGAAAGATATTAAAAAGATGAAGCGTATGTGACAAACTCAATTCCATTTTTTGTAGTTTTCTTTTATAAACTAAACTAGTGCTAAAACAAGAAATAAAAAGATTCGATTGCAAGATCTAAAGATATACCTTCAAGCACTAACCTCCCCGGCAACGGCGCCAAAAAGATCTTGATGTCTACTACGCAACCTTCTTCTTGTAGACGTTGTTGGGCCTGCAAGTGCACAGGTTTGTAGGACAGTAGCAAATTTCCCTCAAGTGGATGACCTAAGGTTTATCAATCCGTGGGAGGCGTAGGTTGAAGATGGTTTCTCTCAAACAACCCTGCAACCAAATAGCAAAGAGTCTCTTGTATCCCCAACACACCCAATACAATGGTAAATTGTATAGGTGCACTAGTTCGGCGAAGAGATGGTGATACAAGTGCAAGATGGATGGTAGATATAGGTTTTTGTAATCTGAAAATATAAAAACAGCAAGGTAACAATAGGTAAAAGTGAGCGTAAATGGTATTGCAATGATAGGAAACAAGGCCTAGGGTTCATACTTTCACTAGTGCAAGTTCTCTCAACAATAATAAAATAATTGGATCATATAACTATCCCTCAACATGCAACAAAGAGTCACTCCAAAGCCACTAATAGCGGAGAACAAACTTAGAGATTATGGTAGGGTACGAAACCACCTCAAAGTTATTCTTTCCAATCAATCCGTTGGGCTATTCCTATAAGTGTCACAAACAGCCCTAGAGTTCGTACTAGAATAACACCTTAAGATACAAATCAACCAAAACCCTAATGTCACCTAGATACTCCAATGTCACCTCAAGTATCCGTGGGCATGATTATACGATATGCATCACACAATCTCAAATTCATCCAACCAACACATAATACTTCAAAGAGTGCCCCAAAGTTTCTACCGGAGAATCACGACGAAAACGTGTGCCAACCCCTATGCATAGGTTCATGGGCGGAACCCGCAAGTTGATCACCAAAACATACATCAAGTGGCACGTGATATCCCATTGTCACCACAGATACGCACGGCAAGACATACATCAAGTGTTCTCAAATCTTTAAAGACTCAATCCGATAAGATTATTTCAAGGGGAAAACTCAATTCATTACAAGAGAGTAGAGGGGGAGAAGAAACATAAGATCGAGCTATAATAGCAAAGCTCGCGATACATCAAGATCGTGGAAAATAAAGAACACGAGAGAGAGAGAGATCAAACACATAGCTACTGGTACATAGCCTCAGCCCCGAGGGTGAACTACTCCCTCCTCATCATGGAGAGCGCCGGGATGATGAAGATGGCCACAGGTGAGGGTTCCCCCCTCCGGCAGGGTGCCGGAACAGGGTCCTGATTGGTTTTTGGTGGCTACAAGGCTTGCGGCGGCGGAACTCCCGATCTATCTTCTCTTCTGGAAGTTTTACGATACGTAGGTATATATGGGTGCAAGGGGTACGTCGGTGGAGCTTCGGGGGCCCCACGAGGCAGGGGAGCGCGCCCTAGGGGGGTGGGCATGCCCCCACCCTCGTGGGCAGCCCGTATCTCCCCTGACATGCACCCCAAGTTCCCTGGGTTGCTTTCCTTCCAAAAATAACTTCTCCAGTTGATTTCGTTCCGTTTTGACTCCGTCTGATATTCCTTTTCCTCGAAACACTGAAATAGGCATAAAAGCAACAAATCTGGGCTGGGCCTCCGGTTAATAGGTTAGTCCCAAAAATAATATAAAAGTGGATAATAAAGCCCAATATTGCCCAAAACAGTAGATAATATAGCATGGAGCAATCAAAAATTATAGATACGTTGGAGATGTATCACTTGTCAAGGTATGTACTCATTGAAAAAAACTTATCAAGCATCTTGATCTATCTCTATAGATCTTGATGCTCAATATGTAAGCAACTTCTGTCGGTGTTCAGGGAACAGGGGTCCCCAGACTTGCCTGCCTGCGCCCACGGCGTGGCTCTGCAAGCGGGCCCATACAGCCAATCTTCACCAACAAGCATTCGAGACCCTTGCGAGGGGCCAAGCCTCGCGAGGCGGACGACACAAGACCTCCTCGGGAGCGGCCGCACCAGGCTGGCTCGCAATGGGCAGTGATATCAAGGCAAGGCAAAACTCGCGAGGTTCCAATGACTTGAGCCATGACGATCGAGACCAGGCGGGCGCCAGCGCGGACAGTATCCTAGTTTCCTCTTTGGTGCTAAGGAGGCAAGCACAGGCGAAGAGTACCGAGGAGTCAAGCAAATGTATCCATATCGGTGCAACGAGACCAAGACCAGCAGGACGGCAAGACGGAGGTCACCATGGAGCCCAAGGCGGCGTCACCACCAGAGCCTTTGGCAGGCGAAGACTGCTTTTGTCAGGATAACTTGTACTAGCTGTCCCCTTTCAAATTGGCCGTTGTGGCATCCCTTCCCGCTCAATATTTGGGGAGAGGACCAGGGCCTCTATAAACAGGATTAGCCACCACAGTAGGAGGAAACGAAGCCTCAGCCATCTCATCTTGGACTAGATCCAACCCATCCTCACACCCACCAAGCACAAGAACACCCCACCTCAGGAGGCTATTCTTCCCCTTGTACTGTTCATCCTCAGCCCGAGAGACAATCCACCACACCACACTGGAGTAGGGTATTACACCACAACGGTGGCCCAAACCATAATAAATCTTGTGTCTCTTGTGTTGCAAGTTCGTCGAGCTACCCTTTGATATCGTAGCGAGATTGAGGGCGTGATTTGGTAGGGGGAGATCTTCGTGCGCACCCCAGTGTTCGAACCTTGAGGGTTTTGCCGGAACCCGAGATCCGACATTTGGCGCGCCAGGTAGGGGTGCACCAGAGTTTTCCTTCCGTTGAATCTGCTCCACCATCCTCGCGCCCATTCTCCATGGCTGGTGTGGCTCTTCCGACCGGATCTACGGACACCCACGGCAACACCTCGGGGCTTCGAGCCCTTGCTCTCGCGTTGCGACAGGTGCGGTGGCTGCCCAAATTCGAGGCGGAGATGCCGCCGTGCTACGATGGCGCGGCGGACCCATCGGCTTTCCTGCTGGCGTATGAGGAGGCCATCCTTAAGGCCAGGGTGACGACAAGGTCATTCCAACTGACTTTCCATGGCCCTCACTGGCGCACCGCGCGCCTGGCTGCTCAACCTCCCCGGATCCATGGTGGCATCTTGGGGGGAGTTGTGTGGTCTCTTCGCTGCGCGCTACGCAGCGCTGGCGCACCACGTGGTTGCTCGACGGCTCGCAAGCACCACCCTCGGATCGTCACATCAAGTCGTTCCTTCGCCAGATCGGCGCCACTTCCGAGCGCCCGGGGGCTCCGCCGGGCCGGGCCACGCCCGAGGCCGACCTCACCTTCGACTCAGGGGATCATCCCGTCTCCACCATCGGCTCGGGTGTGCTCCCAATGCTTTCAACGCCCACCATCTGCAACGTGCCCGTCACCAAGACGCTCATCGACGGCGGCGCCGGCCTCAACGTGCTCTTCGTCGAGGCCTTCAACCTTCTCCACGTACCGCTCAAACGGCTCCACCCTAGCAAGCCTTTCTCACGGGTTGGTGGAGGCCCCGCCCACTCCCTGGGGCGGATCCGCCTCCCCGTAACCTTCGACACACGCGACAACTACCGCACCGAGCTGGTCGACTTAGACATCGCTCGCATCGGCCTCCCGTACAACGCCATCCTCGGGTACCCGGCCCTGGCTCAGTTCATGGCGGCGACCCATCTGGCTTACAACCTCATGAAGATGCCCGGGAGCAAGGGTGTCCTCACAGTGGTTGGGGACGCCAAGGAAGCCCTGATGACGCTCAAGCTTGCCCTCAAGACTGCCACGATGGCGCATCCCGCCGACGCAGACACCTCCAAGGCCAAAGGAGCCGCACCAACCAAGAAGAAGCAGTTGTTCACTCAAGACAAGGCAGAGACCAAGCAATTGCCAGTCGAGGAGGATGGGTCCTTAGGGGCAACCTTTACCATAGGCGCCAACCTTGAGCCTGATCAGGAGGAGGTGCTGGTGAAGTTCTTGCACGCAAACAAGGAAGTGTTTGTTTGGGAGCTCGATCAGCTGGTAGGGGTCCCAAGAGGGGTGATAGAGCACCGCCTAAAGGTGTGCCCCAACGTACGCCCAGTAAAGCAGAGGGCGAGGCGGCAGTCCACAGAGAAGCAAGCTTTCATCGTCCAAGAGACCCGCAAGTTGGAGGCTGCGGGTGTCTTTCGCGAGGTTCGGTATCCCGAGTGGCTGGCGAACCCCTTCGTCGTGCCCAAGAAAGGCGGGAAGGAGCGAATGTGCGTCGACTTCACCAACCTCAACAAGGCCTGCCCCCAAGACCCGTTCTCGCTTCCACGCATCGACCAAATCGTCGACTCCACTACCGAGTGCGACTTGCTGTGCTTCCTGGATGCGTTCTCAGGATATCACCAGATCAAGATGGCGGTAGAAGATGTGGAGAAAGCAATAGCAATAAAACTAAACGATCATTAATGCTAAGCTAACGGATGGGTCTTGTCAATCACATCATTCTGTAATGATGTGATCCCTTTAATCAAATGACAACTCATGTCTATGGCTAGAAAACTTAACCATCTTTGATTCAACGAGGTAGTCAAGTAGAGGCATACTAGTGATACTCTGTTTGTCTATGTATTCACCCATGTACTAAGTTTCCTGTTAATACAATTCTAGCATGAATAATAAACATTTATCATGATATAAGGAAATACAAATAACAACTTTATTATTGCATCTAGGGCATATTTCCTTCACCTTATGACAACATAGGTAATTTTCTTTGTCTATCGGTATGTGTAGGATCGAAAGTATGTCTAGAGGGGCGGTGATTAGACTACTTGACCAAATAAAAACTTATCCTTTTCCCAATTTTAGTCTTTGGCAGATTTTAGCTATCTTAGCACAAGTCAAGCAATCTTAACACAATTCAAGCAAGCATGCAAAGAGTATATGAGCAGCGGAAAGTAAAGCATGCAACTTGCAAGAATGTAAAGGGAAGGGTTTGGAGAATTCAAGCGCAATAGGAGACACGGATGTTTTTGTCGTGGTTCCGATAGGTGGTGCTATCGTACATCCATGTTGATGGAGACTTCAACCCACGAAGGAGTAGCAGTTCTTGTGAGTCCACGGAGGGCTCCACCCACGAAGGGTCCACGAAGAAGCAACCTTGTCTATCCCACCATGGCCGTCGCCCACGAAGGACTTGCCTCACTAGCGGTAGATCTTCACGAAGTAGGCGATCTCCTTGCCCTTACAAGCTCCTTGGTTCAACTCCACAATCTTGTCGGAGGCTCCCAAGTGACACCTAGCCAATCTAGGAGACACCACTCTCCAAGAAGTAACAAATGGTGTGTTGATGATGAACTCCTTGCTCTTGTGCTTCAAATTATAGTCTCCCCAACACTCAACTCTCTCTCACAGGATTTGGATTTGGTGGAAAGAAGATTTGAGTGGAAAGCAACTTGGGGAAGGCTAGAGATAAAGATTCATATGGTAGGAATGGAATATCTTGGCCTCAACACAAGCGTAGGTGGTTCTCTCTTAGAAAATGTGTATTGGAAGTGTAGGTACGTTCTGATGGCTCTCTCCACGAATGAAGAGTAGGTGGAGTGATATATATAGCCTCCACACAAAATCTAACCGTTACACACAACTTACCAGTCTCAGTGGGACCGAATTGAGAAACTCGGTCGGACCGATTCAGCATATCTAGTGAGCGTTAGGATTTTCGATGGGACCGACATGAACCTCGGTAGGACTGATATGATTAGGGTTAGGGCATAACGTAATATCGGTGAGACTGATTACACAAACTCAGTGGGACCGATTTTGTTAATAAGCTAACCAGAGAGTTGGTCAGGTAAACTCGGTGGTTTCGATTCGCTCATTTCGGTGAGATGCATACCTGCTTCATCGCCAACTTACAAGGTACTCGCGACCGGCCACCCGCCGTGAGCGACATGCGCCGCATCAAGCAGCAACCAGGAGAGACCCTGCAGAAGTACATCCATCGCTTCAACAACGCACGCCTCAAGATTCCCAAGGTGACCGAGGAGGCCATCATATCTGCCCTCTCCGACGGTGTGCGCGACGTCAAGATGAAGGAGGAGCTGGCGATGCATGAAGATCTGTGCACTTCCTTGGAACTGTTCAACTTGGCGACCAAGTGCGCCAGGGCCGAGGAAGGGCGTCTCTCCCTCCTTGAGCTGCGCACCGCAGACCCAGAAGAGAAGAAACCCAAGGCCAAGGACGTAAAAGCGCAACGGGGCTGCCGTGCTCGCGGCAGAACCTGACACCAAGCAGGGTAGAGATCAGCCCGAGTCTTCCAATGGCGGACGGTACTGCGTGTACCACGACCTCCACACCCACAACACCAGCGAATGTCAAGAACTCCGAGCCGTGCGAGAAGGGAGGATCGGCCGACGTCCCTACCGCAGCGACCGGGGCTGTGGCCGAGGAGGAGGAAGGAACGCAGGATGCTGGGAAGACCGCGGCCCTAGCCAAGGATGGCGCGACCAACCTTGCGAGGATCGCTGGCAAGACCCGCCTCGCGAGGGAGGCTGGAGGGATCAGCCTCGCGAGGATCGCCCGCAAGGCAACGCAGGCCTCCCTCCTCAGCCACCGCAGCCAAGGAGAAATGAAGACCATCATTAGGACGAGGGGGCTGGTGGCTTCGAGGGCAGCAGCGATCGCCTGCATCCTGGGCGGAGCTCAAGCCCCAGCCTCCCAACGCATCTTCAAGCAGTTCGCTAGTGAAGTGAATGCAGTCCTCCCCAAGCTCAAAGCCACACGCCCCCTCAGGTGGTCGGCGTGCACCATCATGTTCAGCTCAGCGGATCAGCTCAAGTGTGCGGCCACAGCCGGAGTCCTCCCGATGCTCTGTTCCCCAATCGCCGACAGCGTGCTAGTCACCGAGACCCTCATCGATGGCAGGGCAGGGCTCAACGTCCTGTCCGTGGACACGTTCAACAATCTTCAAGTGCCTTACAATCAGCTCCAGCCGACCAAGCCTTTCTCTGGGGTCACCGATGGCTCCACGGTCCCGATCGGGCAGGTTCGCCTCCCTGTCACCTTCGGCGCACGCGACAACTACCGCACCGAGCTCATCGACTTTGACGTCGCCCACATTCGCCTGCCATACAACGCCATCCTCGGGTACCCAGCGCTGGCCAAGTTCATGGCCGTAACCCACCACGGCTACAACATCCTCAAGACGCCAGGAAGTGGCAGAGTCATCACGGTGCCCTGCGAAGAGAAATACGCAGTGTGCTCCCCGGAACGAGCCTTCGATGCGCATCACTTTGGAGGACCCGGTCAAGGCAGGAGGCTTCGAGACCGCCCCCAAGAAGAAGAAGACATCGTCCGGCCCGGCCCCTCAGGAGGCAGGCCCCTCAGGGTCCGCGCCTGCTCAGGGGGAACCTCCTTCTATCGCATAGGAAAGCGCGCCCGGTGCCCTCCTCAGGCAGGGCTCGGGGGCTCCCCCCTGGAGGGCCACCGACCTTGCTAGGATCACGAGGGAGGCGCTTGGGCACCAGTTTGAGGCGTGTTTTGAAGCACGTTTCCCTCAAGAGGGAGCAAGGCAAGGAGGTCCAAACCCTCAGGAGTTTGTCAGCAAGATCGTTCAGGAGCTGCAAGAGTCAAGAGTCATGAGTGGCAGCCGCCGCTTACCTGCCGTGGCTCCCCATCCAGGCGAGGATAGTGGGCTGCGCGTGCGCATCGGCATACCGGGGCTCAACCGAGCCGCCTCTCGAGGCGCCTCTGGCCCTCTCGCGTGGGGCGCTGCGAAGGTCCAGCCCACAGCTACGTTCGCATGCCTTACGGCCTGCCAAACGCGGTCGCCACGTACCAGCGCCTCATGAGGAGCATCCTGGAAGCTCAAGAGGCCAGGCGCTCCGCAGCCCTGGCAGAGATGGAGATGGTCCACGAGGAGCCACCAGCGCCTCCGGAGCCTCCCGAGGCCCCTGGGCCTGGGGGCTCGTGAGGATCGGCTCCCGCAGCCCACCGAGTCTGCCGCACCAACAACCTTTCGTCTTCAATGCTACCAGGTGACATCGTTCAAGTTTCATTTCCAGCTGGGAGCGCCCCCCAGGGCTGCATTATTCCCAGGTCGCGTGGGTCCGTCCCTGCTGCGTGTATCCCTTTTACTTCCTGTTCCTAGCTTACCTTGTTGGGGGCGCCCCTCGGGCTGCATCAACCCCAAGTCGCTTGGGCCAGGCCCGGCGGCATGTATCCCTCTTGTGTTTACTTCGGGTCATGCGTTCGACCCATTATGCTTGTTATTTGATGCCAGTCCATGGCACCTTCTCTTCGTTCATGCCGACCGCTTGCGTTAAAGGGGGGTACACGAGCATCGCGACTCAGGCTCCTACCGCTCTCCAGCCCTCACCCTCTTGCCTTGTCCACGGCATCGCGACACAGGCATACCAGCGGCCGAGACCAGCTCGAGGGCTGGACCCGAGGGCGTGAGCGCGGCATCTAACCAAATCTGCAGGAACACATCACAAGATAAGGCCCGATGCCAGCGCAACCCGCCTTGAGGTAGGGCCCGTGAGTCCCACGGCGGCTCCACGGGTGCCCAGACACACCTCGTCAAGCCCTCATGCCAGCCCACGTGTCGAGGCGGTCTTGTACACGCCCCGTGGGCTCCTCCCAGAGGGGAGCCCCCTCCCACGCACCAGTGGAAGCACCATTGTCGGTGTCAAAACCGGCGGATCTCGGGTAGGGGGTCCCGAACTATGCGTCTAGGCGGATGGTAACAGGAGACAAGGGACACGATGTTTTTACCCATGTTCGGGCCCTCTCGATGGAGGTAATACCCTACTCCTGCTTGATTAATATTGATGATATGGGTAGTACAAGAGTAGATCTACCACGAGATCAGAGAGGCGAAACCCTAGAAGCTAGCCTATGGTATGATTGTTGTTCGTCCTACGGACTAAAACCCTCCGGTTTATATAGAAACCGGATAGGGTTAGGGTTATACAGAGTCGGTTACAATGGTAGGAGATCTAATATCCGTATCGCCAAGCTTGCCTTCCACGCCAAGGAAAGTCCTATCCGGACACGGGAAGAAGTCTTCAATCTTGTATCTTCATAGTCTAGGAGTCCGGCCAAAGATGATAGTTCGGCTATCCGGACACCCCTAGTCCAGGACTCCCTCGGTAGCCCCCGAACCAGGCTTCAATGGCGATGAGTCCGGCGCGTAGATTTTCTTCGGCATTGCGAGGCGGGTTCTTCTCCAAATTCCATATACTTGTCGAATAGTATCCGGCTTCTGATAAATGTTGCGCTCCTTTGCTTCCACGCCCAATAATGGCCATCTTCCACGTGTTTGAATGAATGCGAAAAGCCAGGGTATTTTTATACTTATCCCCCTATCTGCGCAAATGAGCCGCCTATAAAAGGGACGAGGATCTAGATCTGAGTCACACCATCCCCCCTCCGCGAGCTTTCATCGGAGAGCCTTTGACAAAATTCCATTCCACCATGGACAGTCGACGCGGCTCCTCCTCTCGCGCTCCCAACCCTCAGCCTGGAAATTGGGAGAGATGCTCAGTCCCGCATAGCGAGCTAGTGACACTCCAAACCAAGGGATTTCTTCCCCCGGCCTTCATGGTTCCGGTTCGAGCCGGACTTGCCACCTACAAGGGCGGAAAGCAAGCGGAGAATTTCCCCGATCCCTCTAAAGGAGAGCGGGTATGTTTTATCTCTTATCTAGTAGAGGACTCGGATTTCCAATTCATCCGTTTCTCCGGGGGCTCTTGGAGTTCTACGGCCTCCAGTTGCACCACCTTACGCCTGCCTCCATTTTGCACATCGCGGGCTTCGTGGCCCTTTGCGAACTGTTCTTGGGCGTCGAGGCTCATTTTGCGCTGTGGAAGAGATTATTCTGCCTTGTACCCCGTTCTCAAGAGGGGTCAATATATCAAGTGGACGGAGCCAAACTATGGCGCATCGCCGGGACCGGATATCTATCCGAAACCCCGAAGAAGGCGTCCGAAGACTGGCCTTCGGGATGGTTTTATATAGAAGACGTCCCACCGCCGGATCTTGTTCGGATCGGTCTCCTGGAGTTCAGCTATGCTCCTTTGAAGAAACGCCTGAGTTGGCGCCCACGGAGCTCCCTGAGGGAAGGCAGCGGGGCGCCCTTTACCTGATGAGCCGAATAAGATTGTTAGCTCATGCCGGATTGACAATGATCGGCGTCATGGCCACATGCATTATGCGGGGGGTGCAGCCGCTCCAGTATAGGGGCCACCCCATGTGGGGTTTCAACGGGGAGGACGATGCCACACGTCATGGCCGTAAGGGGCCGGTATCGGTCACCGATCTGGTGAAGATTTTATCTGTGATGTAGAAGGGAGAAGAGGAGGATTTTCTCCGCGTCAGTCCATTGAGCGGATTTTCTATGAACAATCCTCGAAGCTGGGTAAGCGGATATCTATTTTTGTACACCCGATCCGTATTCCCATGGTTAGGTATCTCATTTTGTGATTTTGACGCAGGAACGGCGTCAGGCCGTGAAAGACATAAATAGCCCGCCTCCACAACCCGAGGATCCGGAACGGCTCCTCGATCCGGCCTCCCAAGAGGATCCGGACATATTGGTGGAGCTGATTGATGGGGTATATCACCAACTGAGCATCAATAATGCCTTGGTTGCCAATACGGCCGATTACCCAGGAATACTTCCAGCATCGCAGGTAACTGAGACCGAGGTCCCAATACTCTGATAATGACCCATTCGTGCTTATTTTTTATCACCGTATACCAATGGTGTTTCGCAGGGGGTGCCTTCTAGGCAGGAGGCCGAGCCCGCGGCGGCTAGCCAACAAGGGGCAGTTCGCCCTCTAAAAAAAAGAAGTGCGGTCCGGATCGAAACTCCGCCGCCAGCGGTATGGCGCGTCACCATATTCCCCGGATTGATTCCTGGAAGGCGTACTAACGCTGGTGCTCTTTCCAGGAAAAAGAGCGCTCGTCGGATCGAGTCGAAGAGGTTATAATCGAACCTCCGCCAGCCAGGCTCCAATGCCGGGTCCAGAAGCGGAGGCGAGCACGAGGCGTGCGTCGGATGCTCCTCCGACAGAGGATGCCGACAGATTGTCCGCCACCATCTCCGAGGTGGAGAGCGCCATGAATCACAGGCGCCGCCGGACAGTTCTTCGTGACGCGTGTTTCTCCCAAGAGGCTTTGAATGCCTTCAATTCGGGAGATGCGCACCTCCGTGCCGCTCAAGATGGCCTAGCCAGAGCCACGGAGCAGTATGTAAAGGACATACGGGTAAGGAATTTAGACAGCTATACATGCCAGTAGCCCCCGAGACTTAAAATAGTTAGGATAACTGATTTAAGGATCATTTGGAATGCAGGTTCTTATCGAAAAGAATACCCGTTTGTCCCAGGAGCTTGAAGAGTGCAAGGCCCAACTTGAGGCTGCACTGGCTGCGACCGGGGAAGCCATGAAGATTCCCTCTGGTAATATATGCCCTTCAAAGTAGAAGTAGTTTCACAAAGTGCGGCATGTGCATAAATCTAACATTAACATTGCAGATAGCGCCGGGATGGATCCGTACAAGCAACAGCTCCTGCGCCAGCTAAAGGCTGGCGAGAGCGTGCTTACGAGGGTGCGGCAGGAGAAAGATAACCTCCAAGATGCCAACACCAGCTGGGTGAGGAACTAAAGGATGTTCGTGCCCAGTTGTCTGACTCCGTAAAGGAGAATCGACGGCTTCGTCTCGGCATTTTTAGTAAGTGCTTGAACGAACTTTGAAAGAGTTTGGCGAGGTAGGCGACTAACATAAACATGTATGTAGGTTTGCTCACAGGTCATCCTGAGGAGGAGATGCCCAGTTCTTCGGGTGATCTTCTTCCCGAATCGGCTACCGCACGAACGAAGTTCGGCAGGTGATGAAAAGCGTCGCCGAGCCTTGTGGCCATCTATCTCCCTGCCCGAAGGCATTGGGGAGCTGGCAGAGCGGCTTCAAGTAGCACGGCGGCGCTTCCGACTATGGAAGATATCGGCCTGCTGTCAAGGCGCCAGGGAGGCCTGGGCCATGGTAAAGACGTGGTACACGAAGGTGACCCAAACCACATGGCGAGGTCGGACCTGTGGGGGCCTGATGGGAAGGAGATCCTGTAAGCTTAGTGTATGGCCAAGTAGAATTGGCTGCCAAGTATTCCCAGCAAGATTGTAAATTAGATAGCCTATTAGATGGCATTGAGGAGGAATACAATTAGTCGAGTTTACTATGTAATTGAATATGACATGAAAAATGTCTTCTAGCCGGATTGTAGATCGTTTGTCATAGCGGACGTTTTCGCTTCGACCTCGGGACCCAGTAGTCCGGAGTGTGTTCGAATACCCTCGCGGTTATGTAAGAACTGGAGCATGCATGGAGACAAGGCGTAGGGGTCATTATTGCTGTATCAGACAAGTGCCCAACTAGTTATGTTATATTACATGGATAGTAAGAAACATCTTCCAGGGAGAATAGTTCCGTCAAGGGTTTCTTTCCCTGGGAGGCATGCCCTAAAGTGCATGTCCAAACTGCTAAGAAAGCAGAAAATCATCTGGGGCAGATGGATAAATAATTAAAAATCATCTTTCAGTTCACCGACCGAATATTCCCTTAAGAACGCTAGCTTTCGGCTTCACCCGGTTGAGGTACACATCCGGGTGACCCGACAAGAACAATTGCAGAGGTGCTCCCTTTACCACCTAGCCGAACAATCGGGAACGTAGGGGTAAGCACAGAGCGAGCAACCCAGCTTGGCCAAAACTTAAGTCATATCGATGCATATAATGGTGAGTAAAAGGTACATGCGGAAGTTTGACACATGTGTTGGGCATGAAGCCCGTATAAATAAACTTACATTAAAGAAGCTCCCGGGTATAATGAGCGCGGACAGCGCGTCAAGTATCTTGAACAAAGCGCAAACGAGCCTCTAAAGGCTTCAAGAAGAAGGAGGAGGAAGGAGAGAAATAAAAGACAGCAAAAATTGAAAATGTGGACGGAGGAAGGAGACGAACTCGGAGTTCGGCGCTTAGGCGTAGAATCTTCGTAGACGGGCTGCATTCCATGGGTTGGGCTCGAGTCGGTTATCCGATGCGTTTCGCAGACGGTATGCTCCGCTGGTCAGGACCTGGTGGATGATGAAGGGACCTTCCAATTTGGGCTTGAGTTTGTCCTTTTTCTTGTCCGGCAGGCGTAGAACTAGTTCACCAACGTTGTAAGCTTTGGCCCGTACTTCCCTGCTTTGATATCTTCGAGCCTGCTGTTGATAAAATGCGGAACGAGCTTTCACCACGTCGCGCTCCTCCTCCAATGCGTCCAAATTGTCCTGCCGATCGAGCTCGGATTCTCTTTCTTCATACATGCGCACGCGAGCTGAGTCATGCATTATATCGCAGGGCAAGACTGCCTCTGCGCCGTACACCATAAAAATGGTGTGAATCCGGTAGTACGATTCGGCGTGGTCCGCAGCCCCCAGTACGGAGTCGAGCTCCTCAACCCAAAGGCGTGTTAGATTCCTTGAGGACCGCACTAGTCCGGGTTTAATGCCGCTCATGATTAGACCGTTTGCTCGCTCGACTTGACCGTTGGTTTGAGGGTGATAGACTGAGGCGTAATCGAGCTTGATGCCCATGTTTTTGCACCATAATTTGACCTCATCGGCCATGAAGTTGGTGCCGTTCTCAGTGATGATACTGCGGGGGACGCCGTAACGTTGCACTACCCCTGATATGAAGTCTATCACCGGCCCGGATTCGGCTGTTTTAACATGCTTGGCCTCTATCCATATGGTGAATATATCCACCATGACCAATAGGTATTTTCGCTTGTGGGTTCCTCCCTTAAGGGGTCCAACCATGTCAAGCCCCCAGACCGCGAACGGCCAGGTGATGGGTATAGTTTTGAGGGCGGTGGGTGGCATGTGGCTTTGGTTAGCAAAATCTGGCAACCGACGCATCGTTGGACTAAATCATGCGCATCTGCCGGGCCGTCGGCCAATAAAATCCTGTCTGGAAGGCCTTGCCTACAAGGGCCGGGCTGCGGCGTGGTGCCCACCCGGTCCGGCATGAATTTCAGCCGAGGGTTCGCCCGTCCTCTTCGGAGATGCACCTTAGAAGGACTCCTGTTGTGCTTTTCTTATAGAGCTCTCCCTCATGGACTTTATAGGCTTTGGATCGCCATACTATGCAGCGAGCCTCATTTTGGTCTTCAGGGAGTTCCTGCCTAGTTAGGTAGGATAAGAATGGTTCCGTCCACGGGGCGATAACCGCCATTATTTCGTGGGCGGAGGGTGTTGTCTCGTTGGCAGAGCCTCCGATTGTGTCAGAGTGTTCGGTGTCAGGCAGTGCGGTTGGGTCCGGATTGTTATTTCCGGACACCCCTTCCCATAGTATAGATGTCTTGAACAGCCGTTCCAGGAAGATGTTGGGCAGGACGGGATCGCGTTTTGCGCCGATGCGTGCCAATACGCCCGCCGCCTGGTTGTTATCCCGGGCTATATGATGAAATTTGAGCCCTTCAAACCGTGCTGACATTTTTAGGACCGCATTGCGGTACGCTGCCATTTTTGGATCTTTGGCATCAAAGTCTCCGTCTATTTGAGATATCGCGAGGTTCAAATCCCCGCGCACCTCTAGGCGTTTAATGCCCATGGAGACTGCCATCCGGAGGCCGTGCAGAAGGGCCTCGTATTCGGCTGCATTGTTGGAGTCCGTATACATTATCTGAAAGACGTATTGGACTGTGTCCCCGGTTGGGGACGTCAGCACGACCCCAGCCCCCAGGTCGGCCAACATTTTGGAGCCGTCAAAGTGCATTATCCAATTGGAGTATGCGTCGTACTCTTTAGGGAGTTCGGCTTCGGTCCATTCGGCCACGAAGTCGGCCAAAACCTGCGACTTAATAGCTCGTCGTGGCTTATAGGTTATGTCGAATGGAAGGAGCTCTATGGCCCATTTAGGAATCCGGCCCGTCGCGTCGCGGTTGTTTATAATGTCGTTAAGAGGTACTTCGGAGGCTACTGTTATCGAACACTCTTGAAAGTAGTGTCGCAGCTTCCGGGATGTCATGAACACCGCGTATGCTATCTTTTGATAATATGGGTACCAGGACTTGCATGGAGTCAGGACAGTGGACACATAGTAAACCGGTCTTTGGAGAGGGAACCTGTGTCTGTTTGTTTCTCGTTCGACGACGAGCACCGCGCTAACAACTTGATGTGTAACCCTAACCCTATCCGGTGTCTATATAAACCGAAGGGTTTTAGTCTGTAGGACGAACAACAATCATACCATAGGCTAGCTTCTAGGGTTTAGCCTCTCTGATCTCGTGGTAGATCTACTCTTGTACTACCCATATCATCAATATTAATCAAGCGAGTAGGGTATTACCTCCATCGAGAGGGCCCGAACCTGGGTAAAAACATCGTGTCCCTTGTCTGCTGTTACCATCCTCCTAGACGCACAGTTCGGGACCCCCTACCCGAGATCCGCCGGTTTTGACACCGACATTGGTGCTTTCATTGAGAGTTCCTCTGTGTCGTCACCTCTAGGCCCGATGGCTCCTTCGATCATCAACAACGACGCGGTCCAGGGTGAGACTTTTCTCCCCAGACAGAACTTCGTATTCGGCGGCTTTGCACTGCGGGCCAATTTGCTAGGCCATCTGGAGGAGATCGAAAGCTACGCCCCTGGCCATCAGGTCAGATTTGGAAGCTTGAACTATACGGCCGATGTCCACGGAGACTTGATCTTCAACAGATTCGAGCCACAGCCGAGTGTGCCGCACTGTCTCGATGGGTACGATTTAGCTCTGCCGCGAGCGGTGCCACTGGAGGCCGCACGATATCCGCTCCGACCCTTAATCCGGAGCCGGTTTCGCCGATCGAGCACGAGTGGTTGGACACCGCCTCGGGGGCTACGATCTCTACGGTGATTGAGCCGAACTCCATCCCTCTCCTTTGCGAAGACCGTGACTCCAGGGTGCCGGACTCCTCTCCGGACTCCGAACCCTCCGCGCCCCTGCCAATCGGATCCGATGGGGCGCCTGTTATGGAGTTCACTGCCGCCGACATCTTTTCAGCACTTCGCCCTTTGGCGACATCACGAATTCGCTAAAGTCTCTCTCTTTATCCGGAGAGCCCTAGCGGACTACGGTCGGGAAGGTCGGGATGCGGACGACGAAGAAATTCAACGCCCACCCACCACCCACTTTGTAGCCACGCCGATGATTTAACCGACATGCTCGACTTCGACTCGAAGACATCGACGATATGGACGGCGATGCTGGAGCGACCAAGAACCAGCGCCTACAGGGCCTTTGGAAGGCCACCTCGTCATACGACATATACATGGTGGACATCCCAAAAGATGGGAACGGCGATGGAACAGCGGAGGATGACCCCTCCAAGAAACATCCCAAGCGCCGACGTCAGCGGCGCCGCTCCAAATCCCGCCACAGTAAAAACGGTGATTCCGGCACGGGAGATAATAACACCCCGGATAGTGCCGAAGACAACCTCCTCTAGCAGGATTCAGCACAGGAGGAGGGAGAAGCAAGTCCATGACGGTCGGCGAGAAAAAGAGAGGTAGAGGACGATAATTATGCGCCCCCTCCGAAGACGAGGCAAGCCTCGACGACGGCGAATTCATCGTGCCAGAGGACCCCGTCGAACAGGAGCGTTTCAAACGCAGGCTTATGGCCACAGCAAGCAGCCTCAAGAAAAAGCAGCAGCAGTTTAGAGCTGACCAAGACTTGCTAGCTGACAGATGGACTGAAGTCCTTGCAGCCGAAGAGTATGAACTCGAACGACCCTCCAAGAGATACCCAAAATGCAGGCTTCTACCCCAATTAGAGGAAGCAACACCCAAACCTACATCACCAACAAGATGATGCAGCCGACCGCCACCCGTGGCATGACGAAGAGGCCTCTAGACCCTCCATTCAAGCCGCACCCGGCGCCCGCTCGACCAAGGCACGGGAAAGCGCGCCAGACTGCAAGACATATTGGAGGACAAGGCAAGGCAAACAAGATCGATCTACGGATCGCGTGGGCGCCCATGACACGTGATGATAACCGTCACGCGGATACAGCAACTCGGCCGGGCGAACACGATGAGACAAAGCTCATATGAGCTACGCCGTGATATAGCCCAATCTGAGGCGCACACCCACTATGCTTCACAAATGAAGTAATGGATCATCAAATCCACGAGGGCTTCAAACCCGTAAACATCAAATCATACGATGGTACCACAGATCCTGCGGTCTGGATCGAGGACTATCTCCTCCATATCCACATGGCCCGCAGTGATGATCTACATGCCATCAAGTACCTCCCACTCAAGCTTAAAGGACCATCTCGGCATTGGCTCAACAGCTTGCCAGCAGAGTCAATCGGTTGTTGGGAGAACCTGGAAGCCGCATTCCTTGATAACTTCCAGGGCACATATGTGCGACTACCAGATGCCGATGACCTTAGCCATATAATTCAGCAGCCAGAAGAATCGGCGGACAATTACGGGACGCGGTTCCTAACAAAGAAAAATCAGATCGTCGACTGTCCGATGCAGAGGCGCTAGCAGCCTTCAAACACAACATCCGCAACGAGTGGCTAGCCCGGCACCTAGGACAGGAAAAGCCGAAATCCATGGCAGCCCTCACCACACTCATGACCCGCTTTTGCGCGGGAGAGGACAGCTGGCTAGCTCGAAGCAACAACTTGGCCAAGCACCCTGGTAGTTCGGATACCAAGGACAACAATGGCAAGTCGCGTCGCAACAAGAACAAGCGCTGCATTAACGGCGATAATGCTTAAGATACGACAGTCAATGCCGGATTCAGAGGCTCTAAACCGGTCGGTGAAAAAGCCATTCAAAAGAAATACCAGGCCCGTCCAACTTGGACCGAATACTCGATCGCTTGTGCGGATACATGGCACCCCAAAAACCAGCCAACCACACCAGCGAGGATTGTTGGGTGTTCAAGAAAGCGAGCAAGCTAAGCGCCCGAAAACAACGACAAGGGGCTGCATAGCGATGACGAGGAAGAGCCCGACGCCACGAACAATAGAGGACAGAAGGGCTTCCCCCACAAGTGCGGACGGTGAACATGATATCGCAACCCACGTACCCAAAAGGGAGGCGGAAGCATGCACTAAGGGGCGTATATGCGATGGAGCGATCGCCCGAAGTTCAACCCATGGTCCTCTGCCCGATCACCTTTGATCGAAGGACCACCCACTAGCATCCATCACGGCGGATTCGCGCATTGGTTCTTGACCCAATCATCGACGGATTTCACCTCACTAGAGTCACGATGGAATGGCGGTAGCAACCAGAACCTGCTTTATCGGGATACGGTCGCAAAATGGGCATAGACCCTCAAGGATTAAACCCACAAAGGCGACCTTTAAAGGTGTCATACCAGGTGTAGAGGCCAATTATGCAGGCTCGGTTACACTCGAAGTGGTCTTGGATCCCGGATAACTTCCGGCGAAGAGTTAATCTTCGACATAGTCCCGTTCGCGATGGCTATCACGCCTTTGCTCGGACGAATCGCATTTGCAAAGTTCAATGCGGTGCCGCACTACGCATACCTCAAGCTCAAGATGCGGGCCCTCGAGGAGTAATCACGGTCAATGGAAACACCGAGCGCTCTCTCCGAGCGGAGGAGCACTGCAGCTGACCCTCGCGGCGGAGGTGCAAGGCAGCCGCTTACAACAATTCTCGAGTCCGGCCACTAAACGTCCGGACACTGTCAAGCGCGCCCGGAGTAACCTACAACAAGACCGCCTGGCACGATCCAAGCACGCATAGCAATCCGGCCCCAACCCCCGCCCTCGCGAAATTGCGAAGCGGTACTCTGGCGTACATAACTACGCTCTGGAGATACCATGGGCATAAGGGAGGGAGCACGACCACAGACGCCCGAATGCGGCTCAACCGCACGGGGGCTCCGATTGTGTCATTCTTTTTCTTTTTCTTTTTCTTACTTTTCGGACTCTGTTTCTCCGGAAGCCTGTCCGGCATTCGCGCCCGAACTCACTATGCAACAGCCAGGAAATAAAAGCTACGTCCGAGTGTCGGTGGTCTCTACTACGAGCATTATACCTGTTTACATACCATCCCGCAGCTTACTCGAGGGAGGGACATGTTAAATAGTCCCATCCCTTGCTTATCGCACAATTTGTATCGTTCTGCTTTTATTTGCAGTTTCTTTTTAATAACCAATATATAGCTCTTGCCTATTATTGCATTCTTTCCCATTATATATGTTCATTTATGACATTGCACAACCGTACAATTTAGTACGGCTAATACACCAGGGGCTTAAGTACCCCAAAAGTACGGTGTGATAAGTCCGAACACTTTCACAAGTGAGGCACCCCGAACTTATAGCATTATATGCATCGGCTCTGAATCATGTCTTGGGTCAATAGTTGGGTTTACCCGGCTCCCATGTTTTGGTACCTTACGTTCCGTTATATCGGCTAAGGTAGCGCTGGGAGAACCACTGCGATTGTGCCCCGGTTGAGCTGGGTTGAGCACCTCGGTGGAAAGCTAAAACTGACCCGTCATGATAGAGGCGAGAGCGATCGCTGTTCGAGAGGTTTTTGGTCCCTAAATACTTATGCCGCTTAGGCGAGGAACCGGCATTGTCCGGCCAAGGCGTGGATAAGCGCCCGAACTCGGTCTTCCGAATACTAGGGGCTTCGCGAAATTTAAAATTATAGAATTCTATGGCTAAGTGAGAGTGTTCAAGCACTATAAGTCCGGTTGCCTTGTTAGATTCGTTGGCGCCTCCTCGACGGACCCAAGAATGGGAACAAGAGCGCTCAAGTTTATCCCGAACACCCCATCACTCGTGGCATGGGGGCTGAAGCCAACGACTTGCCATCTCTCAAATTTGATAAATGGTCGCACAGAAGGTAATATTTTAAATTAACAAGTGTTGCTTAGCGCATATGAACTAGTTTTCAGCGTACAGGATAACAAATGCGAGTCTATTAAAAAATTACATCTTTGGAGCACTCATCCGCTATACGGCGGGCACCCTTCAGGACGCCCTCATAGTACATTTTGGGCTTGCGATGATCCTTGCCCTTCGGTGGCCCGTCCGTCACAAGCTTCTCCGCATCCAGCTTGCCCCAGTGCACTTTAGCACGGGCAAGGGCCAACAGGCACCTTCAATGCAGACGGAGCGCTTGATGACTTCAATCCATGGATAGGCGTCCACCGGCCGCTGCACTAGCCAAGTAGCTCGAGCATGGCCTCCAATGGCCACAGCCGGACTATGAGGCCCTTCATGGCCTGTTCGGCGGCCTTGTGGAGCTCGACCAGCTGCTTCAGCTGGTCGCTCAGGGCACACAGACGTTCGGCCTCGACATCGAGACCGTAACACCTTCTCCGTCGAGCTCCCCTCCTTGGCATGGTAGAACGCGGCAGCATCAGACACACTACGGGGCAGATCTGTGAATGCTCCTGGAGAGCTCTGAATCCGGGTAAGTAATAGGTAATTCACTTTCACATGCTTGCTTTGCATAAAGAATTACTTACCCGCCGCTATCTTCTTTAATGATTCAATTTCTTGGAGGGCTTTTTGGGCTTCGGCCTTAGCGGCTTTGGCACTCTCAAGAGCCGAGGCGAGCTCGGACTCTCGAGTCTTCGAGTCACGCTCCAAACTCTCGTGTTTTTCCACGAGAGCCTGGAGCTCTTGCCGCACCTCCGCCACCCGCTCCTCCTGCTTCTTTCGCTCGGTGCGCTCCACGGCCGCTTTGCTTTCAGCCGCGGACACCGCTTCCTTCAAGGTCGCCACCTCGTTCGTGGCCCCTACAATACCCACGTTATTCCTATCATTTTTTGCAACCAAATCCTTTCTATAAGGTATTACTTTAATAAGGTATTACTTACCTTCCTTGTCCTCGAGCTGCTTCTTGGCTTGGCCGAGCTCGTTCTCGGACCGCTCGAGGCTCTACTTCAATGCATTGACCTCCGCAGTCAGTGCGGCAGAGGTCAGCAGCGCAGCCTGCATTCCCATATTGACATACTTATGTTAGACTCCTGCGTATATCTTTTTAGATCCTTAGTCCGGCTTTTCTTTCCGAACACGAACTAAGCATCGAGAACTCTTGTCTATGCGGTAATATTTTTACATATTCTAAACTTACCTCAAAGCCTGTTAGAAGGCTGAGTACAGCTTCGATCAGCCCGCTCTTGGCGGCTCGAACTTTCTGGATCACCACACTCATACGATGCGGTGCTCCTCCTCGATGGAAAACCTTGTTAAGCGCCTCCAGTAAGCTATCCGGTGCCTCCGGTTGGACGGAGGACACCGGCGTCTTACCCTTCCTACGACGGGGCCGCTTGTCAGACTTCGGAACCGCTGAAGGTTCCGGTATGGAGAACGGACAAGGGTCGGGCTTAGAGCCCCTGGGGGTCTCGCTCCCCTCGCGCCTGGAGTCCGGGAGGCTGCCTTGCGGTGCCTCCTGCGCCACCTCCTCTTGACCAGGCCTCGGCATCGTCCGCAGCGTGAGGTGAGGAGGCGGCCGGAAGTGAAGTACTCTCCACTTCCGACGAATTCAAGGACCCGCTCGACGAAGCGGCAAGCTCGTCCTTGGGCGGGCTGCATGATTGTTCGGCATTAGAGAACACTATGCAATGAAAAAAAAGCCATGCATATCCGGACACTTACGATCTCGCTAGGGGCTTGGCCCTTGTTGGCCACTCCTCCTCGGCGTTGTCGACGTTGGTGGAGAAGTCCGGAGGAAGGTTCCTTCCCTTCTTGGACCCTCCGGCCTCCCCAGTTGGGGCGGCCTTCCTTTTCTTCTCTCCCGGCTGAGAGGCTTCTTTTTCCTCCTCCTCTTCCTCAGAGGAGGATTCCGCCTCAGGGTTGTCGGGTGATGAGTCCGACAGCCCCTGGCGCCGGGAGCTCCTTCGAGTTCCCGTGGCCTTCTTCTCCGGCACCACGTGAGGTGCCGGAGCCAGCAGCCCCGCCAATCGGGCGTCCGGCTGGTCTTACGGCAAAGGGCGGACAGTTAATTTGTCGGGACGTCTTGACCGATCTGTCAAAGGTTAGGGAGTTTTAGATCCCGCATAGAGTCAAACTATGAAAAAGAGTCACGTAAATGCCTCGGCGGCTTGACGCTGCGAGCTGAATCCGCGATCTTGATGGCGGATGCGGGAACCGGCGCCCTTGAACAGCACCTTCCAGGCATCTTCGTACGTAGTGTCGAAGAGCCGGCTCAAGGTTTGGTGTTGTGCCGGATTGAACTCCCACAATTTGAAGGCCCGTTATTGGCATGGGAGAATCCGGCGGATGAGCATCACCTGGATTACGTTGACAAGCCTGAGATTCTTGTCCACCAGGTTTCGGACGCAAGTTTGGAGTCCGGACAGCTCATCCAAATCCCCCCATGTCTGGCCCGTCTCTTTCCATGATGTGAGCTGTGTGGGAAGCGGATCAGAATTGAGGGGCCGCCGCCCATTGAGAGTCGCGGCTCGGTGATGTAGAACCACCCGATTGCCATCCCTTTATGGTCTCCACAAAGGAGCCCTCGAGCCATAGGACTTTGGCCATCTTGCCAACCATGGCGCCTCCGCGCCGCTTGGCGGCCGCCCACTACCTTGACACGACATTAAAGATCTTCAGCCATAAGCCGTTGTGGGGCTGTTTGCAGAGTATGGCCTCGCACACGACTATAAACGCCGAGATGTTGAGGATGAAATTTGGGGCCAGATCATGAAAATCTAGGCCGTAGTAGAACATGAGCCCCCGGACAAATTGGTGGAGTGGAAACCCTAGTCCGCGGAGGAAGTGGGGGAGGAACACCACCCTCTCATGGGGCCTGGGGGTGGGGATGAGCTGCCCTTCGTCGGGCAGCCGATGCACGATGTCGCTGGACAAGTATCCGGCCTTCCGCAGCTTCTTGATGTGCCCCTCCGTGACAGAGGAGGCCATCCACCTGCCTCCTGCTCCGGACATAGTTGGAGAAGGTTGAGGTGGGGTGTGTGGACTTGGGCGCTGAAGCTCGAGTGCGCGAAAATGGATGAGCAAAGGAGGAAGAAGGCGTAGGTGAAAAGGTGGATCCTTATCCCCTTATATGGATGGACGAAGCTATGCGTCCCCCACCAGCCTGGTAAAACTCGCTTATCTCCCAAGCACCGTAATCAATGGCGCGGATGGGTTACCCACGTCCGTATTGATTGGAATCCCGGAATATGGGGGGGCGCGATCTATGCTTTGATAAGACGTGCCAAGGGAACCGCCTCGCTAAATGCGCTGAGGTGGAACAGTAAAAACGATTCGTATAAAGGCCTGGCCGTGGTGTGATGTCACGCCGCGGAATACGTCAGCAGATCTGTGCAAAGAATTATTCTATCTACGGTGGTATGTGGAACTTGTTTTGCAGAGCCGGACGCTATCCTTGTGTTCAAAACCTTCTATGAAGTATTCGGAGGAGGAACCTGCCTTGCAATGCCGAAGACAATATGTGCGCCGGACTCGTCGTCATTGAAGCCTGGTTCGAGGCTCTTGAGGAGTCTGGTCTGGCGGTGTCCGGATAGCGAACTATCATCTTTGGCCGGACTCCTGGACTATGAAGATACAAGATTGAAGACTTGGTCCTGTGTCCGGATAGGACTTTCCTTGGCGTGGAAGGCAAGCTTGGCGATACGGATATGTAGATCTCCTACCATTGTAACCGACTCGGTGTAACCCTAACCCTATTCGGTGTCTATATAAACCGAAGGGTTTTAGTCCGTAGGACGAACAACAATCATACCATAGGCTAGCTTCTAGGGTTTAGCCTCTCCAATCTCGTGGTAGATCTACTCTTGTACTACCCATATCATCAATACTAATCAAGCAGGAGTAGGGTATTACCTCCATCGAGAGGGCCCGAACCTGGGTAAAAACATCGTGTCCCTTGTCTCCTGTTACCATCCGCCTAGACGCACGGTTCGGGACCCCCTACCCGAGATCTGCGGTTTGACACGGACATTGGTGCTTTCATTGAGAGTTCCTGCGTATCGTCACCGTCGGGAAGGATGCCTCATCCCGTCTTTAAAGGCGATACTATCGCCAAAGGAGCCTTGGCCCTTTGGTGGAGACTCTTGGTTAGGTGGTTTTCTTATGACCGCCGGTTAAGCCAGCGCCCGACGATGACTTCTCGGTCATCAAAACCAATCTTCACGTTAACTCGGAACTTGCCGAAGCAGTTAAATCGATCGAGCTCTCCTCCATAAGCGAGCTCTTGGATCGCATCGCGTACAGGTAGTCGCCACAGACTACGACGGATCGGGCCTAAAACCGATCTCGAGAGAGATCAACTCTCCCGGGCTACCCATCATGTTGCTGTGATAGAGGAGCCATCTGGCGATTCTTCTTCTATCTTAAGGACTAGCTACGTCTGGATTCCCGATCCCTCCATGCCGGATTCCCACGAGAGGGACAAATGTCGATCAAGCCACGAACTTAAAGTCGGCGGCGGGTTGGATTCATTGAATGGCATTCAAAATCCAAACTTCCAAGTTCGGAAACTTCTCGGCCCCTGAGTCTTAAATTGGGCCGGGGTTAGGATCTAGTTCCACCCGCCCACCCAAACATTAGCGACCTATCCCGAATTCGGCAAGAGCCCATTGAAAGCAGTACATCATTCTTGGGCGATTCCTCCACAGTTATGGACAGGATAAAGGACTGCCGAGAGGAGGATGCAATCTCACTTTTCTGCAATAATTGCACGGACAAGGGAATCCTAAGTGCCGTAAGTCATCGCGAAATTACGCGCTTTGCTCACTTGGTGACCATAGTACAAAAGTACTGTGCGATGGAGAGTGCTTGGTAAACCGAAAGTAAATTTTGGGATAATCCGGCCCCGAATACAGCCCTAGCCCGAAATAAAAGGGTGCATCATCACCAAACACCTGGGTTATACATCAAAACCCAAAAACCCCCTAAAGGGCACGAAACTGTAGTGGAGGGTTGGCTAAACGGACCCTGCAAAATTCATAGCACAGAGGGCGCCACTCCAACTCATAGCCTTCGAGCATGTTGGATACTACGGCAGGTGGCCAAAAGTAGCGAAGAGCTTCTAGCCTCAGAATCCCAGCCCAGCAACACCAGTACGGTATTAACAGTCTTCGAGACTTTCGCATCAAATAACATGCGGAAACAAACACTCATAACCTTGCGAAGTCTACCAAGTAGCAACAATAAATCCATGGGTGACACGGCTATTACCTTTAATGCCGATGTGAACCCAAATTCGAACAGCACGAGCACCAGCCGCATTGGTCCTCGGTCCAATAGTGGGCGGCTTTCGCCTTACTAAGGTACTCATGGATGGCGGCAGGGGACTAAACCTCATCTCTGAGGAAACCCTCGAAAAATGGAAATAGACTGGAACCGCATTGAGCGAAGCAGCACAACCTTTAGAGGAATAATCCTTAGCGGGAGGCATGCTTTGCATGAGGAAAAATCACGGTGGGCGTAGTGTTCGGCTCGCTGGACAATTACAGGTCCGAAGAGGTCACATTTCGAGTGGCCCTGTTCAGCAGCGGATATCATGCTCTATTGGGGCGAGAGGCATTCACAATTTTTCAATCTATACCCCATTATGGGTACATGAAGCTTAAAATGCCTGGACCTAACGGAATCATCACTCTCGCTAGTGATCCGAACATAGCACTCCGCCGAAAACAAGACAGCCGCACTAGCCCTCGAGGCACTATCCAAAGCCCTAGCGGTGAGGAACTCATCGCGATGCGCTCCACGGTGAACAGGACGATGTGATACTTGATAAAAGATACAAGTCCAGCTCTTTTAAACCAGCGGATGAAATAGTCAAATTCCAAGTCCACCCAGCGGACCACGCAAAGACGGCCTCCATTGGGGCACAATTAAACCCTGATGTAGATGCCGCACTACGAGAATTTCTACGACAAAACTGGGACATTTTTGCCTGGCACCCTTCAGACATGCCAGGAATCCCACGTCGGCTGGCTGAGCACAGGCTAAATATCCTAAAAGGATTCAAGCCAGTCAAACAGGCTCTTCGGCGCTTTTCCGAACCCAAGAGATAGGCCATGGGAGAGGAGCTAGCCAAACTTCTGGAAGCCGGATTCATTAGAGATATAAAACATCCCGGTAGCTAGCAAATCTGGTGATGGTACCAAAGAAGGATAAATCACAGGCGCCTATGTGTTGATTTCAAAGACCTTAATAAGGCTTGCCCAAAGGATCCCTTCCTCCCTCGCATTGATCAAATTATCGATGCTACAGCAGACACGACTCATTGTGCTTCCTCGTAGCGTACTCGGCTACCACCAAATCAAGATGGCGGAGCAGACCAAGCCGCAACAGCATTCATCACTCCATACGGCCCATTCTGCTTCAACACAATGCCCTTCGGGCTCAAAAACGCCGGCTCAACATATCAGCGCATGATTCAGACATGTCTGGCAAACCAGATCGGCAACACAGTGGAAGCATATGTAGATGAAGTGGTCTTCAAATCCAGGCATGTCGAAACTTTAGTAGACGACTTGAGGCTCACATTCGACAATCTCCGAAAATATGGCATTAAGCTCAATCCGGAAAAATGCGTCTTCGGCGTCCTAGCCGGAAAGCTCTTGGGCTTCATTGTGTCTGGTAGAGAAATTGAAGCAAACCCAGCCAAGATCCGAGCTCTGTCACAATTGGATATTCCAAAAGACCTCAAACAAATACAAAAATTGACTGGATGCGTAGCGGCTCTAAGCCGCTTTATTTCCGTTTGGGAGAAAAGGCGTTACCCTTTACCGCCTCCTCCGGCGCACCGAACACTTCGAGTGGGCCGGATGCACATATGCCGGACTCGAAGAAATAAAAGCCATATTGGCAACAAATCCGGTCTGGCCGCGCCCAACATGGGCGAACCAATGCTATTATATATCGCTGCAACACATCAAGTTGTCGGTAGCGGTGCTCGTCGTCGAGCGAGAAGCGGACGGACACAGTTCCCTCTTCAAAGACCGGTTTACTATGTGTCCTTGTCCTAACTCCATGCATGTCCGGTACCCACATTATCAAAAGATAGCATACGCGGTGTTCATGGCATCCGGAAGCTGCGACACTACTTTCAAGAGTGTTCGATAACGGTAGCCTCGAAGTACCTCTTAACGACATTATAAACAACCGCTGACGCGACGGGCGGATTGCCAAATGGGCCATAGAGCTCCTTCCTTTCGGCGTAACCTATAAGCCACAACGAGCTATTAAGTCGCGGTATTGGCCGACTTCGTGGCGAATGGACCGCGAACTCCCAAAGAGTGCGGTGCATACTCCAATTGGATCATGCACTTTGACGGCTCCAAAATGTTGGCGGCACTGGGGCTGGCGTCGTCTGGCGTCCCCAACCGGGACACAGTCCAATCGTCCTTGAGATAATGTATACGGACTCCAACAACGCGGCCGAATACGAGGCCCTGCTGCCTGACCTCCGGATGGCAGTCTCCATGGGCATTAAGCGCCTAGAGGTGCACGGGATTCGAACCTCACGATATCTCAAATAAGCGAGACTTTGATGCCAAAGATCCGAAAATGTTAGCGCACCGCAATGCTGTCCTAAAATGTCGCGACGGTTGAAGGGCTCGAATTTCATCATATAGCCGGGATAACAACCCGAGCAGCGGACGTATTAGCACGCATCGGTGCAAAACAGCGATGCCGTCCCGTAACATCTTCACGGAACGACTGTTCAAGCCATCCGTACTATGGGAAGGGAGTCCGGAAATAACAATCTGGACCCAACCGCCTTTGCGTGACACTTTGAATACTCGACACAATCGGAGGCTCGCCAACGAGATAACACCCTCATACGAAATAATGGCGGTTATCGCCCGTGGGCCGGAACCATTCCTAGCCTACCTAACTAGGCAGGAACTCCTCGAAGACCAAAATGAGGCTCGCTGCATAGTACGGCGATCCAAAGCCTATAAAGTCCACGAGGGAGAGATCTATAAGAAAAGCACAACAGGAGTCCTTCAAAGGTGTATCTCCGAAGAGGAAGGGCGAAACCTCCTGGCTGAAATTCATGCCGGACTGGGTGGGCACCATGCCGCAGCCCGGGCCCTTGTAGGCAAGGCCTTCCGTACAGGATTTTATTGGCCGACGGCCCGAGGCGAATCTTGAGGATTTAGTCCAACGATGCGTCGGTTGCCAGCTTTTTTCTAACCAAAGCCACATGCCACCCACCGCCCTCAAAACTATACCCATCACCTGGCCGTTCGTGGTCTGGGGGCTTGACATGGTTGGACCCCTTAAGGGAGGAACTCACAAGCAAAAATACCTATTGTTCATGGTGGATAAATTCACCAAATGGATAGAGGCCAAGCCTGTTAAAACGGCCGAATCCGGGCCGATGATAGACTTCATATCAGGGGTAGTACACCGTTACGGCGTCCCCCACAGTATCATCACTGATAACGGCACCAACTTCACAGCCGATGAGGTCAAATTATGGTGCAAAAACATGGGCATCAAGCTCGATTACGCCTCAGTCTATCACCCTCAAACCAACGGTCAAGTCGAGCGAGCAAACGGTCTAATCATGAGCGGCATTAAACCCAGACTAGTGCGGTCCTCAAGGGATCTAACACGCCTTTGGGTTGAGGAGCTTCGACTCCGTACTCTGGGGGCTGCGGACCACGCCGAATCGTACTACGGATTCACACCATTTTTATGGTATACGGCGCAGAGGCAGTCTTGCCTGCGACATAATGCATGACTCACCTGGGTAATGCGCATGTATGAAGAAAGAGAAGCCGAGCTCGATCGGCAGGACAGTTGGACGCATTGGAGGAGGAGCGCGGCGTGGCAAAAAGCTCGTTCCGCATTTTATCAACAGCAGGCTCAAAGATATCAAAGCGAGGAAGTACAGGCCAAAGCTTACAACGTTGGCGAACTAGTTCTACGCTGCGGACAAGAAAAAGGACAAACTCAAGCCCAAATGGGAAGGTCCGTTCATCATCGACCAGGTCCTGACCGGCGGAGCATACCGTGTGTGAAACGCATCGGATAACTGAGTCGAGCTGAACCCATGGAACGTATCCCGTCTACGAAGATTCTACGCCTAAGCGACGGACTCCGAGTTCGTCTCCTTCCTCCGTCCACATTTTCTATTTTTGCTGTCTTTTATTTCTCTCCTTCCTCCTCCTTCTTCTTGAAGCCTTTAGAGGATCGTTTGCGCTTTGTTCGCACATACTTAACGCGCTGCCCGCGCTCATTATGCCTGGGGGCTTCTTTAACAGAAGCTTATTTATAGGGGCTTCATGCCCAACACATGTGTCAAACTTCCGCATGTACCTTTTACTCGCCATTATATGCATCGATATGACTTAATTTTTGGCCAAGCTGGGTTGCTGGCTCACATGCTTACCCCTATGTTCCCGATTGTTCAGCTAGGTGGTAAAGGGAGCACCTCTACGATTATTCTTGCCGGGTCAGCGGATGTGTACCTCGGTGGGTGAAGAAAGCTAAGCGTTCTTAAGGGAATATTTGGTCGGTGAACTGAAAGATGATTTTTTAACTATTTATCCCTCTGCCCCCAGATGATTTTCTGCTTTCTTAGCAGTTTGGACATGCACTTTAGGGCATGCCTCCCAGGGAAAGGAACCCTTAATGGAACTATTCTCCCTGGAAGATGTTTCTTACTATCCATGTAATATAACATAACTAGTTGGGCACTTATACGTCTGACAATAATGACCCCTACGCCTTGTCTCCATGCATGCCCCGGTTCTTACATAACCGCGCGGGTATTAGGACACACTCCGGACTATTGGGTCCCGAGGTCGAAGCGAAAAGGTCCGTTGTGACAAACGATCTACAATCCGGCTAGAAGACATTTTTCATGTCATATTCAATTACATAGTCAATTCGACTAATTGTATTCCTCCTCAATGCCCACTAATAGGCTATCTAATTTACAATCTTGCTGGGAATACTTGGCGGCCAATTCTACTTGGCCGTACACCAAGCTTACAGGGATCTCCTTCCCCTCAGGCCCCACAGGTCCGACCTCGGCCATGTGGTTTGGGTCGACAACCGTGTCTGCGTCTTTACCATGGCCCAGGCCTCCCTGGCGCCTTGACGGCAGGCCGATATCTTCCATAGTCGGAAGCGCCGTCGTGCTCCTTGAAGCCGCTCCACTAGCTCCCCAATGCCTTCGGGCAGGGAGATAGATGGCTACAAGGCCTAGGCGACGCCTTTCATCACCTGCCGAACTTCGTTAAATGCGGTGACATGATTCGGGAAGAAGATCACCCGAAGAACTGGCCATCTCCTCCTCCGGACGACCTGTGAGCAAACCTACATACATGTTTATGTTAGTCGTCTTCCTCGCCGAACTCTTTCAAAGTTCATTCAAGCACTTACTAAAAATTCCTCGACGAAGCCGTCGATTCTCCTTTACAGAGTCAGACAACTGGGCACGAACATCATTTAGTTCCTCACGCAGTTGGGTGTCGGCATCTTGGAGGTTATTTTTCTCCTGCCGCACCCTCGTAAGCACGCTCTCGCTGGCCTTTAGCTGGCGTAGGAGTTGTTGCTTGTCCGGATCCATCCAGGCGCTATCTGCACTGTTAATGTCAGATTTATGCACATGCCGCACTTTGCGAAACTACTTCTACTTTGAAGGGCATATATTACGGAGAGGAGTCTTCATGGCTTCCCGGTCATGGCTTGATGTGGCCTCAAGTTGGGCCTTGCACTCTTCAAGCTCTGGGACAAACGGGTATTCTTTCGGTAAGAACCTGCATTCCAAATGATCCTTAAATCAGTTATCCTAACTATTTTAAGTCTCGGGACTCTTGGCATATATAAGCATCAAAATTCCTTACCCGTATGTCTTTCACATCTTGCTCCGTAGCTCACAGCTGAAGCCATCTTGAGCGGCACGGAGGTGCGCTTCTCCCGAACTAAAGGCGTCCAACGCCTCTTGGGAGAAACATGTGTCACGTAGAATAGTCCGGCGGCGCCTATGATTCATGGCGCTCTCCACCTCTGACTCGGTGGCGGACAGTCTGTCGGCATCCTCCGTTGGAGGAGCATCCGACGCACGCCTCATGTTTGTACCCCCTTTCGGACTCAGCTTTTGAGCCTGGTTGGCGAAGGTCCGATTGGCAACTTCTCCGGACTCAGTCCGGCGAGCGCTCTTTTTCCTAAAAAAAACCACGAGCATTAGTGTGCCTCCCGGGAACCTCTGCTTAAAACACGATGGCACATCGTACCGTTGCGGCGACGTCTCGAGTCGTACCGCACTTCTTTTTCGCCTGCTGGGCCGAGCTGCCCCTTGTTGGACGGCCGTGGCAGGCTCGGCTTCCCATTCTGAAGGCACCCCCTGCAAAACACCATCAAATACGTGGTGATTAGAAGTAAAGCATGGGTGGGTCATGGTATCCGGACTTCGGTCACGGTTACCTGGGAGGCCGGAAATAATCCGGGGTAGTCGGCCGTAATGGCAACCAAAGCATTGTCGATGCTAAGTTGGTGGAACACCCCGTCGATCAGCTCCACCTTTATATCCGGGTCCTCTTCAGAGGCTGGATTGAGGGACCGTTCCGGATCCTCCGGTTGTGGGGGCGGGCTATGTATCTTCTCCACGGCACGGCGCAGTTCCTGCGTAGAAACCATGAAATGAGATATTTAACCACAGGAACATGGATTGGAAAGGCCACAAAGATATTTGCTTACCCAACTTCGAGGATTATTCGAAGAAAACCCGTTCAGTGGACTGACGCGGAGAAAATCCTCCTCTTCCCCTTTGTACATGGCGGACAAGGTCTTCACCAGTTCGGTGACCGATCCCGGCCCTTTGCGGCCATGGCGGGTGGCATCGTCCTCCCCGTTGAAGTCCCATATGGGGTGGCCCCTATATTGGAGCGGCTGCACTCCCCTCATAATGCAGGTTGCCATGAGTCCAATCATGGTCAATTCGGCATGAGCTAGTAATCTTATTCGGCTCATCAAGTAAAGGGCGTCGGTCATTTTCCCTCACAGGGGGCTCATGAGCGCCCGGCTTAGGCGCTTCTTGAGGAGCGTTGCTAAACTATGGAAGGCCGATCCGAACAGGATCCGGCAGCGGGGCGTCCTCCATGTAAAACCATTACGAGGCCAGTCCTTGGACGCCCTCTTTGGGGTTCCGGATAAGTATCCGGTCCCGGCGATGCGACATAGTTCGGCTCCGCCCACTTGATATATTGACCCTTCGTGAGAACGAGGCACAAGGCAGAACAATCTCTTCCACAGAGAGAAATGGGCCTCAACACCCAGAAACAGCTCGCATAGGGCCACAAAGCCCGCTATATGCGAGATGGAGGCAGGCGTAAGGTTGTGCAGCTGGAGGCCGTAGAACTCCAGAAGCCCCCGGAGAAACGGATGGATTGGAAATTCGAGTCCTCTCATTAGGTAAGAGACGAAGCATACCCGCTCTCCCTTAGAGGGATCGGGGACGCTCTCCGCCTGCTTCCCGCCCTTATAAGTGGCGAGTCCGGAACGCACCGGAACCATGAAGGCCGGGGGAAGGAATCCCTTGGTTTGGAGCACCACCAATTCGCTGTGCGGGGCTAAGCATCACCTCCAATCTCCGGGCCGAGGGCTGGGAGCGCGAGAGGTGGAGACGCGTCGACTGTCCATGGTGGAATGGGTTTTTTGTCGAAGGCGCTCTGATGATGGCTCGCGAAGGGAGGATGGTGTGATCCGTATCTGGATCCCCGTCTCTTTTATAGACGGCTCATTTGCACAGCAAGGGGGGTAAATGTAAAGATACCCTGACTTTTCACATTCGTTCGACACGTGGAAGATGGCCATTATTGGGCGTGGAAGCGAAGCGCGATATTCACAAGAAAGCCGGACACTATTCAACACGAGTTCGGAGGAGAACCCGCCTTGCAATGCGAAGACAATCAACACGCCCGACTTATCATCATTGAAGCCTGGTTAGGGAGCTCTTGAGGGAGTCTGGACTAGGGGTGTCCGGATAGCGAACTATCATCTTTGGCGGACTCTGGACTATGAAGATACAAGATTGAGGACTTCGTCCCGTGTCCGGATAGGACTTTCCTTGGCATGGAAGGCAAGCTTGGCGATACGGATATGTAGATCTCCTACCATTGTAACCGACTCGGTGTAACCCTAACCCTATTCGGTGTCTATATAAACCGAAGGGTTTTGCTCCGTAGGACGAACAACAATCATACCATAGGCTAGCTTCTAGGGTTTAGCCTCTCCGATCTCGTGGTAGATCTACTCTTGTACTACCCATATCATCAATATTAATCAAGCAGGAGTAGGGTATTACCTCCATCGAGAGGGCCCGAACCTGGGTAAAATCATCGTGTCCCTTGTCTCCTGTTACCATCCGCCTAGACGCACAGTTCGGGACCCCCTACCCGAGATCCGCCGGTTTTGACACCGACATTGGTGCTTTCAGTAAGCTATCCGGTGTCTAGGAGCGACTATGGTGCTCCGCGCTGGCTGACGACACTGCCGAGGAGCGGCTATGCCCGTACACATACGGAAGCGCTATGCTCCGCGCTGGTGATAAACAACTTAGGGTGGCCCCCGGGCTGCATCAACCTCAGGGAGCCCAGAGCTCGATGTCCGGCCTCGTCGCCGCGCCTCCCCTCGGGAGTGCCGCCGCGAGGGGCTGGGCACGAGGGCTGCGCACAGTCACGCCAGCGCCGCCACCAACAAGGCCCCTCGGGCCTGTTTCGTCATGGCGTCCCTCCCGGCGGAGCCAAGGTGCGAAGGCCGTTTGAGCGTCAAGGGGAGTCTGAGCATCGCGACTCAGAGCCTAACTGGTCACGTAGCCCCTCACTCCTTAGTTCGAAAGGCTAATGGCGGTTGAGGTATGCGCGGGCCGGGCTCTGCAGACGATAGAGCAGTAGATCCACCCAAATCTCACCTCCCTACTTGTTGTTCAGATGCGCCAAGGGGACTCCTGAGCATCGCGACTCGGGGCCTAACTTGTCACATAGCCCCTCACTCCTTGGTCCCGTCTGGTTTCCGGTCGGGGCTAGCAATGAGAGGTATCTTGTGAGGCGAGCTCTGCCGGCGTAGAACATAAGCAAGTAGGAAGCGCAAATTTCAAGGAATTTGAAAGCAAATATGACAGTCCATAACTGTTACACAACGCCAAATGCAAGTTTAAACGCCTCCCCGAGGCATGACACATGTGCAGGAATCGAAAGCAGAACAGGAGTCGCAATGGAGTCACTTGTCGGCGGTGGAGCTGCGGATGAGTTCACCTTGTGGAGCCTTGAGGTTGGCAGCGCCCGCTTCAGCTTAGTCTTGAAGGCCGGAACTTCCCAGTGAGCCTCTGCACGACCCTTCACGGCTTCGACAGCTGAAGCAAGCTCGCTCGCTGGCTCCAGCCCAGTGTCGAGGTCGGCGTTGGGATCGCGAAGGTAGGCGTGGGTGAGGACCAGCGTCAGCGAAAGACAAGACCGCAGCGCCTCGGCCTCGGTAGAGGGCCAAGGCCAAGGGCGACATCTTCAAGAGCGCGAACTGTCGTGGTTCTAAGTCTGACAGTAGAATGGGGGTAGGTATGGAGAGGCAAGATCCTAGCTATGGAGTAGTTGTATACGCAAGGGATTTACGAGTTCAGTCCCTTCTCGGAAGAAGTAACAGCCCTACGTCTCGGAGCCCTGAGGCGGTCGACTGGATTATCTGCGTATGTGTTATAGGGGTGCGAACCCTTCTACCTGTGGAGGGGGGGTGGCTTATATAGAAATGCCAGAGGCCCGGCCCACCTGTGATGAGGGTTTAAGGTGCGTTAAGGCTAGGCGTTACTGGTAACGCCTTACATAAAGTGTCATTAAGGTCATAAAGACTATTTAACTACAGACTGTTTGGACACTGAGTGGCTCTTGGACTCTTGGTGGTCGAGTGGGTCTTCATAGTCGAGTGTCTTTGAATCTATCGAGTGGGAACCTACCAGGTCGACTGGAAGGCTGCTTCTCTTGCAAGTGTCCTTGTAGAAGGTACCTTTGGGCAGGTCTATGACCCTACCCCAGGTACATGACTTCATCATTAGCCCCCGAATGGATCGAGGTTTGAGTGAGGAAGGAGTTGATAATCTTTTCGACCTGTTCTTCGTGTTGTGAGTGCGTCTTACTGCGGATCAACGACCTTTTGGTGATGGCATCAACCTTTCTTTCGATCGCCTTGATCCATTCTTCACGTTTGTCGAGTGAACTTTGTGAACTGAGGATTTCGGCGGCGGATCTGAGGAAATCTGTTATCTGATGAGTTGCTCTGCGGTTAGCGGATTTCGTGGGATCCAAATTTTGGGAAGCGCGCGGAGCGGAGAAAACCGTGGCACTCGGATGGGATAAGACGATGACGCCTCAATCCTCGCGCCGCCTTTTTCGCCACGTATCGATGCGCAGCGGCGCTATTCTTGAGGATCGTGACGGGATTGCATGGGCCTACCGGTCAGCCACTCGGAAGCGACCCCATATAAGGCGTTGGACCGGGCATTTTGAACAGTGCACCCTCAGATTTCTCCTCTCTCCGCCTCCAAAACTTTCTCGCCACGCTCTCCGTCCGCCCAGCGAAGCTCGGTACCTTTCTACTTGGCGACCATGGTGAAGGACAAGACTGCCGCCTGGAGCAGGTGAAGAAGACGGCGGCGAAGGCCAAGGGAGAGCGCCCGATCGGGCGGTTCCTCTTAGCGGTCCAAGCTGCCGCGGCTGGGTCCAAGGAGGCTGGATCGATCGACCATCACCGACAAAGATCTCACCGATCTGGCCAACGAAGGACTGATTCCCCATGGGTCGGCGAGGCTTGAGGCACGGAGTGGCAACCGCAGCTGAAGAGGGTGAGTCGTCCTCTGGCCACCCACGTAGATAGGGGTTTTCTCTGCCGCCAAATCCTTTTCTCCGGGGTTTACGAACTTTTTGGAGCGCAACTCCACCATTTCCTCCAAACTCCATTGTGTATCTTGCTGCTTTCGTTTAGCTCTGCGAAATTTCTTGGGTTGTCGACCGCATTGGGGTCTTTTCAAGCACATATTCACTGTCGCTCTCAGACGGTGAAGAAAGCGAGCCCGAATGACGAGAGGACCCAAGTAATCCAAATGTGTGGGGACTCGGAGTCCGGATGAGGGGAAGAGCGCCTTTCCAGCTATGACTCTCCACGACTCGGTTAGAGGGTGGCGGTCGACCTGGTTTTATTGCCAAGACTAGCCTGCCTTGGGCGATCATTGGGCTCCCTCCTTTCTCCATGAGTCGAGTGAACAAGCCATCTTCCTGAAGGTGTTGCGGAGGAGAAGGCCCAAGTAAAGCTTCGATGGAGCGTGTAGTCCAGCTTATTCGCGAAGGGGTGACCGGCATGGATCTCCTGGAGGTTTTTCTCCGACGGCGTATTCAGCCACTCCAATACCGAGGACATCCGATGTGGATGTACTCCGGTACGGATGATACCACTCGGGTCCACCCGGAGGAGGTTGATGACGCCATACTGGAGAAGTGGATGACTGCCATCACAGGAAATAAAGATAACCCTCGTGGAGCTAGGAGGATTCCACCACTCGACCAGAGTTACCAACCAGACAAGGTATCACTACTTATCTCCAACTGTGATTCTGCTGCATTCATTCTGTTTTGATGTCAATTTAAATCGTTGACTGTCACCTTGTTTTGTTGTCTTCTAGGTCACCACCGAGATGTACTCGATGCCCAATGGGGCGCAGGAAGCAGCCGAAGAAGAAGAAGGAAGTGGAGGTGAGAGTCCGGAGGAATGGGAGTCCAACGGCGAAGAGGATGAGGAGGATGATGGCTCTGATGATGAGGAGGAGGAAGAAGAGGAGGAAGACGTCGACTGTCACAGCCCTAGAGCTTGCTTGTAACTAGTGGCATTGCATCCATGCATCATGTTTAATTTTCATGAAATTTGAAATGGGGATTGCCTAAACCCTAGCATTAAAGGAATTCAAATAGGCTCAACCAAAAATATTTTTCAATGATTTCTAATGGCTTTAGAAAATGTTCATCATTTACGGAAAAATGCTTTAAACGAGAACCAGAGGTCTTGCACATTTTTCATGTCATATTTGGTCCTTTGGATTAATTCATAAATTATTTGCATTTGGGCATTTAAATGCTAATAAATAATTTAAATGCTCAAATAATCATAAACTTAAATGTTTGCTGTTGGATATTTTCCAAACAGTAGGCTGAGCAAGTTTCATGATTTTTGGGGTAGTATTAGTATTTTTAATAAAGCCACGAAAATTACAGTAGAATAGAAAACTGAAATAAAATAGCAGAGAGAAAGAGAAGCCCAGCTTACCTGGCATAGACGCCGGCCCAGCGCCCCCGTCTTGGCCCGGTGGTGGCCCAGCCCACCAGCGCCACTGCCTCTCCACCTCTCGCCCGATGGGGAGAGGCGTGTGGCCGACGTGCTGCATGCCACGCGAGCCACCTCCACCCTGCCTGCTTCACCCCCGACGCCTGGGCGCCTCCCGGCGTCACGCACCCACCGACCTCTCTCCCTCACCCGCGGTCTCGTCCCCTCCTCTGGCTCCCTCCCTCTCCCACCGGCGGAGCTACGTCCGCCACCAGCCTTGATTCACCGCGCCACAGCCACCTCCCGCCTCGCATGGCGCCCGAGAAGCTCCGCCTCGCCCTCTCTTCTTCATCACCCAGACAAAAGGCGCGGGACGCCACAGTTGCCGCTTAGCTCCGCCGTTCCCCTCCTTGGCCACCGAGGATCGCCCGTCAATTCACCGTCATGAAGCCTCCCGAGATCGCCAACCCCTTCATTCGATCCATTGTGAGCTGCTGCGTCGATCCCCTCTCTCCTGGCTCTTCTCCTCTCGCTAACGCCAATTTCCACCGAGCGATTGCTCCTCGCCACGGCCATGGCGCCCCGTGGCCGAGGCCACCAGCTGCGCCCGAGCATGTTACCAAGTTAGCCGCCCTCCCGAGGCCCGCAGCACCCTTCGTTTCCCCTCTAGTGCACCGCATGACATCGAGCCCGAGCTCGCCTGAGCTCAATGGCCGCCTAGGTCGTCGCCGGCGCCGATTCCGACCACCCGAGCTCAACCGACTCCACCAAGAGCTTGGCTCATCCCAGCTCCTCCTAGATGCCCTCCATGGGCCATTTGGTCGCCGGAGTGGCTAAAACTCCTCTCGCCGCCACGTCGGGCTCGCCCGTGACTAGGCAGCCAGCCGACTTTGACTTTGACCGGTGGGCCTGGTTGACTCTCTTGAGTCAATGACAGTGGGGCCAGCCACAGTTAACTATTTAGGATTAGTTTTAATTAATTTTAGTTAGGCTAATTATGCTTGACACGCGGGACCTTGTCGAGTTTGACCGGACCATGTTCCGTTGACCATCGACGTCCTGCGACGTCGGTGACGTCAATAATACCTTTTACGGATTTAATATAATTCAGGAAATTTCAGAAAATACCCCAAACTTCAAATATTCATAACTTTTAATCTGTAACTCCAAATTAAATAATTTATATATGAAAAATGATCAGAAAAATATGAAGAATCTGTTTATGCCATGATCATGCATGTTTGAACAAGTTAACCTCACTGAATAGGATGAATCATGATTAGGGTAAATTATGAAATAACATTTGGAGTTGGAATTTACTCTTGTCTGAATTCCACTTCAATTAACTTGGCTAGATATTGCATTAGGTGAATTCAGTACCTTAACATGACATGTCATTCATGTGAATGTGCATTGCATTGATTGTGTTCTCTCTTGTTTGCCGGTAATTGCCCCCTCTCGATAGACGGCGTTCCGACGATTGTTCGATGACACCGATGAAGAACTATATTATCTTCAGAAGTGCCAGGCAAGCAAAACCCCATTGTCCATTCCGATATAATCCCACTCTCTCGCTCCTGCTCTATTTTACTGCATTAGGACAACAACGACTCATGTGTTACTTGCTGCGGTAGCTGAACCCCTTTATCCTCTGCATGACCTGTCATTCCACGATGAATTAGATGAAACCCACTAGCATGAGTAGGAGTTGTTTGAGCCATGTTGTGCCTACTCATTCATGCTTGTTGTCATGCACACTCTTGCTTAGAGTTGAGTCAGGTGCGATTCATCGGGAATGAATTGGAATGGTTGTGTGAACATGTCCCATCTGTGTGCTTGAGCTAAGTGTGTGAACACGATTTGGTAAAAGGTAGCGGTGAGAGGCCAAGTAGGAGTACATGGTGGGTTGTCTCATTGCAGCCGTCCTCGAGAACTGAGTTACGTGTTTGTGATCCATGAAACAGCTACTACCACGCATTGGGCCCGAAACCAATGGACCCTCTAAACTTCTTAACCACCCTTGTTCCCGGTCAGGGAGTTGCAAGTAGTTTCGGTGTTTGTAGCATCTTTGGGGGCCGCATAGCGCTGACCATAGGGGTGGGTTGTGTTGCGGTAGGCACCGTGGGTCTGTACCGATTCGCCTGCTTGGTGTCTCAGAACCCTGCACACATCGTTCGGGGCTGTATGGGAAACCTCGGCGGACTCCTGCGGATGGAACCCGAATAGGCGATAAACTGGACTAGGGACTCGTGTGTGTTTAGGTAGGTCGTGGCCGACACCCACGTTGGGCTTCCGCTTGAAGGTTGCCGAGTACATGTCGTGTAAACGGCGGTAAGTGGTGAGAGCGTGTGTGAAGAAGTACACCCCTGCAGGGTTAATATGATCTATTCGAATAGCCGTGTCCACGGAGAAGGACTTTTGGGTTGCCTATATTAGTTCATAGACAAGTGAAAGTGGATACCCTAAAATGCGCAAGATAAGCGTGAGTGCTATGGATGGCGTTCTCGTAGGGAGACGGGAGCGGGTCCATAGTGGTGTATTGATATGGTGAATATGTGGACTCGTGCGCCACCTCAAAAGAGTTACTTGCGATGTAGTTCAGGATAGCCATCGAGTCAAAGCTGGCTTGCTGCAGTCAAACTCCACCACCCCTTTTGATAATGATGCATATGTAGCTAGTTACGATGTAAGTCTTCTGAGTAATGCGTTTGTACTCACGTTTGCTTATTTTATGTTTTGCGAGAGAGACTTCGGTCTCGCTAGTAGTTCCGCTTGGACTTGACGGTTAGCTTGTTACCTCGGCTACGATCTTGTGCCCTCGGCAGGATCTGGTAGATAGTTAGGCTTCTCAGCCTTCTTCATTTATAGTTATGCGTACTCGGACATGTTAAGCTTCCGCTTGTGCTTTGACTTGTATGCTTTCGAGTGTTGGGTCGTGAGACCCATGTTTGTAATATCTCGCTCCTCGGAGCCTATTGAATAAATATTTGAGTCGTAGAGTTATGTTGTGATGCCATGTTGTATCTACACATATTGAGCATATTGTGTGTATGTTTGAAATGCTTGGTATGTGTGGGATCCGACAAACTAGTTGTTTATCCTTGGCAGCCTCTCATATGGGGAAATGTAGTCTCGTGCTTACGGCGATAGTAGTCCGCTACAGCCCGGTTCACGAGTCCTGTTAGCCCAGCACTACTGCTTGGACACTTGATCGGCGGCATGTGTTTCACTTTGTTCCTATATACATCGCTTCGGGAAATGTCGCGCGGTGTTATTGAGTCTGCTTAGCACAGCCCGGTTCACGAGTCCTGTTAGCCATGCTACAGCCCGAATTTATCGTTAATGACCGACATGCTCGATGTGATTCATGTATGCCTGTCCCCATAGGTTAGCGCCGCTTTGGGTTCACGACTAGCCATGTCGGCCCGGGTTCTTTGTCATGTGGATGCTAGCGACACTATCATATACGTGTGCCAAAAGACGCAAACGGTCCCGGGCCATGGTAAGGCGACACCCGTGTGAACACCGTGCGTGAGGCCGCAAAGTGATATGAGGTGTTACCGGCTAGGTCGATGTGACTTGGAATCGGGGTCCTGACAGCGTTGGTATCGAACTTTGTTGCTGTAGGATTACCAAGCCAAACCGGTGAAGTTGTGTCTAGAAATGCTTTAGTTATGTAAGGGAATTGATTGTGGGAGGGAACGTAAGGCTCTTTTTACTCCTTATACCTCATGGCCTTCTGATCTGAGTCAACCTCTTCTCTTCTACGGGGTTTAAGAATTAGGCTCCTCATCTATCTATCAGGATGACGTGTTACTAATCCATAGACCTTTAAGATTGTTGATTTAAGCCCCAGTTCAGTTCTTACTATTCCTGTATGATAATTGTTGATCTCGGAACCTTGATATTGTGATGCTGAGTGGTTATGCCACCATTTTTGCAAGATGTCTCAAATCATTTTGAGCATTTACAGCCGTTATGTTGTCCGAGTCATCCCAGGTCTCTAAATAGTTTGATGCGTTTGCAAATCCCTCCCCTCCATTTCTAATGTTCATCCGGTCCAGATTAATCACACAAATTAGTATGTTGAGGTACTCCGCTGCCTCAACATATATGTTGGAGTTATTATTATGACCTAGGTGTTTTAGGGAGTCACCTATGTAATCCAGCCATGCTTTTGTATCCCAAGTGTGATGATTCTGGCCATTATTCTTGAAAGCATCCCGTGATGTTATTAGTTAGTAGGTATTCTATTCATGGGTTCTTGAGCCGAGATTCACCCTACTTCATGTTGTTAGTATTTGCTAGTCCCTTTAGGATATTAGTAACCTATGACAGTCCTCGAGGTCCGTGGTATTTCCTTCTTCCGAATGCCATGAACTATTTATGGCAGAAGTTCTTTTGAACCAAAAGATCACAATCAGAGTACTCTTGAGGAGTTCTCCATTCTATATTGTGAATCTGCCAGTCCTACCTCTCTGCATGGGTTATCCGGAAGAAACCTGTTGAACTTGGTTCGACATACTAATCTGTGCATCCACAACTCGAAAAATTATATGTTCCTTTGAGTTGCTCTCTTTAGTTGTATCCCGACCATCCTCTATCAGTTGATAACCAAGAGTATGTGTGCATTCATTTATCGATGTCTTTTATCCTTGTGGTCCGTCAAGCCATTCTGTTCTAGAATGACTAGGAGAAACAAACTCCAATACCTCATCTATTTCTAGGATTGGGTCAAAGCAGTTGTATTCCGCAAATCAAAATGCCAATCCAGCTTTGATTCTGCTCTACCTTGGAGTGTTACCATCTTTATGTCAGGAACATCATGACAATTGCACCTTCTCTTATGAATTCTTGTCGTAGTGATAGTTCTCGCCATCATTGTTCATTCCTCGGTCCGTGTTGATGCAACCGGAATGCCGACAAGTGAATTGTGATGTGTGAAATCAATACTCCTAGCAACTCGTTGCTTGGTAGTAAATGGACAATACTCTCATTCTTAGCGTATTGGTTATTGAATCATCATCCTAAGATTAATCGTGCTACCTAGTCCTTAGTTACGGTGCACTCTTCGATCTATGAGTTAGGATTGTGTCAATTCCTCACTCTTTTGGTCATATCGTCTTGCTGAAAAGCAAGATTGTTCTCGACCTTAGTAATATATCGGTGGTTCGTGACTTTCCAAATATCTTCTTGGAAGTGTTACCAGGTTGTCACCTGACCGCTATGTTGAGTTCGTGATCATATTGGTTTTCTTCTAAACCACCCATTCTCCAAGAATATGTGTTGGTTATCCCTGAGCTAGTTGGTTGAGCTAGACAACAACTTGGAGAGTTGGAAGATAAAAGTTTGCCTAACTTAGTTCGTTCCAAAGGGATATTCTTGCGTAGTGTGTGTTGAAGAAAGATGATATCTTCATCGATTGGTCCCTGTGATCAGTTGCTGGACCTATTGTCTTATCAATCCTTTGATTTGAGTATGGGCTATCGTCAAATCAAATCAGTACCAACGATATTCGTGATGTTGTCTTAATCGTGGTTGATCCCTCGAGCATATACCATTACATCTTTTGGTCTGACCAATGTTATCCTTTGTGTTCACATGATGGTGGAAGTCGGTGATATGGAAATTCCGATGAGTTGTTGTTGAGCCCATCAGCAGCATTTTGTCTCCCCCATGAGTCATGTTGAACATCAACCTAGTATTGGAAAACTTGTGTAAGCATTTCTTCGTGTTTCGTTCATGAAGCATATGTTTGGATGGAAGTAGTGACTTCCTCGAATTCATGTGCTTTAGGTGTAAGTTGCCGCCATGAATTTGAGAAAGGTTTGTTTTGTTTCCCTTGGAATCATTCCAAATCAGTCATGCATATGTGCGAAGTATTACGTAGTGCGGAGACTTGCAACCTTCATTCCATATGTATTCCTAGCACACCAAGCCACTGATTGATTTGTTCAAGGAGAAGGAGTTCCTTCATAACAACTAGTCATGACTTATGTTAGGACTTCGTTATCCTCGATGATGGTTCCCCACCTGAACTCGGTATTGTTTGATGATAAGACTACTACGTGGTCATACTTGTCTTGGACAGCGTGTCCACGGGTTTGTAGCAGAACCAGCTCATGTTTTGGACCTTGCTATCGTAGTTCATATCCCGAGAATCTCGCAACGTTATCCCATCGATTTGTGTTGCAACTTTTCTTTCAGACATGTGATTCTGAAGTATCCTGTTTCTAACGGACCTGAATCTCGAGGCAGATATGGTGGTTGGAACATTCCCAACATTTGCATTTTGTTCCCAGCTTGCATCCCATCGTGCCAATTTTCCATGGGCTGCCTTCTCAGCACTTGCTGTCCAGGATCATCTTCAAAGTGGTCCTACCAAGGGTCCCCTCCACCTCCAATGATAAGCAAAATCATCCATTGTGTTGTCTTCAACAAGGTAGTCCACATCATCCATTCTAGTCTGGGTATGCCTTTCCTTTGCACTCCATCAAACGATCGTTTGTGATTGCCTTAGGCTGGTATGAAGAGTTTCAATGATCTCTGATTCAAAAGTAATTCTTTTTGCCACTTAAGGGAATAATTCTACGAGTCACCTTTCCTAAGGTATACCGCTATGGAATCATGGCAATCATCTACTTGTTACTTTGAAACCATGCACCATTTTACTTAAGCGTGGAATGGTTGCCTACCAATTTGAACCTTCGTCATCCATTTCTTTACCATCATTCCTAATGTGTGTTTGGTGTCTCAACCCAAGAGTTGTTCTTACGTCTCTCCATGAACTGATCTTGAGTTGCTCGATCTTCAAGAAGATTAAATCATGTAGGGTTTCCCCCTCTTTCTGTTGTCGTGTCGAGTGAAGATCTCAAAAGCAAAGACGTCAAGACCAAGATGATGGAATGAATCAACATTTTCGAGAAGGGCAAATGGATCATGAAGATTGTGATAGTTCTGTGACTCCCCTTTTCCCCTTACCTCACGTCTTGAATCTCGGACGAGATTCTTGTTTAGTGGGGGTGAGTTATCACAGCCCTAGAGCTTGCTTGTAACTAGTGGCATTGCATCCATGCATCATGTTTAATTTTCATGAAATTTGAAATGGGGATTGCCTAAACCCTAGCATTAAAGGAATTCAAATAGGCTCAACCAAAAATATTTTTCAGTGATTTCTAATGGCTTTAGAAAATGTTCATCATTTACGGAAAAATGCTTTAAACCGAGAACCGGAGGTCTTGCACATTTTTCATGTCATATTTGGTCCTTTGGATTAATTCATAAATTATTTGCATTTTGGGCATATAAATGCTAATAAATAATTTAAATGCTCAAATAATCATAAACTTAAATGTTTGCTTTGTTGGATATTTTCCAAACAGAGGGCTGAAACAAGTTTCATGATTTTTGGGGTAGTATTAGTATTTTTAATAAAGCCACGAAAATTACAGAATAATAGAAAACTAAAATAAAATAGCAGAGAGAAAGAGAAGCCCAGCTTACAGCACAGGCCGCCCGGCTTCCCCTCCCCGTCTTGGCCGGTGGTGGCCCAGCCCACCAGGCGCCAAATCTCCCACCTCTCGCTTGATGGGGCGAGAGGCGTGGGCCGATGTGCTGCCGCCACGCCTGAGCCACCTCCACCACTGCTTTCACCCCCGACGCTCTGGACGCCTCCCCGAGCGCCACGCACCCCCCTGACCTCTCTCTCCCTCACCCGCGGTCTCGTCCCCTCCTCTGGCTCCCTCCCTCTCCCACCGAGCGGAGCTCGTCGCCACCGACGCCGTTCACCGCGGCCACAGCCACCTCCCCGCCTCGCCGACGCCCAGGAAGCTCCGCTTCGCCCCTCTCTTCTTCCTCACCCAGACAAAAGCGCGGGCGCCCTGGTTGCCGCTTAGCTCCGCCGTTCCCCTCCTCGGCCACCGAGGATCGCCGCCCGTCAATTCAACATCGTCAGAGAAGCCTCCCGAGCTCGCCAACCCCTTCATTCGATCCATTGTGAGCTGCTGCGTCGATCCCTCTCTCCCGGCTCTTTTCCTCTCGCTAACGCCAATTTCCACCGAGCCGATTGCTCTCGCCGCCCGGCCATGGCGCTGCCGTGGCGAGGCCACCAGCTGCGCCCGAGCATGTTACCAAGTTCGCCGCCCTCCCGGGAGCCCTTGGCGCCCTTTCGTTTCCCTCTAGTGCACTGCAGCGTCGAGCCCGAGCTCGCTTGAGCTCCGGTGGCCGCCTAGGTCGCCGCGGCGCCGATTCCGACCACCCGAGCTCAACCGACTCCACCAAGAGCTTGGCTCATCCCAGACTCCTCCTAGATGCCCTCCATGGGCCATTTGGTCGCTGGGTGGCCAAAACCACTCTCGCCGCCACGTCGGGCTCGCCGGCTAGGCGCTGACAGCCGACTTTGACTTTGACCAGGGGTGGGCCCTGGTTGACTCTGCTGAGTCAATGATAGGTGGGGCCCAGCCCTGTTAACTATTTAGGATTAGTTTTAATTAATTTTAGTTAGGCTAATTATGCTGACACGCGGGACCCACTGTCAGGTTTGACCCAGACCATGTTCCGTTGACCACTGACGTCCTTGACGTCAGTCGAATAGTAATACCTTTTACGGATTTAATTTAATTCAGGAAATTTGAAAATACCCCAAACTTCAAATATTCATAACTTTTAATCTGTAACTCCAAATTAAATAATTTATATATGAAAATGATCGAGAAAAATATGAAGAATCTGTTTATGCCATGATCATGCATGTTTGAACAAGTTAACCTCACTGAATAGGATGAATCATGATTAGGGTAAATTATGAAATAACATTTGGAGTTGGAATTTACTCTTGTCTGAATTCCACTTCAATTAACTTGGCTAGATATTGCATTAGGTGAATTCAGTACCTTAACATGACATGTCATTCATGTGAATGTGCATTGCATTGATTGTGTTCTCTCTTGTTTGCGGTAATTGCCCCCTCTCGATAGACGACGTTAAAGCGATTGTTCGATGACACCGATGAAGAACTATATTATCTTCGAAGTGCCGGGCAAGCAAAACCCCTTGTCCATTCCGATATAATCCCACTCTCTCGGCTCCTGCTCTATTTTACTGCATTAGGACAACAACGACTCATGTGTTACTTGCTGCGGTAGCTGAACCCCTTTATCCTCTACATGACTGTCATTCCACAAGAATTAGATGAAACCCACTAGCATGAGTAGGAGTTGTTTGAGCCATGTTGTGCCTACTCATTCATGCTTGTTGTCATGCCTGCTACTGCTTAGAGTTGAGTCAGGTCTGATCCATCGGGAATGAATTGGAATGGTTGTGTGAACATGTCCTACTGTGTGCGAGCTAAGTGTGTGAACACGATTTGGTAAAGGTAGCGGTGAGAGGCCAAGTAGGAGTACATGGTGGGTTGTCTCATTGCAGCCGTCCTCAGGAACTGAGTTCTGTGTTTGTGATCCATGAAACAGCTACTACCACGCATTGGGCTGAAACCAATGGACCCTCTCGGCTTCTTAACCACCCTTGTTCCCGGTCAGGAGTTGCAAGTAGTTTACGGTGTTTGTAGCATCTTTGGGGCCGACGCATAGCAGCTGACCATAGGGGTGGGTTGTGTTGCGGTAGGCACCGTGTTGATGTACCGATTCGCCCGTTTGGTGTCTCGGGAACCTGCACACATCGTTCGGGGCTGTATGGGAAACCTCGGCGGACTCCTGCGGATGGAACCCGAATAGGCGATAAACCTGGACTAGGGACTCGTGTGTTTAGGTAGGTCATGGCCGACACCCACGTTGGGCTTCCGCTTGAAGGTTGCAGTACATGTCGTGTATGTGGCGGTAAGTGGTGAGCGTGTGTGAAGAAGTACAACCCTGCAGGGTTAATATGATCTATTCGAATAGCCGTGTCCATGGAGAAGGACTTTTGGGTTGCCTATATTAGTTCATAGACAAGTGAAAGTGGATACCCTAAAATGCGCAAGATAAGCGTGAGTGCTATGGATGGCGTTCTCGTAGGGAGACGGGAGCGGGTCCATAGTGGTGTATTGATATGGTGAATATGTGGACTCGTAATGCGCCACCTCAAAAGAGTTACTTGCGATCGTAGTTCAGGATAGCCATCGAGTCAAAGCTGGCTTGCTGCGGTCAAACTCCACCACCCCTTTTGATAATGATGCATATGTAGCTAGTTACGATGTAAGTCTTGCTGAGTACGTTTGTACTCACGTTTGCTTATTTTATGTTTTGCGAGAGAGACTTGGTCTCGCTAGTAGTTCCGCTTGGACTTGACGGTTAGCTTGTTACCTCGGCTACGATCTTGTGCCCTCGGCAGATCTGGTAGATAGTTAGGCTTCTCAGCCTTCTTCATTTATAGTTATGCGTACTCGGACATGTTAAGCTTCCGCTTGTGCTTTGACTTGTATGCTCTGAGTGTTGGGTCATTGAGACCCATGTTTGTAATATCTCGCTCCTCGGAGCCTATTGAATAAATATTTGAGTCGTAGAGTTATGTTGTGATGCCATGTTGTATCTACACATATTGAGCATATTGTGTGTATGTTTGAAATGCTTGGTATGTGTGGGATCCGACAAACTAGTTGTTTATCCTTGGCAGCCTCTCATATGGGGAAATGTAGTCTCGTGCTTACGGCGATAGTAGTCCGCTACCGGTTCACCAGAGTCTGTTAGCCCAGACCTCTGCTTGGACACTTGACTGGCCGGCATGTGTTTCACTTTGTTCCTATGTCCGTCCCTTCGGGAAATGTCGCAGCGGTGATATTCGTAGTCCTGACTAGACTGCTACAGCCCGGTTCACCGGAGTCCTGTTAGCCCAGTGCTACAGCCCGAATTTATACGTTGATGACCGACATGCTCGATGTGATTCATGTATGCCTGTCCCCATAGGTTAGCGCCGCTTTGGGTTCACGACTAGCCATGTCGGCCCGGGTTCTTTGTCATGTGGATGCTAGCGACACTATCATATCGTGTGCCAAAAGACGCAAAGCGGTCCCGGGCCATGGTAAGGCGACACCGATGTGAACACCGTGCGTGAGGCCGCAAAGTGATATGAGGTGTTACCGGCTAGGTCGATGTGACTTGGAATCGGGGTCTGACGGCGTTGGTATCGAGCCCCGATCATCAGAGGGATTACCAAGCCAAACTGGTGAAGTTGTGTCTAGAAATGCTTTAGTTATGTAAGGGAATTGATTGTGGGAGGGAGCGTAAGGCTCTTTTTACTCCTTATACCTCATGGCCTTACGATCTGAGTCAACCTCTTCTCTTCTCTGGGGTTTAAGAATTAGGCTCCTCATCTATCTATCAGGATGACGTGTTACTAATCCATAGACCTTTAAGATTGTTGATTTAAGCCCCAGTTCAGTTCTTACTATTCCTGTATGATAATTGTTGATCTCGGAACCTTGATATTGTGATGCTGAGTGGTTATGCCACCATTTTTGCAAGATGTCTCAAATCATTTTGAGCATTTACAGCCGTTATGTTGTCCGAGTCATCCCAGGTCTCTAAATAGTTTGATGCGTTTGCAAATCCCTCCCCTCCATTTCTAATGTTCATCCGGGCCAGATTAATCACACAAATTAGTATGTTGAGGTACTCCGCTGCCTCAACATATATGTTGGAGTTATTATTATGACCTAGGTGTTTTAGGGAGTCACCTATGTAATCCAGCCATGCTTTTGTATCCCCAGTGTGATGATTCTGGCCATTATTCTTGAAAGCATCCCGTGATGTTATTAGTTAGTAGGTATTCTATTCATGGGTTCTTGAGCCCGAGATTCACCCTACTTCATGTTGTTAGTATTTGCTAGTCCCTTTAGGATATTAGTAACCTTGCGACAGTCCTCGAGGTCCGTGGTATTTCCTTCTTCCGAATGCCATGAACTATTTATGGCAGAAGTTCTTTTGAACCAAAAGATCACAATCAGAGTACTCTTGAGGAGTTCTCCATTCTATATTGTGAATCTGCCAGTCCTACCTCTCTGCATGGGTTATCCGGAAGAAACCTGTTGAACTTGGTTCGACATACTAATCTGTGCATCCACAACTCGAAAATTATATGTTCCTTTGAGTTGCTCTCTTTAGTTGTATCCCGACCATCCTCTATCAGTTGATAACCAAGAGTATGTGTGCATTCGTTTATCGATGTCTTTTATCCTTGTGGTCCGTCAAGCCATTCTGTTCTAGAATGACTAGGAGAAACAAACTCCAGTACCTCATCTATTTCTAGGATTGGGTCAAAGCAGTTGTATTCCGCAGATCAAAATGCCAATCCAGCTTTGATTCTGCTCTACCTTGGAGTGTTACCATCTTTATGTCAGGAACATCATGACAATTACACCTTCTCTTATGAATTCTTGTCGTAGTGATAGTTCTCGCCATCATTGTTCATTCCTCGGTCCCGTGTTGATGCAACCGGAATGCCGACAAGTGAATTGTGATGTGTGAAATCAATACTCCTAGCAACTCGTTGCTTGGTAGTAAATGGACAATACTCTCATTCTTAGCGTATTGGTTATTGAATCATCATCCTAAGATTAATCGTGCTACCTAGTCCTTAGTTCTGGTGCACTCTTCGATCTATGAGTTAGGATTGTGTCAATTCCTCACTCTTTTGGTCATATCGTCTTGCCCTGAAAAGCAAGATTGTTCTCGACCTTAGTAATATATCGGTGGTTCGTGACTTTCCAAATATCTTCTTGGAAGTGTTACCAGGTTGTCACCTGACCGCTATGTTGAGTTCGTGATCATATTGGTTTTCTTCTAAACCACCCATTCTCCAAGAATCTGTGTTGGTTATCCCTGAGCTAGTTGGTTGAGCTAGACAACAACTTGGAGAGTTGGAAGATAAAAGTTTGCCTAACTTAGTTCGTTCAAAGGGATATTCTTGCGTAGTGTGTGTTGAAGAAAGATGATATCTTCATCGATTGGTCCTCGTGATCGATTCTGGACCTATTGTCTTATCAATCCTTTGATTTGAGTATGGGCTATCGTCAAATCAAATCAGTACCAACGATATTCGTGATGTTGTCTTAATCGTGGTTGATCCCTCGAGCATATACCATTACATCTTTTGGTCTGACCAATGTTATCACTGTGTTCACATGATGGTGGAAGTCCAGTGATATGGAAATTCCGATGAGTTGTTGTTGAGCCCATCAGCAGCATTTTGTCTCCCCCATGAGTCATGTTGAACATCAACCTAGTATTGGAAAACTTGTGTAAGCATTTCTTCGTGTTTCGTTCATGAAGCATATGTTTGGATGGAAGTAGTGACTTCCTCGAATTCATGTGCTTTAGGTGTAAGTTGCCACCATGAATTTGAGAAAGGTTTGTTTTGTTTCCCTTGGAATCATTCCAAATCAGTCATGCATATGTGCGAAGTATTACGTAGTGCGGAGACTTGCAACCTTCATTCCATATGTATTCCTAGCACACCAAGCCACCGATTGATTTGTTCAAGGAGAAGGAGTTCCTTCATAACAACTAGTCATGACTTATGTTGGGACTTCGTTATCCTCGATGATGGTTCCCCACCGAACTTCGGTATTGTTTGATGATAAGACTACTACGTGGTCATACTTGTCTTGGACAGCGTGTCCACGGGTTTATGTGAACCAGCTCATGTTTTGGACCTTGCTATCGTAGTTCATATCCGAGAATCTCGCATAGCGTTATCCCATCGATTTGTGTTGCAACTTTTCTTTCAGACATGTGAGTCTGAAGTATCCTGTTCTAACCGGACCTGAATCTCAGGCAGATATGGTGGTTGGAACATTCCCAACATTTGCATTTTGTTCCCAGCTTGCATCCCATCGTGCCAATTTTCCATGGGCTGCCTTCTCAGCACTTGCTGTCCAGGATCATCTTCAAAGTGGTCCTACCAAGGGTCCCCTCCACCTCCAATGATAAGCAAAATCATCCATTGTGTTGTCTTCAACAAGGTAGTCCACATCATCCATTCTAGTGCAGGTATGCCTTTCCTTTGCACTCCATCAAGCGATCGTTTGTGATTGCCTTAGGCTGGTATGAAGAGTTTCAATGATCTACGATTCAAAAGTAATTCTTTTTGCCACTTAAGGGAATAATTCTACGAGTCACCTTTCCTAAGGTATACCGCTATGGAATCATGGCAATCATCTACTTGTTACTTTGAAACCATGCACCATTTTACTTAAGCGTGGAATGGTTGCCTACCAATTTGAACCTTCGTCATCCATTTCTTTACCATCATTCCTAATGTGTGTTTGGTGTCTCAACCCAAGAGTTGTTCTTACGTCTCTCCATGAACTGATCTTGAGTTGCTCGATCTTCAAGAAGATTAAATCATGTAGGGTTTCCCCCTCTTTACATTGTCGTGTCGAGTGAAGATCTCAAAAGCAAAGACGTCAAGACCAAGATGATGGAATGAATCAACATTTTCGAGAAGGGCAAATGGATCATGAAGATTGTGATAGTTCTGTGACTCCCCTTTTCCTCTTACCTCACGTCTTGAATCTCGGGGCGAGATTCTTGTTTAGTGGGGTGAGTTGTCATGACCCTAGAGCTTGCTTGTAACTAGTGGCATTGCATCCATGCATCATGTTTAATTTTCATGAAATTTGAAATGGGGATTGCCTAAACCCTAGCATTAAAGGAATTCAAATAGGCTCAACCAAAAATATTTTTCGGTGATTTCTAATGGCTTTAGAAAATGTTCATCATTTACGAAAAATGCTTTAAACGAGAACCAGGAGGTCTTTGCACATTTTTCATGTCATATTTGGTCCTTTGGATTAATTCATAAATTATTTGCATTTTGGGCATATAAATGCTAATAAATAATTTAAATGCTCAAATAATCATAAACTTAAATGTTTGCTGTTGGATATTTTCCAAACAGTAGGCTGAAACAAGTTTCATGATTTTTGGGGTAGTATTAGTATTTTTAATAAAGCCACGAAAATTACAGAATAATAGAAAACTAAAATAAAATAGCAGAGAGAAAGAGAAGCCCAGCTTACACAGCACAGGCGCCAGCTTCCCCTCCCCGTCTTTGGCCAGTGGTGGTGGCCCAGCCACCAGCGCCACCGTCTCCCACCTCTACTTGATGGGGCCGAGGCGTGTGGCCGATGTGCTGCGCCCGCCTTGAGCCACCTCCACCTGCACTGCTTCACCCCCGGCGCTCTGGGCGCCTCCCCGAGCGCCACGCACCCACCTGACCTCTCTCTCCCTCACCCGCGGTCTCGTCCCCTCCTCTGGCTCCCTCCCTCTCCCACCGAGCGGAGCTCGTCGCCACCGACGCCGTTCACCGCGGCCACAGCCACCTCCCCGCCTCGCCGACGCCCCAGGAAGCTCCGCCTCGCCCCTCTCTTCTTCATCACCCAGACAAAAGGCGCCGGACGCCCCTGGTTGCCGCTAGCTCCGCCGTTCCCCTCCTCGGCCACCGAGGATCGCCGCCGTCAATTCACTGTCGCAGAAGCCTCCCCGAGCTCGCCAACCCCTTCATTCGATCCGCTGTGAGCTGCTGCGTCGATCCCCTCTCTCCCCTGGCTCTTTTCCTCTCGCTAACGCCAATTTCCACCGGAGCCGATTGCTCCTCGCCGCGGCCATGGCGCCAGCAGTGGCTGAGGCCACCCGGCTGCGCCCGAGCATGTTACCAAGTTCGCCGCCCTCCCGAGAGCCCTTGGCGCCCTTCGGTTTCCCTCTAGTGCACTGCAGCGTCGAGCCAGAGCTCGCTTGAGCTCGGCCGCCGCTTAGGTCGTCGCCGGCGCCGATTCCGACCACCCCGAGCTCAACTGACTCCACCAAGAGCTTGGCTCATCCCGGCTCCTCCTAGATGCCCTCCATGAACCCATTTGGTGCGGAGTGGCTAAAACTCCTCTCGCCGCCACGTCGGGCTCGCCCGTGACTAGACGCCGGCAGCCGACTTTGACTTTGACGAGGGTGGGCCTGGTTGACTTCTGTGAGTCGAATGGCAGGTGTGGGCCCGACCACAGTAACTATTTAGGATTAGTTTTAATTAATTTTAGTTAGGCTAATTATGCTGACACGCGGGACCCACTGTCAGGTTTGACCCGGACCATGTTCCGTTGACCACTGACGTCAGGCTGACGTAGTAATACCTTTTCTGGATTTAATTTAATTCAGGAAATTTCAGAAAATACCCCAAACTTCAAATATTCATAACTTTTAATCTGTAACTCCAAATTAAATAATTTATATATGAAAAATGATCATGAAAATATGAAGAATCTGTTTATGCCATGATCATGCATGTTTGAACAAGTTAACCTCACTGAATAGGATGAATCATGATTAGGGTAAATTATGAAATAACATTTGGAGTTGGAATTTACTCTTGTCTGAATTCCACTTCAATTAACTTGGCTAGATATTGCATTAGGTGAATTGATTACCTTAACATGACATGTCATTCATGTGAATGTGCATTGCATTGATTGTGTTCTCTCTTGTTTGCCGGTAATTGCCCCTCTCGATGAGACGGCGTTAAACGATTGTTCGATGACACCGATGAAGAACTATATTATCTTGAAGTGCCGGGCAAGCAAAACCCCTTGTCCATTCCGATATAATCCCACTCTCTCGCTCCTGCTCTATTCTTGCATTAGGACAAGAACGACTCATGTGTTACTTGCTGCGGTAGCTGAACCCCTTTATCCTCTGCATGACTGTCATTCCACAAGAATTAGATGAAACCCACTAGCATGAGTAGGAGTTGTTTGAGCCATGTTGTGCCTACTCATTCATGCTTGTTGTCATGCCTGCTACTACTTAGAGTTGAGTCAGGTCTGATTCATCGGGAATGAATTGGAATGGTTGTGTGAACATGTCCTACTGTGTGCGAGCTAAGTGTGTGAACACGATTTGGTAAAGGTAGCGGTGAGAGGCCATGTAGGAGTAAATGGTGGGTTGTCTCATTGCAGCCGTCCTCAGGAACTGAGTTCTGTGTTTGTGATCCATGAAACAACTACTACCACGCATTGGGCCCGAAACCAATGGACCCTCTCGGCTTCTTAACCACCCTTGTTCCCGGTCAAGAGTTGAAAGTAGTTTCGGTGTTTGTAGCATCTTTGGGGCGCCTTGGCGCTGACCATAGGGGTGGGTTGTGTTGCGGTAGGCACCGTGGCCCGGTGTACCGATTCACCCGTTTGGTGTCTCGGGAACCCTGCACACATCGTTCGGGCTGTATGGGAAACCTCGGCGGACTCCTGCGGATGGAACCCGAATAGGCGATAAACTGGACTAGGGACTCGTGTGTTTAGGTAGGTCGTGGCCGACACCCACGTTGGGCTTCCGCTTGAAGGTTGCCGAGTACATGTCGTGTAAACGGCGGTAAGTGGTGAGCGTGTGTGAAGAAGTACACCCTGCAGGTTAATATGATCTATTGAATAGCCGTGTCCACGGAGAAGGACTTCTGGGTTGCCTATATTAGTTCATAGACAAGTGAAAGTGGATACCCTAAAATGCATAAGATAAGAGTGAGTGCTATGGATGGCGTTCTCGTGAGGAGGCAGGCGGGTCCATAGTGGTGTATTGATATGGTGAATATGTGGACTCGTAGCGCCACCTCAAAAGAGTTACTTGCGATCGTAGTTCAGGATAGCCACCGAGTCAAAGCTGGCTTCTTGCGGTCAAACTCCACCACCCCTTTTGATAATGGTGCATATCTAGCTAGTTACGATGTAAGTCTTCTTTGAAATGCGTTTGTACTCACGTTTGCTTATTTTATGTTTTGCGAGAGACTTGGTCTCGCTAGTAGTTCCGCTTGGACTTGACGGTTAGCTTGTTACCTCAGCTACGATCTTGTGCCCTCGGCGGGATCTGGTAGATAGTCAGGCTTCTCGGCCTTCTTCATTTATAGTTATGCGTACTCGGACATGTTAAGCTTCCGCTTGTGCTTTGACTTGTATGTTTCGAGTGTTGGGTCGTGAGACCCATGTTTGTCATATCTCGCTCCTCCGAGCATATTGAATAAATATTTGAGTCGTAGAGTTATGTTGTGATGCCATGTTGTATCTACACATATTGAGCATATTGTGTGTATGTTTGAAATGCTTGGTATGTGTGGGATCCGACAAACTAGTTGTTTATCCTTGGCAGCCTCGCATATGGGGAAATGTAGTCTCGTGCTTCTGAGCGATAGTAGTCCGCTACAGCCCGGTTCACCGAGTCACCTGCTAGCCTAGCACTACTGCTTGGACACTTGACTGGTCGGCATGTGTTTCACTTCGTTCCTATGTCTGTCCTTCGGGAAATGTCGCCATGTGTTATTTGGAGTCCTCGCTTAGCTGCTACAGCCGGTTCACCGAGTCTCATAGCCCAAAGTGCTACAGCCCGAATTTATACGTTGATGACCGACATGCTCGATGTGATTCATGTATGCCTGTCCCCATAGGTTAACGCCGCTTTGGGTTCACGACTAGCCATGTCGGCACGGGTTCTTTGTCATGTGGATGCTAGCGACACTATCATATACGTGTGTCAAAAGACGCAAACGGTCCCGGGCCATGGTAAGGCGACACCCGTGGGAACACCGTGCGTGAGGCCGCAAAGTGATATAAGGTGTTACCGGCTAGGTCGATGTGACTTGGAATCGGGGTCCTGACATCGACCCTCCTCGCTCGGTGGGAAGGTCCAAGTCGATGCACGACCCGGCGGCCGGACGCGGTAAAGCTGTTGTGCCCACCGGTCAGTCGACGAAGCAACCTAGGACAACTTCTCCCGCGCCGACTGAGAAGCCGCCGAAGCAACCTCGAGCGACGTCGTCGAAGCCGGGGAAGGCCCTGCCCAAGATGCGAATGGTCATCCCCACCATCTCCGGGTAACCAACAGAACCTTGTATTTCCTTTTTCAACATGAGTGAACTTTTAGTCGACTTGATGACTGATCAGCCGACTCTTGAAATCTATAGCGCCGCTACTTCGGAGACTTCAGCCAAGCATGATGATCAGGAAATGGAGGATGCGGCCACTTCCAATCTTGGTAAGATCTCTGAGATTTCACTTTTAGCCGACTGGAGCTTCTTAGTCGATTGGGCTTCCATGTTTACTTCTGGATCTCTCTTGTAGTTCCACCTCACGTCATTGATCTTCCCGATGATGACGAGGAAGCGCCATTGAGGAAATGGAGGAATAAGAAAGTGCCAGCTGGCAAGGCTGCTCAAGTCATGGCGAGTCGTGAGACGTTGATTTCCGAAGGAGGCAACCCCACTCGGACTTCTGTATCTTTCGCTGTGCCGCTGACAAGTGCCCGACCCACTTCGTCGACTGCTGATCCACCATCTCTCTTTGCTACACACCATGTCCGGAAGACCAAGTAAGTGCTTGCTAAGGAGGCCATCGCCCGAGCAGGGATCATGATGGAGCGGTGAAAGTGGCTCGAGAGGCAAGTCGGTGACCCTATGATGCTAGTTCAGCTCTCGAGCAATGTCCAAGTAAGTCGATCGCCGCTTGCTTTGTTAGGATATACTATCCAAACTGCTTTCTTGGAGATTTCCATATCTGTACACCCGGTGGGTGTGTGTGCGTTGAACTTTTGTGGGGGCACGCGAGTGCACCCACTGGGTGTAGTCCCGAGACAATGGTCATTGCGTGCGATCGGCTATGGTCTTTATGTTGTGATCTTCTTCACTTTCGACTTGGAGGGACCAAGTCGAATGGAACTGAAAAAAGCGGTGGGGGCACGCTAAGTGCACCCACTGGTAGTCCCGAGACTATGGTCAACTGCGTGCGATTGACTATAGTCTAAAGAACTGTTTTTTACTGCGGTGACCGACAATTAGCCATGTTTTTAGAATCATAGCCTCTTTGCCTCTTTTGGTCATTGATCGAACCAAATTGGTAAACCAGTGGGGAACGCTGAGTGCACCCGGCCGGGTGTAATCCGAGACCTTTGTCGAATGTTTTATTCGACCGTAGTCTTAGAAATGCTACTATTTTTCCTTAGTCACTCGGAAGTGATCATCTTTGATGTCTTTCGTTGGTTGACTCTTTGTAGAAATCTTGCGAGCTTGTGGCTCGCTATCCGAAAGTTAGAGAAAAGGCAGATTCAGCTCAACCTCGATTTGAAGCTTGCTCGGGAGAATTTGCGAAGGCACGAGGATGAAGCAAAAGGTATGGCTGGTGAGAATTTTTGATGATCGCCTCTGTTTTTCTGCTCATTCTCAACTATGTTCTCATTGTTGCTTTGGCAGATAAACTAGAAGAGACTTTGAAGAAGAAGGACCTTGACCTTGCAGAGAGCCTGAGAAGGCGGCTTTGGAGAAAACAAAGCTCATTTGAAGAGAAGCTTGCCTCGGTCGACAAACTTGAAGATGAAAATGCCAAGCTGAAAGCCTCTCTTGACGCTGACTAACAAGGAAGTCGGTCGGTGAAGAACGACAAGAATGTTCTATCGACAAGGTTGGCCAATTTGGCGGGGAAGCGAAAGCGACACGGAGATTTATCTTGGAGGGTTCGCCAAGAAGCTGTTTCTCATGCTTGAAGGTAATCCCTTTTATCCAAGCGCCTTGCTCTCACCGGCTCATCATATGATCTTCATTTTGAATCTGAGTTGTGTTTTCAGAATTCTGCCAAAACTTTGAAGAAGAAACCGGTCAGTGGAAACCAGTTTGGACCCCATCAACTCTCCTATGAATGACGAAGCTGCTATGAATGTGCTCCATTGAGTCTCGTGTTGCTAGCGCAGTGGATTATCTTCTTTCATTGAAAGTTGCGATGTCGTGGATCGACTAGACTCTCGGCGAGAATAGACTCTCGAATGATCTTGAATCTTTGATGACTCATTGAATGAGATTCCAAGTCGAGTGCAAGAATGGAAGAAGTCATCCGCGGTGTGGTCTTGATGTTGCTCTATCTACGGTTCGTGTCCACTTGCAAAGAAGCGCAAGAGGACAAGCTGGTGTCTCTCAACGTTGCCAATACCAGGAAGCACGACTTCAGATCTTTCATGGAGACTTTCATCACTGCTGCTACCCGTATTGCCGACGGAATCGACCTCGACCAGTTTGTTGCGCCTTCCAGTCCTCACGGAGGAGTAAAAAACTTCTAAGTCCCACTTTAAATTTGCCTCGGAATGCCGAGTGGTTTCTGTAACCGATAAACTTTAACAGGCTTAACGCTTGAGCACCTTTGGATCCGTAGGACGTTTATCCGAACTAGATTTTTCCTTTAACATGCTTTGCTTGCCTTCGAGAAAACTTTATTCTTCATTTCGGAAGATATTCCGTTGAAATTCCAATCGACTTGAGCTTCGTCTATCCTGCAGGCAGAGATGGAACACAGACTGCGACTGGCCTTGTCGTCTTTACAGATTGGGACGGACTGCACGTTGTACTTGTGGCGAAGCTCCGAAGGAGGAGGTAACAGTCGACCTGTACCTCGTCATCCTTGCGGATTGGGATGGGCCGCACGTTGTACTTGTGGTGAAGCTCCGAAGGAGAAGGTAGCAGTCGACCTGCACCTCATCGTCCTTGCGGATCCGGATGAATTCCTTACTTAGGTAGTACTGTGCTTGCTGAGCCCCAGTGGGAGGTTTGCTCTCCACTCGGTGAGGATTTTATTACTTAGGCGAGCACTGGGCTGCAGCTAAGCCCCAGTGAGAGGTTTGCTCTCCTCTCGGTAGGATTTCTATTACTTAGGCGAGCACTGGGCTGCAGCTAAGCCCCAGTGGGAGGTTTGCTCTCCACTCGGTGGGATTTCTATTACTTAGGCGAGCACTGGGCTGCAGCTAAGCCCCGAGTGGGAGGTTTCTCTCCACTCGGTAGGATTTTTATTACTTAGGCGAGCACTGGCTGCAGCTAAGCCCCAGTGGGAGGTTTGCTCTCTCCACTCGGTAGGATTTCTATTACTTAGGCGAGCACTGGCTGCAGCTAAGCCCCGAGTGGGAGGTTTGCTCTCCACTCGGTAGGATTTCTATTACTTAGGCGAGCACTGGCTGCAGCTAAGCCCCGAGTGGGAGGTTTGCTCTCCTCTCGGTGGGATTTCTATTACTTAGGCGAGCACTGGCTGCGGCTAAGCCCCGAGTGGGAGGTTTGCTCTCCACTCGGTAGGATTTCTATTACTTAGGCGAGCACTGGCTGCAGCTAAGCCCCGAGTGGGAGGTTTGCTCTCCACTCGGTGGGATTTTTATTACTTAGGCGAGCACTGGGCTGCGGCTAAGCCCCGAGTGGGAGGTTTGCTCTCTCCACTCGGTAGGATTTTTATTACTTAGGCGAGCACTGGCTGCAGCTAAGCCCCGAGTGGGAGGTTTGCTCTCCACTCGGTAGGATTTTTATTACTTAGGCGAGCACTGGCTGCAGCTAAGCCCCAGTGGGAGGTTTGCTCTCCACTTTCGGTAGGACTTTTTATTACTTAGGGAGCACTGGCTGCAGCTAAGCCCCGAGTGGGAGGTTTGCTCTCCACTCGGTGGGATTTATCACTTTGGATGTTTGAGGCGAATCCTTGGGCTGTTATAAGCCCCGAGTGGGAGGCTGGCTCACCACTCGGTAGGGTTTGAATACTTAGGCGCAGTACTTGGACTGCAGCTAAGCCTCCGAGTGGGAGGCTGGCTCGCCACTGCAGAGGATTTTGGATACTTAGGCGAGTACTTGGACTGCAGCAAAGCCTCCGAGTGGGAGGCTGGCTCGCCACTCGGTAAGATTTTGGATACTTAGGCGAGTACTTGGACTGCAGCTAAGCCTCCGAGTGGGAGGCTGGTCGCCACTCGGTAGGATTTTGGATACTTAGGCGAGTACTTGGACTGCAGCTAAGCCTCCGAGTGGGAGGCTGGCTCGCCACTCGGTAGGATTTTGGATACTTAGGCGAGTATTTGGACTGCAACTAAGCCTCCGAGTGGGAGGCTGGCTCGCCACTCGGTAGGATTTTGAATACTTAGGCGAAGCGGATTCGCAGCTAAGCCCCCGAGTGGGAGACTGGCTCGCACTCGGAAAGGATTTTTACAAACTTAGGCGAATCGGATTCGCAGCTAAGCCACCCTCGGGGAAATTCCAACAAAAAGCAATATTAATCACTTTGGGAAAATTATAACATTCTTGTCTTAGATAAACAAACTACAAAAGTACTTTTATTACATCTCAACCGAGTGAGTTTTAAGTGTAAAAGGCGGAGCAGCTCCGCGTTCAAGCTCGAGGCTCGTCGATCTGGCGATCAACATTGTAGAGATGATATGCTCCGTTGTGGAGGACTCTCGTGACGATGAAGGGACCTTCCCAAGTGGGAGCAAGCTTGTGTGGTTTCTGTTGATCCACTCGGAGGACCAAATCTCCCTCTTGGAAGGCTCGACTCTTCACATTTGTGGCATGGAATGGACGCAAGTCTTGCTGTTAGATAGTCGAGCGGATCAAGGCCATCTCTCTCTCCTCTTCCAAGAGGTCGACTGCATCTTGCCGGGCTTGTTACGCTTCCTCTTGAGAGTATAGCTCGACTCGAGGCGCATTGTGAAGCAGGTCACTCGGCAGAACGCTTGACTCCATAGACCAGAAGAATGGAGTTCTCCCGATCGACCGATTAGGAGTGGTCCTCAATCCCCAGAGAACTGATGGAAGTTCGTCGACCCAAGCTCTGCTGCGTGTTTGAGATCACGCATCACCGAGGTTTCAGCCCTTTGAGAATGAGGCCGTTTGCACGTTCTGCTTGTCCATTCGACTGAGGATGAGCCACTGAAGCATAGTCGACACGCGTGCCTTGAGAGGCGCAGAAGGCTTTGAACTTGTCATTATCGAAGTTTGACCCATTGTCAGTGATAATGCTATACGGAACTCCATATCTGAATATCAATTCTCTGATGAAACTGATAGCAGTGCATGCATCGAGGTTCTTGATGGGCTTGGCTTCGATCCACTTGGTGAACTTGTCTACTGTTACTAGCAAATGAGTGAAGCCGCTTCTGCCAGTTCTCAAAGGTCCAATCATGTCCAATCCCCAAACAGCGAAGGGCCAAACGAGTGGAATGGTCTTCAAGGCTGAGGCTGGCATGTGAGACATGTTGGAATAGAACTGACATCCATCACACTTGTCGACTATTTCTTTTGCCATTTCATTTGCTTCGCCAAGAAAATCCCGCTCGGTATGCTTTAGCCACAATGGTCCAAGTGGACGCATGATGGCCACAGGTCCCCGAGTGGATATCCTCAAGAATTATTTGACCTTCTTCTGGCGTGATACACTTCTGGCCGACTCCAGTCGCGCTTTCTTTGTACAATTGTCCCTTGATTATTGTAAAGGCCTTGGATCGACGGACGATCTGTCGAGCCTCTTCTTCATTTTCTAGGAGCTCTTTCCTAAGGATATATGCGATGTACGACCTTTGTCGATCGGGAGTGATGACCACAACTTCCATAATTAGGTCGACCACGGCTGGGACCTCAACTTCAGTCGGATCATTGGCACTCTTTTGCTCTGAGGCTTCTTACGTGAAAGGATCCTCCTGCACCGATGGAGCATGAATGTGTTCTAAAATACATCACCGGGAATGGCTTCCCTCTTGGACCCTATCTTCGCCAAATCATCCGCAGCTTGATTTTTTCAATGGGTATATGATGAAGCTCTAACCCTCGAATTTCTTCTCCAGCTTTCTGCTTGCATTACAATAACCTGTCATAGCTGGGCTTCGACATCCCACTCCTTCATCACTTGATTAACAACTAGATCTGAGTCGCCATAAACCATAAGGCTGACGGACGCCGAAAGTGAAATGGCCATGCGCAACCCATACAGAGTGCTTCATATTACGCCCGTTGTTGGAAGAATCAAAGTGAATCTGGAGAACATACTTGAGCCTATCTCCTCGGGGAAACTAATACAACCCCGCACGTAACCGTTCGGCATCTTGGAACCATCAAAAACATAGTCCAAAGTGCTCGAGTGAACTTGGGTGGAAGCTGCTCGATCCACTTTCGGCGAGGAAATCTGCTATTGCTTGGGACTTGATGGCTTTCTTTGCCTCGAATTTGATATCAAGGGAAGGAGTTCAATCGCCCATTTTGCCACTCGACCGGTTGCATCTCTGTTATGAAGAATTTTCGACAAAGGCGTCACGACGATCGTAATGGAATGATCGGAGAAATAATGAGCAACCTTCTTCGTGGTCATATAGATCCCATAAACAAGCTTCGATAGTGAGGGTATCTTTGCTTTGACGGGAATTGATTACTTGAGAAAGATAATAAGCTGGGCGTTGAACTTTGAAGGATTTTCCTTCTTCTTCCAGCTCGGCCGTAGTAATGCAGATCGACGACTTGTCCGATGGCTGCAATGTAAAGCAACAAAGGCTCCTTGCTGATTGGAGCAGCAAGCACCGGCTGGGTGGAGAGCAGAGCTTTGAGCTCTGTGAACGCTGCATCGGCTTCTAGAGTCCACTCGAACTTGTCTGACTTCTTCATCAATCGATACAGAGGCAATGCCTTTTCACCGAGGCGAGAGATGAATCGACTTAAAGCGGCCAAGCATCCAGTAAGTTTCGGACATCGTGCACATGCAGGCGCTTCATTCGAGTATGGTGCCAACCTTTTACGGGTTAGCATTGATTCCTCGCTCGAAACGAGAAAACCGAGTAACTTTCCACGGGGACTCGAATGTACACTTTGATGGGTTAAGCTTGATATCATACCTCCGAGATTGGCAAATGTTTCAGCAAGGTCGGTCAACAGGTCGGAACCCTTTCATGACTTGACCACTATATCATACGTATGCGCTTCCACATTCCGACTGATTTGAGTGAGCAAACACTTACGAATCATCCTCATGAATATGGCTCTACATTCTTGAGACCGAATGGCATGGTGACATAACGAAGCACCCGAATGGAGTGATGAACGCTGTTTTAATCTCATCGGGTCCATCTGAGACGGATCTGATGGTACCCAGAATAGGCGTCCAAAAAGACAACCTCTCGCATCCCGCAGTTGAGTCGACTATTTGGTCGATGCGAGGAAGAGGGAAATGATCTTTCGGGCAGGCCCGATTGATATGCTTGAAATCGATGCACATGCGCATAGCGACTTGTCTTTCTTGGGGACCATGACAACGTTGGCGAGCCACTCGGAGTGGTAGATCTCTCGGATGAACTCTGCTGCTAAGAGCCGAGCCACCTCCTCGCCAATGGCCTTTCTCTTCCGGACGGCGGACCGCCAAGATACTCTTTAACTGTTTTGAATTTTGGGTCGACTCGTAGGCGATGCTCAGCCAGCCCCCTGGGAACACCCGGCATGTCAGCAGGCTTCCATGCAAAGATGTCCCAGCTCTCACGGAGGAACTGCATGAGCGCTTCTTCCTATTTTGAGTCGAGTGTTGTTGAGATGTTGGTCGGAGCAGCGTCGGGATCAGTCGGGTGAATGTGAACCTATTTCGTCTCGCCGGTCGATTTGGAATCTTGACTCCGTGGCGGGCTTCTTAGCTCGCAATAAATCTCTCGGATATGCAGTTTTCTGATACTCTTGTAGCTCTACCACGGCCAACTGAGCATGGGCGATCTTTGAGCCTTTCTGGAAGCTGTCTTCTGCCTTCTTCCGATTGCCGTGGCGGTGATCACGCCCTTGGGACCAGGCATCTTGATTTAAGATACACGTAACATGGTCGGGCCATGAAAGCGTGCATAAGCTGGTCTCCCTAGAATAAGCGTGATAAGCGCTCTGAAATCCACGACCTCGAAGGTCAACTTTTCTTTCCGGAAATGCTTTGAATCACCAAAACTACATCAAGAGCAATTTGGCCGAGTGACTCAGCCTTCTTTCCGTGAATGACTCCGTGGAAGCTCACGTTCTTGATGCGAGTGCGGACATCGGAATGCCCATCCCTTTCAACGTCTCCGCCAGATAATATATTCAAACCACTACCACCATCCATCGGGACTTTGGTCGGTCGAGTGCCTTCGACAAGCTGGGTCGACCACCAATGCTTGCCTCCTGTGGTGGCAATGTCGTCGGGTGATCGACCGGTCGAATGTGATGGCGGTGCAGGACCATTTCAGATAATTGGGAGTCACGAGCAACCAAGTTTACTTCCCGATTGATAACCTTCAATCGACTTTTTGCTTTCGACGTCGCCAAAAATCATCGTGGTGGAATTGACACGGGATATCCACCATCACAGTGATCTCTATCCTCAACTTTGTCTGTCTCCTTATCCTTATCCTTGGGTTGTTTCCCTTGAACTGCTGAATCAAGAGCCGACAACATCCGAGTGGTATGTTTCGGGTAAATGAGTTTACCCTCTTCATCTTTCTTTGTATGAATATGACATGGTAAATCCAACACGTCGTTCCCATCCTGGTCTTTCACCTTCTTAGGGTTCCAATGACCCTTGGGTTTCCCCTTGAACTTACCCTGGGTCCTTTGCCAAGGCCTCTCCGGAGCCGCTGGCTCGGCTTTGGCGCTTCGCTTCCGATCGGAATTTCCTCCGCGGTCTCTTGGCTGCAGATTTATATTTACCACTCGAAGCCGATCCTCTTCTTCACCATTTGCATATTTGGTGGCAATCTCCATCATCCGACTCAGGTCATATCTCGGTTCGACCAAATTTCAAACTCAATTCTTTGTTCTTGACGCCTTCCTTGAAGGCACAGACTGCCTGGTGATCAGACACATTCTCCACTGTGTGGTGCAAAGTGATCCACCTCTGGATATAATCTCTCAAGGTTTCACTCGACTTTTGCACGCACGACTGCAACTCTGTCAAACCCGTTGGTCGTTTGCAAGTTCCTTCAAATGTCCTGACAAACACTCGGGCATGATCTTCCCAAGTGTAAATACTGCTGGGTGCTAACTGATTCAACCACGCACGGGCTGAACCCTCCAACATAAGAGGTAAATGCTTCATGGCTACCTCATCGTTGCCACCGCCGATCTGAACCGCCACTCGGTAATCTTCAAGCCAGTGTCGGGCTTGGATTCTCGATGAACTTCTTGACTCGACCGCCAACTTTGAAGTTGGGGGAATCATCGCAACCGTGATGGCTCTGCTGAAACACTCTGGTCCCGAGACATGGACTCTACTCTTTGGAAGGAACATCTCTATCATGGCCGTCTCGGTGAGCTCATTCTGTCGACCAAACCTTGAACGATAATGGATCTCGCATCAAAGCCTGGTTCCACAGGGTCGATTGGAACTCTTCGTCAAAGACTGCTTTTTGGCGTCTATCATCCTGCTGCCGAGGAGCGTATGATCCACCCCTTGGGGGAGGAGTGGGCACTCGACGTCGATCGTTGCGATCGAATCGGTGCTCATACTGCTCGCGGCCCTTGTATTGATCGTCACGCCAGCCTCCACGTTCCGCGACTGGGATACAACTGAGTTTTGATCTCCTGCCGCCCGGAGCAAATCCCTGATTTGCTGCAAACCTCTACCTGCCTCCGACTGGGAAGGCTGAATTGATTCCGCTATACGGGCGGCAGCTGCTAAATTCTGAATCGGAGTTCGATATACCTGGGTTGGTGGTTGAAAGAGCTGGCGTCGATCGGATTCTCGGAACCCTCGGTTGCGTGACGCTCGTCCGATTACTATTGAAGATTCTCGGTCGAGTGCGCTCAGCCAGTTGACCAAGCGCGCATCCTCCAAGGCGCGGGCCTCGGGGGTTTCTCCAACGATAGGAGTGTGAAGTGCATCCATGTTCCGACGACGAAGCTCCTCCCTCTGGAGCGAAGTGAGGGGCTCGGGCAAGTACTCTTCGTGGGGTTGCGCCGGATCGCCTCCACCGCCACCTTCGTTGGTGCGGGTGAATCCAGGGGGACTGCGTGGTCCATCGACCATCATAACCTCTGCCGCCGGGTCACTGCTATCGCATTCGGACGCGGTCTCTACGGAGCCAGTCGAACAGGCCGTAGAGAGATTCGTCCGGGCTCGATCGCCGCGACTTGGGGATGGCCGGTGGCGGGCCACCGCATGCCTCACCCACCGTTGAAGCCTCGACCGACCGAACGCTTGCGCCGTGGGAGGCCGGGAGTGAAGACGGCAGGAGCCGACCCATCTTGGGTCGACGGTTGCCGCAGGAAGACGCCGCGACACACGCGAAAGTGCGTCGCCCAGCGGATGGGGAGCGCGCCCACGCCGAGTGGAGCCTCCCGAAGCCAAGCGGAGTCGTCGGCGATTTAACGTGAGCGCACCGAGACGGATCTCGTGGCCATCGACCAGAACTCCACAGAAACCATGATCTTGGGAGATCGAGAGAATCCCAACTTCTCCAACAATTTGCTAGAACACCTGCCCCACGGTGGGCGCCAACTGTCATGGTTCTAAGTCTGACAGTAGAATGGGGGAAGGTATGGAGAGGCAAGATCCTAGCTATGGAGTAGTTGTATACGCAAGGGATTTACGAGTTCAGGCCCTTCTCGGAGGAAGTAACAGCCCTACGTCTCGGAGCCCGGAGGCGGTCGATCGGATTATCTGCGTATGTGTTACGAGTGCGAACCCTTCTACTGTCGGGGGGTGGCTTATATAGAGCACGCCAGACCCCAGCCAGCCCACGATAGAGAGGTCTAAGGTGCGTTAAGGCTAGGCGTTCATCGGTAACGCCTTACATAAAGTGTCATTAAGGTCATAAAGACTATTTAACTACAGACCGTTTGGACACCGAGTGGCTCTTGGACTCTTGGTGGTCGAGTGGGTCTTCATAGTCGAGTGTCTTTGAATCCGTCGAGTGGGAACCTACCAGGTCGACTGGAAGGCTGCTTCTCTTGCAAGTGTCCTTGTGGAAGGTACCTTTGGGCAGGTCTATGACCCTACCCCAGGTACATGACTTCATCACGAACCAGGAAAGGAAGCAGCTTGGCGGGGCCGTCCTCTGCGCCAGCCAGCGGGCTCTCCAGGCCGTTATCATAAAGCTCCCTCAGCAAGGTGTGAGCCTTCACCTCCATATCTGTGAAGGCCACGCGATCCTCGGCAAGGACCTGTGCCTTGCCGTCCAGCTCGACCTTCCTCGCATCCAACTCTTGCTCCAGCACGCCTAGGCGTTCACGGCGCTTCTTGAGCTTGGCGTCCCGATCCTTGATAGCCACCTCGCGAGCCTTCATGCCTTCCTCCTGCTCTTGGCGAAGGCGGGCCTCCTTGGCGAGCTGGTCCCGCAGGCCCTGCAGCTCGCTCTCCAAATACTTTGCAGCGACCTCGGACCTCGGCTACCTCCCCCAAGGCAGCGTCGCGAGCAGCTTTTGCCCCAAGGACAGCTTGCTTCTCCTCGTCGCAAGCCATCGAGGCCTGGACCAACGCCGCCCGGATTGAAGCATCGGAGCCAATCCAGCCGAAAGCCAGCTCCAGGCGCCCGGCCACGAGACGAGGGTCGGCGCCCGAAAGATCCTTCCGCAACCGGTCCAGTTTGGCAGCAGCATGATCCAGAACGGTAGGAGGAGTCGGAGAGACAGCAGTTGGTGGAGTAGGAGGAGAGGACGGCCAGAACTACCACGGTGTCCTGAGGCAGGACCTGCTACGCCCCAACAGCTGTGGCGGTGGCATCAGGCAGGGACACCTCAGGAGTCGCTTGGACCATGGGGGCTGAGCTTGCCCCAGCCAGCTCCACCAGGCCTCGCGAGGATGGCCGGGCAGGAGAAGCCCGTTCATCACGGCCACCTTCTTTCAGTGGCAGAGGCGTTGCCCCAGATGGAACCTCAGGAAATCCCTTCAGCTTCTTTGCCGCGAGCGCTAGCCTAACCAAGAGATACAGACGTCAAGCCTCAGTGACAAAACAAGAAATAAGACAGGAGTCGAGCACTTACTGGTCGTCACTCGCGAGCTCGAGTAACCTCCGGCCATACTTGACGCTCGAGAGCCGGCTACTGGGATCAGCCTCAAGGAGCTCGGGAGCAGGAGGCACGCCTGCGGATCGCCTCGATGCCGGGGCACACCCGCGGGGGACCAGCCCGGTCCTATCCTTCTTCGGAATCGGGGGCAAGCTCCCACGACCCTGCTCATCATCATCCTCGTCGTCGTCGTCGCTCGGTGAGAGGCGGAGAATGCAGGACTTACGCCGCGGGAGGGGAGCCCTCGACTCTTCGTCGGTCGCCTCGGAGTCGGGCCCCCCTTCCCGCCCTTCTCCTCGCTGGAGTCGTCGGAGGACACGTCCACCGGTTCCTCGGGAGCCTCCGCGGGCACAAGCCCGTCCCCGTTGAAGACGGGCATGGACTGCACTACCCGCTCCCAGTCATCGCGGAGGAACAGAGGCGTAGGAGCGCCCTCCAACCTCGCCACGTCGCCCCCAACCAAAGATTGGAGAACCGCAGCCAGGTCTTCATCGGCCAAGACCGCAGGGCTCGGGTGGGGCCTCCACATCGGAAGTGGGTACTGACAAAGCGGAGCCAGCTGGTGCTCCAGGAATTCCCTCAGCAGCGACGCGCCGGTCAGCTTCGCCGCCGCCATGTTGGCTGACCTCAGGTCCATGTCCATCCTCTCCAACACCAGCCTCGCGCGGGGATCCACGAGCTCCACTCGAGACCAGTCGTCGGAGTGTATGGGGTGCTCCGTGGGCAAGATTATCCGAGGTGGATGCGCCCAACATCCACCAGACCCACTTGCTCCTGAAGCCCTCAATCCTCTTCCCGGGTTCAAATGGCGATGGAGCTACCAGATGCATTTAAGCTTCGACACGCAGAGGAGGAACCACGAGAGGTCCGGAGGGAGAAATAGTGGCGCAGCAGGGCCACCAAGGGCTGCACCCCAACGTGAGCCTCACAGTAGTAGGCGAAGATCGCCAGGAGAAGAACAGAGTTGGGGTGGAGGTGCAGAGCTTGTAGCTTGTAATGGCGGAGGACGGAGAAGAAGAACTCGGAAAAGGGAGGCATCGACCGCAACGATGGCACTTACAAAGAGCGGATAGAAGGTGCTCCCTCGGCCTTGAGGGAGAGCGGAGCGGCAGTGAACACCTTCGCCCGCCGATGCCTGCGCCGCCGCCATCCGGCGCACCCGGGCAAGGCTCGCCTCGACACGTTCGGCGAGTCCAGGCAGGCGTACCAAGCTCCGCCGGGGTGCAGGGCGAGGCGCCATGCCTTGCTAGGGCGTGCTTGATCGAAGTGGATCTAAAGATTTCGGAGGCAGGAAGGAGAGGCGCAAGAAAGGGGATGCGAGCAAAGTAACGGAGAAAGCAAGGGAAGCAAAGCCTCAGGCGACGCCGCTCCTTTATCGACTTCATGTGATTCTTTGAGGCACCCACGTCCAATCAACCGCCACGCTGGCGCCTAAGGCCGCAGAAGTTGTTAGGGCTCGCAAGGCTCAAGACTTGCCCCATCGCTTTTCGCTCGCCAAGTCGGGCACGCCTTTGGGCCCGGGCATTGTCGGCGTTGCTGCTCGGGAACGGGGTCCCCAGACTTGCCTGCCTGCGGCTTGTGGCGTGGCTCAAAGGGGGCCCATCACGGCCCATCTTCATCAACACGAACTCAAGACCCTCGCGAGGGGCCAAGCCTCGCGGGGCGGACGACAGGAAGCTTCCTCAGGCACGGCCTCATCAGGCTGGCTCGCGAGGTGGCGGAGAGATCAAGGCAGGTACCTCACGAGGTGCCCATGACGCAAGCCATGACGACCAAGGGCGCCAGGCGGGCGCCAGCCCGCGCAGTGTCCTCCTTTCCCCTTTGGTGCAAAGGGAGCAAGTGCAGGCGAGAGCATCAAGCAAAGGCGTCCATTTCGGTGCAACGAGACCAAGACCAGTCCAACGGCAGGAAGGAAGTCATTGTGGAGCCCAAGCCGATGTCACCACCAGAGCCTTTCACAGGCGAGGACCAACTTTAGTCAGGATAAGTGTACCATATGTTCCCCTTCAAAATGGCCAATTGTTGGCGCCCTGCCCGCTCAATATTTGGGAAGAGGCCCAGGGCCTCTGCCTATAAATAGGACTAGCCCCCCACAGGGTAGAGGTATGCAGGAAGATAGGGACATGCAGGAAGATAGCAAGAGAACAAACGAGAGAGATAGAGTGAGGCGACCGAACTCCCCCTAGCAGTTCATCGCACCAGCCAAGAACAGACCCGCGCGAGGCTGTTCTTCCTTGTATTATTCATCACCATCAGCCCAAGAGGCAATCCACCACACCACAAACTAGTGTAGGGTATTACACCACAATGGTGGCCCGAACTAGTATAAACCTTGTGTCTCTTGTGCTGCTCCTTTCATAGTTTGGATCCTAGCGAGGCGGCGGGGTGCAGGTAGGTAGAAGGCGAGATTCCGCGCGCACCCCAGTGTTCGAACCTCAAGGGTCTGCCGGAACCCGAAATCCGACAATAAACATGATGATGAAGACAGGCCGCATCAGATTTGTTGGGAAGCTTTACAAGAACCACACCCTTCGTAATCGAAGGCACAGCCAGGAAATTGTTGTGGTCAAGTACAGCCTCGAGAACACGCCTGACAACAATGCTACAGGAAAACACTAGTTCAGGACACGTGGCGACACGGACACAGCAGCTGGATAGTTCAGCAATAGAACTCATCATCAGGTCTTCCAAATACACGGCATGACTTTGAGAACTTCATCTCCACCGCGGACCTGGTTCTAATTCAAACAGAAACCATACTTCATTACTACCTCCGTTCAGAAATATAAGATGATTTTCGATATTATACTCCATATATGACTACATATACGCACTGAAATGAGTGAACAAAGACACTAGAACATGTCTTCAAAGGCATGAGAGCAGAGGGATTACATGCAATATGCATAACACAAGTTATTGAGGCAAATATACCCTCTTAAAAGGTAGCATTGATGTTCATAGTATTTCTCCGTTCCCAAAATTCTTGTCTTAGATTTGTCTAGATACGGATGTATCAAGTCACATTTTAGTATTAGATACATCCGTATCTAGACAAATCTAAGACAAGAAATTTGGGACAGAGGGAGTAGTTGAAAGTAATCTATAAGAAATCAGTGTCAACCTCTCGCATGTTTTGGTCAAAATAGGAATTTAGAACCGTCATTTGGCACACTAAAATCACATGCAAGATCACCCAGAAAGTTGTCCTACCAGTACTAGTACTGCGTGTTAGATGAAAATACACGATCAAGATCGAGAAAAAGATTCTCAACAAGAGACATTACCAGGACTTGATTAATGAGGGATCCCGGAGAGGGGGGCTTGGACAGGGTGATGGCTTTGAGCTTGTCTGCGGTAGTCTCGGCGGGGTGCTTGTGCTTCTTCGTACCATGAGCCTCGACGGTTTTGGCCAGAGCCAAAGACATCACATCGGCCGGTGCCCCGGCGTCCATCCAAGAGAGGAAGCTGAGAGAGAAGAGCGAAAGGAGGAACGAGATGAGGGAGAAGTGAAGCGAGTGGGGGTTTTCTTCAAGAGAGGAAGCTGAGAGAGAAGAGTGAAATGATGGTTGCTTCGTCCGTCCAACTTCTTCTTTGGAAAGGAGGGGCTTTGTGATTTGACGGCTCATTGGGCATTACTGCGGTGATTCGATCGGGGTAGTCTACCGTCACTCTACTACGGAGTAATTTAGTGCATGGATGGTGGACCCGGTGCTGGCTGTCCCACACGTCGGGCGAAAGTGAGTAATTTAGTGCATGGTCGGAGGAGGATCCGCACGGTAGAGCGTGTCCACTGCTTTTTCATTCTCAAGAAAAAATGATTACTGACAAGCGCTTTCCACTCTTACGACGGAGGAGTGCGAAACACGGAAGCCACTTGAACATACACAGTGCTCCTACTACTAGTCATGTGCAGTGGTTCATAAGTCAGTACTACACTATATTGTTGTTGTGTTGTGCGCTTGTCAAATACTCCTATATGTAACATAGTACCGCTTTTTTCGACCGTCGGTCGAGAATGAACGGTGAGATCAATGTTAACAGAACTAGGTCCATAGCGCATGGAGAGTACGGTGCTACAGTACTCCACGAAACATGAACCATATGAAGCACATCCTATAGTGTTAGAAAGGGTGTATGAAGGGTGCACGGGATGGGAGAAAAAGTTCCCTTCTCGACCCACTTTTGGGTGTTTGGCAGAGTGCATGAAGGGTGCATGAGTCCACACTAGTAGGTTGACAAAAATACACGAAGAGGAAACAACTATATTGAGATGAGAATGCAACCAAACACACCCACACGCTTTGTGCTACAGTGACGGATCTGCACCGTCTGAGTTTGATCCAACGGTCATGTTGCGCCGAGACATGGACATGCCCATGCAGAGGGCACCTAAACACCACCGAAGTCCCTCTGCTTCTCGAGGCGCACGACGTTGGTGATGCAGGGTGCAACCGCCATGAGCCCGCTCGGTCGACGGAGCCAGCTCACAAAGACGACGTCCAATGGCATGAATGGATTTGGTGGCGGAGCCACGAAAGGATTCGCCCGACAACGGCGACGGCAACGCTGCAACCCTCCTTGTCCAGCTCAGCCCCCACCATCGCTGGAGGCGGCTCAGCTCCTCGGAGATATAGGTGAAGAAGGAGACCAGGTCAGGAAGCCGCAGCTCGTTGAACTCGACCGGGTGGTCGAACGGGTTTAGCCCGACGGCCGGCATCGTCGCGCTGGCACGACGGTAGGCATCGCGCAGCCGCAACACGTGTGTGGCAACTTGGTTCACCAAGTGGCTGAGGCGATCCTGGACCTCGTCACGATTGGCCCGCTCGCGCTCCAGCCGGCTCCCCTGACGGCCTATCGTATCTCCCGCTTTCTGCAGCAATGCCGCCGACGCCTCGAGCATCTTTGTGGTGGACGCCTGCCGCTTTTGAAGCTCCGTGAACTCCCGCACATAACGGAGGAGCATTGCACTCCTCTCCTCCTTGAGCTCATGGAGCTCCACGTCCTGGCCCCGAGCTCGCATCCTTGGCATGGAGCTCTGTCAGGCGCCTCACCACGGACTCCGTGATCTCATCGCCGCCATGGCACCAGGTAGAAGCAATGGGGAGAGGAAGCAAAGGGGGCGAAACTGCTGAAAGGCAATGCAATCCACGGGAAGGCGGAGGGAGCCAGCCGAGGAGCGGGGAATCTTTTGGTTTTCACCACGGTAAAACACCAGTCGAGGACTTCTCACATCAGGGAGCAGTGGGTTTTTATAGGCGGAGTCATCGTGATTGATTGCTACCGCGCTCGCTCCCGTCAATCAAAAAATTAAAAATCCTGCCGCGCCTGCTCCTGTCAATCAAAAAATTTAAAATCCTGCCGCACCCAAACACCAGAGCAACACCGCGATGGATATATAAATTTACCTGCCGGCAAGTAGATAAAAAACGGGGTGAAAAAACAAATGAGGCGGCGGCCTAGCTAATCGGTCGAACTAGCCCAACTAGCTAGCCACCGTGCTTCACTGATGTACTCGGCGGGAAAGGTGGTCTTTCATGATTTGACGACTCATTTACTTGCTTCGGCGCTACGACCGAGGAGGACCCGAGAAAACGCAGCGGTAGGGCGTCCCATGTCGTGAAGAATATATCGTGCACCACCGGGAGGACCCGAAACCGCGTGGTAGGGTGTGCCACGTCTCGGCACGGAGGAAAAATGTGCGTGTAAAAATATCTGTATCGACGTAGTACCTATGGTTCGACCTCGGGACCCAGCCAGTCGGTCGAAAACACCCCACTAGCCACACAGCTTCATCATGCAAACGTGGCACGGTTAGCTCCGTCTCGACCAGCCGCAACGTCTCTTGTTCTAGGCGATTCTTCTATTTTCCAAGCTTTTCTTTTAGTTGTAATAACACCACGGCAAGCTAGCGCCGCTCTTCGTGTATGCCCGTGCAAAGGTTAGACGATGGAGAGAAGAGAGATTGATATCGCAGACCTGGGACCACCCGTAAGTGAGACAACGGTCATGCACGTGTTGACAAGGCACTCCCTCTACTCTACTCAACGCAAGTACTGTATAAAATCAAGTTATGGGACAAATCCAACAACCGTTCGTTTTTTCAGGATATCGACTTACGCTTTGTAGTCCAGGTTGCCAGTTCGAATCTCGTCTTTCAGATTTGTTAGTTTTAGATCCAAATTTGATTAATGACAAGTGGGACCCCCGTGTGTTGTTCCGATATTTCAGTGTAGGATGGTTTTTTTGAACAAACACTTTGCGGTTAGACAAGTAACGGCACGAGTTACACATATTTTGCAAGTTCTGAACAAAAATGACAATGACATAGAATATCACATCCACCCCGCAGCTTAGATACTATGGTGATACGAGTTTTTACACCGTTGGAAGTGAGATGGCTTGGGAGTAGTCTTTGTAATTATGCGCAATTTCCAAACTCTCCAAAGTTTTTTTTTGCAAATAAAACATTCAGGCCTCGTGTGTGCCGCTGCATCTTCGATCGAACGGCTCCCCGGTGCTAATATTAGGTGCTCCCGTAGCTTAATTACCCTTCTGATGATATGAGCATCTAGGTTGTATGATCGGTGATCGGATGGCACATGCATAGTACTTGTACTTTCTGCGCATTTCCCAAACTCTATCAGCCGTATATTGCAAAAACATTCAAACCTCCTACTGTGGGCCGTTAGATCTCAGTGAACTCGTATCACCATAGAATCTACGGTGCGGAAGCACCTCATACTCTCCCGTGCGAGAAAACATAAGGTGCTATCGTAGCTTGGATGCTACGGTGATACGAGCTTGGAGGTTGTTTGATCTGAGATCCAATGGCATCTCGAAAGGTCTTTGTGCTTGTAAGCAGTGGCCAAACTCTTTTGGGGCCTTTACGCAAAAACCATTGAACCACCGAGGAGGTGTTGGGTCACAAATCCAACGCCTCCGAAGAGCTTGTATCACCAAAGCATCTAAGGTGTGGTGGCACATGATAATCTTACATACAGGAGAATATGATGTCCTCCTTCATCTTAGATGCTACGGTGATACGAGCTTCGAGGTCGTTGGATATGGGATCAAATTGTGTGCAATTCCCAAACTCATCAAGGTTTCCTGCAAAAAAATTAAGACACATCATGTGAGCTGCTATATCTCAGATCTACAAGCTCCAAGCAACTCGTATCAGCATATAGCATGTAAGGTATGGGGGCACATGATATTCTACCGGGGAGGAGGGGTGGGGGGTGCACAACCAATCGGTGGTTGGGAGGGTGGGAACAAATATAATCTAAACAACCCTAAACAGAGCTCCATAGTTTTATCTAAGGTCGAGGGGTTGACCCCCGACAATCATAGCTCCGCCTAAACACAACATTTGCACGTACTGTCGTACTAGACTTAATATTCATGTCTCAGTTTCATGTTCATTTTAAATATTGAACTCAGGACCATGGATGTCTTACATTTTACTCCCTTCGTTCCTAAATATTAGTCTTTTTAGAGGCTTCAAATGGACTGGCACATACGGATGTATATAGACATATTATAGAGTCTAGATTCACTCATTTTGCTCTGTATGTAGTCACTTGTTGAACTCTCTGAAAGACTAATATTTAGGAATAAAAGGAGTATTTTTGAACTCGTGTCATACATGCACAGGTTGGAAAAATAGATGCACTATACTTACTGGATTGTTGTTGTGTTCGTGCGTGCGTGTGTGTGTGTGTTTGTGTGTGTGTGTGTGGTCATATGCTTGATACATACAAAGTTTTCTCACCTCCATATTGTTCATCTTTTAAATTTGAATTTGCATTGGAAAACTTACTAGGGATACCATGAAATGTGAAATCCACGTTGAGATCACTATCTCACAAATTCACTCTAATTCAACGACTCGTCATAAATCAATTACCACGTTGAGATTAGTATTTGCAAGGAAAATACGGTATTGTAATACACATAGATTCGTTCGGCAATTTAAAAGGTTCCTTTCATATTCTCAAATTGTAGGACCCAACGGCGTACCAGCCAGACCTTGGCTCGTGTTGATCCTAAAAAAACGGGCTCGTGTCCTTCGGTGGCGTTCGTGGTACGCACATTAGGCAAACCCAACCAGTCGAGCCTCAGCGTTTCAAGTCGAAATATCTGGCGGCCAGAATTCCAGCCTAGGAAATTCCCCTCATGTCCACGGACAATAATGACTACCGATGAACAACGGAGGGATGCTTTAGTAACTAGACAATGCTACCTACCGTGCGAGCACGGTTCAATTCCCTCGCCGCCGTCGTCAATGTCACCCGTCAATTGCATTGCCTAGTACTACTACTACACGGGATGAGCACGTAATTGAGCCTGTTTGTTCGCGTTACCTAGTACTTTTTTGTTCGTGCCTAGTACTTGAGTTAATATATCGTGCAATACCTTTGATGCGGAGGATTATCCTTTTACTCCTTTTTCTTCAATTCGAGACAAGCTGCTTATGACAAGTTTCACAAATGAAGAGCCAAGGTATTTTGGAACAAAGACCTGTCACGTTTTTTTTTTTGAGGGAAAAGACCTGTCACGTTAAGGCGAACGCTTTCACTATTGAAATCGTGGGCGTTTACGTGCCGCCACGAGTCCCCGCTTCTCATCGGCAAGTGCCATCCCAGCAAGCGTGTGAGTCGACGGGAGGTGTGCGAGCAGAACCCGGCCGCTGTCGAGGAGGCGGCGAGCATCATCTGCAGACTCACCGGAGGCGAGCCTTTGACCAGCTCCGCCGCCCACCGTCGTCCCAATCGCTCCCACTTTTAATATCGCCGCGCCATAGCTTTAAAATCAACCCCGCACTACCGGTATCGCTACAATCCTCTCTCTTCCTCTCCGATTCTCCGTCGTCTACCTCCAACCAGCTGACCTAAACGTCGCCATGCCGCATCACGATGGTCTGCCCTTAGTGTGACAGGCCATGAGGAAGACACCCAGCCGAGTCTCAAGAACATAAGGCGCTTTGGGGCGAGCTTGAACTGGCCTTGCGGGAAGACACCGCGCTGTCCCGCTCGTTCCGGCTCCGTCGCTCGGACTGCGCGCGGCGCCATCCCTGCGGGCATTGATGGGCTGGGAGCCGCACATTGTCGCCGAAGCTTGATGCCACAGGGTTCCACGAGGTCCTCGCCGACTTTCACGCGCGCCGTGCACTGCCGGCGCATGCGCCTGGCGTGTCTTGGCGGCTGCGCCCGTGCGGTGCCCGTGCACTGTCAACGCATGCGCCGCTGGCGTGCAACGTCTTGGCGCCGTGCGGTGCCCATGCACACGAACGTCTCCGCCGCGCCGTTGACAGCGCCTGTCCCCGCGCGGGTGCCAATGCCCCCCTCAGTGGCATGGATGGCCGCCGTCGACCGCTTCCTTGCACCAACGCCAGTCGCCTCCTCCCGCCATTTGACTCGCTCCGAAGTCCAGAACATTTTGGCCTTCCTTGAAGATAGGCCAACGTCCAGGAGTACACCAACAACGACGCAAGACGCCACCGTCGCCGTCGGTCAGTGGCCCGATGACACACAGAGCACGGCAAAGGAGCCGCTTCCCACCACGAGACGCCCCCGCCGCCGCCGCGTAATCTAAATTTGCCAATCGGATTGCCATGCTTAAAATCCGAACGTTTATCATTTACGTTTATTTTATATCGATCGTCATATAATTTAAAGTCGGAGTCAGACTGAACGAAATGTATGGTGTGATCGATTGAATGTTCTGCTAGAGCCGTATCAAATTAAATATAAAACGTCATCAAGCCACATGTATTCCTTGTCATCCAATGACCTAGACTGCTTCAATGTCGAGCGCTCAACACGTTTAGCGTGCAGTTAATTTCATGCCAAAAATAGTGCTAATCACATGACAACACGCAAATAATATCCTATTAGTTAATATCCGCATGCACTTAATATACTTTCCAAATTAACGCATTGCATTGCACGTACCTCACTAGTGCTGCTAGTAAGTGAAACCGGTGCCGTGACTTGTGAGTTGTGAACAGCGTCCAGATATGGTCAACGGCAACATCGCCTCATGAAGTTCTTCCTGTTTGCCCATGCATCTAAGCGTAGAAGGAGGAGAGAGAAAGCACACATGGAACCCACCAGTAATGAAGGCGAATAGTACTAAAATAATATTACATGTTATCCATTAATTAGGCTGTGGTAATATAAAAACATTATGTGAACAAAGGGGGTACAACAAACATTGCTATTCTACGTATGTTGCCTATTGACGTGCGGCTTGAAGGCCCGGTCGCATGTTCGATCCTCGTCCTTTTTTTTTAATTTGTATATGGGTCCAAATTTGTTTCATGACATGTGGGCCCCTTGGTGTGTAGTTTGTAGCACTTTAATTTGTGGATCGAAATTTGTTCCATTCCAAGCGGACTATCGGTGTGTAGTTTTGTAGCTTATTTATAATAATTAAAGAGAACAACATAGTTTTTCAATAATACCATGGTGCGACGTTGAAGGTGAGAAAGGACGTGCGAGAGAGTGATGACCGGCCAGAGGGAAATCAACTAGGGAGTTATGTGGGTTGCAACGGCGTTTGGAGTAGTTGTGGGCCAAATGCTACGAAAATATAGTCTAAACCGACCGGAATAAATGCCTACACAAATTAATCCAAGGTTGGAGTGCCCCTCGCAATGTAAATAGCTCCGACTTTGCGAGGGATGGAGAGGTAGTAGCTTCAACGCGTGGAAGATACGGTATGAGAAAGCGAGGTCAATCGAGAGAGATATAGATAGAGAGACAAAGTGAGTGTGGTCCGACATTCATTGAACAAATATATATGCTCCGGAGAGATATTGTCCGATTGAGCTTTTGGTAAGGGTGAGGGCTGTAAGATAGAGCTTGAGAGATGATCCAGTCACAGACGTGTAGATATATTTTGTGCGTGGGAGGAAGCAAGGTCAACCGATCACATAGGGTCACCGTGCGATCGAAAGAGTGAGACGGGTTGGAGAGAGTGACCTAGATAGATGATGTGCGTGAGAGAGTATACAATGTGAATAGGTCGAATTGGGCTCAAACATGGTGATATATCGTTTTTGTCCGAGAAAGAGCGAGGTAAATCGAGACATACACACACACACACACACAGAGAGAGAGAGAGAGAGAGAGAGATTGAGTGAGCGTGGCCCACCATGAGGTCGAAAGAGTGGCGGCGGCTTGGATGGACTAACCTAGATAGACAATTTGCGTGAGAGAGTATAGAGTGTGTAGACCGAGGCCCGAACAGGGAGATATATCATTTGTGTGTGAAAGAAAACGAGGTTAAACGAGACTCATATAAAGAGAGCGAGATTTAGTGAGTGTGGCTCGCCGTGCGGAAGAAAGAGTGAGACAGTCTCGAGGGAGTGACCTAGATATACAACGTGCGTTCGTGCACACGAGAGGTTGGGGGGCTAGATAGGCAATGCATGTATTTAGCGTGAGAGGGTGAGAGGGAGAGGGGGGAGAGAGAGAGAGCTTGGCATGGGGTGCAATGGCGGGTGTGTGAGGTAAATACATTTGGTAACAGGAGTGGAAAAAGGGTTTGTGTAGTTGAGAGACTTAGAGATCGAAACATGGAGAGAAAGAATGAACGTGTGTTGGAAACCGATAGCTTGCTAAGGTGGTTAGGAGAGGAAGATTGATGAGATCTGAGGAAGTATGTAGCGTTTGTCTTGTGAGGGGGGACTAAAAACAACATTTGAATGTACATAGTACGAGACTTAATATCGATGTTTCAATTCGGTGTACATTGTAAGATTTGAACCAAGGACCAAGCATATGGGTAATTATTTCGAATTCGTGCCATACTAAGTTTCGAAAAGTTGACATTGGCTCAATTTGTTGTGCTATTTTTGTAGGTCATATGTTTGAATCCATCCAAAAGTTTTCTCACTACCATGGTGTTCATCATATACATATGAATTTGTATTAAAAAAGTAGCGTGGATACGTGAAATGTGAAATCCACGTTAGAATTGGAGATCGCCACGTGACACACACTCTAATTCAAATAACTAACCACGTGACACACACTCTAATTCAAATAACTAATTATGTGACACCTGTAATCCACATTAGCGTGGAGTACTGCTTTCGATTTTTTTCAAATAACTCCTCATTAATTAATTTATAGTACTCCCTATGTTCACTTTTATAAGACCTTGAAGACATTTCAGATAATGTGCAAAACAGTTCATTTTAAGTTATGCAAACGACTTACAAAAGTGAGCGGATGGAGTATCTCGTTCGAATGACTAATTATTGCAAGGAAAACATGGGCATGGTAATACATACAGATTCGCTTTGCAAATGAAAGAAGATTCGCTTTGCATTCTCAAATGTAAGCGCACCAAAGTGCACTGTGGTCGTGGTCGGGTGGACGCTGCCGGTGCCTTAAAGGCAACAGCCCGGTGAGGAGTGACATGTGGGCCAGCCACTGTTGGGGCCCACATGTCATGGACACAAAGGCAGGTGCCTTAAGGCACCGCCGTAGTCCTGTCGGGTGGTCGCGTGTGTCGGACGGTCGCGTAGCACCCAACCACCCACCCCCCTCCCCCCCAAAAAAAGGACGACGACAATATAAGTCCGGCGCTTCCACGCTTTGATTGAAATATCCGCGGCCCCAATTCCAGCCCTGCAAAATCTCTCTTCTCCACCGTCCCCTTCCGCGCCCAGATTGCTCAAATCCCTAATTCGCCGCCATCCCTCGGATCGCCCCTCGTCTCGTCTCTTTCCCCACCGTTCCCCACCTCTGTGCCGGACGACGACGACGAAGAAGACGGTCGCGCTTCACCACCGCACCGGAGCTACCTCATCTACGACCTCGTCCACCGACAACGTCGGCCGCCGCAACCGATGTGCCTCACAGACACCGAGTACCACCGCATCAGGTGCGCTTCACCAACGCCGTCTCCCAGCTCACCGGGGCTACTTCACCGAGCACATCGTCGCACCTCCACCCCCCGAGGCCGTTGGGGCTTCACCAATGGTCTCGTCCACCGCATCGTAGCGCTCCGCTGCCACTCAAGATCTGCATCCATGCGCGGCCAGCCAACGCCAGCGCATCACCCTCAACGGCTCTGAAGTGACCCGCACTCTAGCTAGGCGAGCATGCCCAAACGCTGGCCCGAACTAGGTATCCACACATCACTCCCTTGTGCAATCGTTACGACGATGTTTGGATATCCTTTCACTTCTCTCTTAGCTTACACGCCTATGCAACTTTGACTTTAACTCTTATTTCTTCCGGAGATATCATCCAAACAAGCAAATCCATTTTTAGCGAAGCATGGCGGAGACTACGGGATCTGGTACACATCCTGCACACCCGTATAACCTTGTAAGTATATGTCCTCCGGTACAACATCAAGGTCGATTCCTCTTATTTGATCAACCATTCGCCGTATCAAAAATGCAGAGGGGGATGCAAGGAGCACAAGGCATGCACATCCAAGCAAGTGGTAACATGAACTTGTACATGGAACATCCCAAGCGCAAGCAGAGCTGTAGCGAGCCTGTACAATGAGCTAGCGTAAGTCCCTGCATTTCATTTAATTCAGATGCGGCATTCGTGTATGATTTGTGTGGAGTGGCTGATCCACGAATTCAAGTTACCAGGGGCGAACATTTAACTTAAAAAATACGAAGGCACTTGCACTCCGGAAATCAACATAACTCGAGAAATGTGAAGCTACATGCACTTTGAAAACCAGCCAATGATCCAAAGTAGTTCAGATTATAAACACTAAATGATGCAAGCACCAAAAAACACAAAATGCAACATGGTGTACAAGGACTACAAACATGGTCTGCAGACCTGCCTAAATTATTCGTTCTACGGCTGAAAATATCGAAGTGTAATTGCACGTATAACCGGCGCATAAACTGCATACCAATATATCTATCCCGCACAAGTATGCCAATAGTTTCAAACAACAGATTAGAAAAGTATTTATGCTATGTTGTCATGATACGGGACTTTACGGTAGATGGCCTCGATGTTTCCTCAAGCTATGAAAATGCACTATAATTTGCTTGTCATCAATGCCTCGCAAATCTCATCTCTCTCAACATAGTAGATCATCATTAGACACTAAATCCTTCAATGAGCTTGCAAAATGCTTGCATTAGATACCTCATTAGACACTATAAGTTCATCACAAGCAGCATCTAAAATGTTTCCATCAAATCAAACATAAGCATAATGTTCATTAGACACATCAGTCTCAAGAACAACATGAGCTTGTATGTTTGCAATCGGAAACTTGATTAGATACATCGATTGATCGATTCGGTATTGATTGGGGAGTTATAAAATAAGTAGAAATTGGTTTCATTTTCTCATATATTCCCTACATACAAGCAGTTTTACAACACCGTCGAGTTTAACTATTGGCCAGAAATTGAAGAGTTGAATTAGATATAATCAGGATGTGATGTACCTGCTCGCTATGCATGCTACTCTTGCAAGTCATGATCGTCTGCTTATGCAACCTCGATGCCATGCCCGTGCTGCCGCCGCTTCCTCCCACGCAGGCTACACCCAGGGTTGGATCTTCATCTTCTTGTCCTTCCGTTTGCTTGAAGCCCAGCGACCACCCTCTAACGAGGGCGCGAGGAAGTGCTGTGTCGGTCTGTCCAGCGGCGGGTAGGTTAGGAGCGAACCAGACTGGAGGCTGGAGCGAATGAATTGGGATTTTTCCTGCTGTCGATCGATATGGGAGGCGCTCGTTTGGGCATGAGCCTGCTATAGGGCCTGCCTTGCACTTATGTTATTGGCCCACCCAAATTGAAACATTTTTCTTCATTTTTACATTGCTCGCTTCGTATGCGTTGGGACGAACAAAACTAGCGTGGGCCAACACCGACGACTCAAACTAGGTGCACACTTTCCAGCCACCGAGGCGGCCGCCCATGCCAGCCCCTATGGTGGCGTCGCCTTTTACGTGTATGATTGGATAGTGAAAAATATTCGATGGCGCTTTTGATTTACCCACGTAATGGTTGAAGTGCTTGTTTCTAGGAACTAAGTTCGCCAATAATGTGAAGGATGCCAGTCTTTTCATCCTATTGTAGATTGCTTAGATCTCGATATGCCAAAAGTAATCGCATGAAATATACAATAAAATCCAGTGTGATGTGTTTGGCTACAACTAGTCTGACTACACGTCCTCATATAACATATCAAGGACGCACCATCTTACCAGATTAACCATTCGACTTACCCATGCAGTGTGGGAAGAAAGAAGTATTGGGACTGCGTATCCAAGCGATTGATGCCATGGACTCATTTATACAACCTTCTAAGCGAAAAAGAAGTTGCAGTGTGCATGTACAAAGAACTAGCGTAAGTTCAGTTACCTGCTTCTTGGAATTTTAGTTAGCCACTTATTGCAAAATTGTTCAATTACGTTGTTTGGCTTAATTTAGTTTGCTACTGATTACATAATGGCATAGCCTGTTAATCATATTGTAGATCGCTACTATCTATGTGTTTGATACTTACTATTAAGAATTACCTGTTTGCCTTAACTTAAATATCTACTTGTTTGTTTAACCGCTTTGTTGCTGCAACAGCGGGTTACAATGATGTTAATAACTACTCCCTCCATCCCATAATATAGGACGTTTTTTGACACTAGCATAGTGTTAAAAAAACGTCTTACATTACGGGACGGACGGAGTACTTTTCAGCATCCAATTGAAACTCTTTAATTCCTTGTTTGTTTAACTGGTTTGCTGTTATAACTCCCAGTTGAGATGTTTTGCTAACTTCAACTTTTCTGAATCCAATCGGAACTTTAATGGCAAAACAGGTTAGCCCAAGATCAAAGAGCAAGGTCCCCATGGACGTTGCATCATCCCACAAAGAAAGGGCACCGACCAATCGTGCATTATGAATTGCCAACTGCTGATTCTCTAGAGGCTAAACTAGTGGTAGAAAGAGATTCTGCTTCTGCACTTAGAGATGAAGTTGACATGTTGAGGAAGCAAACAGCACAATTATAAGCAGTACTCAAGACAACCATTAAATATTTGGTGGATTTCAAAATGAAGCAAGCTGAGACTGACCAGATTGTTAAGGTCCTGAAGGAAAAAAGGAAATAAAATTCCTACTTGGTAAATGATAGGTGAAATGTTCTTTCCATAGCTGAATAACCTTTGTGTTGTCTGTTCACGTAATTAATCAAACCATTTGTTTTAGAGATAATGTAATATTTTTGTTTTGTTTTTTGGTTTGTAATTTTATTTGAGCACAAGTCTGTATTAATTGATAAGACTCGGAGACATTTCATTTGGATTGTTGTGCCAGACCTACAAATATGCCAATCGGGCTGAATGTGCATTCAGCAATAGTAGTAGTATAGATGGACCATAAGTGGCACGCATCGGAAAGGGCCAAGATACTGGCTAAAAAAAGATGTTGTTGTAGCCAAAAAAGTACAATGGCCCTGGCTTATGTATGTTAGTTGATATTATTGATCCATATACTCTATAAGTGTTTATATGTCCATTAGTTCTGTACATTCTTGGTTGATTGACTCGGTATTTGAATCTTGATACATCGCTTGTGTACATATCTAAATGGGAGTACACATTATGCTGCGTAGACATTTGAGTTGGACATGAAGTGTTCCAAATATTCGAATTCACCTTAAACTGGATACTAGTTTCTGAATTTGTGTATCGGCATTTGTAAACCATATTCATATATCACAATGGAATACATCTTTGTCGTCCTTTTGAAGATATATAAAAACATAGAACGATTTATAAAGATTCATATAGGAATACAAAATGGATTGCTGTGGTAAACGTGGATGCTTATTGTCCCAAAATTCGAAAGAAGCTGAAAAATGTCCACTCGCACGTCGGCTGCCCGAAGCCAAGTGTTTGGGCGATGGAAATTACTGTCTACCCATTACACGGACAATCCATCGGCCCGATTTCCACTGCTCTAAATAGGGGTAGGTTAGTAACTTTAATTAGACGTGACACGACCGCCTCTGAGCCCATTCCGACACAGTGGGCGCCAAACATGGGCGGCAAAACACATTTGATTCAAGCTCGTCCAAAAGACCTCTGTTTCTCCCTCCATTCCCCATTCATACACGGTGGGCGGCAAAACAAACTCGACTCGGCCGCAATCGATGTAGGCAAATATTTTCAATAGGGGCAGGTTTGTAACTTCACTCAGACGTGACACAACCGCCTCTACCCGTCAGCCCGTTCATACACCGTGGGCGCCAACCATGGGCGCCAACCACCCTCTCCTCGCCTCAAATCGCCTGGGCAAATATTGGCGAGATGCGAGATTACCGTCCTATCCCCAACCGACGAGACGTCCAAATTTTAAACGGGGCTAAGTTCGTAACTTTCCCATATTTCGCATAAAGGCCCCAAAAACATGGTTCCCCGTACCTCTCCCTCCATTTTCCCATTCATACACCGTCGCGCTTAGAACACCCCATCCCCACACCAGCCTCCGTCGCCACCCCATCCATCGCCGCCGTCATCCACCACATCCACCGCACCGTCCTCCACGATGCCGAGCGCCTACTAAGACCGCGTTGCCCATCGCTAGAGATGGACGTTTCTCATCCACGACGACGGACCAATAGCCTTGCATCGCGTCCTCTCTCTTCATCGGCGCCGTCGTCCTCTTTGCCCGGGCCGCTCACACGACCTTATCTTCCACCACAACGGGACTTATCCCCCGATGCACCCGTCTACCGTCGCAGATCTGCTTCAACGCCACCGACAGCCATCGCATCTCCGATGCCTACACGGCGCCGCAAGAGAGGTCGTACTTCATATCTCCTCAACTGTTTGATCTCAACCAGAAAATAGATCTTAACTTGGTTACTCTACTTTCTTTTCAGCTCTTAGAATTTAGTTCTTGGTTTGAAGCAAACAATGGATGCTAAATATCATTTCTCCGGTTTGCAGCTTCAAATCTGCCATGGCACAGCCATAATACGGTTTAATTGATCATGCTTAGGGTTTAATTGATCATGTTGGTTCCGTGGTGGTTTCTTTAATAGAAATCGGAGGAAAACCATCTTTTGCTAAAAAATATGCTTAGAGTTTCCCCTTTTATGATCATTATACGATCGTAATGCGTGCTTCGTGTCATAATAACATCGCTCCACGCATCAAGCTAAACAAGCTTAGATGTTCAAATCTGAATCTGATATTATTAAAACAGAGTTGTTTAATTGGTCACTAAATGTTCCTAAATTAGTTTCAAAATGCATGTTCGCCGCTTCGGGTGTGTATCTCTGAGGTGCCCACGGTGGGTCGGCCCATCCTGGGATTTTGGGTCGTCCCAGGCCCCGATTCCTCTGCTTCACAAGGCTTCCGATCTCTACTGCCCTCCCGCCTCGCTGGCGACTTATCATTCCCCAGACGGCATGACTCTAGGAGGAGACGCCGGACTAACAAGAGGCCAGAGCCGCCAACAACAGCTTGCCGCGGGCGGCGCCGCGTGCCTACCTTCCCAGTCCGTTCAGGGCTCAGCGCAAAGACCCACCAAGCCAACGCGATTTATCCTGAGATACGTCCTCAACACTCAGCAGCCACTCCTCATCACCCATTTTCTAATTGATTCATTACTCATTAGGCAGGATTGTCATTAGGGTTTGTTGTGTGCTCAATGCTACCTACACTTAATGGTTCAGATGTATTTCGGTAATCTTTAGTACCTGTAAAGTTCAGAACAGAAACTAGTCATTTTGGATTGTTGGTCGTAGTGACATTGACCCAGATTACTACTGCAAGCCAGGTTTGTTGACAATTTTACTTGTCTTTCTTAATATCCAATTATTCACGTCGATTAGTTGCAAACAATAAGTGCTAGACAAACTTCTTCATTCAGATTTTGGACGGTCTCTTACTGCAGTTACTATTCTGCATACTTGTCCTAATAAGCTCACAAGTAAATGATTGATTCACTACATCTATGCTTGCCTTGTCATATTTGTTGTCAATATTCTTTTAGGGTGGACCACCCTGTTTCTAAATCTTTGGAACCGTAGACCTGAGTGAATAGTATTTCTCTATGTGATCTCTTCCATCATGTGTGGGTAACGAACACCGCATTTCATAGAAAGAAAGTGTCATTTCCAGCTTTACATAGGTTTCGATCTTTTACATGGAATACAATCTGCCTACTTGCTTTGTGTCGCACTACCAACACTCCACCCTTGAAGCTAAACATTACGCCACTCATAATTGCTTAGTTTATTTGTTCAAATACAATTTCATATGATTCTAATGTTCCTACTAAAGTTTTGAAATGTGTGCACTGTTATAGAGACATAAGGGGTTTGTATTTACGTGTGTGGTGCAGTCAAGACGGTTGGGGAGGTGAAGTTTGCATATGCAGGGGTATATAGGGAGACACTCTCCGCGTTGAATCCGAAATGCATTCCATAGATAATCTGACTACTTTTTATGTTTTCATGAATCTCAGATTCTGAATAGCATCACAATGATTATGAGCTTGCGCGCATGAAAAGAATAAAGCAGAACAATGCCATGGATGTCAAACTTGGCATTAAGGGACTGAAATCAAGTCTGGATGCAATGCAATGCAAACGCTCTCCACCTACAGATTCATGCTCAGAATATGATCCTAACAATGATTCTGAGCTAGAGGGAGACCTAAGTCAATGTAGCTCCCTAGTGGAGGAGTCAGAGGAAGATGCCCTATCTTATTCACCCATCAAGGTACTTTCTCTAACTTTCCAAGGTTACATTGCTCGCATATATCTTGCAACTGATGCTTTGCATTGCTTCTACTTTGTTGAACTTCCATTAACTTAGTTTACACATCGTGTATGTGAATACGCCCTGCCTATCCATTTTCAAATTACATATTCCATCTGTCATCATACCATATTTATCCATTCAAATGTTGTTCTTGTGTATCAGACGTTCAAAAGGAAGAGGGCGATTGCTGATCGTGGAGGAGCACAAGCAAAGTATTTGGAAAAGGTAGTGGCACCTTCTAAATCAAATAGCCCATTAGGTGTAGTTGCAATATCACATGACCCACAAAATACCCCAACTCTAGCAGACTCTAGCCCTACTACACTGGTCATTTCTGATGCCCCAACTCAGCAGACCCCAACCGCAAAGCAAAAGTATGATTATGCCCGATTGACATAGCACCATTTATGACGATGCAAAACCCCATTCCGGCAAAGAGTACACCAAATCCAGTTGCCAAATCCTTTTCGAACGAGAGAGCCCCAATTGCAGCAAATAGGACCCTGTTTCATTTATTCCCAGTTTAGAAGACGAAGCTTATGTTGTTGTCGAACTTTGTGTGCATCTTTCCTTCATGGAAAGATTATACCGTAGACACGTAACAATTTCGCCTTTCCTCCGCAACTTACGCGTAAGTAATGTACTAATGTTATTTCATGGTCATTATTGCATATGTTTCTGCTGACGAAGAAACAAGATTTCATTCTTTTAAATAGGCGAGGAGCAAACTGGATTGTGATGACGAGCAAGAGTTGGTTGCGCTTTTCAAGCACTCGTTGATGAAGTATCGTTCCTACCTGAGGCAAGCGCACTTCGATGGCAAGCCTCTGAACGAAATTTCTGTAAAGTCTCCGGTGCTACATTTATCCGACAAAGGATCGGAATAATCTTGTTACACATTGGTCTCGGCTGCAGCGTAAGGTACTGTCTATGATATCACATCACAATTTGAACTACATTTCTGCATTTGCCTTAATGTCGCACTTGTACAAAAACTGTTAGCAGAAGAACAATCGTTCTCAAGGGACCACAGAATCTCGCAACTATACTGCATTAATCGCATTGCTCTCATGAGTACCTCTTGCCCTGTATGACCATACTTACTATCATAGCTGTTTGATTATGTAGCATCACTGCACATGTTAGCCTCGTAATCGCCCATTTGGTGGACATTATAAGATCCATATGGACTCTTACACAAATTTAGAATCAACCCGATGCTTTTGAAGAGGTTTAGCTCTGCGGTCCTCTTGTAAGGACTGAACGTGGTCTATAACTATACTTACATTAACACCTACTCCCTCCGTCCCATAATATAAGAACGTTTTGTACAGTACACCAGTGTTCAAAACACTCTTGTATTATGGGAAGAGTGATTGGTTCATTTTGTAGCATTCTGCATCTTATCTCCCTCGCCCACCATTTACTAAAAAAGTTCAGATCTATATTTAACCTTACCAACAAGTAGAACACACAGACAATGCCAGTGCAGAAGTGTAGCCCATTGCTCTTGTCAGTACATTTTGTCCTGTAACGCTTGTACTTCGAGGATTGGTAGTTGATTATGTAGCATCAATCTGCATCTTATCTTCATTATCCTCTATCCCTTGCAGTATTATCATATCTATAATTACTCTCTACAAAATGTAGAGTACAGGCAATGCTTATGAAGAAGATTATGTGCTAAAATTCTTGAGTTATCCTTCCCTTGACATGGAGAAGGGCATTATAGAGCCAGTGTTAACTGTTAATGTAAGTCAGTGCTTCTAAAGCCTTTATCCTCAGCTGTTTAATTTGCTCATACTCCCTATCGTTTACTACTGTTTAGTTTGCTGTTTCTACCAAAATGCATGTTTGTAAGAACCATAAGTTCTAAGTTTTACTTGTAAAACCAAATTTCTTATTCATACCATGCACATTACTTAATACTCCCTATATGTATGCTTGGTTTTGTGGATCTATAATCCAGTGTGTGGTGAAGCAGCCCACGTTTGCACCTTGTCATCTCCTGTTTTATCTTACTAGTGTGGCTGATGATATGAACAACATGCCATGCACATTATCCAAAATAGATACAATGATTTTCTTTGCCCTTCATCTATGCTTGTTATGTTGACATGGTAATCCGGTAGTGTGGTGAAGCTCCCCGCATTATGAACAATGCCAAATTATGCTATTTATATTTTGAACTTACTCTTTATTTTCTAATTTGAAATTGGATGGAATTGATGAGCAGTTATCATCTTTGTTTATACACGTGCAAAACCTGTCATCTCTCTCGCTTTGTTTCAGGTGATATGCACGATGACATGCACAAGTCTGCTTGAAGGCTGTGAGACAAACCCAACATATATTGCGTAAAAGAAGGCAAAACATCTTGAAGATAGCGAGACAACCCCAAAGTCTTGTCTTGATGAAGTGTTCAAGTTACTTGAGACTAACGGTCGAGACAAGCTCACGAATTCGTTATGCGAATCAGTTCGACTTCTTCGGTCCCCAAGTTCTAGCGTAAAGGCATTCTGCAACTCAATTTCGACTTGAAGTCCTATCTCTAAGAAAGTTGCGCAGAACACCAATGAGAACCTTATCGCTAAACAGCTACACCTGGAAGCTATGACCGACATGCTAGGCCGGTCTCACAGCCTTGCTCAGCAGCTTGTGCAGCAGTTCCCCATAAGGCTAACCTTTCTTGAACTGTCTTGGAAGTGGTCTCGGTTCAAGATTATTTTGTTCTGTTGCAATGGTGCCCAGTTTTTGTAATCTGCTTCTTCGTTGCACTTTATGATCACTGGTGGCGAACTTCGATGCCGAGTGGATGTAATATACCTTAAATCCTTTATTGTATAGTGTAGGTTTATTCTTAGTTACTATGCTGTAATTTCTTTACTGCCATCATTCGCTATCTGAAAAAAATCAGATGTAGTCGATCGGCGAAACATTCGATAACGGGCCAGGTTTTTAGCGGGCCACAATTGGGCCTGCCTACGTCTTTCTTGGGCCCGAATGATTGGGGCCTTCACACATTGCGCCAGGCCCAAACTTACACCGGCCTATATTTTAGTTGGCCTCTTGTCGACCAGTAGCTTAGTTTAGCCGGTAGCGTTGGGCCATTAACAGTTGAATATTACCGGCTTTATTACGGCCGAGATGAAACCATGGGCCTTTAGCAGGCCAAAATGCATGTTGGGCCTCAATTTTCACTAGTTGTCGATGGGCCTTCAGCAGGCCGAAATGTAGACTGGGCCGTTATGGGCACAGTTAGCTCACGGGCCGTTACCAGGCCGAAACATATCTCGGGCCTTAGTTGGCCCACTGACCTTTAAGAGGCTGAAAGCTTAATACAGGCATCAACGGGCCGAATTATACGACAGACCTTTAACAGGCCCAAAGTCACGTTGGGCTTAACTGTTGCCACCTTTAGCACGCGCCGTTAGTGGGCCCGATGTCCCGTCGGACCATATATGGCCCATGGGCAGCACGGGTCATTCCCAGGCCGAAAGTCACACCGGGCTGAAATGGGCCCATGTCTACATCAGGCCTCTAACAGGCCGAAAGTCACCGGGCTGTAGGTGGGCCCGAATATTCGGCGAACAATTAACGGGCCAGATCTGGCTTCGGGCCGTAAATGGGCCCAAATATTAGGCGAAAAATTAACGGGCCAGATCTGGTTTCGGGCTGTAAATGGGCCTTTATTAAGCAGGCCGTTATTGGGCTGGCCCACTAGTACTTGATTAAGTTCTACGGGCCATTGACTGGGCCGGCCTTTTTAACCTATATGGGCCTCTATTGGGCCCAGCCACGTGTCGACGTACCATAGGCATGTCTCCTCCAATGGACGGGCGACATCTGGCCCACTCACGGCCAATCAGAATTTTACACGTGGAAATTTCCAATTGGTCAGGGCTGTTAACGGGTTATCGGATCCAAAATCCGACCCGATAGCTTAACGGCGTTCCGTTACGGTGGATGCCACGTGTCGGTCACCCTTGACGAAAGCACTTCTGTGATGCGCGATTTATCGTCATGGAAGTGGACACTTCCGTGATGATAATTTTGGTAATGTCATGGAACACTTCTACGACAGCACAAGTATGACTATCTTGATTCTGTCATAAATTTGTCATGGATGTACATGCATGACAAAAAACGCGACCTACTGTGACAAACACGTATCATCATGGAAGTGTATTTTTTTGTAGTGCATGCATCTAGAGTATTAAGTTAATGAAAACAGAGTAACGCCTTAAGCAAGATGACATGATGTAGAGGAATAAATTCATGCAATATGATAAATACCCCATCTTGTTATCCTCGATGGCAACAATACAATACGTGCCTTGCTGCCCCTACTGTCACTGGGAAAGGACACCACAAGATTGAACCCAAAGGTAAGCACTTCTCCCATTGCAAGAACTACCAATCTAGTTGGCCAAACCAAACGGATAATTCGAAGAGACTTGCAAAAATAACTCAGTCATACATAAAAGAATTCAGAAAAGATTCAAATATTGCTCATAGATAATCTTGATCATAAACCCACAATTCATTGGTCTCAACAAACACACCGCAAAAAGAAGATTACATCGAATAGGTCGCCACGAGAGAGGGGGAGAACATTGTATTGAGATCCAAAAAGAGAGAAGAAGCCATCTAGCTACTAACTATGGACCCAAAGGTCTGAGGTAAACTACTCACACTTCATCGGAGAGGCTATGATGTTGATGTAGAAGCCCTCCGTGGTGGAATCCTTCCCATGGAGTTCCTAACAGGACCCAAGATGGGATCTCGTGGATACAGAAAGTTGCGGCGGTGGAATTAGGTTTTTGGCTTCGTATCTGATCTGTTGGGGGTACGTAGGTATATATATGAGGAAGAAGTACGTCGGTGGAGCCTCGAGGGGCCCACGAGATAGGGGGCGCGCCCTAGGGGGTGCCCTCCACCCTCGTGACCGCCTCGTGGCTTTCTTGACGGAGGGTCCAAGTCTCCTGGGTCTTATCTGATGAGAAAATCACGTTCCCGAAGATTTCATTCCGTTTGGACTCCGTTTGATATTCCGTTTCTTCGAAACACTGAAATAGGAAAAAACAGCAATTCTGGGCTGGGCCTCCGGTTAATAGGTTAGTCCCAAAAGTAATATAAAAGTGGAAAATAAAGCCCAATATAGTCCAAAACAATAGATAATATAGCATGGAGCAATCAAAAATTATAGATACGTTGGAGACGTATCAGGCATCCCCAAGCTTAATTCATGCTCGTCCTCGAGTAGGTAAATGATAAAAAAAGAATTTTTGATGTGGAGTGCTACTTGGCATAATTTCAACGTAACTCTTCTTAATTGTGGTATAATATTCATATCCAAAAGATTCAAGACAAAAGTTCATATTGACATAAAAATAATAATACTTCAAGCATACTAACTAAGCAATTATGTCCTCTCAAAATAACATGGCCAAAGAAAGTTCATCCCGACAAAATCATATAGTTTAGTCATGCTCCATTTTTGTCACACAAGAATGCTCTCATCATGTACAACCCTGATGACAAGCCAAGCTATTGTTTCATACTTTAGTAATCTCAGACCTATAAACTTTCACGCAATATATGAGCGCGAGCCATGGACATAGCACTACGGGTGGAATAGAATATAATGATGGGGGTTATGTGGAGAAGACAAAAAAGGAGAAGGTCTCACATGAACGAGGCTAATCAACGGTCTATGGAGATGCCCATCAATTTATGTTAATGCAAGGAGTAGGGATTGCCATGCAACGGATGCACTAGAGCTATAAATGTATGAAATCTCAACAAAAGAAACTAAGTGGGTGTGCATCCAACTTGCTTGCTCACGAAGACCTAGGGCATTTGAGGAAGCCCATCGTTGGAATATACAAGCCAAGTTCTATAATGAAAAATTCCCACTAGTATATTAAAGTGACAAAATATGAAACTCTCTATATGAAGAACATGGTGCTAATTTGAAGCACAAGTGTGGAAAAGGATAGTAACATTGTCCCTTCTCTCTTTTTCTCTCATTTTTTTATGGTGGCCTCTTTGGCCTCTCTTTTTTAACCTCACATGGGTCAATGTTCTAATTAATGATGATCATCACACTTCTATTTATTTACAACTCAATGATTACAACTTGATACTAGAGCAAAGTATGACTCTATATGAATGCCTCCGGCGGTGTACCGGGATATGCAATGAACCAAGAGTGACACGTATGAAAGAATTATGAATGGTGGCTTTGCCACAAATACTATGTCAACTACATGATCATGCTAAGCAATATGACAATGATGAATGTGTCATGAAGAACGGTATGGTGGAAAGTTGCATGGCAATATATCTCGGAATGGCTATGGAAATGCCATAATAGGTAGGTATGGTGGCTGTTTTGAGAAAGATATAAGGAGGTTTATGTGTGAAAGAGCGTATCATATCACGGGGTTTGGATGCACCGTGAAGTTTGCACCAACTCTCGATGTGAGAAAGGGCAATGCACGGCATCAAGAGGCTAGCAATGATGGAAGGGTAAGAGTGCGTATAATCCATGGACTCAACATTAGTCATAAAGAACTCACATACTTATTGCAAAAATCTACAAGCCATCAAAACCAAAGCACTACGCCGCATGCTCCTAGGGGATAGATTGGTAGGAAAAGACCATCGCTCATCGACGACCTCCACTCATAAGGAGGACAATCAAATAACACCTCATGTTTCAAATTTGTTACATAACGTTTACCATAATGCATGCTACGGACTTGCAAACTTCAACACAAGCATTTCTCAAATTCACAACTACTCAACTAGCGCGACTTTGATATTATCACCTCCATATCTCAAAACAATTATCAAGCATCAAACTTTTCTTAGTATTCAACGCACTCAAAAGAAAGTTTTACAAATCTTGAATAGCAAGCATATTATTATTAATCAAATTAGCATGCTATTTAAGACTCTCAAAATAATCTAAGTGAAGCATGAGAGATCAATAGTTTCTTTAAAACAAACCAGCACCATGCTCTAAAAGATATAAGTGAAGTACTGGAGCAAAACTATCAAGCTCAAAAGATATAAGTGAAGCACATAGAGCAAAACTATCAAGCTCAAAAGATATAAGTGAAGCACATAGAGTATTCTAACAAATTCCAATTTATGTATGGCTCTCTCAGAAGGTGTGTAAAACAAGGATGATTGTGGTAAACTAACAAGCAAGGACACAAATAATACAAGACACTCCAAGCAAAACACATATCATGTGGTGAATAAAAATATAGCTCCAAGTAAAGTTACCGATGGAAGTGGACGAAAGAGGGGATGCCTTCCGGGGCATCCCCAAGCTTCAATTTTGGTGTCCTTGGATTATCTTGGGGTTCCATGGGCATCCCCAAGCTTAGGCTCTTCCCACTCCTTGTTCCATAATCCATCAAAAAATTCACCCAAAACTTGAAAACTTCACAACACAAAACTCAACAGAAATCTCGTGAGCTCCGTTAGCGAAAGAAAACAAAAGACCACTTCAAGGTACTGTAATGAACTCATTCTTTATTTATATTGGTGTTAAACCTACTGTATTCAAACTTCTCTATGGATCATAAACTATTTTACTAGCCATATATTCATCAAAATAAGCAAACAACACACGAAAAACAGAATCTGTCAAAAACAGAACAGTCTGTAGTAATATGTAACTAACGCAAACTTCTGGAACTCAAAAAATTCAGCAAAACTTGGAAGGCCTAGGAAATTTATTTATAGATCAGCACAAATTGGAATCACTATTTTATCACATTCTGGTGATTTTTAACAATTGTTTTCGTGAACCTAAAGTTTCTGGAAATTACAGCAAGATCAAATAACTTTTATCCAAGAAGATCCTATAGGTTTAACTTGGCACAAACACTAATTAAAACATAAAACCACATCAAAACAGAAGGTAGATGGATTATTTATTCCTAAACGGAAGCAAAAACAAAAACTAAAAATAAAATTGGGTTGCCTCCCAACAAGCGCTATCGTTTAACGCCCCTAGCTAGGCATAAAAGCAAGGTTAGATCTAGGTATTGCCATCTTTGGTGGGCAATCCATAGGTAGCTCTCATAATAGATTCATATGGTAATTTTATATTCTTCCTAGGGAAGTTTTCCATGCCTTTCTTTAATGGGAATTGGAATCTAATATTCCCTTCCTTCACATCAATAATCGCACCAATCGTTTCTAAGGAAAGGTCTACCAAGAATAATAGGACATGAAGGATTGCAATCTATATCAAGAATGATAAAGTCTACGGGCACATAATTCCTATTTGCAACAATAAGAACATCATTAATTCTTCCCATAGGTTTCTTAATAGTGGAATCCGCAAGGTGCAAGTTTAGAGAGCATTCATCAAAATCACGGAAACCTAGCAAATCACACAAAGTTTTGGGAAAAGTGGAAACACTAGCACCCAAATCACATAAAGCATAAAATTCATGATCCTTAATCTTAATATTAATAGTTGGTTCCCACGCATCATAAAGTTTTCTAGGGATAGAGACTTCCAACTCAAGTTTTTCCTCATAAGATTGCATCAAGGCATCAACGATATGTTTAGTAAACGCTTTGTTTTGACTATAAGCATGCGGAGAATTTAGCACGGATTGCAACAAGGAAATACAATCAATTAAAGAACAACTTTCATAATTAAATTCCTTGAAATCCAAAATAGTGGGTTTACCAACAACTAAGGTTTTACTTTCTTCAATCCCACTTTTATCAATTTTAGCATCATAATCTAAAAGCTCCGAATTTTTAGAACGCCTTCTAGGTAAAGGTGACTCATATTCAATCTCATCATTATCAAGATTCATATTACAAAACAAAGATTTAATGGGAGACACATCAATAACTTTTAGATCTTCATTTTGATTTTCATGGAAATCAGGTTTAGCAGCCATCTTATTGACCAAGGTAGCTTGCTTATCAGATATTTTAGTAGTCAATTTCTCAAGAGGAGAAATTTGGGATCTTAAACCTTCAAATTCTTTAGACATATCATCGAGCTCTTTATTCAAATAATTCATAAAAAAATTGTTCCTGAAGCTTGTTTCTGAAGAAATTATTATGCTCAAATTGCAAAACCATAAAACTCCTGACGTTGCCTTCGATCTCTTCCAACCTTTTAAGGTGGAGATCACCAAATATACGTAGATCCATGGTGACAAGCAAGCGAGAAAAAGGCAAACGGAAAAGAGAGGAGGAGATTGGGAAAGAGAGGGCGAATAAAACGGCAAGGGTGAAGTGGGGGAGAGGAAAACGAGAGGCAAATGGCAAATAATGTAATGCGAGAGGTGATTGTGATGGGTACTTGGTATGCTGAATTTTGCGTAGACTCCCCGGCAACGACGCCAGAAATCCTTCTTGCTACGTCTTGAGCTTGCGTTGGTTTTCCCCGAAGAGGAGAGGATGATGCAGCAGAGTAGCGTAAGTATTTCCCTCAGTTTTTGAGAACCAAGGTATCAATCCAAAGAGGAGGCCACGCAGCAAGTCCCTCGTACCTACACAAAACAAATAGCTCCTCGCAACCAACGTGAATAGGGGTTGTCAATCCCTTCACGGTCACTTACGAGAGTGAGATCTGATAGAGATGATAAATAATATTTTTGGTATTTTTGGTATAAAGATGCAAAGTAAAATAAAAAGAAAAGTAAAGAGCAAAGCAATAATAAAGCGCAGTAAGATTAATATGATGAAAATGGACCCGGGGGCCATAGATTTCACTAGTGGCTTCTCTCAAGAGCATAGGTATTTTATGGTGGGTGAACGGATTACTGTTGAGCAATTGACAGAATTGAGCATAGTTATGAGAGTATCTAGGTATGATCATGTATATAGGCATCACGTTCGAGACAAGTAGACCGACTCCTGCCTGCATCTACTACTATTACTCCACTCATCGACCGCTATCCAAAGCATGCATCTAGAGTATTAAGTTAATGAAAACAGAGTAACGCCTTAAGCAAGATGACATGATGTAGAGGAATAAATTCATGCAATATGATAAATACCCCATCTTGTTATCCTCGATGGCAACAATACAATACGTGCCTTGCTGCCCCTCATCACTAGGAAAGGACACCGCAAGATTGAACCCAAAGCTAAGCACTTCTCCCATTGCAAGAACTACCAACCTAGTTGGCCAAACCAAACGGATAATTCGAAGAGACTTGCAAAGATAACTTAATCATACATAAAAGAATTCAGAAAAGATTCAAATATTGCTTATAGATAATCTTGATCATAAACCCACAATTCATCGGTCTCAACAAACACACCAAAAAGAAGATTACATCGAATAGATCTCCACGAGAGAGGGGGAGAACATTGTATTGAGATCCAAAAAGAGAGGAGAAGCCATCTAGCTACGAACTATGGACCCGAAGGTCTGAGGTAAACTACTCACACTTCATCGGAGAGGCTATGATGTTGATGTAGAAGCCCTCCGTGGTGGAATCCGCTTCCGGCGGAGCTCCTAACAGGCCCCAAGATGGGATCTCGTGGATACGTAAAGTTGCGGCGGTGGAATTAGGTTTTTGGCTTCAGATTCGATCTGTTGGGGTACGAGGTATATATAGGAGGAAGAAATGCGTCGGTGGAGCCTCGAGGGCCCACGAGGTAGGGGCGCCCTAGGGGCGCCCACCTCGTGACCGCCTCGTGGCTTTCTTGACGGAGGGTCCAAGTCTCCTGGGTCTTATCTCGATGAGAAAATCACATTCTCAAGATTTCATTCCGTTTGGACTCCGTTTGATATTCCGCTTTCTTCAAACACTTTGAAATAGGCAAAATCCAACAATTTCGGGTTGGGCCTCCGGTTAATAGGTTAGTCCCAAAAGTAATATAAAAGTGGAAAATAAAGCCCAATATAGTCCAAAACAATAGATAATATAGCATGGAGCAATCAAAAATTATAGATACGTTGGAGACGTATCAGTGCTCCTTGTCCAACAAGTATGTGCCAGTGCCCATCTTGGAGTTTATCAGCTCCTAGATCTGTGGGGCATACCCACAACTTCTCTTTTGGTCAGCAGCTATCATCTTGATAGTTTCAACTATAAGACTCATGACCTTGAACTTTTGTGGCACATCAAATAAGTGTAGCGGATTTATTGCATGGCCTCTGATCATGTTGTGATCACCTGACTTGGGCAAGAGAGTGTGCCTGAGGATCCAGTTAATGGTTGGAAATCCTGACAGAAGGTAATGTACTGATCCAAACTTGTGTGATTCTATAGCAGCATTTGGGATCTCCTTGTACATATGTGCCATAGTGTTGTGATCCATCTTCTTCTTGGCATAGACATCCAAGTCATCTTCTTCCTCCTTAGGTGCATTGATCAGATTAGCCCATTCTTCAATTGATATTTGGTACCTAGTACCTTCAGACATCTATACTATCCTGCCATCTGGATAGAAGTGTGTTGTGGAGTAGAATTGCATTATTAGCTCATCATTCCACTTTGTGAGCTTCTGCCCAACAGAGTCTGCCACTCCACAAGCACTGAAGGCATCATACACACCAGGATAGTGTTCTTCATTCTCCTTGATGTATTCCCAGTTGACCCATCTCATGTCACACACTATTGGCTTCTTGTCCAGCAAAATTGTCTCATAGAAGTCCTGTTGTTCCTTTGTGTGGAACCTATAGTCTACATCAGTTGTCCTTCTGGTGGCATATGGATCTGACTCTCTCTCCATAGCCTTAATCCTGAGTCCTTCCTGATCTTCATGTTCTCAGCTACAGGATGGGCATCATTATGATCTGGAATTTTAGGCTTCAATTTTCTCAAAACATGTATCTCATCATCTTCTTCTTCAGCAATAGTTTCAGGCACTGGGGCCTTGTTCTTCTCAGCAGCTTGAATGTTCCTGGTACTCCTCTTGGGTGTAGTATTGGGTTTGGAGGCAGCCTTGGGTGCTACTTTGGGCTTTGATGAAGCAGCCCCTGACCTAATGGCATCACCCATAAGCTTCTGAGCTTTGGGTGCTGGTGCAGCATCCTCTTCTTCTTCCTCCTCTTCCATCATGGAAGGCTTTCCAATTACTCTGGCCATGGTCTTATTGACCCTTTCCTTCCTCTTCTTCCCTTCTACAGCATACTCTTTGGGTTCAGCTTCCAGAGATGCTTGAGTGGAGGTTCTGGCTTTAGACATGGGTTGTCTTCCTGCTGGCCTTTTGGTCTTGGACACAGCTTAGTTCTTCTTGGTGAGCCATATTCTTTCTTGAGCACCTTATTCTTGGAAGTGACCTCATCCTCAATTGCCACATAGTCTTCATCCTCATATTCTAAGGTTCTCTTCTTTCTGGCCCTGGTGGCAGCTTTGGGTAGGTTGCTTGGGGTGCTCCTGCTGCCCTCATCATAGCTGCTAGAGGGACTAGTGCCCTCACTCATGTGAACCTGCTCCTCTTCCTTGTTCTGGCTGTCACTTTGATCAAACATATTGCAATCACTGACAACAGACCCTGTTAGTAGATATAGATGAGATAGAGTGGATGAGCATCACAAAATATAGAGATTTTTGCAAAAGAATGAGTCAAAAACTTAGTCTTAATTTTCCACATAAAGCATTTAGGATCTACCGATTTGTAAACTCGGTGATACCGAAGCAGCTTTTGGAACCTAAACTAGTGAACTCGGTCAGACCGAGTCACAGTTCGGTGGCACCGAGACTGCTTGGGTTTCACAAAGTCCTGAACTTGGTCACACCGATTTGCAATTCTCGGTCAGACCGAGAGTTACATGTGCAATGGCCTTAGCCGAATCGGTGGTACCGAGTTCCACAACTCGGTTGGTCCGAGATGGTTTCGGCGGAAACCTAACCCTAAATTTTCAATTCATCTCTAATCTACGGAGTGTTTTGACTGGATAGGATAGTTTCAATCGTGGCAAGATTCATGGCAACACAATGTGCTAGGAATCAGATAAGGATAGCACAACGATCAAGTTCATACCCTAGTTCGGTGATGAACTCGCTATGGCGGCATCGGCGGGGATGATTCCCGTTGACGGCGACGGAGACCAGTGGCAGGAGCCAGCTGGCGATGAGGAGGACGATCCAGAGACCCTCGAGGCAGAGAGGGCTGAGCGCGGGCGATAGAGTTCGGAGAAAATTTCCAAAATTTTGCCCGTGGATATATATAGCCCGACCTTGTCGGTGTGACCGAGTGGAACAACTCGGTGGCACCGAGATGCATAATCGCAAGCGATTCTGACAGAACTCGGTGTGACCAAAAAGTTCAAATCGGTTGCACCGAGATTGAAAACCTAGATCGACTTAGAGTTCTCGGTATGACCGAAATGGATGAATCGGTCAGACCGAAACGCACAAAGAAGTTTTGGAAGTTTAAGTCTATGACGAATCGGGGACTACGAGTGCTCCTCACACAGAGTGGTTCGAATCTGACTTGATCAAATTTTGTGATGTAGCATGAATAGAGTTTGAGACGAGAAGAGCATAGATAGCTAGAGAAGGTTCTTAGGCATTCTTGTCCATCCACTTGGCAAAAGAAAAGGAAAACAATCAATCAAAACAACAAGTGGATGTCCTTGAATGAGTAAAATATGCAACCAACATGCTCACAGAATAAAATGGCAAATGAAATATGTGGCAAAGCATGCACAACCAATTCTAGCATCTATCAAGCAATTGGCGATGACTAGGTCATCTATATATGAGCATATTGACTTAGGAGTCAAATGAGAACATTTGATCATAGGTCATACTCATCGTTTAAGATCAAGTGGGGTTACCACTTTTACATAATGAATTGTTGTTTTCACACCATTAGAGTTGCTTTAGCTCAATTCTTAGAGTAAAGCTCCCCCTAGATGTGAGATCCCCCCTTAGAGGGATAAACTAAACCTTGGGTTTTGTCGATGATGACTTCATGTAGGTGTTGGAGATGTGGATGCTCAATGTTGATGTAGATCTTTTGGAGCAATCCTTTGGAGTGAGTTGCACTTTCAATACCTACACGGATTAGTCCCACAAGGAACAAACAAGGATATCCATAGACATAGAGTGATGCACACACAAGATAATGTCTATGAGAGCATTAGATTACCTTGTCCCTTATCTTACCAACAAGAGGGTTTGTGACTCCTTAAACTAGTGCAAGATGTGGAAGTTGATTGCACTTGTCCTTGCCAAAATGATATGAGTGAAATATGTTGGCGGAGTCACCCTCAAGAACTCTCTAGTTCTTCTTATTCGGGATCCACATCATCTTGATGGGAATCCTCGGAGTTGTAGTCGTACTTGATGAAGTGGAACTTGTTGTAGTCTTGGGAACCCACTTGACCAAGGCCTTAGGAGCTTCTTCAAATGCATCAATTTCTTCTTGAAGCTTGTCCTTGTCTTTTTGCTTGTGGTCATGTGGTGGAAGATCATCTTGAGCTTGTGTCCCCTTGAAATAAGTAGGATCATACTTCTCTTGTTGGGGAACAAACTTTGTCTTGGGGTATTGATCTTCTTCCCACTCAACTCCATTGGCATTGAACTTTCGTTCAAAACCAACACCTTGATTCTTCCGGTGCCTTCCTTGCTTGCATAATTTCCTCAAATTGCTTACTCACAGCAAGGCTCTTGTAAACACCTTTCTCTATAATTCCCTTCAATAAGCTATTTTCTTGCTCAAGTGTAACTTGGCTAAGAGAATCATTAGTGGAATCAAGAGAACTACTAGAAGCAATACCATTGGATTTAGCATGATTATTGTTACTACTAGAGGAAGAATCCTTCTTGCTCTTGTTACTAGACTTGACTTGAGGCATGTAAGTAGATAATAGTAAATGCTTGGCAATGTAAGAAGAACTTTTCTTGCGAAGATCATCATTGATTGCCTTTAAGAACTCATGCTCTTGCTCAAGGTTGAGTTTTTCAAGGCGTAACTTCTCATGAGTCCTTAAAAGTTCTCGATGATCTCCTAAGGTAGTTTCATGAGCTAACTTAAGAGTGTTTAGTTCTTTAGTTAGAAGCTCAATCTTTTCCTTATCATTGTCATTCGTTTTATCTTGATTAGCATGATTAATTGACATTTCATCATAGTATTCATCACTAGAGTTGTCAACAAGTAAATCATCATCACCTAACAAGTCATCTTCATCACTATTGAAATCAACATACTCGGGATGTGTTACCTTTGGACCTTTGGCCATGAAGCATTTTCCAATTCCTTCATTTGGTGAATCAAATATGTCGTAGGAGTTGGTTGACACAAGTGATAGACCGGCAACACCTTCATCTTGAGTATATTCAGAGTCGGAGTGATAGCTTCTCTCGGAGTGATTTTCGGAGTCGGAGCTGGATACCCATTCACCAACATGAGCTTGATGTCTTCGTTTTGTGTAGCTCCTTGATGACTTGTCCTTCCTTTCCGAATCCTTGCTTCTCCGTGAGGGTCTTCGTTCATAACGATCATCTCTACTCCTTCTCTCTCTTGGTGGTGATTCTTCTCTTCTATTTCTTCTTTTTGGAGAATCTTCTCCTCTTTTGTAGGGAGCCGTACACTCATTGGAATAGTGTCTGGGTCTTCCACAATTGTAGCAATTACGCTCTCGACTAGAAGATCTTTTGTCATTGTAGGACCTTGACTTGGAGCTTCTCTCTTTGCTTCTACTCTTGTAGAATTTGTTGAAGTTCTTCACCATTAAGCTCAATTCTTCATTGAAGGTTTGTTTCTCACTTGATGATGTGGGGGCTTCACATGAGGATTTGTAAGAACCACTTGATTTGTTCTGAAGTTCCTCCTTATCCTTGAGTGAGATCTCATGAGCAACAATTCTTCCAATGACTTCTGTTGGCTTGAGATCTTTGTAATTGGGCATCATTTGGATCAATGTGCACACGGTATCAAATTTTCCATCCAAGGCTCTTAGGATCTTCTTGATGATGAATCATCGGTCATCTCTTCACTTCCTAAGCCGGCAATCTCATTTGTGATAAGAGCAAGCCTAGAGTACATTTCAGCGACACCTCCACCATCCTTCATTTTGAACTTGTCAAGTTGACTTTGAAGCACATCCAGCTTGGATTCCTTGACGGAGTCGGTACCTTCATGCATATCAATCAACGTATCCCAAATTTCCTTTGCATTCTCAAGGCGACTGATTTTGTTGAATTCTTCGAGGCACAATCCGTTGAATAGGATATCACAAGCTTGAGCGTTGTATTGCAGCATCTTCATCTCTTCCGCACTAGCTTCATGGTTCGGTTCTCTCCAATCAAAGAATTCACCTTGCAAGCCAATACACACAATAGCCCAAACGGCGGGGTTATGTCCAAGAATATGCATTTTCATCTTATGCTTCCAACTAGCAAAATTTGTACCATCAAAGTAAGGACCTCTACGGTGATAATTTCCCTCGCTAGACGCCATACTCTCCTAGGTTGTGAAACCAAGTCTATGACCACCAAAAGCTATGGAAATCAAAGCAAATGGAGACCAAAGCTCTGATACCACTTATAGGATATAAAGTATGTCTAGAGGGGGGTGATTAGACTACTTGACCAAATAAAAACTTATCTTTTTCCCAATTTTAGTCTTTGGCAGATTTTAGCTATTTTAGCACAAGTCAAGAAATCTTAACACAATTCAAGCAAGCATGCAAAGAGTATATGAGCAGCGGAAAGTAAAGCATGCAACTTGCAAGAATGTAAAGGGAAGGGTTTGGAGAATTCAAACGCAATTGGAGACACGGATGTTTTTGTCGTGGTTCCGATAGGTGGTGCTATCGTACATCCACGTTGATGGAGACTTCAACCCACGAAGGGTAACAATTGCGCGAGTCCACGGAGGGCTCCACCCATGAAGGGTCCACGAAGAAGCAACCTTGTCTATCCCACCACGGCCGTCGCCCACGAAGGACTTTCCTCACTAGCGGTAGATCTTCACGAAGTAGGCGATCTCCTTGCCCTTAAAAACTCCTTGGTTCAACTCCACAATCTTGTCGGAGGCTCCCAAGTGACACCTAGCCAATCTAGGAGACACCACTCTCCAAGAAGTAACAAATGGTGTGTTGATGATGAACTCCTTGCTCTTGTGCTTCAAATGATAGTCTCCCCAACACTCAACCCTCTCTCACAGGATTTGGATTTGGTGGAAAGAAGATTTGAGTGGAAAGCAACTTGGGGAAGGCTAGAGATCAAGATTCATATGGTAGGAATGGAATATCTTGGCCTCAACACAAGGGTAGGTGGTTCTCTCTCAAAAAATGTGTATTGGAAGTGTAGGTACATTCTGATGGCTCTCTCCACGAATGAAGAGTAGGTGGAGGGGTATATATAGCCTCCACACAAAATCTAACCGTTACACACAACTTATCAATCTCAGTGGGACCAAATTGAGAAACTCGGTCGGACCGATTCAGCAAATCTAGTGAACGTTAGGATTTTCGGTGGGACCGACATGCAACTCGGTAGGACCGATATGATTAGGGTTAGGGCATAACGTAATCTCGGTGAGACAGATTACACAAACTCGGTGGGACCAATTTTGGTAATAAGCAAACCAGAGAGTTGGTCAGGTAAACTCGGTGGGACCGATTCGCTCATTTCGGTGAGACCGAAATGTTACAAAAAGGAAACAGAGAGTTTACATTGCAATCTCGGTGGGACTGATCGCTGATCTCGGTGGGACCGAAATGTTACAAAGGGAAACAAAGAGATTATAATCCCATCTCTGCGATCGAGATCCCTATCAGTGAGACCAATTTGCCTAGGGTTTGTGGCGGTGGCTATGACATCCGAACTCGGTGGCGCGGATAGAAAGAATCGGTGGGGCCGAGTTTGACTTTTGGTTTAGGTCATATGTGGATGTGAGAAAGTAGTTGAGGGTTTTGGAGCATATCACTAAGCACTTTGAGCAAGCAAGCCATTAAGCAACACCTCATCCCTCCTTGATAGTATTGGCTTTTCCTATAGACTCAATGTGATCTTGGATCTCTAAAATATAAAATGTAGAGTCTTGAGCTTTGAGCTTGAGCCAATCATGTTATCCTTAGTATTTTGAGGGGTCCACTTTCCTCATCCATGCCATGCCATTCATTGAGCTTTCCCTAAAATATTTATCTTGGAATAATGTTAGCTCAATGAGCTATATGTTGTTAGGAATTACCAAAACCACCTAGGGATAGTTGCACTTTCAGTATGTTACTTGCCTAAGATTTGATCGTTGGTATCTTCATACCTAGTTCAATCTCATTACCGGCAAGTCTCTTTACTCGTTCCATAATACATCATCTCGTAACTAACTCCTTAGTAATTTTTCTTGCAAGCTTCTTGTGATGTATATTACCGAGACGACCCAGAGATACCTCTCCGATACGCGAAGTGACAAATCCTAAACTCGATCCATGCCAACTCAACAGACACCTTCGGAGATACCTGTATAGCATCTTTATGATCACCCAGTTACGTTGTGACATTTGATAGCACACAAGGTATTCCTCCGGTATCTGGGAGTTGCATGATCTCATAGTCAAAGGAATATGTATTTGACATCAAGAAAGCAATAGCAATAAACTGAACGATCATATGCTAAGATAATGGATGGGTCTTTTCCATCACATCATTCTCCTAATGATGTGATCCCGTTATCAAGTGACAACACATGTCCATGGTTAGGAAACCTTAACCATCTTGATCAACGAGCTAGTCTAGTAGAGGCTTACTAAGGATACGGTATTTGTTTATGTATCCATACATGTATTTAAGTTTCCGATCAATGTAATTCTAGCATGAGTAATAAACCTTTATCATGAATAAGGAAATATAATAATAAAAACTTTATTATTGCCTCTAGGGCATATTTCCATCAGACGGAGCTTGAAGAGAATATAAATTCTACCTTTAGCTCCTCATTGGGTTCGACACTCTTAATTATCAAAAAAGGCTACAAACGATCCCCTATACTTGTAGGTTATCAACGGGCGCGGGAGTCCAGACATGTTCATCATGATGCACTAGTCAATTTGAGACCAACAGGCAGCACGTCCATTTTCTTTGCAGTAATGACAGGACGATACGAGCCGTGGGCTTGCAATGCCTCCATAACTGGAGCGCAAGGCTCAAACTATTGAGCCTCGAATTATGAAGTTGTGGCACCTCAGACCTCTGTATCTCATACCTCTGGATGTCAAGATGCAACACCGTGAAACAACCAAGAACAAGAGAAAGACTGTATGACCTCGAGCCACGAAGCCTCGGTGTGATGTAGAGCATGAGGGGAAGGTCAAACCCTCGAAGCCCTCATCGGTCATTATGAATTCCTAAAGGTGTCATCCAGGAAGTTGTACGCTCGGCAAGCACGAAAACCCTGTGAAGCCGGACTCATAAATGATAGGCCATGACCATCGAGATTAGGAGCCTGACTGGGTTCTCATTCCTAAAGATAAGAAGATACCAACTCTAGACATTCCCGGGAGTTACTAATGAAACAATACTTCAGGCTTGGCCTCTTGGTAGGAAGCCCGACAACAGGCCTGCCTCGGGGCCCAGGTGGCTAGACAAGGAGTCTGACTACAGGAGGGGGCCATGAGGCCTGGATAAAGATTGGAGATCATCTTGGCAAACAAGACAAGATGACGACGGCTTGAGATTGGAAGATCCTCTGTAAACTCTAGCACTCGTCCCATATACAAGGAGAGGGTAGGGGTAGCCATATGCATCTACTCTCTGGTAGAACCATACTCTTGGTAGCCATTACATCTTCACCCTTGTAACTGTTGGGGAATGCTGCATGGAAAAAAATATACGCACACGCAAGATCTATCCATGGAGATGCATTGCTACAAGAGGGGGAGAGCATCTTCATACCCTTGAAGATCGCTAAGCAGAAGTGTTTATCAACGCGGTTGATGTAGTCATACACCTTCATGATCCGTCCCAATCAAGTACCAAACATACGGCACCTCCGTGTTCAGCACACGTTCAGCTCGATGACGTCCTCGCCTTCTCGACCTAGCAAGAGAGGCGAAGTAGTAGATGAGTTCCGGCAGCATGACGCCATGGTGACGGTGGTGGTGAAGAACAATCTCCGCAGGGATTCGCCAAGCATAACTAAAAATATGATGGAGGTTAAACTAGAAGGGGCGGGGTTTCTGGCACACGGCTTTGTGAATCTTGATGTGTTCCGGGTGCTAGCCTTGCCCCTCTATTTATATGTTGAGCCCTGGGGTCGTTTCTTGGGGAGAGGGCCTCCCTAAAGTCGTTTTGGAATGCAAAGAAGAGTCCTTCTCAGACTCCAGGGCCAAACACCACGGTTCCTGGCATTTACGTAAACGCCACAGACTACGGCGTCTGGCCCAGGGGGTAGACGCCAGGAACCGTGGCGTCTAGCCCCTGCCCTCCGAAAACCCCTTTGTGTACTGTCTTAAGGCCTCATGGGCCTTACCCCTTGGCCGAACCATATCATCCTATATATCAATCTTTACCTCCGGACCATTCTGGAGCTCCTCGTCATGTCCGTGATCTCATCCGGGACTCCAAACAACATTCGGTCACCAACATACATAACTCATATAATATTATATCGTCATTCTGGAGCTTAAACAATCATCAAAAGACTTCCCATAAACAGAAAAGTCATCCATGAAAACCTCAACAATCTTCTCACAAAAATCAGAGAATATAGCAGTCATACATCTTTGAAAGGTAGCAGGTGCATTACATAAACCAAAAGGCATACGTCTATAAGCATAGGTTCCATAAGGACAAGTAAAAGTGGTCTTTTCTTGATCAGGTTGAGAAACAGGTATTTGTGAAAAGCGAGAATATCCATCAAGGAAGCAAAAGTGTGTGTGATTAGATAATATTTCAAGCATTTGATCAATAAAAGGCGAAGGGCAATGTTCTTTTCTAGTAGCTTTATTTAGTTTTCTAAAATCAATTACCATTCTATAACCTGTAACAATTCTTTGTGGAATAAGCTCATTCTTATCATTAGGAACAACAGTTATACCTCCTTTCTTAGGGACACAATGAACAGGACTTACCCATCTACTATCAGCTATAGGATAGATTATACCTGCTTCCATAAGTTTTAATATTTCAGTTCTTACCAACTCTTTCATTTTCAAATTTAATCGACGTTGGTGATCAACAACTGGTTTAGCATCAGGTTCCATATTGATTTTGTGCTGACATAGAGTGGGACTAATGCCCTTCAAGTCATCAAGAGTATATCCAATAGAAGCTCGGTGCTTGCTTAGAACTTTCAATAATCTTTCTTCTTCATGTTCTAAAAGGTTAGCACTAATAATAACAGGATATATCTTCTTTTCATCAAGATAAGCATATTTCAAAGTGTCTGGTAATTGCTTTAATTCAAACACAGGATCACCTTTAGGTGGAGGAGGACCTCCTAGAGTTTCAATAGGCAAATTTTGTTTAAGCAGAGGACGTTGTTCAAAGAAAATCTTATCTATTTCATTTCTTTCATGCATATGTAAATCATTTTCATGGTCCAGCAAATATTGTTCTAAAGGATTAGTAGGTGGCACAGCAATAGAAGATGGAACAATTAATTCTTCCTTACTAGGAAATTCTTTTTCATGATGATTTCTACTAAACTTGGAAAAATTAAACTCATGAGACTCATCACCAAAGCTAACACCCACAGTTCGTTTCTTACAATCTATCTTAGCATTAACTGTATTCAAGAAAGTTCTACCAAAGATAATGAGACAGAAGTCATCTTGTGGGGAACCAAGAACAAGAAAATTAGTGGGGTATTTTATTTTCCCACACAAGACTTCAACATCTCTAACAACCCAAGTTGGTGATATGGTGTCTCTATTAGCAAGTTTAATAGTTACATACATTACTTCTATCTCAGCAGGTGTTATGTCTTTCATAACTTCTTGATATAAAGGTTCAGGAATAGCACTCACACTAGCACCCATGTCACATAAACCATGATAACAGCGATCTACTATTTTAACTGAGATGACAGGCATGCCAACAACTGGTCTATGTTTACCCCTTTTATCGGGTTTAGCAATTCTAGCAGCTTTTGTACAGAAGTAAATAACATGCCCATCTATATCTTCTTCTAGGAGATCTTTAACCATAGCAATGCTAGGTTCTACTTTAATTTGTTCATCAGGTTTAGGTGTTCTAACATAGCTTTTGTTAACCACAGTTGAAACTTTAGCATGTTCCTTTATCCTGACAGGAAAAGGTGGTTTCTCAATATAAGCAGAAGGAACAACTGGATCAACATTATAAATTATAGTTTCTTCTTTAACCGGTATCGGTTCTCTAATTTCTTATTTAATAGGTGGGTGATATTTAAACCACTTCTCTTTAGGGATTCAACATGAGTAGCAAATGATTCACAAAAGGAGGCTACTATCTCCGAGTCAAGTCCATATTTAGTGCTAAACTTTTGAAAAACATCGGTATCCATAAAAGATTTAACACAATCATATTTAAGCTTAATACCTGGCTCTTTACCTTCGTCGAGTCCCCAATCTTTATAGTTGTATTTAATTCTTTCCAAAAGATCCTACCGGAATTCAATAGTTTTCTTCATAAAAGAACCAGCACAAGAAGTATCAAGCATGGTTTGATCATTACGAGAAAGCTGAGCATAAAAGTTCCTGGATAATAATTTCTCTTGAGAGCTCATGATTGGGGCATGAATATGACATTGACTTAAGCCTCCCCCAAGCTAGAGCGATACTTTCTCCTTCATGAGGCCAAAAATTATATATATAATTCCGATCACGATGAACTAGATGCATAGGATAATTTTTTTGGTGAAACTCCAATTTTAAACGATTCCAATTCCATGATCCAATATCATCGCATAGCCTATATCATGCCAATGCTTTTCCCTTAAATGACAAAGGGAAAACCTTTTCCATCACCTCATCTCCCGGTAAACCTGCAAGCTTAAATAATCCACAAATTTGTTCTACATATATCAAGTGCATATTAGGATGTTATGTTCCATCTCCTGCATAAGGATTAGCTAGCAGTTGTTCTATCATACCCGAAGGAATTTCATATTCAATATTTTCAGTAGGTGCAGTAGGTTGAGGGGTAACTAATTCTAGTTCCGGACGAGGTGAAGATACCCCGAACAAACCCCTCAAAGGATTGTTTTCCATAGCAACAAGTGACAATAAATTTCAGCACACTATATAAATGTTTCCTTACCAAAGGCGCTTCACTCCCCGGCAACGGCGCCAGAAAATAGCCTTGATGACCCACAAGTATAGGGGATCAATTGTAGCTCTTTTAGATAAGTAAGAGTGTCAAACCCAACGAGGAGCAAAAGGAAATGACAAGTAGTTTTCAGTAAGGTAATGTCTGCAAGTGCTGAAACTGTAAGTAGCGAGTAGTTTGATAGCAAGATAATTTGTAACGAGCAAGTAATGATAGTAGTAACAATTAAGCAGCAAGGTAGCCCAATCCTTTTGAGGCAAAGGACAGGCCAAAACAGTCTCTTATGATAAGCAAAGCGTTCTTGAGGGTACACGGGAATTTCATCTAGTCACTTTCATCATGTTGGTTCGATTTGTGTTCGCTACTTTGATAATTTGATATGTGGGTGGACCGGTGATTTGGTGCTGTTCTTACTTGAACAAACCTCCTACTTATGATTAAACCTCCCACAAGCATACGCAACTACGAGACAAATATTAAGAATAAATTCTAACCATAGCATTAAACTTTTGGGTCCAATCCGTCCCTTACGGAATAGCGCATAAACTGGGGTTTAAGCTTCTATCACTCTCGCAACCCATCATCTATTTGCTACTCCACAATGCATTCCCTTAGGCCCAAATATGGTGAAGTGTCATGTAGTCGACATTCCCATGACACCACTAAGGGAATCACAACATACATACTATCAAAATATCGAACACATATCAAATTCACATGATTACTTGCAATATGATTTCTCCCGTGACCTCAAAAACAAAAGTAACTACTCACAAATGATAAACATGTTCATGATCATAGGAGTATTAAATAGCATCATGGATCTGAACATAAAATCCTCCACCAAATAAACCATATAGTAATCAACTACAAGATGTAATCAACACTACTAGTCACCCACTAGCACCAATCTATAGTTCCGGTAACAAGATTGAATACAAGAGATGAACTAGGGTTTGAGATGAGATGGTGCTTTTGAAGAGGTTGATGGAGATTTCCCTCCCCAAGATGGAAGAGTTGTTGGTGGTGATGATGATGATGATTCTGTTGGGGTACGTAGTAATTTCAAAAAAAAATCCTACGCACACGCAAGATCACGGTGATGCATAGCAACGAGAGGGGAGAGTGTGTCCACGTACCCTCATAGACCGAAAGCGGAAGCGCTATGACGACGCAGTTGATGTAGTCATGCGTCTTCACGATCCGACCGATCCAAGTACCGAACGCACGGCACCTCCGAGTTCTGCACACATTCAGCTCGATGACGTCCCACGAACTCCGATCCAGCAGAGCTTTGCGGGAGAGTTCTGTCAGCACGACGGCGTGATGACGGTGATGATGATGCTACCGACGCAGGGCTTCGCCTAAGCACCGCTACGATATGACCGAGGTGGATTATGGTGGAGGGGGTCACCTCACACGGCTAAGAGATCAATCATCAATTGTTATGTCTAAGGTGCCACCCTGCCCCCGTATATAAAGGATGGAGGAGGGGAGGCCGGCCAGCCCCTAGAGCGCGCCAGAAGTGTGTAGGACTCCCTAGTCCTAATAGGATTCCTCCTCCCACATGGAATAGGAAAAAGGGAAGGGAAAAGGAGAATGAAGGAAGGGGGCGCCCCCCTTCCCTAGTCCAATTCGGACCAGACCATGGGGAGGAGTGCGGACACCTTTTAAGGCCTTTCTCTCCTTTCCCGTATGGCCCATTAAGGCCCAATACGAATTCTCGTAACTCTTCGGTACTCCGAAAAATACCCGAATCACTCAGAACCTTTCCAATGTCCGAATAGAGTCGTCCAATATATCGGTCTTTACGTCTCGACCATTCCGAGACTCCTCGTCATGTCCTCGATCTCATCCGGGACTTCGAACTACCTTCGGTACATCAAATCACATAACTCATAATACAAATCGTCACCGAACGTTAAGCGTGCGGACCCTACGGTTCGAGAACTATGTAGACATGACCGAGACACATCTCCGGTCAATAACAAATAGCGGAACCTGGATGCTCATATTGGCTCCTACATATTCTACGAAGATCTTTATCGGTCAAACCGCATAACAACATACGTTATTCCCTTTGTCATCGGTATGTTACTTGCCCGAGATTTGATCGTCGGTTTCTCAATACCTAGTTCAATCTCGTTCCCGGCAAGTCTCTTTACTCGTTCCGTAATACATCATCCCGCAACTAACTCATTAGTTACAATGCTTGCAAGGCTTATAGTGATGTGCATTACCGAGTGGGCCCAGAGATACCTCTCCGACAATCGGAGTGACAAATCCTAATCTCGAAATACGCCAACCCAACAAGTACCTTCGGAGACACCTGTAGAGCACCTTTATAATCACCCAGTTACGTTGTGACGTTTGGCTGCACACAAAGTGTTCCTCCGGTAAACTGGAGTTGCATAATCTCATAGTCATAGGAACATGTATAAGTCATGAAGAAAGCAATAGCAGAATACTAAACAATCAAGTGCTAAGCTAACGGAATGGGTCAAGTCAATCACATCATTCTCCTAATGATGTGATCCCGTTAATCAAATGACAACTCATGTCTATGGCTCGGAAACATAACCATCTTTGATCAACGAGCTAGTCAAGTAGGGGCATACTAGTGACACTCTGTTTGTCTATGTATTGACACAAGTATTATGGTTCCGGTTAATACAACTTTAGCATGAATAATAAACATTTATCATGAAATAAGGAAATAAATAATAACTTTATTATTGCCTCTAGGGCATATTTCCTTCAGTCTCCCACTTGCACTAGAGTCAATAATCTAGATCACATCGCCATGCAATTTAACATCAATAGTTCACATCATCATGTGATTAACACCCATAGTTTACATCGTCATGTGACCAACACCCAAAGGGTTTACTAGAGTCAGTAATCTAGTTCACATCGCTATGTGATTAACACCCAAAGAGTACTAAGGTGTGATCATGTTTTGCTTGTGAGACAATTTTAGTCAACGGGTCTGTCACATTCAGATCCGTATGTATTTTTGCAAATTTCTATGTTAACAATGCTCTGCACGGAGCTACTCTAGCTAATTGCTCCCACTTTCAATATGTATCCAGATTGAGACTTAGGGCCAGTTCTTTTGGGCAATTCTCCCATAATTGACCCCCTCCCCAGCTTCTCCCAGAAATGCCACATAATATTTTTTTACAATTACTAGCGAATTAGACCAGAACTAGCTAGGACTTTTAAAAAAATATTAACCGCAATTCTGGGAGAAGTCAGAGGGGTCAATTTCGAGAATTGCCCAAAAGAACTGGCCCTTAGAGTCATCTAGATCAGTGTCTTGTATCGACGTAACTCTTTACGACGAACCTTTTGTCACCTCCATAATCGAGAAACATATCCTTATTCTACTAAGGATAATTTTGACAGTTGTTCAGTGATCTACTCCTAGATCACTATTTTACTCCCTTGCCAAATGTCGGTGTCAAAACCGGCGGATCTCGGGTAGGGGGTCCCGATCTGTGCATCAAGGCCGATGGTAACAGGAAGCAAGGGACACATATGTTTACCCAGGTTCGGGCCCTCTCGATGGAGGTAAAACCCTACTTCCTGCTTGATTAATATTGATGATATGGGTAGTACAAGAGTAGATCAACCACGAGATCGTGGAGGCTAAACCCTAATAGCTAGCCTATGATGGTATGATTGTAATTGTGATCGCCCTTCTAAGGACCAACCTCTCCGGATATATAGACACCGGAGAAGGCTAGGGTTTACATGGAGTCGGTTACAAGGAAGGAAATATAATATCCGGATCGCCAAGCTTGCCTTCCACGCCAAGGAAAGTCCCATCCGGACACGGGTCGAAGTCTTGAGTCTTGTATCTTCACGCTTCAATAGTCCGGACGATGTATATAGTCCTGCTGTCCGGATACCCCCTAATCCAGGACTCCCTCAGTAGCCCCAGAACCAGGCTTCAATGACGATGAGTCCGGCACGCAGTCTTTTCTTCGGCATTGCAGGGCGGATTCCTTCTCCGAGTACTTCAAAGTAATTATCGAACACTTGAACCGTGTCCGGATCCACAAAATGACCTTCACATGCCACCGTAGAGAGAATGGTATTTCACAAATGCAATCTGCTGACAACTTTTAGGCAACGCGACGTGTCATTACGGTCGGGTTATTATTTGAAATGTTTCCCACAACCAGCCACAGCACATATTGCGAGGCGGTTTCCTTGACACGTCTTGTCGAAGCAGAGATCGTGTCCCCTTAACACGGGATTCTCATCAATACGGGTATGGGTAATCCCACCACGCCATCAAGCGTGGCGCTTGGGAAGCAAGCGATTCCCAACGGGCAAGTGGGGAGGCGCACCGCTTTCGGCACCTCTATAAAGGGATAAGATTTCCTCATTTTTACCCACGCCTTCTTCCTTCTTTGCCCATTCTTGCCCCCTCGAGCTCCAGCACCCAAGCCCAAGTCTCCTCCGCACAGCTAGACATGTCGGGAGCAGGAGGCAAGTGGGTGGCTTCCACCGTCAAGGAGAAGCACATCACAAATCTTCGGGCAGCCAGATACTTGGCCGCAAACATACCGCACCGGCTACCGGAGGCTGGGCAGGTCATTCCGACCCCGGGACCCCACGAGAGAGTCGTGTTCGTCGCCCACCTCGTCCGTTGACTGGGGTTTCCACTTCATCCCTTCGTCCGAGGGCTCATGTTCTACTACGAGCTAGATTTCCATGATCTGGCCCCGAATTTCGTCCTCAACATCTCAGCGTTCATCGTCGTATGCGAGGCTTTCCTCCGCATCCAGCCTCACTTCGGCCTGTGGCTGCAAATCATCTGCGTGAAGCCGAAGATTGTACGCGGCCAGCAAGCGGAGTGTGGAGGGGCCATGGTGGGCAAGATGCCTAATGTCACCTGGCTGGACGGCTCCTTTGTGGAGACCGTAAAAGGGTGGCAATCGGGGTGGTTCTACATCACCGAGCACATGGCGCCAAGCTGGGCGGCCCCGAGTTCGATCTGGAGCCCCATGCGGTCACCTCCTGGGAAAAGAAGTGCCCGGCCTGGGGCGAACCTACAGAGCTGACCGGATTCCAAAACTGCATCAAGAGCATGAAGGACAAGAAAATCAAGCTTGTCAACGTGATCTAGGTCATGCTCGTTCACCGGATCCTGCCGTGCCAAAGGCGGGCATTCAATATGTGGGAGTTCGTCCCGGCCGAACACCAGACGCTTCAGAGGCTCTATGGCATGAAGCACAAAGACGCGTGGAAGGAGTTGTTCAAGGCCTCCGAAGTACCTCCTCCCACATCCGAGGATCGCGGACTTCATGCAGCGCGGCCCCCGCGTCCGGTGAGTTTTGGGACTACCACCGGATTGGACTTTTCCCGATATGTTCAAGGGAGATTCTTAAGTAGTTATACATATTTGCCTCAGGATTATGTAGAGACAGCGGAGCAGGTTTACTGTCCGGCTCCGCTGCCATAGGGCCCAGCTGACGCTCTCCTGATGGAGATGTTGGTCCCGGCACCATACAAGGTGCCGGAGAAGAAGGCCCCGGGGACCCAAAAGGGTCTCCGGCGTAAGGTTGCGCCAGAAGCCTCGTCCGAAGATGACGAGGCAGACTCCTCCCACGAAGGGGAGGAGGAAGAAGAAGAAGACGCCCCATCCGGAAAGGATGAGGGGCCCGGCGAAGCGGGCCAGGGGGCGGAAAAGGCCCTCGGCGCAAGGTCAAGATACTCGCCGTCCGGTGATTTGACGAGACAGATTCCTCCCGCAGGGCGGGGGGAATCAAGAGGAAATTCCACCCCCTCAAGACCGGGGAGAAGAAGAGAAAAGCCGCCCGAGGGGGGAGGTCAAGGCCCAAGAAGGGGAAAACATCCCTTCCGGACTACTCCACCACGGCCGCTCAAAGTGATGAAGGGTGGCTGCCCAGGGGGAAGCCCCCGGCGCGATCATAAGTGTCCGCACTCTACCGTGGTTTTACGTCATAGTTGTTTAATAACGCCGAACATATATGCAGTCCGGCTAGGGCTCATCCGGAGGTGTCGTCTTCGGATGGGTCTCTGAGCGCTTCAGAGATGAACTCGCTCCCGATGACCACCACTCCTCAGCCTGCGGATGACACGGAGGTGTTGTCCCGAAGGTTCCCGGCGGGGAGGTGACCACGAGACGCCCCAAGGCGGACTTCCGAATGTCGGACATGCGGGGTTCAAGATCCCCGCGGATCGCGTCGATCAGAGCCGCAACAAGGCGGACTCTCGACCGAACACTGCTCCGGAACCTCTAACGGTTCCAGACTTAGGCGGGCAGCCCCTCGTTAGGGAGGGCGAGCCGCCCGTGCCGATGACTTCCGTCGCATCAACGGCGCCGGATAGCCTGGTGGAAGCGCTTCGAGGCGCTTCCATGGAAGAAGAGCACCGTACTCTTATGAGTGCGATGGTTCAAAGGTTCTGTCCGCCAAAAAGCGGACTAACCGAAACTACACAAGCCTCTGACGGGCTTTGAGGTAAGTAATAAAATGTATGAAATTACCACCCGATAGGTAGTAGCCCCGATACTCTGGTTGGTGTTCAAAAGAAAAGCCAAACGGAGGGTCAATTCTAATCCACGTGAGTCTAAAAGCGTTTATGTGAATAAGCAGGCCGTGCTGCTTGCCGCTGCTGCCCGTACTGCCGAAGTTGCCGAACTGAAGCGGGATCTAGAGCAGGCGTAGGGAGAGCTCGGCCTCACGAAGAGGCATCTCGAGGAGAATAAAGGTAGGCGATTCCCCGTTCGTATGTATTTAAAGATAGGCAAAATTTGTCAGTCTAATGCCAAAGCGTCATGACTGTGTAACAGGGGCCACCGCTGAAGTGGCGTCCCTGAAGAAAGCGTTGTCCGAGGCCGAAGACAAAGCGGCCTTGGAATGCAAGGAGCGCGAAAAGCAAAGTGCTAGAGTGGGCGAGGTACAGCAAGAGCTCCAGGACCTCGGCAAGAAGTGCGAGTCCGTGGAGCATAATCTAAAGATGAAGGAGGCCGAGCTTGCTAAGGCCCTTGTGAATTTGAAAGACGCCAAGGCCGAAGCCGAGAAAGCACAGCAGGAGATCCAGGAGGCCAAGAAGATAGCAGCGGGTAAGAAGTTCTTTATGCAAAGCAAACATGTGGAGGAGGCGTTTCTTTTACTTACTCTAATTCGGAGCTCTCCAGGGGCATTTGCAGATCTGCCACGCAGCGTCTCCGACGCTGTGGAGTTCTACCGTGCCCAGGAGGGGAGCTCAACGGAGAAGCTGTTCTGGTCCCAGTATGCTGGGGCCGATCATCCGATGCCTCTGGGCGACCAACTGAAGCAGTTGATCGAACTCCATGGCGGCGAACCGGCTATGAAGGACTTCATAGTCAGGATGTGGCCTGGTGAGCTCCTGCCCAGTAGCTACTTTGGCCTGATCAAGCGGATGGTGGATGCTTGCCCGTGGCTTGAAGTGATCAAGCGATCCGTTTGCATTGAAGGTGCCCGCCGAGCCTTTGCCCGCGTCAAGGTGCATTGGGGCAAGCTGGATGCGGAGAAGCTGGTCAAGGACGGGCCACCGGAGGGCAAGGCGCATCGCCATCCCGAGATGTACGATGATGGCGTGATGAAGGGTGCTCGTCTTGTCGCCGATGAGTGTACCAAGGACGCCATTTTGGAATGAATTCACTTCTGTCATTTTTGTAATTAAAGACGAAGTTACTTGCGCTATGTAGCGCTTTTGTTATTTAAAATATTACCTTCTGTGTGGCTGTTTATAAAATCCTGAAAGTAGGCTACCGTCGGGCTTCCGCCCCCACGTGACTAGCATGGGGTGTTCGTGGAAAACCCGGACACTCTTTATCCAAATGTTTGGTCCCTTAAGGAGGTGTCCGCGAGCGAACAAGGCAATCGGAGTATCGGATTTATAACTTTCACTTAGCCATAGAAGTCTACAATTTTAAATTAAGGCGAAGCCCCTCTAATCCGGAAGACAGAATCGGGCTGCTATACACGCCAAGATCGGGCGAAGCCGATGTATCGCCGAAAGGGAAAATCTATAAGGATTTTAAAACCACATGAACAGCGACCAGCACTCGCCACATCATGCGGTCAGGTTTTCGGCTTTCTCTACTGAGGTGCTCGTCAGGAAGAACCGGGACACAATCGTAGTAGTTCTCCCTGTGCTACCTTAGCCGATATAACGGAACGTAAGGCACCAAAACAAGGGAGTCGGGCTATCCCAACTGTAGACCCAAGACATGATTCGGAGCTGATGCATATAGTGCTATAAGTTCGGGGTGCCGCACTGTTGAAAGTGTTCGGACTTTAGTTGCCATGTTACAGGGCGCCATGAGGAGCCCCTGGCAAACTGATCACACCAAGGTGTGCGGATGCAATATCAAATAAACATTTTAAGAGAAAAAAATGCTCAAATAAGAATAATAAGCTGACGCTATATATAATCTCCCATTGGCAAAAAATATGTTTAAGCGTACGTTTACAATGGATGCGTTAAGCAGAGATAAAATAGGACTATTTAACATGTCCTATCCAGGGGCAGGCTGTGTTCAGATAGATAAAGCAGGTATAATGATCGTAAATAGATTCCACAGGGTATTTCCTTACATGCACAATGTCTGTTGCCTCCTTGGATGTCTCTCCCCTATAAGTCCGGCAATTCGGCTCTTTTGAGGATGCTGCGCCAATGCGGTGTCCTGAAAGGTAAGAGGGAAAGAGTATGAAGGTATTTGGCGGTTACCCGCGCTATTGACTAAGTCGTTGATGCGCCTCCGCTTATGCCCATGGTATTTTGAGTGCGTAACTGTGTGCGCGTGGCACGAATGCTGCTTTGATGGGGCTTAAGAGGAGGCTGGACTGCTAGTCGCGCTCTTGGCGTGCCTGATGATCCTGTTGCGGGGTGCTCCGGGCTCGCTTGACTGTGTTCGAAGTTGTCGCCGGATTGGTTTGTCGGAGTAGGCCGCATTGTACTTCTGCCGCGAGGGCTGCCGTATGCTCCTCTGTTCGCAGGGAGCGGTCCATATTTCCGTTGACAGTGATGACCCCGCGTGGTCCTGGCATCTTGAGCTTGAGGTATGCATAATGTGGTACCGCATTGAATCTATCGAATGCGGTTCGTCCAAGCAGTGCATGGTAACCACTGCGGAAAGGGACGATATCGAAGATTAACTCTTCGCTTCGGAAGTTATCCGGAGATCCGAAGACCACTTCCAACGTTATAGAGCCCGTACATCGGGCCTCTACTCCAGGAATTACACCTTTAAAGGTGGTTTTAGTGGGCTTGATCCTTGAAGTGTCAATGCCCATTTTGTGCACTGTGTCCTGATAAAACAGGTTCAGGCTGCTGCCGCCGTCCATAAGGACTCGCGTGAGGTGGAATCCGTCGATGATTGGGTCTAAGACAAATGCGGCTGAGCCGCCATGACGGATGCTAGTAGGATGATCCCTACGATCAAAGGTGATTGGACAAGCTGACCATGGGTTGAATTTGGGGGCGACTGGCTCCATCGCATAGACGTCCCTTAGTGCCCGCTTCTGTTCCCGCTTGGGGATGTGCGTGGCGTAGATCATGTTGACCGTTTTCACCTGGGGGGGAAATTTCTTCTGAACCCCCGTGATTGGACGTCGGGGCTCCTCGTCATCGTCATTTGTGCAGCCCCTTGTCCTTGTCTTGGCGTTTATCTTGCCGGCCTGTTTGAATACCAGCGGTCTCTATTGGTGTGGTTGGCTGGCTTGTCCGGGGTGCCATGAATTTGGCACGGCGCTCGATATGCGGTCGGTGGGCCGGTCCTCGATTATTTCTTTTGAACGGCTTCTTCCGCTGACCGGGCTTGGATCCACTGAATCCGGCGTTGACTGACGTGTCTTCAGTGTTGTCTCCGTTGTTCCGTCACTTATGTCTGTTATGCCGCGGCTTGCCATTATTGTCGCGGCCATCCGAATTGCCAGACTGTGGCGTAGTGCTGTTGCGAGCCAACCAACTGTCCTCGCCTGCGCAAAAGCGGGTCATTAGTGTTGTGAGAGCTTCCATGGACTTGGGTTTTTCCTAGCCGAGGTGTCGAGCGAGCCACTCGTCACGGATATTATGCTTGAAAGCCGCCAGGCTTGGCGTCCGACGATCAACTATATGGTTCTTTTTAGTTAGGAACCGAGTCCAGAATTTCCTGGCTGACTCTCCGGGCTATTGAGTAATGTGGCTCAAGTCATCGGAGTAAGGTGGTCGCACATATGTGCCCTGGAAGTTGTCGAGGAATGTGTCTAAAAGCACAAGTGCTCCCTAGGTGGTTTTGGTAATTAATGTCAACATATCTCTTGTTGGACTAACACTTTTATCTAGTATATTTTAGATAAGTTCAACAATGGAGTGGCATGGACTAAAGGATGTGGGAACTCCTTCAAGATGCTAAGGACAAAGGATTGGCTCAAGCTTCAAGCTCAAGACTCTTCATTTTACATTTTAGTGATCCAAGATCACATTCAGTCTATAGGAAAAGCCAATACTATCAAGGAGGGATGAGGTGTTGCTTAATGAGCCTCTTGCTTCATGTTCTTAGTGATATGCTCCGAAACCCTCAACTACTTTCCCACTTCCACACATATGACCTAAACCCAAAGTAACTCGGCCCTACCGATTCTTTCTATCCGGCGCCACCGAGTTCAAATGTCATAGCCACTAACCCTAGGCAAATCGGTTTCACCGATAGGGATCTCGGTCCCACCGGGATGGGATTGTAATCTCTCTGTGTATGTCCATTACCAAAATCGGTCTCACCGAGTTTGTGCAATCGGTACTACCGGGATTACAATGCAAACTATCTGGTTAGCTTATTACCAAAATCGGTCCCACCGAGTTTGAGTAATCGGTCTCACCGAGTTTGCCTGACCAACTCTCTGGTTAGCTAATTACCAAAATCGGTCTCACCGAGTTTGTGTAATCGGTCTCACTCGAGATTACGTTATGCCCTAACCCTAACCATATCGGTCCTACCAAGTTGCATATCGGTCCCACCAAAAACCCTAACGGTCACTAGGTTTACAGAATCGGTCCGACCGAGTTTGTTGATTCGGTCCCACTGAGTTTGGTAAATTGTGTGTAACGGTTAGATTTTGTGTGGAGGCTATATATACCCCTCCACCTCCTCTCCATTCGTTGAGAGAGCCATCAGAACAAGCCTACACTTCCAGCATCCTATTTCTGAGAGAGAACCACCTACTCATGTGTTGAGGCCAAGATATTCCATTCCAACCACATAAATCTTGATCTCTAGCCTTCCCCAAGTTGCTTTCCACTCAAATCTTCTTTCCACCAAATCCAAATCCTGTGAGAGAGAGTTGAGTGTTGGGGAGACTATCATTTGAAACACAAGAGCAAGGAGTTCATCATCAACACACCATTTGTTACTTCTTGGAGAGTGGTTTCTCCTAGATTGGCTAGGTGTCACTTGGGAGCCTCCGACAAGATTGTGGAGTTGAACCAAGGAGTTTGTAAGGGCAAGGAGTTCGCCTACCGTGAAGATCTACCGCTAGTGAGGCAAGTCCTTCGTGGGCGACGGCCATGGTGGGATAGACAAGTTTGCTTCTTCGTGGACCCTTTTGTGGGTGGAGCCCTCCGTGGACTCGCGCAACCGTTACCCTTCGTGGGTTGAAGTCTCCATCAACGTGGATGTATGATAGCACCATCTATCGGAACCACGACAAAAACATCCGTGTCTCCAATTGCGTTTGAATCCTCCAAACCCTTGCCTTTACATTCTTGCAAGTTGCATGGTTTACTTTCCGCTGCTCACATACTCTTTGCATGCTTGCTTGTTATGTATTGTGAATGTTAAACTTGTGCCTAAACTCCACTTAAATCTAAAGAAGTTAAAAACTGCAACTTTGGTACTTAGTGTCTAATCACCCCCCCCCTCTAGACACCTCTTCTCAAGATCCTACACCGTCTTCCAGGTTTTCCCAACTGCCAATGGTATTTGCTGGTAGGCTGTTTAGCCAGTGCCGGGCTGGTCCTTTGAGCTTAAGGGGAAGATACTTGATGGCATGTAGATCGTCTCCGCGGGCCATGTGAATGTGGAGAAGAAAATCTTTGATCCATACTGCGGGGTCTATTGTGCCATCGTATGATTCGATGTTTACTGGTTTAAACCCTTCTGGGAATTCATGATCCATTACTTCGTCGATTGAAGCGGAGGGTGCGCTTGGCGTCCTGTTTACGGGCTATGTGGCTACGCAGGTCGAATTGCTCTGGGTGGCTATATTCGGCCCGGCCGGACTTGTTGAAGGTGTGTCCAGCGTGACGGTCGTCGTCGCGTGCCGAGGCGCGCCCCCGCGATCCGTAGATTGATCTTGGATGTCCTGTTTTGTTGCCCCGGCCGTAGTGTGTTGGCGTGGGGGTGTTGGCTGGTATGCGGACTGGTATGCCGTAGGTGGCCCTGCCAGGACTTCAGTCCGTCTGTCTGTGAGCAGGTCTTGATCAGCTTCGAGTTGTTGCTGCTTCTTTTTCAGGCTCCTCGTAGTGGCTATAAGCCGACGCTTGAAGCGCTCCTCCTCTACGGGATCCTCAGGCACGCCGAACTCGTCGTCGCCGAGGCTAATCTCGTCTTCGGAGGGGGACATGTAGTTGTCCTCCTCTGGGTATTCGTCTGTCGCCTGTTCTTCTGGGCTGACCTGCTCATCCTCATGTTCGGCCTACTCGAAGGCGGGCTGATCAGGGTTGTATTCTTCTTCGGCACCATTTGGATTGTTTTCGTCTCCTGGGCCGGTATTGGTGTGGCGGGGCTTGGAATGGCGCCGACGACGCCCATTCTTTTCTTTTTTCCCTAAGGTTTTATCCTCTGTTGCCTCATTGCCATTTTTTTCTTTCGGAGTGTCCACCATATATATATCATAAGAAGAGGTGGTTGTCCATCGCCCAGTGAGCGGTGGTTCATGTTCTTCTCCTGCATCGTCGTCCATACCATCGATGTCTTCAGAGTCGAAGTTCAGTACCTCGGTTAAGTCATCGACCGTGGCAATGAAGTCGGTGGTGGGTGGGCAACGAATTCCTTCGTCGCCTGCCTCCCACTCGAGCCGGACATAGTTCGGCGAAGAGCCTCCTGACAAAGAGAGGGACTTTAATGAATCCAGCATGTCACCAAAGGGCGAGTGCTGGAAGATATCCGCAGCGGTGAACTCCATTACCAGAGCCCATCCTGGCCCGACGGGCTCAGGAGTGTGCAGACTGGAACCAACGTCCGGATACGACTCCGGGGGTTCGGAGTCACAGGCCACCACAGAGGTAAGACTCGTGTTCAGCTCTACCGCCGATGAGTGTGCGACCTGCAGGGCGGGGTCCATCCCTCCGTCCTTAGGCAGCGCAGCCTGCTCCGGATCTAGGTCCGAGGATACTACAGGGGCGATACCCCGAGCTTCGTCCGACGGCAGGTCTAAGCCGTGCTCGTCGTGACTGTCCGGTGCTCCTGGCATAGGCCCCAATCCATTGAAGATCAAGTCTCCGCGGATGTCCATCGTGTAGTTCATGTTTCCGAACCTGATCTGGTGGCCAGGGGCGTAGCTATCGATCTGCTCCAGATGGCCAAGCGAGTTGGCACGCAGTGCGAAGCCGCCGAACATGAAGATCTGTCCGGGGAGGAAAGTCTCGCCCTGGACAGCATCGTTGATGATGATCGAAGGAGCCATCGAGCCTGATAACGACGACAGGAACTCTCAATGAAAGCACCAATGTCGGTGTCAAAACCGGTGGATCTTTGGTAGGGGGTCCCGATCTGTGCGTCAAGGCCGATGGTAACAGGAAGCAAGGGACACATATGTTTACCCAGGTTCGGGCCCTCTATATTGGAGGTAAAACCCTACTTCCTGCTTGATTAATATTGATGATATGGGTAGTACAAGAGTAGATCTACCACAAGATTGTGGAGGCTAAACCCTAAGAGCTAGCCTATGATGGTATGATTGTAATTGTGATCGCCCTTCTAAGGACCAACCTCTCTGGTTTATATAGACACCGAAGAGGGCTAGGGTTTACATGGAGTCGGTTACAAGGAAGGAAATATAATATCCGGATCGCCAAGCTTGCCTTCCACGCCAAGGAAAGTCCCATCCGGACACGGGTCGAAGTCTTGAGTCTTGTATCTTCATGCTTCAATAGTTCGGACGATGTATATAGTCCGGCTGTCCGGATACCCCCTAATCCAGGAGTCCCTCACCGAACACAGTGTAGGGTATACAATAGATCTGGTACACAGCATGGCGCCATACTTTACAGAACCTATGGCTGAGGCATAGGGAATGACTTTCATTCTCTTTCTATCTTCTGCCATGGTCAGGTTTTGAGTCTTACTCAATTTCACACCTTGTAACACAGGCAAGAACTCTTTCTTTGACTGTTCCATTTTGAACTACTTCAAAATCTTGTCAAGGTATGTACTCATTGAAAAACTTATCAAGTGTCTTGATCTATCTCTATAGATCTTGATGCTCAATATGTAACCAGCTTCACCGAGGTCTTTCTTTGAAAAACTCCTTTCAAATACTCCTTTATGCTTTCCAGAAAATTCTACATTATTTCTGATCAATAATATGTCATTCACATATGCTTATCAGAAATGTTGTAGTGCTCCCACTCACTTTCTTGTAAATACAGGCTTCATCGTAAGTCTGTATAAAACTATATGCCTTGATCAATTTATCAAAGCGTATATTCCAACTCCGAGATGCTTGCACCAGTCCATAGATGGATCACTGGAGCTTGCATATTTTGTTAGCACCTTTAGGATTGACAAAACCTTCTGGTTGCATATACAACTCTTCTTTAATAAATCCATTAAGGAATGCAGTTTTGTTTATCCATTTGCCAGATTTCATAAAATGCGGCAATTGCTAACATGATTCGAACAAACTTAAGCATAGATATGAGTGAGAAACTCTCATCGTAGTCAACACCTTAAACTTGTCGAAAACCTTTTCCGACAATTCTAGCTTTGTAGATAGTAACACTACTATAAGCATCCGTCTTCCTCTTGAAGATCCATCTAATCTCAATGGCTCGTCGATCATTGGGCAAGTCAATCAAAGTCCATACTTTGTTCTCATACATGGATCCCATCTCAGATTTCATGGCCTCAAGCCATTTTGCGGAATCTGTGCTCATCATCGCTTCCTCATAGTTCGTAGGTTCGTCGTAACATGATCTCCAGAACAGGATTACCGTACCACTCTGGTGCGGACCTTACTCTGGTTGACCTACGAGGTTCAGTAGTAACTTGATCTGAAGTTTCATGATCATCATCATTAACTTCCTCACTAATTAGTGTAGGTGTCACAGGAACCGGTTTCTGTGATGAACTACTTTCCAATAAGGGAGCATGTACAGTTACCTCATCAAGTTCTACTTTCCTCCCACTCACTTCTTTCGAGAGAAACTCCTTCTCTAGAAAGGATCCAAATTTAGCAACAAAAGTCTTGCCTTCAGATCTATGATAGAAGGTGCACCCAGATTTCCTTTGGGTATCCTATGAAGACACATTTCTCTGATTTGGGTTCGAGCTTATCAGGTTGAAGCTTTTTCACATAAGTATCGCAGCCTCAAACTTTAAGAAATGACAGCTTAGGTTTCTTGCCAAACCATAGTTCATACAGTGTCGTCTCAACGGATTTAGATGGTGCCATATTTAACGTGAATGTAGCTGTCTCTAATGCATAACCCCAAAACGATAGTGGTAGATCGGTAAGAGACATCATATATTGCACCATATCTAATAAAGTACAGTTACAATGTTCGGACACACCATTACGCTGTGGTGTTCCAGGTGGTGTGAGTTGCGAAACTATTCCGCATTGTTTCAAATGAAGACCAAACTCGTAACTCAAATATTCTTCTCCACGATCAGATCGTAGAAACTTTATTTTCTTGTTACGATGATTTTCCACTTCACTCTGAAATTATATGAACTTTTCAAATGTTTCAGACTTCTGTTTCATTAAGTAGATATACCCATATCTGCTCAAATCATCTGTGAAGGTCAGAAAATAATGATACCCGCTGCGAGCCTCAATATTCATCGGACCACATACATCAGTATGTATGATTTCCAACAAATCTATTGCTTGCTCCATTGTTCCGAAGAACGGCATTTTAGTCATCTTTTCCAAGATGCATGGTTCGCAAGCATCAAGTGATTCATAATCAAGTGATTCCAAAAGCCCATCAGCATGGAGTTTCTTCATGTGCTTTACGCCAATATGACCTAAACGGCAGTGCCACAAATAAGTTGCACTATCATTACTAACTTTGCATCTTTTTGGCTTCAATATTATGAATATGTGTATCACTACGATCGAGATCCAACAAACCATTTTCGTTGGTGTGTATGACCATAGAAAGTTCTATTCATGTAAACGGAACAACAATTGTTCTCTAACTTAAATGAATAACCGTATTGCAATAAACATGATCAAATCATATTTATGCTCAACGCAAACTCCAAATAACACTTATTTAGGTTCAACACTAATCCCGAAAGTATAGGGAGTGTGCGATGATGATCTTATCAATCTTGGAACCACTACCAACACACATCATCACTTCACCCTTAACTAGTCTCTGTTTCATTCTCAGAACTCCCTGTTTCGAAGTTACTAATTTTAGCAACCGAACAAGTATCAAATACCTGTGGGGCTACTATAAACACTAGTAAGGTACACATCAATAACATGTATATCAAATATAGCTTGTTCACTTTGCCATCCTTCTTATCCGCCAAATACTTGGGGTGGTTCCGCTTCTAGTGACCAGTCCCTTTGCAGTAGAAGCACTTAGTCTCAGGCTTAGGTCCAGACTTGGGCTTCTTCACTTGAGCAGCAACTTGCTTGCCGTTCTTCTTGAAGTTCCCCTTCTTCCCTTTACCCTTTCTCTTAAAGCTAGTGGTCTAGTCAACCATCAACACTTGATGTTTTTCTTGATTTCTACCTTCGTCGATTTTAGCATCGCGAAGAGCTTGGGAATTGTTTTCGTCATCCCTTGCATATTATAGTTCATCACGAAGTTCTACTAACTTGGTGATGGTGACTAGAGAATTCTGTCAATCACTATTTTATCTGGAAGATTAACTCCCACTTAATTCAAGCGATTGTAGTACCCAGACAATCTGAGCACATGCTCACTACTTGAGCTATTCTCCTCCATCTTTTAGCTATAGAACTTGTTGGAGACTTCATATCTCTCAACTCGGGTATTTGCTTGAAATATTAACTTCAACTCCTGGAACATCTCATATGGTCCATGACGTTCAAAACGTCTTTGAAGTCCCGATTCTAAGCCGTTAAGCATGGTGCACTAAACTATCAAGTAGTCATCATATTGAGCTAGCCAAACGCGTTCATAACGATGCGCATACGCTCCCTGCAATAGGTCCGTCACCTAGCGATTGCATCAAGGACATAATTCTTCCGCAGCAATGAGGATAATCCTCAGATCACGGATCCAATCCGCATCATTGCTACTAACATCTTTCAACTCAGTTTTCTCTAGGAACATATCAAAATAAAATAGGGGAGCTAAACGCGAGCTATTGATCTACAACATAGATATGCTAATACTATCAGGACTAAGTTCATGATAAATTAAAGTTCAATTAATCATATTACTTAAGAACTCCCACTTAGATAGACATCCCTCTAATCATCTAAGTGATCACGTGATCCATATCAACTAAACCATGTCCGATCATCATGTGAGATGGAGTAGTTTTCAATGGTGAACATCACTATGTTGATCATATCTTCTATATGATTCACGCTCGACCTTTCGGTCTCAGTGTTTCGAGGCCATATTTGCACATGCTAGGCTCGTCAAGTTTAACCTGAGTATTCGTGCAACTGTTTTGCACCCGTTGTATTTGAACGTAGAGCTTATCACCCCCGATCATCACGTGGTGTCTCAGCACGAAGAACTTTCGCAACGGTGCATACTCAGGGAGAACACTTATACCTTGAAATTTAGTGAGAGATAATCTTATAATGCTATCGTCGAACTAAGCAAAATAAGATGTATAAAAGATAAACATCACATGCAATCATAATATGTGACATGATATAGCCATCATCATCTTCTGCCTTTGATCTCCATCTCCAAAGCATCGTCATGATCTCCATCGTCACCGGCATGACACCATGATCTCCATCATCTTGACCTATATCAATGTGTCGTCACATGGTCGTCTCGCCAACTATTGCTCTTACAACTATTGCTATCGCATAGTGATAAAGTAAAGCAATTAGTTGGTGCTTGCATCTTATGCAATAAAGAGACAACCATAAGGCTTCTGCCAGTTGCCAATAACTTCAACAAAACATGGTCATCTCATACAACAGCTTATATATCATCACGTCTTGACCATATCACATCACAACATGCCCTGCAAAAACAAGTTAGACGTCCTCTACTTTGTTGTTGCAAGTTTTACGTGGCTGCTACGGGCTGAGCAAGAACCGTTCTTACCTACGCATCAAAACCACAACGATAGTTCGTCAAGTTAGTGATGTTTTAACCTTCTCAAGGACCGGGCGTAGCCACACTTGTTTCAACTAAAGTTGGAGAAACTGACACCCGCCAGCCACGTGTGTGCAAAGCACGTCGGTAGAACCAGTCTCGCGTAAGCGTACGCGTAATGGCGGTCCGGGCCGCTTCATCCAACAATACCGCCGAACCAAAGTATGACATGCTAGTAAGCAGTATGGCTTGTATCGCCCACAACTCACTTGTGTTCTACTCGTGCATATAACATCTACGCATAAACCTGGCTCGGATGCCACTGTTGGGGAACGTAGTAATTTCAAAAAAAACATACGCACACGCAAGATCATGGTGATGCATAGCAACGAGAGGGGAGAGTGTGTCCACGTACCCTCGTAGACCGAAAGCGGAAGCGTTATGACAACGCGGTTGATGTAGTCGTATGTCTTCACGATCCGACCGATCCAAATACCGAACGTACGGCACCTCCGAGTTCTGCACACGTTCAGCTCGATGACGTCCCACGAACTCCGATCCAGCAGAGCTTTGCGGGGGAGTTCCGTCAGCACGAAGGCGTGATGACGGTGATGATGATGCTACCGACGCAGGGCTTCACCTAAGCACCGCTATGATATGACCGAGGTGGATTATGGTGGAGGGGGGCACCGCACACGGCTAAGAGATCAATGATCAATTGTCGTGTCTAGAGGTTCCCCCCTGCCCCCGTATATAAATGATGGAGGAGGGGAGGCCGACCAGCCCCTAGGGCACGCCAGAAGTGTGGAATCCTACTAGGACTCCCTAGTCCTAGTAGGATTGCTCCTCCCACATGGAATAGGAAAAAGGGAAGGGAAACGGAGAAGGAAGGAAGGGGGCGCCCCCCTTCCCTAGTCCAATTCGGACCAGACCATGGGGAGGGGTGCGGCCACCTTTGAGGCCTTTCTCTCCTTTTCCGTATGGCCCATTAAGGCCCAATACGAATTCTCGTAACTCTCCGGTACTCCGAAAAATACCCGAATCACTCGGAACCTTTCCGATGTCCGTCTATAGTCGTCCAATATATCGATCTTTACGTCTCGACCATTTCGAGACTCCTCGTCATGTCCCCAATCTCATCTGGGACTCCGAACTACCTTCGGTACATCAAATCACATAACTCATAATACAAATCATCACCGAACGTTAAGCGTGCGGACCCTACGGGTTCGAAAACTATGTAGACATGACCGAGACACATCTCCGGTCAATAACAAATAACGGAACCTGGATGCTCATATTGGCTCCTACATATTCTACGAAGATCTTTATCGGTCAAACCGCATAACAACATACGTTGTTCCATTTGTCATCGGTATGTTATTTGCCCGAGATTTGATTGTCTGTATCTCAATACCTAGTTCAATCTCGTTACCGGCAAGTCTCTTTACTCGTTCCATAATACATCATTCCGCAACTAACTCATTAGTTACAATGCTTTCAAGCCTTATACTGATGTGCATTGCCGAGTGGGCCCAGAGATACCTCTCCGACAATCGGAGTGACAAATCCTAATCTCGAAATACGCCAACCCAACAAGTACCTTCAGAGACACCTGTAGAGCAGCTTTATAATCACCCAGTTACGTTGTGACGTTTGGTAGCACACAAAGTGTTCCTCACAGTAAACAGGAGTTGCATAATCTCATAGTCATAGGAACATGTATAAGTCATGAAGAAAGCAATAGCGAGAATACTAAATGATCAAGTGCTAAGCTAACGGAATGGGTCAAGTCAATCACATCATTCTCCTAATGATGTGATCCCGTTAATCAAATGACAACTCATGTCTATGGCTAGGAAACATAACCATCTTCGATCAACGAGCTAGTCAAGTAGAGGCATACTAGTGACACCCTGTTTGTCTATGTATTCACACAAGTATTATGGTTCCGGTTAATACATCTAGCATGAATAATAAACATTTATCATGAAATATGGAAATAAATAATGACTTTATTATTGCTACTCCACAATGCATTCCCTTAGGCCCAAATATGGTGAAGTGTCATGTAGTCGACATTCACATGACACCACTAAGGGAATCACCAACATACATACTATCAAAATATCGAACACATATCAAATTCACATGATTACTTGCAACATGATTTCTCCCGTGACCTCAAGAACAAAAGTAACTACTCACAAATGATAAACATGTTCATGATCAGAGAAGTATTAAATAGCATCATGGATCTGAACATAAAATCCTCCACCAAATAAACCATATAGTAATCAACTACAAGATGTAATCAACACTACTAGTCACCCACTAGCACCAATCTATAGTTCCGGTAACAAGATTGAATACAAGAGATGAACTAGGGTTGGAGATGAGATGGTGCTTTTGAAGAGGTTGATGTAGATTGCCCTCCCCAAGATGGAAGAGTTGTTGGTGATGATGATGATGATGATTCCCCCCTCCGGGAGGGAAGTTCCCCCGGCAAAATCGCTCCGCCGGAGGGCAAAAGTGCTCCTCCCCAAGTTCCGCCTCGAGATGGCGACACTCCGTCCCAAAAGCCTTCCCCTTATTGTTTCTAGGTAAAAATGACTTATATACCAGAAGATGGGCACCGGAGGTGGGCCGAGGAGGTTACAACCCACCAGGGCGCGCCAGGGCTCCCTGGCGCGCCCAGGTGGCTTGTGCCCACCTAGTGGCCCCCCCTCTGGTAGTTATTGGCTCCAATATTTCTTATATATTCCATCAAAAATCTCCGTAAAGTTTCAGTTTGTTTGGAGTTGTGCAGAATAGGTAGTTTTTTCAGTTCCAGATTTCCAAGTGCCAGAATTCTCCCTCTTGGTGTGTACCTTGCAAATTATGAGAGAAAAGGCATGCTACGTCTTGAGCTTGCGTTGGTTTTCCCCAAAGAGGAGAGGATGATGCAGCAGAGTAGCGTAAGTATTTCCCTCAGTTTTTGAGAACCAAGGTATCAATCCAGTAGGAGGCCACGCGCAAGTCCCTCGTACCTACACAAAACAAATAGCTCCTCGCAACCAACGCGAATAGGGGTTGTCAATCCCTTCACGGTCACTTACAGAGTGAGATCTGATAGAGATGATAGATAATATTTTTGGTATTTTTGGTATAAAGATGCAAAGTAAAATAAAAAGGCAAAGTAAAGAGCAAAGCAATAATAATGCGTAGGAAGATTAATATGATGAAAATAGACCCAGGGGCCATAGATTTCACTAGTGGCTTATCTCAAGAGCATAGGTATTTTACGGTGGGTGAACGAATTACTGTTGAGCAATTGACAGAATTGAGCATAGTTATGAGAGTATCTAGGTATGATCATGTATATAGGCATCACGTCCGAGACAAGTAGACCGACTCCTGCTGCATCTACTACTATTACTCCACTCATCGACCGCTATCCAGCATGCATCTAGAGTATTAAGTTAATGAAAACAGAGTAACGCCTTAAGCAAGATGACATGATGTAGAGGAATAAATTCATGCAATATGATAAATACCCCATATTGTTATCCTCGATGGCAACAATACAATACGTGCCTTGCTGCCCCTACTGTCACTGGGAAAGGACACAGCAAGATTGAACCCAAAGCTAAGCACTTCTCCCATTGCAAGAACTACCAATCTAGTTGGCCAAACAAAACAGATAATTCGAAGAGACTTGCAAAGATAACTCAATCATAAATAATAGAATTCAGAAAAGATTCAAATATTTATCATATATAATCTTGATAATAAACCCACAATTCATCTATCTCAACAAACACACCGCAAAAGAAGATTACATCGAATAGATCTCCACGAGAGAGGGGGAGAACATTGTATTGAGACCCAAAAGAGAGAAGAAGCCATCTAGCTACTAACTATGGACCCAAAGGTCTGAGGTAAACTACTCACACTTCATCGGAGAGGCTATGATGTTGATGTAGAAGCCCTCCGTGGTGGAATCCCCTTCCGGTGGAGCTCCGAACAGGCCCCAAGATGGAATCTCGTGGATACAGAAAGTTGCGGCGGTGGAATTAAGTTATTGGCTCAGATTCGATCTGTTGAAGTGCGTGGGTATATATAGGAGGAAGAAGTACGTCGGTGGAGCCTCGAGGGGCCCACGAGGCAGGGGGCGCGCCCTCCACCCTCGTGACCGCCTCGTGGCTTTCTTGATGGAGGGTCCAAGTCTCCTGGGTCTTATCTGATGAGAAAATCACATTCCCGAATGTTTCATTCCGTTTGGACTCCGTTTGATATTCCATTTCTTCGAAACACTGAAATAGGCAAAAAACAGCAATTCTAAATTTGGGCCTCCGGTTAATAGGTTAGTCCCAAAAGTAATATAAAATTGGAAAATAAAGCCCAATATAGTCCAAAACAATAGATAATATAGCATGGAGCAATCAAAATTTATAGATACGTTGGAGACGTATCAGGCATCCCCAAGCTTAATTCCTGCTCGTCCTCGAGTAGGTAAATGATAAAAGAGAATTTTTGATGCGGAGTGCTACTTGGCATAATTTCAATGTAACTCTTCTTAATTGTGGTATGAATATTCAGATCCGAAAGATTCAAGACAAAAGTTCATATTGACATAAAAATAATAATACTTCAAGTATACTACCTAAGCAATTATGTCCTCTCAAAATAACATGGCCAAAGAAAGTTCATCCCTACAAGATCATATAGTTTAGTCATGCTCTATTTTCGTCACACAAGAATGCTCTCATCATGCACAACCCCGATGACAAGCCAAGCAATTGTTTCATACTTTAATAATCTCAAACCTATAAACTTTCACACAATATATGAGCGCGAGCCATGGACATAGCACTATGGGTGGAATAGAATATAATGATGGGGGTTATGTGGAGAAGACAAAAGGAGAAGGTCCGACATCAACGAGGCTAATCAACGGGCTATGGAGATGCCCATCAATTGATGTTAATGCAAGGAGTAGGAATTGCCATGCAACGGATGCACTAGAGCTATAAATGTATGAAAGCTCAATAAAAGAAACTAAGTGGGTGTGCATCCAACTTGCTTGCTCACGAAGACCTAGGGCATTTGAGGAAGCCCATCATTGGAATATACAAGCCAAGTTCTATAATGAAAAATTCCCACTAGTATATGAAAGTGACAAAATATGAAACTCTCTATATGAAGAACATGGTGCTACTTTGAAGCACAAGTGTGGAAAAGGATAGTAACATTGTCCCTTCTCTCTTTTTCTCTCATTTTTTATGGTGGGCTCTTTGGCCTCTTTTTTATTTGGTGGGCTCTTTGTCCTACTTTTTTTAACCTTGCATGGGACAATGTTCTAATTAATGATGATCATCACACTTCTATTTATTTACAACTCAATGATTACAGCTCGATACTAGAGCAAAGTATGACTCTATATGAATGCCTCCGGCGGTGTACCGGGATATGCAATGAACCAAGAGTAACATGTATGAAAGAATTATGAACGGTGGCTTTGCCACAAATACTATGTCAATTACATGATCATGCTAAGCAATATGACAATGATGAATGTGTCATGAAGAATGGTATGGTGGAAAGTTGCATGGCAATATATCTCGGAATGGCTATGTGTAGGATCTTGAGAAGATGTGTCTAGTGGGGGGGTGATTAGACACTAAGTACCAAAGTTGCAGTTTTTAACTTCTTTTAGGTTTAAGTGGAGTTTAGGCATAAGTTTAACATTCTCAATACATAACAAGCAAGCATGCAAAGAGTATATAGCCAGCCGAAAATAAAGCATGCATCTTGCAAGAATGTAAAGGGAAGGGTTTGGAGGATTCAAACGCAATTGGAGACACGGATGTTTTTGTCGTGGTTCTGATAGGTGGTGCTATCGTACATCCACGTTGGTGGAGACTTCAACCCACGTAGGGTAAGGTTGCGCGGGTCCATAGAGGGCTCCACCCACGAAGGGTCCACGAAGAAGCAACCTTGTCTATCCCACCATGGACGTCGCCCACGAAGGACTTGCCTCACTAGCGGTAGATCTTCACGAAGTAGGCGATCTCCTTGCCCTTACAAACTCCTTGGTTCAACTCCACAATCTTTTCGGAGGCTCCCAAGTGACACCTAGCCAATCTAGGAGACACCACTCTCCAAGAAGTAACAAATGGTGTGTTGATGATGAACTCCTTGCTCTTGTGCTTCAAATGATAGTCTCCCCAACACTCAACTCTCTCTCACAGGATATGGATTTGGTGGAAAGAAGATTTGAGTGGAAAGCAACTTGGGGAAGGCTAGAGGTCAAGATTCATATGATTGGAATGGAATATCTTGGCCTCAACACATGAGTAGGTAGTTCTTTCTCAGAAATAGGATGCTGGAAGTGTAGGCTTGTTCTGATGGCTCTCTCCACGAATGAAGAGGAGGTGGAGGGTATATATAGCCTCCACACAAAATCTAACCGTTACACACAATTTACCAAACTCGGTGGGACCGAATCATAAAACTCGGTCAGACCGATTTAGTAAACCTAGTGACCGTTAGGGTTTTCGGTGGGACTGACATGCAACTCGGTAGGACCGATATGGTTAGGGTTAGGGCATAACGTAATCTCGATGAGACCGACTACACAAAATCGGTGAGACCGATTGGTAATTAGCTAACTAGAGAGTTGGTCAGGCAAACTCGGTGAGACCGATTACTCAAACTCGGTGGGACCGATTTTGGTAATAAGTTAACCAGAGAGTTTGCATTGTAATCTCGGTAGTACCGATTACACAAACTCGGTGAGACCGAATCTGGTGATGGACATACACAGAGAGATTACAATCCCATCTCGGTGAGACCGAGATCCCTATCAGTGAAACCGATTTGCCTAGGGTTTGTGGCAGTGGCTATGACATCTGAACTCGGTGGCGCCGGATAGAAAGAATCGGTGGGGCCGAGTTTGACTTTAGGTTTAGGTCATATGTGTGGAAGTGGGAAAGTAGTTGAGGGTTTTGGAGCATATCACTAAGCACATGAAGCAAGAGGCTCATTAAGCAACACCTCATCCCTCCTTGATAGTATTGGCTTTTCCTATAGACTCAATGTGATCTTGGATCACTAAAATGTAGAATGAAGAGTCTTGAGCTTGAAGCTGGAGCCAATCCTTTGTCCTTAGCATCTTGAAGGAGTTCCCACAACCTTTAGTCCATGCCACTCCATTGTTGAACTTATCTGAAACATACTAGATAAAGGTGTTAGTCCAACAAGAGATATGTTGACATTAATTACCAAAACCACCTAGGGAGCACTTGTGCTTTCAGTCTCCCCCTTTTTGGTAATTGATGGCAACATACATCAAAGCTTTAGATGAAGATATAAAGAGTAGCAAGTAAAGCTTCGGAAAGACATGTAACAAGCATAGGCTCCCCCTATATGTGTGCAATCATGTGAATATGGAATGTAGAAGCGTGTGAGAGCAAAACCATGATAGAGTAGGCAATGTGTTACATGTATCTTGGCAATATGCATCAGAGCAAAGAAAATTAAAAAATTACCTTCATGCTCATGAGTCCTTGCAAAACAATATGTACATCAGCAAGAATTCCTCATACACATGAGTGTGATGCATATACTTACCTTGTAGTCTTGAGTTGACTTAGGGTGAAATGAACCTGCACAAACAAGGTTAGATAACACAGGTACATCTACTAGCCAGAGCAAACCGAAGAAAACACAAGAATACCAAGACTGGGATGACATGTAGAGAGTGAGTACTAAGTACCACATTTGATTAGACATGTCCCCAAGAGTAAAGATATGCAATGAATTTAAATGATTCCTTTCCCTTAGATGTCTTGCTCCCCCTGAATCTAGCATGGGATCTTTGGGAGAAGATAGGGAGCAGAAAATCAGAGCTGAAAGATATAAATGAACAGAGCTTAATGCAAATAAGCACACATGAACATGTCTTTCCCCCAAAAAGACATGTGGCATCTCTCCTCTTGAACACCAAGCATCTGGGATCCTTGAGAGATACTTTCTACTTGAGTATTCTCTCCCCCTGGAGATCTTTTTCTCCCTCTTAATACTCTCTCTCTCTCACTCTGATGTGATCTCTCTAAGTGATAAGCTTTGATGTGATATATCTCTCCCCCTTTGACATCAATTTCCAAGAAGGGTCTTCCGGAATTTGTTGTGAATGGGTTTGGTCCTCGAGTCACAACACAAAGCACTGGATAAAATTGTGATGCTTGTAGAGGACAAGGTTCATTGAGTGGAGCTGGATTTAGAAGAAACACAGAATAAGTGGCAAACTGTTTTTCCTGTTGTGAAATCGGTGGCACCGAGTGGTATGCTTCGGTTGTACCGAAAAGATTCGGTTGGACCGAAAACAACAAATCGTGAAACCGAGTCCATTGCAGAGAAAACACTTGTCACCTCATCTCACTAGACTAGTAAGATCTCACAAAGATTTGCAAGGAATTTACTGAATGATGTGCAATGAATTGGATGCAGAAAATGCAGAGCAAACAGAAAGAAAAGAATGAAATCTAGATGACTTTTTTTGAAAGGGGAAACAGATATGCATGAGACAAATGCAGAAACTAAGAAAAGAAGACGAGAGAACTTCATCTAGAGATGGTCGGTGACAAAGTCACCTATGTTAGAGTATATTGACTTAGGAGTCAAGTGAGATCACTTGATCATAGGTCATTCGCATCGTTTAAGCTCAAAATGGGGTTGCCATTTTTCGTTTAAGAATTTTTATGTATTCACATCTTGTCGAGTTGCTTTAGCTCATGTCTCGGAGTAAAGCTTCTCTAAGATGGAATAACATACCTTGGTTGCTGGTGTTGACCATGTAGTTGAACTTGTGTGGGTTGCTCAAGGTTGATGTAGCTCATCAAGAGTTGGGAGCACCACTTGGAATTTGAGTCCATCTACCTACACTGGTTAGTTTTTGCAAGGAAGAGCACTTGTATATCCAAAAATGATAGTCATGAAGCTCAATACGGAGTTTGTCAAAGGATATGTTTGAATGATTCCGTGCTTCCTTGTATTCAGCCACCATAGTGTAGAGACTTGGTGATGTAGAGATTGCTCAAGATGTGAGTAGATTACAATCTCATGGAATTTGATTCAGCCAAGTACCTACCTGGGTTAGATAATATGCAAGATGCAAATATATCCAAGATATAATATTTTCATTACAAGAGAGATATCATGGATTAGACATAAGCTCATGTCTTGCATGTATCCAATGGAGTATCTACTCCAAGTTTGAAGCATCTATGATGTTCAATTCTCCTCTCAACCTGCAAAACACTTTCTCATCAAGAGGTTTAGTAAATATATCCGCTAATTGCTTTTCGGTGTGAACATGCTTAAGATTAATGTCACCCTTAGCAACATGATCTCGAATGAAATGATGACGAACTTCTATATGCTTAGTTTGAGAATGTTGTACGGGATTATGACCAATTTTGATAGCACTTTCATTGTCACAAAGCAATGTAACATGTTTCACATATATCCCATAATCTTTAAGAATTTGGGTCATCCAAAGTAATTGAGCACAACATGAACCAGAGGCAATGTACTCCGCTTCGGCTGTAGATAAGGATACCGAGTTTTGTTTCTTGGAGGACCAAGACACAAGAGATCTACCAAGAAATTGACAAGTACCCGAAGTGGACTTTCTATCAACCTTGTCTCCGGCATAGTCCGAGTCGGAGTAGCCAACAAGATCGAAAGAGGCCCTCTTAGGATACCAAATGCCAAAATTTGGTGTATGAATTAAGTATCTCACTATCCTTTTCACGGCCTTAAGATGACATTCTTTAGGAGCAGCTTGATATCTTGCACACATGCACACACTTAGCATAATATCGGGACGTGAAGCACATAGGTATAACAATGATCCAATCATAGAGCGATAAACCTTTTGATCAACGGTTTACCATCTTTGGTCAAATCAAGATGTCCACTAGTAGGCATGGGTGTAGACATACCTTTGCACTCTTGCATATTGAACTTCTTGAATAAGTCCTTAGTGTACTTCGTTTGAGAGACAAAAGTACATTCCTTAGTTTGCTTGATTTGCAACCCAAGAAAGAATTTGACTTCACTCATCATTGACATCTCAAACTTCTCTGACATTAGCTTCCCAAACTTTTCACTAAAATGAGGGTTAGTTGATCCAAATATGATATCATCAACATAAATTTGGCATACAAATAATTCTCCATTAACCCTTTTAGTAAAAAGTGTGGAATCAATTTTCCCAATTTCAAAGCCTTTTCAAGAAGAAACTTGGTCAAGCATTTATACCATGCTCTAGGAGCTTGTTTAAGACCATAAAGAGCTTTGTGAAGTTTGTAAACATGATTTGGTTTCTTAGGATTGACAAAGCCGGGAGGTTGTTTAACATAAACTTCCTCCTCTATTTCACCATTTAGAAAAGCTCTTTTAATGTCCATTTGGTACAAGGTGATATTATGGTGATTAGCATAGGCAAGTAAGATCTTGAATGGACTCAAGTCTAGCAACGGAGCATAAGTCTCACCATAGTCCATACCTTCGACTTGTGTGTAGCCTTGGGCGATTTAGACGTGCTTTGTTGCAAACTACTTGTCCATCTTCATCTTGCTTGTTGCGAAACACCCATTTGGTACCGATGATGTTGTGGTTGTTGTCGGGCTTCTCAACCAATGTCCAAACTTGGTTTCTCTCAAAGTTGTGTAGCTCTTCATGCATAGCATTTATCCAATCCGTATCTTCCAATGCTTCTTCGACCTTCATAGGTTCAATGCTAGAGATGAAAGAATAGTTTTCACAAAAGTTAGCTAAACGAGTTTTAGAGCGAGTGATTCTCCCGGTTTGAATATCATTGTAGATTTGCTCTATGGGATGGTCTTTAGCAATTCTTGCTCGAACTCGTGAAAGCTTTTGCTTGGGTCTCGGTTGAGCATCTTCTTCATCTTGTTCTTCTTCTTCTTCTTGATCTTCTTCATTGTTGGCGTTGGCGTTCTCTTGTCGTGGTGGAGAAGGAGGTTGTTGATGTTCATGATGTTCTTCCTCGTTTTCTTCATCTTAGTGTGTTCCACTTGTGGATTCTTCCGTATCAACTCTTGGTTCACCTTGTCGTGAAGTAGAAGCTTCCACTTGAATAGACGAGGTACTCTCCTTCACCTCCGTTGGATGGACCTTACCAATAGACAAGTCTTGGATTGCTTCCGAAGGGTCTATGTCTCCTACATCAATTGGCAATTGCTCTACTTGCGAGCCATTAGATTCATCAAATTTCACATCTACCGTCTCTTCAACCTTTCGGGTGAAATTGTTGTAGACACGATAAGTGTGAGAGTTTGAGCCATAACCTAGTAGGAATCCTTCATGAGACTTAGGAGCAAACTTTGAACGACGATGCTTATCAAGAATGTAGCACTTTGAGCCGAATACTCGAAAGCGTCCAACTTGGGGTTTGTTACCGGTGAGGAGCTCGTATGCCGTCTTGCCGAGCAGCTTGTGAAGATACAAGCGATTTGTTGCATGACAACCTGTCTCAACCGCTTCTGCCCAAAAGTGCTTCGGCATCTTGTACTCATCAAGCATCGTTCTCGCCATTTTGATGAGCGTCCGGTTCTTCCTCTCAACAACTCCATTTTGTAGAGGTGTGTACGTAGCCGAGAACTCGTGTGAAATCCCTTCTTCGTCAAGAAAGGTGTCCACATTTGCGTTCTTGAACTCCATTCCGTTGTCACTGCGAACCTTCTTGATCTTCACTTCAAATTGATTTTGGGCCTTCCTAGCGAAGTTTTTGAAGATCTTTTGGACCTGCGATTTATCATCGAGAAAGATCACCCACGTAAATCTTGAAAAATCATCAACTATAACTAGACCAAAAGAATTTCCACCGAGGCTTTTGTAAGCGTTGGGACCAAAGAGATCCATATGAAGTAGCTCGAGTGGCCTCCTTGTGGTCATGATGTTCTTCATGGGATGCCTTCCTCCAACCTGTTTACCTGCTTGACAAGCAATCGCACGATCTATCCTTATCAAATATGACATCGTTAACTCCAAGGATATGATTTCCTTTAATAAGCTTGTCAAGATTTCTCAAGCCAACGTGACCTATCGTCTATGCCATAACCAACCTTTCGAGGATTTAGCAATGAAGCATGTTTTAGGTTGTGCCTTTTTAGAGAAATCAACAATGTAAAGATCACCTCTACGTATACCGGTAAAGACCATTTTATGATTGTCTCGACGGAACACTTGACAATCTACTTCAGTAAATAGGACATTTAAACCGAAATCAGCAAGTCTAGATACTGAAAGTAAGTTGTAGCCAAGAGATTCAACGAGCATGACATTTTGAATGGAGCTATCATGTGAGATGGCCACCTTACCAAGGCCAACCACCTTACCCTTTCAGTTGTCACCGAAAGTGACATACTTTCGAGGACTATCATTTTCAGCAAGCTCACGAAACATGTCTTTATCTCCGGTCATGTGATCGGTACACCCACTGTCAAGAACCCATTCCTTTCCTCCTGACACATATCCACGAAGATTTGCCATAAGACCAAAATGTCTCATTGCATCATCAAGATCGAAGTCACTATCATCATCCTCATCATAGTATCCATGTTCAACATCGTTATGTGGTGGATCAAGTCCTAGTGAGGGTAATTCGTTAGAGTGAGTTTGAGAAAGATCTTGCTTATGAATTCTTATAGCTTCGGAAATAATATTACCAATAATTCCAACATCTCCTTTGGCACGCATAAGGTCGGTAAGTTCAAATAGACGATCACCAAACGTAGGGTCACTAGTATTCATCTTACTCAAGGCAATAGACTTATAAGGAATTTCATCTAGATTTTTCAAGGAATAAGTTGGAAAGTGTTCCTCAAGAAATTTCCATATAGTGTAGGCACACTCAAAAGTAGGCAAGATTCTAATTAATTTTCTAGGCAAGCCTCTAGTGATAAGATTAACAGTTCTAAAATTTCTAGTCATGTCAATAGATTCATCAAGGGTAGGATGCATAGGATCAACATGAGGTGCACAAGGACTAGCAATGTACTTGTTCAAATGATACTGATTGAAAATTACAAGCATATCATTTTTCACTCATGAAAATACTCTCCATCAAGAATAGGCACTCTATGACTAAGACTCCCCGAAGTAGACTCATCCATCTTCCTCCAATGGTGATTAAACCAAGGCAATGGAGACCAATGCTCTGATACCACTTGTAGGATCTTGAGAAGATGTGTCTAGAGGGGGGGTGATTAGACACTAAGTACAAAAGTTGCAGTTTTTAACTTCTTTTAGGTTTAAGTGGAGTTTAGGCACAAGTTTAACATTCTCAATACATAACAAGCAAGCATGCAAAGAGTGTATAGGCAGCGGAAAATAAAGCATGCATCTTGCAAGAATGTAAAGGGAAGGGTTTGGAGGATTCAAACGCAATTGGAGACATGGATGTTTTTGTCGTGGTTCCGATAGGTGGTGCTATCGTACATCCACGTTGGTGGAGACTTCAACCCACGTAGGGTAGCAGTTCTTGTGCGAGTCCACGGAGGGCTCCATCCACGAAGGGTCCATGAAGAAGCAACCTTGTCTATCCCACCATGGCCGTCGCCCACGAAGGACTTGCCTCACTAGCGGTAGATCTTCATGAAGTAGGCGATCTCCTTGCCCTTACAAACTCCTTGGTTCAACTCCACAATCTTGTCGGAGGCTCCCAAGTGACACCTAGCCAATCTAGGAGACACCACTCTCCAAGAAGTAACAAATGGTGTGTTGATGATGAACTCCTTGCTCTTGTGCTTCAAATGATAGTCTCCCCAACACTCAACTCTCTCTCACAGGATATGGATTTGGTGGAAAGAAGATTGAGTGGAAAGCAACTTGGAGAAGGCTAGAGATCAAGATTCATATGATTGGAATGGAATATCTTGGCCTCAACACATGAGTAGGTAGTTCTTTCTCAGAAATAGGATGCTGGAAGTGTAGGCTTGTTCTGATGGCTCTCTCCACGAATGAAGAGGGGGTGGAGGGGTATATATAGCCTCCACACAAAATCTAACCGTTACACACAATTTACCAAACTCGGTGGGACCGAATCATAAAACTCGGTCAGACCGATTTAGTAAACCTAGTGACCTTTAAGGTTTCCGGTGGGACTGAGATGCAACTCGGTAGGACCGATATGGTTAGGGTTAGGGCATAACGTAATCTCGGTGAGACCGACTACACAAACTCGGTGAGACCGATTTTGGTAATTAGCTAACCAGAGAGTTGGTCAGGCAAACTCGGTGAGACCGATTACTCAAACTCGGTGGGACCGATTTTGGTAATAAGTTAACCAGAAAGTTTGCATTGTAATCTCGGTAGTACCGATTACACAAACTCGGTGAGACCGAATCTGGTGATGGACATACACAGAGAGATTACAATCCCATCTCGGTGAGACCGAGATCCCTATCGGTGAAACCGATTTGCCTAGGGTTTGTGGCAGTGGCTATGACATCTGAACTCGGTGGCGCCGGATAGGAAGAATCGATGGGGCTGAGTTTGACTTTAGGTTTAGGTCATATGTGTGGAAGTGAGAAAGTAGTTGAGGGTTTTGGAGCATATCACTAAGCACATGAAGCAAGAGGCTCATTAAGAAACACCTCATCCCTCCTTGATAGTATTGGCTTTTCCTATAGACTCAATGTGATCTTGGATCGCTAAAATGTAAAATGAAGAGTCTTGAGCTTGAAGCTTGAGCCAATCCTTTGTCCTTAGCATCTTGAAGGAGTTCCCACAACCTTTAGTCCATGCCACTCCATTGTTGAACTTATCTGAAACATACTAGATAAAGGTGTTAGTCCAACAAGAGATATGTTGACATTAATTACCAAAACCACCTAGGGAGCACTTGTGCTTTCACTATGGAAATGCCATAATAGGTAGGTATGGTGGGTGTTTTGAGGAAGATATAAGGAGGTTTATGTGTGAAAGAGCGTATCATATCACGGGGTCTGGATGCACCGGCGAAGTTTGCACCAACTCTCGATGTGATAAAGGGCAATGCAGTATCAAGAGGCTAGCAATGATGGAAGGGTAAGAGTGCGTATAATCCATGGACTCAACATTAGTCATAAAGAACTCACATACTTATTGCAAAAATCTACAAGCCATCAAAAACAAAATCACTACGCGCATGCTCCTAGGGGGATAGATTGGTAGGAAAAGACCATCGCTCGTCCCCGACCGCCACTCATAAGGAGGACAATCAAATAACACCACATGTTTCAAATTTGTTACATAACGTTTACCATACGTGCATGCTACGGGACTTGCAAACTTCAACACAAGCATTTCTCAAATTGACAACTACTCAACTAGCACGACTTTGATATTATCACCTCCATATATCAAAACAATTATCAAGCATCAAACTTTTCTTAGTATTCAACGCAATCAAAAGAAAGTTTTACAAATCTTGAATAGCAAGAATATTATTATTAAGCAAATTACCATGCTATTTAAGACTCTCAAAATAATCTAAGTGGAGCATGAGGGATCAATAGTTCCGCTCTAAAAGATATAAGTGAAGTACTGGAGCAAAACTATCAAGCTCAAAAGATATAAGTGAAGCACATAGAGCAAAACTATCAAGGTCAAAAGATATAAGTGAAGCACATAGAGCAAAACTATCAAGCTCAAAAGATATAAGTGAAGCACATAGAGTATTCTAACAAATTCCAATTTATGTATGGCTCTCTCAAAAGGTGTGTACAGCAAGGATGATTGTGGTAAACTAAAAATCAAGGACACAAATAATACAAGACGCTCCAAGCAAAACACATATCATGTGGTGAATAAAAATATAGCTCTAAGTAAAGTTACGGATGGAAGTGGACGAAAGAGGGGATGCCTTCCGGGGCATCCCCAAGCTTAGACTTTTTGGTGTCCTTGGATTATCTTGGGGGTGCCATGGGCATCCCCAAGCTTAGACTCTTGCCACTCCTTGTTCCATAATCCATCAAAAAAATCACCCAAAACTTGAAAACTTCACAACACAAAACTCAACAGAAATCTCGTAAGCTCCGTTAGCGAAAGAAAACAAAAGACCACTTCAAGGTACTGTAATGAAATCATTCTTTATTTATATTGGTGATAAACCTACTGTATTCCAACTTCTCTATGGATCATAAACTATTTTACTAGCCATAGATTCATCAAAATAAGCAAACAACACACGAAAAACAGAATCTGTCAAAAACAGAACAGTTTGTAGTAATCTATAACTAACGCAAACTTCTGGACCTCCAAAAATTCAGACAAAATAGGACGACCTAGGAAATTTTTTTATTGATAAGAAGCAATTGTAATCACTATTTTATCACGTTCTGGTGATTTTTAACAATTGTTTTCGTGGCCCGAAAGTTTCTGGAAATTACAGCAAGATCAAATAACTATTATCCAAGAAGATCCTATAGGTTTAACTTGGCACAAACACTAATTAAAACATAAAACCACATCCAAACAGAAGGTAGATGGATTATTTATTCCTAAACAGAAACAAAAACAAAAAACTAAAAATAAAATTGGGTTGCCTCCCAACAAGCGCTATCGTTTAACGCCCCTAGCTAGGCATAAAAGCAAGGATAAATCTAGGTATTGCCATCTTTTGTGGGCAATCCATAGGTAGCTCTCATAATAGATTCATATGGTAATTTTATCTTCTTCCTAGGGAAATGTTCCATGCCTTTCTTTAATGGTAATTGGAATCTAATATTCCCTTCCTTCACATCAATAATTGCACCAATCGTTCTAAGGAAAGGTCTACCAAGAATAATAGGACATGAAGGATTGCAATCTATATCAAGAACGATAAAGTCTACGGGCACATAATTCCTATTTGCAACAATAATAACATGATTAATTCTTCCCATAGGTTTCTTAATAGTGGAATCCGCAAGGTGCAAGTTTAGAGAGCATTCATCAAAATCACGGAAATCTAGCAAATCACACAAAGTTTTGGGAAAAGTGGAAACACTAGCACCCAAATCACATAAAGCATAAAATTCATGATCCTTAATCTTAATTTTAATAGTTGGTTCCCACTCATCATAAAGTTTTCTAGGGATAGATACTTCCAACTCAAGTTTTTCCTCATAAGATTGCATCAAGGCATCAACGATATGTTTAGTAAACGCTTTGTTTTGACTATAAGCATGCGGAGAATTTAGCACGGATTGCAACAAGGAAATACAATCAATTAAAGAACAACTTTCATAATTAAATTCCTTGAAATCCAAAATAGTGGGTTTAGCAACATCTAAGGTTTTACTTTCTTCAATCCCACTTTTATCAATTTTAGCATCATAATCTAAAAGCTCCGAATTTTTAGAACGCCTTCTAGGTAAAGGTGACTCATATTAAATCTCATAATTATCAAGATTCATATTGCAAAATAAGGATTTAATGGGATACATATCAATAACTTTTAGATCTTCATCTTGATTTTCATGGAAATTGGAAGAACACGCTTTAATAAAGGCATCTTTCATAGAACGCATCCTAGCGGTTCTTTCCTTGCACTCATCAATGGAAATTCTCATGGCTTTGAGAGACTCATTGATATCATGCTTAAGAGGAATAGATCTAAGCTTTAAAGAATCAACATCAGGAGAAATTCTATCAACGTTCCTAGCCAATTCATCAACTTCAAGTAATTTCTCTTCAAGCAAAGCATTAAAATTCTTTTGTGAATTCATAAACTCTTTAACACTATTCTAAAATTCAGAGGGCATCTTATTAAAATTTCCATAAGAGTTGTTGTACGAATTTCCATAATTATTAGAAGGATTACTAGGATAAGGCCTTGGATTAAAATTCCCTCTATACGCATTGTTACCAAAATTATTCCTACCAACAAAATTCACATCCATAGATTAATTACTATTCTCAATCAAAGTAGACAAAGGCATATCATTAGGATCAGAAGAAACACTCTTAGTAGCAAATAATTTCATAAGTTCATCCATCTTTCCACTCAAAACATTGATTTCTTCTATCGCATGCACTTTTTATTGGTAGATCTTTCAAAGGTGCCATTGAGAATAATTAACCATAATATTATCTAGGAGTTTAGTAGCATCTCCTAAAGTGATTTCCATAAAAGTACCTCCCGCGGCCGAATCTAAAAGGTTTCAAGAAGCAAAATTCAATCCGGCATAAAATTTTTGTATAATCATCCACAAGTTCAAACCATGCGTAGGGCAATTACGTATCATTAATTTCATTCTCTCTCAAGCTTGTGCAACATGTCCATGATCAAGTTGCTTAAAATTCATAATATCGTTCCTAAGAGAGATAATCTTAGCGGGAGGAAAATACTTAGAGATAAAAACATCTTTGCACTTGTTCCAAGAATCAATACTATTTTTAGGCAAAGACGAAAACCAAGCTTTAGCACGATCTCTAAGCGAAAAAGGAAATAGCTTCAATTTAACAACAACATTGTCAACATCTTTCTTCTTTGCATATCACACAAAACCACGAAGCTATTTAAATGAGTAGCGACATCTTCACTAGGAAGGCCGGCGAATTGATCTTTCATAACGAGATTCAACAAAGCAGTATTGATTTCACAAGATTCAGTATTGGCAAGAGGAGCAATCAGAGTGCTAAGGAAATCATTATTGTTGGTATTGGTAAAGTCACACAATTTGGTATTATCTTGCGCCATGGCAATAAGTAATCCGACACACAAGCAAACAGAAAAAGGCAAGCGAAAAGAGAGGAGGAGATTGGGAAAGAGAAGGTGAATAAAACGGCAAGGGTGAAGTGGGGGAGAGGGAAACGAGAGGCAAATGGAAAATAATGTAATGCGAGAGATAAGGAATTATGATGGGTACTTGGTATGCTAACTTTTGCGCAGAATCCCCGGCAACGGCGCCAGAAATCCTTCTTGCTACGTCTTGAGCTTGCATTGGTTTTCCCCAAAGAGGAGAGGATGAAGCAGTAGAGTAGTGTAAGTATTTCCCTCGGTTTTTGAGAACCAAGGTATCAATCCAGTAGGAGGCCACGCGCAAGTCCCTCGTACCTACACAAAACAAATAGCTCCTCGCAACCAACGCGAATAGGGGTTGTCAATCCCTTCCCGGTCACTTACGAGAGTGAGATCTGATAGAGATGATAGATAATATTTTTGGTATTTTTGGTATAAAGATGCAAAGTAAAATAAAAAGGCAAACTAAAGAGCAAATCAATAATAAAGCGTAGGAAGATTAATATGATGAAAATAGACCCGGGGGTCATAGATTTCACTAGTGGCTTCTCTCAAGAGCATAGGTATTTTACGGTGGGTGAACGAATTACTGTTGAGCAATTGATGTAATTGAGCATAGTTATGAGAGTATCTAGGTATGATCATGTATATAGGCATCACGTCCGAGACAAGTAGACCGACTCACCTGCATCTACAACTATTACTCCACTCATCGATCGCTATCCAAAGCATGCATCTAGAGTATTAAGTTAGTGAAAACAGAGTAACGCTTGTAAGCAAGATGACATGATGTAGAGGAATAAATTCATGCAATATGATAAATACCCCATATTGTTATCCTCGATGGCAACAATACAATACGTGCCTTGCTGCCCCTACTGTCACTGGGAAAGGACACCGCAAGATTGAACCCAAAGCTAAGCACTTCTCCCATTGCAAGAACTACCAATAGTTGGCCAAACCAAACGGATAATTCGAAGAGACTTGCAAAGATAACTCAATCACACATAAAAGAATTCAGAGAAGATTCAAATATTGCTGATAGATAATCTTGATCAGAAACCCACAATTCATCGGTCTCAACAAACACACCGCAAAAAGAAGATTACATCGAATAGATCTCCATGAGAGAGGGGGAGAACATTGTATTGAGATCCAAAAAGAGAGAAGAAGCCATCTAGCTACTAACTATGGACCCGAAGGTCTGAGGTAAACTACTCACACTTCATCGGAGAGGCTATGATGTTGATGTAGAAGCCCTCCATGGTGGAGTCCCCTTCCGACGGAGCTCCGGAACAGGCCCCAAGACGGGATCGCGTGGATACAGAAAGTTGCGGCGGTGGAATTAGGTATTTGGCTCCGTATCTGATCTGTTGGGTGTACGTAGGTATATATAGGAGGAAGAAGTACGTCGGTGGAGCCTCGAGGGGCCCACGAGGCAGGGGGCGCGCCCTAGGGTGGGCGCCTGATGAAGTCATGTACCTAGGGTAGGGTCATGGACCTGTCCAAGACACCCTCCCCAAGGACATCTCTAGAAGAAACTACCTTTCAGTCGACCTAGAAGAGTTCCACTCGGCCAACTGGAAGACACTCGACCATGAAGCCAACCACTCGACCACCAGGAGATCTAAAGACAGTTTGCACACAAATGGTCGGTCATTTAGTAGCTTTTATTGTCATCATAGCACTTTATGTGGGTGTTACCAGTAACCCCCTATCTTAATGTACCTTTAACCCTGCATAACTGAGGGCCGGAGGGGTCTGGCGAACTCTATATAAGCCACCCCCCTCCTCAGTGTGAGGGGTTCGCACCTTTGTGACTCATACACACATAATACAGTCGAGCGCCTCCGGGCTCCGAGACGTAGGGATGTTACTTCCTCCGAGAAGGGCCTGAACTCGTAAACATCTTGCGTATACAACTGCTCCATAGCTAGGATCTTGCCTCTCCATACCTACCCCCATTCTCTTTATGGGGCTTAGAACCACGACAGTTGGCGCCCACCGTTGGGCCGGTGTCTTAGCTACTTGTTGGAGAAGTTGCATTTTTTTCGATCCCATTCATCATGGTTTCAGGCGGAGTTTTGGTTGAGGGCCACGAGATCCGTCTCGGCGCGCTCACATTCATCGCCGACGACTCCGCTTGGTTGCAGGAGGCTCCACTCGACGTTGACGCACTCCCCGTCCACGGGGCGACGCACTTTCGCGCGTGCGTCCGCGGCGTCCTCCTGCGGCAGCCGTCGACCCAGTATCGGTCGGCTCTTGTGCCGTCCTCCCTCCCGGTCTCGCGCCGGCGCAAGCGCTCCGGTCGATCGAGACTTCAGCGGTGGGTGAGGCACGCGGTGTCCCGCCAGTCGTCCACTCCCCAAGTCGCGGCAATCGAGCCCGACGAATCTCTCTACGGCATGTTCGATCTGTCGACTGGCTCCGCAGAGACTGCATCCGAGTGCGACAACAGCGATCCAGCGGCGGAGGTTCTGATGGTCGACGGACCACGCAGTCCTCCTGGTTTCCCCCGCACCGACGGAGGCGTTGGCGGAGGCGAGCAGCCTTGAGGCTCACGAAGAGTACCAACCCGAGCCCCTCACTTCGCTGCAGAGGAGGAGCTCCGCCGCCGAACATGGATGCGCTTCACACTCCTATCGTTGGAGAAACCCCGAGGCCCGTGCCTTAGAAGATGCGCGTTTGGCCAATCTTGGCTGGCGCACTCGATTGGAAAATCTCCAGCGAGTGCTTTCGATGAACGAGCGCAACAACAGGTCCCGTCGTCCGTCGGCGTCAACTCTTTCCACAACCAACTCAGGTATACCGAACTCCCATTCAGAATCTAGCAGTACCGCAGCCGTATAGCAGAGTCCATTCAGCCTTCCCAGTCGGAGGCTGACAGGGGCTTACTCCAGATCAGAGATTTGCTCCGGGCAACAGGAGATCAGAATTCAGCTGTATCACAGTCGCGGAATAGGATTCACAGCAGATCCGTCGCTGCGAATACAGCCCAGTCGGCACATAGCCCAAGATCGCCCCTGAGGCGTGAGGGACATGGAGGACGGTGTGATCAGTATGAGGACCGATTCGATCGTGATGATCGACGTCGAGTGCCCACTCCTCCCCCAAGGGGTGGGTCATATGCACCTCGGCAACAAGATGACAGACGCCAGCACAGTGTTGGGCGAAGGATTCCAGTCGACCCCAGGGAACCAGGCTTTGATGCGAGATCCGTCATCGTTCAAGGTCTGGTCGACAGGAACAGAGCTAACCATGAAGGTCATGACAGAAATGCACCCATCAGCGGCAGAGTACACGTCTCGGGACCAGAGTGTTTTAGCAGAGCCATCAGAGCCGCGGTGATTCCTCCCAACTTCAGGTTGGCGACTGGAGTCAGTAAGTTCACCGGTGAGTCTAAGCTAGATACTTGGCTTGAGAACTACCGAGTGGCTGTTCAGATCGGCGGCGGCAACGATGAAGTGGCCATGAAACACCTGCCACTTATGTTGGAGGGATCGGCTAGAGCATGGCTGAATCGCTTAGCACCCAAAGAGCATTTACACTTGGGAAGATCTGGCCCGAGTGTTTGTCAGGACATTTGAAGGAACTTGCAAGCGACCAGCAGGGTTGACAGAGTTGCAGTCGTGTGTGCAGAAGTCGAATGAAACTCTGAGAGATTACATCCAGAGATGGATCACTTTGCACCACACAGTAGAGAATGTATCTGATCATCAGGCAGTCTGTGCCTTCAAGGAAGGAGTCAAGAACAGAGAGTTGAGTCTGAAATTCGGTCGGACAGGAGACATGACCCTGAGTCGAATGATGGAGATTGCCACCAAGTACGCCAATGGTGAAGAAGAGGATCGGCTCCGGAGTGGCAAGTAAAAGTCAGCCGCTAATGAAACCGTGGAGGGAACTCCGATCGGAAGCGAAGCGGAAAGCCGAGCCAGCTGCTCCTGGAGAAGCCTTGGCCGTGACTCCAAGAAAGTTCAAGGGGAAACCAAGGGACCTTGGAACCCCAAGAAAGTGAAAGACCAAGATGGAAATGATGTGTTGGACTTGCTGTGTCACATTCACACGAAGAATGATGAAGAGGGTAAACTTATTTACCCAAAGCATACCACTCGACAGTGTCGGCTCTTGATTCAGCAGTTCCAGGGGAAGCAGCCCAAGGACAAGGAAAAGGAGTCAGACAAAGTTGAGGACAAGGAAGATAGTGACGATGGGTACCCTCAGGTCAATTCCACTGATGATTTTGCCGACGTTGAAAGCAAAAGTCGATTGAAAGTTATCAACCGCGAAGTGAATATGGTCGCTCCGGCGACACCCAGTTACCTGAAATGATCGCAGACCGCCATCACGTTCGACCAGTCTAATCACCCAACACACATAGCCACCCCTGGGAGGCAAGCGTTGGTGGTCGACCCAGTCGTCGAAGGCACTCGACTAACTAAGGTTTTGATGGATGGTGGCAGTGGCCTGAACATATTGTATGCAGAGACGTTGAAAGGGATGGGCATTCCGATGTCCAGACTCAGCACCAGCAACATGAGCTTCCATGGAGTCATTCCTGGAAAGAAGGCTGAGTCACTCGGCCAAATTGCTCTCGATGTGGTTTTTGGTGACTACAAGAATTTTCGTAAGGAAAAGTTGACCTTTGAGGTCGTGGATTTCCAGAGCGCTTATCACGCTGTCCTGGGGAGGCCGGCATATGCGAGTTACATGGCTCGACCATGTTATGTGTACCTCAAGCTGAAGATGCCAGGTCCCAAAGGTGTGATCACTGTCACTGGCAATCGGAAAAAGGCAGAAGTGTGTTTCCAGAAAGGCTCTAAGATCGCTGATGCTCAGATGGCAGTGGTCGAGCTACAAGAGTACCAGAAAACTGCAGACCCGAGTGATTTGTTGCGAGCCAAGAAGCCCACCACGGAGTCGGCATTTTAGTCGTCTGGGGAGACAAAACCGATTCATATTCATCCGACTGATCCCAATGCTGCTCCGACTCACATCTCAACAACACTCGACTCCAAATAGGAAGAAGCACTCATCCAGTTCCTCCGTGAGAACTGGGACATCTTTGCATGGAAGCCTGCTGACATGCCGGGTGTTCCTGGGGACTGGCTGAGCATCGTCATGAGTCGACTCAAAAGTTAAACCTGTCAAAGAACATCTTGACGGTCCGCCGTCCAGAAGAGAAAGGCCATTGGCGAGGAGGTGGCTCGGCTCTTAGCAGCAGAGTTTATCCGAGAGATTTACCACTCCGAGTGGCTCGCCAACGTTGTCATGGTCCCTAAGAAGGACAATTCACTGCGCATGTGCATCGACTTCAAACATATCAATCGGGCCTGCCCGAAAGATCATTTTCCTCTCCCTCGCATCGACCAAATAGTCGATTCGACTGCGGGATGTGAGCGGTTGTCTTTTTTAGACGCATATTCTGGGTACCATCAGATCCGTCTGTATGGACCCGACGAGATCAAAACAGCTTTCATCACTCCATTCTGGTGCTTCTGTTATGTCACCATGCCATTCGACTTCAAGAATGCTGGAGCCACGTTCATGAGGATGATTCAGAAGTGTTTACTCACTCAAATCAGTCGGAATGTGGAAGCATACATGGATGACATTGTGGTCAAGTCACGGAAAGGTTCCGACCTGTTGACTGACCTTGCTGAAACATTTGCCAATCTCAGGAGGTATGATGTCAAGCTTAATCCATCAAAGTGCACATTCGGAGTTCCTGGTGGAAAGTTACTCGGTTTTCTCATAAACCCAGAAAAAGTTGGCACTATACTCTGAATGAAACGCCCTGTGCATGTGCACGATGTCCAGAAGCTTACTGGATGCTTGGCCGCTTTAAGTCGATTCATCTCTCACCTCGGTGAAAAGGCATTGCCTCTTTACCGACTGATGAAGAAGTCAGACAAGTTCGAGTGGACTCCTGAAGCTGATGTAGCGTTTGCAGAGCTCAAAGCTCTGCTCTCCACCCAGCCGGTGCTTGCTGCCCCAATCAGCAAGGAGCCGTTGCTGCTTTACATTGCAGCCACAGGACAAGTCGTCAGTACAGTACTTACGGTCGAGCGGGAAGAGGAAGGAAAGGCCTTCAAAGTTCAGTGCCCAGTATATTATATTTCTGAAGTATTAACCCCGTCAAAGCAAAGATACCCTTATTATCAGAAGCTTGTGTATGGGATTTATATGACCGCGAAGAAGGTTGCTCACTACTTCTCTGATCATTCCATTACGATTAAATCGGTGGCCCCATTATCGTAGATTTTGCACAACAGAGATGCAACTGGTCGAGTGGCGAAATGGGCGTGAACTTCTTCCCTTGATATCAAGTTTGAGGCAAAGAAAGCCATCAAGTCCCAAGCAATAGCAGATTTCATCGCCGAGTGGATTGAACAACGATTCTTGACTCAAGTTCACTCGAACCTTTGGACTATGTTCTTTGATGGTTCCAAGATGTTGAATGGTTCCGGTCTTTGGGGTAGTATTGGTTTCCCCGAGGAGATAAGCTCGGATATGTGCTCCAGATTCACTTTGATTCTTCCAACAATGAAGCGAGAATCTGAAACCTTTGTTGTATGGGTTGCGTATGGCCATTTCACTCGGCGTCAAATCGCCTCATGGTTTATGGCGACTCAGATCTAGTGGTTAATCGGTGATGAAGGAGTGGGACGTTAGAAGTCCAAATGCCATGACTGGTTGATCGTAATGCGTTGAGGAATCTAGAGAAGAAGTTTGAGGGGTTAGAGCTTCATCATATACCCCGACTGAAAAATCAAGCTGCTGATGATTTGGTGAAAATAGGGTCCAAGAGGGAAGCCATTCCCAGTGATGTGTTTTTGGAGCACATCCGCACACCGTCGATTCAAGTGGATCCTTTCACTGAAGAAGCTCCACAGCCAAAAAGCACCACTGATCCGACTGAAGTTGAGGTCCCAGCAGTGGTCGACCTTATCATGGAGGTCGTGGTCATCACTCCCGACTGGACAGTACCGTACATCGCGTATATCCTTAGGAAAGAGCTCCCAGAGAACGAAGAAGAGGCTCGACAGATCGTCCGTCGATCCAAGGCCTTTACTATGATCAAGGGACAGTTATTCAGAGAAAGTGTGACTGGAGTCAGCCAAAAGTGCATAACACCAGAAGAAAGTCAGATAATTCTTGATGATATCCACTCAGGGACCTGTGGTCACCATGCGTCCTCTCGGACCATCGTAGCTAAAGCATACCGAGCGGGATTTTACTGGCCAAAAGCAAATGAAATGGCAAAGGAAATAGTCGACAAGTGTGAAGGATGTCAGTTCTACTCCAAATCTCCAATATGTCACACAAACCCGCCTCAGCATTGAAGACCATTCCACTCGTCTGGCCTTTTGCTGTTTGGGGTTGGATATGATTGGACCACTGAGAACTGGCAGGAGCGGTTTCACTCATTTGCTTGTGGCAGTCGACAAGTTTACGAAGTGGATCGAAGCTAAACCTATCAAGAACCTTGATGCGTGCACTACTATCAGTTTCATCGGAGAGTTGATATTCAGATATGGAGTTCCACATAGCATCATCACTGACAATGGGTCAAACTTTGATTCCGACAAGTTCAAAGCTTTTTGCGCCTCTCAGGGCACGCGAGTCGACTATGCTTCAGTTGTTCACCCCCAGTCGAATGGACAAGCAGAACGAGCAAATGGTCTAATTCTCAAAGGACTGAAACCTCGACTGATGTGTGATCTCAAGCATGCAGCAGGAGCGTGGGTTGACGAACTTCCGTCGGTTCTTTGGGGATTAAGGACCACTCCTAATCGGCCAACTGGAAGAACTCCATTCTTTATGGTCTATGGAGCTGAAGCAGTTCTGCCGAGTGACCTGCTTCACAATGCGCCCCGAGTCGAACTATACTCTGAAGCTGAAGTGGAGCAAGCCCGGCAAGATGCAGTCGACCTCCTTGAAGAGGAGAGAGAGATGGCCCTGGTCTGCTCGACCATCTATCAGCAGGACTTGCGTCGATTCCACGCTAGAAATGTGAAGAGCCGAGCCTTTCAAGAAGGGGACTTGGTCCTCCGAGTGGATCAACAGAAACCACACAAGCTCGCTCCCACTTGGGAAGGTCCCTTCATCGTCACCAGAGTTCTCCACAATGGAGCTTACCATCTTTACAATGTCGAACGCCAGATCAATGAGCCTCGAGCCTGGAATGCGGAGCTGCTCCGCCCCTTTTACACTTAAGAACTCACTCGGGTGAGATGTAATAAAAGTACCTCTGTAGTTTGTTTATCAAAGAAAAGAATGTTATAATTTTCCCAGTGATTGTTATTGCTTTTCGTTTACATAAGAAATTTCCCCCAGTGGGTGGCTTAGCCGCGAACCTGTTTCGCCTAAGTTTGTAAAAAAAATCCTTGCCGAGTGGAGAGCCAGCCTCCCACTCGGGGGCTTAGCTGCAAATCCGTTTCGCCTAAGTATCTGAAAATCCTACCGAGTGGCGAGCCAGCCTCCCACTCGGGGGCTTAGCTGTGGTCCAAGTACTCGCCTAAGTATCTGAAAATCCTACCGAGTGAGGAGCCAGCCTCCCACTCGGGGGCTTAGCTGCAGTCCAAGTACTCGCCTAAGTATTTGAAAATCCTAACGAGTGAGGAGCCAGCCTCCCACTCGGGGGCTTAGCTGCAGTCCAAGTACTCGCCTAAGTATTTATACAATGTGCACTTTGCAAGGACGACGAGGTACATGTCGACTGTTGCCTTCCCCTTCAAAGCTACGACACAAAAATCCTCCTTGGAGGCTTAGCTGCAGTCCAGTACTTGCCTAAGTTTGAAAAATCCTACTGAGTGGAGTGCAAACCTCCCACTCGGGGGCTTAGCTGCAGTCCGATGCTAGCCTAAGTTTGAAAAATCCCACCGAGTGGAGAGCAAACCTCCCACTCGGGGCTTAGCTGCAGTCCAAGACTACTAAGTTTGAAAAATCCTACCGACTGGTGAGCAAACCTCCCACTCGGAGGCTTAGCTGCAGTCCAGTACTCGCCTAAGTTTGAAAAATCCTACCGAGTGGTGAGCAAACCTCCCACTCGGAGGCTTAGCTGCAGTCCAGTACTCGCCTAAGTACGAAATCCATCCCGATCCGCAAGGACGACGAGGTGCAGGTCGACTATTACCTTCTACTTCGGAGCTGCGCCACAAGTACAACATGCGCTCCATCCCGGTCCGCGAGGACGACGAGGTGCAGGTCGACTGTTACCTTCTCCTTCGGAGCTGCACCACAAGTACAACGTGCGCTCCATCCCGATCTGTGAGGACGACGAGGTGCAAGTCGACTATTACCTTCTCCTTCGGAGCTGCGCCACAAGTACAACGTGCGCTCCATCCCGGTCCGCGAGGAAGACGAGGTGCAGGTCGACTGTTACCTTCTCCTTCGGAGCTGCGCCACAAGTACAACGTGCGCTCCATCCCGACCTGCAAGGACGACGAGGTGCAGGTCGACTGCTGCCTTCTCCTTTGGAGCTGCGCCACAAGTACAACGTGCGCTCCATCCCGATCCGCAAGGACGACGAGGCATGTGTCGATCGCTTCCTTCTCCTGCGCCTGCAAGAACAACGAAGTGTAGGTCGACTGGATCCACCTCAGAGCTGCATCTCAAGCATTGAAGCATAATCCGAGTGAAGAGCAAAGTTCACTCGAAGGCAAACAAAAGCATATTTCGACGATAAGTAAAGTTCGGATAACATCCTAAGGATGCAGAAGTACCCAGGACTCAAGCCTGTTAAAGTTTATCGGTACAGGATCACTCGGCATTCCGAGGAAAATTTAAGACGAATCATAGAAGTTTTTTACTCCTCAGGCAGAGGACTGGAAGGCGCGACGAACTGGTCCAGGTCAATCCCATCAGCGATTCGGGTGGCAGCACCAATGAAGGTCTCCATGAAAGATCTGAAGTCGTACTTCTTGGTATTGGCAACTTTGATGGATGCCAACCTTTCCTCTCGCGCCTCCTTGCAATGAACGCGGACCAGGGACAGAGTGACATCAGCACCACATCTGGCAGAAGACATCTTCCATTCCTGCACTTGACTTGGAACATCATTCAGTCGAGTCATTAAAGACTCGAGGTCATTTTGAAGTGTTTCGCCTGGCCAAAGTGTTGAGTCGATCCGCGACACCGCAACCTTCAGTCGAGCGAGGTAGTCCATCACAACAGCAACACGAGACTCCAGTCGGAGCACGTTCATGGCAGCTTCATCCTTGACGGGGGAGTTAATGGGGTCCAGACTTGTCTCCACTCGACTAGTCTCCTCCTCAAAGTTCTGACAGAATTCTGCAAACACGACTCGAGTTCAAGCTAATGGTTCTATGATGAGTCGATGATAACAAGTCAGTCGGATAAGAGGAATTACCTTCAAGCATTAGGAATAGCTTCTTGGCGAGCCCTCCCAGATAAGCCTCTAGATCATTCCTCTTCCCTTGATTCGCCCGACCTTGTCGCTCAGAGCTATCTTGTCGTTCTTCACCGGCTAACCTCCTTGTTGGCGCATCAAGAGCAACTTTCAGATTGGTGTTCTCTTCTTCAAGTTTTCCGATGAAGACATCTTCTCTTCCATGAGCTTGGTCTTGTTCAAAGCCGTTTGTTGCGCCTCGGCAAGGTCATGATCCTTCTTCTTGAGCCTCCTCCATTTTGTACGCAAAATAACGGTGAGGTCGAATTAGGAAGGGACAGAAAAACAAAAATAGTCGTCAAGATCTCACCAGCCATACCTTTTGCTTCGCCTCTCGTCTTCAGCAAGTTCTCGTGAGCAAGCTTCAAGTCAAGGTTGAGCTGGATCTGTTTGTTCTCCAATTCAGTGTATCGAGGCACAAGCTCGCAAGATTTCTGCAAAGAATCAGTCGACAGACGTCACAGATGGGTTACTTCCGGTGACCAAGAAAAATCATTGCGTTTCTAAGACTACGGCGAATCAAAATATTGACGGTAGTCTCGGGACTACATCCGTGGGTGCACTTAGCGTGCCCCCACCGGGTCCTACTAACTTCGGTTCGATCTCAATCGAAAGAGACAAAAAAAGAGAGAAAGGAGTTCTTCAGACTACGGTCGACTGCCAGCAGTCCACCATAGTCTCGGGGACTACACCCAGTGGGTGCACTCAGCGTGCCCCCACCGGTTTCAAGATTCCACTCGACATGGTCCGACCAGACCGAGTGAAGAAGTTATCAAAGAGATAAAAAGTATAAAGACTACGGTCGACTGCCAGCAGACCACCATAGTCTCGGGGACTACACCCAGTGGGTGCACTCAGCGTGCCCCCACCAGTCCGAAAATTCACTCGACACACCCACTGGGTGCACAGATACGAAGATCTTCAGAAAGGAAAGTTTTTCAGGTAGCATATCCTAACAGAACAAGTGGTGATCAACTAACTTGGACGTTGCTCTGAAGAGCTGAACTGGCATCATAGGCCGCTTGGCTGGCTTCCCGGACTACCTTCATCTGCTCCATCATGAGCCCCGCTTGGCGAATAGCCTCCTTAGCAGCACCCACTTGATCCTCCGGGACGTGGTGCGTGGCGAAAAGGGAGGGCGGATCAGCAGTCGACGTTGAAGGCCGGATACTCATCAGCGACACAGCAAAAGACACAGAAGTCCGAGTGGTGTTGCCACCCTCATGAACCAGCGCCTCAGGCATCGATGCAACCTGAGCAGTCCTGCCGGCAGGTGCCTTCTTAGTCCTCCTCCGCCTCAACGGCGCCTCATCATCATCATCAGGGAGATCAATGCCATGAGGAGGGACTACAGGAAAGATTCAAAGTTAAAAACGGAAATCCAATCGACCAAAAGCAAAATTGCAGCGATCATACCAAGGTTAGAGGTAGCAGCATCTTCCATCTCCTGGTCTTCGTTCCTGACTGAGGTCTCGGAGGTGGCAGCGCTGCAGATTTCAGAAATCAGTTGATCAGTCAACAAGTCGACCAAAAGTATGTTCGCGCTAAACAAAAAAGCTCAAGTTCTGCTGTACCCGGAAATAGTGGGGATAGCCATCTTCATCTTGGGCAAAACCTTTGTCGGCTTCGACGGCGTCGCTCGGGGTTGCTTCGGCGCTTTTTCAGTCGGCGCCGGAGAGGTCGTCCAAGGGCGCTTTAAATCGCCCGACAGACGCGATAGCCTTGCCGCGCTCGACCGCGGGGTCATGGGTGAGCTTGGACCGCCTTTCCATGCGAGGAGGGTCGACTTCTTCCTCCTCTTCCTCCTCCTCCTCTTCGTCGGAACTGTCGTCATCTTCGTCTCCCCCACCGTCAGACTGCCATTCCTCCTGGCTTTCACCTCCGCTCCCTTCCTCCTCCTCAACTGGTTCTTGCGCCCCGTTGGGCATCGAGTACATCTCAGTGGTGACCTGGAAGAAGACAAACAAGATGAAAGTCAGTCGACCGATTTAAGCAAACAAGGTGGAGTAAGCAGAGTTAGGGTCAGAGATACGGGATTGAACCTTGTCTGGCTCGTACGATTGGTCGAGTGGAGGGATCCTCCTGGCTCCTCGGGGGTTATCTTTGTTCCCAGTGATGGCGGTCATCCATCTCTCCAGTGTGGCATCCTCGACCTCCTCCGGGTGGACCCGAGTGGTGTCTTTAGTGCCAGAATACATCCACATCGGATGGTCTCGATACTGAAGTGGCTGGATGCGCCGTCGAAGAAAAACCTCTAGAATATCCATACCAGTCACTCCGTCACGGATGAGCTGGACTACACGCTCGACCAAAACCTTGACCTGAACCTTCTCCTTCGGGACCACCTTCAGAGAGGACGGCTTGCTCACTCGATCCATGGAGAAAGGAGGAGTCCGATCGGCCCTTACAGGCGTCGGCTGATCTTGGCGATAGAACCAGGTCGATCGCCACCCTCGAACCGACTCAAGAAGGATCATGGCCGGAAAGGAGCTCTTACCTCTCATTTGGACCCCAAGACCCCCACACATCTGAATCACTTGGGTTCTCTCGTCACTCGGATTGGCCTTTTTCACCGTCTGGGAGCGACAGGTGAAAATGTGTTTGAAGAGGCCCCAATGCGGCCGACAACCCAAAAAATTCTCACACAAAGACACGAAAGCGGCGAGATACACGATAGAGTTGGGTGTGAAGTGGTGGAGTTGTGCCCCAAAAAAGTTCAGAAATCCTCGAAAGAAAGGGTGGGGCGGTAAAGAAAACCCGCGGTCGACGTGAGTGGCTAACAGGACGCACTCACCCTCCTGAGGCTGTGGCTGCCACTCCATCCCTAGAAGCCTCGCTGATCCATGGGGGATCAGTCCCTCATTGGCCAGGTCATCAAGATCTTTTTGGCGGATGGTCGAGCGAATCCAGCCGCTTCGATCCAGCCTCGCGGCAAACCGCCCATGACGAGGATCCGCCCCGACTGGTCGCCCTCCCCTTCGCCTTCGTCGTCGCCTTCTTCGCCCGCTCCAAAGCTGTCGTCTTTTCTTTCACCATTGTCGCCGGCGGAGCGCGCGTGGAGCAGCGGTTCGGAGGTGGAGGCAGGCGCGGCGGATGAATCTGAGAAAGAAAGGAGTAAAGGGGAACGCACTGTTCAAAAAACCCCAGTCCTGGGCCATATATGAGGTTGCTTCCGAGTGACTGACCGGTAGGCCTAGGCGATCCTGTCAAATCCCGCAACAGTCGCCCACGCGATACGTGGCAAAAAAGGTGGCACGGAGATCGAGGCGTCCTTGCCTTATCCCGTACGATTACTGCGGCTCTCTCTCCGTCCCGCTCGTTTCCCGAAGATTCAAATCCCGCTAAATCCGCGCGCCGCAGAGCAAATCGTCAGACAAAAGATTTCCTCCGTCCTGTCATTCGAAAATCACCAAGTATAGAAAACGCACTCGACGGATGCAAAGAATGGATCAAGGCGACTGAAAATAAGTTGATGTCGTCACTTAAGTCCATTTGATCCAAGACAAGACACTATTGCAGCACAAGAATGAATCGGGAGTATGTTCAACTCCTTCCCCACTCAAACCTCGATCCATTCGGGGGCTAATGATGAAGTCATGTACCTAGGGTAGGGTCATGGACCTGTCCAAGACACCCTCCCCAAGGACATCTCTAGAAGAAACTACCTTTCAGTCGACCTGGAAGAGTTCCACTCGACCAACTGGAAGACACTCGACCATGAAGCCAACCACTCGACCACCAGGAGATCTAAAGCCAGTCTGCACACAAACGGTCGGTCATTTAGTAGCTTTTATGGTCATCGTAGCACTTTATGTGGGCGTTACCAGTAACCCCCTATCTTAATGTACCTTTAACCCTGCATAACTGAGGGCCGGAGGGGTCTAGCGAACTCTATATAAGCCACCCCCCTCCTCAGTGTGAGGGGTTCGCACCTTTATAACTCATACGCACATAATACAGTCGACCGCCTCCGGGCTCCGTGACGTAGGGTTGTTACTTCCTCCGAGAAGGGCCTGAACTCGTAAACATCTTGCGTATACAACTGCTCCATAGCTAGGATCTTGCCTCTCCATACCTACCCCCCATTCTACTGTCAGGCTTAGAACCACGACAGCGCCCTCCACCCTCGTGACCGCCTCGTGGCTTTCTTGACGGAGGGTCCAAGTCTCCTGGGTCTTATCTGATGAGAAAATCACGTTCCCAAAGGTTTCATTCCGTTTGGACTCCATTTGATATTCCGTTTCTTCGAAACACTGAAATAGGCAAAAAACAGCAATTAATTTGGGCCTCCGGTTAATAGGTTAGTCCCAAAAGTAATATAAAAGTGGAAAATAAAGCCCAATATAGTCCAAAACAATAGATAATATAGCATGGAGCAATCAAAAATTATAGATACGTTGGAGACGTATCAAGGCATTAGAATTACTCCAAAAAGCATGATTATGGATAAAAAATTATAAATAACAGTAAGAAAGCATGATGCAAAATGGACGTATCATAAAGCCTTTGGGATACTTTGGTATATCGTTGATTTGATCTTGCTGAAATAGAGAAACTTTTGCGTCCAATAATGGAATTGTTTAAAATCAGAGAAGTGTGCTAAAATCCTGATTTTTCTACACAAGATTGATATATGAATTCCCTCTGTTGTCCTAATTTTTTAGAATATTGGAGTTACAGAAGTATACGAAGTTTACATATTACTACAAATTGTTCTGTTTTTGATAGATTTTGTTTTCTATGTGTTGTTTGCTTATTTTGATGAATCTATGCATGGTATCGGGGGTATGTACCATGGAGAAGTTGGAATACAGTAGATATTACACCAATATAAATAAAGATTGATTTCACAATAGTACCAAAAAGTGGTGATTTATTTTCTTATACTAACGGATCTCATGAGTTTTCTATTGAGTTTTGTGTTGTGAAGTTTTCAAGTTTTGGGTAAAGATTTGATGGACTATGGAATAAGGAGTGGCAACAGCCTAAGCTTGGGGGTGCCCAAGGCACCCCAAGGTAATATCAAGGAAAACCAAGCATCTAAGCTTGGGGATGCCCCGGATGGCATCCCCTCTTTCATCTTCAATCCATCGGTAAATTTACTTGAGGTTATATTTTTATTCACCAGATAATATGTGTTTTGCTTGGAGCGTCTTGTATGATATGAGTCTTTTCTTTTTAGTTTGCCATAATCATCCTTGCTATACACACCTTTTGAGAGGGACACGCATTAATTGTGGATTTATTAGAATACTCTATGTGCTTCATTTATATCTTTTGAGCTAGGCAATTTTCTCTAGTGCTTCACTTATATCGTATTAGAGCATGGCGGTGGCTTTATTTTATAGAAATTGTTGAACTCTCATGCTTCACTTATATTATTTTGAGAGTCTCTAAACAACATGTAAATATGGTGATATAAGAGTCATGCTAGTGAGTAATTGTGGATTGGTAGAAATACTTGTGTTAACCGTTATGTGATGAAGTCGGAGCATGATTTAATTTTGGATTGCCATCCTTTGTGTGGGGGTCGGGATCATGCGATGGTTAACTCCTACCAACCCTTCCCCTAGGGGCATGCTGTAGTACTTTGTTTCAATAGCTTATAGACTTTTGCAATAAGTATGTGAGTTCTTTATGACTAATGTTGAGTCCATGAATTATACAAACTCTCACCCTGCCACCATTTCTAGCCTCTCTACTACCGCGCAATTCTCGCTGGTGCATTAAACCCACCATATACCTTCCTCAAAACAGCCACCATACCTACCTATTATGCATTTCCATATCCATTCCGAGATATATTGCCATGAAACTTCCACCGTTCCGTTTATTATGACACGCGCCATCATGGCCATATTGCTTTGCATGATCGTAAGATAACTAGCATGATGTTTTCATGGCTTGTCTGTTTTTTGATGTCATTAGCTACGCTAGATCGTTGCACATCCCAGTACACCGTCGGAGGCATTCGTATAGAGTCATATTTTGTTCTAGACTCGAGTTGTAATTCTTGAGTTGTAAGTAAATAAAAGTGTGATGATCATCATTATTAGAGCATTGTCCCATGTGATGAAAGGCTGATGGAAGCTATGGTTCCCTCACAAGTTGGGATGAGTCTCGGGACTTTATGAAAAATAGAAGAGGCCAAAGAAGCCCAAAATAAAAAAAGATGCCAAAGCCCACAAAAAATGAGAGAAAAAGAGAGAAGGGACAATGTTACTATCATTTTTCCACACTTGTGCTTCAAAGTAGAACCATGATCTTCATGATAGAGAGTCTCCTATTTTGTCACTTTCATATACGACTGAGAATTTTTCATTATAGAACTTGGATTGTATATTCCAATGATGGGCTTTGATACATCTCCAACGTATCTATAATTTATGAAGTATTCATGCTATTATATTATATGTTTTGGATGTTTATGGGCTTTACTAAACACTTTATATTATTTTTGGGACTAACCTATTAACCGGAGGCCCATCCCAAATTGTTGTTTTCTTGCCTATTTCAGTGTTTCGAACAAAAGGAATATCAAACGGAGTCCAAACGGAATGAAACCTTCGGGAGAGTTATTTTTGGAACGGAAGCAATCCAGGAGACTTGGAGTAGATGTCAGGGAAGCTTCAAGGAATCCACGAGGCAGGGAGGCGCGCCCTACCCCCTGGGCACGCCCCCACCCTCGTGGGCCCTTCGTGGTTCCCTTGACCGACTTATTTCGCCTATATATGTCCATATACCATAAAAACATCGGGGAACAGAATAGATCAGGAGTTCCGCCGCCGCAAGCCTCTGTAGCCACCGAAAAAGAATCGGGACCCTGTTCCGGCACCCTGCCGGAGGGGGGAATCCCTCTCCGGTGGCTATCTTCATCATCCCGGCGCTTTCCATGACAAGGAGGGAGTAGTTCACCCTCGGGGATGAGGGTATGTACCAGCAGCTATGTGTTTGATCTCTCTCTCTCTCTCTCGTGTTCTTGAGGTGGTACGATCTCTATGTATCGCGAGCTTTGCTATTATAGTTGGATCTTATGATGTTTCTCCCCCTCTACTCTCTTGTAATGGATTGAGTTTCCCCTTTGAAGTTATCTTATCGGATTGAGTCTTTAAGGATTTGAGAACACTTGATGTATGTCTTGCATGTGCTTATCTGTGGTGACAATGGGATATTCACGTGATCTACTTGATGTATGTTTTGGTGATCAACTTGCAGGTTCCGCTCGTGAACATATGCATAGGGGTTGGCACACGTTTTTGTCTTGACTCTCCGGTATAAACTTTGGGGCAATCTTTGAAGTACTTTGTGTTGGATTGAATAGATGAATCTGAGATTGTGTGATGCATATCGTATAATCATACCCACGGATACTTGAGGTGACATTGGAGTATCTAGGTGACATTAGGGTTTTGGTTGATTTGTGTCTTAAGGTGTTATTCTAGTACGAACTCTATGATAGATCGATCCGAAAGAATAACTTTGAGGTGGTTTCGTACCCTACAATAATCTCTTCGTTTGTTCTCCGCTATTAGTGACTTTGGAGTGACTCTTTGTTACATGTTGAGGGATAGTTATATGATCTAATTATGTTATTATTGTTGAGAGAACTTGCACTAGTGAAAGTATGAACCCTAGGCCTTGTTTCCTAGCATTGCAATACCGTGTACGCTCACTTTTATCATTAGTTACCTTGCTGTTTTTATATTTTCAGATTACAAAAACCTTTATCTACCATCCATATTGCACTTGTATCACCATCTCTTCGCCGAACTAGTGCACCTATACAATTTACCATTGTATTGGGTGTGTTGGGGACACAAGAGACTCTTTGTTATTTGGTTGCAGGGTTGCTTGAGAGAGACCATCTTCATCCTACGCCTCCCATGGATTGATAAACCTTAGGTCATCCACTTGAGGGAAATTTGCTACTATCCTACAAACCTCTTCACTTGGAGGGCCAACAACATCTACAAGAAGAAGGTTGTGTAGTAGACATCAAGCTCTTTTCTGGCGCCGTTGACGGGGAGGTGAGTGCTTGAAGGTATATCTTTAGATCTTGCAATCGAATCTTTTGTTTCTTGTTCTATCACTAGTTTAGTTTATAAAAGAAAACTAAAAATGGAATTGAGGGTACCTCATATGCTTCATCTTTTCAATGTCTTTCGTGAAAATGATGGGAAGGAAAATTGTGCTCAAGTACTAGAAGAAGAATTACATAGAATGCTTGGCATAAAATATGTGAATGATGAGCAAGATTGCAATGTTTTTAGTATGAATTCTTTGAATATCCATGATGCTAATGATATGCAAAGCCACAAGCTTGGGGAAGCTATGTTTGATGAAGATGATATTTTTTGTCCCCCAAGTTTTGATGAGCAAATTTATTATGATGATAACATGCCTCCTATTTATGATGATTATATTGATGAAAGTGGGTTTGGAAGAGTTTCAACTTTAGGAAGTATTGATCCCACTATTTTGGAGGGTGTTTAATCTTATAATATTTATGAAAGTGGATTTGGAGAGGTCATGACTTTATTTAGTGATGAATCCACTATTTCGGAAGAGGTTCCAATTGATTATGAGAATAAAGTTGTTATCTATGATGATTATTGTGATGACATGTATGCTATAAAGAATAATGATAACCATGAAACTTGTCATCATGATTTTAGTTTTCAATTGGATTATGCCTCACACGATAGTTATTTTGTTGAGTTTGCTCCCACTATTATCCATGAGAAGAAATTTGCTTATGTGGAGAGTAATAAAAATTATATGCTTGTAGATCATGAAAAGAATGCTTTATGTGATGGTTATATTGTTGAATTCATTCATGATGCTACTGAAAATTATTATGAGGGAGGAATATATTATTGTAGGAATTGCAATAGTATCAAGTTTCCTCTCTATGTGCTTAAAGTTTTGAAGTTATGCTTGTTTTGTCTTCCTATGCTAGTTGATTATTGTTCCCATAAGTTGTTTGATCACAAAATCCCTATGCATAGGAAGTGGGTTAGATTTAAATGTGCTAGTCATATTCTTCATGATGCTCTCTTTATGTTTCAATTCTTATCTTTTATGTGAGCATCATTGAAATCATCATGCCTAGCTAGGGGCGTCAAACGTTAGCGCTTGTTGGGAGGCAACCCAATTGTATTTTAGTTCTTTGACTTTTTCTCCTGATTAGTAATAAATAATCTATCTAGCCTCTGGTTAGATGTGGTTTTATGTTTTAATTAGTGTGTGTGCCAAGTAGAACCTTTGGGAAGACTTGGGTGAAGTCTTTATGATCATGCTGTAAAAAACAGAAACTTTAGCGCTCACGAGATTAGCTGCCATTTTTTACTGGAGGGTGCTTTTAGGTTGATTCTTTTTGCAGATGATTAATAGACAAATTCCTCAGGTCCACCAATTTATTTCAGAATTTTTGGAGTTTCATACATATACGTTTGATACAGATTACTACAGACTGTTTTGTTTTTGACAGATTCTGTTTTCTATGTGTTGTTTGCTTATTTTGGTGAATCTATGAGTAGTATCGGAGGGTATGAACCATAGAGAAGTTGGAATACAGTAGATATTACACCAATATAAATTTATAATGAGTTCACAACATTACCTAAGTGGTGGTTTCATTTTCTTATACTAACGGAGCTTACGAGTTTTCTGTTGAGTTTTGTGTTATGAAGTTTTCAAGTTTTGGGTAAAGATTCGATGGACTATGGAATAAGGAGTGGCAAGGTCCTAAGCTTGGGGATTCCGAAGGCACCCCAAGGTAATATTCAAGGACGACCAAGAGCCTAAGCTTGGGGATGCCCCGGAAGGCATCCCCTCTTTCGTCTTCGTTCATCGGTAACTTTACTTGGAGCTATATTTTTATTCACCACATAATATGTGTTTTGCTTGGAGTGTCAATTTATTTTGTTAGGATTTGCTTGCTTTTATCTATAAAAATGTTTTGCATCTTTTATTTCAATAAAATTGGCATTGATAGCCTTTACTATGCCTATTTTACAAGTCTTCATGTTGCTTTTTGAAAACAGAAAGTTTACCGCTGTTGCAAAAATTCCCTAGAAAAGTCAGAATGTGATAAAATGTTGAAACCTTTTGCATAATAATCTCTGATAAATTTACTACAGTGGGAATTTTTGTTCATAATTTTTGGATCTAGGGAAGTACGGATCTTGCTGCATTCTTTACAGACTGTCCTGTTTAGGCAGACTGCTGTTATGTTTGCATTGTTTGCATATGTTTGCTTCTTTAATGATTATATTTGAGGATAGGACTATTAAATATGAAGAGGAATTTAGTATGCAATGTTGAATAATAATTTTAGTGATTTGCTACAGTAGAGTATGATAAAGTTTTTGCATTGGTTTATACTAACTTATCTCACGAGTCTTTGTTGAGTTTTGTGTGGATGAAGCTTTTGAGATTTAGGAGACCGTGATATGAGAGGAATTAAGGAGACACAAAAGCTCAAGTTTGGGGATTCCCAAGGCATCCCAAGATAATATTTCAAGAAGTCTCAAGCGTCTAAGCTTGGGGATGCCCCGGTTGGCATCCCACCTTTCTTCTTCGACAACTATCGGTTAGGATCGGTTGATCCTAAGTTTTGCTTCTTCACGTGATGTTTGCTATTCTTAGAATGTCATTTTATTTTGTTTTGCTTTCTGTTTGAATAAAATATCAAGATCTGAAATTCTTAAATGAGAGAGAGTCTTCACATAGCTACATAATTATTTAACTACTCATTGATCTTCACTTACATCTTTCTGGAGTAGTTTGTCATTTACTCATGTGCTTCACTTATATCCTATGCGTAAATACTTGAATGATTTGAATATCATAAATCTGAAATTATATATGTTTTATATGCTTACACCATGGGGAGTAATGATTTCACATATAAGAAGTGGAGGTGGTAAATTTATTTAAGGTTAGCAAACATTGTATTGGTCACTTAAACAATTCATGAAAGAATATTGAGCGAAGAGAGATTTCACATATAAATATACTATCTTGGACATCTTTTGTAATTGTGAGCACTCATTAAAATATGACATGCTAAAAGGTTGATGTTGGACAAGCAAGACAACATAATGGGTTATGTTTTCTTATATCCTAAATAAAGTATATTGTCATGGATCATCCAACATGTTGAGCTTGCCTTTCTCCCTCATGCTAGCCAATTCTTTGCACCAAGTAGAGATACTACTTGTGCTTCCAAACATCCCTTAAACCAATATTGCCATGAGAGTCCACCATACCTACCTATGGATTGAGTAAGATCCTTCAAGTAAGTTGTCATCGGTGCATGCAATAAAAACTGCTCTCTAAATATGTATGATCTATTAGTGTGGAGAAAACAAGCTTTATACGATCTTGTGATGTGGAAGCAATAAAAGCGACGGACTGCATAACAACGGTCCCTATCACCAGTGGCAATATAAAGTGACGTTCTTTCGCATTAATATTTTGTGCATCCAACTATAAAAGCGCATGACAACCTCTGCTTCCCTCTGCGAAGGGCCTATCTTTTATTCTTGTCTTATACCTTATGCAAGAGTCATGGTGATCTTCACCTTTCCTTTTTACATTTTATCCTTCGGCAAGCACATTGTGTTGGAAAGATCACGATATATATATATATACATATATATATATATATATATATATATATATGTATATCTAATTGGATGTAAGGCATCATGAACTATTATTGTTGATATTACCCTTGAGGTAAAAGGTTGGGAGGCGAATCTATAAGCCCCTATCTTTCCCTGTGTCTGATAAAAACTTTGAACCCATAAATATCGCGTGAGTGTTAGCAATTGTGAAAGACTAAATGATAGTTGAGTATGTGAAGTTTGCTGAATCAAAGCTCTGAGATAGACTCTTCCTGAAAATAAGATGAATTGTAATTGTTTGATGACTAATAACGCGGTTTATTAGTTTTCAAGAAATTTTATGATCTATACTTTACCATGTGAATAGTTTATTACTTGATCATGAGAAGTCCTATGAGTTGAGCTACTGTTATGATATATAATGATGTTAGGAAAGTGATTGAAATTATCATTGGTCAAACTTGTGCACCTGCTAGCATTCACACTTCATAAATTCTTTCTTTTATCATTTACCTACTCAAGGACGAGCAGGAATTAAGCTTGGGGATCTTGTCGTCTCCAACGTATCTATAATTTATGAAGTATTCATGCTATTATATTATCTGTTTTGGATGTTTATGGGCTTTACTAAACACTTTATATAATTTTAGGGACTAAACTATTAACCGGAGGCCCATCCCAAATTGTTGTTTTCTTGCCTATTTCAGTGTTTCGAACAAAAGGAATATCAAACGGAGTCCAAACGGAATGAAACCTTCGGGAGAGTTATTTTTGGAACGGAAGCAATCCAGGAGACTTGGAGTAGACGTCACGGAAGCTTCAAGGAATCCATGAGGCAGGGATGCGCACCCTACCCCCCCTGGGCACGCCCCCACCCTCGTGGGCCCTTCGTGGTTCCCTTGACCGACTTCTTTCGCCTATATATGTCCATATACCCTAAAAACATCGGGGAACAGAATAGATCCGGAGTTCCGCCGCGCAAGCCTCTGTAGCCACCGAAAACCAATCGGGACCCTATTCCGGCAGCCTGCTGGAGGGGGGAATCCCTCTCCGGTGGCTATCTTCATCATCCCGGCGCTCTCCATGACGAAGAGGGAGTAGTTCACCCTCGGGGATGAGGGTATGTACCAGTAGCTATGTGTTTGATCTCTCTCTCTCTCTCGTGTTCTTGAGGTGGTACGATCTTGATGTTTCGTGAGCTTTGCTATTATAGTTGGATCTTATGATGTTTCTCCCCCTCTACTCTCTTGTAATGGATTGAGGTTTCCCTTTGAAGTTATCTTATCGGATTGAGTCTTTAAGGATTTGAGAACACTTGATGTATGTCTTGCATGTGCTTATCTGTGGTGACAATGGGATATTCACGTGATCTACTTGATGTATGTTTTGGTGATCAACTTGCGGGTTCTGCTCGTGAACATATGCATAGGGGTTGGCACACGTTTTCGTTTTGACTCTCCGGTAGAAACTTTGGGGCAATCTTTGAAGTACTTTGTGTTGGATTGAATAGATGAATCTGAGATTGTGTGATGCATATCGTATAATCATACCCACGGATACTTGAGGTGACATTGGAGTATCTAGGTGACATTAGGGTTTTGGTTGATTTGTGTCTTAAGGTGTTATTCTAGTACGAACTCTATGATAGATCGATCCGAAAGAATAACTTTGAGGTGGTTTCGTACCCTACAATAATCTCTTCGTTTGTTCTCCGCTATTAGTGACTTTGGAGTGACTCTTTGTTGCATGTTGAGGGATAGTTATATGATCTAATTATGTTATTATTGTTGAGAGAACTTGCACTAGTGAAAGTATGAACCCTAGGCCTTGTTTCCTAGCATTGCAATACCGTTTATGCTCACTTTTATCATTAGTTACCTTGCTGTTTTTATATTTTCAGATTACAAAAACCTTTATCTACCATCCATATTGCACTTGTATCACCATCTCTTCGCCGAACTAGTGCACCTATACAATTTACCATTGTATTGGGTGTGTTGGGGACACAAGAGATTCTTTGTTATTTGGTTGCAGGGTTGCTTGAGAGAGACCATCTTCATCCTACGCCTCCCACGGATTGATAAACCTTAGGTCATCCACTTGAGGGAAATTTGCTACTGTCCTACAAACCTCTGCACTTGGCGGCCAACAATGTCTACGAGAAGAAGGTTGTGTAGTAGACATCAGGCTTCCTCAAATTGCCCTAGGTCTTTGTGAGCAAGCAAGTTGGATGCACACCCACTTAGTTTCTTTTTGAGCTTTCATACACTTATATCTCTAGTGCATCCGTTGCATGGCAATCCCTACTCACTCACATTAATATCTATTGATGCGCATCTCCATAGCCCGTTGATACGCCTAGTTGATGTGAGACTTTCTCCTTCTTTTTGTCTTCTCCACAACCACCATATTATATTCCACCTATAGTGCTATATCCATGGCTCACGCTATGTATTGCGTGAAAGTTGGAAAAGTTTGAGAATACTAAAGTATGAAACAATTGCTTGGCCAATACTGGGTTGTGCATGATTGAAATTTTTTGTGTGATGAAGATTGAGCATAGCCAGACTATATGATTTTGTAGGGATAACTTTCTTTGGCCATATTATTTTGAGAAGACATGATTGCTTTATTAGTATGCTTGAAGTATTATTATTTTTATGTCAATATTAAACTTTTGTTTCGAATCTTATGGATCTGAACATTCATGCCACAATAAATAAAATTACATGGATAAATATGTTAGGTAGCATTCCACATCAAAATTCTGTTTTTATCATTTACCTACTCGAGGACGAGCAGGAATTAAGCTTGGGGATGCTTGATACGTCTCCAACGTATCTATAATTTTTGATTGTTCCATGCTATTATATTATCTATTTTGGATGTTTTATATGCATTAATATGCTATTTTATGTTATTTTTAGGACTAACCTATTAACCTAGGGCCAGTGCCAGTTTCTGTTTTTTCCTTGTTTTTGAGTTTTACAGAAAAGGAATATCAAACGGAGTCCAAACGGAATAAAACTTTCGGGATGATTTTTCTTGGACCAGAAGACACCCAGGAGACTTGGAGAGGAGGCCAGAAGACCTACGGGGAGGCCACAAGCCCTAGGGGGCGCCCCTTAGGCATGTGGACCCCCTTAGATCTCCTAACCCTAATCTTCGCTCCATAAATACCCAAATATTCCCCCAACATCAGAAGCATCCACGAAAATACTTTTCTGCCGCTGCAAGCCTCTATTCCCGCGAGATCCCATCTTGGGGCCTTTTCCGGCATCCTGTCGGAGGGGGGTTCGGTCACGGAGGGCATCTACATCAACACCATTGCCCTATCGATGAAGCGTGAGTAGTTTACTACAGACCTACGGGTCCATAGCTAGTAGCTAGATGGCTTCTTCTCTCTCTCTCTCTCTCTTTGAACTTCAATACAATGTTCTCCTCGATGTTCTTGGAGTTCTATCCGATGTAATATTCTTTTGCGGTGTGTTTGTCGAGATCCAATGAATTGTGGATTTATGATTAGATTATCCATGAATATTATTTGAGTCTTCTCTGAATTCTTATATGCATGATTTAATTTCTTTGTATTTCTCTTCGAATTACTGGTTCATTTTGGCCAACTAGATTGATTCTTCTTGAAGTGGGAGAGGTGCTTAGTTTTGGGTTCAATCTTGCGGTGTCCTCACCCGGTGACAAAGTAGGGGTAGCGAGGCATGTATTGTATTGTTGCCATCAAGGGTAAAAAGATAGGGTTTATATCATATTGCTTGAGTTTATTCCTCTACATCATGTCATCTTACTTAAGGTGTTACTTCGTTCTTATGAACTTAATACTCTAGATGCATGTTGGATAGCGGTTGATGTGTGGAGTAATAGTAGTAGATGCAGAATCATTTCGGTCTACTTGACACGGACGTGATGCCTATATTCATTACCATTGCCTTGGATATCGTCATAACTTTGCACTTTTCTATCAATTGCTCGACAGTACTTTGTTCACCCACCGTATGTTTTCTTTCAAGAGAGAAGCCTCTAGTGAAACCTATGGCCCCCGGGTCTATTTTCCATCATATATTTTCATATCTATAAAACCAAAAACCTAAAAATACCTTGCTAAAATTTATTTATTTTACATTTTAGTAATCTTTTATATCTATATCTATCAGATATCATCCTTGCAAGTGACCATGAAGGGATTGCCAACCCCTTTATCGCGTTGGGTGCAAGTATTTGATTGTTTGTGCAGGTGCATAGATTGGAGACTTGTTCGTACCTCCTACTGGATTGATACCTTGGTTCTCAAACTGAGGGAAATACTTATCTCTACTTTGCTGCATCACCCTTTCCTCTTCAAGGGAAAAACCAACGCAAACTAAAGAAGTAGCAACCATCAACACTTGATGCTCTTTCTTGATTTCTAACTCCGCCAATTTTACCATCGCGAAGAGCTCGGGAATCGTTTTTGTCATCCCTTGCATATTATAGTTCATCAATAAGGCTTTGTAGCTTGGTGGCAGTGATTGAGCAAATCTATCAATAACACACTCATCTAGGAGCTCAGTTCCTAGCTGAGTCAAGTGGTTGTGGTACCCAGACATTCTGAGTATGTGTTCACTGACAGAACTGTTCTCCTCCATCTTACAGCTGAAGAACTTGTTGGAGCCTTCATATCTCTCAAACCGGGCATTAGCTTGAAATATCAATTTCAGATCTTGGAACATCTCATATGCTCTGTGGCGTTCAAAACGCTTTTGAAGTCCCGGTTCCAAGCCCTAAAGCATGGCACACTAAACTATTGAGTATTTATCAGATCGATCCTGCTAGGCATTCAGAACGTCTGCATTAGCTCCTGCTTCAGGTCTGTCACCTAGCGGTGTATCAAGGACATAATTCTTCTGTGCATCAATGAGGATAATCCTCAAGTTATGGACCCAGTCCGTGTAGTTGCTACCATCATCTTTCAACTTAGGTTTCTCTAGGAACGCATTAAAATTCAGGGGAACAGTAGCACGGGCCATTGATCCACAACATAGATATGCAAAAACTATTAAGACTAAGTTAATGATAAATTAAGTTCAATTAATCAATTACTAATGAACTCCCACTTAAATTAACATCCCTCAAGTTATCTAAGTGATGGGGTAGTCATCAACGGTGAACATCTCTATGTTGATCATATCTACTATATGACTCAAGTTCGACCTTTCGGTCTCCAGTGTTCCGAGACCATGTATGTACATGCTAGGCTCGTCAAGTTTAACCCAAGTATTTTGCATCTGCAAAATTGTCTTACACCCGTTGTATGTGAACGTAGAGTCTATCACACCCGATCATCACAAGGTGCTTCGAAACGATGAACTTTGGCAATGGTGCATACTCAGGGAGAACACTTTTATCTTGAAATTAAGTGAAGGGGTCATATTATCATGCTACCGTCGTTCTAAGCAAAATAAGATGCATAAAGGATAAACATCACATGCAATCAAAACATGTGATGATATGGCCATCATCATCTTGTGCTTTTGATCTCCATCTCCAAAGCATCGTCAAGATCTCCATCGTCACCGGCTCGACACCTTGATATCCATCATTGTGTCGGGGTCGTCTTGCCAACTATTGCTAACACATAGTGATAAAGTAAAGCAATTACATGGTGCTTGCATTTCATACAATAATTAAGAGACAACCCTAAGGCTCCTGCCGGTTGTCGATATTACAAAACATGATCATCTCATACAACAACGTATATCACATCACGTCTTGACCATATCACATCACAACATTCCCTGCAAAAAACAAGTTAGACGTCCTCTACTTTGTTGTTGCAAGTTTTACGTGGCTGCTACGGGCAACTAGCAAGAATCGTTCTTACCTACGCAAAACCACAACAGTGATTATCAAGTTTGTTGTTTTAACCTTCTTCAAGGACCGGCCGTAGTCAAATTCGATTCAACTAAAGTAGGAGAAACAGACACCCGCCGGCCACCTTTATGCAAAACAAGTTGCATGTCAGTCGGTGGAACCGGTCTCATGTGCGTGGACATGTAAGGTTGGTCTGGGCGGCTTCATCCCACAATACCGCCGAATCAAAATAAGACGTTGGTGGTAAGCAATATGACCATCACCTCCCACAACTCCTTTGTGTTCTACTCATGCATATCATCTACGCATAGACCTGGCTCATGATTCCACTATTGGGGAACGTTGCATGCAAAACAAAAAAATTCTACGCACACGCAAGATCTATCCATGGAGATGCATAGCTATGAGAGGGGGAGAGCATCTTCATACCCATGAAGATCGCTAAGCGGAAGCGTTTATCAACGCGGTTGATGTAATCGTAAACCTTCACGATCTGTCCCGATCAAGTACTGAACGTACGACACCTCCGCATTCAGCACACGTTCAGCTCGATGACGTCATCGCCTTCTCGATCTAGCAAGAGAGGCAAAGTAGTAGATGAGTTCCGGCAGCACGACGGTGTGGTGATGGTGGCGGTGAAGAACAATCTCCGCAGGGCTTCGCCAAGCACAACAGAAACTATGACGGAGGATAAACTAGAAGGGGCGGGGTTGCCGGCACACGGCTTGGTGAATCTTGATGTGTTCTGGGTGCTAGCCCTGCCCCTCTATTTATATGTTGAGCCCTGGAATCATTTCTTGGGGAGAGGGCCTCCCCAAAGTCGTTTTGGAACGCAAAGAAGAGTCCTTCTTGGACTACAGGGCCGAACGCCATGGTTCCTGGCGTTTACGTAAACGCCGCAGACTATGGCGTCTGGCCCAGGGGGTAGACGCCAGGAACCTTGGCGTCTAGCCCCTACCCTCCAAAAAAACCCTTTGTGTATTGTCTTAAGGCCTTGTGGGCGTTACCCCGTGGCCCAACCATATCATCCTATATATCAATCTTTACCTCTGGACCATTTCGGAGCTCCTCGTCATGTCTGTGATCTCATCCGGGACTCCGAACAACATTCGGTCACCAACATACATAACTCATACTCCCTCCGTCCCAAAATAAGTGTCTTGACTTTAGTACAACTTTACACTAGAGTTAGTACAAAGTTGAGACACTTATTTTGGGACGGAGGGAGTATAATACTATATCGTCAACGAACGTTAAGCATGCGGACCCTATGGGTTCGAGAATGATGTAGACATGACCGAAACGCTTCTCCGGTCAATAACCAATAGCGGGACCTGGATGCCCATATTGGTTCCTACATATTCTACGAATATCTTTATCGGTGGAACCTTTATGACAACATAAATAGTTCCCTTTGTCTGTTGGTATGTTACTTGCCCGAGATTCGATCGTCGGTATCCTCATACCTTGTTCTATCTTGTAACCGGCAAGACTCTTTACTTGTTCTGTACTACATCATCTTGCAACTAACTCCTTAGTCACTTTGCTTGCAAGCTCTTTGTGATGTTGTATTACCGAGAGGGCCCAGAGATACCTCTCCATCATACGGAGTGACAAATCCCAATCTCGATTCATGCCAACTCAACAGACACCTTCGGAGATACCTGTAGAGCATCTTTATGATCACCCAATTACGTTGTGATGTTTGATAGCACACAAGGCATTCCTCCGGTACCCGGGAGTTGCATGATCTCATGGTCAAAGTAATATGTATTTGACATTTAAGAAAGCAGTAGCAATAAACTGAACGATCATATGCTATGCTAACGGTTGGGTCTTGTCCATCACATCATTCTCCCAATGATGTGATCCCGTTATCAAATGACAACTCATGTCTATGGTTAGGAAACCTTAACCATCTTTGATCAACGAGCTAGTCTAGTAGAGGCTCACTAGGGACACGGTATTTCTTTATGTATCCACACATATATTTAAGTTTCCGGTCAATACAATTCTAGAATGAGTAATAAACCTTTATCATGATTAAGGAAATATAATAATAACCATTTTATTATTGCCTCTAGGGCATATTTTCATCAGTAACCCCCTCACATGTGGTGGTCCACCATCAATACAAATCCAAAGTAGGACGTAGGGTATTACCTCACCATGAGGGCCCGAACCTGGGCAACTTACTCGTGCGGTCTCCGTTATGGTACTTCCAGCCATGTTTGCCACCCTACAAAAGGTACTGACAGTTTTTCGTACCATCACATAGTGTCTTTCAGCCCACATGTGTCATGTGGTGTCTTTAGGCCCATTAACAACCCACGTTGCTTCTGGGCCCATTTAGAGCGTGTGGTGACTTTTGGCCAATTAACAACTCATGGTGTATTTGGGCCATTTCTTCCCCGTTAACAACCCATGTTGTCATTGGACCTACTCCATCCCTTGATGTCGTTAAACCCATTAATGCTCTGTCATGTGTGTGGGATATTTCTGATTGGCCACTGTATTGTTGATTCCATCTTGCTTTTCGTTGGCAAATGAAGATCTAGATACAATTTAAAATAGAATTACATGATGTGGCATTGTTCCTATCTTTGAGGAAATCAGTTAAAACAAACTAGCATTGTCAGAATGTAAGTATGAAAAACTACACAACACCACTAGATTACATATTGATACCACAAGTGTACATGCATGACTAAAGAACATTATTGGCTCTATTTGGTCCTAGTAATGTGCATAATATGAGAAGAAAACTGGTTATACAATTGAAACTGAAATTGACGTAGAGCAAGTTACAACCACAAAGCAGCTAAACAAACAAGTTCTTAATAGGTACCTCGTGTGCCATTGGAGTGTCGATTGGATTTGAAAATTGAAATTAGTTGATACGAGTAAATACAATGATATAAGACCAAAGTAGTGCGCATCATAAAATGAAGTCTTACCTGATAAGAGTTGTTCTTCTGCTTTAAACACTTAGCCTACAAGAACATACAACAGTAAGATGCATGCAGATATATATATAGTAGTTCAAAATGTGATCTGATCTCATAGACCGTACTTGATTCTTGGATCAGGACCAATGCAGAACAAGGCGTTCCCAATCATCATTTCATAAATATTTCTCCGGAGAAATTGGGGAACTTCATGAATGTCCTCGCCATTAAAGTATGTTTCCTTCAGGTAATGTCGGTACTGCCAAACTGCATTCTTGAAGATAGAACATGTTACCTTGTTTTGAGTGTAAAAATTGGCCATTTCTATAGAGAAAAATGGGAACAATTGCTACGTTATAACTGATAGGGAGTTAGAAAGTATGGAACAAAAGCAAAGTAATTTTCATAAAATAACATTACTTATACTTAACTCCTAGAGAAATACAGGAAATTGGCATTTACCTTCGTCTTTAGTACTCCCTCCGATCCAAAAAAGTGTCATGCCTTTAGTTCAAATTTGAACTAAAGCTGAACTAAAGCCACGACACATTTTTTTTGGATCGGAGGGAGTATAATATTTCCATGATGGCAGATACACATATACATTTAATTACATTGTAAACTATTCTCGTTAAACTATGGCTGACTGGCGGTGCTTTGTCCACAGGAATAGGTGTACAACATGTTGTCAGCTATACAGGAAATAGGGTCCCCCGAGCCTACTGAAATGCGCCGAACTCAGCGACATAAAGCGCAAACAGCAAGGCACCAAGAGATGGCGCTAAGGGATCGCGGGCTCCCCAAGAACAAGCTCTCATCCAGCTTAAGTAGGGAAATCGCGCATTACCCCAAGCACGCTCGAGCCCCCGACCTCTATGACTTCAACAACAACGAAGATAACTCAAGAGCCAAGCGGGTGCACGGGGCCGGACCCCGAGCACCTTCGATTCCTACAAGCACTAGCTTTGCTCTAGTGGGCCTTCTAGGGGCCTCCCAACTGACGAGACAAACATGTGCATTTAATGTGAGGCTGATAAGCCTACAACGGCCCATGTCCCATAGGAGGCATTGATGATGGCTTTGCATGTCGGTTCACATCATCCCAGGCGGTAAGGCATGTTGCATGTCGTCATTGACCTCACCACTGATACGTCTCCAACGTATCTATAATTTTTTATTGTTCCATGCTATATTATATTCTGTTTTGGATGATTAATGGGCTTTATTATACACTTATATATTATTTTTGGGACTAACCTATTAACCGGAGGCCCAACCCAAATTGTTGTTTTTTGCCTATTTTAGTGTTTCACAGAAAAAGAGTATCAAACAGAGTCCGAATGGAACGAAACCTTCGGGAACGCAATTTTTGGAACAAACGTGATCCAGAGGACTTGGAGTGGACGTCAAGCAACAGATAAGGAGTCCACGAGGTAGGGGGCGCGCCTACCCCTCCCCCCAGGCGTGCCCTCCACCCTCGTGGGCCCCTCGTGGCTCCACCGACCTACTTCTTCCTCCTATATATACCTACGTACCCTCAAACCATCAGAGGCATCCATGAAACCTAATTCCACCGCCGCAACCTTTTGTACCCATGAGATCCCATCTTGGGGCCTTTTCCGGCGTCCTGCCGGAGGGGGCGTTGATCATGGAGGGCTTCTACATCAACACCATAGCCTCTCCGATGATGTGTGAGTAGTTTACCTTAGACCTTCGGCTCCATAGTTATTAGCTAGATGGCTTCTTCTCTCTCTTTGGATCTCAATACAAAGTTCTCCTGGATTCTCTTGGAGATCTATTCGATGTAATCTTCTTTTGCAGTGTGTTTGTCAAGACCGATGAATTGTGGGTTTATGATCAAGATTATCTATGAACAATATTTGAATCTCCTCTGAATTCTTTTATGTATGATTGGTTATCTTTGCAAGTCTCTTTGAATTATCAGTCTGGTTTGGCCTACTAGATTGATCTTTCTTGTAATGGGGAAGGGCTTAGCTTTGGGTTCAATCTTGCGGTGTCCTTTCCCAGTGATAGCAGGGGCAGCAAGGCACGTATTGTATTGTTACCATCGAGGATAAAAAGATGGGGTGTATATCATATTGCATGAGTTTATCCCTCTACATCATGTCATCTTGCTTAAAGCATTACTCTGTTCTTATGAACTTAATACTCTAGATGCATGCTGGATAGCGGTCGATGTGTGGAGTAATAGTAGTAGATGCAGAATCGTTTCGGTCTACTTGTCATGGACGTGATGCCTATATACATGATCATACCTAGATATTCTCATAACTATGCTCAATTCTATCAATTGCTCGACAGTAATTTGTTCACCCACCATAATACTTATGATATCTTGAGAGAAGCCACTAGTGAAACCTATGGCCCCCGGGTCTATTTTCCATCATATTAATCTTCCAACACTTAGCTATTTCTATTGCCGTTTTTTTTACTTTGCATCTTTATTTCTCTTTATCATAAAAATACCAAAACTATTATCTTATCATCTCTATCAGATCTCACTCTCGTAAGTGATCGTGAAGGGATTGACAACCCCTTTATCGCGTTGGTTGCGAGGTTCTTATTTGTTTGTGTAGGTGCGTGGGACTCGACTGTAGTCTCCTACTGGATTGATACCTTGGTTCTCAAAAATTGAGGGAAATACTCATGCTACTTTACTGCATCACCCTTTCCTCTTCAAGGGAAAACCAACGTAGTGCTCAAGAGGTAGCAAGAAGGATTTCTGGTGCCGTTGCCGGGGAGTCTATGCAAAAGTCAACATACAAAGTACCCATCACAAACTATTATCCCTCGCATTACATTATTTGCCATTTTCCTCTCGTTTTCTTCTCCCTCACTTCACCCTTGCCGTTTTATTCGCCCTCTTTTTCCGTTCGCCTCTTTTTCGCTCGCTTCTTGTTTGCTCGTGTGTTGGATTGCTTGCTTGTCACTATGGCTCAAGATAATACTGAATTGTGTGACTTTACCAGTATCAACAACAATGATTTTCTTAGCACTCCAATTGCTCCTCTTACCGATGCTGAATCTTGTGAAATTAATGCTGCTTTGCTGAATCTTGTCATGAAAGATCAATTCGCCGGCCTTCCTAGTGAAGATGCCGCTACCCATCTAAATAGCTTTGTTGATTTGTGTGATATGCAAAAGAAGAAAGATGTGGACAATGATATTGTTAAGTTGAGATATTTCCTTTTTCACTTAGAGATCGTGCTAAAGCTTGGTTTTCGTCTTTGCCTAAAAATAGTATTGATTCTTGGAATAATTGCAAAGATGCTTTTATCTCTAAGTATTTTCCTCCCGCTAAGATCATCTCTCTTAGAAACGATATTATGAATTTTAAGCAACTTGATCATGAACATGTTGCAAAAGCTTGGGAGAGAATGAAATTAATGATACGTAATTGCCCTACTCATGGTTTGAATTTGTGGATGATTATACAAAAAAATTAATCCGGATTGAATTTTGCTTCTAGAAATCTTTTAAATTCGGCCACGGGAGGCACTTTTAGGGAAATCACTTTAGGAGAAGCTACTAAACTCCTAGATAATATTATGATTAATTATTCTCAATGGCACACTTAAAGATCTACTAGTAAAGAGTGCATGTGATAGAAGAAATTAATGTTTTGAGTGGAAAGATGGATGAACTCATGAAATTGTTTGCTAATAAGAGTGTTTCTTCTGATCCCAATGATATGCCTTTGTCTACTTTGATTGAGAATAATAATGAATCTATGGATGTGAATTTTGTTGGTAGGAATAATTTTGGTAACAACGCGTATAGAGGAAACTTTAATCCTATGCCGTTCCCTAGTAATTCCTCTAATAATTATGGTAATTCCTACAACAATTCTTATGGAAATTTTAATAAGATGCCCTCTGAATTTGAGACTAGTGTTAAGGATTTTATGAATTCGCAAAAGAATTCCAACGCTTTGCTTGAAGAAAAATTGCTTAAGGTTGATGAATTGGCTAGGAACGTTGATAGAATTTCTCTTGATGTTGATTCTTTGAAACTTAGATCTATTCCACCTAAGCATGATATCAATGAGTCTCTCAAAGCCATGAGAATTTCCATTTATGAGTGCAAAGAAAGAACCGCTAGGATGCGTGCTAAGAAAGATTGCTTTGTGAAAGCGTGTTCTTCTAATTTTTACGAGAATAAAGATGAAGATCTAAAAGTTATTGATGTGTCTCCTATTAAATCTTTGTTTTGCAATATGAATCTTGATAATGATGGGACTGGAGATGCGTCAACTTTAGTTAGAAGGCATCCCAAAAATTCGGAGTTTTTAGATCTTGATGCAAAAATTGGTAAAAGTGGGATTGAAGAGGTCAAAACTTTAGATATCAATGAACCCATTATCTTGGATTTCAAGGAATTTAATTATGATAATTGCTCTTTGATAGATTGTATTTCCTTGTTGCAATCTGTGCTAAATTCTCCCCATGCTTATAGTCAAAATAAAGCTTTTACTAAACACATTGTTGATGCTTTAATGCAATCTTATGAAGAAAAACTTGAGTTGGAAGTTTCTATACCTAGAAAACTTTATGATGAGTGGGAACCTACTATTAAAATTAAAATTAAAGATCATGAATGCTATGCTTTGTGTGATTTGGGTGCTAGTGTTTCCACGATTCCAAAAACCTTGTGTGATTTGTTAGGTTTCCGCGAATTTGATGATTGTTCTCTAAACTTACATCTTGTGGATTCCACTATTAAGAAACCTAGGGGAAGAATTAATGATATTCTTATTGTTGAAAATAGGAACTATGTGCCCGTAGATTTTATTGTTCTTGATATAGATTGCAATCCTTCAGGTCATATTATTCTTGGTAGACCTTTTCTTAGAACGATTGGTGCAATTATTGATATGAAGGAAGGAAATATTAGATTCCAATTTCCGTTAAGGAAAGGCATGGAACACTTCCCTAGAAAGCAAATTAAATTTCCATATGAATCTATTATGAGAGCCACTTATGTATTGCCTACCAAAGATGGCAATACCTAGATCTATCCTTGTTTTTATGCCTAGCTAAGGGCGTTAAACGATAGCGCTTGTTGGGAGGCAACCCAATTTTATTTTTAGTTTTTTGCTTTTTAATTCTGTTTAGGAATAAATATTTGATCTAGCGTCTAGTTAGATTTGTTTTTGTGTTTTAATTAGTGTTTGTGCCAAGTTAAACCTATAGGATCTTCTTGGATGATAGTTATTTGATCTTGCTGAAAATTCCAGAAACTTTCTGTTCACGAAAACAATTGTTAAAAATTACAAGAACGTGATATAATACTGATTCCAATTGCAGCAGATCAATAAACAAATTATCTAGGTCGTCCTATTTTGGTAGAATTTTTAGAGTTCCAGAAGTTTGCGTTAGTTACAGATTACTACATATTGTTCTGTTTTTGAAAGATTCTGTTTTTCGTGTGTTGTTTGCTTATTTTGATGAATCTATGGCTAGTAAAATAGTTTATAAACCATAGAGAAGTTGGAATACAGTAGGTTTAACACCAATATAAATAAATAATTTGTCGGGGCAGGCTGATCTGGCCCACGAACACCTATGGGACCGGCGGACCGAGCCCCTTTCGGTTCGGCGGGGGGCGGAGGTCGCACGAAGAGCAGATCGAGGCGAAGCACACGAGCGGTTTTACCCAGCTTCGGAGCTCTCCGGAGAGATAACACTCCTACTGCTGCATGTCTGAGTGTATTGAGTTCTTGCTCGGGAGCGCTGAGTGCTATAGTACACACAAGCTGCTAACGAGACCGAGCGTGAGTGTTCTCTAACCCCTCGAACCCCTCTCCACGTTGCGCATGGGCCTCCTTTTATATGCTAAAGGGGTCTCCGACAGGTGGCAACATAGACAAGGGTAAAAATGGAAAAGGAGTGGTTGGTACAGCTACTTGTACAGTGTACCATATCTAACCCTGACGGCAGGGGACAAAGGCATTAAATGCCCGCTCACGCCGCCCTAACAAAGGCAGAAAGGGACCGTGGGCGCCACCGCTTGCCGGATGGCAATCTTGTCGGCGCCGCTTGCCAGCGCTCTCAAGACGGCCGCCTGACCTCTTGCCACGTGGCGCCTAGAAAGGTCGAGGCGACACGTTAGTGGATGTCTGGAGCGCAGTACTGAGTGGTGGTCTCACGCGCGGCAAGCGCCTTTGCCGCGGTTGTTGTCTTGTCGCGTCCGGAAGCTTGTCGCTCATCGGGCCTTCCGGCAAGCTCCTCTTGCCGGGCCTTGTCTCCTAGGTGCCTTGGGTGGCCTTCCCGGCAAGCTCCTCTTGCCGGGCCTTGTCTCCTTGGCTTGAATACTTTGTTCTTGAATGGCTCCAAAGGAACCATGGAGGACCTTGGCGGTCACCCGTAAGCCTTGCCGCGGAGGCTGCAATCGCTGCCCGTGCACAAGTTCGGGATACTAGGGTACCCTACTCTAGTACACCGACAGAGCCCCCGGGCTGGGCCACACTGCAGCCGAAGCGCTGTTGGGCCAGGCCCAAAATAGGGCACGGGCACGCTGCGGCTGGGTCACACCATAACTCACCCCGGACCCACCACGCCCTCCACGAACGGCACGCGTCGAATGCGGCGTCGTGCGAGAGATCGTGGGTGAGATCGTGGGTGGTTTCTTTATTCGGAAAAATGGAAAGTCCGCCCCCTCCTCTTTATAAGCAGAGGAAATAGGGGCAGTTCGCCCATCTCGCCAGTTATTGTCCAATCTCGAAAGAACCCCCGCTGCCTCCCCCTTCGTCCCAAGGCTGAAGAGAGCAGCGCCCACTTCATCGCCACCAAAGATCACCAACGCCGCCGATCTCCCTCACCGCCTCCGCCATGGCTCAAAGCCGACAAGGGAAGGCCGTGAAGTCGGCCGAGGCGCAGCGGCTTGGCGCGCTGCGGAAGGAGCGGGCAATCTTTCCCCCCCAGCTCGCCGCGAGGGAGCTGAGGGAGAACTACTACCTCTTCTGGTCGACGGAGACGCGAGCGCATCCGCGCACGAAGGTACTCCCAACTGCTGCTTTGGAACTGGCTCCGAATGGGTACCCTTTCTTCGCGCTCTTCTTTTACTGCGGGCTCTGCCGCCTTTCTCTGAATTTTTCTGCGATATCATGAACACCTACGGGTTCCGCCTCCTTGACTTCACCCCCAATGCTGTTCTGACCATGGCAGTTTTCGCACATCTCTGCGAAAACTTTGTCGGAGTCCATCCAAACGTAGCCCTTTTCCGCCACTTCTTTTTGCCCCGAGTTGAGAGAGGGGAGCCTCTTGCCGGCGGAATCGCTTGGATCTCAAGGATTGGCAAGAAGGAAGCTTATCCGGAGGGAGAGCTCCGCAACATGTGGGAGGAGTGGAGGGCAGATTGGTGCTGGATTGTCGAGGAGAACCCGCAGCCATTTACCGCCCAGCGCCAAACCCCAATAGTGCGCGGCAACGATTGGAGCAACGTGGCACCGAAAGACGCTAGGCGAAGATTGCCGTCACGGATCCTGCGCCTCGGGCTTGCTGGCTCATCAGAGGCACCGTTGGCGCAGACTTTCTTTGCCACCGTGACGCCCCTTGCAGAGAGGAGGAGACCCGCTGGGAGTTCGAATCTGGCGGATATCATGAGGCTGCGGCGGGCCTAAATTTCAAGTTCACGGTCTTGGAACCGACGCGATGCTCTTGGAGTTGTTCAAGCCCGATCCCGATCATCCCGAAATGTTCCGGTTGCGAAGGGTGTCGTTCCGCGTGCAACAATTCCTCGCCGACCGCGTCCGTGCAATGATGCCGTAGCGACTTGCATGGGATTGTCCAACCTTGGCAAGAGCCTGCAGAAGACGTCGTGCAACAGTTCTTTGACAGTCTGGTAGAAGTGTCGATCCGCCCCGATGAGCAGAAGGGCCTCACCCGCGACACCACCGATGATGAGATGCAGCGCATCGCCACCAGGCTGGAAGAGGCGGCAGCAGCTGCGGCCGCGGGTGAGTTCGGATTCACCGTGGAGGAGGCAGAGGCAGCAGAGGCGGCAAGCCTTGTCGAGCGAAAGGAGTTTGCCAGCAAGGAGGAGCTTGCCGAGCTCGGCTGAGTCGAGCGAGCCGCCGAGGGCGCCTCCTCCCCACCTTCAAACAGCTTGCCGCGAGCGGAGCCCCAGCTCCATCAAGAAGGCGTCTTCGCAAGGCCGGAGACGTAGCGGGGGGCAGACGGGCCAACTGCCGCAGCGCCGCGTGTCGCGCTCCACCGCGGCAAGCTCTGTTGCCGCGGGAGCACCTCATGCCGCTGCAACTGGAGCGGGGCCCTCGCAGACCACCGTTTCTGCTCCCGCCAAGCGGCCAAGGGAACCTACTCCTTCGCCTCATCGTACTGGAGGCGGGCCAGAATTTGATCTCTCCGCGCTCAGCTCCGGCGAGGAAGAAGAAGAGTAAGATTCTTTGCAGCATCTGTAGTTCTTCGGCTTGTTGCTTTGTCTTGTATCTGATTTGCTTCACTCTAAACTCATTCCTTTTCAGGACGCTGGCCCAGAGAGCATCGAAGAGAGCCAAGGCCCCGGTGATTGTCATCGAGGACGAACCCACCGCGACAGCAGGAGGCGCGTCCGAGACCACCTTGCCGGACCCGGCAACTCTTCATCAAAGAAGCCCCCAGCGCAGCCCCCAGCGTAAGTATATGGTTTACTTCTTGCTGTTAGGCGTGCATGGGTGCCCTTTCTTTGCTGATATCTGACTGCTGATTTGTGTAGGAGCAGAGCAGTCTTACCAGGAGTGCCACAAGCCGCTCCTGACATGCCTTCTGCTTCGACTACACTGCCAAGGGAGGATTCCCCGGCAAGGGAGCGTTCTCCGGCAAGGGAGACTTCTCCGGCAAGGGGCAGTTCTCCGGCAAGGGACAGCTCTGAAGGAAATATGCCCTAGAGGCAATAATAAAGTTATTATTTATTTCCTTATATCATGATAAATGTTTATTATTCATGCTAGAATTGTATTAACCGGAAACATAATACATGTGTGAATACATAGACAAGCAGAGTGTCACTAGTATGCCTCTACTTGACTAGCTCGTTAATCAAAGATGGTTATGTTTCCTAACCATAGACATGAGTTGTCATTTGATTAACGGGATCACATCATTAGGAGAATGATCTGATTGACATGACCCATTCCGTTAGCCTAGCACTTGATCGTTTAGTATGTTGCTATTGCTTTCTTCATGACTTATACATGTTCCTGTAACTATGAGATTATGCAACTCCGTTTACCGGAGGAACACTTTGGGTGCTACCAAACGTCACAACGTAACTGGGTGATTATAAAGGAGTACTACAGGTGTCTCCAAAGGTACATGTTGGGTTGGCGTATTTCGAGATTAGGTTTTGTCACTCCGATTGTCGGAGAGGTATCTCTGGGCCCTCTCGGTAATGCACATCATTATAAGCCTTGCAAGCAATGTGACCAATGAGTTGGTTACGGGATGAAGCATTACTGAGCGAGTAAAGAGACTTGCCGGTGACGAGATTGAACTAGGTATTGGATACCGGCGATCGAATCTCGGGCAAGTAACATACCGATGACAAAGGGAACAACGTATGTTGTTATGCGGTTCCGACCGATAAAGATCTTCGTAGAATATGTAGGAACCAATATGGGCATCCAGGTCCCGCTATTGGTTATTGACCGAGAATAGTTCTAGGTCATGTCTACATAGTTCTCGAACCGTAGGGTCCGCACGCTTAAGGTTTCAATGACGGTTATTATGAGTTTATGTATTTTGATGTACCGAAGGAGTTCGGAGTCCCGGATGAGATCGGGGACATGACGAGGAGTCTCGAAATGGTCGAGACGTAAAGATCGATATATTGGACGACTATATTCGGAGTTCGGAAAGGTTCCGAGTGATTCGGTATTATTTTGAGTACGGGTAGTTACGGGAGAAGTAATGGGCCTTGATGGGCTTTAGTGGGAAGAGGAAAAGGCTGCTGCGCCCCCTCCCTCTAGTCCGAATTGGACTAGGGAAAGGGCCGCCACCTTTCCTACTCCTCCACTTCCTTCTCCCTTCCTCCCCCTACATGGAAGGATTCCTAGTTGGACTAGGAAGGGGAATCCTACTCCCGGTGGGAGTAGGACTCCCTTGGCGCCGCCAAACATAGGGCCGGCCTCCTCCCTCCCTTGCTCCTTTATATACGGGGCAGGGCACCCCATAGACACACAAGTTGATCCTTGAGATCGTTCCTTAGCCGTGTGCGGTGCCCCCTCCACCATATTCCACCTCGGTCATATTGTAGCGGTGCTTAGGCGAAGCCTGCGACGGTGAAACATCAAGATCGTCACCACGCCGTCAGGTCGACAGAACTCCCCTCCCGGAGCTTTGCTTTGGATCGAAGCCCGTGGAGCGCCATCGAGCTGAGCGTGTGCCAAGAACTCGAGGCGCCGGAGTAACGACGCTGTGATCGGCTGGATCGTGAGGAGAACGTCGACTACTTCCTCTACGTCATCATCAACTCGGAGGTGCCGAGTAACTTGGTATTTGGGATCGGCAGGATCGCGAGGAGAAAGTACGACTACTTCCTCTACGTTGTGATCGCTTCCGCTTACGGTCTACGAGGGTACGTAGACAACACTCTCCCCTCTCGTTGCTATGCCATCACCATGGTCCTGTGTGTGCGTAGAATTTTTTTTTGAAATTACTGCATTCCCCAACAGTGGCATCCGAGCCTGGTTTTATGCGTTGATGTCATATGCACGAGTAGAACACAAGTGAGTTGTGGGCGATACAAGTCATACTGCCTACCAGCATGTCATACTTTGGTTCAGCGGTATTGTTGGACGAGACGATCCGGACCAACCTTACGCCAGACGCTTACGCCGAGACCGGTTCCCTCGACGTGCTTTGCACATAGATGGCTTGCGGAAGACTGTCTCTCCAACTTTAGTTGAACCGAGTGTGGCTACGCCCGGTCCTTGAGAAGGTTAAAACGAGTCTATTTGACAAACTATCGTTGTGGTTTTGATGCGTAGGTAAGAACGGTTCTTGCTCAGCCCGTAGCAGCCACGTAAAACTTGCAACAACAAAGTAGAGGACGTCTAACTTGTTTTTGCAGGGCATGTTGTGATGTGATATGGTCAAGACGTGATGCTATATTTTATTGTATGAGATGATCATGTTTTGTAACCGAGTTATCGGCAACTGGCAGAGCCATATGGTTGTCGCTTATTGTATGCAATGCAATCGCGATGTAATGCTTTACTTTATTACTAAGCGGTAGTGATAGTCGTGGAAGCATAAGATTGGCGAGACGACAACGATGCTACGATGGAGATCAAGGTGTCGCGCCCGGTGGCGATGGTGATCATGACGGTGCTTGGCGATGGAGATCACAAGCACAAAGATGATGATGACCATATCATATCACTTATATTGATTGCATGTGATGTTTATCCTTTATGCATCTTATCTTGCTTTGATTGACGGTAGCATTATAAGATGATCTCTCACTAAAATTATCAAGAAGTGTTCTCCACGAGTATGCACCGTTGCGAAAGTTCTTCGTCTTTGAGACACCACGTGATGATCGGGTATGATAGGCTCTACGTTCAAATACAACGGGTGCAAAACAGTTGCACACGCGGAATACTCAGGTTATACTTGACGAGCTATGCATATAAGATATGACCTCGGAACACGGAGACCGAAAGGTCGAGCGTGAATCATATAGTAGATATGATCAACATAGTGATGTTCACCATTGAAACTACTCCATCTCACGTGATGATCGGACATGGTTTAGTTGATTTGGATCACGTGATCACTTAGAGGATTAGAGAGATGTCTATCTAAGTGGGAGTTCTTAAGTAATATGATTAATTGAACTTTAATTTATCATGAACTTAGTCCCGGTAGTATTTTGCAAATTATGTTGTAGATCAATAGCTCGCGTTGTTGCTTCCCTATGTTTTTATATGTGTTCCTAGAGAAAATTGTATTGAAAAATGTTAGTAGCAATGATGCGGATTGGATCCGTGATCTGAGGTTTATCCTCATTACTGCCTGAGAATAATTATGTCCTTAATGCACCGCTAGGTGACAGACCTATTGCAGGAGCAAATATAGGCGTTATGAACGTTTGGCTAGCTCAATATGATGACTACTTGATATTTTAGTGCACCATACTTAACAGCTTAGAATCGGGACTTCAAATTCGTTTTGAACGTCATGGACCATATAAGATGATCCAGGAATTGAAGTTAATATTTCAAGCAAATACCCGAGTTGAGAGATATGAAGTCTCCAACAAGTTCTATAGCTAAAAGATGGAAGAGAATCGCTCAACTAGTGAGCATGTTCTCGGATTATGCTGGTACTTCAATCGCTTGAATCAAGCGGAGTTAATCTTCGAGATAAGATAGTGATTGATGAATTCTCTAGTCACCATCACTAAGTTAGTAGAACTCGTGATGAACTATAGTATGCAAGGGATGACGAAAACGATTCGAGCTCTTCGTGATGTTGAAATCGGCGAAGGTAGAAATCAAGAAAGAGCATCAAGTGTTGATGATTGACAAGACCACTAGTCTCAAGGAAAAGGGCAAAGGGAAGAAGGGGAACTTCAAGAAGAGCGGCAAGCAAGTTGTTGCTCAAGTGAAGAAGCCCAAGTCTGGACCTAAGCACGAGACTAAGTGCTTTTGCTGCAATAGAACTGGTCACTAGAAGCGGAACTACCCCAAGTATTTGGCGGATAAGAAGGATGGCAAAGTGAACTAAGGTATATTTGATATCTGATTATTGATGTGTATTTTACTAGTGTTCGTAGCAACCCCTCGGTATTTGATCTTTGGTTCAGTTGCTAAGAGTAGTAACTTAAGCAGGAGTTGCAGAAGGAACAGAAACTAGTTGAAGGGGAAGTGACGATGAGTGTTGGAAGTAGTTCCAAGATTGATATGATCATCATCACACACTCCCTATATTTTCGAGATTAGTGTGGAACCTAAATAAGTGTTATTTTGGTGTTGAGCATAAATATGATTTGATCATGTTTATTGCAATACAGTTATTCATTTAAGTAAGAGAATAAATTGTTGTTCTGTTTACATGAATAAAACCTTATATGGTTACACACCCAATGAAAATGGTTCATTGGATCTCGATCATAGTGATACACATATTCATAATATTGAAACCAAAAGATGCAAAGTTAATAATGATAGTGCAACTTATTTGTGGCACTGCCGTTTAGGTCATATTGGTGTAAAGCGCATGAAGAAACTCCATAAAGATGGATTTTCGGAATCACTTGGTTATGAATCATTTGATGCTTGCGAACCGTGCCTTTTGGGCAAGATGACTAAAACTCCGTTCTCCAGAACAATGGAACAAGCTCTTGACTTATTGGAAATAATACATACCGATGTATGCGATTCAATGAGTGTTGATGCTCGTGGCAAGTATCGTTATTTTCTGACCTTCACAAGATGATTTGAGCAGATATGGGTATATCTTCTTGATGAAACATAAGTCTGAAATAATTGAAAGGTTCAAAGAATTTCAGAGTGAAGTGGAAAAATCATTGTAACAAGAAAATAAAGTTTCTGCGATCTGATCACGGAGACGAATATTTGAGTTCTGAGTTTGGTCTTCAATTAAAACAAAGTGGAATAGTTTCACAGCTCACGCCACCGGAACACCACAACGTTATGGTGTGTCCGAACATCGTGAACCGTACTTTATTTTGATATGGTGCGATCAATGATGTCTCTTACCGATTTACCAATATCGTTTTGGGGTTATGCATTAGAGACAATTGACTGCATTCACGTTTAATAGGGCACCATCTAAATCCGTTGAGGCGACACCGTATGAACTATGGTTTGACGATGAAACCTAAGCTGTCGTTTCTTAAAGTTTGGAGTTGTGATGCTTATGTGAAAAAGTTTTCACCGATAAGCTCTAACCCAAATCGGAGAAGTGCGTCTTCATAGAATACCCAAAGGTGACTATTGGGTACACCTTCTATCACAGATCCGAAGGCAAGTTTTTTCGTTGCTAAGATGGATCCTTTCTAGAGAAGAAGTTTCTCTCGAAAGAAGTGAGTGGGAGGAAAGTAGAACTTGATGAGGTAATTGTACCTTCTCCCTTATTGGAAAGTAGTTCATCACGTAAATCAGTTCGGTGATTCCTACACCAATTAGTGAGGAAGTTAATGATGATGATCATAAAACTTCAGATCAAGTTGCTACCAAACCTCGTAGGTCTTCCAGAGCAAAATCCGCACTGCAGTGGTACGGTAATCGTGTTCTGGAAGTCATGTTACTAGACCATGATGAACCTACGAACGATGAGGAAGCGATGATGAGCCCAGATTCAGCGAAATGGCTTGAGGCCATAAAATCTGAGATAGGATCCATATATGAGAACAAAGTGTGGACTTTGGTTGACTTGCTCGATGATCAGCAAGTCAAGTTAAATAAATGGATCTTCAAGAGGAAGACAGATGATGATAGTAGTGTTACTATCTACAAAGCTCGACTTGTCGCAAAAAAGGTTTTCGACAAATTCAAAGTGTTGACTACAATGAGATTTTCTCAAACTGTAGCGATTCTTAAGTCTGTCCGAATCATGTTAGCAATTGTCACATTTTATGAAATCTGGCAAATGGATGTCAAAACTACATTCTTTAATGGATTTATTAAACAAGAGTAGTATATGATGCAACCAGAAGGTTTTGTCAATCCTAAAGGAGCTAACAAAATGTGCAAGCTCCAGCGATCCATCTATGGACTGGTGCAAGCATCTCGGAGTTGGAATAAACGCTTTGATAGTGTGATCAAAGCATATGGTTTTATATAGACTTTTGGAGAAGCCTGTATTTACAAGAAAGTGAGTGGGAGCACTACAACATTTCGATAAGTATATGTGAATAACATATTGTTGATCGGAAATAATGTAGAATTATTCGCAAAGCATAAAGGAGTATTTGAAAGGAGTTTTTCAAAGAAGGACCTCGGTGAAGCTGCTTACATATTGAGCATCAAGATCTATAGAGATGGATCAAGACGCTTGATAAGTTTTTCAATAAATACATACCTTGTCAAGATTTTGAAGTAGTTCAAAATGGAACAGTCAAAGAAAAGTTCTTGCCTGTGTTACAAAGGTGTAAAATTGAGTAAGACTCAAAGCCCGACCACGGCAGAAAATAGAAAGAGAATGAAAGTCATTCCCTATGCCTCAGTCATAGGTTCTATAAAGTATGCTATGCTATGTACCAGACCTATTGTATACCTTGCTCCGAATTTGGCAAGGGAGTACAATAGTGATCTAGGAGTAGATCACTGGACATTGGTCAAGAACATCCTTAGTGAGGACTAAGGAAATATTTCTCGATTATGGAGGTGATAAAAGAACCCATCGTAAAGAGTTACATCGATGCAAGCTTTTTACACTGATCCAGATGACTCTAAGTCTGAATCTGGATACATATTGAAAGTGGGAGCAATTAGCTAGAGTAGCTCCGTGCAGAGCATTGTAGACATAGAATATTACTTAAAATACATACGGCTCTGAATATGACAGACCCGCTGACTAAGCTTCTCTCACGAGCAAAACATGATCATACCTTAGTACTCTTTGGGTGTTAATCACATAGCGATGTGAACTAGATTATTGACTCTAGTAAACCCTTTGGGTGTTGGTCACATGACGATGTGAACTATGGGTGTTAATCACATACAGATGTGAATATTGGTGTTGAATCACATGATGATGTGAACTAGATTATTGACTCTAGTGCAAGTGGGAGACTGAAGGAAATATGCCCTAGAGGCAATAATAAAGTTATTATTTATTTCCTTATATCATGATAAATGTTTATTATTCATGCTAGAATTGTATTAACCGGAAACATAATACATGTGTGAATACATAGACAAACAGAGTGTCACTAGTATGCCTCTACTTGACTAGCTCGTTAATCAAAGATGGTTATGTTTCCTAACCATAGACATGAGTTGTCATTTGATTAACGGGATCACATCATTAGGAGAATGATCTGATTGACATGACCCATTCCGTTAGCCTAGCACTTGATCGTTTAGTATGTTGCTATTGCTTTCTTCATGACTTATACATGTTCCTGTAACTATGAGATTATGCAACTCCGTTTACGGAGGAACACTTTGGGTGCTACCAAACGTCACAACGAATCGGGTGATTATAAAGGAGTACTACAGGTGTCTCCAAAGGTACATGTTGGGTTGGCGTATTTCGAGATTAGGTTTTGTCACTCCGATTGTCGGAGAGGTATCTCTGGGCCCTCTCGGTAATGCACATCATTATAAGCCTTGCAAGCAATGTGACCAATGAGTTGGTTACGGGATGAAGCATTACGTATCCAGTAAAGAGACTTGCCGGTGACGAGATTGAACTAGGTATTGGATACCGCGATCGAATCTCGGGCAAGTAACATACCGATGACAAAGGGAACAACGATTATGTTGTTATGCGGTCTCGACCGATAAAGATCTTCGTAGAATATGTAGGAACCAATATGGGCATCCAGGTCCCGCTTATTGGTTATTGACCGAGAATAGTTCTAGGTCATGTCTACATAGTTCTCGAACCGTAGGGTCCGCACGCTTAAGGTTTCAATGACGGTTATTATGAGTTTATGTATTTTGATGTACCGAAGGAGTTCGGAGTCCCGGATGAGATCGGGGACATGACGAGGAGTCTCGAAATGGTCGAGACGTAAAGATCGATATATTGGACGACTATATTCGGAGTTCGGAAAGGTTCCAGTGATTCGGGTATTTTTCGAGTACCGGGTAGTTACGGGAGAAGTAATGGGCCTTGATGGGCTTTAGTGGGAAGAGGAAAAGGCTGATGCGCCCCCTCCCTCTAGTCCGAATGGACTAGGGAAAGGGGCCGCCACCTTCCTACTCCTCCACTTCCTTCTCCCTTCCTCCCCTACATGGAAGGATTCCTAGTTGGACTAGGAAAGGGAATCCTACTCCCGGTGGGAGTAGGACTCCCCTTGGCGCCAAACATAGGGCCGGCCTCCTCCCTCCCTTGCTCCTTTATATACGGGGGCAGGGGGCACCCCATAGACACACAAGTTGATCCTTGAGATCGTTCCTTAGCCGTGTGCGGTGCCCCCCCTCCACCATATTCCACCTCGGTCATATTGTAGCGGTGCTTAGGTGAAGCCCTGCGACGGTGAAACATCAAGATCGTCACCACGCCGTCGTCTTGTGAACTCCCCTCCCCGGAGCTTTGCTGGATCGAAGCCCGTGGAGCGTCATCGAGCTGAACGTGTGCCAAGAACTCGGAGGCGCCGGAGTAACGACGCTGTGATCGGCTGGATCGTGAGGAGAACGTACGACTACTTCCTCTACGTCATCATCAACTCGGAGGTGCCGGAGTAACGGCGCTGGGATCGGCAGGATCGCGAGGAGAAAGTACGACTACTTCCTCTACGTTGTGATCGCTTCGCCACGGTCTCACGAGGGTACGTAGACAACACTCTCCCCTCTCGTTGCTATGCCATCACCATGGTCCCGTGTGTGCGAGGAAATTTTTGAAATTACTGCGTTCCCCAACGGTGGCATCCGAGCCTGGTTTTATGCGTTGATGTCATATGCACGAGTAGAACACAAGTGAGTTGTGGACGATACAAGTCATACGCCTACCAGCATGTCATACTTTGGTTCAGCGGTATTGTTGGACGAGACGATCCGGACCAACCTTACGCCAGACGCTTACGCGAGACCGGTTCCCTCGACGTGCTTTGCACATAGATGGCTTCGCGGAAGACCTGTCTCTCCAACTTTAGTTGAACTGAGTAGCTACGCCGGTCCTTGAGAAGGTTAAAAGCGAGTCTATTTGACAAACTATCGTTGTGGTTTTGATGCGTAGGTAAGAACGGTTCTTGCTCAGCCCGTAGCAGCCACGTAAAACTTGCAACAACAAAGTAGAGGACGTCTAACTTGTTTTTGCAGGGCATGTTGTGATGTGATATGGTCAAGACGTGATGCTATATTTTATTGTATGAGATGATCATGTTTTGTAACCGAGTTATCGGCAAGCTGGCGAGAGCCATATGGTTGTCGCTTTATTGTATGCAATGCAATCGCGATGTAATGCTTTACTTTATTACTAAGCGGTAGTGATAGTCGTGGAAGCATAAGATTGGCGAGGCGACAACGATGCTACGATGGAGATCAAGGTGTCGCGCCCGGTGGCGATGGTGATCATGACGGTGCTTGGCGATGGAGATCACAAGCACAAAGATGATGATGACCATATCATATCACTTATATTGATTGCATGTGATGTTTATCCTTTATGCATCTTATCTTGCTTTGATTGACGGTAGCATTATAAGATGATCTCTCACTAAAAATTATCAAGAAGTGTTCTCCCGAGTATGCACCGTTCGCGAAAGTTCTTCGTACGAGACACCACGTGATGATCGGGTGTGATAGGCTCTACGTTCAAATACAACGGTGCAAAACAGTTGCACACGCGAATACTCAGGTTATACTTGACGAGCTATGCATATAAGATATGACCTCGGAACACGGAGACCGAAAGGTCGAGCGTGAATCATATAGTAGATATGATCAACATAGTGATGTTCACCATTGAAACTACTCCATCTCACGTGATGATCGGACATGGTTTAGTTGATTTGGATCACGTGATCACTTAGAGGATTAGAGAGATGTCTATCTAAGTGGGAGTTCTTAAGTAATATGATTAATTGAACTTTAATTTATCATGAACTTAGTCCCGGTAGTATTTTGCAAATTATGTTGTAGATCAATAGCTCGCGTTGTTGCTTCCCTATGTTTTTATATGTGTTCCTAGAGAAAATTGTATTGAAAAATGTTAGTAGCAATGATGCGGATTGGATCCGTGATCCGAGGTTTATCCTCATTCTTGCACAGAATAATTATGTCCTTAATGCACCGCTAGGTGACAGACCTATTGCAGGAGCAAATATAGACGTTATGAACGTTTGGCTAGCTCAATATGATGACTACTTGATAGTTTAGTGCACCATACTTAACAGCTTAGAATCGGGACTTCAAAGACGTTTTGAACGTCATGGACCATATAAGATGATCCAGGAATTGAAGTTAATATTTCAAGCAAATACCGAGTTGAGAGATATGAAGTCTCCAACAAGTTCTATAGCTAAAAGATGGAAGAGAATCGCTCAACTAGTGAGCATGTTCTCAGATTGTCTGGGTACTTCAATCGCTTGAATCAAGCGGGAGTTAATCTTCCAGATAAGATAGTGATTGACAGAATTCTCTAGTCACCATCACTAAGTTAGTAGAACTTCGTGATGAACTATAGTATGCAAGGGATGACGAAAGCGATTCCCGAGCTCTTCGTGATGTTGAAATCGACGAAGGTAGAAATCAAGAAAGAGCATCAAGTGTTGATGATTGACAAGACCACTAGTCTCAAGGAAAAGGGCAAAGGGAAGAAGGGGAACTTCAAGAAGAACGGCAAGCAAGTTGCTGCTCAAGTGAAGAAGCCCAAGTCTGGACCTAAGCCTGAGACTAAGTGCTTTTGCTGCAATAGAACTGGTCACTAGAAGCGGAACTACCCCAAGTATTTGGCGGATAAGAAGGATGGCAAAGTGAACTAAGGTATATTTGATATACAGATTATTGATGTGTATTTTACTAGTGTTCGTAGCAACCCCTCGGTATTTGATACTGGTTCAGTTGCTAAGAGTAGTAACTTAAAACGGGAGTTGCAGAAGGAACAGAAACTAGTTGAAGGGGAAGTGACGATGAGTGTTGGAAGTAGTTCCAAGATTGATATGATCATCATCACACACTCCCTATATTTTCGAGATTAGTGTGGAACCTAAATAAGTGTTATTTTGGTGTTGAGCATAAATATGATTTGATCATGTTTATTGCAATACGGTTATTCATTTAAGTAAGAGAATAAATTGTTGTTACATTTACATGAATAAAACCTTATATGGTTACACACCCAATGAAAATGGTTCATTGGATCTCGATCATAGTGATACACATATTCATAATATTGAAACCAAAAGATGCAAAGTTAATAATGATAGTGCAACTTATTTGTGGCACTGCCGTTTAGGTCATATTGGTGTAAAGCGCATGAAGAAACTCCATAAAGATGGATTTTCGAATCACTTGGTTATGAATCATTTGATGCTTGAGAACCGTGCCTTTTGTGCAAGATTACTAAAACTCCTTTCTCCGTAACAATGGAACAAGCTACTGACTTATTGGAAATAATACATACCGATGTATGCGATTCAATGAGTGTTGATGCTCGTGGCAAGTATCGTTATTTTCTGACCTTCACAAGATGATTTGAGCAGATATGGGTATATCTTCTTGATGAAACATAAGTCTGAAATAATTGAAAGGTTCAAAGAATTTCAGAGTGAAGTGGAAAAATCATTGTAACAAGAAAATAAAGTTTCTGCGATCTGATCACGGAGACGAATATTTGAGTTACGAGTTTGGTCTTCAATTAAAACAAAGTGGAATAGTTTCACAGCTCACGCCACCTGGAACACCACAACGTTATGGTGTGTCCGAACATCGTAACCGTACTTTATTTTGATATGGTGCGATCAATGATGTCTCTTACCGATTTACCAATATCGTTTTGGGGTTATGCATTAGAGACAGCTGCATTCACGTTTAATAGGGCACCATCTAAATCCGTTGAGGCGACACCGTATGAACTATGGTTTGACAGTAAACCTAAGTATGTCGTTTCTTAAAGTTTGGAGTTGTGATGCTTATGTGAAAAAGTTTTCACCGATAAGCTCTAACCCAAATCGGAGAAGTGCGTCTTCATAGAATACCCAAAGGTGACTATTGGGTACACCTTCTATCACAGATCCGAAGGCAAGTTTTTTCGTTGCTAAGATGGATCCTTTCTAGAGAAGAAGTTTCTCTCGAAAGAAGTGAGTGGGAGGAAAGTAGAACTTGATGAGGTAATTGTACCTTCTCCCTTATTGGAAAGTAGTTCATCACGTAAATCAGTTCCAGTGATTCCTACACCAATTAGTGAGGAAGTTAATGATGATGATCATAAAACTTCAGATCAAGTTGCTACCAAACCTCGTAGGTCTTCCAGAGCAAAATCCGCACCGTGAGTGGTACGGTAATCGTGTTCGGAAGTCATGTTACTAGACCATGATGAACCTACGAACTATGAGGAAGCGATGATGAGCCCAGATTCGCGAAATGGCTTGAGGCCATAAAATCTGAGATAGGATCCATATATGAGAACAAAGTGTGGACTTTGGTTGACTTGCTCGATGATCAGCAAGTCAAGTTAAATAAATGGATCTTCAAGAGGAAGACAGATGATGATAGTAGTGTTACTATCTACAAAGCTCGACTTGTCGCATAAAAGGTTTTCGACAAATTCAAAGTGTTGACTACAATGAGATTTTCTCAAACTGTAGCGATTCTTAAGTCTGTCCGAATCATGTTAGCAATTGTCACATTTTATGAAATCTGGCAAATGGATGTCAAAACTACATTCTTTAATGGATTTATTAAACAAGAGTAGTATATGATGCAACCAGAAGGTTTTGTCAATCCTAAAGGAGCTAACAAAATGTGCAAGCTCCAAATGATCCATCTATGGACTGGTGCAAGCATCTCGGAGTTGGAATAAACGCTTTGATAGTGTGATCAAAGCATATGGTTTTATGAGACTTTTGGAGAAGCCTTGTATTTACAAGAAAGTGAGTGGGAGCACTACAACATTTCGATAAGTATATGTGAATAACATATTGTTGATCGGAAATAATGTAGAATTATTCTGCAAAGCATAAAGGAGTATTTGAAAGGAGTTTTTCAAAGAAGGACCTCGGTGAAGCTGCTTACATATTGAGCATCAAGATCTATAGAGATGGATCAAGACGCTTGATAAGTTTTTCAATAAATACATACCTTGTCAAGATTTTGAAGTAGTTCAAAATGGAACAGTCAAAGAAAAGTTCTTGCATGTATTACAAAGGTGTAAAATTGAGTAAGACTCAAAGCCCGACCACGGCAGAAAATAGAAAGAGAATGAAAGTCATTCCCTATGCCTCGATCATAGGTTCTATAAAGTATGCTATGCTATGTACGGACCTATTGTATACCTTGCTCCGAATTTGGCAAGGGAGTACAATAGTGATCTAGGAGTAGATCCTTTGGACATTGGTCAAGAACATCCTTAGTGAGGACTAAGGAAATATTTCTCGATTATGGAGGTGATAAAAGAACCCATCGTAAGAGTTACATCGATGCAAGCTTTTTACACTGATCCAGATGACTCTAAGTGCGAATCTGGATACATATTGAAAGTGGGAGCAATTAGCTAGAGTAGCTCCGTGCGAGCATTGTAGACATAGAATATTCAAGAAAATACATACGGCTCAATATGACAGACCCGTTGACTAAGCTTCTCTCACGAGCAAAACATGATCATACCTTAGTACTCTTTGGGTGTTAATCACATAGCGATGTGAACTAGATTATTGACTCTAGTAAACCCTTTGGGTGTTGGTCACATGACGATGTGAACTATGGGTGTTAATCACATACTGAGATGTGAATATTGGTGTTGAATCACATGATGATGTGAACTAGATTATTGACTCTAGTGCAAGTGGGAGACTGAAGGAAATATGCCCTAGAGGCAATAATAAAGTTATTATTTATTTCCTTATATCATGATAAATGTTTATTATTCATGCTAGAATTGTATTAACCGGAAACATAATACATGTGTGAATACATAGACAAACAGAGTGTCACTAGTATGCCTCTACTTGACTAGCTCGTTAATCAAAGATGGTTATGTTTCCTAACCATAGACATGAGTTGTCATTTGATTAACGGGATCACATCATTAGGAGAATGATCTCGATTGACATGACCCATTCCGTTAGCCTAGCACTTGATCGTTTAGTATGTTGCTATTGCTTTCTTCATGACTTATACATGTTCCTGTAACTATGAGATTATGCAACTCCGTTTACGGAGGAACACTTTGGGTGCTACCAAACGTCACAACGTAATCGGGTGATTATAAAGGAGTACTACAGGTGTCTCCAAAGGTACATGTTGGGTTGGCGTATTTCGAGATTAGGTTTTGTCACTCCGATTGTCGGGAGGTATCTCTGGGCCCTCTCGGTAATGCACATCATTATAAGCCTTGCAAGCAATGTGACCAATGAGTTGGTTACGGGATGAAGCATTACTGAGCGAGTAAAGAGACTTGCGGTGACGAGATTGAACTAGGTATTGGATACCGCGATCGAATCTCGGGCAAGTAACATACCGATGACAAAGGGAACAACGTATGTTGTTATGCGGTCCGACCGATAAAGATCTTCGTAGAATATGTAGGAACCAATATGGGCATCCAGGTCCCGCTATTGGTTATTGACCGAGAATAGTTCTAGGTCATGTCTACATAGTTCTCGAACCGTAGGGTCCGCACGCTTAAGGTTTCAATGGCGGTTATTATGAGTTTATGTATTTTGATGTACCGAAGGAGTTCGGAGTCCCGGATGAGATCGGGGACATGACGAGGAGTCTCGAAATGGTCGAGACGTAAAGATCGATATATTGGACGACTATATTCGGAGTTCGGAAAGGTTCCGAGTGATTCGGTATTTTTCGAGTACCGTAGTTACGGGAGAAGTAATGGGCCTTGATGGGCTTTAGTGGGAAGAGGAAAAAGGCTGCTGCGCCTCCCCTCTAGTCCGAATTGGACTAGGGAAAGGGGGCCGCCACCTTCCTACTCCTCCACTTCCTTCTCCCTTCCTCCCCTACATGGAAGGATTCCTAGTTGGACTAGGAAGGGGAATCCTACTCCCGGTGGGAGTAGGACTCCCCTGTGGCCAAACATAGGGCCGCCTCCTCCCTCCCTTGCTCCTTTATATACGGGGCAGGGGGCACCCCATAGACACACAAGTTGATCCTTGAGATCGTTCCTTAGCAGTGTGCGGTGCCCCCTCCACCATATTCCACCTCGGTCATATTGTAGCGGTGCTTAGGCGAAGCCTGCGACGGTGAAACATCAAGATCGTCACCACGCCGTCGTCTTGTGAGAACTCCCTCCCGGAGCTTTGCTGGATCGAAGCCCGTGGAGCGCCATCGAGCTGAACGTGTGCCAAGAACTTCGGAGGCGCCGGAGTAACGACGCTGTGATCGGCTGGATCGTGAGGAGAACGAGACTACTTCCTCTACGTCATCATCAACTCGGAGGGGCCGGAGTAACGGCGCTGGGATCGGCAGGATCGCGAGGAGAAAGTACGACTACTTCCTCTACGTTGTGATCGCTTCCGCCACGGTCTCTGAGTGCGTAGACAACACTCTCCCCTCTCGTTGCTATGCCATCACCATGGTCCTGTGTGTGCGTAGGAAATTTTTGAAATTACTGCGTTCCCCAACAAGCTCTCCGGCAAGGGACAGCACCAACGATCCTCTGGTGGCGGAGACCATGACTGCAGACCTTAGCACAGGTAATCCTCTTGCTTGAGAACTTTCCTTGTGTTCTTCTTCTTCTGATTTTCTTTTTGAATATTTGCTTCACTTTTCTTCATTTTCCGGCCGTCAGAACCATCCGCCACAGAGCCAATGGAGACCGAGGCCGCCGGCGAGGAGGACGCGCGCGGCAATACTGACGACGCCGCTGCCATCAGAGAAGAAGCTGGCGCTGACGAGCCCGCCGGCGAAGAGGCCGCCAAAGCTGCCGCCGCAGAAGCTGGCGAGGGGTCCGGCGATCGCACTGACGGCCCTGAGGCCGCAGGAGCGCCAGGCGCTACGCCGACCGCCGATCCCTCCGCCGCTTGCAGCCAGCTCAAGAGCCCCAGCCCGGCGCCTATTTAAAGGCCGGCGATGGCGTCTTCATCAAGCTCCCATGGGCGTCGAGCTCCAGGGCGCCGGCCGAAGGAAAAACTTTTGATGAAGAGCTGCTCGCCTCCGCTGGACTGACGTTGGTCGACGCACCAAACAGCAAGAGCGGCGAGCCCGAGGAGGAGCAGCTGCGAAGCCGATGTCGCCTATCGCGCCTCGACAAGCCAAGCTGGAATCCCGGAAGCGCTTGTCGCGGCGGGAGCAGATATCGAGAAGCGCAGAGAGGAGCTCGGGGCCTCAACCAGGAAGCTCTCCGGTCCTTGGCAGAAGGCGGGAGCAACTCGCCGAGGAGCGCAAAGCCTTCCTCCTCGAGAAGGCCGAAGGCGAGGAGCAACAATGACTTGCCGCCGAGAAGCTATCTGCGAGGAAGGCGAGTTGGCGCAGAGAGGAAGGTTAGTCTTGACAGCCATGAGGAGGATCTAGCCACGCGCGAGCAAACATTCGGCGGGGCTCTCAAGGAAGCAAAGGATGCTGCCGCAGCTGTCGAGGCCGCCAAGAAGGAGCTGGAGACGAAGGTGATGCAGCTGGAGGCCAATCTCAAGGAGAGCGGCGAGGAGCTTGCTGCACTCAAGCATGAGCGCGAGAAGGACGCCTACACTCTTGGCGAGCTGCAGGGCCGTCTCGCCGAGAGGAGCAAGGAGCTCAGCACCGCCAAGGACTCCAACGCAGATCTTGAGTTGAAGCTGACCACCTTGACTCAGGCGCTGGACGGTGCCAAGGAGCAGGAGGTGGCCTTGAAGGAGAAGATCAAGGCCGACGAGGCGCTGCTGGCGAGTGCTGCTGCCACCCAGAATACCTTTAGGGAGAACGTGGAGCACTGGACCAAGGGTCTCGTGGATGTTGCTGCAGCCATCAACGGGGAGCTGGCGCAGCTGGGGATGAAGGATCTTGGATATTTCTCCGATGAGCACCTCCAACCCAGCGCCAAGCTCAGCTTGTTCTTCAAGGGCGTGGTGACGGCCCTCCAGCGACTCCGGGAAGGAATCCCAAAGCAGCTGGCCGAGGAGTCGCGCCAGATCTGCGCGGGAGCTCTTCAAAAGGTGCTGATGAAGGTGGCCTTCCGCAACCCAGGCCTCAACCTCACCAACGTCCTCAAGTCCTTGCCGCCGGATGCTGATGTGGAAGCGCTCAAGATCCTTGTCGCACCCATCGTGGACAGGGTGAGCGGGATCAAGAGGGTTGAGGGCAATCGCGTAGATTAGGCCGCCCGCTTTCTTTTTTTCTTGCCGCTGCTGGTCATGTTATGAGAACAATCTATTAGAGCTGCGACAAGCTATCTTGTAATATAACTCTATTTTGGGTAGCAATTGCTAAGTTATTTCCTTTACTTGGTTCCTTCCTTTGTATGTTTTTGCCCTACGCTTTTAGGGAACTTGTCGGTATGAGCACACTGGCATGGCGCTGAGTGCGGACGTCAGCAGCCTGCTGGCGGTGCTGCTACCGACAAGAAACCTTGTCGCAACTAGTCGCAGCTCACTTAAGTTGTTGAGCGGACTCGAAACAAAGTAAGGGCGCAACTAGCTACGAGTTGGTTCCTCCGCACACAGGTTTTCCATACAAAGTACGGTCGTTCGAGGAAGATAACTTAAAAATTTTAAAACTGATTGCTCAAACTTTAGCAACTTAGCTTTTCTGTCGTTTGCTTCGGTAAGGCTAGACTTCCTTGAGCGACGCTTGGTCCACACCATTATCTTCTCCTTTCCCCGGCAAACTTGTGGGCGAGGGAACCTTCCTTTCTTTGAGAAAGAGAAAGAAGAGAAAATAAAGATATGGAGCCTTATGGCTCGTTATTGCTTACCGGGGGTAAGTGCTGCAGAAAGTGTCAGATAATGCATGCAAAAATAGCAGTAGAAAGCATGAAATTGACAAGATGTGCGAAGCACATTAGCTTTACTTATGCACGGGGTCTGCGCCCGGCTTTGAACAAAGGATTACATGCAACATCGGCAAGACTTGTACAGAAGGTGGTTGCCGGAACAGGTTCCGGCAACCGCGCTTTCTGAGTAAAACTTATGAAGATGCTCAATGTTCCAGGAGTTGCTCACCGGAATGCCATCTTCGGTCTCAAAGCGGACAGCGCCAAGCCTAGTGACTCGTTTCACCCGGTAAGGGCCTTCCCACTTCAAGGCCAACTTGTTGGAATTCTTGGCGGACTGGACGCGCCGAAGAACAAGGTCGCCTTCCTCGAGACTTTTGGCATTAACTTTGCGGCTATGGTAGCGGCGCAAAGCTTGCTGGTATCGAGCAGCTCGTACAGCAGCCTGAAGACGATCGTCCTCAAGGAGCAGCGCGTCATCTTGTCGCAGCTGCTCTTGCTCAAGCTCATCATAAGCGAGTACTCGAGGTGATCCGTGATCTGAGTTCCGTGGGGAGAACTGCCTCGCTCCATAGACTAGAGCGAAAGGTGTCGGCCAGGGCTCGATTTGGCGTCGTCTGATCGACCAAAGAACCACCGACAGCTCCTCAATCCAGTTCTTTCCGCACTTGTGCAGCCCGTCGAAAGTTCTGGTCTTGAGCCCGTGAGCACTTCAAAGATTCGCCTCTCCGCTTGACCGCTACTTCTCGGATGAGCAATGTAAGCGGCAGAACCTTGGCGCCAAGATCTTGGGCGTCTTGCATGAAGGTGCGGCTCGTGAATTGCGTGCCGTTGTCGGTGATGATCCTGTTAGGGATTCGAAACGGCAAACAATCGACCTAAAGAACTTGATCGTATTTGTCTTGTCACCTTCCTCATCGCTTCCACTTCCGGCCACTTTGTGAACTTGTCGATTGCAACGTACAAGTACTCAAAGCCCCGACAGCTTCGAGGAAAGGGGCCGAGGATGTCGAGCCCCGGACCGAAAATGGCCAGGATAAAGGGATCGTCCGGAGAGCTTGAGCTGGCTGGTGTATCTCGCTTGGAATGGGCCGCACGCTTCACACTTGGTTACTTGTGCAGTTTCATCCTAGAGGGCTGTCGGCCAAAAGAAACCTTGCCGGAACGCTTTGGCAAGTGCTCTGGCGCCAATGTGGTGACCACATATGCCTCCATGTATCTTCGCCAACAGCTTTTGTCCGTCTTCCCGGTGAATACACTTCAATTTCACACCGTTGAGTCTTCTTACATGCAGTGTGTTGTCGACAAACTGGTACATACTTGACCGCCGGGCTACTCTTTCGCTTCTTCTTGCTCTTCGGAAGTTCTCCTGTCTAAAGGAAGCGGACAATCTGCTGTGCCCATCTTTGGAGCTTGCGGCTCGACAACAAGGACTAAAGGCACATCTGCTGCTGCGGGAACACCCGCTTCCACGGTGAGAACTGCGGCTCAGCCGAGCTTGACGTTCCCGCAAGCTTGCCGGAGCAAAACTTGTCGGAGTGTTCGCTTCAATGGAACAAACCCTAGGGCTTGCCGGAGCAGCATCGCTCCTCGGCACTCTTGGTGTTGATCTTGAGGACCTTCTTGACGGGCGACTTCGGGAAGCTCAGGAAAATAGTCACCAGAGATCAACTTCCTCTTCTTGCTCTGTCCGGTTGATGGTGTTACAGTCGGTTGAGTCAGCTTGAGCACAAAGATCCCTGGTTCCACAGGTAACTTAAGTGCGACACACTTTGACAGGCCATCAGCAATGTCGTTCTGAGCCCTTGGAACATGTTCCATCTGTAGGCCGTCAAAATGCTCTTCTAGCTTTCTCACTTCATCAACATAAGCTTCCATCAACGGACTCGATAACTCTTGTTCACTTGGCGGATGACAAGTTGTGAGTCACCCCGACAATGAGCTTCTTGATCCCAAGGTCTCTGCGATCTCGAGACCGGCAAGCAAACCTTCATACTCTGCGGTATTGTTTGTTGCTTGCTCCTTGGGAAAGTGCATCCGGACTCACGTACTTGAGGTGCTCTCCGGTGGGTGCAACAAGTAGCACGCTCAAGACCGGGCGCCTTTGCAGCGAGAAGGCACCATCAAAGTACATCAGCCACTCTTTGCTTGCCTCCTTGAAGGGGATGCTCGTTTCGAATTTCTTCATCTTGTGTTGGCGCCCATTCTGCTATGAACTCCGCCAATGTTCTGCTGGATAGTTGAAGTGCTCTCAAACTTGAGGCCAAAGCTTGACAGTTCCAAAGTGCCCACTCGACAATCCCGCATTGCCTACGGATTTTGCATTATCCTCTTCAGCCGAAAACGAGTGACGATTGTGGATCTCATGTGCACGGAAGTAATGGCGCAGCTTTCTCGAGGCCATGAGGAGGCCGAAAAGCAATTTCAGTACACCTGAGTACCTTGACCTAGCCCCTGCAGAAGGGAACCGACAAAGTAAACTGGGCGCTGCACCATTCTTTTACGCATCTTCTCATGCGTCTGCGTAGATCCATCCTTATCGGGACCAGAGCTTGCCGTGAAGCCCCTCGCCGTCGCTGGATGCATCCGCCATGGTTGCTAGCTCATCATCCGCCTCCCTCTCCGCTACTAACGCAGCACTAACCACTTGATTGGTTGCCGCTATATATAGCGACAACTTCTCTTGTGGCTTAGGTGTGACAAGTGTTGGAGTGGAGGATGTATCTCTTCAAGTCCTGCAGCGCAGCCTCCGCTTCCGGAGTCCATTTCATCGGACCCGCCTTTTTCAAAATTTTGAAAAATGGCAGGCCGTGCTCAGCAGATCTAGAGATAAACCTGCTGAGAGCAGCTATGCAACCGGCAAGTCTTCGTACATCCTTGACGCGCTTTGGTGCTTCAATCTGCTCAATGGCCTTGATCTTGTCGGGATTGGCTTCAATTCCCCGCTGAGAGACGAAGAACCCGAGAAGCTTGCCGGAAGGGACTCCAAACACACACTTCTCAGGGTTGAGCTTGAGGTTGATCTTGCGCAGATTTGCAAAGGTTTCGTCTAAATCTTGAATCAGAGTCGCCTTGTCCTTGATTTTGACCACTATGTCATCCATGTAGGCTTCCACGTTTCTGTGCATTTGCGGCTCAAAAGCGTCATGGACTACTCTTGCAAATGTTGAACCAGCATTCTTTAATCCGAAAGGCATCCGTACGAAACAGTATGTGCCACATGGGGTGATGAATGCGGTTTTCTCCTCATCCTCTTCTGCCATGAAGATCTGATGATATCCTGAGTATGCATCCAGAAATGAAAGCAAATCACATCCGGCCGTGGAGTCAACAATCTGGTCGATGCGCGGTAAGGGAAATGGGTCTTTGGGACAAGCTTTATTGACATCGGTAAAGTCGATACAAAGCCTCCATTTCCCGTTTGCCTTGCGCACGACTACAGGATTGGCCAACCACGTAGGATGGAGCACTCCTCTGACAAGGCCTGCTGCTTCCAATTTCTTGATTTCTTCTGCGATGAATTCTTGGCACTCCACTGCCTGCTTCCTGACTTTCTGCTTGACGGGCCGCGCATGAGGACAAACGGCAAGATGGTGCTCAATTACTTTCCTGGGAACACCGGGGATGTCGAGAGCGGTTGCCACGCAAACACGCCGACGTTCGCCGCAGGAAAGCAACGAGCGCCTTTCCTATTTGGGATCGAGAGTGGCACCGATGGTGAAGGTACCACCGGTGCCGTCCTCATGGCGGACACCCTCTTGGTCTCGGTGGAGCTGTCATCGCTTTCTTACACTTGCCGGTGGAGCTCGATGGTGCGTCCTCGACGGTAGCGCAGCACCAGAAGAGGTGCGCTTGCAAAGTGGGCATCGAGCTCTTGCCGGACTTGGTCTTCTTCTTCGCCCGGAGATTCAGCGGCAAGTGGCTTGCAATCTGCTACAGCTGCTGCTTCCAAGAGATCTTGTCGGGCGCAGATAAGAGCATCCTTCTTGTCGCCAGGGATGAGATGACACTTATCGAACTGGCATCTTGACATGTTGTATGCATAGTGAGAGGCTGCCATGAATTTGGCGAGTCCGGACGGCCAAGTATCCCATTGTAAGGCAATGGAAAGTCGACAACGTCAAACCGACCCTCTCGATCCTGAAGTTCAACTTCACGCCAAATGTCACCGCAACGTGATCTTTCCCTTCGCTTGCTCCTTCCCGGATTGATTCCTTGGAATGTGTCGGTCTCTTCGAGCTCGCCATCGGGGATCTGGAGTTTCGGAGCACCGCTGGAGGAGATCGAGTTCAAGCCGCCCCGGCCAACTAGCATCTTAGTGACCTTGAGGTTGTGGATAGTTGGTGAAACCAACATCGGCAAGCACCGACCGCGATTCAGCGATCGGTGGTCCTCAATATCAAAGATGATAGGCGTGCTGGACCATTTCAGAGGCTTGCGTGACTCGATGGATGGCTCTGCCGCATTGACTTCCCGCATCCACTGCTTGAGCTGGCGGTGTGAAGTAATGCAGAGAAGCACCGCCGTCAACGCCCAGGACCTCTGTGGCTTTCTGGAACTCCTGCTCATCGGTCTCGTTATCATCCATGTCTTCATCATCGTCGTCGTCTTCATCCTTGTCGCGGCCGCGGGGTTGGCGGGCTCCTTGGCGCTGGTTGGCCTTGCCGCGACGTCCTCCCCGGCCGGGACGTTTCTTGCTAGCTCCCCAAAGACCTTCCTGGGCCTTCTCCTTGTCGCGTCGTTCGTATTCAGCCTTCGCTGCTCGACAAGCTGCTTCGACCTTTTGCAGCTCACGGAGGTCATGGCCCTTGGTGCGGTGGATCTTGCAAGATCTTGTTTGTTGGAGCCGTCCTGCTTGTCGGCGATCGCCACAGCCTGGCAGTTGGTGCCAGTGGCAACCTCCTTGCCGGAGCTACCAGCCTTGGCTTTCTTGACGCCACCTCCGTTGCCGGACTGCTCAACAACTAGCACATCTTTGCCTTTCTTCTTCCTGTTATTCCGCCGCCGGCTTTTCTTTGTCGGGCGGTCTCCTCACTATCAGATCCTCCTGCTTCAGTATTCTCTCCGGGGAGTCTCCTCCCCTCTTCAGCACGTGCACACTTGTCGGCCAGGGCATATAGCTCACTGACGTCTCTGATCTTACACATCGCCATCTCCTCCCGCATCCTGCGGTTTCGCACGTTCTGATGGAACGCGCTGATTACCGCGGCAGGGTGGACATCTGGGATGTTGTGCTGTCTGCGGCTGAATCTAAGAATGTACTTGCGGGGGCTCTCCTTCCTTCCAGGCGGCGAGATGAAGGTCGCTTTCTTTGCCATGGGGCTTGTGGCGCTTTGTAAAAGGCGCCGACAAACTGATGGCATAGATCTGCCCAAGAGGATATGGAGTTGTCCGGCAAGTGCATGAGCCAGGATCGACATTGGGCTTGAGCACCGCCGGGAAGTAGTTGGCCAGGATCTTGTCGTCTCGCCCACCGGCAGCTTGCACCGCGATGGTGTAGATCTTTGAGGAACTCCGACGGATGCGTCTTGCCGTCGTACTTCTGCACGCGTCGGCTTGAAATTCTTCTTGCTTTGGGCCACCGAATTGCCGCAGCTCACGAGTGAACGCAGGGCAACCTATCACAGCACGGCAAGTCGCGTGGTTCCCCTGGCGCATGCATGTCGATAGAGGGCCCAGCGCGCTGGTCGGATTGACGCCGCGCTTCTCTTCGGCGCTCGATGCGAGTTCGAGCGTCTTCTTGCTGTCGTTCGTGAAGAACTTGGCGCTGATCGCGACAAGCTCGTGGATCCGACGATGCGGTGGACTCGCTGTCAAGGTGGATCCGGCGAGTCGGCGATCTTGGCCTTCGGGGCGGAGGGTGCATGGTGGTTGCACCCCCACCGGTTTCGTCGCCACCGGCTCGTGTTTGGCAGTCCTGCTGCGGCAGCGATGCACTCGGCTGCCGCTGAGCGTCGCCGTTGGCAAAGCCGATGAGACTTCGACGCGGCCCTCCATTCATCGACCTTGTCGGCTGTTGGAGGGTAATCCAGAGCGATTGAGCTCTTGCCAAAGCTTCCGCTGAGTGGTGGGTGGCGATGGCGAACGGCGCGAGGAGCGGATATGCTCGGACTTCTAACTATGTTAGAAGGAGCAGATCCCGCCCAGCGACCGTTTCGCTTGCGCCAAAGATGTTGGCGTGCATGCTGGTCTTGAGCATCCCGAGATCCACCAGCTCGATCTTGGTCCAACGAGCGTATGGCGTTGTGAATGCCATGACGCTGTCGGTCCCGCGCCTCCTGAGACGGGCGCGGTGCCCTACCTGGCGCGCCAAAGATGTCGGGGCAGGCTGATCTGGCCCACGAACACCTATGGGACCGGCGGACCGAGCCCCTTTCGGTTCGGCGGGGGGCGGAGGTCGCACGAAGAGCAGATCGAGGCGAAGCACACGAGCGGTTTTACCCAGCTTCAGAGCTCTCCGGAGAGATAACACTCCTACTTCTGCATGTCTGAGTGTATTGAGTTCTTGCTCGGGAGCGCTGAGTGCTACAGTACACACAAGCTGCTAACGAGACCGAGCGTGAGTGTTCTCTAACCCCTCGAACCCCTCTCCACGTTGCGCATGGGCCTCCTTTTATATGCTAAAGGGGTCTCCGACAGGTGGCAACGTAGACAAGGGTAAAAATGGAAAAGGAGTGGTTGGTACAGCTACTTGTATAGTGTACCATACCTAACCCTGACGGCAGGGGACAAAGGCATTAAATGCCCGCTCACGCCGCCTCTAACAGCAGAAAGGGACCGCTGTGGGCGCCACCACTTGCCGATGGCAATCTTGTCGGCGCCCCTTGCCACCGCTGGCCGCTGGCCGCAAGACCTCTTGCCACGCACGCTACCGAAAGGTCCAGGCGAGGCACTTGTCATGTTGTTGTCTTGTCGCGTCCGGAAGCTTGTCGCTCACGGGCCTTCCCGCAAGCTCCTCTTGCCGGGCCTTGTCTCCTAGGTGCCTTGGGTGGCCTTCCGGCAAGCTCCTCTTGCCGGGGCCTTGTCTCCTTGGCTTGAATACTTTGTTCTTGAATGGCTCCAAAGGAACCACGGAGGACCTTGGCGGTCACCAGTAAGCCTCGCCCGCGGAGGCTGCAACTGCCCGTGCACAAGTTCGGGATACTAGGGTACCCCTACTCTAGTACACCGACAGGAGCCCCCGGGCATGGGCCACACACGGTGCCGAGCGCTGTTGGGCCAGGCCCAAAACGGGGCACGGGCACGCGCGGCCTGGGTCACACCATAACTCACCCCGGACCCACCACGCCCTCCACGAATAGCACGCGTCGAATGCGGCGTCGTGCGAGAGATCGTGGGTGAGATCGTGGGTGGTTTCTTTATTCGGAAAAACGGAACGTCCGCCCCCCTCCTCTTTATAAGCAGGGGAAATAGGGGCAGTTCGCCCATCTCGCCAGTTGCTGTCCAATCTCGAAAGAACCCCCGCTGCCTCCCCCTTCTTCCCAAGGCTGAAGAGAGAGCAGCGCCCGCTTCATTGCCACCAAAGATCACCAACGCCGTCGATCTCCCTCACCACCTCCGCCATGGCTCCGAAAGCCGACAAGGGGAAGGCCGTGAAGTCGGCCGAGGCGCAGCGGCTTGCGGCGCTGCGGAAGGAGCGGGCAATCTTTCCCCCCCAGCTCGCCGCGAGGGAGCTGAGGGAGCACTACTACCTCTTCTGGTCGACGGAGACGCAAGCGCATCCGCGCACGAAGGTACTCCCAGCTGCTGCTTCGGAACTGGCTCTGAATGGGTACCCTTTCTTCTCGCTGTTCTTCTACTGCGGGCTCTGCCCGCCTTTCTCTGAATTTTTCTGCGATATCATGAACACCTACAGGTTCCGCCTCCTTGACTTCACCCCCAATGTTGTTCTGACCATGGCAGTTTTCGCACACCTCTGCGAAAACTTTGTCGGAGTCCATCCAAACGTAGCCCTTCTCCGCCACTTCTTTATGCCCCGAGTTGAGATAGGGGAGCCTCTTGCCGGCGGAATCGCTTGGATCTCAAGGATTGGCAAGAAGGAAGCTTATCTGGAGGGAGAGCTCCGCAGCAAGTGGGAGGAGTGGAGGGCAGATTGGTGCTGGATTGTCGAGGACGCAGCCATTTACCGCCCAGCGCCAAACCCCAATAGTGCGCGGCAACGATTGGAGCAACGTGGCACCGGAAGACGCTAGACTGAAGATTGCCGTCACCCGGATCCTGCGCCTCAGGCTTGTCGGGCTCACTGTAGGCACCGTTGGCGCAGACTTTCTTCGCCGCTGCATCGCCCCCTTGCAGGAGAGGAGGAGACCCGCCTGGGAGTTCCAGAATGCGGCGGATATCATGAGGCTGCGCCCGGGCCTAAATTTCAACTTCACTGTCTTGGAACTGGATGCGATGCTCTTGGAGTTGTTCAAGCCCGATCCTGATCATCCCGAAATGTTCAGGTTGCCGAAGGGTGTCGTTCATTGCAACAATTCCTCGCCGACCGCATCCGTGCAATGATGCCGTTGAAGCGACTCGCATGGAATCGTTCCAACTGGCAAGAGCCTGCAGATGACGTCGGCGAAAGTGTTCTTTGACAGCCTGGTAGAAGTGCCGGTCCGCCCCGATGAACAGAAGAGCCTCATCCGCGACACCACCGATGATGAGATGCAGCGCATCGCCACCAGGCTGGAAGAAGCGGCAGCAGCCGCTGCCGCGGGCGAGTTCGGATTCACCGTGGAGGAGGCAGAGGCAGCAGAGGCAGCAAGCCTTGTCGGCGAAGGGAGTTTGCGGCGAGGAGGAGCTTGTCGAGCACGAAGCTGAGTCGGCGAGCCGCCGAGGGCGCCGCCACCCCACCATCAAACAGCTTGCCCCCAGCCGAGCCCCCCCCACCACCAAGAAGGCGTCTTAGCAAGGCCGGAGACGTGGCGGGCGGCAGGCAGACCCAACAGCCGCGGCGCCCAGCGGCGCTCCACCGCGGCAAGCATTGTTGTCGCGGGAGCACCTCACGCCAAGGTAACCGGAGCGAGGCCCTCGCAGACCACCGCTTCTTCTCCGCCAAGCGCCAAGGGAACCTACTCCTCCGCCTCGTCAGACCGGAGACGCAGCTGAATTTGATCTCTCCGCGCTCAACTTCGGACGAGGAAGAAGAAGAGTAAGATTCTTTGCTTTGTACTTGTAGTTCTTCGCTTGTTGCCTTGTCTTGTATCTCGATTTGCTTCACTCAACCCATTCCTTTTCGTGACGCCGGCCCAGGAAGGCGCCGAAGAGAGCCAAGGCCCGGTGATTGTCATCGAGGACGAACCCACCATGATGACAGGAGGCGCGTCGAGACCACCTTGCCGGACGCTGCAACTCTTCATCAAAGCAGCTCAGCGCAGCCCCAACAGTAAGTATATGGTTTACTTCTTGCTGTTAGGCGTGCATGGGTGCCCTTTCTTTGCCGATATCTCGATCACGATTTGTGTAGGAGCAGAGCGGTCTTACCAGAGTGCCTCAAGCCGCCTCGACATGCCTTCTGCTTTGACTACACCGCCAAGGGAGGATTCCCGGCAAGGGCGTTCTCGGCAAGGAGACTTCTCCGGCAAGGGGCGGTTCTCCAAGAAGGGACAGCTCTCTCCGGCAAGGGACAGCACCAACGATCCTCTGGTGGCGGAGACCATGACTGCAGACCTTAGCACAGGTAATCCTCTTGCTTGAGAACTTTCCTTGTGTTCTTCTTCTTCTGATTTTCTTTTTGAATATTTGCTTCACTTTTCTTCATTTTCCGGCCGTCAGAACCATCCGCCACAGAGCCAATGGAGACCGAGGCCGCCGGCGAGGAGGACGCGCGCGGCAATACTGACGACGCCGCTGCCATCGGAGAAGAAGCTGGCCGACGAGCCCGCCGGCGAAGACGCCGCCAAAGCTGCCGCCGCAGAAGCCGGCGAGGGGTCTGGCGATCGCACTGACGACCCTGAGGCTGCAGGAGCGCCAGGCGCTATGCCGATCGCCGATCCCTCTGCCGATGCTGCAGCGTCCAGTTCAAGAGCCCCATCCCGGCTCCTATTTAAAGGCCGGCGATGGCGTCATCATCAAGCTCCCAAGGGCGACTAGCTCCAGGGTGCCGGCCGAAGGAGAAACATTTGATGAAGAGCTGCTAGCCTACGCTGGATCGACGTTGGTCGACGACCAACAAACAGAAAGCAGCGGCGAGCCCGAGGAGGAGCAAATGCTGCGGAAGCCGATGTCGCTCTATCGCGCCCGACAAGCCAAGCTGGAATCCCGGAAGCGCTTTGTCGCGGGCGCGGAGCAGATATCGAGAAGCGCAGAGGAGCTCCGGGGCCTCAACCAGAAGCTCTCCGGTCCTTGGCGAGGAGCGGAGCAACTTCGCCGAGGAGCGCAAAGCCTTCCTCCTCGAGAAGGCCAAGGCGAGAACAACGGCTTGCCGCCGAGAAGCTATCTCGCAGGGAAGGCGAGTTGGCGCAGAGGAAGGTTAGTCTTGACAGCCATGAGGAGGATCTAGCCACGCCATGAGCAAACATTCGGCGGGGCTCTCAAGGAAGCAAAGGATGCTGCCGCAGCCGAGGCCGCCAAGAAGGAGCTGGAGACGAAGGTGATGCAGCTGGAGGCCAATCTCAAGGAGAGCGGCGAGGAGCTTGCTGCACTCAAGCATGAGCGCGAGAAGGACGCCTACACTCTTGGCGAGCTGCAGGGCCGTCTCGCCGAGAGGAGCAAGGAGCTCAGCGCCGCCAAGGACTCCAACGCAGATCTTGAGTTGAAGCTGACCACCTTGACTCGGACGCTGGACGGCGCCAGGGAGCAGGAGGTGGCCTTGAAGGAGAAGATCAAGGCCGACGAGGCGCTTGGCGAGTCTTGCCGCCGCCTGCAATACCTCTAGGGAGAACGTGGAGCACTCGGACCGAGGGTCTCGTGGATGTTGCTACAGACCATCGACTGTGGAGTCGGGCGACCGAGGATGGAGGATCTTGGATATTCCTCCGATGAGCACCTCCAACCCAGCGCCAAGCTCAGCTTGTTCTTCAAGGGCTTGGTGACGGCCCTCCAGCGACTCCGGGAAGGAATCCCAAAGCGGCTGGCCGAGGAGTCGCGCCAGATCTGCGGGAGCTCTTCAAAAGGTCTTGATGAAGGTGGCCTTCCGCAACCTGTGCCTCAACCTCACCAACGTCCTCAAGTCCTTGCCGCCGGATGCTGATGTGGAAGCGCTCAAGACCCTTGTCGCACCCATCGTGGACAGGGTGAGCGGGATCAAGAGGGTTGAGGGCGATCGCATAGATTAGGCCGCCCGCTTTCTTTTTTTTCTTGTCGCTGTTGGTCATGTTATGAGAACAATCTATTAGAGCTGCGACAAGCTATCTTGTAATATAACTCTATTTCGGGTAGCAATTGCTATGTTATTTCCTTTACTTGGTTCCTTCCTTTGTATGTTTTTGCCCTACGCTTTGAGGGAACTTGTCGGCGCAGGCACCTGGTCATGAAGCGCCGAGTACGGACGCCAAGATTTCTGTTGGCGGTGCCGCCAATGACAAGAAACCTTGTCGCAACTAGTCGCATCTCACTTAAGTTGTTGAGCGGACTCGAAACAAAGTAAGGCGCAACTAGCTACTGAGTTGGTTCCTCCACAAGACAGGGTTTTCCATAAAAAGTACGGTCGTTCGAGGAAGATAACTTAAAAATTTTAAAACTGATAGCTCAAACTTTAGCAAATTAGCTTTTATATCGTTTGCTTCCCGGTAAGGCTAGACTTCCTTGAGCGACGCTTGGTCCACACCATTATCTTCTCCTTTACCCCCGGCAAACTTGTGGGCGAGGGAACCTTCCTTTCTTTGAGAGAGAGAAAGAAGAGAAAATAAAGATATGGAGCCTTATGGCTCGTTATTGCTTACCGGGGGTAAGTGCTGCACAAAGTGTCAGATAATGCATGCAAAAATAGCAGTAGAAAGCATGAAATTGACAATATGTGCGAAGCACATTAGCTTTACTTATGCACGGGGTCTGCGCCCGGCTTTGTACAAAGGATTACATGCAACATAGGCAAGACTTGTACAAAAGGTGGTTGCCTAACAGGTTCGGCAACCGCGCTTTACGGGTAAAACTTACGAAGATGCTCAATGTTCCGTGAGTTGCTCACGAATGCCATCTTCGGTCTCAAGGCGGACAGCGCCAGCCTAGTGACTCGTTTCACCGGTAAGGCCTTCCCACTTCGGCGTCAACTTGTTGGAATTCTTGGCGGACTGAACGCGCCAAGAACAAGGTCGCCTTCCTCGAGACTTCGGCATTAACTGCGGCTATGGTAGCGGCGCGCAAAGCTTGCCGGGTACCGAGCAGCTCGACATGACTGAAGACGATCCTCCTCAAGGAGCGTAGCGTCATCTTGTCGCATCTGCTCTTTCTCAAGCTCATCATAAGCGAGCACTCGAGGTGATCCGTATACGAGGTCCGTGGGGAGAACCGCCTGCGCTCCATAGACTAGAGCGAAGGTGTCTGCGGCGATGGCTCGATTTGGCGTCGTCTGATCGACCAAAGAACCACCGGCAGCTCCTCAATCGATTCTTTCCGCACTTGTGCAGCCTCGTCGAAAGTTACTGGTTTTGAGCCCGCTGCAGCACTTCAACATTCGCCCTCTCCGCTTGACCGTTACTTCTCGGATGAGCAATGAGCGAAAGCAGAACCTTGGCGCCAAGATCTTGGACGTCTTGCATGAAGGTGCGGCTCGTGGAATTGCGTGGTCGTTGTCGGTGATGATCCTGTTAGGGATTCGAAATGGCAAACAATCGACCTAAAGAACTTGACTTGTTGATCGTGTCACCTTCCTCACTTCTTCCACTTCCGACCACTTTGTGAACTTGTCGATTGCAACGTACAAGTACTCAAAGCCCCCGACAGCTCGGGGAAAGGGGCCGAGGATGTCGATCCCCTGCACCGAAAATGGCCGTGGATAAAGGGATCGCCCGGAGAGCTTGAGCTGGCTGGTGTATCTGCTTGGAATGGAACCGCACTCTTCACACTTGGTTACTTGTGCGGTTGCATCCTGGAGGCTGTCGGCCAAAGAAACCTTCTTTAACGCTTTTGCGGCAAGTGCTCTGGCGCCAATGTGGTGACCACATATGCCTCCATGTATCTCTCGCCAACAGCTTTTGTCCGTCTTCCGTGAATACACTTCAATTTCACACCGTTGAGTCTTCTTACATGCGGTGTGTTGTCGACAAACTGGTACATACTTGACTGCCGGGCTACTCTTTCCGCTTCTTCTTGCTCTTCGGGAAGTTCTCTGTCACGAAGGAAAAGGACAATCACTGTGCCCATCTTTGGAGCTTGCGGCTCGACAACAAGGCCTAAAGGCACATCCGCCGCTGCGGGAACATCCGCTTCCACGGCGGGAACTCGTGGCTCGGTAGGAGCTTGACGTTCCCGACAAGCTTGCCGGAGCAAAACTTGTCGGGGCGTCGCTTCAACGGAACAAACCCTAGGGCTTGCCGGAGCAGATCGCTCCTCGGCACCCTTGGTGTTGATCTTGAGGACCTTCTTGTGGCGACTTGGGAAGCTCTGCGGAAAATAGTCACCAGAGATCAACTTCCTCTTTTTGCTATGTCCGGTTGATGACGTTACAGACGGTTGAGTCAGACTGAGCACAAAAATCCCTGGTTCCACAGGTAACTTAAGTGCAGCGCCTTGACGAACCATCGGCAATGTCGATTCGAGCTCTTGGAACATGTTCCATTTGTAGGCCGTCAAAGTGCTCTTCTAGCTTTCTCACTTAATCAACATAAGCTGCCATCATCTGACTCTTATAACTCTTGTTCAGTTGGCGGATGACAAGTCGTGAGTCACCACGACAATGAGCTTCTTGATCCCAAGGTCTCTGCGATCTCGAGACCGGCAAGCAAACCTTCATACTCTGCAGTATTGTTTGTTGCTTGCTCCTTGGGAAAGTGCATCTGGACTACGTACTTGAGGTGCTCTCCGGTGGGTGCAACAAGTAGCACGCCCGGCGGCGCCTTTGCAGCGAGAAGGCACCATCAAATTACATCAGCCACTCTTTGCTTGCTTCCTCGACGGGATGCTCAAGCTTTACGAATTTCTTCATCTTGTGTTGGCGTCCATTACGCTATAAACTCCGCCAATGCTCGCTTTGGATAGTTGAAGTGCTCTCAAACTTGAGGCCAAATCTTGGACAGTTCCAAAGTGCCCACTCGACAATCTTGCCTGTTGCCTCTGGATTTTGAAGTATCCTCTTGCCGGAAAACGAGTGACGACTGTGATCTCATGTGCACGGAAGTAATGGCGCAGCTTTCTCGAGAGGCCATGAGGAGGCCGAAAAGCAATTTCGCACACCAGCAGTACCTTGACCTAGCCCCTGCAGAAGGGAACCGACAAAGTAAAGCTGGCGCTGCACCATTCTTTTACGCATCTTCTCATGCGTCTGCGTAGATCCATCCTTGTCGGGACCAGAGCTTGCCGGTGAAGCCCCACCTTTCATTTGGATGCATCTGCCATGGTTGCTAGCTCATCATCCGCCTCCCTCTCCGCTACTAACGCAGCACTAACCACTTGATTGGTTGCCGCTATATATAGCAGCAACTTCTCTTGTGGCTTAGGTGCGACAAGTGTTGGAGTGGAGGACAGGTATCTCTTCAAGTCCTGCAGCGCAGCCTCCGCTTCCGGAGTCCATTTCATCGGACCCGCCTTTTTCAAAATTTTGAAAAATGGCAGGGTGCACTCAGCAGATCTAGAGATAAACCTGCTGAGAGCAGCTACGCAACCGGCAAGTCTTCGTACATCCTTGACGCGCTTTGGTGCTTCAATCTGCTCAATGGCCTTGATCTTGTCGGGATTGGCTTCATTTCCCCGCTGAGACACGAAGAACCCGAGAAGCTTGCCGGAAGGGACTCCAAACACACACTACTCGTGGTTGAGCTTGAGGTTGATCTTGCGCAGATTTGCAAAGGTTTCATCTAAATCTTGAATCGTAGTCGCCTTGTCCTTGCTTTTGACCACTATGTCATCCATGTAGGCTTCCACATTTACGTGCATTTGCGGCTCAAAAGCGTCATGGACTACTCTTGCAAATGTTGAACCAGCATTCTTTAATCCAAAAGGCATCCAAATGCAAACAGATATGTGCCACATGGGGTGATGAATGCGGTTTTCTCCTCATCCTCTTCTGCCATGAAGATCTGATGATATCCTGAGTATGCATCCAGAAATGAAAGCAAATCACATCCGGTCGTGGAGTCAACAATCTGGTCGATGCACGGCAAGGGAAATGGGTCTTTGGGACAAGATTTATTGACATCGGTAAAGTCGATACAAAGCCTCCATTTCCCATTTGCCTTGCGTACAACTACAGGATTGGCCAACCACGTGGGATGGAGCACTCCTCGACAAGGCCTGCTGCTTCCAATTTCTTGATTTCTTCGCGATGAATTCTTGGCGCCCACCGCTGCTTCGACTTTACGCTTGACGGGCGCGCATGAGGACAAACGGCAAGATGGTGCTCAATTACTTTCACGGGAACACCAGGGATGTCGACGGTTGCCACGCAAACACGCCGACGTTAAGCCGCAGGAAAGCAACGAGCGCGCCTTCCTATTTGGGATCGAGAGTGGCACTGATGGTGAAGGTACCACCAGTGCCGTCCTCCTTGGCGGACACCCTCTTGGTCTCTGGTGGAGCTGACATCGCTTTCTTACACTTGCCGATGGAGCTCGATGGTGTGTCCTCGACGGTAGCGCAGCACTCCGAAGAGGTGCGCTTGCCGGAGTGGGCATCAGAGCTCTTGCCGGACTTGGTCTTCTTCTTCGCCCCGGGAGCTTCAGCGGCAAGTGGCTTGCAATCTGCTGCACTGCTGCTTCCGGTAGATCTTGTCGGCGCAGATAAGAGCATCCTTCTTGTCGCCAGGACAGAGATGACACTTATCGGGCCCGGCATCTTCAAAGATGTTGTATGCATAGTGAGAGGCTGCCATGAATTTGGCGAGTCTTTGAATGACCAAGTATCCCATTGTAAGGCAATGGAAAGTCAAGAACGCCAAAACTGACCCTCTCGATCCACGAAGTTCAACTTCATTGCCAAATGTCACCGCAACGTGATCTTTCCTTCGCTTGCTCCTTCCCGGATTGATTCCTTGGAATGTGCGGTCTCTTCGAGCTCACCATCGTGGATCCGGAGTTTCGGAGCACCGCGGAGGAGATCAGGTTCAAGCCGGCCCGCCGTCAACTAGCATCTTAGTGACCTTGAGGTTGCGGATAGTTGGTGAAACCAACATCGGCAAGCACCCGACCGCGATTCTGCGATCGGGGTGGTCCTTGATATCAAAGATGATAGGCGTGCTGGACCATTTCAGAGGCTTGCGTGACTCGACGGATGGTTACGCTGCATTGACTTCCGCATCCACCGCTTGAGCCGGGCGGTGTGAAGTATGCGCAGAAGCACCGCCGTCAACACACAGGACCTCTGTGGCTACGGAACTCCCGCTCATCGGTCTCGTCATCATCCATGTCTTCATCATCGTCGTCGTCTTCATCCTTGTCGCGGCCGCTGGGAGGTCTGTCTCCTTGCATTGCTTGGCCTTGCGGCGTCCTCCTCGGCCGGGGCGTTCTTGCTAGCTCCTCCAGCACCTTCCCGGGCCTTCTCCTTGTCGCGTCGTTCGTATTCAGCCTTACGCTGCTCGACAAGCTGCTCGACCTTGTTGCAGCTCCGGAGGTCATGGCCCTTGGTGCGGTGGATCTTGGCAAGATCTTGTTTGTTGGAGCTGGCCCCGCTTGTCGGCGACCGCCACGACTGGCGGTTGGTGCAGCGGCAACCTCCTTGCGAGCTACCAGCTTTGGCTTTCTTGGCGCCACCTCCGTTACGGACTGCTCAATAACTAGCACATCTTTGCCTTTCTTCTTCCTGTTGCTCCGCCGCGGTTTTCTTTGCGGGCGGTCTCCTCACTATCGAGATCCTCCCCGCTTGATATTCTCTCGGGAGTCCTCCCTTCCTCAAAGACGTGCACACTTGTCGGCGGCGGGGCATATAGCTCACCGACGTCTCGATCTTGCACATCGCCATCTCCTCCGCATCCTGCGGTTTCGCACGCTCGATGGAACGCGCTGATTACTGTGGCGGTGGACATCTGGGATGTTGTGTCTGTGGCTGAATCTCTAAATGCACTTGCGCAGGGGCTCTCCTTCCTTCTGGGCGAGCAGATGAAGGTCGCTTTCTTGGCCATGGGGCTTGTGGCCGCCTGTGTCGGGGAGGCTGATCTGGCCCACGAACACCTATGGGACCGGCGGACCGAGCCCCTTTCGGTTCGGCAGGGGACGGAGGTGAAGCACACGAGCAGTTTACCCAGCTTCGGAGCTCTCCGGAGAGATAACACTCCTACTGCTGCATGTCTGGATGTATTGAGTTCTTGCTCAGGAGCGTTGAGTGCTACGGTACACACAAGCTGCTAACGAGACCGAGCGTGAGTGTTCTCTAAAACCCTCGAACCCCTCTCCACGTTGCGCATGAGCCTCCTTTTATATGCTAAAGGGGTCTCCGACAGGTGGCAACGTAGACAAGGGTAAAAATGGAAAAGGAGTGGTTGGTACAGCTACTTGTACAGTGTACCATACCTAACCCTGACGGCAGGGGACAAAGGCATTAAATGCCCGTCACGTTGCCCTAACAGTGCGAGAAAGGGACCGCTGGGGCGCCACCGCTTGCCGGATGGCAATCTTGTCGATGCCGCTTGCCACAGCGCTCCGGCGTCAAGACGCGGCCTCTTGCCACGCTACCGCTGGAAAGGTCCTGAGGCGACACGTTAGTGGATGTCCGGAGCGCAGTCTGAGTGGTGGTACATCACGGCAAGTGCCTTGCCGCGGTTGTTGTCTTGTCGTGTCCTAAGCTTGTCGCTCATCGGGCCTTCAGCAAGCTCCTCTTGCCGGGCCTTGTCTCCTAGGTGCCTTGGGTGGCCTTCCCGGCAAGCTCCTCTTGCCGGGGCCTTGTCTCCTTAGCTTGAATACTTTGTTCTTGAATGGCTCCAAAGGAACCACAGAGGACCTTGGCGGTCACCCGGTAAGCCTTGCCGCAGAGGGCTGCAACTGCCCGTGCACAAGTTCGGGATACTAGGGTACCCCTACTCTAGTACACCGACATAATTAGTTCAATACAGTACCTTGAAGTGGTGTTTTGTTTTCTTTCGCTAACGGAGCTCACGAGATTTTCTGTTAAGTTTTGTGTTGTGAAGTTTTCAAGTTTTGGATAAAGATTTGATGGAGTATGGAACAAGGAGTGGCAAGAGCCTAAGCTTGGGGATGCCCATGGAACCCCAAGGTAATCTATGGACACCAAAAATCCAAAGCTTGGGGATGCCCCGGAAAGCATCCCCTCTTTCGTCCTCATCCATCGGTAAATTTACTTGGAGCTATATTTTTATTCATCACATGATATGTGTTTTGCTTGGAGCGTCTTGTATGATTTGAGTCTTTGTTTGTTACTTTGCCACAATCATCCTTTGTGTACACACCTTTTGAGAGAGAGACACATGATTCGGAATTTCTTAGAATACTCTATGTGCTTCACTTATATCTTTTAGAGCACGGCGGTGGTTTTGTTTTATAGAAACTATTGTTCTCTCATGATTCACTTATATTATTTTGAGAGTCCTACAAAACAGCATGGTAATTTGCTTAAATTGAGAAATTAATCCTAAAGTAATAGGCATCCAAGATTAGTAAGAACTTTCTTATAAGTGCGTTGAATACTATGAGAAGTTTGATGCTTGATAATTGTTTGGAGATATGAAGATGGTGATATTAGAGTCATGCTAGTTGAGTAGTTGTGAATTTGAGAAATACTTGTGTTAAAGTTTGTGATTCCCGTAGCATGCACGTATGATGAACCGTTATGTGATAAAGTCAGAGCATAATTTATTTATTGATTGTCTTCCTTATGAGTGGTGGTCGGGGACGAGCGATGGTCTTTTCCTATCAATCTATCCCCCTAGGATCATGCGCGTAATACTTTCTTTCGATAACTAATAGATTTTTTCAACAAGTATATGAGTTCTTTATGACTAATGTTGAGTCCATGGATTATACGCACTTTCAGCCTTCCACCATTGCTAGCCTCTCTAATTCTGCGCACTTTTCGCCGGTATCATACACCCACCATATAGCTTCCTCAAAACAGCCACCATACCTACCTATTATGGCATTTCCATAGCCATTCCGAGATATATTGCCATGCAACTTAGCACCGTTCCCTTTGCTATAACACGCTTCTGAAGGAAATATGCCCTAGAGGCAATAATAAAGTTATTATTTATTTCCTCATATCATGATAAATGTTTATTATTCATGCTAGAATTGTATTAACCGGAAACATGATACATGTGTGAATACATAGACAAACATATAGTCACTAGTATGCCTCTACTTGACTAGCTCATTAATCAAAGATGGTTATGTTTCCTAACCATAGACATGTGTTGTTATTTGATTAATGGGATCACATCATTAGGAGAATGATGTGATTGAAATGACCCATTCCGTTAGCCTAGCACTTGATCGTTTAGTATATTGCTATTGCTTTCTTCATGACTTATACATGTTCACGTAACTATGGGATTTTGCAACTCCGTTTACGGAGGAACACTTTGGGTGCTACCAAACGTCACAACATAACTGGGTGATTATAAAGGAGTACTACAGGTGTCTCCAAAGGTACATGTTGGGTTGGCGATTTGAGATTAGGTTTTGTCACTCCGATTGTCGGAGTGGTATCTCTGGGCCCTCTCGGTAATGCACATCACTATAAGCCTTGCAAGCAATGTAGCTAATGAGTTAGTTACGGAATGATGCATTCCGTAACGAGTAAAGAGACTTGCCGATGCTTGAGATTGAACTAGGTATTGGATACCGACGATCGAATCTCGGCAAGTAACATACCGATGACAAAGGGAACAACGTATGTTGTTATGCGGTTTGACCGATAAAGATCTTCGTAGAATATGTAGGAGCCAATATGAGCATCCAGGTTCCGCTTATTGGTTATTGACCGAGAATAGTTCTAGGTCATGTCTACATAGTTCTCGAACCCGTAGGGTCCGCACGCAACAACGTTACGATGACAGTTTTATTATGAGTTTATAAGTTTTGATGTACCGAAGTTTGTTCGGAGTCCCGGATATGATCACGGACATGATGAGGAGTCTCGAAATGGTCGAGACATAAAGATTGATATATTGGAAGCCTATGTTTGGACATCAGAAGTGTTCCGGGTGAAATCAGCATTTTACCGGAGTACCGGGAGGTTACCGGAACCCCCCGGTGACCTAATGGGCCTTAGTGGGCCTAGTGGAGAAAGAGGAGAAGGGGCCAAGGGGCAGCCGCGCGCCCCTCCCCCCCAAGTCCGAATAGGACAAGGAGGGGGGGCGGCGCCCCCCTTTCCTTTCCCCCCTCTCCTCCTTCCCCCCAAGTCCTAGTCCAACTAGGGAAAGGGGGAGTCCTACTCCCGGTGGGAGTAGGACTCCTCCGGCGCGCCTCCTCCAAGGGCCGGCCGCACCCCCCCTTGCTCCTTTATATACGGGGGCAGGAGGGCACCCCAAAGACACAAGTTGATCTATGTGATCGTTCCTTTGCCGTGTGCGGTGCCCCCCTCCACCATATTCCACCTCGGTCATATCGTCGTGGAGTTTAGGCGAAGCCTGCACCGTAGAACATCATCATCGTCACCACGCCGTCGTCTTGTGGAACTCATCCTCGACACTTTGCTTTGGATCGGAGTCCAGGGATCGTCATCGAGCTGAACGTGTCTTGAACTCGGAGGTGTAAATACGTTCGGTACTTGGATCGGTCGGATCGTGAAGACATCTGACTACATCAACAGCGTTGTCATAACGCTTCGCTTACGGTCTCACGAGGGCGTGGACAATACTCTCCCCTCGTTGCTATACATCACCATGATCCTTGCGTGTGCGTAGGAATTTATTAGAAATAACTACGTACCACAACAGAGGCATCCTAGACTGGTTTTATGCGTTGATGATATATGCACGAGTAGAACACAAGAGAGTTTTGGGCTATACAAGTCATACTGCTTACCGGCATGTCATACTTTGGTTCAGCGGTATTGTGAGATGAAGCGGCCGGACCGACATTACGCCAGACGCTTACGCGAGACTGGTTTCACTGCTATGCAGCACTCGTGCTTAAAGGTGACTGGCGGGTGTCTGTCTCTCTCACTTTAGCTGAACCGAGTGTGGCTACACCCGGTCCTTGCGAAGGTTAAAACAGCACTAACTTGACGAAATATCGTTGTGGTTTTAATGCGTAGGTAAGAACGGTTCTTGCTCAGCCCGTAGCAGCCACGTAAAACTTGCAACAACAAAGTAGAGGACGTCTAACTTGTTTTTGCAGGGCATGTTGTGATGTGATATGGTCAAGACGTGATGCTATATTTTATTGTATGAGATGATCATGTTTTGTAACCAAAGTTATCGGCAATCGGCAGGAGCCATATGGTTGTCGCTTTATTGTATGAAATGCAACGCATACTGTAATGCTTTACTTTATCACTAAGCGGTAGCGATAGTCGAGAAGCATAAGATTGGCGAGACGACAACGATGCTATGATGGAGATCAAGGTGTCGCGCGGTGACGATGGTGATCACGACGGTGCTTGGAGATGGAGATCACAAGCACAAGATGATGATGGCCATATCATATCACTTATATTGATTGCATGTGATGTTTATCCTTTATGCATCTTATCTTGCTTTGATTGACGGTAGCATTTTAAGATGATCTCTCACTAAAATTATCAAGAAGTGTTCTCCCGAGTATGCACCGTTGCGAAAGTTCTTCGTCTTTGAGACACCACGTGATGATCGGGTGTGATAGGCTCTACGCTCAAATACAACGGGTGCAAAACAGTTGCACACGCGGAATACTCGAGTTAAACTTGACGAGCCTAGCATATAACAGATATGGCCTCGGAACACGGAGACTGAAAGGTCGAGCGTGAATCATATAGTAGATATGATCGACATATTGATGTTCACCGTTGAAACTACTCCATCTCACATGACGATCGGACATGGTGTAGTTAATATGGATCACGTAATCACTTAGAAGATTAGAGGGATGTCTATCTAAGTGGGAGTTCTTAAGTAATATGATTAAATGAACTTAAATTTATCATGAACTTAGTACTGATAGTATTTTGCTTGTCTATGTTTCTTGTAGATAGATGGCTTGTCTTGTTGTTCCGTTGAATTTTAATGCGTTCCTTGAGAAAGCAAAGTTGAAAGATGATGGTAGCAATTACGGATTGGGTCCGTAACACGAGGATTATCCTCATTGCTGCACGTAAGAATTACGCCTGGAAGCACCGCTGGGTGCTAGGCTCTTCTTGATGCAACCGACGGCGGCGTTAAGAACGTCTGGCGAGCAAAGCTGATGACTACTCGATAGTTCGGTGTGCCATGCTTTACGGCTTAGAACCGGGTCTTCAACGACGTTTTGAACGTCATGGAGCATATGAGATGTTCCAGGAGTTGAAGTTAATATTTCAAGCAAATGCCCGGATTGAGAGATATGAAGTCTCCAATAAGTTCTATAGCTGCAACATGGAGGAGAATAGTTCTGTCAGTTAACACAAACTCAATATGTCTTGGTATAATAATCACTTTATTCAACTGGGAGTTAATCTTCATGATGATAGTGTCATTGACAGAATTCTTCAATCATCGCCACCAAGCTACAAGAGCTTCGTGATGAACTATAATATGCAAGGGATGGACAAGACTATTCCCGAGCTCTTCGCAATGCTAAAATCCATGGAGGTAGAAATCAAAAGGAGCATCAAGTGTTGATGGTCAACAAGACCACCAACTTCAAGAAAAGGGCAAAGGGAAGAAGAAGGGGAACTTCAAGAAGAACATCAAACAAGTTGCTTTGCTCAAGAGAAGAAACCCAAGTCCGGACCTAAGCACGAGACTGAGTGCTTCTACCGCAAGCGCATCGGACACCGAAGCGGAACTGCCCCAAGTATTTGGCGGATAAGAAGGATGGCAAAGTGAACAAAGGTATATGTGATATACATGTTATTGATGTGTACCTTACTAATGCTCGCAGAGTACCGGTATTTGATAATCGGTTCTGCTAATATTTGCAACTCGAAACAAGAACTACGGATTAAGCGAAGATTGGCTAAGGACGAGGTGACGATGCGCGTGGAAAATGGTTCCAAAGTCGATGTGATCGCGGTCGGCACGCTACCTCTACATCTACCATCGGGATTAGTTTTAGACCTAAATAATTGTTATTTGGTGCCAGCGTTAAGCATGAACATTATATCTGGATCTTGTTTGATGCGAGACGGTTATTCATTTAAGTCGAGAGAATAATGGTTGTTCTATTTATATGAATAATATCTTTTATGGTCATGCACCCTTGAAGAGTGGTCTATTTTATTGAATCTCGATAGTAGTAATACACATATTCATAGTGTTGAAACCAAAAGATCTGAGTTGATAATGATAGTGCAACTTATTTGTGGCTTTGCCGTTTGGGTCATATCGGTGTAAAGCGCATGAAGAAACTCCATACTGATGGGCTTTTGGAATCACTTGATTATGAATCACTTGGTACTTGCGAACCGTGCCTCATGGGTAAGATGACTAAAACGCCGTTCTCCGGAACTATGAAGCGAGCAACTGATTTGTTGGAAATCATACATACTGATGTTTGTGGGCCAATGAATGTTGATGCTTGCGGCGGGTATCGTTATTTTCTCACCTTCACAGATGATTTGAGCGGATATGGGTATATCTACTTAATGAAACACAAATCTGAAACATTTGAAAAGTTCAAAGAATTTCAGAGTGAAGTGGAAAATCATCGTAACAAGAAAATAAAATTTCTATGATCTGATCGTGGAGGAGAATATTTGAGTTACGAGTTTGGTTTACATTTGAAACAATGCGGAATAGTTTTAACTCACGCCACCCGGAACACCACAACGAAATGGTGTGTCCGAACGTCGTAATCGTGCTTTACTAGATATGGTGCAATCTATGATGTCTCTTATTGATATACCGCTATCGTTTTGGGGTTATGCTTTAGAGACGGCCGCATTCACGTTAAATAGGGCACCATCAAAATCCGTTGAGACGACACCTCATGAACTGTGGTTTGGCAAGAAACCAAAGTTGTCGTTTCTTAAAGTTTGGGGCTGCGGTCCTTATGTGAAGAAACTTCAACCAGATAAGCTCGAACCCAAATCGGAGAAATGTGTCTTCATAGGATACCCAAAGGAGACTGTTGGGTACACCTTCTATCACAGATCTGAAGGCAAGATTTTCGTTGCTAAATTTGGATCCTTTCTAGAAAAAGAGTTTCTCTCGAAAGAAGTGAGTGGGAGGAAAGTAGAACTTGATGAGATAATTGTATCTGCTCCCTTATTGGAAAGTAGTTCATCACAAGAACCGGTTCCTGTGACAACTACACCAATTAGTGAGGAAGCTAATGATATTGATCATGAAACTTCAGATCAAGTTTCTCTTGAACTTCGTGGGTCAACCAGAGTAAGATCCGCACTGCAGTGATACGGTAATCCTATTCGAAGTCATGTTACTTGACCATGGCGAACCTACGAACTATGAGGAAGCGATGATGAGCCCAGATTCCGCAAAATGGCTAGAAGCCATGAAATCTAAGATGGGATCCATGTATGAGAACAAAGTATGGACTTTGGTTGACTTGCCCGATGATCGGCAAGCCATTGAGAATAAATGGATCTTTAAGAAGAAGATCGACGCCGATGGTAATATAACTGTCTATAAAGCTCGACTTGTTGCGAAAGGTTTTTGACAAGTTCAAGGGGTTGACTACGATGAGACTTTCTCACCAGAAGCGATGCTTAAGTCTGTCCGAATCATGTTAGCAATTGCTGCATTTTATGATTATGAAATTTGGCAAATGGATGTCAAAACTGCATTCTTGAATGGATTTATAGAAGAAGAGTTGTATATGATGCAACCAGAAGGTTTTGTTGATCCAAAAGGGGCTAACAAAGTGTGCAAGCTCCAAATGATCAATTTATGGTCTGCAGTGCAAGGCTCTCGGAGTTGGAATAAACGCTTTGATAGTGTGATCAAAGCATATGGTTTTATCTGAGACTTTTGGAGAAGCCTCAGATTTACAAGAAAGTGAGTGGGAGCTCAGTAGCATTTACGATATTATATGTGGACGACATATTGTTGATTGGAAATGATATAGAATTTCTGGATAGCATAAAAGGATACTTGAATAAAAGTTTTTCAATGAAAGACCTCGGTGAAGCTGCTTACATATTGGGCATCAAGATCTATAGAGATAGATCAAGACGCTTGATTGGACTTTCACAAAGCACATACCTTGATAAAGTTTTGAAAAGTTCAAGATGGATCGTGCAAAGAAAGGATTCTTACCAGACATTACAAGGTGTGAAATTGAGTCGACTCAATGCCCGACCATAGCAGAAGATAGAGAGAAAATGAAAGATGTTCCCTATGCTTCAGCCATAGGCTCTATCATGTATGCAATGCTGTGTACCGGACTGACGTATGCTTAGCAATAAGCCCGGCAGGAAGGTACCAAAGTAATCCAGAGTGGATCATCGGACAGCGGTCAAGAACATCCTGAAATACGAAAAGGACTAAGGATATGTTTCTCGTATATGGAGGTGAAAAAGAGCTAGTCGTAAATGGTTACGTCGATGCAAGCTTTGACACTGATCCGGACGATTCTAAATCGCAAACCGGATACGTATTTTTATTAAACGGTGGAGCTGTTAGTAGGTGCAGTTCTAAACAAAGCGTCGTGGCGGGATCTACATGTGAAGCGGAGTACATAGGTGCTTCGGAAGCAGCAAATGAAGGAGTCTGGATGAAAGAGTTCATTTCCGATCTAGGTGTCATACCTAGTGCATCGGGACCAATGAAGATCTTCCGTGACAATCTTGGTGCAATTGCCTTGGCAAAGGAATCCAGATTTCACAAGAGGACCAAGCACATCAAGAGACGCTTCAATTCCATCCGGGACCAAGTCCGGTGGGAGACATAGAGATTTGCAAGATACATACGGATCTGAATGTTGCGAGACCCGTTGACTAAGCCTCTTCCACGAGCAAAACATGATCAACACCAAGACTCCATGGGTGTTAGAATCATTATCGTGTAATCTAAATTATTGACTCTAGTGCAAGTGGGAGATCAAGGAAATATGCCCTAGAGGCAATAATAAAGTTATTATTTATTTCCTCATATCATGATAAATGTTTATTATTCATGCTAGAATTGTATCAACCGGAAACATGATACATGTGTGAATACATAGACAAACATATAGTCACTAGTATGCCTCTACTTGACTAGCTCATTAATCAAAGATGGTTATGTTTCCTAACCATAGACATGTGTTGTTATTTGATTAATGGGATCACATCATTAGGAGAATGATGTGATTGACATGACCCATTCATTAGCCTAGCACTTGATCGTTTAGTATATTGCTATTGCTTTCTTCATGACTTATACATGTTCCCGTAACTATGAGATTATGCAACTCCCGTTTACGGAGGAACACTTTGGTGCTACCAAACGTCCACAACGAATCGGGTGATTATAAAGGAGTACTACGGTGTCTCCAAAGGTACATGTTGGGTTGGCGATTTCGACATTAGGTTTTGTCACTCCGATTGCTCGGAGAGGTATCTCTGGGCCCTCTCGGTAATGCACATCACTATAAGCCTTGCAAGCAATGTAGCTAATGAGTTAGTTACAGAATGATGCATTACGTAACGAGTAAAGAGACTTGCCAAGAATTTAGATTGAACTAGGTATTGGATACCGACGATCGAATCTCGGGCAAGTAACATACCGATGACAAAGGGAACAACGTATGTTGTTATGCGGTTTGACCGATAAAGATCTTCGTAGAATATGTAGGAGCCAATATGAGCATCTAGGTTCCGCTATTGGTTATTGACCGAGAATAGTTCTAGGTCATGTCTACATAGTTCTCGAACCCGTAGGGTCCGCACGCTTAACGTCACGATGACAGTTTTATTATGAGTTTATAAGTTTTGATGTACCAAAGTTTGTTCAGAGTCCCGGATATGATCACGGACATGACGAGGAGTCTCGAAATGGTCGAGACATAAAAATTGATATATTGGAAGCCTATGTTTGGACATCGGAAGTGTTCCGGGTGAAATCGGCATTTTATCGAGTACCGGAGGTTACCGGAACCCCGGTGACCTAATGGGCCTTAGTGGGCCTAGTGGAGAAAGAGGAGAAGGGGCCAAGGGCAGCCGCGCCTCCCCCAAGTCCGAATAGGACAAGGAGGCGGCGCCCTTTCCTTTCCCCCCTCTCCTCCTTCCCCCCAAGTCCTAGTCCAACTAGGGAAAAGGGGGAGTCCTACTCCCGGTGGGAGTAGGACTCCTCCGGCGCGCCTCCTCCTAGGGCCGGCCGCACCCCCCCTTGCTCCTTTATATACGGGGGCAGGGGGGCACCCCAAAGACACAAGTTGATCTACGTGATCGTTCCTTAGCCGTGTGCGGTGCCCCCCTCCACCATATTCCACCTCGGTCATATCGTCGCGGAGTTTAGGCGAAGCCCTGCACCGGTAGAACATCATCATCGTCACCACGCCGTCGTCTTGTGGAACTCATCCCGACACTTTGCTGGATCGAGTCCGGGATCGCCATCGAGCTGAACGTGTCTTTGAACTCGGAGGTGCCGTACGTTCGGTACTTGGATCGGTCGGATCGTGAAGACGTACGACTACATCAACCGCGTTGTCATAACGCTTCCGCTTACGGTCTACGAGGGTACGTGGACAATACTCTCCCCTCTCGTTGCTATACATCACCATGATCCTTGCGTGTGCGTAGGAAATTTTTTGAAATTACTACGTTCCCCAACAGCTTCATCATTGTCATATTGCTTTGCATGATCATGTAGTTGACATCGTATTTGTGGCAAAGCCACCGTTCATAATTTTTATGCATGTCACTCTTGATTCATTGCATATCCCGGTACTCCGCCGGAGGCATTCACATAGAGTCATATTTTATGTTCTAAGTATCGAGTTGTAACTCTTGAGTTGTAAGTAAATAAAAGTGTGATGATCATCATTATTAGAACATTGTCCCAAGTGAGGAAAGGATGATGGAGACTATGATTCCCCCACAAGTAGGGATGAGACTCCGGACGAAAAAAAAGAGGCCATAAAAAAGAGAAAAGGCCCAAATAAAAAAACGAGAAAAAAATGAGAGAAAAAGAGAGAAGGGACAATGCTACTATCCTTTTTCCACACTTGTGCTTCAAAATAGCACCTTGATCTTTATGATAGAAAGTCTCCTATGTTGTCACTTTCATATACTAGTGGGAATCTTACATTATAGAACTTGGCTTGTATATTCCAATGATGGGCTTCCTCAAAATGCCCTAGGTCTTCGTGAGCAAGCGAGTTGGATGCACACCCACTTAGTTTATTTTGTTGATCTTTCATACACTTATAGCTCTAGTGCATCCGTTGTATGGCAATCCCTACTCACTCACATTGATATCTATTGATGGGCATCTCCATAGCCCGTTGATACGCCTAGTTGATGTGAGACTATGTTCTTCTTTTTTGTCTTCTCCACAACCACCATTTTATTCCACATGTAGTGCTATGTCCATGGCTCACGCTCATGTATTGCGTGAAGATTGAAAAAGTTTGAGAACATCAAAAGTATGAAACAATTGCTTGGCTTGTCATCGGGGTTGTGCATGATTAAATACTTTGTGTGATGAAGATAGAGCATAGCCAGACTATATGATTTTGTGGGGATAACTTTCTTTGGCCATGTTATTTTGAGAAGACATGATTGCTTAGTTAGTATGCTTGAAGTATTATTATTTTTATGTCAATATTAGACTTTTATCTTGAATCTTTCGGATCTGAATATTCATACAAAAAATAAGAGGTTACATTAAAAATTATGCTAAGTAGCATTCCACATCAATTCTGTTTTTATCATTTACCTACTCGAGGACGAGCAGGAATTAAGCTTGGGGATGCTTGATACGTCTCCAAGGTATCTATATTTTTTATTGTTCCATGCTATATTATATTCTGTTTTGGATGATTAATGGGCTTTATTATACACTTTTATATTATTTTTGGGACTAACCTACTAACCGGAGGCCCAGCCCAAATTGCTGGTTTTTGCCTATTTCAGTGTTTCGCAGAAAAAGAATATCAAACGGAGTCCAAACGGAATGAAACCTTCGGGAACGTGATTTTTGGAACAAACGTGATCCAGAGGATTTGGAGTGGACGTCAAGTAACAGACGAGGAGGCCACGAGGTAGGGGCGCGCCTACCCCCCCCCCCCAGGCGCGCCCTCCACCCTCGTGGGCCCCTCGTGGCTCCACCGACCTACTTCTTCCTCCTATATATACCTACGTACCCCCAAACCATCAGAGGCATCCACGAAAACCTAATTCCACCACCGCAACCTTTTGTACCCGTGAGATCCCATCTTGGGGCCTTTTTCGGCTCCTACCGGAGGGGGCATTGATCATGGAGGGCTTCTACATCAACACCATAGCCTCTCCGATGATGTGTGAGTAGTTCACCACAGACCTTCGGGTCCATAGTTATTAGCTAGATGGCTTTTTCTCTCTCTTTGGATCTCAATACAAAGTTCTCCTGGATTCTCTTGGAGATCTATTCGATGTAATCTTCTTTTGCGGTGTGTTTGTCGAAACCGATGAATTGTGGGTTTATGATCAAGATTATCTATGAACAATATTTGAATCTACTCTGAATTCTTTTATGTATGATTGGTTATCTTTGCAAGTCTCTTCGAATTATCAGTTTGGTTTGGCCTACTAGATTGATCTTTTTTGCAATGGGAGAAGTGCTTAGCTTTGGGTTCAATCTTGCGGTGTCCTTTCCCAGTGACAGCAGGGGCAGCAAGGCACGTATTGTATTGTTGCCATCGAGGATAAAAAAATGGGGTTTATATCATATTGCATGAGTTTATCCCTCTACATCATGTCATCTTGCTTAAAAGCATTACTCTGTTCTTATGAACTTATTACTCTAGATGCATGTTGGATAGCGGTCGATGTGTGGAGTAATAGTAGTAGATGCAGAATCATTTCGGTCTACTTGTCGCGGACGTGATGCCTATATACATGATCATACCTAGATATTCTCATAACAATGCTCAGTTCTATCAATTGCTCGACAGTAATTTGTTCACCCACCGTAATACTTATGCTATCTTGAGAGAAGCCACTAGTGAAACCTATGGCCCCCGGTCTATTTTCCATCATATTAATCTTCCAACACTTAGCTATTTCTATTGCCGTTTATTTTACTTTGCATCTTTATTTCTCTTTATCATAAAAATACTAAAACTATTATCTTATCATCTCTATCAGATCTCACTCTCGTAAGTGGCCGTGAAGGGATTGACAACCCTTTATCGCGTTGGTTGCGAGGTTCTTGTTTGTTTGTGTAGGTAAGTGGGATTCGAGCGTAGTCTCCTACTGGATTGATACATTGGTTCTCAAAAACTGAGGAAAATACTTACGCTACTTTACTGCATCACCCTTTCCTCTTTAAGGAAAAACCAACGCAGTACTCAAGAGGTAGCAATCACTAATACCATCCTCATAAATTGTTGAAGCGTTCGCGAAGACAAGTCCACCTTCACCACTTGAAATGCAGCGCCCATCAGAGGCTCGTGCCTCACAAAAACGCCAAACTTTCCCTGCCACATGAATAGCAACGCTCATAGGAGTGTTCACGAAAACACCACACATGGTGCACTAGAGAAATCCAAGAAAAAAAAACAAAAAAGTTTGCTTTTTGGCTGATATGGAAGTAAAGAAGGTTCAAATACATTGCTTCCATTTGTTAGGCAACGATTAAGGTTGGGCGTGTTGGCTAGTGTGCTTGGTATACACCTAGGGATCCTCAGTTTGCCCCCTCCCAACACTTCATTTTTCTCGCCCACGTCTCGAGGCAACGTGCGGGCTAGCCTATCAGGGCGTCCGGGCTGCTGACAGTCATGTGATCCAGATCGAACGGCAATCGAAGTGTTCGGTTGTAACGCAAGAAGTAGAAGAGAAAAGATAGGTCAACTCTATTGAGGCGGTCATATGTTTTCGGGTCAAGTAGCTCCTTGCCACCGCAAAAGGATTTGGAAAGGGAAAGTACGGTACAACAACAAAATTGTGTGGTACAAAGAGCATTTGTTGTGCTTATACAACGGAACCAAGCTCGTGCGTGTCTTTGGGGAACACGGTAACTTCACATGACTCCAGTATGAACTTCATGCAACATCACATCATACTACCAGAAAAGGATCCCCCATTTTCCAAAATGCCTAACGATTGACATCAAAGCATGTCCTCGTCGCGCCATGGGGACACAAGGAATTGTAATGCTCTCTGAATTCTAAAATACGTTTGCTCCACGACACTATAATTCCAACAGACATTACAACTAACAGATCCCTAAAATCCAAAATACGCTTCTTCGACGTCTCTTTTCCCTTACCAGTGCGTGCGTGCGTGGGTGGTTGTTGATTAGTTGTTGGGTGGAGTTTAATATCGCACTGCCACTGCCACTGACTCGCTCTCGGATGGGAGTGCCGATCACGTCTGCTTAGAGGGTCAAACGGCCATGATTATTCTTAGTATATCTTACAGCTCGTCTTAATCACGTTGTCCGTGACGGGATCACAGTAATAACTGTACTCCAACTTGCAAGCTGAACCGAGACCTCTTTCGGAGATGACAAACAGTCGGTGACGTTTGAGTAAAGCGAGCAATGGCTGTGGCTGGACTCCTTTAATTTTCCGCCTTTTGAGCTCACTCCTTGCCCGTCACCTAGCTGTGAGCGAATCTGGCCATTAGTTGAGTCAGTGCGTGCTGCATCCTGGATGCAACCACCCACCTTCCTGCAGCTGCAGCCCCTCCAGTGACCCCGCACATATTATTATTATTATTATTATTATTATTATTATTATTACGAGAAATCCACGATCAGATAACTGCTTTTCTCAAGGAAAGCAGTCATCTACCGGCAGGTCGCTCCCGCAGGGGCGACTCAGGCGGCGTAACCCTAGCCCGCCGCCGGCCCTCTCCCCCACCTCTCATCTCCCTCGTCGCCACCGGAGGTGACCGCCGGCTCGCCGCTCGGCCGCCGGTGAAGGTGGCGGCGAGATCCGCCGCCTTCTTCCTCGGGGGCTTTGGGTCCGTCTTAGGTGGCCTCGACCGGTGGATCGACGCCGGGTCTGCGATGGCCGGTGCTTTCGTTGGTCTTGGCCGTTCTTCCTCGACCGCGAAGCGGCGAGGCGGCAGTGGCGGCTGTGGTGCGTGCGTCTCGGCGTCGCTGATCCAGAATCTGAAGGCCTTCGTCTACTTCAACCAGGCTGCCTCCGATGATCACCTTTGGCGGCCTTTGTCGCCGGAGTTGTACTGTTTGGCGGTGGAGGTGGGAGGTGGTTAGGAGAAATCCGAGGCCAGCGATCTTGCCACGATGGCGGCGACGTCCGAGGGCGTCGTACCCTTCTTGTACGCGACGTCTGTGTTGCCTCCTTCCCTTCCTCCTTCTACCCGGCTCGATGTCTGCGGGCGGCCCAAATCCTTGCCGGATCGGCGGCAATGGCGCTCAGCGTCGTCACCCTCTTGGGGGTGTTGTTCGTGGTGAGCTTGGGGTGGATGTGATGCTTTGGTTACTTGGCGGCGGTTGGTGGCGTGGTCGGAGTTCGTCTGGTGGCGGTGCGTTGGCGCTCTGCCGCCTATGTGCTCAGCCTTGGAGTCCTTCTTCCACGGTGCTTGGTCTTCAGCAGCCCTGCCGACTCGGCGGAGCGGTGCTTCGTCTCACACATTGATGGTGGCGGTTATCGGCGGCATGGCGCTGTGGAGGCTCGGCGTTCGATGCGCGGGATGGACTCGCAGAGGAGGTAGGCTGTCTGGCGTCATGGTGACGTCGATGGTGAGTGGCGACAAGGTAGATGCCTCAATATGATCTGAAGACTGACCTGTGGAAGATGGCGGCGACGACACACGAGTGCGTCTGACCGGATTGTGTCCCAGACCCGGTATGTGGCTCGGCTGGGGCTTCCGGCTTTTGATGTTAGGCTTAGGTGAGTGGTCTGAATGGCCCAGCTAACACTCCTTCATCGTATGGATAGGAGCAGCGGCATATGTTGCCAAGATGGTGGATTCAGGCATATTGTTGTAATACTTTGTAAGGTCCTCGAGAATAATCGATAAAGTGGTAGATGTCATCTAGGATGCAGAGTAGGATCATCTTCCTTTTTTTAAAAAATCTACCGGCGGCAAGGGAGGGCTCCAGGTGGTCCGGGCTGTTCATCCGCAACTGTCATGGCTTCAATATCTGCACAACAGGTGTACCAATCAGAAATAAACATGCCCATGATCGAACCGACAAATGCAGATCGACAACTTGAGCTGTAGCACTTCACAGTTTGAAAGCTGTGTAGAAAAGGGGGGGCAACGTGCAAGCGTCAAGGTAACCCCCTCAATCCCGATAACAACGAGAAATGGCGGAGATAAAGAGATTTCCGGTCATGCGTCTTCCGCCACTCTGATTCACCTGCTAGTGCTAGTTACTCAAGCAAAGCCCACATGCAACATATGCGGTGCAGCTTATACCAAAGGCGGTGAAGAAGACCAAAAAACAAGTAAAGGTGACTGAAAAATGAACACTTCCATGGAGAAGGCACGATTAACTCCTCGATGGTAATGTCGATGTGCATGTAGAAAGTACAAAGGAACCTGGTAAACGGCCTCCTCTTGATGATCTGAGAATTTCTAACTGAACTAAGTGGTCAGAAAGAAGGCAGACCTATAATCTATGTACCTTATATTGTCCAATTTTGTGTAGGGAAACAACTTATAAAATGCACCTAACCGCTCTGGAATGAAAAGAAGTACAGAGCCGTACCACATGAACTCTCAAGCGGGGGTTCTTCCGACATTCAGATTACAAGAAGTGTTCAAGGGCTATTTACTAATCATGTCGTATCGTTGGTGTCCGTCCATCATCACGTGCCTGCAACCGCCAAAGCATAGGTGTCAAACAATGACTTGTACTCTTCGTTCTCAGCACACCCTCTACTTCTGAGTACACTCATTAACCTGTCGACACTCTCCATGTCATTCTTCTCCTTGAAATATGCCAGCAGACTCTCAACATTGGTCGGTCTTGGTCTCCATTTACTTGCACTTTTAACTGCAGTGGCTTTCTCCAAACATGAGAGAGATTCAGCAAACTGATTGTCCTTCAGGTACGCTGTGGCAAGGATTTCCCAGGTATTTGGTTTGGGGTTCCCACCTTTCTCAACAAATCTGTTCAGAGTTTGCTCAGCCTTCACGACAAAACCTTCTCTAGAATACCATGCTAATAAAATGTTCATAGTCTTCGGATCGAAACTAGAACTTTTGGATGCCCATTCTTCGTATAGAAGTTCAGCTCCCTCTATATCTCCTAGCCTAACAAGGGCAGACAGCACCTCCTGGTAACCCAGGTTATGAATTGTCTTGAAAGTTGCTTTATACCAATTCCAAATGCGGTAGACTTCTTCCTTCTTCTGAAGGTGGCTATAGAGTGTAATGAGAAAATGGAAACATTTCTTATCCCTACCTGTTGCTCGCTTCTCAGCTTCTTTCAGGCATTCTTCTGCCTTCTCAAAGTTCTCCAGCTTGATATGCATGCTAGCAAGTGTGGTATAAGTAGTCCAGTTGGCAACAACAGACTCATCAGCAATCATCTGGTTAAAGACTCGTTCCATTGCATCAGCATCTTTCATAGCTGCACAGCACTTTATCCAAATGTTGTAAGTGCAGACATCAAAGGCGATATTTCTTTGCTTCATCTCATCAGTAACTGTAGACACTTTCTCAGGCTCTGCAACATCCACGTAAAAATTCATCAACACATTAAAAGGTAATGTGTCAGTTGCAAACGCCTTTTTCCTCATCTGCTCAAATGTGTATTCTGTTTTCTCTTTCATCCTAGCTTGGGCATAAACATTGAGAAGAGACCCATATGTTCGCTTGTCTTTCAGTGGTTCAGGAAGCTTTTCAAAGTATTCTTCAGCATCTGGAACACCACGTACTTTTGCAATCAGATCTAACTGGATTGCCATATCACTAGATGATAGCGAAAATCTATCCCTTCGATCAGTCATCCAATCATAAACCTGTACATGACAGAAAAAACTTGATGATAACCCATATGACTAGTAGGATTAGCCATCAAAAGGCACCCAGACAATAGCAAGAAAGGATGTCCAAACGCTTCATAAACTATCACTATCGAAGGTGAACCTTCGAAACGATTTGCAGGGTCATTAAGGGTATTGAACTACTGTTCCTCACACTAAGTAATTAATGTCAGATCAGATAAACAGCAGCTACCTTTCCAGTTTAGCTTCCAATTCACGATAAACTGGCACAACAACCCTTGCCTGAAATGGAGCAAGTCCAATTATGTTTATCCCTATCTCAATGTGGTTACATATTTGTCTGATAATCCTTTGAGCAATGAATTCCTGAACATAAAGCAGATAATCTGCTCAAAGTATAACCAGAATAATTCCGACTTAAGTCCGACCATGGCAATTAGATTTGTCGCACAACATGTACTAGCATGCTCAAGTGACACTAAATTTCAGTCTAAATAGGGCTCCAACTAGCACTGAGAATTTCAACACTATCTGACACACACACCAGATACAAAATTTCCTAAAGTTTGCAGCAGTGAAGCGAATATAATTACGAAAGCAACCATAAAACAACGCATCATTAGTAAATTTCTGTGGCTGGCATACGCATAGGCATAATGTTCAGTTAATGTTACCAACATTAGCCTCTGAATTCGAACGAAACTAAGTCGCTGGATCACTCATCAAGCATTCAAGCAGCAACAAAGTAGGGTTCATTAGATCTCCGAGAGACGCGACCAGGAATGGCTACCTCGAGCGCGAGGTTGAACCGGCGGAACTTGCGGAGCTCCCTGGCGATGCGGCAGAGCTCCCACTTGTCGAGGCGGCGCTCGCCCTCGTCCCAGTCCGCCAGCGTCCGCCCCACGGGCCGGCCACCGTGGCCCACCGCCACGCGCCGGTACAGGCTGCTCCACCGCAGCGCCGGGCGCCGCTCGAAGTCCACCGTCCCGTAGCTGTGCACATTCGCCACCTGCTGCCCGGCCGACGACGACGACGCCGGCGGCGACGGGGCCGAGGAGGAGGTGCACCGGACCGTGAACGCGCCGCCGCACGGCCGCCGCGGAGAGGGGCGGGACGGGGCCCTGGAGGAGGGGGGGAGGAGGTGGTGGAGCAGCATGGCGGCACCGGCGGTGGAGCGTTGCGTGCGGGGGTGGGAAGGGCGAGAGGGGAGAGGGGATAAGATGGAGCGGAGTGGGGTTCCGGCTCGCGCTTTGAGATTCGCGCGCGCGGATCGGAGGATCCGGGCCCCACTGCTCGCCGCATTCGATCTTCCCGCGCAGATTTGTATTTGTGGGCCGTGGCTGGCCCATTACTCAGCCCGTGCTGGCTCTTCTTTGTCTGAACTATCTGAATCTGCTCCCTTGCAAACCTGGTTCTCTTCTCAAAAAAATAAAAATAAAATGCAAATCTGGTTCTTTGCAGACTAACAAAAAAACTGGTTCTTTGCTTCTTTCGTTATTCCGACCACTTGTTGATGTAGAAGTTAGTTGGAAACATGTACTACTAGTACGGTACTAACTCTTCCTGTTTATTTTACGGGAAGGCTTACTTTATTAATCAAATAATAGTTACATCGTCCGCTAACAGTTTTATGGTGAACTCAGGCAGTTTGATCTTATTGCGCACCTGATTGGACGCCATTCAACCGTGAAGGAGGAGCGAGATCGGCGGAGGAGGGAGAAAGAAAGGAGGCTGACCGGCGAGGGCATGGCAACGGTGATAGGCCACTCCCAACGGTGACCGGCAAGGGCATGGCAACCGGCAGAGGCAAGAAGGTCGCACCGGGCAAGGAACGGTTGCACGCCGGTCATTTCCATCGCTTAAATATGTAAGAAAAACACCTTACTAAATTACTAAATTTTGTACTTAAGCAGAAATGGTTCAACAACTCCAACAAATAAGGGTCGGCCATGATGTATAGGTGGACACAGGTGGAAGAAGTAACAAGTTGCTTCTACCGCATAAACCTTTCCTTCGTCAGTGCATTTGCTGCCTGATCACTCTATGCTTCACTGCACCATTTATAGCAGCCAGGTAACTGAATGTTGTTTGTTAGGCCTTGGCCTAATTTGAAATGCACAAGGTAGAAAATGATCTACCTTTTCTTTCAAAAAATAATTCATAATGCCCATGGTCAGAAATTTGAAAAGTTTAATTACAAGGTGTAGGACCGATGATGTCAATGTCACTTGGAGGACTGATGTTGTCAGTGAATACTACCAACAGCAGGCGGAAATGCTAGAGGGCCTCAGTGAAATGGATGCACTGACAGACCGTGGTTTTCTTCCTGGTATGTCCAAGGTCTGTTCTATAAGCCTCATGTCGTGCCATTAGTGAAGAAGCTCATTTAGAAGTTAAACAAAATTTATCTACCCGGGAGAGCATGAACATGTTGCTACTTGCTAGGACTGAAAAAATTAGCCACCCGGCCATCTAACAGTGCAAGCATGATTTATTTTACTTTTTCTGCAAAAGTGTACCTTCCTCGGTTTCCCCCTGCATATTTTTTGATTCGAAGAAATGAATGTCTTTCTTCATAGCAGCGTCGACAGTGAAAGTGCCTTTTCCACCCAAGCAGAAGATGGGGGAATTTCTAATCTTAGTAGGAGCATTCCAAAGAAATAACTTGGTAGTCGCGTTAGCTGCACTTGGGATGGTTTTAGTCGCGGCACATGCCCCATTTGGCTATATAATCGTGTGATTTATGGAAATTTAAAACCGGGCTTCCGTGAGGAGTGGTTTGCTTGCTATTATAGCTTCCACTTTGGATTCTCTTCTTGGCTTGTTGTCAGCCTTTATCTTATGGTTTACTGCATTTTCCATGCACACACCAAATCCCCACAGATACCCGAGTGGTTTGCTTGCTATTATAGCTTCCACTTTGGATTCTCTTCTTGGCTTGTTGTCAGCCTTTATCTTATGGTTTACTGCATTTTCCATGCACACACCAAATCCCCACAGATACCCGATCGGTACGCGTGTGCAGCCTCATTGGTAAGTTTTGTTGCAACATGCAATTCCTTTTTAGGGTAACATGTTTATAATTCATTCGACCAGTCTCATTGGTGTCTTTTGTTGCAACATGTAATTCCCTTTTTAGGGGAACATCTTAATTCAGTATACTGATGCATTCTTCAATTACTACTCTCACTAAGATAGAAGCGCAAACAGATATTAGATGAGAACACAAAAGAATACGTTGGAACTTTGTGATTTAAGAAGACTTGATATCATAGGTCACCTAAAGATCATGCACACCTGTACATGATACCTATAGATCATGTACACTTGTACATACCATTTATCAATGATACCATCAATCATTCAGACATACCGCCTGAGAGCAAGATGACCTGCCATTCCCTAAAAGAGGGGCCTGTTATGGAGATACCAACATGCTCAAGTGGGAAATAAGTGAGCCAAGATAAGCAACTGGTTGAATCCCTGATATCATTTTCGTTTTCCATTTCCCCCATGAAAGAGTTCTTCTATTTTCCACGGTGATATGAGTTATAGTTTCTCCAAAAGCCCACATGCTATGGAAACCAACACAAGCCTAGTCCAAAAGCACCGCTACAAATGTTAGCTGAACGGGCAATTTTGCCTCCGCGGCAGACGCACATTGTCAATATAAATCGGGGCGATAACGACGGCACAAGCATGAACAAACCGCAGAAAGCCCTACCGGTGATCGGTAAATAAAGGTACCGTGATGATCCAGGAAACTAAGGGAAACTACTGCTACCGCCTGTTCCTAAATTGGTCTCTAGTCTACGGTTGCTTGAGGCGCCCCTCGCCATCATCAACCACGTCCGCTGAGGTGGAGCTGCGGGTTACTGAGCTAAGTTGAAATGGTTGGCAAAGAAGTTCTGCCTCTGGTTGCCGCGCATTGAGAGGAACCTCCAGCAGCAAGTCTTGATCAGAATTATCCATGTACTGCGGAGGGGCCAGCATGGATATTTTATCTGGGGGTAACATGAGTAAGTTAAATGATGCTCCTCCAGATTTGGGCAAAAATGAACCTTTGAACTGAGGAGCCATAGCCACAGATTTGCAAATTTTTTTGGCAATCCTCATGGTTCCTTCTGCATGTTCACAAGCAAAAACAAATCAGAAAGCTTCTCCACGTTATTCCCAATAAATTAAGGAAATAATGAAGTGTGAATTGAATACAGAGGACATTTTTCAGATGCTCACAACTAAAACAATGTGCAAGTAGGAATCAGAAGAACTAAGATTGCTGACCTGGGCAGCTTTGCAACTGGCTTTCATGAGACCTTTTGAGAGGCTTCATGGTGGATTTGGTAAGGTCTTTCAAAGCACTGGTATTTTCATTTCCTCCTGTTTCCTTAGTGTCTTCCCCCTAAAATAAGAGAAACAAACACTTAATCATGTACACAACAAAGGTTGGTAGTTCATAACAGTGTATGCAGTGAAGAGGAAAGCACCAAGGCAGGATTAGCTAAGGAAAAATGGATAGAAGGAAGTGGGCAATGAGATCATCATAGACTTGATACCTCTAAAGCTACTGAAACTAAAGCTGAACCTACATTTTCCAGGGTATGCTGCTTTGAGTAATGAAGTTTACCACTGCAAAAGAGGTAAAAAAAATCCTTAGCTTCTTGATTTTCACCACAATAGCTTCTCTGACAAATAGAATGCAGAACTGTGGATAGCATTATCATGTATCTGTATAGGAAACCAATGCACAATACTACTAATAGAGGTGTAGAATACCTTTTAACGATTTCATGTGTCTGCATCGGAAACCACTTTGGCTTCTCAGGCGCAGCATTTGAATTACTTGCTCCCTTGCTTTCACTATGTACAACAAATGAGGCAGTCCCTGAATAGGATTCACTTGTAAGGTATGATTTATTATCTGCAGCAATAGAGTTTGCTTCTGAATCTTCCTCCGCTGATTTTGAGTTTGAACTTCTCAGAAGCATACTTCCATAGCCAATCTCAAAGGAACCCACAGGAGTTGCACTGTGGTAAATTAGATCATCCTCCGAGGATCCAGAAAGGTAAGATAACTGCTCTTCATGCATTATACAATGAAGATCTTTGACAAGCATATCCACGGATGAAGACTTGGTCCGAGTGACACAGCTTCTCTTTTTTGATGGTACCAATGACTCCCAAGCATGTGATTGCGCTGAACCTGAATTCAAAAGATCAGAGAACCATCATTAACACAACTAACTTTAGTTATACAAAAAAACAAGAAAGAAATTATGTTTTACAAATATAAATCTTGGTAATGTATGAGCTTATGGTATCACAAAGCATTATAGCTTTTTTTAATGATTGTTATTGTATTTAATCGAGTTCATGTGTGGTAAAGGAAGACACTGATACAATAACTGATGTTTGAAGCACTGATTTCAGGGTTGCCATTTGAATACAATATATGGACAATGATTTATCAATCACTATAAGTTCTTGAGAAATGATGATGCAGGATTACAAAGTAAGCACCAGTGAAGTGGGGTTGCCGAAGTATGTTTCAGTACTTTCAGTAAGTTTGATGGAAACAAGAACCAGCTTTGCATTATACACAATTACTAGCTCAGACTCGTGCAAGGGTGGTACTACAAAAACTACCTAAAGATGTTTACAACAAGTCTTAGGGGAGATTAGATATAACATTGCAGACGAACATTTACGTGTGTATTTCTGACCATCCATCTCAAGTTTCAAGTTCAGTGCTTCTACGTTAATTGTTTGAATTGAATATAGTCATTAACCCACGGCACTCAACGAGACTGTGAAGAATTTTTTTTTTCTTATTTAGCAGCAACACATTAGGAAATTAGAGATTACTGACCAGTCATTTCACTAGCATCAGCAGAACCATATGGGGCACAACTCTCTGAATATGATAGTGCTGATCCAGAACTAGATCGACTTGGGTCAGCATCCCCCATCTTCCAGAAGTTTTGATCAGAAAATGCTCCATTCTCCCTTATGCTGTGGCTTGGCTTCTTCTTTAGCTGCCGCTGTTCCTTTAGCCTCAATGTCGGCGGCTTCAGCTTGCTAAGTCTAGGTTGATCGGCATCGATATCATCACGAGAATGCATTGGTGTGTAGTTCTCCAATGAACCCTTTGTTCTCCATCTCGAGCCACATGCATTGCAGAGCACTGGCTTATGTGTTGGCCCATTTCGCCAAAGTGGAGTGCCTGTTTCAATATTTGCCATATGTAAGAATAAATGCAGTACAAAATCGATATGCAAGAATGTATGCGGTATTGCAGGTGCTTATCAGCAGCGTGTCCGTCACGAGATTGTATCAGAATTTTGACAAAAAATGTGTCTTTGCTATCACAAGAGAAGGTGGTATCGAGGAATGCAACTCAGAATAACACTTAGAAACTATACATTTTTCAAGAATGTGTCTTTTGAGACAACAATTAGTATTTAGTCACATACATGGTCAACTGCATATTCCAGATTTGTTTTCAGTGGTTAGTACTAGAATGTAATTATTCATTCGCTACTATACCAAATGAGGCATACCAAACGCAGATTATCAGTGAAACTGAGCTGCTTGCTCCAGTAAGAGCTAAAGAGCTACTGACTGTATGATGCCACAGAGGTTAAAGCAAAAGAGAGAGCTGATCTGCGTAGATTACACAAAGCAGCAAATGCCTTCCACAAAATTAAGCATTTATGTAGTTGCAGCAGCTCAGGAACTCTAAATGTTTGTTTGGCAAAAGCAGATGGCTCTTGTCTTCTTGTATAAAAGGAGTGTGAGCTGCATCTAGTTGCTCATTGTCTGCACAGGTGTTCTAACAAGTATCCCCTACAACATCATAGTCAAACAATTTGTCTGTTTGAATCATAGTCAAACAAAATTCTGAATATCTGCCAAGATGAGGTGATTCGTTCCTCATGTTCAGAATTTTGCATCCAAAGGTCTCCGAGACCTGAACCCAATCCAAGCAGGCCCGGAGCTCTCTTCCAGACACCTCAGGTGGTTCGACAGATTGCAGCTAACATCTACCAAACAGCAAACGAACAGCAGTCAACAAAGAACACGCGAGATTAGGAACCGGAGCCCGGGGGGTCCGAAAGATTTCTTCCGTGACCCGGTCCCCAGATGCATAATTCGGAGAAATCAACGCCCATGACACCCAGCCGCGGAGGAACAAGGGGATAATAACAGATGTAAAATAAGCGAGAAAAAAAAGGAAGCATAAAAGAATCGGCGAGCCGAAGAACAGGAGCTCACTCGTGACGCCGCAATGGCAGCAAGGACCTTCCTTTCCCATGCCTCCCCCTCTCCTCGCCCCCCACGAACAAACGAGGAAGAACCGGAGGAATTCCCAGCCAGAGAAACACGGGAAACAGAGCGGAAAAGGAGCAGTTCTTCTGTGGTAATACTACTACCAAGTAATTCGCGAGCAGAAAAAGGAGAGGGGGAAATCAAGGGGCGGTTCTTGGGTGGCGTATGAATCTGTTCAGGCCCGGAGGGGACTCGTGGGAGCAATTCCGCAGCCCATGTGAAGTCGGAGAAGGCTTGCTCGGTAGGTGCTGTTCTTTCTTTCTTTCTTTCTTCTTCTCTGTTCTTTATTTCCTTTTCCTTCTGTTCTGTATCCAGTCTTTTGGCGAGAGGGTGAGGAGAGAGAGGGGAGGAGGGGGGGTGGAGAGGGGAAAGGGATTGGAGAAATAATGGAGGAAGGGAAGGGAATGCAGCAGCGGAAGGGTGAGTCTTTGGGGGGTGAGAGGCGATTGGGGAGAGGAATCCAAAAGAATTTTATTTTAGTGTGGTTTAAAAAGCTGTGGGTTTTCAGTAATGACGCAGCGAAGCAACTAGGAATTGGGCAAAGTTGGACAAGGAGATGAGGTAGAGATTGAGAGATGGTAAAGGCCAAAGCTTCTTTTCTAGTACTATGTCTTTGCCTTTGGGGTTTTCTTTGTTACTAATATGATCTAGTAATTTAATTTCATTGGTACTATATAATCATGTGGTGTGGACTAAGTAGAAGTAGGGGGATATTTGATGAACCAATTGGTCAATTTGCTTACCTTTAAAGGTCCTCCATTTCTGGTGCCATTGGAGGAATCTTTTCCTTGGCTCCTTTGCATTTTTGCCCCTTTAAGAGATAACACATGTTCTGTTCACCAATGCACGTCTAGAGCAATGAATACGGCATGAAAGCACATCCAATGGGTCATTTTTAAGTTAAATAAAGCCGGCATAGGAAATAAAGGAGATCAATTTTGATTGATTGAAATGACGCTTCTAAGCACAATGCATGTTCATTTTTTTGCTAGAAAAACACAGCATAATATAACTTGGTGCATAGCTTAGATGCATATATTAGCTATGTGTAGTTTTGTATTGGCTAAATATAACTCTCTCCACTAAATGAAAAGAAACGGCTGTGCAATAGCGCGGGATAACATATATCATCGCACGGGATAATAGAAAACACATATCACCAAAAAGCGCGGGAAAATGCATGTACGTTTTTTAATGTAGCACTAACCGACAATTTGTGATTTGAAGCGCTATAGAAACAATAAGGAGACTTGTCGGCAACCACCTCCCATCCCCCTCCCCCGAACCCTACCCACGATATGGGTCCATAATTCGTCGTAGTATGGCATTCTGAACTGGGTGCCCAAATTTTCTATGGGTCATACCCTCAAGAGCGTGGTCGATGTGGAATGAATGGGGTGCCCTTTCCTCATCGATGGCCGGAAACAAGGGTATAGTCGAAGCCATCCCGGCCCAACCACTATTTTTCATGTGATTTTAGTAGCTTTAGCGAAAGATTAATATGTGTTTTTTGATTTTGGGTGACCTAGGTGAATCTTAAAAAAAACAAGACACGACTTCATGCTAGTTGCACACATTAAGGACGGGCGTGACTCGTGACCGCTAGGGTTACCAATTGTCCGGCGTCTTTCATTGTACCTTGGGGGGTTTAGGATTTTCTCTCCGCATTGGGCTGATGAATACGCTCCAGATTCTCCTTTTTGTTGATAATAATATATGTGAGAAAAAAAGTCTTAGTAAGTATGCTAGGTTTATTCTTTTTATCACATGTATGCTAGGCTAATGTGAGCACATACCCAATTTTTCTAATCTTTGGTTCAGTTTAGCAGTTAATTTTTTGTGTCATCCTCTAAACTTAGTTATCTCATACAGATCGCAAAGATAGTAGTGCATATCCACATTTATTATTCCAAGGAAAAAAGTCAGGACCAGAAAAATAGTGATACCTTGGCCGCCATCATCATTTCTCATCTATAAAAAAAGCATTACCATAAAATACACTGGCATAATTCCCTTTCAACGGCTTAGCGTATTAACGCTGGACCAGCGTTAATACGCTAAGCCGTTGAAAGGGAATTACAACTGGAGTGGTTTATTCTCAAATGACAAGGATACACTGGAGTAGTTTATTCTCAAATGACAACTACACGGGATACTCATATATCTTGCTGCATACAGTACTAGCACTATCTTTCTCTAGATCTTTTCTTTTGAAAAATCCAGATCGCAGGTCATGCAGTAAAAACTTGCCCTTTTTACCCCAGGTATAAGTGTGGATATCTACCGTTCAAAATGACTTTGTGGATTCAACGGAGATACGGTACTCTGCACTTTGCAAACAGGGACATAAAAGACACCACATGTACCTTTTTTTTTGAAAAAATACCCAAGGACTTACATTAAAGAGAACCGGCATTTTACAAGAACTCCATGAGGCCTTGTTCGGTTGCGTGTGGATCCGAGGGGAATGAAAAGGTTTGAGGGGGATTTGAACCTTTTATAAGTCAAAATACATCACAATCCTTGCCAATTCCCTTCAATCCTCTTGGGAGGAGGATTAACCGAACAAGCCCTGACGAAATTATCAAATTACAATGGGCGGTCAATAGTGCTGTATTTAAATCCAGCGATGACACAATGGCCACGATGGGGACAAACGTGGGTTGCATCAGAAGTCGCGACCTTTTCCGCCGGAACGGAAATGGCGACATTTTTTCGCATGTCAGGGAAAATTAGGGGGCGTTTGAAAGCATGGCCATCTATCTCGTGCGGGCGTGCCGTGCTCGAACGCCGGACCCGCACCCGCGGAAAAAGTTTGGTCACGGTGGCCACGGTATCTGGTGTGGTCTGTGGTGCCAAAACTATACGGTTGCGGACCCAAAGAAAATGCCCATCAAGTGCGCCTAGGATAACAGCAGATGGCCTTGCAGTGTAGTAAAACAAGTTTGCAACGCCGCATTAAGTTCCTTCCCTTGAGTACTAACTACAAGTAGTACATGTTGATTATGGAAGAACATTATGTCATGGCTGTTTATAGCCCCGTTCCCCACGAATTCCGTATAAATTTAAGTACTACTAGCACTGGTACTAGTAATTTGACGAAGAATCGATTTGATCTGCTACGGTTCCGGTACAGTCCATCTGGGTGTGCTGAGGGTAGATGGACCGTGGAAGGGACTGGGAGACGGTGACAGACAGAAGGGAGAACAAGAGATAATGGTACAGCCAGGGAATATTTGGATGGGGTAATATATTCGTGTGTTGACCTAACCAGGCCAGGGAACGAGCCGTACCCTTCCTTTCCGTTCCCTCAAGATAGATAGGCTTTCTTTGGATTGGATATGCAGGCGGTATTCACTTGTTTTGTTTTGTTTTTTCTCCTGTGGAGCACAGCAGAGATGCCCATCCATCGATGGTGCCGTGCCACTGCCAACGCACCCGCTCGTCCGTCATCTCTCATCCCCGGCCCAACCCCACGGTAGCAGCAGCACGCTAGCACGCGACCGACGCGAGGTCGATCGCGACCGAAATACACCGTCACATCCCCCGTGCTTTGCATTCCCATCGGAACTGTTCATTCAATTCTGCACGGCACTCGGAGCGTGGGCCTGTGCTTCATTATTACAGTAGCCAGGAACAAATCCTGCACAACCATATTTGTACTCCACCTACAACCTCTATTTACTGCTCTGCGGTCAAATTTCATAATGCCTCCTTGAATTTTAAGCCTAATTTTGACGGCAATTTTTGACTACCGGTAGTAAAAATATGCCATTATGGAAAACGGTAATTCATGGGTGGTTGTACAGCCGTAATAACAAGTACTTAAAAACAAAGTTTCCCCCCAAACTAACTAAAAGAAACTGTTGCGGACCACTGCTGCTTGTGCATAGCTGGTTGATTGAGCGGTGAGATAGCAGTACTAGCAATTAGTAAATGCAAAATACTAAGGATGCTCAAGTATCTATGAGCTAATAAAATGATACAACAAAATATTGTATGATAGAGTACATACTCAGAGCAGAGTTACAGCGACGTCACACCATGAAACTGAGTTACCACGCCGTTTTACACAGTTCAAAAGGAGAAAAACTTGGGCATTTTCTGCTCGCAAGCGGCTGATAATACAACGTATCAACCATATAAAGCAGGAAAACGTCATGTCCGGTAGTAGACGTCCGGGATGGTGAAGGGACAAATTTCATGTTTTGACCCTTTTTGTATAAAATCGGGATCTGACCCTTATTTGCAACTTTTTTGAAATCTGACCCTTTTGTTACCACCAAGGTTCCAGGCGGTAGGTTTGAACAGGCTACCGCCATGGCTCCCGGCGGTAGGTTGACGGCAGGAAACGGCAGGCAGCCGTTACTGGGCTGACACGTCCTAACCGCCCTACCGCCGCTGGGGGTGGCGGTAGGGCGTGGTGCGCCGCCCGGCAGTGTTCTGTGACATAAAATTGGGTTGTTTCTGCAGTAGGGTTTCACACCCTATCGTCGTCGTACTCCTCCTCATCACCTTCTTCGTCGTCACCTCCTTCCTCTTCCTCCTTGTCCACTTCCTCTTCTTCCTCGGTCTCGTTAATAAGGCGAGACGACGAGGCGGCATGGCTCGAGAAACCTCCGTCGGTGTGGCTTGATGAAGCTAGGGCACGTGTCGACCCACCAGGAGGAGGAACATGCACGTCAACCGAGGCGCAAGACCCAAGCATGCCCGCTAGCTTGCGGCAACGGTTAATGATTTTCTGCAATAACAAATATAGTAGAGTATGACTTGGATCAGGTTTAGGGTTGCAAATAAGTAAGAACATGGGCATGGATCAAATTTGCGTTCGCTCCAATAGAATGCTATGAGGCTTAAAGTTACCTTCGTCGCTTCCCTTAGCTTGTTTTCACCCTCCATGGTTCCGGGGTCAGAACTTAACGCATTCGAGCCGTCGAAAATGTTTCTGTTTAGCTCTCGGCCTGCAAATCCAAGGATCATTAAAAAGTTAGCGAGAATGACCATGTCATCATCATTAGCTCGAATGCATTTCAACAAAACTTACCACTCTGTTCATCAGGGGTGCATACTCCACAAATCACCTTGCATATCTACGAGGTTTCTTTTGTATGCTTCATCCTCGAGTCCTCCTCCTCTGAAGTGATGCCATGTCCGCTTCCATCCATTGTGGCCTCGGGCGTGAAGCGAAACTTGATGCCATCGTCATACCAATTCATGTGCCTCTCATACACATTCCAGCAAATGCCTGACCTCTCCCCATCTTTGCGGAACGTCCTCTCGTCCCACATTGTCACAAAAGACTTGTGCTCGTTAGCACAGTCCAATATCGACTGAGAATACTGCCTGCTCTTCCTGCATAGGGCATAACAAGCAAAAAAACACAAAAGACCATAAGAACGTCGAACTTAAAGAAATCATGGTAAAGAGATGGCAGCACATACTTGTGAAGGTCGTAACCGCCGGTGTCGTGGGGCCTTGCCGGTGGTGTGTGTTGCAATACGCCAAATTGTGTCGCCACGTGTTGTGGTAGGTGCCATTCGACGGCGTACATGCATATCAGTGGGACAATGCACCGGAAGAGAAGGCGGTCCTGGTCGCACATCTCGTTCAGCTCGAACCCCCAAGCTCTATCGTGGTACGGCCACCAGTTAACCTATACAAAGATTGTTTAGCAACCGTGAAAGTATAAACATTTAAAACTATCTCGCTCATTGGTATACCTGAAAAGATGTTAGGTTGTCCAGCTCGTTGGTGAAGGCCTTGTACATCACACTTCCCTTGCCCAAGAAGACCATAACCTTGTCCCAAGAATAGGCGACTGTAGGGTATCGAGAACTGTCGCCATCCTCGCCATACTCCGTCCACTCTGTCCGTGGCATTTTCTCAAGGCGACCAATCGGCAGCCGCTCCCAACTCCAAATCGAGAGGGCCCAGACACACCCACACGTCCCAGATATTTTCTCGGTCCTCTGCGTTGCGTCATCCAGCTGCAAACAACAAGTGATGACCAGATGACACAATTTAAAGAAATTTAAAGAACCACACACATAGGTGAGATGTATGACATCTTACCGAACGGTAGAGGTATGCGAGGCCAGCAGACCCCCAGCTGTACCCTGCATCCCAGTCGGCCAGGAAGTCCAGGTACATCCATAGGGCGTTGTCCCCAGCGGTCGGAAAGACCACCTCTGTGAGAAGAAACCACAGGTAGGCCCTTGCATACTGCTCCACGGTCCTCGGATCCGCATCTTGCGGGCATTCAGCCCGGTGGTCTAGGAGCCATGCCAGTGCTACACCGGATGTTCGGTTACTCTTGATGGGAGGGCAGTCGTTGATGAGGGCGGTAACCTTGTCCGGCCATTTCTTCCTATCCACGCGCCCAATGAGAGCATGGCCCTTGATCGGTAGGGCCGTGATCATGGCGAAGTCCTCGAGCGTCACCGTCATCTCACCACATGGGAGATGGAAAGAGTGCGTCTCGGGCTGCCAACGGTCGACCAACGTTGTGAGAGCCGTGTGGACAAGCGTCGGCGGCGTACGCTTGAACTGGAGCACGAAACCCAAGAGCCCGGCTCTCCTGTAATATGGCTCGTAGCGGTTGTTGTAGTTCATCTCTTTGACCTTGGTGTGGCCCCTCATACGTAATGGCGGAAGCATCTGTCAACGTGCACACGAAAATAGTTAGAAAAAACTTTTGAAAAGGCAAAATTGTGATGCAAGACATTGATCAGTGCTATTTACCACTCCGTTCTCAATGTAACGGGTGCGATGACCATTGTCGAATGCCAGGTCAAGCATAGTGTAATTAGTGCCGATCGCCGGACCAATGGGGGCCTCCTAAAACAAGAACACTTTGTTATGAACACATAATCATATCACATTAAACCGTTCAACTAACATCAATCATATCATATTCAACAAATGTAAAAAAAATACTATGAATATGTACTAAGGTTCATCTTCAAATTAGTTATTCTATCCTTTCATTCGATTATATCACATTACCAATCATATTCAACCATTCAACTAACATCAATCATATATCATTAAACAATCATATTCAGCCATTCAACTAACATTAACCAATCATATTCAACAATTGTAAAAAATAATAAAAATTACCAACATATTCATCTTCAAACCACATCACCACATCACCTCATCACCTAATCTTGTGCCAAATAGGTTCTATCTTCAAACTAGTTAACAAATCCAACATATTCAACCACATCACCTCATCAATCATATTCGAACATATTTAACCACATCAAACATCAATAAATAATTCAAAAAATATTAACATGAACTAGGGTTCATCAAGTATATAAAATAGGCTCTATCATAGTCAGCTTCAACCACATCACCACATAAATCATATTCAACTACATCAAACATCATATTACTCCTAACTAAACAAACCTAAAAACAACAAAAATCAAAATCTACTAGATGAAATAGGGTTCATCTTGTGCCAAATAATGCGTCGAATCAAAAGCTTCTTAACTAAAATGAATTGAAGGGATTGAGAGAGCTTACTTTTCTCGTCTTGGAGCCATGTCGATCCGCAAAAACCATTCACAAACGAAGAAGATCAGATGAGGGGAGTGGAGGGGATGAGAGAGGCCTTCCCCTCTCTGTTCTTGCGGGCGGCAGTAGAGGAGAAGAAGATGGAGGCCGGGTTCATGGACGATGCTTTGGAGATGGAGATCAAAATCACAAGATGATGATGGCCATATCATGTCACATATTTTGATTGCATGTGATGTTTATCTTTTATGCATCTTATTTTGCTTAGAACAGCGGTAGCATTATAAGATGGTCGCTTCACTAAATTTCAAGGTAAAAGTGTTCTCCCTGAGTATGCACCGTAGCTACAGTTCATCGTGTTGAGACACCACGTGATGATCGGGTGTGATAGACTCTATGTTCACATACAACGGGTGCAAGACAGTTTTGCACATGCTGAATACTTGGGTTAAACTTGACGAGCCTAGCATGTACAAACATGGCCTCGGAACACTGTAGACCGAAAGGTTGAACGTGAATCATATAGTAGATATGATCAACATAGAGATGTTCACCATTGATGACTACCCCATCTCATGTGATGATCAGACACGGGTTAGTTGATTTGGATCACGTATCATTTAGATGACTTGAGGGATGTCTATCTAAGTGAGAGTTCTTAAGTAATTTGATTAATTGAACTTAATTTATCATGAACTTAGTCCTGATAGTATTTGCATATATATGTCGTAGATCAATGGCCCGTGCTACCGTTCCCTTGAATTTTAATGCGTTCCTAGAGAAATCTAAGTTGAAAGATGATGGCAGCAACTACACAGACTGGGTCCGTAACTTGAGGATTATCCTCATTGCTGCACCGAATAATTATATCCTTGATGCACCGCTAGTTGAAAGGCTGCTACAGACGCCTGGCAAGCTCGATCTGATGACTACTCGATAGTTCAGTGTGCCATGCTTTACGGCTTAGAATCGGGACTTCAAAGACATTTTGAACATTATGGAGCATATGAGATGTTCCAGGAGTTTAAGTTAATATTTCAAGAAAATACCCGAGTTGAGAGATATGAAGTCTCCAACAAGTTCTATAGCTGCAAGATGGAGGAGAATAGTTATGTCAGTGAACACATACTCAAAATTTCTGGGTATCATAATCACTTGACTCAACTGGGAGTTAATCTTCCAAATGATAGTGTTATTGATAGTGTTCTTCAATCACTGCCACCAAGCTACAAAGGCTTCGTGAACTATAATATGCAAGGGATGGAGAAGACAATTGCCGAGCTCTTCGCAATGCTCAAAGCTGCGGAAGTAGAAATCAAGAAGGAGCATCAAGTGTTGATGGTTAACAAGACCACTAGTTTCAAGAAAAAGGGTAAGGGAAAGAAAGGGAACTTCATGAAGAATGGCAAGCAAGTTGCCACTCCCGAGAAGAAGCCCAAAGCTGGACCCAAGCCTGAAACTGAGTGCTTCTACTGGAAAGGGACTGGTCACTGGAAGCAGAATTGCCCCAAGTATTTGGCGGATAAGAAGGATGGCAAAGTGAACAAAGGTATATTTGATATACATGTTATTGATGTGTACCTTACTAATGCTCGTAGTAGCGCCTGGGTATTTGATACTGGTTCGGTTGCTCATATTTGTAACTCGAAACAGGAGCTACGAATTAAACCAGGATTGGCTAAGGACAGGGTGACGATGCGCGTCGGGAATGGTTCCAAGGTCGATGTGATCGCCGTCAGCACGCTACCTCTACATCTACCTTCGGGGTTAGATTTAGACCTGAATAATTGTTATTTTGCGCCAGCGTTGAGCATGAACATTATATATGGATCTTGTTTAGTGCGAGACAATTGTTCATTTAAATCAGAGAATAATGGTTGTTCTATTTATATGAGTATTATCTTTTATGGTCATGCACCCTTGAAGAGTGGTCTATTTCTGTTGAATCTCGATTGTAGTGATACACATATTCATAATATTGATGCCAAAAGATGCAAAGTTGATAATGATAGCGCAACATATTTGTGGCACTGCCGTTTAGGTCATATTGGTGTAAAGCGCATGAAGAAACTCCATGCAGATGGACTTTTGGAATCACTTGATTATGAATCATTTGATACTTGCAAACCATGCCTCATGGGCAAGATGACTAAAACTCTATTCTCCGGAACAATGGAGCGAGCCAATGTCTTATTGGAAATAATACATACCGATGTATGCGGTCAGATGAGTCTTGAGGCACGCGGCGGGTATCGTTATTTTCTGACCTTCACAGATGATTTGAGCAGATATGGGTATATCTACTTAATGAAACACAAGTCTGAAGCATTTGAAAAGTTCAAATAATTTCAGAGTGAAGTGGAGAACATCGTAACAAGAAAATAAAGTTTCTATGATCTGATCACGGAGGCGAATATTCGAGTTACAAGTTTGACCTTCATTTAAAACAATGTGGAATAGTTTCACAACTCACGCCACCTGGAACACCACAACGTAATGGTGTGTCCAAATGTCATAACCGTACTTTATTAGATATGGTGCGATCTATGATGTCTCTTACCGATTTACCACTATCGTTTTGGGGTTATGCATTAGAGACAATTGCATTCACGTTAAATAGGGCACCGTCTAAATCCGTTGAGACGACACCGTATGAACTGTGGTTTGGCAAAAACCTAAGCTGTCGTTTCTTAAAATTTGGGGTTGCAACACTTATGTCAAAAGGCTTCAGCCTGATAAGCTCGAACCCAAATCGGAGAAGTGCGTCTTCATATGATACCCTAAGGAAACTATTGGGTACACCTTCTACCACAGATCCGAAGGCAAGATCTTTGTTGCCAAGAATGGAACATTTCTAGAGAAGGAGTTTCCAGGTTTCACGGGTAGCTGCCACGTGTCCTCTTTGCCGTCTGCTAGCGGACGGCAAATAGCTTTGCCGTCTGCTAGCAGACGGCAAAGAGGTTATATATCCCCTGTTTTTGTTTGAATCCATTTAATTTCACAGGAATTCACACACATATATACATATATATATTTTGTTCACAAGCACACACAGATACACATATATGATGTATCCAACACACAGATATACATATACATATCTATCTCCATCATGACAACATACATATATACATAATAAACATAGTTCCATCCATATATACATATTGCATATCACAATGTTCATCCAACACATTGTTCCATGCATCCATATAACAAGTTCCATGTTTTTCATCGATACAAACGAAAAAAAGATAAGGGAAACAAGCACTCCATCCATGCAAGCTTCCATATAGTGAATTAAATCTGCAAAATGGAAACAAGAAAGTTAGAAAATAAGAAGACTAGAATCAGAAGAAGAAGAAGAAGTAAGCATACTTAGGTAAAATGGAGCTAATCTAGCTAATTGTGCCATTTTTGAGTGAACTAAGCATATTATGCCATTTTTGATATAACTTAGAGCTAACTTCATTTTGGAGAAGAAGAAGAAAACTAGAAGAAGAAGAAAACTAGAAGAAGAAGAAGAAGAAGTTCTTCGTCTTTTCTTCTCCTTATTTTTCTTCTTCTTCTTCTTCTTCTTCTTCTTCTCTTCTTTTTCTTCTTCTTCTTTTCTTCCTATTCCTTCTTTTCTTCCTCTTCCTGGATTTTCTTCATCTTATTATGTCATTTGTGGAGTAAATAGGCTAAATTATGTCATAAATGGACTAAATAGGCTAAATAAGAAAAAAATGCCATTTCTAAGCTTACCTAGCTAATTATGCCATTTTTGACCTAACTAAGCATATTATGCCATTTTTGATATAACTTAGAGCTAACTTCATTTTGGAGAAGAAGAAGAAGAAGAAAACTAGAAGAAGAAGAAGAAGAAGAAGAAGAAGAAGAAGAAGAAGAAGAAGAAGAAGAAGAAGAAGAAGAAGAAGAAGAAGAAGAAGAAGAAGAAGAAGAAGAAGAAGAACAAGAAGAAGAACAAGAAGAAGAAGAAGAAGAAGAAGAAGAAGAAGGAGGAGAAGAAGAAGAAGACTAAAAGATCTTCTTCTTCTAGTCTTCTTCTTCTTCTCCTTCTTCTTCTTTTCTTCGTATTCCTTCTTTCCGGCAAAGACCTTCTTTGCCATCAGCCAGTTCTTTGCCGTTCGTTTTTTGCAAGCTGACGGCAAAGACCTTCTTTGCCGTCCGCCAGCAGACGGCAAAGAATAGGCAGACGGCAAATAAGCAAATTCCAGTAGTGCATGGCGAACCTACGAACTGTGAAGAAGCTATGATGAGCCCAGATTCAGATAAATGGCTTGTGGCCATGAAATCTGAGATAGGATCCATGTTTGAGAACAAAGTGTGGACTTTGGTGGACTTTCCCGATGACCGGCGAGCCATAGAGAATAAATGGATCTTCAAGAAGAAGACTGACGGTGATGGTAATGTTACTGTCTACAAAGCTCAACTTGTCGCGAAAGTTTTCGACAAGTTCAAGGAGTTGACTATGATGAGACTTTCTCACCCATAGCGATGCTTAAGTCTGTCCGAATCATGTTAGCAATTGCTGCATTTTATGATTATGAAATCTGGCAAATGGACGTCAAAACTACATTCCTTAATGGATTTCTTAAAAAAGAGTTGTATATGATGCAACCAGAAGGTTTTGTCGATCCTAAAGGTGCTAACAAAGTGTGCAAGCTCCAGCGATCCATCTATGGACTAGTGCAAGCATCTCGGAGTTGGAATATATGTTTTGATGAGGTGATCAAAGCATATGGTTTTATACAGACTTTTGGAGAAGCCTACATTTACAAGAAAGTGAGTGGGAGCTCCGTAGCATTTCTAATATTATATGTGGATGACATACTGTTGATTTGAAATGATGTAGAATTTCTAGATAGCATAAAAGGATACTTGAATAAGAGTTTTTCAATGAAAGACCTCGGTGAAGCTGCTTATATATTAGGCATCAAGATCTATAGAGATAGATCAAGACGCTTAATAGGACTTTCACAAAGCACATACCTTGAAAAAGTTTTGAAGAAGTTCAAAATGGATCAGTCAAAGAAAGGGTTCTTGCCTGTGTTACAAGGTGTGAAGTTGAGTCAGACTGAAAACCCAACCACTGTAGAAGATAGAGAGAAAATGAAAATCATTCCCTATGCCTCAGCCATAGGTTCTATCATATACGCTATGTTGTGTACCAGACCTGATGTGTGCCTTCCATAAGTGTGGCAGGGAGGTACCAAAGTAATCCAGGAGTGGATCACTTGACAACGGTCAAGAACATCCTGAAGTACCTGAAAAGGACAAAGGATATGTTTCTCGTTTGTGGAGGTGACAAAGAGCTTGTCGTAAATGGTTACGTCGATGCTAGCTTTGACACTGATCTGGATGACTCTAAGTCACAAACCAGATACATATTTGTATTGAATGATGGAGCTGTCAGTTGGTGCAGTTCCAAGCAGAGAGTCGTGGCGGGATCTACGTGTGAAGCGGAGTACATAGTTGCTTCGGAAGCAGCAAATGAAGGAGTCTGGATGAAGGAGTTCATATCCGATCTAGGTGTAATACCTACTGCACCGGGTCCAATGAAAATCTTTTGTGACAATACTGGAGCAATTGCCTTAGCGAAGGGAATCCAGATTTCACAAAAGAACCAAACACATCAAGAGACACTTCAACTCCATCCGGGATCAATTGCCTTTGCAAAATACATATGGATTTGAATATAGTAGACCCGTTGACTAAGCCTCTTCCACGAGCAAAACATGATCGACACCAAGACTCCATGGGTGTTAGATTCATTACAATGTAATCTAGATTATTGACTCTATTGCAAGTGAGAGATTGAAGGAAATATGCCCTAGAGGCAATAATAAAGCTATTATTTTATGTTTCCTTATTCATGATAAATATTTATTATTCATGCTAGAATTGTATTGATCGAAAACCTAAATACATGTGTGAATACATAGACAAACACTATGTCCCTAGTGAGCCTCTACTTGACTAGCTCACTGATTAAAGACGGTTAAGGTTTCCTAACCATGGACATGAGTTGTCATTTGATAACGGGATCACATCATTAGGAAAATGATGTGATGGACAAGACCCATCTATTAGCTTAGCATTATGATCATTCAGTTTTATTGCTATTGCTTTCTTCATGTCAAATACATATTCCTTCGACTATGAGATTATGCAACTCCCGGATACCGGAGGAAGGCCTTGTGTGCAATCAAACGTCACAACGTAACTGGGGATTATAAGGATGCTCTACAGGTATTTCCGAAGGTGTTTGTTGAGTTGGCATAGATCAAGATTAGGATTTGTCACTCCGAGTATCGGAGAGGTATCCCTCGGCCCTCTCGGTAATGCACATCATAAGCTTGCAAGCAAACGATTAAGGAGTTAGCCACAAGGTGATGTATTACAGAACGAGTAAAGATACTTGCCGGTAACGAGATTGAACTATGTATGAAGATACCGACGATCGAACCTCGGGCAAGTAACATACCGATAGACACAAGGAATTACGTATGTTGTCATAACGGTTTGACCGATAAAGATCTTCATAGAATATGTAGGAGCCAATATGAGCATCCAGGTTCCGCTATTGGTTATTGACCGGAGAGGTGTCTCGGTCATGTCTACATAGTTCTCGAACCCATAGGGTCCGCACGCTTAACGTTCGATGACGATATTGTGTTATATGAGTTATGTGATTTGGTGACCGTATGTTGTTTGGAGTACCGGATGAGATCACGGACATGACAAGGAGTCCCGAAATGGTCGATAGGTAAAGATTGATATATAGGACGATGGTATTTGGACACCGGAAGTGTTCCGGGGGGTACCGGGTACATATCGGGTCAGCGGAAGGGGTTCCGGGCACCCCCGGCAAAAGATATGGGCCTAACGGGCCAAGAGGAGAATGCACCAGCCACCAGGGGCTGGTGCGCCCCCCATATGGGCTGAACCAAAGGGAGAAGGAAAAGGGGGAAGAGAAAGGAAAGGGGGGGGGGGGGGATTCGGCCTCCCCCTTCCCTTTCTCCCCGTCCTCTTTCCTTCCCTTTCCCGTAAATAAGGAAGGGGGTGATGCATCTCCAATGTATCTATAATTTTTTATTGTTCCATGCTATTATATTATCTATCTTGGATGTTTATATGCATTTATATGCTATTTTATATGATTTTTGGGACTAACCTATTAACCTAGAGCCCAGTGCCAGTCTGTTTTTTTCCTTGTTTTTGAGTTTAGCAGAAAAAGAATATCAAACAGAGTTGACCTGAAAATTTACGGAGAATATTTTTGGAAAATATAAAAAATACTGGAAGGAAAAGATATCGGAGAAGAACCCCGAGGCCACCACAAGGGTGGAGGGCGCCCCCCTAGGGCGCGCACCCCCGTCCTTGTCATTGCCTCGTGGGCCCCCTTGACTTGCTCCCGACGCCAACACCTCCTATAAATCCCAAAACCTCCAGAACACAACCTAGGTTCCGCCTCCGCAAGCCTCTGTAGCCATGAAAAACCAATCAGGAGCCAGTTTCAGCACCCCGTCGGAGGGGGAAACCATCACCGGTGGCCATCTTCATCATCCCAACGCTCTCCATGACAAGGAGGAAGTAATGCACTCTCGGGGCTGAGGGTATGTACCAATAGCTATGTGTTTGATCTCTCTCTCTCTCTCTCTCTCTCTCTCTCTCTCTCGTGTTCTTGATTTGGCACGATCTTGATGTACCGCGAGCTTTGCTATTATAGCTGGATCTTATGATGTTTCTCCCCCTCTACGTTCTTTTAATGGATTGAGTTTTCCCTTTGAAGTTACCTTATCAGATTGAGTCTTTAAGGATTTGAGAACACTTGATGTATGTCTTGCATGTGCTTATCTGTGGTGACAATGGGATATTCATGTGATCCACTTGATGTATGTTTTGGTGATCAACTTACGGGTTCTGTGACCTTGCGAACTTATGCATAGTGGTTGGCACATATTTTTGTCTTAACTCTCTGGTAGAAACTTTGGGGCACTCTTTGAAGTTATTTGTGTTGGTTTGAATAGATGAATCTAAGATTGTGTGATGCATATCGTATAATCAAACCCGTGGATACTTGTGGTGACATTGGAGTACCTAGGTTGGTTGATGTGTATCTTAAGGTGTTATTTTAGTACGAACTCTAGGGCTGTTTGTGACACTTATAGGAATAGCCAAATAGATCGATCAGAAAGAATAACTTTGAGGTGGTTTCGTACCCTACAATAATGTCTTCGTTTGTTCTCTGCTATTAGTGACTTTGGAGTGACTCTTTGTTGCATGTTGAGGGATTGTTATATGATCTAACTATATTATCATTGTTGAGAGAACTTACACTAGTGAAAGTATGAACCCTAGGCCTTGTTTCCAAGCATCGCAATACCGCTTTCACTCACTTTTGTTACTTGTTACCTTGCTGTTTTTATTTTTTCAAATTACAAAAACCTATATCTACCATCCATATTGCACTTGTATCACCATCTCCTCGCCGAACTAGTGCACCTATACAGTTTACCATTGTATTGGCTGTGTTGGGGACACAAGAGACTCTTTGTTATTTGATTGCAGGGTTGTTTGAGAGAGAGACCATCTTGATCCTCCGCCTCCCACGGATTGATAAACCTTAGGTCATCCACTTGAGGTAAATTTGCTACTGTCCTACAAAACTCTGTGGTTGGAGGCCCAACACGAGTATACAAGAAGAAGGTTGCATAGTAGACATCAGGGGGGGGGGGGGGGGGCTTAGAAGGAACCCAAGTAGGATTGGGTACTACTTGGGGGGCCGCCTGGCCGCACCCCACGCCCACCCACCAATATATATATATATATATATATATATATATATATATATATATGTGTGTGTGTGTGTGTGTGTGTGTGGGGGGGGGGGGTGCCCCCTAGCACATATCAGACAATAGTTTTAGCCATGTGCCCCTCCATAGTTTACACCCCCGGTCATATCTTTGTAGTGCTTAGGCAAAGCCCTGCGAGGATCACTTCACCATCACCGTCACCACGCCATCGTGCTGACAGAACTCATCTACTACCTCGACGTCTTGCTGGATCAAGAAGGCGAGGGACGTCACTGAGCTAAATGTGTGCAGAACTCGGAGGTGTCGTACATTCGGTACTTGATCGGTCGGAGCTAGAATAAGTTCAACTACATCAACCGCGTTGTCAAATGCTTCCGCTTACGGTCTATGAGGATACGTAGACACACTTTCCCCCTTGTTGATATGCATCTCCACGGATAGATCATTGCATGTGCGTAGAATTTTTTTTTGTTTTCCACGCAACGGTTCCCAACAAGCCATATCAACATTAATTCTCAAATGCTAGGAATCAATAGTACATCAATCATAACACTATTACATTATTGGCCATCACCCAGATCGGATCCATCCCATGTGCCTACAGGAGATTACTCACATATGGGTGAATAGGGCATGATGGTGATGATGGAGAAGGAGATTACTCACACAGGGATTTGCCCTCCGGGAAGAGATTGGTAGAGGCGGTGGGTCCACCTAGATAAAAAATCATATAAAAGATATGACGAGCGTTTGGAGGGTATAAGTTGTGTTGCGACCAAAGGAGAACACCAGGGAAGGTCCCACATGTGTAGGCGCCCCACATAGACATGTGTGGTCTTGGCCTATGTGTGCCACCCGGGCCTGGCCTTTGGCTACAGTGCTTCTCTATGCATCAAAAGATCCTTCGATTTTTTCCAGAATTTTTGAGATGCATTAATATTTTATCTTCCTACAATGCAAAAACAACAGAAAACAGGAACCGACACTAGGCACTAAATTAATAGGTTAGTCCCAGAAAACGCTTCAAGAACAATGCCACAATGCCGGATAATAGTCACAAAACATGCAAAAATTATAGATACGTTGGAGTCGTTTCGAAAATACACGTTTTCTGCACCAATGGTAAGTTCTGCAATGCATATAAAACTTCACGTGTGCCCCCAACAACACTAACAAGGTTGCCAGCCTTGCAAGCTTTTTCTAGTTGTACACGCTATTTAAAGATAATGTGATTGGCAGTTTTTGTATTTTTGTATAAAAGGTAATTAAAAATAAAATTGCAAGTTAAAGATGTTGGAAGTACTTTCTTATGCTAAAAACTAGACCGTGGTTCACAGGTCCATCAAGAGTAACTCTCCATAAGATAAAAGTGTGGCAAGTAATAGCCATGTGAAATAGAAGTGCAATATTTCATGCTCATGCCAGATTGCGTGTAATCTGTTGATCTTATATAGACAGTGTATCTATAAATCTATAGACTGAGAACCTACATACATATATAGCTAATAATCCACTCTTTGATCAAAGTTCTCTCTGCATCATCCAAGTATTATTATCTATAAACGGATAACTCCTTAAGCAAGATGACGTTCTATTGATTGCATGATTTTATTAGAAGCCTCATACAAACATTTATCTTCATGACAATAATATAATGCAAGCCTTTTCCATTGACTACCAACAAAGCAGATTACTTGCAAGATTAAACACAACTAATGCACACCTTTCCCACTACTGACTACCCATCTAAACTGGCCAAGAGAAGACACATAACTAGATAAAATTATGCATATATAAACCAACATAGGACATCAAAAAATCTGAAGATAAACAAATATTTCATCACATGATCACCATCACCGCTAGGTTTACGTCAGATGGATCATAATCATGATAGGCAGCTCATATCACTACAAAAAATACACTTCCATGATGATACATGTTTGTCACAGTAGGTCAGGTTTTTTGTCATGCATGTACACCCATGACGATTTTATGACAGAATCAAGATAGTCATACCTCTGCTGTCGTAGAAGTGTTCCATGACATTACCAAAATTATCATCACGGAACTGTCCACTTCCATGACGATAAATGGCGCGTCACGGAAGTGCTTTCGTCAAGGGTAACCAACATGTGGCATCCACCATAATGGGTCGCCGTTAAGCTATCGGGTCCTGTTTCGGATCAGATAACACGTTAACAGCCCGGACCAATGGGGATTTTCCACGTGTAAAATTCTCATTGCCCGGAGGAAACACGTGTTGGCTCACCGTTGGGACAGATGTCATCTACTCATTGGACAGAAGGCGCCTATGATAGGTCGACATGTGGCACAGCCAAACAGTGGCCCATTCCGGTGAAAAGGCCTGCCCAGTAAAATTTAGCAGGCCGGCCCATATAAGGCCTACTTGTGTCAGGTCCATTTAAGCCCACGACCCATACGAGATGTGCCAATTCGGCCCGTCAACGGCCCATTAATGATTTGACACCATTGCAGCCCATCGGCAGTTCGAGGCCGTTAACAACCCGCTATATATTTGGGCTCAATATCGGCCCGTTGTGGTTTCGTCCTGTTAACGACCCATTCAAGGGATGGGCCAATTTTCAAAATGTACATCTTTCGGCCTTTTAACGACCCATTTAAGTGTTGGGCCAATTTCCTGCCCGGTGTGTCTTTCAGCCTGTTGACGGCCCATAAATGAGTTGGGCTATTTGCCCTCGGACCCGAGTTTTGGCCTTTTAACGACCCACGCTCTTCATGGTCCAATACCAGCCCAGTTTCTCTTTCGGCCTGCTAAAGGCCCACAACCTGATTGGGCCATATCTGATCTGACGACTTTCGGCCTCTTATAGGACCATGCTCTTCATGGTCCAGTACGAGCCTGCTGTCTCTTTTGGCCTGCTAAAGGCCCACGGTATAGTTGGGCCATATGTAGCCTGACCTTAGTATCGGCCTGTTAATGGCCCGTGAAATCAAATGGGCCCACTTGTTGCCCGCTTTGATGTCGGCCTATTAACGACCCGGGAGGTAACAGGCCGACCGTTAACTTTCAGCCTGGTAACGACCCATTAACTTAATGGGCCCACTAAAGTTCAAACATGTTTCTAGGCCCAATTAGATAATTTGAGCCCATTACGACGAGCAATTATGCAGGACCAAAACCGATCAATCAAAGGCCTAAGAGAATTTTGGCCCCTACAAGCCCATTAGGGAAGCTCATTAAGGCCAGTGGGCTGCTTCCTTTATATAGGGCACATGACTATTCGTGCTAAGTAATAATTTCACTGCTTTTTTAGCTTCCTAGCGACCAATTAGCTGGAATGCAAGGTGCGCTAAGCAAAGGTATGGCATACAGTGAAAAATGTTGCATATCCAACATATATTACAGGAAATTACATCCACTGGCAATCAAAGATTGATGCCAGTGCAAATAAATGAACTGAACCTAATGATCTACAACATTACAATCTGCAACCTCAGCGCGGATGATGCCCATAAGCTTGTGGGCAAGTTCTTGCTGCTTTGCTACACTGAAAACATTGATCAGTTGTTGTTGCGCATGAATGTGCACATCTGATTCCTCCACCATTTCCATCATTCCTTCAGTGAGTAATTGGTTCACAAACATACATTTTTTTCGTTGCATTTGAGATAGAGGAAACTGAACAGATTCAGATGGCGATTTTGGCAGGCTTGTATTATTGATAGTGGAGGTGTCTCGAACACTGCATCATAACAAAAATTAGGAGGGGAACCAAACAGATTAATCAAGAGTTATTGCCATATTACCTGGCCTAGATTTATTGGAAAGAAACAATGGGGTTGCCTTGCTGTTTTTAGAGTTTGTCTTATTATCTTCAACAACCTGCACCAAATTAACACACTAGCATTGCTATCATTGGCCAGGTCAAATAATAGGAAAGCAACATTGACACAACGAACGTTTGGGCAACCAGACCACACCAGCCTACACCAAATTAACACAATATTGCATAGCTATCATCAGCCAGGTAAGGTAATACGAAAGCAATATTGACACAATGAATGAATGGGCAACCAGAGCAGCACTAAAATTTAGTAATGTGCATGATATGAGATAGTACACTCATGCAGCTCAGTATGCAAAACTACCAGGCAGTTTTCCTTATAAAAATCAACATTGTCGCCTTTAGGGTCTGTTTGGTTGGAGACTAGTGTGGCCAAGCCAAATTGTGGCTAGCCACACAAGTATGGCAAGCCACACAAGTGTGGCTTGGAAATTGGACGCCAAACTTTGGCAAAAGTTGGCAAAAAAATTGTCTCTATGACAAGTGGGCCATAGGGGCAATAAAGTGTGGCAAGCCAAAGTGTGGCAAAAACCAAACACATGCCAACTAAACTGTGGCTGCCAAATTTTGGCTTGGCAAACTGTGGCTGGGAACTAAACAACCCCATAGATTTTGCTACAACTAAATTTAGATCAGATAAAGGTTGGATTCACGTCGATTAACAAAATACACACTGATGTAAAAATATAATGATATACTGCGAGATACTTTCCTCAAATACGATCCTTGTGCAGAAAGTCTTCTATCGTTTAACCTTATTTTCTAAAAGAGAGATGGGTAAGAAACATGTAGAAAATATGATCAGAATGCTATAAAATTTCATGATGCGAGGATACACACACACTTCTTAGAATGGAGTTGACATATTTTTGCTGGACTGGAGCGGACTAGTTCTTTGGCCACTGGAATCTGCTTATTATCAATAGGAGTTGGGTTTCTCTGTGCTGGAGCAGTATCTATGAAAACTGGAGTTGGTTTACTATCTCCTGGCGTTTGGATCTTTTGCAAAGACCTGGTTTGTAACCCTTCAGATTCTAACATAGCCGTCTTCCCCTTGCATGCCTTATATAGAAGAATGGTGCTTCAACTATAAAACATGCTACATCAGAGATGGAATAGGTACTGAAGAATAGAAAGGCATGACATATTGACATGTATTCCCTCCCTCCGGAAATAAATGGATGGGTCTAGGCGTATTTCAGTTCTAGATGCATCCATTTTTATCCATTTCCGTGACATGTAATCCGGATGGAGGGAGTATGATGTAAGTGCTAGGGATACGACAGGACAACAGTGTAAAAAAAGACTACTTGAATGTAAACCTGTATTACATGCTTAAGTGCTAGGAATACATACAAAAAAACACTAAGGCAACATATGCATGTATGATTGGGAAACTAAGATGGCATTGCAACAGAACAACACTTCAATGTAAAAAAAGAACATAGTCTGGTAGACAGATGAAGTACATGCTGATGAATAACAATGCATAAGATATTCAGAAGCTTGATGTCCAAACTAAGCAGATGGCATTGCGATAGAGTAGAATGACAGTACTTGAATTTGGAAACATGTTATCATGAATGGAATAGGTACTGAAAAACAGGAAGGCATGACATATTTACATGCATGATCAGCAGGCTAAGCACAAGGCATTGCAACAGAGTAGATGCACTCCAGGACATTATATGCATGATGTACCCATATCACAGGCCAAGTTAGAGCAGGACCTTGTGGGGTGAATAGGATTCATCATCTTTCTGCAGGTCTTCTGAAGAAGTGCCTTTACATGTTCCATCATATTGGGTATCATTGACGTCAAGTTTGTTGGTCGTTACATTGCTCCATGAGGTTCTTGTGGATAAATCAGTGTGTGCAATTATATCTGACATGCATGGAAGATAACTAGTAGTTATATTTATGTAATGAGTGCCTGTAGAAGACAAGATAAATAGTAGGACTAGGGTTAACTACCAGCAACATGTCTCAAAAACTAAAGGGAGAACACAGATGAAAGCTACAACATATGTATCATTTGTATTCGAGATTAACTAGATGGCACACAAAATTATTAAAGAACAACATAGGTAATACTAGAAGTGGTATAATACTATAATCACCAGCCTGTGGGATAGCATTGGCTGATGGATGATAACTATGGAACAACGTTACCTAAAGAACAAGTCCCTTAGCTGAACTATGGAACATCGTTAACTCCTGAACAAGACCCATAAGAGATCATCATGAATATAAAGTGAAATGTGATAATCTATTTTACATGCTTAGATGAATAACAAAGCCATAAATGTTGCACACAAGTAAGATGAGGGTACAACCTATCTGGCTGCCATCCATAGGAGTGAGCATCATGTGCTGACTTTTCGATGGCCCTGCAATTGTTGTGGTTGTCCATGTCGGGCACACACATTCGATGCAGAGAACTATTGAGTGGGGACTATAGCTCCCTTCTGGTGTATGATTCCCTTGTTGGAGCAGCTGCGGTGAGTCGGAAGACGGTGTGGCTGAAGATGCAGAAAATGCATAATGTTAAGAACGACACATATCTCTGATCTGAAGAAATACCCTAAGAGATCAATAGCAAGGTACGACAGTGGTCACACGTCTGTTGACTGAAGACTAAATTGGGGTCACACGATTTTATTTTATTTTGGTACTGTCCGATCTATGCCGGATGGCTTGATGGCCGTCTTGTGCCTCCTGACAGACACTGTTCGGAATCTTCCCTGAAGAGCCAGTGACCACCAGCAGAGCATCCTGCCTCCGTCGTCCGTGGCCGCGAGAGCTCCGACCAAAACCCCGCTCCCCGCCCCACCGCACTGTCGTGGTTGTGTCGGCCCCGGCCAATCCACAAAGACTCGCCGTCATCCAGATCCGACTGCGGCAGTACCTTCAACCCAAGCAACTCTAAGATAGCCATCTAAGCACTGCTTCCGCGGTGAACTTGCGTCCCCGCACCCTTACGTTAGACACCAGCCAACCGGCAGCCTAGGAGCTCCGCCGCCTCGAGGGGTGCTACTTCCCATCGGAAATCGATTGGCCCAGAATAAAAATTCAGACAACTGACGCCTAAATAAAGTGATTTGAGATGAGGGTACGACCTATCTTGCGGCCCGGTGAAGTAGGATGCTCCAGCTGCCGAGTTTGTGAGGCCGGCGCGGTTGTGGTGGCTACCGGCGACATGGAAGCAGAGATGTCGCGACGGTCGACGGCTATAGGGAAGCAGCGCTGGGGCCCTGGACGAATCCGGAGTTGGAGCCGCTCCAGTGCCGTGCAACAAAGGCGGGGGTGAATCAGCTCCGGTACGGTTCACGCGGCCGTCGTCGAGGCAGCTCCAACTCTGGATTAAGAGGCACACGGAGTAAGAGGCACACGGACCAGTGCACGATGACAGACGGTCAGCGTCTCCAGCATTGGGGAGGAGGGCGGCGGTGAATTTGGTGCGGTGGGGGGCACCATGGAGGAGGGGCTGAGGTTTCACAGCCGGGGAGAAGGGAGCTTCCGGGGATAAGGTGATTTGGCGCCCACGAGGTATGAATGGGGAATTGTGAGGGGGAACCATGTCTTACAGACGCATTTGTCTGAAATGTGGGGGGAGTTACAGTTCTACCCCCGCCTTTAGGCTTCTCGGCTTGGGTCTGTGTACTGAGGGTCGGGGATAGTAGAGTAACCTTGCTCCTCCCAGTTAGTGGGCGCGAGCGATTTTTGGCGAGGCGTGTTTTGAAATAGTGGTATGGCGATTTGAGGCGAGTGCGCGTTTTGAAATAGTGGGCGCGAGCTATTTCGGGCGAGGAAAGCATGTTTTGAAATAGTCGGCGCGAGCAATTTCGGGCGAGGAGAGAGTGTTTTGCCGCCCATGGTTTGTGAATTATTCGGCATATGTCATTTCGGCCGAGGAGAAGGCGCACTTGGATGAAGTTACAAACCTACCCTCGATGTACAACGGGCCAATTGATGTGTGTCCCACATAGGCCGGTAATTTCGGGTCTCCCATTTATTTGCTCGGGCAAATTCCACCGAGCAGAGGGTGTTTAATGGTTCGTTCAAATTTTTGGGAGAACGACCATCCACGTCTACCTTACCAAGTCGATTCGAATCAAATTTTGAAATATTAGCTTGCCACTTATTTTTTATATGGAGAGATGATGCTCGGGAGTAATGTGTTTTTACATGCTCGTTGCTAACGATTTACTATATGACAAATAGTTGACCCACTCAAAAACGGGAATCAAACCCAAAATGAAATATCTGGATTCAATGAAATAGCTCATTCACCAGGTCAAAATAGTGAACTAAATCCAAAATTGAACACCTTAATCGAGTAGCATGTTGTGCAGTATTACAATACTCCATGAACATGTTGAAAGTCAAATTAATGAACTTGTTTGATACGCATATCTCCGTTCATGTGTGGATTGCAGACAAGATGTTCTCCAATTTAAATATTTGAATGCAAGTTTATATCGAAACATGGTTTATATCAGTCTTTGATGCATAAAATGCGACCTCCCCCTCTCCCGGATTCCTGCTCTCTCTCTTGCCGACAATCTTCAATTCTATCGCACGCATCCAACACACAAACCTTGTTGGTCCCTCTTCCTCTCTCTCTCTCTCTCTCTCTCTCTAGGTTGAGTGTGTGTGTGTGTGTGGGGGGGGTCTTTCTAGTTCGCATGCATATATGCTCCATGTATAGGTCTCTCTCGCACACTATGTATGATTCTCTAGTCCAACCTAAATATCTTGGGTGCACTCATCATACACACACAAATTCCCTGGCTTGTTGCCGTAACTCTCTCACGCACCACTCTTCCGTCTCGGAGCTCTTCCCACTCTCTCTCAAACTCTCCATCTCCCTGGGTCACACATGCACATGCATATCTCACTCGCACTCGATAGACCCATCTAAAACTCTATCTCTCTCCCTCGTTCTCTCTCCATCTCACATGCACACACACAATCTCATGCCTAGCCAAGTATGATGGTCTCTCAGTCAATTGTAGGCACACACAGTCCCCCCTATATGTATATGACTAGCTAATTCTTAGTCTCCATCACAAACATGTGCATGGTCTATCTCGATTTCTCTCGGGGCATCTTTCTATCGCACACGCACCTCGTCCCTCGATCTCCCACCCATATAGTCTGCTCATGATCTCGAGCGGATCTCTCTATCACAAACACACCCTCTCTCCCTCCCCACGCGTCCATCTTCTCCATGCGTCCCTCTCGACCTTTGTTCCTTGTTGGCCAGACCTCTATTGGACATGTGCTATAGGGGTGTCTCTCTCCGTTGCAAACAATCATGCACTAGCTATCTTCGTGTATGTACTCACCTCGCTTTTCTATCTCGGAGATGCATGCGTGATATGTTTGCATAAGAAACGAACACACACACTCTCTCTAATTTATCGTTTGTTATCCCTTTCTCTTTCACTCACATACTCTTTTTGCACAATCTGTCATTCTCCTTCACACACACTTGATCTCTCTCGACTTAGGCACTCTCTTCGGTCCATAGCATATAGATTTATTGAAAAGTCAAACATCACAAAGTTTGACCATGTACGTGGAGAAAAACATTTAAAACTAGAACGGCAAGCATATATCATTAGATTCATCATGAGATGTAGTTTCGTACGATATATCTTTGGTATTGTAGATATAAATAATATTTGCATAAACCTGGTCAATGTTTCCAAAGTTCGACTTCTAAAAAATTTATATGCGCTTCACTATCGAGCGGATGGAATATCTCTTTCCCCCTCTCAGCTATTTGACGCACCACTCAGCCTTATCGGGGCTCCTCTATCTCTCTCAAACTTTATATCTCCCTGGTTCACACATACACATATCTCGCTTGCGCTACACAGAGCCATCTAACACTCTTCTCCCTTGTTCTCTCTCTATGTGACACGCACCCCCTAAGTACCATAATCCCTCACTCCATCATAGGCGCACACACTCCCCCCACCTAAGTATGACTATCTCTCACTAGCCATCAGGAACACACGTATTGTCTCCTTCAATCCATACGTCTATCTCGATATCTCTCGGGGTATCTTCTATCGTGCACACACCTTGTCACTCGATCTCCCACCCATGTAGTCCCATCACTATCTCTAGGGGATCTCTTTATGACAAACATACACTCTCTCCTCCCCATGTCTGCATTTTCTCGGTACGTCTCTCTCTACCTCTCTCCCTTGTTTGCCAGACCCCTCTTGGCCACGTTCTAGGGGTCTTTCTCTCTCAGTTGCAAACAACCACACACTATCTCCTCACCTTGCTTCCGCTGTCGAAGATGCATGTGTGATATGTTTGCATAAGACACACACGCTTTTTCTCTACTTTTATCGTGTGTTGTCCATGTCTCTTTCACACACGCACACACACTTTTTTCAGTCACTCTTTCTATTTCACACACACATACTCTCTCTCTCTCTCTCTAGTTAGGTACTCTCTCACGTCCATAAGCATAGGATGTTTTGAAAAGTCAAACCTCAGAAAAGTTTGACCAGGTATATGTGGAGAAAAATGTTTACATATCGAACGATCATTATATTCATCACAACATGTACTTACTTCATACTATCATTTATCTTTGGTATTGTAGATATAAGTAATTTATTCATAAACTTGGTCAAAGTTTCAAGAGTTTAACTTTAAAAAAATGTAGGCACGACATTATCGAACGAGGGAGTAGCTCTTTCTCTCTCTCTCTGCTATCTCTCATGGGCCTCCCCTCTCACTCGAACTCTCTATGCTGAGGGATTATACGGTGAATGTGTCATCATATAGCTCCGTATATTGTTTAGTTGACCGATCAACCAGTCCACATGCTGCCTTGTCAGTTCGTGTTCTCTATCTTCGTGTGCTGGCCCATGTGGCAGTGGGTGAAAATAAGTAAACTAGAGGCCCATCTGACATGCAGTGAAGTAAACAAAGTTGAAACCACTAGGGGTAGCACCCCGCACGCTATTAAATTGAGGGCACACTTCTCCGCATGAAGGACGCACTCACGCACACTTCACCACTGCGCGGCGGCATGCACAGTAGGATGCACTCGCGCACACCCAACACACAACACACCAGCACACATGTACACCGGCGTTGCCGCCGGCTGAGATGGACGGCAAGGCAGCCAACAAGCAGAGGCAGCTCGAGCCAAAACCGCATCCGGCGAGCCAAGACTTCATCAGTAGCCTCCCCGACGACATGTTGCTCGTCATCATCGGCCTCCTCCCCACCAAATCTGCCGTGCGGACCACCCTACTCTCCCGGCGGTGGCGCCCCCTCTAGCGCCTCGTCCCCCTCAACCTCACCATCGACAGCTGCCTCTGCGACTGGGATTGAAAACACATGGCCGCAGTCTCCAAGATCCTTTCATCACACCCTGGGACAGCCAAACGCCTTGACATCCACATTTTTAGTACCAACTGCAAGGTCCAAGCCAAGTTCGACGAGTGGTTATTATCCCCCGCCCTAGATCAACTCGAGGAGCTCAGCTTTGAAGCTCGACGATGTCGCTCTTTGCCGCTGTCCGCGCTCCACCTCACGCCAACGCTGCGCCGCACCAGCTTCAGCTCCTGCTATCTTCCCCAGATTAATGTCGTGCCTGCCCTTCTTCTCCCTCAACTCAAGCAGCTCGACCTCTTCGACATTGGCATCTCGAAGAATGCTATGGAGCACATGCTCCGCAGCTATACTACGCTCGAGTACCTTTGTCTTCAGCAGATCCACGGGTTCATTAGCCTCCACATCGCCTCGACGAATCTCCGTTGGATTTATGTGTCTTACTGGCCCCACAACAAGACATCAATTGGGAAGAGATCACTCCAGCTGTTCCACGTTATGGTCATTGAGAGTGCACCTTTCCTTGAGAGATTGCTTGTATCTGATCTAGAAGGTCCAACAAAAATCAGGGTCATTGACGCGCCAAAATTGACAGTGTTGGTGTACTCGTCTGCCAAATTCTCCGAACTCTTTATTGGATCCATAATCATTCATGTATAACACTCATCTTCTTCTCTGTCTTCTTGAAATTCACATTTTTAAATATCTTCTTGATGTATTTACGACTATCATCCAGAAAATGATTCCCACAAGCTTGACCCAGTCTATGCGCACAGTGAAGATCTTGGCAATAAAATCTATCGGCCCCAATCTGGATCAAGTTGTTGGATTCCTTACATGCTTTTCGTGCATGGAGAAGCTACTCATCGAGGTGAAACATCTTTCCTATTAGTAAATGGTAATCACAACGTAGCTCAATTTTTTCGTAATTTTCCCAAATTACGATGACAAGTGTATTGTTCAAAACTGCATCTACGCACTGCACCAAAAGAAATGTTTTTAGTAATTTTTCTCGTGTGATCACCTGCCTCGTTTTTTTGTTGTACTACTACTCCCTCATTTCCGGTTTATAGGGCTCAAACCTGAAATCTCATCAACCAAAGCATTTTGTGAGTGGAAGAATGTATCTCGTATTTTGCAAAACTATCCCAATTAAACTCCTGCATTAATTAGGATTAATTGCAATGCATGCATGCTTGGCTACTAGATGAGTAGGAACATTACATGCATTGGTGTGTTCCTTTTTAATTCTTTCATGCAAAGATTTAATGCGCCTTGGAAACTGAAAATGAGGTGAAGATGAGCCCTTTAAATTGGAAAACTAAAAAAGTTAGATAAGCCCTATAAACCGGAAAGGAGGGAGTACTATAGTAGCCTAGGCTAGTCATATTGGCAAGTAACTTAGACTAGTAACTCTATGGTTACCCTAAGAGCAAGTACTACCTCCGTCCTGGTTTACTCTTCCTATTTTGTAGTATCAAAATTTTACCATAGATTTAACTGACAAAATGTTAATGCATGTCACTAAAAATTATATTGTTGGATTCGTGTTTGAACATAATTTCAAATGGAATAATTTTTAGTGACATGCATTAGCGTTTTCTTAGGTAAATCTATGGTCAAAATTTTACACTAAATACGAGGTAGTACAAAAGTGGGCTATAACGGCCCTCCACTATGTAAGCCAAAACACGTGCCAAATTCACTTGTGATGCATTTGGCATGATGCCCCTCCATTGCTCAACTGGTGCCCCAATCTGGATAACCTACTATGCTCCGATGCCAAATTAACTCACGCAATGAAAAAACACTTGCGTGGGAGAGTGAGAGGCTGGTGTAGTTGGTTTGATTGATTTGTTTATACATGTGGGTTTGTGTGCACAGCAGTGCCAACTCTCTCACATCGCTAGAGCGGTGCCAAAATCTTTTGATTTGACATCGATGCGTATTATGTGGCATACTTTTGAGAAATATGGCATCGGCCACATAGTGGAAGGCAACAAATGCCCAAGCTCTTCACGTGCTCCTAGGTAAATGAGAGGAAAGAGAGAGAGAGAGAGAGAGAGAGAGAGAGAAAATATCACTAGCCAACCAACCCTATCGTATGAGCGAATGATATTGGCACCTCTTGATGACACGACAATCCTATACAGCGAGCTGCTCTAATATGTTCTCTTCTTTTGCAGATAAAAAATTACCCGAAAGTGAAAAATGTGCTGCACTATAACAATCTCATCGAATGCCTTTTTCTCCATCTTGCAGAAATTTATTTGATCGACTATCGAGGCAGCACATCTGAGATTAAATTGGCCATGTTCTTTGTTCTGGAGGCAAGTGTGCTCAAGGTAATGAGGTTTGGCGTTCTCTGGCACAACAATGAATGGCGTGCTGATCACCGCAAGCATCTAATCCTAAACGACAAAGTCTCATGAAGCTGAATTTGTTTTGAAACATCAAGTGGCGGACACTCGAAAATTTATTTGCCCATTAGTGACTTGTCGTAGGCGGTGGGTTTTAGTTTGTACGATAATGCTGCATCCACCTAAAGTAACGAAAGTTCTTACGTAAACTTCCTAGTAATTCCCTCTTCGTAGGTGCAACATTACTCCTAACATTTGTAATATCAGTTTGAAAACTGGAATATTGTCGTTTCCTATTCATGCGTTTTCAAAATCCTGCGAATAAAAGAGGACATGAGTTGATGATGATGTTTTGCCTGCCATCTTTCACCAATAGCCATCGGATCTAGATCTGACGCATACAAACCAAACTTTTGCAGTTTTGCAAAAAGATGCCTGCACTTGTTCCCTATTTACAAACGACTCCTTGTCTCTCACAACCAACCTTATCTCCTCCCCACCACATCTAGAAGGCCATGGAAAAATCTAGCGCGATGGCGCTGCGGCGCAAATCCACCCCCAATCTTGGTGTTCCGTGCAATGCACGAGCATCTATGCATGGGAAATTATGTCGAACACAGCTAGTTGTAAGGTGCAAGCTCTGACCATGATGATAGTATTTGCAGACGGTGAGGCTGACTTTGGTATGCCGAACACGGCGCTTACACTCAGGTGTCATCTCCGGCGCATGGTCTTGTCACTTCACTGTGAGGAGCAGCACATAATAACTTGACCAATGGGTAGTACAGTACAACTACATTGGTAGTACTACTACTAGTACTAGCACCACCGTCTGGATTTAGTAGTACTACCACGTCCGTCTGGATTTAGTATTTGACTAGCAACATCTAGTAATGCATGTCACAAAAATATACTACTCCCTCTATAAATAAATACATGGTGTATTGTTTTATTCCTTCCGGAAGATGGCTCAAATCTGAAGTCTCATCAATCAGACTACTATTGTACTCACTGAGCGCTCAGCTTGGTAAGCTACCAACAAAAAATTGCAATCAAAGACTACTATCGTACTCCCTCCGTACTGGTGCATTAGTCACGTTACAAAAACCAAGTAGTAATCCCAAAACTTTTAGGCACGGTGCATTAACTACCCACCTCGTTCCCTGTTTTTTGCCACGAAAAAAGAAATCACCCAATAGGAGACGTGGGGTGCGTATGCGTTCAATGACTTGAGACTACTTAGCACAACATTTTTGGTTACATGCATTAACATTTTATTAGCTAAATCAAAGGTCAAAATTTGGCACAAAATGCAAAAGGGACCAATAAACCAGTAAACATCAAAATTCTCTTGTTTGGCCCCAACTAGAGGTCCGGTGAGATGACTATACTGCACCGGCATGGAGGGGGACGCAGCTTCATTGACTTACTGCACTTGCCTTTGGGTGTATGACAGGTGGGCCCAACAGGTGGCTGGCCCACCTGTCATAAAGCCAAACGCAGGTGCAGTTAAGGCACCGGAGCTCAGTCCCACGGAGGGAGGGCTGAGGAGTAGATGGCCAACACACACATGAATGCAACGCAGTCTGCACTTCTCATATAAAGGCTCCCCGCCAGTCCAATCTACGAAATCCTACGCACCTATGCACACTAACCAAGGGCAAGAGTGATCACTCCAATCGCAAGATCAGTTGACTAGAAGCTAGACCCATGCAGGCGATGAGCGCGAGCATCAGCTGGCTACGCCAGATGGTCCATGAAGCCGACCTGTGGCCCAGTATCAAGGAACGTCTCCAGGTCGTGCTTGAGGCCGCCAGGGCGAGAGGCCGCTTGGACAACAACTTCGTCTCCTTGTTCGATGAGGTCCTCGTCGGCTTCCTCGACAAGTTCACCATCGTCAAGAAGCTCGCGGATGACCTTGACGTACGCATCCAGCCCACGCGCCCAGGCTCTGCGATGCCCGCCACCCTCAACGGCCTCTATGGTGACAACCTCTTCGACGCACTGGTGGCCCTGCGACTGCCCACCGTCGCGCCGGAGAATGTCCACCTCGAGGTCGCGCTCGCCGCGCAGCGTCTGGCGCAGCAAGACACCATCGACATAATCACCCACGTCTACGTGCAAATCTTTTTTTGCGAGAAGCACGTTGAGCTCGCCACCAACGCCACTGCTCCTCACATGTCGGTTGGTCACCCGACGCACTAGGGCGTGAGGATGTCGTTGATGGATCTGTATGTATCTTTATCTTTCCGTCAAATCCATGTAGTAGTACATGGTACTACTAGTAATTATCTTACCTTTCGCATCAACTTCATAATTTTCGTATGTACTCCACGCATGAACCGCGCCAGAACCAAACTTCTCATTACTCTAGGGAAAATCGTTATTTCTATCCATCGGTCGCGCCATGGAGCAGAACCAAAATTTACAAGTTACAAGTTCAAAAGGAAAAGCCAGTCGTGTTCGCGTCGCACCCTCACGCGGTTGGTCCGGCACGACGCTCCAGGGGGAATGCGTGATGTGTTGCATTTTCACTTACAAGTGGGACCGCAGTTGAGCAAACCGACTATCAACAAACCCCCACCCAGCCCACCACGCGATGGCTGAGAAAACAGGAGGGAGAAGAGGTGGTTGTAGCACGGACTCCAAGAAAATTGGTGTCAGATGGGACTCATGTGGGTGGCGTGTGTCGTACTGCTGTACGTGAATGCTAGTTGTGGCCCATGCCACCCCACTATATCGAGCCTATATCGAGGTGCTGGTTACGTAGAACATATTCCCTCGAGTCCGTGCTCAGCCCTCCTCTCTCTCTCTTCTCAGCCAGCCAGCAGACGTGCGGAGCCCATCGTCTGTTTGCTCACATGAGGTCCCACAAGTCAGTGAAAGCGCAATAGGACCCACTGAACCTGTACTTATTTCACCTCGACGTGCTGGTGATGAAAAACAAATCCAATAAAGATCTTCGGTGGCCGCTTTTGGAGTTACTCAAGAGTAAGATTCTATTTACAGTTTAACCCAAGATGCACATCATGTGGCTTCAACTAGCACTCTATTTTCTTGCATGACATGACCTGGATGCTGGATGTCCCATGTGTCGGCAAAAGGAGGAAGAACTCGACCAAATCTTCTCCACATTTAGACTGGAGGAGTAGGAAACACGGCAAGCCTTGTGCCTACATCATACTACATACAAGCCCACCTCACGCAGTCACGCTATCACAATATTTCTCAGCCTCCGTGCAACACCTAGCTCTAGTTGATCTAACTAGAAATAACTATCATGCTAGCATACTCCAATATTAGGTTGGCTCTATGTGATGTGGCAACTTCATATAACCGGGTGCTGGCTATAATACTATGGTACTCACACTCCAAGAAGTGAGTCGAAAACCATTCATGAATTGAGTTTATGACATGCATATGCAAATGTACCATTCATTACATACAACAAGTCATCAACACACAACGACAACGAGGATACATGTTGGATTATAGATTAGTTCCAACAAAACATTCTAGTAAATACTAAAGTTTTCATCACACAACAAATGGCCTCCGCCCCCCACACGAGCGAAGCCACTTCGCACCCCCACATGGTTGGTCCGCCACGCCGCTAGGGAAATGCATGCCGTCTTGAATCTTCACTTAGGCCAACTCCAGCGCGTGCAACTTAGACACGCGCTCGCCCATCCCCCTTTCCTCGACGCCCCCGAGCTACCTGACCAGGGCTACGTGCTTTGCGCACCTGGCAGCCGAATTTGGAGCGGATCCGGTCGGGCTTGAGCTCGCCCGGTTGTGGGAGGCCGCGCCGCGTGATGGACTGGCCAGGCACCGGGCCGGAAGGCCCCGGCAAGGCCGCAAGGCCTCATGCAGGTACTGACTCTTCCTCTAGCCACTCAGATCTACACCGTCGGCGGTCTGCCGGCAGATACATGAATGGCGGTCGTCCGGGCTTGGTGCTGGCCCAAAAGCTCGTCGGCGCACCGTTGCCACTCATTACGTTTGACGACCGCCCAAAGAAGGTCTTGCGCCGCGTGTCTACAACACTACAAAAAAATACACTTCCGTGATGATACGTGTTATTCACAATAGGTCACGTTTTCTGTCATGCATGTACATTCATGACGATTTTATGACAAAATCAAGACAAGCATACATAGGCTGTCGTAGAAGTGTTCCATGACATTATCAAAATTATCATCACAGAAGTGTCCGCTTCCATGACGATAAATCGCGCGTCAAAGAAGTGATGTCGTCAAGGGTGACTGACACGTGGCATCGACCGTAACAGGTCGCCGTTAAGCTATCGGGTCCCGTTTTGGATCCAATAACCCGTTAACAGCCAAGACCAATGGGGATTTTCCACGTGTAAAATTCTCATTGGCCGGAAAAACACGTGTTTGCTCACCGTTGGGACAGATGTCATCCACTCATTGGACAGGAGGCGCCTACGATATGTCGACACGTGGCACGGCCCAATAGAGGCCCATTCCAATGAAAAGGCCGGCCCGGCTAAAGGCCCACCATGTTTTTCTAGACACTAGTGGGCTGGCCCGTTAACAGCCTGCCGTGTTTTGGGTCAAATTGAGGAACATACCAGATCAAGACCGTTCACAGCCTGCCGTGTTTTGGGCCAAATTACGGCCCATATCGGATCAGGCCCGTTAACAGGCCACTGTTCTTTTGGGCCCATTCTAAGACAGGTTTGTATTTCAGCCTGTTAAATGCCTGTTTACCAGTTCGGCCCGATAATAGTTTCGGCCTGTTAGCGGCCCGTGGTGCATCTGGGACGTTGTCGGCCCGGTTTAACTTTAGGCCATTTAACGGCCCATGCAGAAACTGGGCTATTTCTTGTCCGAAGTAACTTTAGGCCTCTTAACGGCCCATAGTCTTCGTGGATAAATTTCAGCCCAACTAGCTTATCGGCCTGTTAATGGCCCATGTAACAGTTGAGCCTAATTATAGCCTGCGTTGAATCCGGCCTGCTTATAGCCCATCTGATAATGGCCCGTGACACTTTTGGGCCTACGGCCCGCGTGGATAACGGCCTGCTTAAAGCCCATAAATTTATTGGGCCAAACAGGCCCGAGATATATTTTGGCCTATTAACTGGTCGTCCTATTTGGGCCAAACATGGGCCTTAGGAAGTTTCGGCCTGTATTGGCCCGTGAATTTTTCATCCCAACGCTAGCCAAATCTAGGTTTTAGCCTGTTAAAATCCCATGGTACTCTCTGGCCCAGCTGTCTAGAACTTTACTCGGCCTTTTAAAGGCGGGAAACTGAAAGTGCAACTATCCCTGGGTGGTTTTGGTTAGTACTAACATATAGCTCATTGAACTAATGCTATTTCAAGATAAATATTTCAAGAAAGTTCAATGATTGGCATGGCATGGATTAGGAATGTCGGCCCCTCGAAATGCTAAGGACACATATTGGCTCAAGCGCAAGACTCTACATTTTACTTTTAGTGATCAAAGATCACATTGAGTCCATAGGAAAAGCCAATACTATTAAAAGGGGATGAGGTGTTGCTTAATGGCTTGCTTGCTCAAAAAGCTTAGTGATATGCTCCAACAGCCCTCAACCACTTTCTCATATCCACATATGTTCCAAATCAAAAGTCAAACTCGGCCCCACCAAAATGTTCTATCCGGCGCCACCAAGTTCATTTGACATAACCACTGCCAGAAACCCTAGTCACTTCGGTCTCACCGACAGGGATCTCGGTCTCACCGAGATGGGATTGCAAACTCTCAGTTTCCCTTCGCAACATTTCGGTCCAATCGAGATGAGCGATCGGTCCCACCGAGTTCGCAATGCAAACTCTCCGTTTCCCCTTAGTAACATTTCGGTCTCATCGAAATGAGCGAATCGGTCCCACCGAGTTTGCCTGACCAACTCTCTGGTTAGCTTATTACCAAAGTCGGTCCCACCAAGTTTGTGTAATCGGTCTCACTAAGATTACGTTATTCCCTAACCCTAATTAAATCGGTCCCACCGAGTTAACATGTCGGTCCCACCGAGTTAACACATCGGTCCCACCGAAAGCCTAACGTTCACATTTTGAACTAAATCGGTCCGACCGAGTTTTCTGATTCAGTCCCACCGAGTTTGGTGAATTGTGTGTAACGGTTAGATTTTGTGTGGAGGCTATATATACCCCTCCACCCACTCTTCATTCGTAGAGCGAGCCGTCAGAACATGCCTACACTTCCAGCATATATTTTCTAAGAGAGAACCACCTACTCATGTGTTGAGGGCAAGATATTCCATTCCAACCACATAAATCTTGATCTCTAGCCTTCTCCAAGTTGCTTTCCACTCAAATCGTCTTTCCACCAAATCCAAATCCATGAGAGAGAGTTGAGTGTTGGGGAGACTATCATTTGAAGCACAAGAGCAAGGAGTTCATCATCAACACACCATCTATTACCTTTTGGAGAGTGGTGTCTCCTAGATTGGTTAGGTGTCACTTGGGACCTTCGTCAAGATTGTGGAGTTGAACCAAGGAGTTTGTACAGGCAAGGAGATCGCCTACTGCGTGAAGATTTACCCTAGTGAGGCAAGTCCTTCGTGGGCGATGGCCATGGTGGGATAGACAAGGTTGCTTCTTCGTGGACCCTTCGTGGGTGGAGCCCTCCGTGGACTCGCGCAACCATTACCCTTCGTGGGTTGAAGTCTCCATCAACGCGGATGTACGATAGCACCACCTATCAGAACCACGCCAAAAATCTCCGTGTCTACATTGTGTTTGCTCCCTCCAAATTCCTCCCTTTACCTTCATGTGCAATGTTTTACATTCCGCTGCTATACTCTTAGACTTGCATGTGTAGGTTGATTGCTCGACTTGTTCTAAGTTGCTAAAATCTGCCAAGACATAAAATTGGGAAAAGGCTAGATTTTTATTTGTTCAAGTAGTCTAACCACCCCCCTCTAGACATACTTCTGATCCTACAAAAACTACTATAGGTTTAGACCTGCTAATGGCCCAAGATGATTATAGGCCCACATTTTGGCCCATATGAGTAACAGGCCGACCTAAAGACCGACAACACTGAGATCCACTGAACCTTCCGGCCTAAATTACGGCATACCGACCAAAGAATAAACCTGGACTATACAATAAAGAAATTACGGCATATTACATCCACTGGGAATCAAAGTTCGCTACCGGTGATAATAAAGCGCAATGTGACCGCGGATTACATACATTGGGAATCAAAGGTAGCCACCAGTGCATATAAACGCGCCGACAAAAGAATATACAAAACTGAGAGCACTTCAGAAGGCACCAGGACTGACCAGGATGGGCCCCGCAGGCAGCCGAACAAGCTGATGAGACCTCAGTTGTGTCAACGATAGATGCTGCATCCCTAGCTGTATGGCACCATAGTGCGAAAGGCAGTCCTCTGACATCTTCATTGCATCTTTGACTTTAAGTCGGAGCTGAGCTGAAGCAAGCCTTTCCGCTTTAAGTTGAGACTGAAGAAGTTGAATTGATTGAGGTAGTGACTGCACAGAGGTTGTCGCACACCTGCTGGTGAGTAGCTTCAACTCACTATCTTCATCAAGACAGGACCTTGGGGTCATCTCGCTGTCCTCAATATGGTTTGGCTCACTATCTTCCCTAAAGTTATGCCTGGCATAAGAGATACGACTCTGAAAGAGAAACAAGGAGACACGTAACAGGTTTCACAATTATATAAGCAAATCAATGGATCTGTTCTGCATAAGGAATATGTTTTTACAACTAAAATTTAAAATTGGTAGTTGTTGCAAATATCCAATCAGATGTAAACAACAAAGTAAACAACAGTGGAGGAAATGATGCCTATCCAAATCTATACTAGAACAAAATTTGAAGGCTTGAGAAGGATGAACTTACATTACATGTTAACATGGGCTGGACAAAGCCCTTCTCCATGTTGATGGAAGGATAATTCAATAAATTCCCCAAAGAAAATTCTTTATAAGCGTTGCCATTATTCTACATTTTGCAAAGAGTAAATATAGATAAAATAATATTGGAAGAGACAAAGGAAAATGAAGCTCAGGTGCATACTGATGATACATAATCAAATAGCAATTAATTAAGTACAGGGTTACAAGGCAAAAGTTACTGACAAGAGGAATGAAGACATCAACGTGTGCAGTGGCATTGGCTTTATTCAACATTTTGGAAAGAGTAAATGTAGATAAGATAATTTGGAGAAAGTGGAGGGCAGGGCAGATAAGATGCAGAGTAATGCTAGACATCAACTATCTCGCGATGCAAGTACAATAATACCACCACCGTCCGTTATTACTTGTCTCTCAAATGGATGTATCTAGCACTATTAAGTTCTAAATACATCCAATTGATCAACAATTAATTCGATACAGAGGGAGTACATGACAACAGGTACTTACATGAGCAATCCAAAACTTCATAACCATTGTGTTCATTCAACATTTATCTAAGAGTAAATATAGATCTTATAATTTCAAGCAAAGGGAGGATAAAGAAGCAAAAATTTACATTGATGCTACATAATCAAACAGCAATGAGTGTAAGTATGCTGACAAAGGGAAAGAGGTACTGACAAGAGCAATGCGGAGCCCAGTATTGTTGTGAGATCCTATGATCCTTTGAGCAAGGAGATTCATCTGAAATTAGTTTTCATACAAGAGAGAAGGTAAGGCACATGCATAAATTTAGGAGTTCAAATTTTGAATTGATATCATAGACAGTACCTGACGTTGGGCTCTCAGTAGTTCTAAATGGGGGTTTGGCCAGTGGAGTAGGGGTAAAGTGTGGTACAGTTGGTCCTGTGTTTTCTGTGGCTGCTGATCTATCTGATTTAATAGGTATCACTACCTTTTCCAAATACCTATTTTGTACTCAATGAGGATCTGCACTTACCCACTTCCTTTTGGATATCTATTATGAAAGAACAACATTTGACTGGAAAAACATAGTATGACGACACATGGAATAGGCACAGAAAATAGATAGGTATGGCATATACTCATATATGATGCTTAAACTAAGTAGATGGTGTAACAAAGTAGAAGCAATGCAAGAGGTCACATGCAAAATATGTGCGACCAATACAACCTTGCCAAGTTAGAGCAAGCACCTTGATGGGTGAATAAGATAGGCCATCCTCCACCATGCCAATTTGGTTAGCCAGTGGATTGTTCCGCAATATTCCTCTCGTGCACCCATTCTCATATTCATTTTGATAATGTTCAATACCTGACATGCATGAAAACATAAAAAAAGTGAGATTATCTTTGTAATGCAGAAGTGATTCTAATCCAATACTGCCTCCCTAAGGATGGCAATTTTATCCATGGACATGGATATCCGACCCGAATGGATAGAGTTTGGATATGCTTTTCTGTCCATGGGCAGCGCCCAAACCCGACCCGATTGCTCGTGGGTAGGGCATGGATATTAGCTTGTACCCGTGGGTATATCCAAACCCCACAGTTACATGTCCCAGTGCAATTTTACACTTTGTTATCCAAAACATGCAAAAGAAATTAGACAATCCCCGTCATAAATTTTTTTAGTTGACATTCAATACCCTCTGTAACATACCCCAATGCCCTTCCCTTATTTTTATCTCTTTGTTAACTGACTCGTCATTCTCATATGTTAGAAAAATACTAAATGATCTTATGTTATTAGTGGAGGTTGATTTACCATAGGTGAAGCCTAGCATGCCACGAAGTGAAGAATGGAAGAGCTTATGTTAACATTGTGTTATGTCTTATTTATATGTCTAGAGAGGACCCAATGGATATCTAGTGGGTATGGATATCCATCGGGTTTGGACATGGGCACAATTTTTCACCCGTGGATTTTTTCATCGATGGGCAAAGACTGTCTTCATGGATATGGATTTGATATTGTTCAACCCGATCCAAACCCGACCCATTCCCATCCTTATGCCTCCCTGTAAACCCCTTTGTGCTATCTCTGCAATTCTTCTGAGAGATTCCATGCATGCTATAATTTGGTGTGTGCATTAATATAATGTGGCCTACTACTCAAAATATGAGAGCTCTAGAAGTGATGATACTTCGCAGATGACAACTTCAACATATAGTAAAGAAGAACAAGTCGACTGACTGTGATTCAAAATATACTACGGGAGAACAACTCGACCTGACCAGTCAACCGCAAATGTCTCTGCTACTCTTCCCAACAAGGAACATACTTATTAAAGAATAGAAGAGGATCATCTTAAAGAAGAGCAGAAGAGCAAGCAGATTGAAGATATTACAAGTCTTTACAATGTCGGTTGCCCACCCATGATGAACCAAAGCGCACAGAGAAATAATATTCCTTCCGGTGTCTCCATATGTGGCTCACATGCATTTCGAAACTAAAGTAGGAACATTTAGCTGACCAATTAAACATCTCTCCGTTTTACTAATATCAGCATAATATCAGATTTGAATGTGCACAACTAAGCTTGTTTAGCTTGATGGGTGGATAAGTGCTATTACGACAAGAACCACGTAGGCTGATCGTGGTCATCATAAAATGGGGAAACCGTAAGCATGATGAGTATAGTGTTGACCATGGCAGTGGGATGGCAGATCTGAAGCTGCAAACCGCACAAAGGGTAGTTAGCAACCGATGTTTGCTTTGAAATAACAACTAAGATTTGGTATGGACAAGAAAGTACAGTCAACAAGTGACAAAGAAATGCAATTCTCTGTATCTCTATATGTCGCGACATGCATTTGGAAACTCAAGTGGGACCTTTAGCTAACCAATTAAATGTGTCTATTAACTAATATCAGTATCATATCACAATCATATTTGAACAACTAAGCTTTGGAATTTTGAGTGTTGTGTTGTTTAGCTTGAAGGGTGGAGTAATGCTAGTATGATGAAAGCACCTACGCAGGTCATAGTAGAGTAGATAAAAGGAAAACCCTAAGCCTCAAGAGTAAAATCAGGAAAGTGGAACTAGCTGGACCAAAGGGTGGCGCCCATGCTTTTCAAAGCGAATATAGGAACATTAGGTGACCAATTAAACGTTCTTTTTTTAGTAATATGAGCATCATATCAGATTCGTATTTCAACACCTAAGCTTTGGAATTATGAGTGGCATGTTGTTTCGCTTGATGGGTTGAGGTCTTGAGGAGCAGTGCTAGCACGACACGAAGCACCTACGATGATGGTAATGAATATAAAGGGGGGAAAACCATAAGCTTTACGAGTATAGTGACCGTGCCACAACGGGTCTGAAGGTGCAAAATGAACAAAGCTACTTCGCAACCAATGTTTTCTTTCAACTAGCCACTACGATTTGGTACGGACAAGAAAAGTACAGTAAACAATTTATGATCTATTTTCCAGGTGATATCAATAACTTAAGCACATATGGAAGAGTACCACCTCTCTTGCGACACCGTGTAGGCCCCTGCTGATACGTTGAGGGTGCTGCGGGTGCGATGGCTGTTGGCGGCGGGGAAGAAGACTTTAGACGACAGGCGACCGGGTCGGGGGATAAATCCTGCAGCTGTGGATGAGGCACTCGTAGGAGCGGCAACGACAAGGTGGACGACGGCGCCGATGAAGCGAGAGGACGCGATGAAAGGATACTAGTACGACGCCGTGGATGAGAGACGTCCATCTCTTGTAGTGGACGACGGGGTAGGGGTAGCGGCTCCGGCAAGGTAGAGGATGGGGTGGCGAACGGAGGAGGCTGGCAGCAATGGGGAGGTTGTTGTGGCGCCGTCGGTGTATGAATGGGGAAATGGAGGGGGAGTGGGATCTCAAACTTTGGGACGTGCTTGTCTGAAATGTGGGAAAGTTACAAACTTATCCCCCATTTAAAACTTCGGACATCACGTTGGTTGGGGATAGGACGGTAATCTCGCATCTCCCAAATATTTGTCGGTAGCGATTTCGGGCAAGGAGAGGGTGTTTTTCCGCCCACGGTTGGCGCCCACGGTGTATGAACGAGGTTGACAGGTAGGGTGGTTGTGTCACGTCTGAGGGAAGTTACACATCTGCCCCTATGTAAAATATTTGCCTACATTGATTTCGGACGAGGAGAGTTTGTTTTGCCGCCCACCGTGTATGAATGGGGAAATGGAGGGATAGACACATGTCTTTCGGACGAGCTTGAATCAAATGTGTTTTGCTGCCCACGTTTGGCGCCCACCGTGTCTGAATGGGCTCAGAGGCGGTCGTGTCACGTCTGATTCAAGTTACTAGTCTACCCCTATCGACAGCTGTGTAAATCCGGTCGACAAGGATGTCAAAGTGTCAGGGGTAGACAGTAATTTCCATCTTGCAAACACTTGCTTCGGGCAGCCCACAAATGATAGTGGGTGTTTAGCCGCTTCGTTCAAAACTTGGGAGAATTAGCCTTCATGTTTGCCCTGGGCCCTGGCAACTAAATTCAAATCCAAATTGTATTAGATTACGAATATCCACGGATGATTCTTTGTTTTGTTATTTATTTCTTCAAAACCACAACAAAGATTTATTCCACCTTTATATATGATTAAGATTTAGAAATGCCATGATCTTCGAATTCAGTAGGTTGGATACACTTTGAGTCAAACAGTTATTTCATCCAATACAATATGCTCACACGAAAAACATTTCACCTTATGTCAATCATACAAGTACTGAGGATTACCTCACCTAAAAAATTCGGATCATTATAACACATGGACAACATAGGGGGTCTTACAACATAATCCATTCAGAGACATGACACAACATGCAAGTACAATAATCTAATGACAATTTCAACTAGTATCTAAAGAAGAACTGAGATTACCTTGGGCTTCAGATAGCAGAAACAGCAGGACCTCCTTCGTCTTCAAATGCAACATTCTTACTTCCTCCAATTCTTGGGTTGCTTGCATAATGCGTGCAGCTAATTGCATAATTTCCAGCCTCAAGATCAAGATTACCTCAGTCATGGCAGCCACACCATCTCTTTCTGCCTCTAGTAGAACCTCAAGAACTATAATATATGTGCTTAGACTGCTCTCCAGCGGTGTTGCCTCTGAACTGCTACCTGGTAACATGGATGGCGCACTGCTTCCACAAATAGATTCTGGGGTTGTACATTGTGTCCAAGTGTGAACGGCATCCTGAAAGGTTTCCGCTGGACATAAGTAAGAGATAGTTATCGCATGATCCAGGCAGTAAGCTTACATGGTAAACGACATATGAATGATTTCCGAGCATGGCAAGCTATATTTAAATGGTTCGAAGCAGCATCAGCCGAAATGAAATTAAAATGGTAAGATGAAACAAGGGATGTAAGTGGCAAATAAACGACATCCGCCAGTCCCATCTAGTTAGTTTTTGCTAGCTCCCTAGTTCATTTTCCTCAAAAAACAAAAACTCTTTTGAACTATCATACAACTAGTGGACTTTAATCGGGATTAAACGAGACCTAGTTGATATCCCTAGTTGAAAGGGAGTGTACCACCGCTATATTTAAGTTGCCAAGGCATCTAAGCAGTTGAAATAATCTGAGAAAGCACTTAACAGTGTGGCCTCATATAAACTACGAAGACAGTCTTGTGATGAAGTTCAGAGGAAAAGTTAAGGACTCAAATGAACTAGGCATGCATTTCTTTACGATAGTATAGCAGGCACTGTTGACATATTGGCCAACTCAGGTATAGCCTAACAAGTAACAAACAAGCATTCGAATCAAGCAATACAAAGAAAGCGCATAACTGAACTATTTGTAATTCTGTAGGATTACAGGTTGAGGGCATAAGCCAAGAAAGCATCCCACACAGATTACATTTCACATGTACTAAAACACACTAGCTTACCATATGTTGCTGTGAAGCCTCGCTGCTGTTGCAATGTTCTTTGAAGATATTGTCAGCATCCCGTGGTTGCAAATCTAGTTGTTGTAGTTTATTCTGCACCCCTCTATTTAGGTAAAATTAATTTTAATCACATGCACTTTGGTTGAATTGATCATCAATGGTTCATCTAAACTAATGAAAGAAGGGTGTGTGCTTACACGACAATATATCTGCTTCACTCTATTTTTATGCTTGTTCGAGGTGCCAGCCCCAAAAGAACAAATATTTTGGTTGATGGGGTTGGCAGCTCCATAATTAATAGAAGCATCAAATTAGTCATGCAACTTGGGAAGATCAAGAACACACAAAAAAGTAATGAACAGAGGCTCGGAGTAGTGATGTAATAGCTAGCATCAGTAAATGTAGGGTAAAACGAACAAAAAGCAGCGGAACCACAAGCTAGTTTACTGATGTGTAATTAAGCATAGAGAACATGAAGCAGTCTGATGGAACCAACAGGTGGCATGAGAACAAAACCATTATCATAAATATAGCATGCAAGAAGTAAAATAGTAGTCAGTGATATCTAGGAAGTACAGTAATACTTAGGACAAAACTAAAGCATATTAACTATATGTGCACTGGTATGTAATTTAGCACGTGTAACATGTTCACTGCCAGAAGTATGGCCCTACAAGTGCAAGCAGAACAACGCATCTCATGAAAAATTGAATGATGCCCTGAAGAAATTCAATGGTGCGGTGCTTATGCTAAGAAAGTGAACGTAGGCGCCGGCCGTTGGATAATAGTACCTAATTCTCGGCGGCGTATGGGTATCGTTGTCATACTTGATAGCTAAGGATTGTTGATGGTGCTCGTGTTGCGGTTGAGTTTGGGCCGGCTGTCGCTGTCGCTAAAGCAGCTCCGATGCTTCGGTTGCGGCGCCTGCCGACATACAAGAAAGCTCATCTATGGTAAGTGAACAGTTGCACGATAAAGAAGAGAAAAACCGAACGAGTACAAATCAAAATAACTTGATGAGGCTGTGGCGTCAGTAAAGCAGGGCCGGTGGAGTTGAATATGGTATCCGTGGAGCGGGTCTAGTGCAGTGGACGAAGGCTTCGGCGGGCGTGATGTACAGTGCTTTCGATGAGGCAGATCTGTTGTGGCGGACGAGGGCTTGTATGAAGGGCCATCGATGGGGCGGACGAGGGAGTTAGTGAAGGGCCTACACTATGGTGGACGAGGGCACCGGTTAAGCAGATCTGGTGCAGTGGACAATGATGGCAGTCAAGGATATCTGGAGCGGTGGACAAGCCCGATCATTGAGCGGCTCACGATGAAGTGGTGAGTTGGCAGTTGGGGGTTCCAAGGTGCGGAAGGTAGATCCGGCGGGGTGTGAGGTCCACCGCTGCGGCGGAGGACTAGATTCGGCGGCTTGCCTTGGTTGGGGGTCGGGGAGGGGCTCTGGGGAAGAATGTTGGGGGCAAAGAGGGGAAAACAATGGAGTTACCAAAGCAGCCCTTTTCCATTCATGTGGCAGGGGTAAAACAGGAATATCGCAGGGCTAAACTTTCGGGCACGAGATATTTTGATGTGAGCGGGAAGTTTGAAAGCTTTTGGCTCCTGAAATTATAAGTGTTCTGCTCTTGTACGGCCGACTATGATATCATGGCCGAGAATTTATTTGTTTTGCACGCAAAAAAAGTGCAAATTTTGAAAATCAATGTCTCCAACTCGAAATTAGATTGTCCATTCAATTCAAATATGGATCATTGAGCTAGTACAAGCAAATACCATCATACGGTCCAATTCAAATGAAATTCCATATGTGTTTATCCTAAATATGATGACAAAAGCAAAAAAGTGTATATGTATGAATAAAGTGGATGATTATAAAGTTTGAACATGCATGTATGTGTATATCTCTAGGTTTGATATATGAATTTGAAATCACAAAATCCCAGCTTAAAAAATGTACCTCCATTTAAATGAATTACAAAAGCTAATGATGGATTCGAATTCCAAAATTCCAATCTTAGGTTTGTAATTCTGGTACACCAAGGTATATCACGCATGTTCAAAAGTATAATTATCTCATAGTCCAAACTGTGAAACAAATTGATCAACCATGAGTGCACACACTATTGACCATATATATCTCAATTACGCTAAAGTCCCTCAAATATAGACACGTCACTCTTTATCTGAAGCCAACCCCCCCCCCCACCCCCCCCCCACCCACACACACACAAGTCGTTCTCTCCCCCAGACACAAACACACAAGCACATTAACACCCCCTCTCTTCTAAAGTCCGGACCCCAATATTGGTCTCTTATCACTTTGTCTCTCGGACATGCACACATCTCTTCCCCCACTTTCTAGGTCTCCTGACATCTCTCTTTCCCAAGCACACGCACTATGTAGAGTGTATCTTTCCCATACACACAAAACGTCGCCCCAAACGTCTATCTCCCTAGTTATGTGATTCTCGCACACTCACCTCACACACCACCCCACTGCAAACAAGCACACTTTGTCTCCTTGTGCACCACTCTCCTATTTCTATCTCTCCCACATGCGGACCCGCCCCAGCTCCTTCCCTGTATACATATACGTCGTGACTCTTTCCATAGCTCCCTAATGTATCATCATTCTCAATCTCGCACGTTGTTCTCTACACCATCTATTCTAGATCTCTCATGAAGTCCCTATCACACACACGATGACTCGCTTTCCTTGCGTCTCCGTACATAGGCCAATTTCGAACAACGTCAACATTGTCTCCCTATCTATATGCCACTTATGGACACAAACGACCCCTCTCTCCCCCCTCTCTTCCTCTCTCTCTCCATCGCTAGTTCTCTCTCTCTCTCACCCCTCTCCCACACACATTCGATGTCTCTTCCAAATAGTCTGCTCCCCGCCCGCACCCATGCTATCCCGCTACTACACATGCCTTTGTCTATCTTTGACACACATGTCACACCATTCCCCTTCCCTTATACTAGGTTTACATCATTAGTGGTCTCTCTACTCCACATACACACACTCATTCTCACACACAAACGCGCGCACAAACACACACAGACACGCACAAACACCCATCTATCTGGATCCTTCTTTTAAGACACACACCCTTGCATATTCTCTCCAGCTCTAGGTATGTATATACCCCCCCTCTCTAGCTCAGATGCACAACAAAATTCTCCATCTCTCTAACTCACACATTTCTCCCCATGTCTGCATGTGTATCTCACACACTCACTATCTGATTATGTCTATGTGTCTCCACGTTACACAACACAAAGCCCCATGTACATGTCTCTCTCTATCCCCCACACACATAGACACAAAGAATCTCTTATCATTGCCTCAGTCTCTAGACATATCACACACGCACAATGCCTCTCTCTCTCGCAAACACGCTCAACAAGGGCTTCCCCGTGAATAGCTTACCGTCTATTCATCAACAGTCGTGGCGGTACGGTGAACACGAGATGTGAAAAACAATAAATCTACACGTGCGTAGACCACCTGGTATGACTACTAGGACTAGAGCAAGCCGAAAGCGCGCCGCCGTCACCCCCTCCTTATCGGTGACGGGAAATCCTTTGTTTTACACAGTCGAGAAGTCATTGTGCTAAGGCCCCACATGCTGAGCCGTTGAATAGAATGTAGATCCTAGTTTACAGAAACAAGTATCGATAATACGTTTGTATCTCCATACTTATATTTCTTCTCTTATAAAAAAAACAAGTTGGTGATGATGGTATGCGTGCCATCTTGCAATATAGATTGTCCGATCTATATCTAACAGATGGAAATTAAACTAAAAGATACCCGCACCTCTCTCCATATTTGCACACAAGGCCTTCCCTCGTTCATCCTTATCTCCAACAACCTCATTGTTGAGCAATTAAAAAAGGAAGCCTCTGGAACAAACTGGCCTGGTGGCCGCTGCCGGCGTCGTCCATCCCCATGCCTCCACTCAGTCCGACCACCAATCTCCTCTTTCTTGAGATATCATTAGTTTTTACACATGGGATTACTCTCGCATGGGTCAATCACAACAAGTGTTTTATAAAAAAATGCATCTTGATGTTCAGTGCAATGCACGGATATCTTGCTAGTACTCCTACAGAAGACTAAGTTGGTGATGATGGTGTGTCTGCCATCCATCATTTCTGACCATTAGATCTACATCTAACAACTATGAGGTTAGTTGTTGCCTTTTCTCACCAACATCCCACTTCTCTACCAATTTGCAGAAAAACCCATAATTAGTATCTTAAAACCAACCACACCCCTCCCTCATCTCACCAAAACAGCCCAAGGAATATTTTCTGATTGAAACATAATATATCTCTAGTGATATATGTATATCAAAACTAGAGTGTTTTGTATCAAGTTTGTGAATAAGTATTATTCTAATTATGATCCATTGCAACACACGTGAACATTGCTAGTATTTCCAACCATGCAAAAAAATGCTAGTATTTCCATAGTTTCGAGTTTTCCATCAAGATATTACTCACTCATGGTTGATATTTGCTTTCAATCACGTACACATAGGCACTATGAAACTAGCCTTGCTTATTGGCTTCCAAAGCTTAAATTTCACTCCTACTTACAATATGTAGAGTATATAAAAAAACTATCACTTTCAACCAGCCCTAGGAAGAAACTATTGTACAAAAAATAGCAAAAACATACCCAAAATTTCTTAAACCGCGCCAAAAACTACTGCCTAGTGCCGATTAGGCTCGTTTAAACCCGTTATGATAGGGTTGGCCCACATGTCCGTGCTGACGAGGCAGCTTAAACCAACACATTTTGTTTGACCGTTGACACGAGGGACCCACATCTGACCTTCTATCAAGTTATTCCCCCTCAAATCATTATTTTTCCTGAACATTACTTCAAACAGTACTGATGCGTGTTCGTCGGTGGTGCCGGTGATGAGCGAGTTGGCTGCCGCTCTGACGGATGGGCCCCAGACGCCGCGCTGGCCTTCGCACGGGTTGGCCGGCTGGCCCTAGCATGACTCATGCGCGAGCAAGCCGCCGCGCTAGCCTTCGCTCGAGCCAGATGGCCGGCCTTAGCATGGCGCGCGCGAGCAAGCCGCCGCGCCGCCGTGCCAATCTAGCTAGCAAACCTTGCAGACAAGCAGCTGGACGGAGCTATCTTGGCTAGCTAGCGGCAGCGAGCGCCGGACGGAGCTGGCATCCGAGCTGCCACAAGATGGGTTCCGCACCGCCGGCGGTTTTGACCTCGCCTTCTACTGGCGGCGGTAGCTGCGTCCCAAGGCCGAGGATGACAAGGTGGACGGGCCGGATGTAGGAGGTCACTCGGGGATTTTTGTGCAGACTGACATGTCGGTCCCGCACGTCATAATGCCTAACTTGACAGTCGAATAGAAGGCGTTGACTTAAGGGGCGACATGGGTTGAAACGTGCCTATAACGGCACTTTGTAGAGTAGTCATTTCTTGGTAGGGTGGTTGGGAAGGGCATGTACAATGGTTGATAAGTTAGTCTGCCACGTATGCAAGTGGTAGTAGTTTCTTGGCATTATTAGTGGTTTCTTGTAAGGAACAATGTACTACTAGCGACAAAAGGCGATTCTAGGTTGCGTTGTACTCCAACGAGTACTAGTAGTGGTCGCGGGAGTGTATACCTCGTTTTGTGGGTTCGATCCCGGCCGAACGCACGATGACCTTTTTTTAATAGTAACTTCACTGTGAGCCAATATTGTACACGAGTAGTTTGAGTTTTGAAGTCGAACGGACGCGTCGCACCACAATCTGGGTGCACTGGATAGCCCAGCCACGTGAACGGGTTTTCCTTCCCATCATCTCGTGGCTCGCGTGCTCGCCCTAGCCACACCTCGCTTGTAGCTTCCTCATCAGCTAGTAGCATATTTAAACTAGCGCCTCCCAACTTGAAAGTGCAACTATCCCTGGGTGGTTTTGGTAATTCCTAACAACATATAGCTCATTGAGCTAATGTTATTACAAGATGAATATTTCAGGAAAGCTCAATGATTGGCATGGCATGGATTAGAAAGTGGACCCTTCGAAATTCTAAGGACAAAGGATTGGCTCAAGCTCAAAGCACAAGACTCTACATTTTCTATTTTAGTGATCCAAGATCACATTGAGTCTATAGGAAAAGCCAATACTATTAAGAAGGGATGAGGTGTTGCTTAATGAGATTCTTGCTCAAAATGCTTAGTGATATGCTCCAAAACCCTCCACTACTTTCTCATATCCACATATGTCCTAACCCAAAAAGTCCAACTCGGCCCCACCGATTCTTTCCACCCGGAGCCACCGAATTCAGTTGGCATAGCCACTGCCAGAAACCCTAATCAATTCGGTCTCACCGATAGGGATCTCGGTCTCACCGAGATGGGATTGCAAACTCTCTGTTTCCCTTCGTAACGTTTCAATCAAATCGAGATGAGCGATCGGTCCCACTGAGATTGCAATGCAAACTCTCTGTTTCCTTTTCGTAACGTTTCGGTCCAACCGAGATGAGCGAATCGGTCCCACTGAGTTTGCCTGACCAACTCTCTGTTTGGCTATTACCAAAATCGGTCTCACCGAGTTTGTGTAATCGGTCTCACCGAGATTACGTTATGCCCTAACCCTAGTGACATCAGTCCCACCGAGTTGACATGTCGGTCCCACCGAGGATCCTAACGTTCACATTTTGAACTAAATCGGTCCGACCGAGTTTAATGATTCGGTCCCACCGAGTTTAGTGATTTGTGTGTAACGGTTAGATTTTGTGGAGGCTATATATACCCCTCCACCCACTCTTCATTCGTGGAGAGAGCCATCGAACATGCCTACACTTCCAATACATATTTTACGAGAGAGAACAACCTACACTTGTGTTGAGGTCAAGACATTCCATTCCAACCACATAAATCTTGATCTCTAGCCTTCCCCAAGTTGCTTTCCACTCAAATCTTCTTTCTACCAAATCCAATCCTATGAGAGAGAGTTGAGTGTTGGGGAGACTATCATTTGAAGCACAAGAGCAAGGAGTTCATCATCAACACACCATTTGTTACTTCTTGGAGAGTGGTGTCTCCTAGATTGGCTAGGTGTCACTTGGGAGCCTCTGACAAGATTGTGGAGTTGAACCAAGGAGTTTGTAAGGGCAAGGAGATCGCCTACTTCGTGAAGATCTACCCTAGTGAGGCAAGTCTTTCGTGGGCGACGACCATGGTGGGATAGACAAGGTTGCTTCTTCGTGGACCCTTCATGGGTGGAGCCCTCCGTGGACTCGCGCATCCGTTACCCTTCGTGGGTTGAAGTCTCCATCAACGTGGATGTACGATAGCACCACCTATCGGAACCACGGATAAAAAATCTCCGTGTCAACATTGCATTTGCTCCTTCAAACTCATCCCTTTACCTTCATATGCAATTGTTTTACATTCCACTACTATACTCTTAGAATTGCATGTGTAGGTTGATTGCTTGACTTGTGCTAAGTTGCTAAAATCTGCCAAGAACTAAAATTGGGAAAAGGCTAGATTTTTATTTGGTCAAGTAGTCTAATCACTCTCCCCCCTCTAGACATACTTCCGATCCTACAAGTGGTATCAGAGCTTTGGTCTCCATTTGCTTTGATTTCCATAGCTTTTGGCGGTCATAGCCTTGGTTTCACAACCTAGGAGAGTATGGCATCTAGTGAGGGAAATTATAACCGTAGAGGTCCTTACTTTGATGGCACTAATTTTGCTAGTTGGAAGCATAAGATGAAAATGCATATTCTTGGACATAACCCCGCCGTTTGGGCTATTGTGTGTATTGTCTTGCAAGGTGAATTTTTTGATGGGAGAGAACCGAACCATGAAGCTACCGCGGAAGAGTTGAAGATGCTACAATACAATGCTCAAGCTTGTGATATTCTATTCAACGGATTGTGCCTCAAGAATTCAACAAAATCAGCCGCCTTGAGAATGCAAAGGAAATTTGGGATACTTTGATTGATATGCACGAAGGTACCAACTCCGTCAAGGAATCCAAATTGGATATGCTTCAAAGTCAACTTGACAAGTTCAAAATGAAGGATGGTGAAGGTGTCGCTGAAATGTACTCTAGGCTTTCTCTCATCACAAATGAGATTGCCGGCTTAGGAAGTGAAGAGATAACCGACAAATTCATCATCAAGAATTTCCTAAGAGCCTTGGATGGAAAATATGATACCGTGTGCACATTGATCCAAATGATGCCCAATTACAAAGATCTCAAGCCAACGGAAGTCATTGGAAGAATTGTTGCTCATGAGATGTCACACAAGGATAAGGAAGAGCTTCACAACAAGTCAAGTGGTGCTTACAAAGCCTCATGTGATACTCCCACATCTTCAAGTGTGAAACAAACCTTCAATGAAGAATTCAGCCTAATGGTGAAGAACTTCAACAAGTTCTACAAGAGTAGAAGCAAAGAAAGAAGTTCCAAGTCAAGGTCCTACAATGACAAAAGATCTTATAGTCGTGAGCGTAATTGCTACAATTGTGGAAGACCCAGACACTACTCCAATGAGTGTACGGCCCCCCCTACAAAAGAAGAGAAGATTCTCCCAAAATAAGAAGTAGAAGAGAAGAATCACCACCAAGAGAAAGGAGGAGTAGAGATGATCGTTATGAACAAAGACCCTCTCGGAGAAGCAAGGATTCGGAAAGAAAGGAAAAGTCATCAAGGAGCTACACAAAATAAGACATCAAGCTCATGTTGGTGAATGGGTATCCGGCTCCGACTCCGACAATAACTCCGAAAGAAGTTATCACTCCGACTCCGAATATACTCAAGATGAAGGTGTTGCCGGTCTAGCATTTGTGTCAACCAACTCCTATGACATATTTGACTCACCAAATGAAGGAATTGGAAGATGCTTCATGGCCAAAGGTCCAAAGGTAACACATCCCGAGTATGTTGATTTCAATAGTGATGAAGATGATTTGCTAGGTGATGATGATTTACTTGTTGACAACTCTAGTGATGAAAACTATGATGAAACGTCAATTAAACATGCTAATCAAGATAAAATGAATGACGATGATAAGAAGGAGATTGAGCGTCTAACCAAAGAACTAAACACTCTTAAGTTAGCTCATGAAACTACCTTGGAAAATCATCGAGAACTTTTAAAGACTCATGATAAGCTACGCTTTGAAAAGATCAACCTTGAGCAAGAGCATGAGTTTTTAAAGCCAATCATTGATGATCTTCGCAAGAAAAGTTCTTCTTACATTGCCAAGCGTTTACTCTTGTCTGCTTACATGCCACAAGTTAAATCTAGCAACAAGAACAAGAAAGATTCTTCATCTAGTAGTAAAGACAATCATGCTAAATCCAATGTTGTTGCTTCTAGTAGTTCTCTTGATTCCACTAATGATTCTCTTAGCCAAGTTACACTTGAGAAAGAAAATATCTTATTGAAGGGAATCATAGAGAAAGGTGTTTACAAGAGTCTTGCCGGAAGTAAGCAATTTGAGGAAACTGTGCGCAAGCAAGGACGACACCGGAAGAATCAAGGTGTTGGTTTTGAAGGAAAGTTCCATGCCAATGGAGTTGAGTGGGAAGAACATCAATACCCCAAGACGAAGTTTGTTCATCAACAAGAGAAGTATGATCCTACTTCTTTCAAAGGAACACAAGCTCAAGATGATCTTCCACCACAAGACCACAAGCAAAAGGGCAAGGATAAGCTTCAAGAGGAAATTGATGCATTTGAAGAAGCACCTAAGGCCTTGGTCAAGTGGGTTCCCAATACTACATCAAGTTCCACTTCATCAAGTACAACTACGACTCCAAGGGTTCCCATCAAGATGGTGTGGATCCATAAGAAGAACTAGAGAGTTCTTGAGGGTGACTCCGCCAACATACTTCACTCCTATCATTTTGGCAAGGACAAGTGCAAACAACTTCCATATCTTGCACTAGTTCAAGGAGTCACAAACCCTCTTGTTGGTAAGACAAGGGACAAGGTAACCTAATGACTTCATGGACATCATCTTGTGTATGCGTCACTCTATGTCTATGGATATCCTTGTTTGTTCCTTGTGGGACTAACCCGTGTAGGTATTGAAAGTGCAACTCACTCCAAAGGATTGCTCCAAATGATCTACATCAACATTGAGCATCTACATCTTCAACACCTACATGAACTCATCATCGACAAAACCCGAGGTTAGTTCATTCCCTTTAGGGGGAATATCACATCTAGGGGGAGCTTTACTCAAATCAATGAGCTAAAGCAACTCTAATGGTGTGAACACAACAATGCTTTATGTAAAAGTGGTAACCCCACTCGTGCTTAAACGATGAGTATGACTTATGATCAAATGTTCTCATTTGACTCCTAAGTCAATATACTCATATATAGATGACCTAGTCATCGCCAAATTGCTTGATAGATGCTAGAATGTTTGTGCATGCTTTGTCACATATTTCATTCGCCATTTTAATTGTGTGAGCATGTTGGATGCATATTTTACTCATTCAAGGACATCCATTTGTTGCTATGATTGTTTGGCTCTTTCTCTTTTGCCAAATGGATGGACAAGAATGCCTAAGAACACCCTCTAGCTATCTATGCTTTTCTCGTCTCAAACTCTATTCATGCTACATCACAAAGTTTGATCAAGTCAGATTTGAACCACTCTGTGTGAGGAGCACTCGGAGATCCCGATTCGTCATAGACTTAAACCTCCAAAACCTCTTTGTGTATCTTGGTATGACCGATTCATCCTTTTCGGTCCTACCGAGTCACCAAGTTCATCTAGGGTTTTCAATCTCGGTGCAACCGATTAGAACTTTTCGGTCACACCGAGTTGCAGTAACTGCTTGCAGTTTTGCATCTCGGTGCCACCGAGTCGTTCCACTCGGTCACACCGACAGGGTCAGGTTATATATACCGCACGTAACCTACTCTGCCTCCTCTAGTCTCCGGATCGTCCTCTCGTCCCCAGCTACCTCCCGCCGCTCGTCTCCGCCACCGTCAACGGAAATCTTCTCTGTCGTTGCCGCCGTAGCAAGTTCATCGCCGCACTAGGGTACATACTTGATCATTGTGCTAATCTTTAACTCCGATTCTTAGCACATTGCTTTGCCATGGTTCTTGCCATAATTGAAATCATCCTGTCCAGCGAAAACGTCCCGTAGATTAGTTTTGATTTGAAAATTTAGGGTTAGATCTCCGCCGAATTCATCTCAGACCGATCGAGTTGTAGAAATCGGTCTCACCAATTTTGGCTTAGGCCAGAGCACACGCATTTTCGGTCCGACCGAAAATTGCAAATCGGTGCGAACGAGTTCGAGTCTCTGTGAAACCCTAGCAGTCTCGGTACCACCGAACTATGACTCGGTCTGACTGAGTTCACTAGTTCAGCTTCCAAAAGCTGCTTCGGTATCACCGAGTTTACAAATCGGTAGATTCGAAATGCTTTCTGTGAAGAACTAAAACTAAGTTTTTAAGTCATCTGTTTTGCAAAAACTCCTGTACTTTGTGATGCTCATCTACTCTACCTCATCTATAACCTATTCACAGGGTCTGCTGATAGTTTACCTGCAAGATGTCTGACCAAAGTGACAGCCAGAACAAGTCAGAGGAACAGGCTCAGTTGAGTGAGGGCACTAGTACCTCTAGCAGTTATGATGATGGCAGCAGGAGCACTCCAAGCAACTTGCCAAAGGCTGCTACCAGGACAAGGAAGAAGAGAACTTCTGATTCAGAGGATGAAGACTATGTGGCTGTTGAAGATGAAGCCACTTCAAAGAAAAAGGTGCTAAAGAAAGAATATGGCACAGCTGCTGCAACAAAGCCTGGACTGAAAACAAAGATGCTAGCAAGAAGCACCAAAAGATCCAACTATAATAGCCAAGCTCGCGATACATCAAGGTCGTGCCAAATAAAGAACACGGGAGAGAGAGAGAGAGAGAGAGAGAGAGAGAGAGAGAGAGAGATCAAACACATAGCTACTGGTACATACCCTGAGCCCCGAGGGTGAACTACTCCCTCCTCGTCATGGAGAGCGCCAGGATGATGAAGATGGCCACCGGTGAGGGATCCCCCCTCCGGCAGGCTGCCGGAACAGGGTCCCGATTGATTTTTGGTGGCTACAGAGGCTTGCGGCGGCCGAACTCCCGATCTATTGTGTTCCCCGATGGTTTTAGGGTATATGGATATATATATATATATATATATATATATATATATATATAGGCCAAAGAAGTCGGTCAAGGGAGCCACGAGGGGCCCACGAGGGTGGAGGGCGCGCCCAGGGGGGTGGGCGCGCCCCCTGCAGGCTCTCCTCGTTGATCCTCGACGTGCACTCCAAGTCTCCCGGATTGCTTTCTTTCCAAAAATAACTCTCCCGAAGGTTTCATTCCGTTTGGACTCCGTTTGATATTCCTTTTCTTCGAAACACTGAAACAAGGGAAAAAACAGGAACTGGCACTGGGCTCTGGGTTAATAGGTTAGTCCCAAAAATCATATAGAAGTGCTTAGTAAAGCCCATTAACGTCCAAAACAGATAATATAATAGCATGAATACTTCATAAATTATAGATATGTTGGAGATGTATCAGTGCTATGGTGGAATATGAGTAGGCCCTGTCATAGTTGTTTTCCTCTCATTGTTACATGATGTTTGAACCATGATATATTGCTAGAATATGAAAGCCATTGGCTTATTTTTTTAACTTGGGGTATGATTATGACCACGACATTGCAATTCTCTGTCTATGATATGTGTCACTATTATAATAATCTTTATTCCACACATACTTCGAATATGATTGTTTATTTTTGTCTTTTTGTTCTCCAATTTGAATTGTTGCAGCAGACGCAAATGCGCTGGCCTTCATTATTCCAGGACTGGAATCATACCAGCCGATGGGTCGTGGTTTATCGCTCATTCAGCTGACAACGGTCATTTGATGCGTTTGCACGTACCAAATTGACCAAACCATTACATCAAACCACATGCAGTATAATGCCTGGGGCGTTCGTGACATTGATGGCTATGGCTGCTTCGTGTTCGATAAATATCCCAGCTCCGTTGGGCTAGGCATATTCAACTGGAGGCGGGTTTACAGCCTCGGCAACCACTCCATGTTCCTCGGGCTCAATTATCTGATCATCCAACCAATCATCGATCATATCATCGGCGATGATTACCGTGCTATGCAAATTCCATTCGCTAGGGGGAACTGTGTTTACACATCATACCATAGGTTTCATGAATCACTATATCCAGAGATTCGTCGACATAGCTTGTTGTCAGATAATCTTCAGTGTGCGAAAGGCATCAAGCTTCCATGCGATGGATGGCTTTTCCAAACCCGACATGCGGCAATGTGGTTCATGCCAACAACAAATATGCACAACTTGATTCGTACTGATATCTAGACTGAGCCATGTATCCTACTGCTGTAGCATGACCTTCTTTTGTTGGATATCATGTATTGTTGTTAGTTTGAAGCACTGTTCTGGTTTGAAGGATAGATACCTTTCTGGGATCAAGTGCATCCTAACTCACCTGCGTAGGATGTACTGATAATGATGATGGAGATGATGTGCAGAAGCCATACATATACATATATATATATACATATACATATACATATACATATACATATACATATACATATACATATACATATATATATATATATATATATATATATATATCAATTAGGCTTCAAGTGCGTACTTGTTGGTGAAAGTGTTGTCCAATGGGAACTATATTTTGTATTACTCATGTAGCCTACAAAGTCTGTTGGACAGCCTTGTAACTTCTTACTCCATTTCTAAATTTGTACTAGTCCTCTATACCGTATATTGCACAACTCGTACTACTACCTCCCCCCTGGTTTATTGTCCCCTTCGTAATTTGTGTCAAATTTTGACCATAAATTTCACTAACTAAATGATAATGCATGTCGCAAAAAATTATATTGTTTTATTCGTATTTGAACATAGTTTCCAATGGAATAATTTTCGGTGACATGCATTGACATTTTGTTAGTTAAACCTATGGTTAAAATGTGACACTAAATACGACTAATAAGTAGTACAGTAGCAGTACTAGTATACATCGGTCAAATTATTCATCATGTCCTCACATTGAATTGACGTGACAACACGCTACGTGTGAGGTGACACAAGAATCCTGGCGGCTTGTTCGGGTATTGTGGACTTCAGATTTGGATTACTACCACTTATCTGTCAAAATCTTTAATCATTCACTTAAAATAGTCAACTGATCATACATTGAGTACCATATAACTGGAATTAACCGACGCAACTCCAAGAAGGATTGGTCGGCGCTACCGGCTGGCGTCAAGTTCGATCCCATGGATCAGGAGCTGATCGAGCACCTTGAAGCCAAAGTGAGTGCTGACAGCGCGAGATCTCACCCTCTCATCGATTTGTTCATACCAACCATCGACAGCGAGCACGGCATATGCTACACCCATCCTGAGAAACTTCCAGGTAAGACACTGATCGGCCGTCTACTTGCACAAACATATTCCTTTGTTTATAGCTTTATTTTCCTTTTTAGACACGGACCTAATGAAGCAATTACAATTTGATAGTTAATAAAAAGTGAAACAAGTGACTACAACATGCCAAAGATGTTATGAAAATGCCAACTACGTACACTAAAACCTGTATTCGACAATACTGCAGGTATCACACTGAGTGGCCTAAGAAAGCATTTCTTCCAGCGCAATTCCAGGGCGTTCAATAGGGGCATGTGGACGCGTTGCAAGATAAAGTCGGAGTGTGGCATGCACGCGATGTGGCACAAGACCAGCAATAACTTGCCGGTGATGGTCAACGGCCGGCAGACGGGCAGAAAAAAGGTTCTGGTGCTGCACACCAACAAGAACTTCGACCAGCATAGGACCAACTGGGTGATACACCAGTACCACCTCGGGGACCTAGAGCAAGAGAAGGAGCGGGAGCTAGTCCTCTGCAAGATTTTCTACCAGGCGAACACTAGGGCCATGACTAAAAATATTGTAAGTTAGTTTGGTATTGGTACTTGTACTACCTTGTCGTTCGCAAGTTGGTATTGTTGTTAACGTTCTTTCGGTATGAACTTGGCATTTGCTTCCAACCATTATGCCGAGGGTTGACATGGATATAAAGCTGAATCATTTGTTTCGAAACGAATTTTCAGACACCTGATTTTTCTTATGGGTAGCATAAGCACCTGTCGTTCGAATTCCCAGTTCTCCAATTTTTTCGGAACAACTACATGTACTTATTATCACGATGAAAAAAAATATACCTGTTGCACCCCAGTTATCAGTCTGTACTTGCAGAATTCTCTCGTTTATTGAGCAGGTATATTGTTTTTTCAGGTCAAGCAAGTTTCAACTGGGTTGTAGATTGCCCAGGCTTGGTTTTGTTTTTAACAGGCCCAGCCCATGATTTACAACAGGGCACAAAGATCCAGCAGGTATTCATGGCCTCTCGCCCGCCACTTGTTAGTTATATTTTGTCTGACAACATCCGCAAGTAGTTTTTTTACTGAATCAAACACACAGCCCAGTTCTATATTCCTCTTGAAACGCCATGTCCTACTTCCGTTTTCTAATCCCTACCTATAGTTTTAGTAGTTCATATACACGTATCATTATATTGAAAATACATAAAGTTCCCTTTTCATATTTACATCCTTATTTTTTTTGTTTTCCCTCCCAGCGCTGATTTTCTTACCACTGGTTTTCCCTTAAACCAACTCAATTTTCCCACGTCTTGTTTGCTTAAAAAACAAAACAATTTTTTTGGCAAATCAATAAGTTCTTCAAAATATTATCATTTCGGGATTACAACTGTTCGTACTCCATCGAAATATGCAAAATAAGGTTGAACTTTTTGATCGTGGTCCTGGGCAGAAAATGGGTTGTAATAAATTACTTAAGAATTAGCAAATGGGCTGCAAATTATTTAAAAAATAGCAAATGGGCTCTATGTTGTCTGCCACAGATTTGGAGGCTGACTTGTGGGCCTACTAAGTTCATGCGTACACAAGGTTTATCAAAAAAAGAAACTTAGTCAACAATCGACTCTACCAGCATCAGACCGTTAGATGTCAATCTAACGGCAATTGTGCTTCTTCAGTCTCTGATCTTCCTGCTCCAGCCGCCCAAACTACCACCGGCAGAACTGCCTACTCCCGCCTCCCGTGGCCGGTTGTGCTGTCGGGCAGGCCTCACGGCCCCACCATACTCGCACCCCTGACCTGGCTATCCCTCTACTCACCCACACCTCCTGTTATTTTCCGGCAACGGTAGCCGAACAAGTCAACCCTCATACCCTCCCCCCCACCGCGTGGGCAGCCACTGCAGTGTCTTCCCTGGCTCCGTGTCATTCCCTTCATAGGGCTCGCCGTCGTCCACCGCCCTGGTGCTCTCGGCGCGGCGTGGTCAATATGGTCAACGAACGACATCCATCGGAAGTGGACTGTACGTGGAGAGGCTGACAGCTGGGTCCACGGCCGCACACAAGGAAATGCCTCCTTATTACGCGCAAAATAATGATTCCTCCACCTGACATCGGAGACCCATAGGAAGGGCCTCTGTATTTCGTGAAAAAAAAGCTCCTGCCGCTGACAGCTCAGACCCACCAGCTATATCTTCGCACGCAAGGAAGTGCTTCCTTATTACGCATAAAAAAATGAATACTCCCCCTGCTAGTTGGGACCCACCATATGGGATGCTGACTTGTGGGCCTACTAAGTTGATGTGGATGGAGGGCTTTGTCAACTTAGTCAATATGAATGATTCTAGCTCCAGTGACCGTACGATGTCCATCCAACGGCCGTAGTGCTTCTTCAACCTCTGGTCTTCTTTCTCCAGCCGCCCAAAGCAGCGCCGGTGGTGCCGCCGCCTGCTCCGCCTCCCGTGGCGGCTGTGCCATGAGCCCTCACCGCCCCCTACCACTCCCACCGCTAGCTAGGCCCTGCGGCGACGGCAGCCTCACATCGTAGCCGAACCAGTGAACCCTCCTACTCCTCTCCGCATGGGCATCCACTGCCGCGTCTTCCCCGGCTCCGCGTCGTCCCCTTCCTAGGCCTCGCCGTCGTGCACCGCCTTGGTGCTCTCGGCGTGGCATGGTCAATGTGGTCAATGAACGACTTCCATCGGAAGAGTACTGTACGTGGAGAGGCTGACAGCTGGGTCCATGGCCGCAGCAAGGAACTGCCTCCTTATTACGTGGAAAATAATTATTCCTCCACCTGACAGCATGGACCCACCGGGCGGACCATCGTATTTCGTGAAAAAAATGTTCCCCCCGTGACTATTGGGACCCAACAGCTACATCTTCGCACGCAAGGAAGTGCCTGACAATCGGGACCCACCTGATCGAAGCGTATGTAGCGTTATCATTTTGGTGGCGAACGTGTACGTCATATGATCGGTCTGTCTGTAGGCTGCAGCGATGAACTGTGGCCGAGTAAGAAAGGGCACGTGTCGTAGTAGAGGCGCGCACGTAGCATATACACATACGTATAGGCAGGATGCAAGAAAGTAAATACGACCATGTACGTACATATGGGCGGGGTCTCGAACGCCTACTCGCGCATACATACGGCCAGGGCTCGTGTACATGGCTGGGTCAAAACAGAGAAACTGCGTCATCGTCGTCGTGTTCATGGGGAGGCAACGGAATGCGTCGTGTTCATCGGGAGGCAACGGAATACGTCGTGTTCATCGGGAACCAACCGGCTTGGACGGAACAACCGATCGAAACGAGGCCTTGCATACCGCAGAACGGAGGAAACAACCTTGTGTTCGACTGGCCACGGTCGAAACGGGATCCTGTTCATCAGGAGGGGTCTGGCAGACCGCAAAACGGAGGAAACAGACTTCTCTTGGACCTTGTACGGTCGAAACAGGGTCCTGTTGATCGGGAGGGGTGTGGCGTACCACAAAACGGAGGAAACAGTCTTGTGTAGGAGCACTACGGTCGAAATGGGGGTCTTGTTCACTAGGAGGGGTGTGGCGTACAGCAAAACGGAACTCCACGGGATACTGTTCATCTCCACCGTCGACCTCCTCCAGCCTCCATGGGCTACTATTCATCCACCGTCGACCTCCTCCAACCTCCACCTGCGGCTGTCATCCACGGGCTCCTATTCATCCAGCCTACACCGCTCCTCCACCGGCTACTGTTTAACCAACCCTCTCCACGAGGTACTGTTCAACCACCCCTCCACGGGCTACTGTTCATCCTACCCTCCACTGGCTACTGTTCAACCAGCCCTCCATGGGGTCCTGTTCATTCAGCCCTCCACGGGGTCCTGTTCATCCAGCCCTCCACGGGGTCCTGTTCATCCAGCCCTCCACGGGGTCCTGTTCATCCACCCCCCAACCGGCTCGATCAATCGGGGTCCTATTCATCCAGCGACAACAACCTCTACTACCACGGGGTCCTGTTCACCCAACCCCCCACCGGGAACTATTCATCCAACCCCCCCGCCCCCAACGACGCTCATTGTTCATCAAGAGGCAGCATCGATCGGCTTCAGTTAGCAGCAGTAGCGAAGGAAGTGCTCGATCGGGTTCAGTTAACAGCCATCAATCGATTACTCGGGTTCAGTAACGCGTAGCCTGCAGTGCAATCACTCGGGTTCAGTAGGCGAACACCTCGCTTGGGTTCAGTTAGAGCCCAACGCCTTGCACCCACGCGTGTACGTGTACGAGAGAAACATGCATCGCTCGGCCCCCGACCACCCACCTTTACCGGGGACTCCCCGATATTTTCCTCGCCCTTGCTTCTACCACGGTTTTTTCCGTCATGGATGGCCCAAAGAATGTCATGCAGCTGCATCTCCGGCCCGCCCAGGACGAAAAGCCCATTTTCTATCATGATTTTTTTTCATAGAAGTTGGAGCCCATCACATCTATGATGATACCGGGTTTTGTCATAATTATCATCATAGAAGTGTCATAAGCATGACAGAAAAAAATTCATTCGGCCCAAAATGTCACGGTTGTATCTTTTTTTTGTAGTGCAAAGCCGAAACATCCCGGATGGGTGTTCATCAAGTGCTCAACCGATGGGGTATGTTCTACTTTAGCTTCGGTTGTGCTCTTGGATTTGACTAGTTGTGCTAACTTAAAAATTTTATTGTGTAGAATGGATGCAAGTTTTGGTATTGGGAAGAAGAGTACATTGATATATTGATAGAGCACAATTTAGTAGATGTTCTAGCACTTTTAGCTAGCATAGAGGCTAGAGATGAGACTAGTGCACTTGTTGATGGAATAGAGGCTAGACATGAGACTAGAGATGAGACTAGTGCACTTGTTGATGGAATAGAGGCTAGACATGAGACTAGATGCGAGGATGCAACGTCTGCTTCTTTACACTCAAAGAAGAAAGAAGCACGCAAGATCGAGCCTCCGTAGAGCAATAATGAATGCATCGAGAAGGCACTAATCCAACTTACAGGAGCAGTTATGGTAGTTGGATATCTTCTAAATTGTATTCTTGTCGTTCTTGTATTCTTTGGTCTTGCTTTTCTAGTCAAAATTTGGTGATGTATTTCCATGTACAAAAAATCAATGATGAAAAAAAGATATGTGTTTGCAAAGAAAAATGTACGTGGCCGGGATGCGCCCGCGCGTTGGGCGCATGGCGAGCGCATCCGAGAAATGGCCTGGACACGACCCCATTGCCTTACCCAAACGGACAGAATCCGGGAAAAACGGACATCCATTTGGGGTCGTGCGTTGGAGTTGGCCTTACAAGTGGGACCACAGTTGAGGAAACCGACTATCGGCAAACCCCCACCTCGACCGCCGCGCAATGGTTGAGTTAGAGAAACGAGGAGGTTGAAGAGATAGTTTTAGCACGGACTCCAAGAAATATGGTGTCAGATGGAAGTCATCTTTGGTGGCATGTCTTTGTACTCGGACGCGAATGCTTGTTACGCCCATGACACCATACTATATATCGAGGATTCGAGGTGCTGGTTATGTACAACGAACACATTAACATATGGCCCACCTCACATTGTGGCCAAATTTCCTGGAGTCTGTGCTAGGTTAAAAAGTGTTCTTTGTGAGGGTGGATGGCTGGTCTCAAGTCTAAAACTTGTTGTATTATGTATACTTAGACGTAGAGATAGTGCAGCAGATTTGAAAGTTTGAACCCAAACATCATAATGCAATTTCTACTGGACTCATCCGAGAACCTAGGATGATGGGATTCGCAGCTACAGTAAAAACACCCGCCCAACGCGCGAAGCATGTGAAACTAGTACAAATAGTAGTACTATTGTTGATTGGACTCATCCGATAACCTGTTGCAATGCACGTACAATTATGTATTCAGAATATTTTTTTGCCTTGTCGCGGCACCCACTCTCAGAAGCAACTCGAAAGCCATTTATAAATTTAGTAAGTTTATCATAGGCATATCATTTATCCTTACATACAACAGGTCATCAACCCACAACAACAACGAGGATACATTATAAATACTAAAGTTTTCATCACACAGCAAATAACAAGCAATGAGATGAACTTCAGCTCAACCACTCGTCAGCGTTGGAAACGCTTGCTTTGAACCAGAAATGATTCTCTGGGAAGGGCCAGCTATTGTCAATCTCGAGACCAACGCAGGACTGATCATCCAGGCTGAAGCGGCCTATATCAGGATGCATATTGTGATAGCCACGGTAGGGAACCATAGCAATGTCTGAGGTATAGATACAGTTTCTTCTCATAAATGGTAGTAACGTAGTGTCAATATCAGTTGGATCTCCTTTCACCATCATTGGATAGTTTTGTCCAAGAAAGAGCGAGTTTCCTCCAAGACTATCAATACTGAACCAGGGAGAAGGTGTTGGCCCTAGCACACTAGTATCCATCACGAATACCCTGCAACAGATGTTGGAATAGGTCCGGAGAGTGCGATCATGCGAGACAACACTTGCTTCCTTAGTAACATCAGCAGTGTCCTGTATACAGACAAGAAGCGGTGATCCATTAGAATAAGTTGCCAGGCGCCACTGAGTATATGGGTCCTGCTCGTCCTCATGCTCGTGATCATCACCATTGTCATATCCCCCTTGGTTATAAAAAATTTCAAGTATAGGTGGTGGAATGTTCACAGGACCTTGGAAACACAAGAAGGTTAATTAGTAAAGGGAAACTAGCTAACCCACATGCATGTGGATTAAACAATTATATTTACGGCGGAAGACAAACATACCGATGGCATCAGGATTCCATGCAAAAACAGTGGCACGAGTGGTGGAAGCAAACACAAGACCCTCGTATTGAATTGCATAACAGTACACATCCGTGTACAGAAACTGATTTTTGAGCAATATCCGTCGAGTTGAATTATGAAGGACGGCAACAAGCTTGTCAAAGATAGCGACAACACAAGCATTCCTATAACCCCAAGAGTGGTTGGGAACTCGACAAATTGCTATCTTCTGTAGACGACAGTCACCATGATCGTAGTTGAACGTGCGTAGAATACCAGTGTGCTCAACCTCTGGGCAATCTGAGATTTTTGGAAGTGGAACCCGGTGACGAGTGTACACATTCACAAGTTCCCACTCGCAGTTGTACCCAATATAAACAACCCAATCTCCATTTGCGCCTGCCCAAGCCTTACCCTCAAGCGATGGCATCTTAACATCACACGTATCATTATCAAGCGGCATCAACTTGCACAAGGCGAGGCTTCCGTCGTCCGCGCGCCAGTCGTCAGCAGTGTCACGACGAAGAAGATAGTGGAGATCAAACCGCTCCTGGACCCTTGGGTTCCTTGTAATGATGTTATTAGTTGAGTCGAGAATGGTCTTGAGCGAACCTGCCATGCTAGCCAAGGTGATGACGTCACACCAATCAATGAGTTCCTCGACCACATCATCTTTCAGATCGGGGCAAGAATAACGGGGTCGTTTCTGGCCTGTTCCCTCCATGGAGAAGATGATCGAACAATGGCAGAAGGAAGGGTGAAGGCAAATGGAGGAGGGAGGAAGAGTGTGCGATAGCAGTTCCAAATCAAGAAGGAAAGGCGAAGAGGCGGTGGGCGGTTGCCACGGTACACAAAGAGGCGCCCCGGCCGACATAGACGTCCGTTAGGAAATTGTACAAAAGGACTCGCCGTCGTCTCACTGACATGTTGGAACGGGACCACATGTCAACGAAACATGGTGTGTAATTTCTCGTGCAAAATGCGATCTGGCTGCGTTGGCCTGAGGTGCCGCATTAGTTATCGACCTTTATTTTTTTAATGGCGTGTCGTTCAGTTTTGAAGCACAACTAATCGACATCAGAGCACAGAGAAAATATAAACTACTCTACCACTACTCCACCTCTAGTACTAGTATCAAAAAAGATATATAGGCTGGAGCTTCAGCGCTTTCTTGCTAAGGGCTGCCCACTTGCTTCTCACACTATCACCCTCTCTCCAGATCTAAAAAAGACGGCCTCTCTCTCCCTCCTCACCGGTGGTCTCAGATCCGCATGGGAATAAAAGGACGTGCAGCGTTGATGCACTCATCGGTGGCGAGCGAGGTCATGCACTGACGACAAGGCCGTCCTCTCAGACCTAGCACCCGCGCGGGATGGCCTCCGTCCCCAAGCTCGACGCTGTAGTGTGTGCGGAGGACAACGACCACAAGCGAAGCCACTTCCCGCCGACCCTCAGGTATGCTACCTCACCATACCCTTGTTCTATTGCCCCATCTGCCACGTCGTTGCATGTGGATCTTTTTCCACTCCACCATCTTCCCAATTTGTTATCCTGCTTTCTGCTGGTCACATGCAGACAAAAACCTTAATTTGCACTATTAAAGGAAACCCTACTTCATGCAGACTAATCCATGTCTGGGTTGAATAAGGAAAGGAAGGGAGACCAAGAGACTAGGCATCAAACCCGCATCTAGGTTGAAAAGGGAAAAATGAGTAGCTAAGGAATGAGTCTCGTGTCTCTTTGTTGAAAAAGGGTGAAAAAGGGTAGAAAGGCATGACAACGCAATAGAGAATGACCAGGTCGATCGGTTTGTTGTCCTCACATAGGAAAAAGGTGACTAAAGAGAAAAAAAATGGGACGTAATCCACATATGTTGCCTGGATATTTGTTGCTCTGGGCACCACTCTATGCGTCCGTGGAGGTACATCATACTGGTGCGCCCACTGTCCAAATGGGCATCCCATGCTCTTATTGCCACCTTTTTGCTGTTAGTATAACGCCAGCGGTAAAGTCAAGCAATCCTACTACTAAAGTGATGCCACATTTAACTAATGCCGCACTCGGTCTAACGCCATCGATAAATTTAAGCAATGCCATTTAATGTCGCTGGATTATTTCAGGGTTAGCTTTTGATTGTGGATGTATTAAAGATTTTTCAGCTAGGCCATTTTAATGTTGTTGCACAACCAATATACCAACGATGAAACTTGTTACTGCCTTCAGATTTATGCACTGTTAATGCTTATAGATTACATACCTCACTTTCATGAGATAAGTCGATTTTTTTTTGTACAGTGTCACCGAAATGCCAAGGCACTGATGTCATTTTATTTTGGTTAAATTGCACAAAAAATTACGAAGAGAAGAGGAAAGGTCAAGAGTGGGCACCTCCTCCTCCGGCTATTCTCTTGATCCGTTCGATCAAGTTTTTTATGTTTGATCGATTATCAAGATTGGGATAGCAATTTTTCAAGCCCCCTCGAGTTTGAAATGATATCTACCTTGAAGGTACATGGTTTGCATTTTTTTTATACTGTCATTAGTTAATAATGCTAGTTACCTTCAGACTTTTGTATTTGGTTTAATGTTGTTGCACAGCTAGTATACCAATGTCAAAACTTGTTACCTTTACATTTTGTATTGTTAATGCTTATAGAAATCTTCCAGTGCTAGCTTATGGACATTTGTTCAGTAAACCATTGTACTGTACCCTGTAATAAAAAAAACTACTCCACTGTTGCACTAGCCACTGAATTAGTGTATATTTGTACTATTCGAATGGTGTTGCATTAGCGTATGGACATATATAAAGTGTGGCAAGCTTTCCCAGATTGTGCTCAAGAAAACTACTACCTGTTTTTCCAAATACTAGACGTTTGGGTACTTTAAATTGAACTGCAAAAACATCTTATATTAAGGAACAAAGGGTGTAGAGTTCACTCGAATTATCCCGGTAAAGCTAGTCACACCTTTGTTAAAATTAATGTTCATTATGTTATCAGAGGAGGTCTCTATGTTTGTCTCTAATGCTTGTCGATTACATACCTAACATCATGATGTAATGTTAAGTCATTTCTTTTTGTACAGTGTCACTGAATTGTCAAGGCGGTGATGGCATTTTATTTTAGTTGAACTGCACAAAATATGCTTAAAAGAAGAGGAAAGGTCAGGAATGGTTTACTTTTTCAGAAAAACTATGTATGCCTTCTTGACATCAGCCGTTGTTGCCTTATTTATTCCTTCAAATTGGTGGTTAGAAACTTGCTACCTTTTCCCATTAAGAAATTGGAATACTTATATTTGTGAGTCTATGCTTCAACTAGTGCCACTTTTATAGTAATCACACTTTCAATATCTATGCAAACAGGGATGCTCGATTAGTGGAACTGCACAAAAAGTCCAAATGGTTCAACATTAGGAGCATGTTTTCTTCCAAACCTTTTTATCCAATTGGTGGCACCATGAGTTGTTCATTATGAAGGTACATGGTTTTCTGCTATCTTGCTACTCTTTTTGTGCTGTCATTAGATAGTAATATTAGTGGTTTGCATGTGAATTATTGGCAGGGTGGACCTACATTGGAGGTGCAGGCCATGATTCAATGATTGGATGCTCAATTTCGGTTGTATCGATTTCACCTTTTCCATTACTGCGAACATGGATATACCAATCTAATGAAGAATAGGCGCTATATTTCTGCTCTGAACCAGCAAATCAATTCAGTACGAAATTGTCCAGGGCAAAACATGACAGTATCAAATTGTCCAGTGCAAAACATGACAGATGCTAAGCGGAAGAGGCGTGTTTAAACCGAAAATACAAGGTGGGGTATATGTTTACTAGCTGGTTGATATTTGTGCAGACAGATGTCTGCCCGTTGCTATTTGGCAAACAAACAAAGTGACTGCAATTTGGGTGGAACTGCACAAAAGAATTGTATAGTCACTGCATGCAGTGCCATTTGAAAACAGACACAGAAAGACTGGATAGTCACTTCATGTACTGCACAAAAGTAGTATTGTACTATTTATTGGCCAACACTAGGTGCTTCATTGCTTTGGTCTGATTATACAATGGACATCATTTTGCCTAAGTTAAAGTTTGTATCCAAAAATAGTCTCGCCATGTGATCGAGAGAAGACCAACTCATATTGCAATGGATGTTCCTTCGTCATGTGTGGTTCATTCTCATGGTTCCAGCTATTGGTGAAACCACTTACGTTTGCAATAGGAATTGTAGACTTCACAAAAAAATTTGTCTTTCACTGCATCTTGAATGTTGGCCCAGAGAAGCATCCATGTTAGTAGGAAGAACATATGTTTTCTCTAGATCTTTGCTTTTGGAGCTACATATTTATATATGATCTGTGAATCATTGAGATGCATTAACATGTTACTAGTTGGTTGTGAATTTGGGCTACTAATGTGAACATATTACAATGCCAGGCTTGTGAGTCTCATGTGAACATTTCGAACGGGTCGGCTCTTACTACTGTGCACAGCATGATCCTGATTTATGTGTTCTCAGTGTTTACAAGTTACTAGCAGTTCCTTATTTCTGTTCACTCAGTGTTTACAAGTTACTTATCGATCACTAGCTAGCCTACTAATATGCTCTTGGCAGTTTTAGTTGCGACGCAAGATCCAAAGGTGGCAGTTCTCTGAATAAAAATGCCTACCTCTGAAGAAACTGACAAGCTGTTCTGAAGAAAATGCCATGCGGATCTGAAGAAACTGCTAGCAAAAAATGTTCGCAAATGCCTTATCTCCCAGCGAACGTTCATCAGCTAATGCGATCCTACACGTACACTATTCGACCTACTCGATCCTACACGTACACTATCCGACCTACTCGATTCTACATGAATAAATAGCAGATCATGCACGTACTACCTCCTTTTCGATTTGCAGGGCTCAATTCAAAAATTTCACCAACTAAAGTAGATGATGAGTGGTGGAATCATTTTTGACAAGGAGGGAATACCTCATCTGGATGATCCGAGTGCACTTGTTTGACCGTCATGCCAATGTGCGACCCAGCACGGACGAGATGCACCACTGACGGGACGGGACGACACATCAGTTTTTCCAGTTTTCCACGGTAAGCTGGCGCGCTAAGCCATGCCTGCTTATGCATTGAATTCTGATGACCGTCGCGTTTCCCGTGACACGCTGCTTCAACTACCTTCCACCTATAATTACTGGTTCTCGGCGTTCTCCGGTAGCACCGTCACCCAACTCGCCCTATCGGCTTGTTGGGGAACGTAGCAGAAATTCAAAATTTTCTACGCATCACCAAGATGAATCTATGGAGATTCTAGCAACAAGAGAGGGAGAGGATGAGCATCTTCATACCCTTGAAGATCGCTAAGCGGAAGCGTTACAAGAACGCGGATGAAGGAGTCGTACTCGCAGCGATTCAGATCGCGGTTGATTCTGATCTAAGCACCGAACAACGGTGCCTCCGCGTTCAACACACGTACAGCCCGGGGACGTCTCCTCCTTCTTGATCCAGCAAGGGGAGAGGAGAAGTTGAGGGCGGCGGCCATAGGGGAAACCCTAGATGGGTTTTGGCGCCCCCACCCCCTAGGAAACTTGCCCCCCAAGCCGGGAGGAGCGGCTGCCCTAGGGGTGGCGCCCCCACCTCTCCAGGTTACGTGAGATGGGGTGGGAGGGGCTCTCTGCCCCTTAGTGGGCTGATGTGCCCTCTCCCCTTGGCCCATAAGGCCCCACAAAGCTTGCTGGGGCCTCCGAAACCCCTTTCGGACACGCTGGTCATCACCTGGTACCCCCGGAACAATTTCGGACTCCAATACCCTTCGTCCAATATACCGATCTTCACCTCCGGAATATTCCGGAGCTCCTCGTCATGTCCGCGATCTCATCCGGGACTCCGAACAACCTTCGTTAACCCCATACTATTTCCCATAACAACTCTAGCGTCACCGAACCTTAAGTGTGTAGACCCTACGGGTTCGGGAACCATGCAGACATGATCGAGATGTTCTCCGGTCAATAACAAACAGCGGGATCTGGATACCCATGTTGGCTCCCACATGTTCCACGATGATCTCATCGGATGAACCACGATGTCAAGGATTCAAGCAATCCCATATGCAATTCCCTTTGTCTAGCGGTATTGTACTTGCCCGAGATTCGATCGTCGGTATCCCGATACCTTGTTCAATCGTTACGGCAAGTCTCTTTACTCGTTCCGTAACACATCATCCCATGATCAACCCTTGGTCACATTGTGCACATTATGATGATGTCCTACCGAGTGGGCCCAGAGATACCTCTGTCACACGGAGTGACAAATCCAGATCTCGGTTCATGCCAACCCAATGCAGACACTTTTGGAGATACCCGTAGTGCACATTTATAGCCACCCAGTTATGTAGTGACCTATGGTAAACCCAAAGCATTCCTACGGTATCCGGGAGTTGCACAATCTCATGGTCTAAGGAAATGATACTTGACATTAGAAAAGCTTTAGCATACAAACTACACGATCTTTGTGCTAGGCTTAGGATTGGGTCTTGTCCATCACATCATTCTCCTAATGATGTGATCCCGTTATCAATGACATCCAATGTCCATGGTCAGGAAACCGTAACCATCTATTGATCAACGAGCTAGTCAACTAGAGGCTTACTAGGGACATGGTGTTGTCTATGTACCCACACATGTATCTGAGTTTCCTATCAATACAATTATAGCATGGATAATAAATGATTATCATGAACAAGGAAATATAATAATAATAACTAATTTATTATTGCCTCTAGGGCATATTTCCAACAGTCTCCCACTTGCACTAGAGTCAATAATCTAGTTCACATCGCCATGTGATTAACACTCACTGGTCACATCGCCATGTGACCAACATCCAAAGAGTTTACTAGTGTCACTAAACTAGTTCACATCATCATGTGATTAAGATCCAATGAGTTCTGGGGTTTGATCATGTTTTGCTTGTGAGAGAGGTTTTAGTCAACGGGTTACGCAACATTCAGATCCGTATGCACTTCGCAAATCTCTAGGTCATATTGTAAATGCTGCTTCCATGCCCCACTTGAAGCTATTACAAATGGTTGCTCCACTATACGTATCCGGTTTGCTACTCAGAGTCACTCGGATAGGTGTTAAAGCTTGCATCGACGTAACCCTTTATGCCGAACTCTTTATCACCTCCATAATCGAGAAACATGTCCTTATTTACCCCAAGGACAATTTTGACCGCTGTCCAATGATCCATTCCTGGATCATTCTTGTACCCCTCGACCGACTCATGGCAAGGCTCACTTCCTATGCGGTACACAAGATAGCATACTATAGAGCCTACGTTCGAAGCATAGGGACGACCTTCGTCCTTGCTCTCTCTTCTACCGTGGTCGAGCTTTAACTCTTAACTTCATACCTTACAACTCAGGCAAGAACTCCTTCTTTGATCGATCCATCTTGAACACCTTCAAGATCATGTCAAGGTATGTGCTCATTTGAAAGTACCATTTAGCGGTTTTTGATCTATCCTCATAGATCTTGATGCTCAATGTTCAAGCAGCTTAATCCAGGTTTTCTATTGAAAAACACTTTTTGAATAACCCTATATGCTTTCCAGAAATTCTACATCATTTCTGATCAACAATATGTCAAAAACATATACTCATCAGAAATTCTATAGTGCTCCCACTCACTTCTTTGGAAATACAAGTTTCTCATAAACTTTGTGTAAACCCAAAATATTTGATCATCTCATCAAAGCGTACATTCCAACTCCAAGATGCTTACTCTAGTCCTTAGAAGGATTTGTCGGGGGTTGGGTGCGACATATGCCAAAGGATGGCTTATCATGGTGGGGGCGAGTAGAACGTCGCCGGTGCCTGGAAACGGGATGAGGCGAAGGCATGCACGCCGGCGGATCTTACCCAGCTTCAGGGCTCTCCGTGGAGATAATACCCCTCATCGCTGCTCAAGGGGTCTCCGCATGATCACTATGGCAAAGTGGGTACAAGGTTGCTCCTTGAGCTGTTCGGGGTGAGGAACGAGAAGGGCACGGCTAGCTCTTCTCTTCCCTCTATGTGTGTCTAAAACTACTAGGGTCCAACCTCTTGCATGGGTGCCCCGGGGGGGTTATATAGGCCTACCCCCCGGGGATACAATGGTAATCTGGGTGGGCGCGGGTCCCAGTCGTCTGTCTCTCAGGTCGCCGTTTTCTCCGCCCACTGCTGGGGCCCGCCGACTAGTGGGCCCTGCCGACGTGCCCAACATGGGGCCGACAGGCCTTGTCCGCCGCGGGCGGGTCTTGCCGGCTGCGGATTACTGTAGTCGCGCCTCTAATGACGCTGGCTTGGTCATGGGGTCATGGCAACAGTGCCGCCGCCTGACGGGCAATCACTGTTGCCATTCCCTGTCTTGTCTGGTTAATGGCGTGCGGGGCTCGTGGGAGGGGTCGGCCGACTCCTCGGGGCCGACTCCCAACGGGTCCGTCTTGTGGCACCCTCGCCGTCTTCTGCACCCCCGCCGACAGGTGGGTCCCGCCGTCTCTGGGTCGTACAGACAGGCCGTCGTGGGCTCAGGGCGCCGCCCATGGGGCTGATGTCGAGGCCGACATGGCAGCGTGCGCGCGCCGGATGGAGATCTCCGTCGATGCAGCGCCTTTGTGGCCATGCCTGCCCTCCGTGAACGGGGCAGGGATGGGCCGCGCGGCGGCCGCACCCCATCCCGTCTGTAGTTGCGTAGGCAGGAGGTGGTGGGAGTCGCGGGCCGACTCCCCATAGCCGGCTTCTCTAGAAGCCGCCAGTTGGGAGTCGGCTTATCTCGAAGCCGTCTCTGGGACTCGACCGTGAGGGGCAGTCGGCGGCCTTGCTGCCGATTCTCAAAAGCCGGCTCTTCGTCTTGGGGTCTTGAGGCGAGCCTGCCTGCTGTCTTGAAAAGTCCGGGGCTCGGGTTGGCCTACCAGTAGCCCAATACTCCGACAGTAGTCCCCGAAGCTGGTGAGGCGCCGAGGGCAACATGTCGAGGAGCCTCAACAGTTTCATCCCTCCGGTGGAAGAATCTGGGCCTTGCTCGCCGTCTTCCTCTAGGCCGACTAGCTGGAGTCGGACTCGCAGGAGGCCGTCTTGCTCCTTAAAGGGTTTGAAAGTCGTAGTGGGATCTAGGCAGCGTGCCTGATAAGCTTCCAGGCAGCTGCCCGTTGCGGACCATCGCGTGGCTCCACCTGGCTGGGTCAGTCTGCCCACCCATGCGAGCAATGGGACAAGCCGTCAGGCGAGGCCCGCCACTACCGCGCCCCGGCATGCGAACGGATCCGTTGCGGTCGTGCTGACGGTTGGGGTTCCCACGTTGTAGCTGCGCGCAGTAACTTCGTGGGTTAAATCATGGGGGGCGTGGGGTCCTGGGCGCAGTTAATCCCACGTCCGCCCCATCGGCTTCTCAGCCTCTGAGCCTATCTCCCTGCTTCCCCCGCTTCCTGTTGCCTCTTCTTCCTCTTGCCGCTTCTTCCTCTTGCCGCCGCCGCGCCGAACCACGCCAAGCCGCGGCGATGAGCTCTTCCTCCGCCGCTGCACCTCCTGCCGCACGCTCCGGCATGTGGGACGGCTCCGAGGTGGACGACGACCACATCGAATTCCTCCGCCAGACGCGCCGCCTCCCCGGCAAGAGCCTAGTGCGGACCGCGCCGCGCCGGCGGGAGAAATGTCGCCGGCGCCGGAGACGGGCGAGCGGGTCGTATTCCGCTCGCACCTCATGCGCGGCCTAGGGCTGCCGGCGAGCGGTTTCTTCCACGCCTTCTTGGAGTTCCACGGGCTCCAGCCGCACCACCTCACTCCGAATACGATGGTGCTGCTGACTGCCTTCGCCACCTTGTGCGAAGGCTTCCTCGGTGTTCTGCCCACCATCGAGCTGTGGGGAATTCTTCCAGTCAAGCTTCGCACGCACGTCGCCGGCGTGCCGGCTCTGTGCGGCACCTTCATCGCGATGCGGAGATCGGTGGCCGACAACCCGTTTCCCACCATTCCGCTGATCAAGTCGGTGAAGATGTGGCGGCGATCCTACTTCTATGTGAAGAACATCGCTCCAGAAGGCGACTGGGTCAATCTGCCGCCTTACGAAGCCAGCGTACTGGCGGGAGGCTCCCCAGCTGGTCCCACCGGGCCAGGACGCTGACTCCTACTGGCGCCGCCGTCGCGACTCGAGTCTTGGCAGCGACGAAGGGTTGGCTTGACCGGGGCCGACCTGGCCGCCAGCCGTGGCGCGCCGAGTCCTTCCGCCCAAGGCCGACCTCATATGATCATCGCCGATGAGCTGCCACCGGGACCCCAAATGGTCGGCTGTGCTCCAAGGACATGCCCCACGCGGAGGTGGCGGACACGGTGAACTACATTACAAACTGCAATCTCACGGCGGATTGGCAGTTCAGCAAGGAGCCGTACTCGCGCGCCAACCCCCCGCCTGTGGTAAGTCATCTCTCTTCCTCTTCTGTTTTCTTTTTCAGCCGAATCCGACCTTTGATCTTTTTTGGTTTTTTCGAGTCAGAATCCCCTCATGCAGCCCTCAGCCGGCACCACGGGGCCGGCCCGTGAGTTCGTCCCCGACCGGGCGGAGAGCGACGTCGACGACCCTGACTTGGGGGCGGCGGCGATGGAGGCCGATGCTGAAGGAGGAGGAGGGGCTGACGAGTTCAGGCCCTCGGCTACCTTCGCCGACTGGCCTGAAGATGACGGCGAGGGGGAAGTCGTCCCACGCCGCCAACCGAAGGTCGGCCAGCCGAGCACGAGTTCCTCCGCCGGCTTGGGTGGTCGAGGCGGCGCGAAGAACCGTCGGGCCGGGCCGAGCTTGCTTGGCGGCCGGTCGAAGAAGTTCAAGGAGACGGCCGCCGCGACCAAGCGGGAAGAGGCGGTCGCAAAGGCCAACCGCTTCCGCAAGGAAGTGAAAAAGCCGCCACTGGTCTCTGCGTAAGTGCTTCCGCCTTTTGTCTTGTTTTCTTAGATGAATCTTGTCCAAACTTTTACACGTCTTCCTCGCATCAGGGCTCCCCTTATTTTAGAGAGGGTCGCCGCCGCCTCCGTCATGGGGTCGGCAGAGATGTCCGCTACTACTCGGCGGATTGACTCCGCCGCCGACCTCCGGGAGGCGACGGAGCAGAACGCGCAGGAGAAGCGCGACGAGGAGGAGGCCGCCCGTCTGGAGAAGGCGGAGGCCGAGAAGGTGGCGGCCTCGCAGCCGGAAGCTGGATGAGGCCGGCCACCGTTGCCGGCCAAGCAGCGAGTCTGAAGAGGCCGTGACGCCCAATCGGCGTTGCTCGTCACCCGCTGAAGCTGCGCGCCGCCCCGGAGTTCACGGGCGTATCGAGGGAGCCAGCGGCGAGCACCCCATCATGGAGAAGGAAGGCGGTGAGGCCTCCATGTCGGGCACAGCCGTGCCGCCACCGCCGCCTCCGCCGCCGTCTGGGAGCATGCGAGGTAAACAGCAGGCGGACCGACCGGTGCCGCCGACTGAAGACGAGGCCGTGGTGAAGCTGCTCCTTCAAGTCGCCTCACCAGTGCGCCGCCGTCTTGAGAAGGCGACTTCGGCGCCACACCCCTTGGAGACCGGCGCCGCCAGCCGCCATCGTACGCCGAGGCGACAAGCGCTGCGCCCGTTGGGTGGAGTGCGAGGAGGCGGCACAGCCCGCTGAATCAGGCGCTCGACGCTCAGCGGGCTGCGAGTCGAGGGCGACGCCATCCGTAATCGCACTAAGCGCTGGCGTCGCGAACCGCCGCTCGGTATGTTTCGTCTTTGAGTTTTTCTTGTTCTTCTTCGTGGGCGCGGCGCACTCCACCGGGTGTAGTCCCCGAGTTTCGGTCGGCTGCTGAGCAGCGGCTCGAACTCCATCCGGCGAATTCCACATATTTACCTTTTGTCCGGAATGCCTATCACAGAGTATCACAACCTTCACACCGCTTTCAACCGCAATGTTGAAGAGCTGGGCAAGCGGACCGCCGACTTGTCGAGGAGCCGGGTGAGTCTTCTTTCTTCTTGGCGAAGGCTGGCGCACTGCTGGGCTGTAGTCCCGAGATTGGCCGGCTGGCCGGCAGTCGGGCCGGATCTTCCTGGCGACCTTCTTAGTTGACGACTTAACGTCCTTTTTCTTTTTATTCTTCAGAGGCCAATGCCACTCTCCGACGGCAGCTGGGCGAAGCCGACACCGCCTTGCGTGCCAAGGAGGAGGAGTGCAACAAGCTTGCTGCAGAGCACGACCTGTTAGCTACGCAGCTGGCGGAGCAAAGGAAGCTGCTTAAGAAGGCGCAGGACGAGGCGGAGAAGAAAGAGGTTGCTCTCCTGGCCGAGTTCGAAAGTGAGCGCTCCTCCGGATCGACAGGAGGCAGAGCCTGACCTCCGGCTTCCATGAAATCGAGGACATCGCCGACGGTGAGTTTCTTTACTTTCTTTCTTTGAGCAGCGACTATAGGTCGGGCTGACTCTGATTTTTGACTTGCTTCTTTTTCGCCTTGGCAGACTTCTTCCCGCCATACGCAGCAGCCAATCAAGCTTATCGAGGCTGATCGCGAGGCGCCGGAGGGCAATGGTGCGGAGATTGCTGCCAACGCCTCGGACCCTTGACGAGCAGCTTCGAGCATCGAGGCTCGTCTCGCGTCGCCCATCGGATGCCGCGCGCCGGCTTCAACATGTCGGCGCCAGCGATCGCTGCCCTATGGCCGCACATGCCGGTTTCTGCGACTCACCGGATGGACTGTCGACCGGCCGGAGGTTGTTGTTGGCCGCCTTGAGGCTCGGAAGGGTTTCACGGCCCGGCCGGAGCGCCGCCGGGCCTTGGAATTCGCCAAGGCATGGTATCGTGGCAGGATCTGGACCCGGCTGGCAGCGTTCGGTCGACGCCCAGCGGAGCTGCAGCTGCGGGAAGACGCCCTTATTGAGCGGCGGCGGCGGCGATTGCCGACTATACGGACACCAAAGATCTTCGTCCCTCGAAGCTGGCCGAGGCGGCGGGGAGGCGCCGCCGGAGTGGTTCGGGATGAACCCAGATTATAACGAGGACTCGGCGGAGGTGATCGGCTCCAGCGCCGAGGAGGAAGGCGAGGCGGAGGACGGAGGTGAGACGGAGGCGCCAGAAGACGGAGTGGGAGACCAGCCTCAGCTCGACCGCGCCTCCAAAGAACGTAACCGCGCCCGGCCGGGCCGCCGCCGAGATGATCAAGCCGAGATCGCCCAGCCGGCCGCCTCGAACTGACACCGCCTGCCTCCTCCTGCCTCCAAACCCGTCTCGCCGCTTCCTAGGATGTCGCCCCGCCTTTTATTTTATCTGCTTTTAATAGTCTTTGAAAAACTTGTTAATTAAGACAATTCCACCATGGGTGTATTTTGAACTTCTGCTCGAAGATTTGGTCAAGGGCCTATGCTGTGTAAATATTATCCTAATTCTATCTTTCCTTGCTCATTGCTCCTATGGCTTTTTCCTTTGCCGCCTTTCCTTAGTCGCCGCCTTGCCAGTCGGACAACCGCTCTGCCGACTGCCGCTGCTTGGATCAAGTGCTTGGCTACTCTTGGGAAGGCAAGTACTTGGCCATTTTTTAGAGTCTTTTAACAAGTTGGATAGAAAGCGGCAATCCGTCTACTCAAGAGTCGGTTTTGCGAAGAGAGGCTGGAAGCCGGCTTAAGCTATGTTTATGCTTTGGGTCCTTAGCCATTTTTCATGTGGGCGCCCATTCTTCCTTACTCCTGCCCACCAAACAGCCGCTCTGCGAGCTGCGGCTTCTGACAGGAGACGGCTTAGGACCCACACACTACTTGTCCGACTGCAGGAAGCATTTCATAGCGCGAGGCGGCGAGTCCCCGGGTCGACTAGTCGAAACCGGTGCCAAGCGGCATGACAAAGAGTAACATACTCAAGGCATAATTCTTATCATACAGATAGCAAAAGGGCAGTCCTCGAGCTCGCCTCGGGGCCCAAGTCTTGGTACTTTAACACAAAAGGTAGCGTGGTACATACTGCATCAATCAGAAAATCTTCGGAGAAGATTTGCATTCCATGGCCATTCCGTCTCTTTGTCGGAGTCGCCCTCTTATGCGTGCTCGGGCTTCGAGCGCCGATCGTAGTAGGAGTCGTTGCTCAGCACTTTGCCGATAATGAAGGGGCCTTCCCAAGCGCCGGCAAGCTTCATCTTGAGCCGGCTGTTTGGATCAGCCGGAGCACAAGGTCGCCTCTTGGAAAGATCTCGGCCCGACCTACCTGTTGTAGTAGCGGCGCAGACTCTGCCGGTAGAATCTTTGGAACGGCCGAAAGTGCCAACAACCGACCCTCTTCCAGCAGAGATCGACGCCTGCCTTGACGTGCTTCTTCCGCTTCCTCCTCGGTGTACATGGTGACTCGTGGGGAGTCGAACTCTATGTCCGTTGGGATGGCGGCTTCAAAGACCGTAGACGAGGAAGCGGTGGTGAAGCCGGTTGACTTGTTTGGAGTCGTGCGCAAACTCGAGAGGATGGTGGCAACTCATCAAGCCAACAACCGGCCCGAACGCTCCGATGGTTCGACGGTCGAGGCTTGATGCCGCACGTGATGAGGCTGTTTGCTCTCTCCACTGGCCGTTTGACTGCTGGATGGGCAACGGACGCTAAGTCCATCGGATGCCTTGTGTCGCGCAGAACAGGCTGTATGCGCTTTGGCAAAATTTGTGCCATTGTCGGTGATGATGTTGTGTGGTACGCCGTACCGAGTCGTGATGTCGGCGATCAAAGTCACTGCAGTTGGACCATTCAGCTTCTTGATGGGCTTTACTTCTATCCACTTGGTGAACTTGTCCACCCGACAAGTAAATGAGTTAGGCCACCTCGTGCTGCTTTGAACGGTCCTACCATGTCCAGGCCCCAAACAAAGAAAGGGCCAGGCGATGGGGATAGTCTTGAGTGCGGAAGCCGGCTGATACGGCTTGGAGCGGAACATCTGGCACCCTTTGCATTTTTGCACTAATTCCTTGGCCTCTTCTAGGGCAGTTGGCCATAAAAAACCGTGTCGGAAGGCTTTGGCGATGAGTGCTCTTGAGGCCACATGGTGGCCGCACTCGCCTTGATGAATGTCTTCAAGAATCGCTTGGCCTTTCTCTAGCTCGACGCAACGCTGGTAGACACCAGTAACGCTGCGCTACCGACCGCTCTCTGCTGACTATGGTGTAGGCTGCCGCCGGGCGTTGTACTTGCCGAGCCAAGATTTCGCCGGTTGGTAGCTCTCGCTCACTAGGAACTTCAGATGGGCTGGGCCCATGAGGGTGCTGCTATTTCTTCAACTGCCAAGATGTGCTACTTGGACGAGGGCGGCTGGCTGGGAGGCGGCGGGTCGGAGTCCGCGGCTGCTTGTGGATTGATGAAGTCCCCGGCCGACCGGTGCAGTCCCCGGCCGAGCTCGAGTCTTCGCAATGGTCGCCGCAGTCCCCGGCCGGGTTACGAAGTCCCCGGGCCGCTTCGATCAAGGCGTTCTTGGGGCCATTCAGAAGAGTTCTCGTGCCGTCTGTCGAGGCTTTTGAGTCGGATCCGACTTCTTCAGGGGGAGCCGGCACAAAAATGGAGTCTGATTCTAGTGAAGGCTTGACAGATGGCTTGAGGAGGCGTTGAAGGGCGACGCCGGATGGTATTGCCTGGCGGGTGGAGCCGATTTGTGCTGTGGTGTTCGCTGGTCGTTGTCATTTCTTGGCACGTGAAGGAACTCGCACCCCTCAAAATATCCACTGAGTTGCTGTACAAGGAAATAGTAGCTTGCCATGTTTGCATCTTTGGCGTCCCAATCGCCAGATGACTGTTGGATCACCAAGTCGGAGTCGCCATAACACAGGATCCGGCGAATGCCAAGTTCTTTGGCAAGCCGGAGCCCGTGAATGAGCGCCAGATTCGGGCGACGTTGTTGGAGGCGGCGAAATGGATCTGCAGCGCGCATATTTGAGCTTGTCGCTTTGGGGGAAGTGAGGGACAACACCGGCTCCCAAGCCGGTGCGCATCTTGGAGCCATCGAAATGCATCCGCCAATGGGTGGAGTCGGTATTTGGCGGCGGTGTACTAGGTCTCGCCCGGTCGACGAGGAAGTCGGCGGTGCTTGCGACTTGATGGCGGTCGGGGCTGGTAATAGATGGTGTAGGGCCAGCTCTATGGCCCATTTGGCCACTCGCCGAAGCATCTCGGCTTCCGATGATCTCGGCTAGTGGGGTTGTGCAAACCACAGTGATTGGATGCTCTTGAAAGTAAGGCTTCAACTTCTTGGCGGCAAAGTGCACGCCGTAGCACATCTTCTGGTAGTGGGGTTAGTTCTGCTTTGAGGTCGACAAGATTTCGGGTAATATACCGGTCTTCGGACAGTAGCGCTTTGCCTTCCTCCTTGCGCTCAACTACAATGTTGTCTTTGACTACCGGGCTGGTGGCGGCAATGTATAGGAGCATGGGCTCTTTAGGAGTCGGGGCCGCCAAAGACAGGGGGAGTAGTCAGCATTTTCTTCAACTGGAGAAAAGCTTCATCCGCCTTGTGGTTCCATTCGAAGAAGGTGGTCTTCTTCATGAGCTGGTATAAAGGGAGAGCTTTCTCGCCCAGCCGACTGATGAATCGGCTGATGGACGCCAAGCAGCCGGTGAACTTTTGCACATCTAGCAGTCGGCGGGGTACTTCCATCCTCTCGATGGCCTTGATCTTCACAGGGTTGCACTCTATGCCGCGTTGAGAGACCAGGAAACCAAGGAGTTGGCCGGCTGGTAATTCAAGACGACTTCTCGTGGTTGAGCTTGATCTGGAATCGGCGCAGGTTCTCAAAGGTTTCCTTAAGGTCTTACAGCAGTGTTCCTCGTTTTTCCGTCTTCACCACCACATCGTCCACATAGACGTGGGCGTTTCTTCCGAGTTGCTTGAGGAGGCACTTCTGCATGCAACGCTGAAAGGTGGCGCCGGCATTCCTTAAGCCGAACATCATGGTCAGGTAGCAGAAGGCTCCAAACGGCGTGATGAAGGCGGTCTTGATCTGTCACCGGGTTCAGCTTTTGATCCGGTGATATCCTCGAATATGCATCTAAGAAGCTCAACGGCTCGATCCGGGTGGAGTCTATCACCGATCAATTCTCGGCAGAGCGAACGGGTCCTTGGGGCAAGCTTTGTTGAGGCTTGTGTAGTCAATACACATCCGCCATCGCTTGTTCTTCTTCATGCATTGTAACTGGTTTGCTAACCATTCGGAAAGAACACTTCCATAATGAAACCGGCTGCTAGGAGCCGTGCTATCTCTTCTCCAACAACTCTTTCTCTTCTCTTCGACAGCGGCGCAAGGGCTGCTGACGGGCTTCACATCGGATCGAACATGTAACTTGTGCTCGGCGAATTCCTGGCCGGTACACTGCATGTCTTTAGGGACCGAGGGAGTCCCGGACTAGGGGTGTCCGGATAGCCGGACTATCGTCACTACCGGACTCCAAGACTATGAAGATACGAGATTGAAGACTTCGTCCGTGTCCGGATGGGACTTTCCTTGGCGTGGAAGGCAAGCTTGGCGACACGGATATGTAGATCTCCTACCATTGTAATCGACTGTGTAACCCTAACCTATCCGGTGTCTATATAAACCGGAGGGTTTTAGTCCGTGAGGACGAACAACAATCATACCATAGGCTAGCTTCTAGGTTTAGCCTCCTTGATCTCGTGGTAGATCTACTCTTGTACTACCCATATCATCAATATTAATCAAGGTGAGTAGGGTATGACCTCCATCGAGAGGGCTCGAACCTGGGTAAAAACAACGAGTCACTTGTCTACTGTTACTAACCGCCTAGAAGCACAGTTCGGGACCCCTACCCGAGATCCGCCGTTTTGACACCGACATTGGTGCTTTCATTGAGAGTTCCTTCCGTGTCGTCACCGATAGGCCCGATGGCTCCTTCGATCATCAACAATGACGCGGTCCGGGCTGAGACTTTTCTCCTGTGGACAGATCTTCATGTTCGGCGGCTTTGCATCGCTGGACAATTCCCGCTGGCCATCTAGAGCAGATCGAAAGCTACGCCTCGGCCGTCGAGGTCAGATTTGGAAGTTTAAACTATACGGCCGATATCCGCGGAGACTTGATCTTCGATGGATTCGAGCCGCAGCCAAGCGCCGCCTTGTCCTCGATGGGCATGATCTAGCTCTGCGAAATTAACAGTGCCTGGAGGCCGCACCGTAATCCGCCCGACCCTTAATCCGAGTCGGATTCCCGATCGAGGACGAGTGGTTGGACACCGCCTCGGGGCTACAATCTCACGGCGATCGAGCCGAACTCCATCCCTGTCCTTATGCGAAGACCTCGACTCGAGTGCGGACTCTCTCCGGACTCGAACCCTCCGCGCCCTTGCCAATCGAATCCGATTGGCGCCTGCTTATGGAGTTCACGGCCATGACATCTTTCGGCACTCGCCTTTGGCGACATCCTGGATTCACTAAAGTCTCTCTCTTTATCCGGAGAGCCTGGCCGGACTACGGACAGGAAGGTTGGGATGCGGACGATGAAGAAACTCAATGCCCACCCACCACCCACTTCATAGCCATCGCCGAAAGCTTACACGACGTGCTCGATTTCGACTTCCAAAGACATCGACGGTATGGACGACGATGTAGGAGACAACAATGAACCAGCACCTATAGGATGCTGGACAACCTCATCCCATGATGTATACATGGTGGATACACCTAAAGGAAATGAAGACGAGGAACAACGGGACGCCATGAAGGATAAATCCCTCGAAAAACAGTCAAAACGGCAACGTAAACGCCGAACAAAGTCCCGCCTCAACAAAGACCTAGCCATAGAGCAGGGCGAACCGATGGACAACGAACAAGCTATCGAGCAATCGTCCGAACAAGACAACTTGGATAAACAATCTGTCCCGGCGAAGACAACAGTCCGGACGATCTCACGCCGACAAACCATTGGAGCAAAATGACCTCCGGAAAAGGCTCGCCGCCATCGCTGTAGCCTGAAAAGGCAAGCGACGGAAGCTCAAAACAGCGGAAGATGCACTCAGGATTAGATGGAGCAAAGTATTCAGCACCGCAGATAAGCACGGGCGATCGCCGAACAAAGAGCTACCCAAAAGAAAGCTATCGCCTGATTCGACGAGGAGGCCTTAGAGCCCCCACAATTAAAAAGCAAGAAGGCCACCCGGTCGGATAGACGACCTCACGGCAAAAAGAGAGCGGCGAATGGTGCCCCACACAGGCCAATATGCGATCCGCCTAAGGATTCACATAAAAAGGATGGCCCAGTTAGGTCCGTCTATGGGCCAAGAAAGCACGCTCGTCAAAGCAATGCAACACGCCAAAATTCCGAAAACCACGGCACACCCAAATATAGGGGCGCTGCACACCCCTTATGTTTCACCGATGAGGTGCTGGATCATGAATTTCCAGCGGGATTCAAATCCGTAAACATAGAGGCATACGAACAATGCACTTCGAGTCTCGGATTGAGGATTACATCCTCCACATACACATGGCTAGAGGAGATGATCTCCACGCCATAAAAATACTTACCCCTTAAACTCAAAGGGCCAGCTCGGCATTGGCTTAAGAGCCTCCCGAAAATACCATTGGAAGTTGGGAAGAGCTCGAGGATGCATTTCGCAAATTTTCAGGGACCTATGTCCGCCCTGACGCGGACGATTTAAGTCACATAACTCAACAGCCCGAGAGTCAGCCCGAAATTTCGAACAGGTTCCTTACTAAAAGAACCAAATAGTCGACCGTCTCGGACGCCAAGCCTTAGCAGCTTTCAAACACAACGTCCGAGATTTAATGGCTCGCCAGACACCTCGACTCAAGAAAAGCCAAGAACAATGGCGCATTAACAAGCCTCATGACCCGCTTTTATGGCGGAGAGGATAGTCGGCTAGCAAGATGTAGCACCAGTGACCCAAATACATCCAAATCAGGGATGGAACGGAAACCACGGCGCAACAAGGACCAGTGCGGATTAAAAGGAATAGTCCAAAGAGCACGATACCAACGCCGGATTCAAAAGCTCACGGCAGAACAACAAAAACTGCCCCTTAAGGATGAGCGATGAGCTATCCAACTTCAACAAAATCTTGGACAAGATATGTCAAATCCACATACTCACGGGAGGCTCGCCAACCATACCCACGTAAAATGTTGGGTCTTCAAACAGTCCGACAGATCGAACGCGAACACAAGGGGCTCGACACACCAAGTGAAGATGACGACGAGCACCACAAGCAGAGCCTCGAAATCAAAAACTTTCCCACAGGAGGTCAAAATAGTAAACTCACTTCACGTGATCAAAAGGAAAAAGAGCTGGCGCCTCAAAAGGCACGCCGCATTAATCGGGTTGTCAAAACCAATCACCTTCGACCATCAGGACTATTTCGATAATATCCGGAACGCAGGATGGACTTCCTTGATATTGGATCCTATAATCGACGGATTCCAATTTACACATGTCCTCATGGATGGCGGCAGTGACATAAACCTGATATATCAGGACACAATCCGCATGATGGGGATAAACCCAACCAAAATCCGCTGTAGCAACACCTCCTTTAAAGGAGTAATGCCAGGCCCATATGCCCTTTGCACGGGCTCCATACTACTAGAAGTTGTGTTTGGTTCATCCAACAACTTCCGTCATGAAGGTTACTCTTCCATGTCGCCTCGCTTAAAAGTAGCCATCAAGCACTATTGGGACGCTTGAAGCTTTCGCCAGCGATTAACATAATACCGCATTATGCATCTTTAACACTTAAAATGTCCGTCCACGCAGCATCATCTCGTTAAAAGGAAGTATTAAGTGTCACTTGAGCACGGAAGAACGGGAGACCGCCTTTGACAGCCCCACAGCTATCCGGCTCGCTAGGCAAAGAACCTGAATCGGTCATTCAAACCCCGGACACAGTTAGACGAGTCCGGCGCCGACTAGCGGCATACCCCCATACGAGGGGCCACATGCATGTATAACAAGAGACAATAAAGCTCAATTTTATTCAATTCTTCGAACTGCATCGCTTATTTAATATTAAGTACACCTTTCGCACGATCCTCTTTCTTTCAAACTAAGTTCCTCTCTTTACAGATGAACAACGTATACACCCGGCCCAAGATACGGCACAACGGAGACACATGCGCAGCGCAAGAGGGACCCGCTGTAAGGATTCTTTTCAGATTAAGACCTGCGTAAACCTTTTTCACTGCCTCTTGTTGATATACATCCCCGGTTCCTTAATATAACCGAGGAGGAGGCTGGTGCTTTGGCATTGGCCTCACCAGAATTTTTGCGCGTACCTGGACACCAGGGGCTTAGGGCATTATTCTGCCCATTTTCATAAAGAATGAATACCTTAGGGAGTATTCGGCGTCTCGAGTTAGGCCTTATATGCATCAGCTCCGAATCATGTCGTTGGTCAAATGTTGGGTTGCCTGCCTATGTTTTGCTGCCTTACGCCCGCTTTTCACGGCTAACGCGGCACTGTGGAGAACTATCGCGATTGTGCCCCGGTTCGCCGGGCGAAAGCACCTCAAGAGAGAAAGCCGAAAACCGACCGTCATGATATAGCGAGAGACTGGTCAACCACTCGATGACTCACAGGAATGTTTAGGATTCCTCCGCGATTAACGAAGGACCGGTTTTCGTCGTGCACATACGCACTCGAATTCGGGAGAGTGCAAGTTCTGTGGGCTATATAGTAGCCCCACCCTCGAACTCCTATGGCTAAGTGAAAGTGATAAAGCATTATAGTCCGGTTGCACGGTTTGCTACGCTATCACCTCCTTAACAGGACCAAGACGTTGGATTAAGTGTGAAAAAGCGCTTTTTTCAAACACCCCGCACTATGTGCGTGGGGGCTGAAGCCAAGGACTGCCATCTTTCGTGTTATATACACATATACATAAACGGCAGACAGGAGTAGTTTACTACTTGAACGCACAAGTATAAAAAGCCCTTATATTACATTGAAACATTGTTTCCACATATCATACATGTCATTTAAACATAATATCCTTCGAGTTAATCGCGTCTCTATTAAACGAGCGCCCGCAGACTTCTTCAAAGTAGTGCTCGGCAGTACTCGGCTTCTGTCCGAATCTTTGGATGCAACGTCGATGGCCTTCATCTCGCCCAAGTATGTCTTGACACGGGCAAGAGCCATCCGCGCTCCTCAATACACGCCGATCGCTTCATTGCGTCGATACGCTGCACCGCGCAAGAAACTGCTGCACTAAACCAAAATAGCTCTTCGCTGGGTCCGTCCGACCACAAGTGAGTCAAGACATGCTTCATGGCAAATCCGGACAATCGATTCAGCTCGCCCATTCGCCAACTGATCGGTCAGCGTAAGGCGCCCGGACTATGGAATTGGCGACCAATATAGCTCTTCCCTTCAGGCCCCTTCTTCGCCCCGGAAGTGCTCAATCAGGCCCACAGCGCTTCGCCGCCAAGTCCAGATAAGCATCCTCTCAACTCCACAACTTATCCAATCGAGCATACTTTGGATCAGATATTTCCTCGCAGAGAAACGGTTTTCCAGCCGCAATTGCCCCGGCCCGACTTCAGCTCCTCCTTGGCAGCTCTCAAATCCGATTGGGCATTCTTGGATTCGGCGGCGGCCTTCTTTAGGCCCTCTTGTTCCGCTTGACGTTCCTTTTCAAGAACCTCGCAGCGATCGGTAGTATTCCTTAACTTTTTGACCATATCGGCCATCTCCTCTTTGCTTCGGCTGTGAGCAGCCCGTTCAGCTTCTAGATCTTCGGTCGCCTTTAAAGCGACCGCATTACTAATTCTGGCTTGCTCTTTCGCTCGGGCGAGTTCTCCCCGCAGCGGCACCATCTGCATTAAGAATACGGACAGTAGGACATGGGCGTCAAGCTCCCTTACAAGGTTTCCGCATAGGGTCGCATACCTTGTGACTCGTCAAACCGTTTATTGACCAGCGCGATGTCCGCATCCGCCTCGTCAAGTTGCCGCTTTAGTTCGGCATATTCAGCAGTTCGGCTGGCCCCCGGACGCCCCACCACCTAATCAAGAGCGGCGATATGTTATAACTGAGAATGTGATCCTCGGCACATTGCCAATTTTGACAACATACCGAGTCTCAGGGGCTACTATCTATACAGGGCACATTTTATATGCATAACTGTCAGAAGGTACATCATTTTTACAGATTTCAAACCCCGCACAAGAAGCTTCGACGGTTTCATGCAATCCGCTCTCTGGATGCAATTCTTTCAATCATCGTATTCCATTAGAGCACGGTGATCCTCACGAAATAGCCGCTCGCCTCGAGCAGATCCTTCAGCCTCCGACCAAGACGCCACTTGGCGCTGGACCTTCCGCCCCGCCGACTTGGGGAACACTCATGACGACACCTCCGGGTCAGTCCGCCTCACATGAGGGTGCGACAGGTGGAGGCGTTGCTCTCCATCATCTCCGGAAGAAGATCCTCAAGACGAGCTCACTGAGAAGGGCTGAAGTCCGAACTACAAGGTACAATTTCGTTATCCTCGTGAATAAATACAGAGGATGTTCCTTATTTACAAGACCCTTCTTTTTTACTTACGGCTGGCTGGAGGGCTGATCCCTTGGGGAAATAATGCGGCTGGGTTACTTCCTCAGCCTGAGACTCTCTGCCGAAGATTCCTTCCCCCTCTTTGAGGCCTTGACCTCCGGATCTTCCGAAGCGGGCCTCTTCTCTCCTCGGAAGGTGGGACTCTTAATCCCTCCTTCCTTGATAGCCTCCTTCGCAGAGGCGGTTGCTTCCCCGCTCCCCCTTCGCCTTCTTCAAAAGGCGCGACCTTCAACATCTTGGTCAACATGGGATCCGGGCGTGGTCTCGGGAGGAGTCGGACACCTTATTAACTTTGCCTTGGCTATCCACTCCTTTTATAGAAACAGCTCCTTTATAGGTTATATATATATATATATATATATATATATATATATATATATGAAATAAATGAATGAACAGCTTGTCCGGTTACAGGACTACTTACTTGAGTATCTGGGCGATTGCAGCTTAGTCCTGCGTCCTCGGTCAAGTCCGGACACTTCTCTTGTGATCCGAAGAACAGCTTATACATCTCCACGGGCGTCGTGCCCATAAAATTTTGGAGAGCTCATGGTCCCTCCGATTGAATTCCCACAGCGGAGGGGCGACGTTGCAGGGCTGAAGGCGCCGGATCACCATAACCCGCGCCATCGCAACCAGATTGATCCTCTTTCACGGAGATCTCGAACACGGCCCTGCAGCAGGGGAACGTCCTTGGACGGCCCCCAGTCGAGCCCCTTGTGGACCCATGATGCCAGCCGCTGTGGTGGACCTGAGCGGAAGGTAGGAAGCGCCGCCCATTTGGTGCCCCTGGGAGCGGTGATATAAAACCACTCCCGTTGCCACAAACCAAGCTCCTCTTGAAAAGAGCCCTCGGGCCACGGAGCGTCAGCACATTTGCTTATGACCGCCTCCAAGACTCCGATTGCTGCCCCTTAATCCTCTTTGGCTCCTCCTTGATGGTCTTGAGCCCCAATCCAATGTGGGTTGTAATATGGAGGAAGGCCTCACATACGACTATGAATGACGAGATATGGAGGATGGACTCCGGATTCAAGTCATGGAAATCAAGCCCATAATAAAACATGAGCCCCCGCACAAAGGGATCCGTCGGGATGCCTAAACCCCAAGGAAGTGGGACACGAACACCACGTTCTCGCCGGGCTCAGGAGTGGGAATGACCTGCCCTGGAGCAGGCAGCCTATGCGAGATCTCGCCGGTTAGATACCTGGCGTCTCGCAGCTTTAGCTCATCTTCTTCTGTGATGGAGGAAGACATCCATCGGCCGTGCTGGTCGGAGCCGTACATCGTTGAAAGTCCGAAGTGCCTGAATCTGAAGCTTTGGGTGTTGGAACTCGAAGCGCGAGGCGAACTCGATGGAGGGTGTAAATAAGAAGAGGGCCTTGGTCTCATTATAAAGAGGTTGAATACCAAGAGCCCACCCCGTGGTCGATTAGGACTCGCCTTTGATAAAGAAGGCAGGCCAACGGGCACGGTTGGGTTACCCACGTCCGTATTGATGAGAATCCCGGAATAAGGGGGCACGATCTACGCTTTGATAAGACGTGCCAAGGAAACCGCCTCGCTAAACACGCTGAGGTGGAACAATAAAAAGCGATTCATATAAAGGTCCGGCTGTGGTGTGATGTCACGCCGCGGAATCGTCGGCCAGATCTGTGCAAACATTATTCTCTCTACGGTGTTATGTGGAACTTGTTTTGCAGAGCCGGACACTATCCTTGTGTTCAAAACCTTCTATGAAGTATTCGGAGGAGGAACCCGCCTTGCAATGTCGAAGACAATATGGGCGCCAGACTCATCGTCATTGAAGCCTGGTTCAGGGGCTACTGAGGGAGTCCCGGACTAGGGGGTGTCCGGATAGCCGGACTATCGTCACGGCCGGACTCCAAGACTACGAAGATACAAGATTGAAGACTTCGTCCCGTGTCCGGATGGGACTTTCCTTGGCGTGGAAGGCAAGCTTGGCGACACGGATATGTAGATCTCCTACCATTGTAACCGACTGCGTGTAACCCTAACCTATCCGGTGTCTATATAAACCGAAGGGTTTTAGTCCCAGAGGATCTAACAACAATCATACCATAGGCTAGCTTATAGGGTTTAGCCTCCTTGATCTCGTGGTAGATCTACTCTTGTACTACCCATATCATCAATATTAATCAAGGTGAGTAGGGTATTACCTCCATCGAGAGGGCCCGGACCTGGGTAAAAACATCGTGTCCCTTGTCTCCTGTTACCATCCGCCTAGACGCACAGTTCGGGACCCCCTACCCGAGATCCGCCGGTTTTGACACCGACAGTGACCATGCGAAAATGTCCCGATTCTCACGAAGGAAATCGACGAGCTCGCCTTCCTATTTGCTGTCAAGGTTTGCACCTATGACAGCGTACCTCTCCGGGTGCTCCGGGTCCAAGGGTATCTTCTTCGTTTCTTTGGCCGGCTTGAACGAGCCCTCAGCTTCCGACTCCTTGGGGTTGGGCGATGCCGGGCTGCTTGCCGCCATCGCCACAACCCGATCAAGAAGCCGCTTCTCAGCTGCGATCACTGTGGACTCGGCTAGCCGACTACTTTCACCATAAGCGACGACTTTCTGTAGTCGCTGCCACGGTCGAATCCCCTTGGAACTTCGGCATCATTATCTTGAGGTAGGCGAGTGGGGATCGCCATGAACTTGGCCAAAGCAGGTCGGCCAAGCAGGCGTGGTACGGACTTTCGAGGTCCACCACTTTGAACCAAACTGCTCTCGGTGAAATGATCTTTATCCCCAAAGAGGACATCTATCAGGATCTTGCCGATCGGTGAGCAGGAAGGGCCAGGTACAATGCCGTGGAACCCAGTCCGGCTGCTCTGAAGCTGTCTTTGCTTGATTCCTAACTTCTCCGTCGTGTCCCTGTACAGGATGTTGATGCTACTGCCTCTGTCTATCAGCACTCGCGAGAAGCGAGCGGCCCGCCTATCTGCGGCAAGGGTGGCTCCCAAGACCAGGGCGTAGGAGCCCGGACTCGGCATCACCTCTGGGTGATCAGCTCTGCTCCAACTGATAGGCCTCTCGGACCAGTGCATGAACTCTGGAGTATCTGATGCTACTGCATTCACCTCTTGCTGCTGTAGCCGCCTGCTGCTTCGATCGTCGGCCACACTGGTGAACACCACATAGGCTCCGTGCTCTTCTGGGTACTCGTCTTGCGTTGTGCCGACTGGCCTAACAGCCGGCTGCTGGGGCGGCGGTGGAGGCGGCCGCCCAGCAGGCGGGGGAGGCAGGAGGCCGTCTCCCTTGGCGATCCTGGTGAGCCAGTGGCACTTCCGGGTGGTGTGGTTTGACGGCTTCGCGCCGCTATGGAACTTGCAGGGACCATCTAGAGTCTGCTCGTAAGAGAAGGCCGACAACTAGTTGGACTTGCCGCCTTTCTGTCGCTTGGCCGGAGGCTGCCCCTCCGGTTGCTGGTCTTCAACTGTCGCAACCTGCCGGCTGCTGGAAGCCGGTTGTGGGGCCTTGCGCTTGTGATCGTTCTGTTGCTGTCGCCGACTGGTGTCTCCAGCCAGAGTTCTGGGAGCCTGAGGAGCCACTTTGCTTGGGCCGTGATCGACTTCAATCTCCACCTTCATGGAGGAGTCGGTTGTAGCGTACTTGTCTGCTATGATCAGCAACTCGTCGAGGGTCTCCGGCTCGTCTCAAAGGAGCTTGTACTTGAGGAGGGTGCCTTCTCTGCACCCGGCGGTGAAGTACTCGATAGCTTGCACCTCGTGCACGCCCTCGCAGGAGTTCCGAAGCTCGGCCCAGCGCATGAGGTAGTCGCGAGTTGACTCATTGGGGCCTTGCACGCACAAGGAAAGCTGGCGAGGCTTGCGAGGTCGCTTGTACGTGCTTGTGAAGTTGCGGACGAAGGCTTCGGTGAAGTCGACCCAGCTGTTGATGCTGCGGGGCTTCAGTTGTTCAACCATGTCCGGGCCGTGCCCTGGAGCATGAGCGGAACATATTTTACGGCAACACGCTTGTTGCCGTTCACTATGTTGACGGCCGTGGAGTAGTCGACCAGCCAGTCTTCCGGCTTTACGGAGCCGGTGTACTTGGGTGTATCTCGGGGGAGCGTGAACCCTCTGGGAAAGGGCTCGTCTCGGATGCGAGGTCCGAAACAGGGCGGACCCAACTCGTCCTCTTCTTCCAGCGCCAGGGATCGGTGGAGTCGGTCGATCCGGTGGCGGGCGTCGTTTTCTCCGACTCCCTCCCGGCGGCCAAGTCGGTCGCCGAGAGTCAGATGCTCGACGGGTGGCGGGGAGACTCGCCTTTATTTGCAAGGAGGAGGAGGCAGATAGTCGTCCCGCCGTTCCACTGCTCTTGGGCGGCCGTCTTGGTCGCGCTCGATGGAGATGTGAGTCCGACCGTGGGCTGACAGCCGGATCCTTGTTTTCTTCGCGGACACCGCTTGATCGATGTCCGAACGTCGCGCTTTGATCTCGGCAGGGAGGCAGGTCGTCGTTTTGTCGTTGCGGGCGCCTGCGGCGGCGGCCGGCTCGTTCTTGGCGGCAGCCGCGTCGAGGAGCTGCCGGACTAGCTCCGTCATCAGCGGCGCTCTTCACCCACGGTTGTTCAGCTCGTCGCCGCCGCGGGCGGCGCGCGGATGTTCTCCGTAGGCGTGGCGTACGTGGCGATTGGCCTCAACAGGTTGGCGATGGCTACGCCGCTGTTGGACCGCGCTTAGGCGGTTAGGCCCGGTCGGGGCGGCGAGCCGCCTTACGCGATCCATCTCACGCCGGTAGGCTTCGATAAGCGTCTCATGCTTGCCGGCTTCCTCGCGCCGGCGACGACCAAGGCGGCGTGCCTCCAACATCTCGGCGTCGGCGTCTTCCGGAATAGGCGCGGTCGGTCTTGCGAGCAGCGTCGAGAGGGTCATGAGCTCCTTCGCGGAATGCTCGCCATGACCGGCGACGCAGCACTTCGCGGACGGTGCTTCCGCCGCTCTCCGCGCGAGGGAGCGGCTCATCGAGACCACCACGTTGGTGGGGAACGTCGAGCGACGCGGTGTCAAGTCGACCAAAGATCGGGTCGGTGGAGCCTCACGGACTCCAAGTCATGGCGAGCTCGCCGGCGACGTGGAGTTGGTCGAGGAGGCCCGCGAGGAGGCTCTCGGGGCTGCCCGTGCCTGCGTCGGATGCAGGCTCGTCGGAGAGGCGAACCTTGCCGACAAGTTCGGTGAGGCAGCTGGCCGCGCAGGCGATCTCAGCGCCATGCAGCGCGTCGGCAGAACTTCCGTCTGGCGTGCCGGGCTGGCTGTGCTCGCCAGGAGGAAGGGTTCCCCGCCCGAGCAGGTCTCCTGGACGATGGTGCACCTAGCCCCACGGTGGGCGCCAAATGTCGGGGTTGGTGCGACATATGCCAAAGGATGGCTTATCATGGTGGGGCGAGTAGAACGTCGCCGGTGCCCGGAAACAGGATGAGGCGAAGGCATGCACGCGGCGCATCTTACCCAGCCTTCGTGGCTCTCCACGGAGATAATACCCCTCTTGCTGCTGCTGGGTCTCCGCATGATCACTATGGCAAAGTGGGTACAAGGTTGCTCCTTGAGTTGTTGGGTGAGGAAGGAGAAGGGCACGGCTAGCTCTTCTCTTTCCTCTATGTGTGTCTAAAACTACTAGGGTCCAACCTCTTGCATGGGTGCCCTGGGGAGTTTATAGGCCTACCCACGGGGTACAATGGTAATCTGCTGGCGCGGGTCCCGGCCGTCTGTCTCTCGTGTCGCCGTCTTCTCGGCCGCCGGGCCCGCCGACTAGTGGGCCCACCGACAAAGAAAAGATGGGGCCGACAGTTGTTCGCCGTGGCGGGTCTTCTGTCTGCGGATTTCTGTAGCCGCACCTCTAATGACGCCGGCTTGGTCATGGGGTCATGGCAGCAAGCCGCTACCGACGGGCGATCATCATTGCCATTCTCTGTCTTGTCTGGTTAATGGCGTGCGGGGCCCGTGGGAGGGGCCGGCCGACTCCTGGGGGCCGACTCCCAAGGGGTCCGTCTTGTGGCACTCTCGCCGTCTTCTGCACCCCCGCCGACAGGCGGGTCCCGCCGTCTCTGGGTCATACAGACAGGCCGTCGTGGGCTCGTGGCGCGCCCATGGGTTGATGTCGGGGCCGACATGGCAGCGATGCCGCCGGATGGAGATCTCCGTCGATGCACGGCGATGTGGCTATGCCCTCCGTGAACGGGGCAGGATGGGCATGGCGGCTGCACCCCATCTCGTCCGTAGTTGCGTAGGCAGGAGGTGGTGGGAGTCGCGGGCCGACTCCCCATAGCCGGCTTCTCTGGAAGCCGCCAGTTGGGAGTCGGCTTATTTCAAAGCCGTCTCTGGGACTCGGCCATGAGGGGCAGTCGGCGGCCTTGCCGCCGATTCTCAAAAGGCGGCTCTTCGTCTTGGGGTCTTGAGGGGCGCAGCCTGCCCCGTTGTCTTGAAAAGTCCGGGGCTCGGGTTGGCCTACCCGTGGCCCAATACTCCGACAGGATTGCTGGAGCTTTGCATACTTGTTAGCGTCTTTCAGGATTGTCAAAACCTTTCTGGTTGTATCACATACAACCTTTCCTCAAGAAAATTGTCGAGGAAACAATGTTTTGACATCCTATCTGCAAGATTTCATAAATAATGCAGTAACTGCTAATCCAATTCCAACAGACTCTTAGCATAGCTATGAGTGAGAAAGCCTCACCGTAGTCAACTCCTTGAATCTTGTCGGAAAACATCTTAACGACAAGTCGAGCTTTCTTAATGGTGATACTTTCATCATTGTCTGTCTTCCTTTTAAAATCCATCTGTACCCAATAGCCTTACGACCATCAAGCAGTTCTTCCAAAGTCTACACTTTGTTTTCATACATGGATCCTCTCTCGGATTTTAAGGCCTCGAGCCATTTGTCGGAATCCGGGCCCACCATCACTTCTCCATAGCTCGTAGGTTCATTGTTGTCTAGCAAAGATGACCTTCAAGACATGATTACTTGTACCACTCAAGTAGTACGCATCCTTGTCACCCTCACGAGGTTCGGTAGTGACTTGATCCGAAGTTTCATGATCACCATCATCAACTTCCACTTCAATTGATGTAGGTGCCATAGGAACAACTTCACGTGCCTCGCTACATACCGGGTTGAAGTGATGGTTCAATAACCTCATCAAGTCTCCACCATCCTCCCACTCAATTCTTTCGAGAGAAACTTTTTCTCGAGAAAGGACCCGTTTCTAGAAACAATCACTTTTGCTTCCGGGTCTGAAATAGGAGGTATACGCAACTGTTTTTGGGTGTCTTATGAAGATGCATTTATTCGCTTTGGGTTCGAGCTTATCAACCTGAAACTTTTTCACATAAGCGTCGCAGCCCCAAGCTTTCAAGAAACGACAGCTTAGGTTTCTCCAAACCATAGTTCATACGGTGTCATCTCAACGGAACTATGTGGTGCCCTATTAAAGTGAATGTGGTTGTCTCTAATGCCTAACCCATGAACAATAGTGGTAATTCGATAAGAGACATCATGATATGCCCCATATCCAATAGGGTGTATCTATGATGTTCGGACACACTATCACACTATGGTGTTCCAGGCGGTGTTAGTTGTGAAACAATTTCCACAATGTCTCAATTGTGTACCAAACTCGCAACTCAGATATCCATCTCTATGATCACATCACAGACATTTTATCCTCTTGTCACGAAGATCTTCAATTTCACTCTGAAATTACTTGAACCTTTCAATAATTCAGACTTGTGTTTCATCAAGTAAATATGCTCAACATCTACTCAAATCATCTGTGAAGTAAAAACATAACGATATTCATTGATGCCTCAAAGCACTCATTGGACTGCACACATCAAAATGTGTTACTTCCAACAAGTTGCTATCTTGTTCCATCTTACGAAAAACGAGGCTTTTCAGTCATCTTGCCCATGTGGTATGATTTGCATATCTCAAGTGATTCAAAATCAAGTGAGTCCAAACGATCCATCTTCATGGAGTTTCTTCATGCGTATACACCAATAGACATGGTTCGCATGTCTCAAACTTTTCAAAAATGAGTGAGTCCAAAGATCCATCAACATGGAGCTTCTTCATGCATTTTATACCAATATGACTTACATGGCAGTGCCACAAGTAAGTGGTACTATCACTACGATCGAGATTCAGTAAACCATTCTTTTAGGTGCAAGACCATTGAAGGTATTTATTCAAATAAATAGAGTAACCATTATTCTCCTTATATGAATAACCGTATTGCGATAGACATAATCCAATCATGTCTATGCTCAACGCAAACACCAAATAACAATTATTTAGGTTTAACACCAATCTCGATGGTAGAGGGAGCAGGCGATGCTTGATCACATCAACCTTTGGAAACACTTCCAACATACATCGTCATCTCACCTTTAGCTAGTGTCCGTTTATTCCGTAGCTCTTTTATTTCGAGTTACTAACACTTAGCAACCGAACCGGTATCTAATACCCTGGTGCTACTAGGAGTACTAGTAAAGTACACATTAATATAATGTATATCCAATATACTTCTGTCGACCTTGCCTGCATTCTTATCTACCAAGTATCTAGGGTGGTTCTGCTTCAGTGTCCGTTCCTCTCATTACAGAAGCACTCAGTCTCGGGTTTGGGTTCAACCTTGGGTTTCTTCACTAGAGCAGCAACTGATTTGCCATATCATGAAGTATCCCTTCTTGCCCTTGCCCTTCTTGAAACTAGTGGTTTCCCTAACCATCAACAATTGATGCTTCTTCTTGATTTCTACATTCGCGGTGTCAAACATTTCGAATAGCTCAAGGATCATTATATCTATCCCTGTTATGTTATAGTTCATCACGAAGCTCTAGTAGCTTGGTGGCAATGTCTTTGGAGAAACATCACTATCTCATCTGGAAGATTAACTCCCACTCGATTCAAGTGATTGTTGTACCCGGGCAATCCGAGTACAAGCTCAACGATTGAGCTTTTCTCCCTTAGTTTGTAGGCTAGAAAACTCGTCGGAGGTCTCATACCTCTTGACGTGGGCACGAGCCTGAAATCCCAATTTCAGCTCTTGGAACATCTCATATGTTCTGCGACATTTCAAAAATGTCTTGATTGCCTCAATTCTAAACCATTTAACATTACCGAACTATCATGTAGTCATCAAAAGCGTGTATGTGAGATGTTCATAACATCCACGAGACCACGCTCGAGGTCCAAAGACACCCGAAGCGGTGCATTAAGGACATAAGCCTTCTACTGTCCGCATAATTGCTACTGTCAACTTTCAACTATATTTTCTCTAGGAACATATCAAAAACAGTAGAACTAAAGCGCGAGCTATGACATAATTTGCAAAGGGCTTTTGACTATGTTCAGGATAATTAAGTTCATCTAGTGAACTCCCACTCAGATAGACATCCCTCTAGTCATCTAAGTGATTACATGATCCGAGTCAACTAGGCCGTGTCCGATCATCACGTGAGACGGACTAGTCATCATCGGTGAACATCTTCATGTAGATCATATCTACTATACGACTCATGCTCGACCTTTCGGTCTCTTGAGTTCCGAGGCCATGTCTGTACATGCTAGGCTCGTCAAGTCAACCTAAGTGTTTCATGTGTAAATCTGGCTTACACCCGTTGTATGTGAACGTTAGAATCTATCACACCCGATCATCACGTGGTGCTTCAAAACAACGAACTTTCTAACGGTGCACGATTAGGGGAACACTTTCTTGAAATTTTAATGAGGATCATCTTATTTACTATCGTCGTTCTAAGCAAATAAGATGCATAAACATGATAAACATCACATGCAATCAAAAAGTGACATGATATGGCCAATATCATTTTGCTCCTTTGATCTCCATCTTGAGGGCTCCATGATCATCATTGTCACCGCATGACACCATGATCTCCATCATCATGATCCCCATCATCGTGTCTCCATGAAGTTGTCTCGCCAACTATTACTTCTACTACTATGGCTAACGGTTTAGCAATAAAGTAAAGTAATTACATGGCGTTGTTCATTGACACGCAGGTCATACAATAAATTAAGACAACCCCTATGGCTCTCGCGGTTGTCATACTCATCGACATGCAAGTCGTGATTCCTATTACAAGGACATGATCAATCTCATACATCACATATCATTCATCACATTCTTTTTGGCCATATCACATCACATAGCATACCCTGCAAAAACAAGTTAGACATCCTCTAATTGTTGTTTGCATGTTTTACGTGGCAGCTATGGGTTTCTAGCAAGAACGTTTCTTACCTACGCAAAAACCACAACGTGATATGTCAATTGTTGTTTACCCTTCATAAGGACCCTTTTCATCGAATCCGATCCGACTAAAGTGGGAGAGACTGGCACCCGCTAGCCACCTTATGCAACAAGTGCATGTCGATCGGTGGAACACATCTCACGTAAGTGTACGTGTAAGGTCGGTCCGGCCGCTTCATCCCACAATACCGTTGAAACAAGATTGGACTAGTAACGGTAAGCATATTGAACAAAATCAACGCCCACAACTACTTTGTGTTCTACTCGTGCATAGAATCTACGCAATAAACCTAGCTCATGATGCCACTATTGGGGAACGTAGCAGAAATTCAAAATTTTCTACGCATCACCAAGATCAATCTATGGAGATTCTAGCAACAAGAGAGGGAGAGGATATGCATCTTCATACCCTTGAAGATCGCTAAGCGGAAGCGTGACAAGAACGCGGATGAAGGAGTCGTACTCGCAGCGATTCAGATCGCGGTTGATTCCGATCTAAGCACCGAACAACGGTGCCTCCGTGTTCAACACGCGTACAGCCCGGGGACGTCTCCTCCTTCTTGATCCAGCAAGGGGAGAGGAGAAGTTGAGGGAGAACTCCGACAGCATGACGGCATGGTGGTGATGGAGCTCGTGGTTCTCCAGCAGGGCTTCGCCAAGCACTACGGAGGAGGAGGAAGTGTTGGAGGAGGGAGAGGGCTGCGCCAGGGGAAGGGTGCGGCTGCCCTCTCTCTCTCTCACTATATATAGGGGAGGGAGGAGGAGGCGCCCTAGGGTTCCCTAGGGGAGGGGCGGCGGCCATAGGGGAAACCCTAGATGGGTTTTGGCGTCCCCACCCCTAGGAAACTTGCCCCAAGCCGGGAGGCGGCTGCCCTAGGGGTGGCGCCCCACCTCTCCGTGTTACGTGAGATGGGGTGGGAGGCGCTCAGCCCCTTAGTGGGCTGATGTGCCCTCTCCCTTGGCCCAAGAGGCCCCCAAAGCTTGTCGGGGCCTCCGAAACCCCTTCGGACACTGTTTGGTCATCACTGTACCCGGAACAATTCCGGACTCCAATACCCTTCGTTCAATATACCGATCTTCACCTCCGGACCATTCCGGAGCTCCTCGTCATGTTCGAGATCTCATCCGGGACTTCGAACAACCTTCGGTAACCACATACTATTTCCCATAACAACTCTAGCGTCACCGAACCTTAAGTGTGTAGACCCTACGGGTTTGGGAACCATGCAGACATGACCGAGACGTTCTCCGGTCAATAACCAACAGCGGGATCTGGATACCCATGTTGGCTCCCACATGTTCCACGATGATCTCATCGGATGAACCACGATGTCAAGGATTCAAGCAATCCCGTATGCAATTCCCTTTGTCTAGCGGTATTGTACTTGCCCGAGATTCGATTGTCGGTATCCCGATACCTTGTTCAATCTCGTTACCGGCAAGTCTCTTTACTCGTTCCGTAACACATCATCCCGTGATCAACCCCTTGGTCACATTGTGCACATTATGATGATGTCCTACCGAGTGGGCCCAGAGATACCTCTCCGTCACACGGAGTGACAAATCCCATCTCGATTCGTGCCAACCCAATGACACTTTCGGAGATACCCGTAGTGCACCTTTATAGCCACCCGATTACGTTGTGACGCTTGGTACACCCAAAGCATTCCTACGGTATCCGGGAGTTACACAATCTCACGGTCTAAGGAAATGATACTTGACATTAGAAAAGCTTTAGCATACGAACTACACGATCTTTGTGCTAGGCTTAGGATTGGGTCTTGTCCATCACTTCATTCTCCTAATGATGTGATCTCGTTATCAATGACATCCAATGTCCATGGTCAGGAAACCGTAACCATCTATTGATCAACGAGCTAGTCAACTAGAGGCTTACTAGGGACATGGTGTTGTCTATGTACCCACACATGTATCTGAGTTTCCTATCAATACAATTATAGCATGGATAATAAACGATTATCATGAACAAGGAAATATAATAATAATAACTAATTTATTATTGCCTCTAGGGCATATTTCCAACACGGCTCCCCTCACAACCCCCACCGGCCCGACGTCGCTTGCCACTTGCCACTTTCCCTCGCTCTCGCCATGTCCGTCATGCCCCCGACCGTCTGCAATAGGCAACGCCAGAGGCGCTCACCGCCGGAGCTAGTGTTCGATTATTCACCGGAAGGAAGACGGAGGGAGGAGGCATTCTATCGGTCTTTAGATGGCAATGCGGAGTACGAGGACTTGTTGGCGCGCGAACGCCTGGCGGAGGAGCAGCGTATCGCCGATTTGCGCCGCCAGCGGGGCATAAAGCAGCAGCGCACCGCTGTTTTGAGTCGCGAGCAGAGCGCCCGCGACTGGGCCGACTAAATGGAGGCCGACACCCGGCAAATTGCCCTAGAGGCTGTCGGGCACGCACGCGTGCGCGACGCCAAATTTTATTACCAGCTCATCAAGTGGGTTTCTCGCTTAGAAGCTGAAGCTTTAGTGGACCATGCCGACATGGAAAGGGCCAACGCGCGCGAGCAACGCTCCCTATCGAACCTCCAAAAAGTCCGAGGCGAGGAGGAGGACGTCGGTGTCGGCATTTAGCGTGTATCGTAGATGGCGGCCGACATCGTCTAGTTAGCTAGGAGTAAATCAGTACTTGTACACTAGAGTATTAGTGGGAGTAGATAGCTAACTTGGCTATGATGGTTGTCAACGTGGAAGTTTAGTACTCTATATCTGGTCAAACCTATTACTTTGCTCTGTATGTTGAACTTTTCGTGTGAATGTATGGAATTGGTTGTTATTTTTCTAAATGGGTTGTATTTGTCCGCCACGTGTTTAGAGGCTGACATCTGGGCCTACTAGGTTGGCGCGTACACAATCAGGAGATGATTGTACGTGGAGAGGATGACAGCAGGGACCCACCAGGGTCATGGCAGTATGCAAGCAAGTGCCTCCTTTCAAGCCAAAAAATGGTTCCTCCCAATGGATTTCTGACATCTGGGTCTCATGCCATTGTCAACGTAGTCAATAAACGAGAGAATTGCACAGCGAGCGGCTAACACGAGGGACCCAGTAGCTTGCCCAGTTTTTTAAGGGAAGTAGCTTGCCCAGTTATCTTTGTTTTTGAGACGTAAGACGGGTGTCAACTGGGCTGTGCGGGGCACTCTGGCATGTCTAGCCAGCCTTTTCTTTTATGTTTACCACGAGACCAGCCGAGTAGTTTTTTTCTTTCTGAAAATGGCTAGCCTAGTTTTTTTTGTTCTTTTGCAGAATACCCAACCGAGGCCTACTTGCTTTGTCAGCCTTGCTGGGCTGCAAATCTTTCAAGACGAGAAAATGGGTTATCGGTAATGAGAAATGGGATGTACATTTTTAAAACAGATCAAACCGGCAATTAGTTTCAAATTTCTTTTTTTTTCATTTAGAGATTTTAAATTCCATTAATTTTTATGCGTGGACAATTATTTGGATTTTATATTGATATGAATTTATTTTACAAATTAGTTTGAATGTGACTCGAAATATCGGGATTAAAAACAGTTAACCGCACCGAAATATGCAAAATTTCATATAATTCTTAATCGTGGCCACAATATGGCATGTAATGCTAACAAAAAGAAGACGGGCTCCCAAAAAATCCTTAAGAATTAGCAAATGGGTTGTAAATTATTAAAAATAATGGCAGATGGGTTGTATGTTGTTTTCCACACATTTGAGGCTGACTTGTGCGCATACTATAGGTTGATGCCTACGCTTTCCTAAAAAAAGTTGACGCACAGGCAACGCCGTGTCAACTTAGTCAACACACGAGAGCAGTGACTGTTGGATGTCCATCCAACGGCCGTCGTGCTTCTTCCTGCTCCAGCCGCTCAAACAAGCGCCGGTGGGACTGCCTGCTCCCTCCTCCATGGCCGGGTCAGTCTGCCAGCAGCCTCGCCGCCCAATCGCATTCCCATCGCTGGCCTAGCCATCCCTCTACTCACCCACACCTGTTGTTATTCTCCGGCGACGACAGACGAACCAGTAAACCCTCGTACTCCCCTCCCCGTGGGAAACAACTATCGAGTCTTCCCTAGCTCCGTGTCGTTCCCTTCCTTGGCCTCACCGTCGTCCACCTCCCTGGTGCTCTTGGCACGGTGTGGTCAACGAACGACATCCATCGGAACTGGATTGTACATGGAGAGGCCCACAGTTGGGTCCACGGTCGCACGCAAGGAAATGCCTCCTTATTACGCGCAAAATAATGATTCCTCCACCTGACAGCTGGGACCCACCAGAAGGGCCTCTGTATTTCGCGAAAAAAAATGTTTCCCCCGCTGACAGCTAGGACCCATCAGCTATATCTTCGCACGCAAGGAAGGGACTCCTTATTACGCACAAAAAAATTAATACTCCCCCGCTAGCTGGGACCCATCGTAGTGGGAGGCTGACTTGTGGGCCTACTAAGTTGACGGGGACGGAGGGCTTTGTCAACTTAGTCAATATGAACGATTCTAGCTCCGTGACCAGTCGATGTCCAAATTAACGGTCGTAGTGCTTCTTCAACCTCTGGTCTTCTTGCTCCAGCCGCCGAAACCAGCGCCGGTCGTGTCGCCTGCTCCTGCCTCCCAAGGCCGGTTGTGCTGCCGCGGAGGCCTCACCGCCCCCTACTACTCCCACCGCTGGCCAGGCCATCCCTCTACTCACCCACACCCCCTATTATTCTGCGGCGACGGCAACCTCACACCGCAGCCGAACCAGTGAACCCTTGTACTCCTCTCCGCGTGGTCACCCACTGTTGCGTCTTCCCTGGCTCCGCGTCGTCCCCATCCTAGGCCTCGCCGTCGTCCACCGCCTTGGTGCTCTCGGCGCGGCGTGGTCAATGTGGTCAAGGAACGACTTTCATCGGAAGAGTATTTGTACGTGGACAGGCTGACAACTGGGTCCACAGCCGCAGCAAGGAACTGCCTCCTTATTACACGCAAAATAATGATTCCTCTACCTGACAGGAGGGACCCACCGGACGGGCCACCGTATTTTACGAAAAAAATATTTCTCCCTGACTGCTGGGACCCACCAGCTACATCTTCGCATGCAAGGAGTGTCTCCTTATCCTCCCTGACAGTCGGGCCCACCTGGTCGAAGCATACGTAGTGTTATCATTCTGGTCGCGAACGTGTACGTACATACGATCGGTCTGTCTGCAGGCTGCAGCGATGAACCGTGGCCGAGTAAGGAAGGGCACGTGTCATAGTATAGGCGCGCACGTAGCATGTACACGTACGTACAACCAGGTTGCAAGAAAGTAAATATGGTCACGTACGTACATACGGGCGGGGTCTCGAATGCCTACTCGCGCATACGTACGGTCAGGGCTCGTGTACATGGAGAGGCAGCGACGGCATCCTGTTCATCGGCAGCCAACCGACTGGGTCGGAACGGATAAACTGTGTCGTCATGTTCATTGGGAGGCAACGAAACGCGTGTTGTTCATCGGGAGCCAACCGGCTTGGACGAAACAGCCGATCGAAACGAGGTCTGGCGTACCGCAGAATGAAGGAAACGGCCTTGTGTTCGACCACCTATGGTCGAAAAGGGATCCTGTTCACCGGGAGGGGTGTGTCGCATCAGAAAAAGCGGAGAAACGGACTTCTCTTTGACCTCCTCTGATCCGAACAGGTCTTGTTGATCGGGAGGGGTGTGGCATACCGTAAAACGGAGGAAACGAACTTGTGTTGGAGCGCTAAGGTCGAAACGGGGGTCCTGTTCATCGGGAGGTGTGTGGCGCACCGCAAAATAGGAATCCACGGGCTACTGTTCATCTCCACCGTCGACCTCCTCTAGCCTCCACGGGCTACTGTTCATCCACCGTCGACTTCCTCCGGCCTTCACCTGCGGCTGTTCATCCACGGGCTCCTGTTCATCCAGCCTCCACCGCTCCTCCACCTGCTACTGTTCAACCAGCCCTCTCCACGGGGTCCTGTTCAACCACCCCTTCACGGGTTACTGTTTATCCAGCCCTCTCCACGGGCTCCTGTTCATCCAGCCTCCACCGCTCCTCCACCAGCTACTGTTCAACCAGCCCTCCACAGGGTCCCTCTCTCTCTCCACGGGGTCCCTCTCTCTCCCTCTCTCTCCCTCTCTCCCTCTCTCTCTCTCTCCCTCTCTCTCTCTCCCTCTCCACCAGCTACTGTTCAACCAGCCCTCCACGGGGTCCCTCTCTCTCCCTCTCTCTCCCTCTCTCCCTCTCTCTCTCTCTCCCTCTCTCTCTCTCCCTCTTTCTCCCTCTCTCTCTCTCCCTCTCTCTCTCGCCTACGAAATATGACCTCCACATAAGGAACATTCCTCGTGGTATGTCAACCGGGAATAAACGAAGCGACAGTATGCATCAAAGAACAAGCCAGTATTTTACTCACCGCAGCACAATGGTAATTTATATATTCATCTAAAACTAAGATGTTCCTCGTTCAATTAAGCATACAGCTAAGAGAAAGTACCACCGTAACGTGCTGTAGTTCGTGGTAAAAAAAATGGTTGCTGCTACTGACGGGCTTCCAAATCGGTGGGCATTACTCTATTGCTCCTGGTGATTAGTCAATGTGTGATTCCTTAGACATGGGGGGCACCGGTTATGGCGTGGTGATGCTGGCGGTCAGGTCAAACGCGGGCTGCTGTTGCCATCGACCCGTTCAACCTTGCCGACTCTGGATCTCATCTATGCCCGTCTCGTCTCGGACAAATTGTGACACATAGGACCCCTCGTCAGCCGGCCATTCAAAGAAGAGCAGCGCTCAACCTCTAGTGATCCGGATTCATTACTTGGCAGAACTGAGCAATCACATTTTAATTCCGATAGGAAGAGCAACTGGGCAAACACATGGTTACATGCGATGCGCGAAGGATAAAACAGACAGAGCTCTTTCTTTTCTAAGAACATGGTGGCGAGCTAGAAAAAAAAATACTAATGAAAAAAAGGGAAAAGTCCTGCTCCGAGAAAGTCGGCGGCCCGCGCCGTGGGGCCCAGGGCCGGTGGGGGGGCCTGCCACGAGACGTGAGATGTTGCTGATTAGACTTCCAACCTCCCTAGTTTATGTGTCACTCAGCATCATGTCTGGTTTGGCTCCGATTCTTTCATTTTCGACGTATATTTGGTTCCGTTTCATCGCTGTCTTTGGACGTACGACGTCGCGGTCGATCCGGGCGGAGGTGGGAGGCGTGGGGGTTCGTATTGTGTACTACTACTCCACTTGCGTTGTGCGCGCCTCTTCTCGACCTATACTCGAGCAGCAGTAGTACGTACCCGGTAGTACCTAACACAAGTGGAGTTACCGTATATGCCATACACCTACGCCACAAAGCAAGCAGCTCGTATAAAAAAAGGCCGAGACGGGTCAGTAGATGGGCTTTTGCAGCCACCGGTGGTGGTTCGGGCTCGGACATCACTCTCATCACCGCCCTCTCTCTCTCCTCTGTGCCGTGCGTGTGGATGTGGGTGGCATCACACACAGTGTCCTCATAGGTTCGGTTGGCTCGCCCCGGACGGCAGCAACTGGAGCCGCTGGATTACTCTACTCTACCCTCTAGGATTGGATTAGATCAGATCGAGGGGAATAATACTGCAGACAGTTAGGCTTGGCTAAACAAATGGCCACCGACCAGGCGCCCGAATAATGAAATGAAATGAAATGGCGCCCAAGGAATTGAATGAAGGGGATGCAACGACGGAGCAGGTAGGGCCGCACCATGGCAACTGGCGAGGTCGTACTTGTGCTGCCCTCCTGCCTTTACTCGGTGCTTCTTTGCGCTATGCCCCGTCGGCCGATGACCATGACCTTGTCCTAGTACAATACCCTGGACGACGACCACCACCACAACTTCCTTAGCCCTGAAGCAATGACGAGGGCTTTTTCACTGTTCTGACCCGTATCTGAAAGTTAGGCACGATTTGACCCATGTTTGAAACTTTTTTCAGATCTGACTCAAATCAAGACGCCAACATCCTTGGCGTCCTGTTTGCACTGAAGACGCCACGAACTCCGGCGTTTTGGCCTGGCCCACTTCTCTGTTCAGCTAAGTTGACTGTCCGACGTGTTAAAATCTTGCCCCCGACCCTAGACGCCAAGGACCTTGGCGTCTACACCTTGACTCGTGGTGGGTAAACCGATCAACCGAATGGCTCAGACGTTTCTTGATCTGGTCACTTGTCTTGTTCTTTGCTGTCCCACCGATAGTGCTAGTGCATGCATGATCACTCACGCACACACCACACACCAGAGTCAATGTGTGGCTTGATTGATTGATTCTGACTTTTCCAGAGAGAGAGATTGATTCTGACTTGTGAGTTCCAGAGTCGAATCTTGTAGTGGTTGCTTTAGAGATTAGGGCAACTCCAATGCACAGACCCAAACGGAAACGCGGTTTGGATCGGCCGAGCGGACGTATATGTCTGATTTTTCGTTTGGATCGGCGCAGGCGGCGAGCTAGTCATGCCGGAGCAGCGGCGGATGGCGGCGTACGCGGCCAGCTCTCCCAATTGGGAGGTCTGGTTCGCGTTGGAGGATGAGGAAGACCGCCGCCGCAGCGTGCAGGCCAACCCCATGTACCCCCGCCGCCCCTAGAGGTGATGCCGGAGGAGGAGGAGGAGGCTGCATCAGACGCGCCGAGGCGGCTCGCAGTCATACTGGAGGAAAGCCGACGCGAGGAGGACGACACCGGGATGGCTCGAGCACGCCGCCTCTTGGCGCACTTCTCCACCCACGCCCGCCGCCATCGTTGGTCCTCGAGCCCAAGGCTGCTGAGCCCACACACACGCCACGCTGGATAGGCGAAGCCCGCATGAGCGGGTGAGCGTTAACCGTGGTGGTTTCGGCGCGACGCCGGAAGGAGGCCGCGTACCTCCAAAGAATGAAAGGCACGCGCCGGGCGGCGGAGCGCGAGGATGGCGAAGGCAGATAGCGTGGGCACGACGAGGAGGAGGAGCACCGAGAGAGGAGAAGGAGGAGCGCGCCGCCAGACGCCGCCAGCAATGGGCGCAGGATGTCGCACGGGCCTGGGAGGTGGCGTTCCCCTGGGCTAGCCCGGCGCCAGAGCTCATCGACCTCACCGATCCGGGGAGGACGATGACACCTAGGGCAGCACGCACGGGAGGCACAATCTTTTTCATGTTTAATTAAGTTTAAGTAGACTTTGGTGGCGTTTGACCGGCATTTTAATGTCTAATTATGTTAGTTTAGACTTATTTGTGCCTTTTTAAAAAGGTCCCCATACAAAAATATGCGTTCGACCAGTGTTGGGTGCATGCGCCGACCCAAACAAAAAACCGACACATGCATTCGCTTGGCCGACTCAAATGAATAAAAACGAACAAATACCTCGGACACGTCTGTGAGCGTTTAGGGACTGAATTACTACCTTCGTCCTGGTTTATTGGTCCTTGCGTATTTTATGCTAAATTTTAACCATGTATTTAACTAACAAAATGTCACAAAAATTTATACCATTGGATACGTATTTAAACATAACTTTCAATGATATTATTTTTTGTCACATGCAACAACACTTTATTGGTTAAATCTAAGATCAAAGTTTGGCATAAAATATAAAAGGACCAATAAATCGGAGGTAGGTCTGACTGTTGATACTTTTACACATAGGTTTGAAGTCTCTCCAGAAGGTTTTTGTCGAATCAAGATGTAGATACACATGTATATGTATGCATACGAGTACATACACAACATGATGCTAGACGTTCGTTGGCTCGGATAGGAAAGCAGGGCCATCAAACGCATCGATTGCACTTGCACTAGGCATTGCCGTGGCCTCCAGAAAGGCTCAGGGACACTGCATGGCCACTTCCTTGCTTTGATCTTCTCGTTCGTATGTGTGCGTACAAGCATAAGCATGCATGCTATTTAAACTTTCGGAGCTAAACGCCAAGGTTTGTGGCGTCTACCTATTGCTTTGTTGCAAGGTGGGCCAGGGCCAGACGCCGGAGCCCGCGGCGTTTTTAGTGTAACCAAAACGCCACGGTTGCTGGCGTTTTGAAATGAGTCAGATCCGAAAAAAGTTTCAAAACAGGGTCAAATCGTGCTAAACTTTCGTGAATGGGTCAAAACAGTAAAAAAGTCCCAAGGAGGAGACACGAAGCAAAGCGATCCTTCCGACCTGGACGTGGTGTCAGGATCGAGATCTAAGGAGATCGTGCCTACAGACAGACAGACGCTGCCCCTTGCCAGAGCACGAGCAAGCGCGCGGCAGCGTGGGACGCGACGCTCGCTCCCTCGGGAACTGGCGGAACCAACGGCGGACCACCCCGGCCTAGCTTCGTGCCGCCCGGCCGGTCCAGCCCCGAGCCCGTGTCAAGTACCAACTCGCGAGCGTGGAGTTGTCCGCGAGCAATCCGCGGTTCGGCCGCACACGATTGGCGGCACATGGAGACTTCAGGCAGCGGACGTGTCATCGACTAGGAGACACACAGCACCCGCACTGATGCACCGCAGATGGAGTACCTTTCCTCCTAAAGACACCGTCACGTCGTCCCCTGTTCCTTTATTTGTCTACTGGCGAACCAGATAAGGACAGCGATGCCACAGAGGCACAGGCCAAATCTCGTTGTACACACATAGATGGATCCTCGATTTTTCTGGCTCTGGACTGCGACGTTATAGTACTACTATTAACCTTACAAACATGGCACGCCTGGGACTGTACCTTCCAGAGTATGGACTGGAAGGAGCTCTCCGCCTGGAGCTGGAGCCACGCACGCTTCCGCATCCTCAGCTGTTTGTACTAGTTTGTGGTCCTGCGACAGAGATCTGGGCACCGTCGCCTCGCCACGCCGCTCTCAGGGGCAGCCGGGCCAATCTAGCGAGAGAATACCGGGATCTCCCGTGTTCCCATGTGCGAACACTTTCGGCACTTTCACCTGCAGCAGCAGCAGTAGTAAATTTGCTGGCCGGGGTTAGCGACAGATAATATAAGAGCATAAATGCTTCGACAGAACATGGCATATGGCCGGGGTGAAAGAGCTGTCTGTCAGGCGAGAGGATGAGGCCGCTGTGCGTGTCGAGGATGAGACTGATGGTAGCGTACCAGGGAAAGTGGTGGAAACCGGGGTTGAATCCTGGCTCTGGAGAATCCGTCCACGCCAAACAAGCACTTGTAGCCACTAACGTAGCGGTGCTCACTGTTCGATATGTCCAACACAAAAGAGAGACAAAGCATCACGACGTCAGGGAGATTCTTATTAACCAATCCCATGTAAAAAGGGGGATACGTTTTTTTTTTCTTTGGGTGATTTGCCTCTTCTCGCATATTCGAAGTGCACCCCATGAGTTTCCAAGGACCACTTAGCAGCCGCTCATGTGATTTTTGGTTTTTCCATTTCGAAAAAGCGAGGATGATCTAAAAAACCGAGCAGATTGAACAAACAAACTACTTGTACTCACTTCAGTAGATAGGTGAAATTTCTGTTCTGATATTCTTCAATGGAAATGTCCTCCTCCTTCGAGTATCTGACATTGAGCAAAATGTGTGTCCAGATGTAAACGCAAGAATACAGATGTAAAACAACAGAAGCTCACTAAACGGTGAAAACAAAGTTAACAAAAATCAGAATAACGCACAGTATCAACATTTGTGCAATGTCAAAATAGAACTAGCGTTAATCAACTGATGGGGTGATGATTTCTACATTGTTCTCCAGTGGCACTTAGTCCATACAGATACGGTGGGACAGAAACACTAGCAATTCTTGTGTTATGTGCAGGGATATAGGATTAGGTAACACTCAAATAGATATGGAGTATTATCCAAATATGCAGGTGAGTTATTTAAGTAGGAAAGGGACAAGATTAGAGTTAGAGACCAGATTGGTATCGTTTAAGTTACTATATTTAAAGGGTCATATATAACATCTTGTCTGTGTACGGCACTTTATGTGCCACATAACATAGTTAGAACATGATTATAACCTCTTCTCGGAAGAAGAACATGATTATAACTGGAGTCCAGCTAGGATCCAGCCAGATGCCAAGAATGTACATAAAGGGCTACTGGAACAAAGCATCAGAGCATACAAGGTAATATAGCACGTGATGTAGTATATATGGTGGCACTCATAAGTATATACTTTGCTAAAAGAAGTGAAAGAGTAGTTGGTAAAAGAGAACCATTTTTATGTCAACCAGGGAATAGCAAAGAGATACGCATGATTCAACATGCCACAATAAATTTTGTGCTTTTGTAGGTAGTAGCGCACCTCCAAGGGTATTCATTTTCGCAGAAACGAGAAACCCCACTCATCGCGGTTAAGACATCAATGTGGACCATTTTTTCCTTCATAGAAGAATCTGGCAGAAGAGGAACATGAAGTTGAATAGAAACTGGTGTCAATAAAGGTCACCAGTTGTCAATGCACCCATGCTAAAATAGTATATAATATTAGATAGCTGCTCCTTTTGCCATTTGGTGCTTGTGATTCAGAGTAAAGTACAGGTAATCTATGTTTGTAGTTTCTGCATATATAACAGAATGATGATGGAACATATATTATAAAAGAATTTGGTAGAGCTCACCTGCTACATGTAGAGCCTTTAGAGCATGCCCACCAGGATAATTGCTGTAGGAGGCCATGAAACTCACAGCAGAGTATCCAAGACTAAAAGATTTATATGTTAGTTTTCAGTAATATATACTCCCTCCGTCCCATAATATAAGAGCGTTTTTTAAACTAGTGTAGTGTCAAAAACGCTCTTATATTATGGGATGGAGGGAGTACTATGTTACTTCAAATGTCAACATGTTACAATCATTAGTCTACCTGACAAGAAAGGCACCAAGCATGAGAACATAAAGGAAATTCCAACCACTTTTCTTTCTGTTATTATATCTGAAAAAAATGAAGAAAAACATAAAATGACCACAAAAACACAAAACCAAGAATATAAGAAGGAACGACGTAATATGAAGGATGACAAAAGGCAGGTATACAAAGGAAGCCATCGTTGCTATCATGCATTTGTCACACTGCTAAGGATGGCCATAGTGGGAGTAACTTAGCTAGTAACATAATGCACCCCAAGGCAAGTTTGCTTATGTGGCAGGTAGTTAATGAGGAGAGATGTGTTTGTGGTAACATAATATGTTACCATCACATAGCACTTCCCAAGACAACATGAGTCTACAAGCTAATAAATACAACCACTTACGACACTACCTCTATGATACTCTCCACTATGAAGATAGTAACATAGACTAGTGTCATGCATGACACTAGTGTAAGTTTACTCCCCCACTATGACTAGCCTAAAATTGTAGGGAGCAGATAACATAGTAGAATGGTTATGCTCACAGTCTGCTTGCGGCCAGAGAAGCAGACACATTAAGCATGGGAACTGCGGCAATTATGAAACGAAGCTCCTGGAATATAAACAGAGGCGATTACATGCAAGATTAGCTTAATGTTCTACAGACATAAAAATAAAAATAGATCCAGACATTAAGAATTACCTTATGTGGAAGTTTCGAATAGAGTACAACAAATAAAGTGACTGGAAGAACGTATGGCACTATCCTCCTATCAAGAAGAGCACCAACCTGGTATCAAAAAGGAAGGCCCGATGAGATAAATTGCCTATTTTTTAGCATCACTATAATAACAATAATGGCTTAGCTACTCACTCAAAAAACGTACATCACAAGAAAATCATTAGCTGATTCAAATAAATGGTATACTTTACACATAAGGTCCATGTAGAAGTGGCTAGTTAATTAACTTTTTTAGAGGTAACAAGTTAATTAACTATGACTATGTTGGTCTAACTGGAATTTAATTGTTATAGATACTACTGTACAAACATGATGAAATGGACACAAAATAAACCAGTCGATCAAATGTATTTTTTGTAGCCAAGCTATCTTACCAAGCAAAGAGGATAGGCTACAAGCATGGAGCGTGGAAGTACTGAGGTGAAGTACCAATGGATCGAATGTGTCTGAGTAATATAATAGTTATGGAGAACAGAGGTAGGTCCTTTACAAATCACAACAGTGTTATTTGGATATTACAGAGGTCCCCCTATTCGAAATCAAGAAACAAGAGGATAACTCTTGAAATCCAACAAATATGTGTATGCTTCCTTCTTTTGTGCACATGCATACATAGGTAAATTTGGAAGGTTCTGTGCACATCGAAAGTTTCCACAAAGTTAACGAAAAAGGACAACAAACTTGAATAACTGAGAAGGAAAGAAAGGCATTTCTGGTTCATAAGACAAAAAAAGATGGTATGTCCCAAAGTGCACTGCAAAGTATTAGCGAACATTACTGTATAGAGACATTCTCAACATGTATTTTTTCTATCAAAAAATAAACTGCAGTTTCACAAAAACAAAGCAGAAAGGATACACCCCATTCTGAACTTCGGTTCAGAACTGAATTAAACCAGAAAACTTCAAATTCTGGCCACAGGATTCTCTGCCACATTATCGAGTCAACTAGTACCGTGAAACCTGAAAGAGGTTATCCAAAGGGAATCAAGGTTTCATACAAAACATTCACATAAAAATTAGTGTCAAAACTCAACGCAGTATAGAGAACCATACCAATGCATAAAAGAGCAGTGCTTATGCAACACTTTATGGCTTCCATTAGAGAAAAAGACCTGCTCTGTCATGGCATTGTCAAATTCAAATCTTAGTGTACCTCAGTCCGCAGCTCTAACTTCACAAACAATTAGTGTATAGCAATAATATGTACATATCCAAATGCAAATAAGTAAATAAGAACATGACTATGAAAGGTTATTATAGCTTTCAAAGAGTACGTTTCATAATAGTCTATTGTGCCACACCTCAAACCTCACATGTTATCATCCTTGACACAAGTTTAAGTGTTTAACTAATTCACTACAGAAGCACAAAAGTTGATGTGATAAAACATCAACTGAACTGAACCTTGCAGCAATATGTCTGCATGAGATAAGTTACTTGGAACTCAAGTCAAACAAGCAATCAAGTAGTGCATAGTTTAAAAACTGGTACTGCACAAAACTAGTATAACAGAAAGAGATAAAATTGGCATGCAAGTGTTCCAAGAAAATAGAGTCTAATAAGCCAGACACTCACCAGCAAAAGTGCAAACCCTATTGTACCAAGAAGTAGAATCATGTCACATCTAAAAACAACGGCTGCAATAATCTGCATGTAAAATGGAAAATTACACACAGTTTGATAGAAATGCAACATATGCTGGTGGTCTTGAAGTGAAGAAATAACTTTATTTAGTAACATAACAGCAGGTTTTATTGAACCCAGAGTAAGAACTAAGAATTACTATATCACAATGTCCAGAACTCCGTTCACTGTACTTAATATTTTCATGCACAGTAGGTAAATCTTGAGATGTCATTGTATATGATTAACTGGTAATGAACAATTTATTCCTGTAATCTGTAAATAAATGTTAAAACAGTGCATAGATAACAACGAATGAAGCTAAGGTGATGGCGCCAAAGAAGGCATACCAGTGCCTGTAATGTGCGTAGGTAATTTCCCTTGAACCAGAAAGAGTATGCCAAGTTAACTGCGTGACAGAAAGCACATATGAGTTATGAATACTACAATCTCCTAAGTAGATAAATGGTATTGTGATATTAAGAAACAGTAGCAGTAGTGTGCCCACCTAAAGCCAATGCTAAGATATTTGGAAGAGGCCGAGTTGAGTAGAACAAAACGTGAAACTGGATAGCAGTTAGTAACACAAAGAATGCTTCAACATGGCGACCAAACTTTCTTTTGACCTGCTTGTCAGAAACAAATCAAGTAAATCATGATATTGCCAAGGACAGGGCAATAGCTCATGCTCATTGTTATACAGCAGAAAAATCCAATGAAGAGTTACTCGATATGCACACAGAACAGTCGAGGAAAAGCAATACAGGCCAAAGAGACATCATAGATACAATGATTCATGACGTTACGTAGCACTTTGAAGTTTCTGCAGAAATTTAGGACGGCAACTAAGTTCTGTTTTGTATGGTTAGAAGAAACTTACTCTCTGAAACTTGAGCTGGTTCAGAAGTACAGTTTGAAAATCTATCTGCTCAAACCAAGCAAGAAAAGCTAGTATTTCAATCAAAACCAGCATACTGAGGACATATGCTCGCTTTACAAAAAGAGAATCATGCACTTTAGGTATTCTTCCACTAAAGTGAGTCTTAAATTTGGACCATGGTATTAATTATTAAGTATCTACTGCAGTGTCAAATCCAGATTTGACAAGTGTGTTATGAGGTCTGCCATATTGCCGGCAGCCTAAGTCTCGCCATGCTCATGGAAAAGATCTAGATCCAATGCTGGCTGCAGAGCCCCGGGACTAAGAATATTTTCCTTGCTCACTATGTCAAGGCTTAAGGAGTTAAAAGGTAAGTTCGGAAAGAAAGGTTTGATTAGGAAAGGACAAAATGAATTAGTAGATCGATTCAATCTTTAATTGTAACCACTTTGGTGGCTCGAATATAATTGCAACCATTTTATACACCCAAAGAACCAAGATTCTCTTCCCCATTTATATCATCTCCGTGCTTTCTCGCAACACCATAAGCAAAAATCATTTTCCAATTTTGGTTCCTTCCCCAATGAGTTGGCTTGACAGTTCAAAGGAAAACATATTGACGGATTAATTGTTATTCACTTTCAGGGGCACCAATGGTAAATGTGGACATCGACCAAAAAACTCAAATTGACGAAATTCAGTGGGATGGAAGGAGAAATGAAAAGAGAAAATACCTCAACTCGGAAAAGTCTCAAAGTCGTCAGGATAACACAGCCCAATACCAATCGAACTAAAAGGCAAACAGGAAAAACATCAATCTGTCAAATCTATGTTAACCAGGAAGTCATAACCAAACAACATAAACTTGAAGCATGTTTTAAGCTCATCATAAATTGATAATTACCTGCTAGAAGACTATAAACCTTTGGAACATGAAATACACGCATTATGAGAACCGCAGGCGATGAGAGAATAGCTATTACCAATGCTCCTGAAAAACAGACAGCATATCATATTAACGTATCATGCTTCTTTGTCGACACAGGTATAAACGTTAAATCGTGTTTACTCATTTACTTCTATCTAGGCTTGATCAATTACTTCTCAGTTCTCACGCGCTAGGCTTGAACCAGGCATCAGTTGGTTGTTTATAAGGATACTGCATCATGCTGTGCAAATCAAGGATTTCATGGCCGCTTGATTATTACCTATAAATGTCCGAGGAACAACGCCAGGAAACTCTAAATGGTCATACTGCAGCAAATTGGAGAGAAACAAGATATTACATAAATCAACAAACAAACATCTAAATGTAATTAACTAACAACATCATGAGAAAAGGGAAACCGGAGGGAAATTAGCAGCTAAAGTTACCTTCTCGATGTGATGATTGAGGTACAAAATATCATGCATGGCCTAGAGAATAAAGGACTCAAACGTTAGCTGAAGCAGTTGGAACTACTGACAGTACCAGTGCAAGCATAAGAAATACAGTTAATTAAAACTTAACCACTTGAAGGGGAGAAATCCAAGAATTAAATAATACCAAAATTGATATTGAGAAAGGAAATCTCGTTCGATTTCACTGTAAGATGAAAATTACTGAATGAAACAGATTCTGAACAGCAAACTGATTGCAGATGAACTACCACGCCTAAGGGGGACGTTGTCAGATATAAATTCGTAGGCATTCCTACATACAGGAGCGTAGATGAAACCTAAATTACCATGAGGAAACACCCTTCCCATCATGTAAATTGCACATGTCACACTACAAGCTGGGCAGTTTGAACTATTCAAGCGGGGAGCCCAAACACGAACCTGCACATTGAAGCTCTCCTCCACCTTGGTGTAAGGCACCATGACGGCGTAGAACGCGGCGATCGATCCGAGCATCAGGTCCCACCCTGCAAGCGAGCTCCCGACGCATCAGATCTCCAAAGTCCTCCACAGCAGCAGAACCCTAAGTTCTAGAAGCTTCGCGAGCCAGAAAGCAAGCAAGGGACGGAGAGCGCCGAAGCGAGGCGACTCACCGTACTCCCTCAGTAGCCTCGCCGCCGGCGTAGGGGCGGGCGGCGGTGGAGCCATCTCGGTGGCCGGCGAGTGGGTTCGTGCCTTTGGTGTTCCGGTCGAGTCAAACCGCTTCGCCGGTCCGGGACCTTGGGTTAATCTTTTTCTTAGAGTGGTTTCGGGCTAATTAGTGGCCGTGGCTATCCCTATTGCAGCCCAGTAAATGCGAACGGCCCAGCAATGTGTTGGCACTGGACTGATATCATCTATTCTTACATAGCTAGTTAGCTACAACCCATTATCTATTTTTTCTAGCCATGCAAGCTTGTCACATAAGCAATTCATACGTGCAAATCATAAATTATTATTTCTGCATTACTCTATGTCAGATCATCAATTCATGTATGTTAGTCATAAGTTATTTGTTTGATTAGATTTTATATTGATAGTATATGCTACCACCCATCCTAACCATGCAAGCTTGTCACATAAGCTAGCCATACATGCAAATCATAAATTACTATTTTTTCCTGCATTATTTTATACATGTTGCGCTGCCACGTCACCAATTCAGGCGTGTAAGTCATAAGTTATTTGTTTGGTTACATTTTATATTAATAGTATATGTGTTGGCCGATTGCAACATATAATCTCTTCATTCCTTTTATATAAGGTGTATTAGTTTTTTCAAAAATTTCACAATGTAAGGTGTATTTCTCTTTTGCTCGCCACTTTCCGTCTGTGCCCTTCCACCATCCATTACATGCCTTTGATAAAGGGTCCTACATAGTTCCTAATAGAAAGATAGTAGAAAAAGAATCTCTCTCCCTGATTGCATATACTCACATTTCTCTCTCTCTCTCTCCAATCTCACCAATTGATTTTATTCTAGCGCAGTGTAATTCAGTTGCCTTTTATTAGGGCGCTAGTTATTTAGTTGCCGCTAATTAACCTGCTAACTACCTAATTAATTAAGGGTATTTTTGTCCAAAATTCTCCTAAGTATTGTGCCTTGGTCACCGCGCCCAAAAGAGTATAAAGGAACGGAGGGAGTATATATGTATGCCATCCTTCACATGTTTGTTAGAAAATGGTATTATTTTATTCGAAATTCATTTTTTTAATCATTTTCATACTTCATATTTTCATCATTTTCAAGCTATCATTTTCTTTCCATTAGTTTTAGATTTTTTAAACAGCTATGTATGCATTTTTTAATAAGGTTTCCGCAGCGACGCGCAGGGCACCATCTAGTATGTATAAGGAGTCTTCCTATTCGATGACAGCAACTAAACTGAGAGTTGTGACTAAAAAAACTGAGGGTTTTGGTAAAAAAAAAGAACTAACTGAGATATCCTTGTGGGCCCCCTCAAGTGTCACTTTTGGTGCGAAAGATAGAAGCTCCCTCGAGATTTTGTTTTTTCATATTTTTGTACACATTTTCGGGTTTTAGATTGGTTTTTCGGTTTCTTTGCCTTTTTGTTTTTTGTCAGGTTTCTCTTAGGATTTGGACAAAAAACATGGAAAAACGCATTGTAGTCCCCTTGGAAAGGAAAAAAACTCATTTCATTTCCTCCACGAGAGCCACAGATTAGCTTCTCGTGGAAGGCACATATATCTCGGAAAGAGAAAAAAAAACATGTTTTTTCTCTATTGCGAAAGGCATAGATTTGCTTTTTATGGAGGCACACGCTTGCTTTCGCAAGAGGCACGCAGTTGTGCCTCTCGGACCGCGAGAGGCACAGATTTGCTTCTCGTGGAGGCACGGGTTTACTTCCACGAGAGGCACGCGTTTGCGTCACATGGAGGCATAAATTTGCTTCCGCGGGAGGCACACGTGTGTATCTTGGAAAGGGGAAAAGTGATAAGGAAAATGTGCTTCCGGCTCAGGCTTTTTCTGCTAATTTTTTAGGCCTTTTTTGTCAAAAAAGTTTGTCAAAACATATTAACATAGGATCTAGTTTTGAAGATCTTGATGCAAGAAACCGACGGCGAGAACATTTTGAATAAGCGAACTTATATATACAAAAAAGGAAAACTCTCAAGTTGTGACAAGTGACAAACTTATCGCAACCTGTGAAGGTGGAAACGACCTTTGCAATGGGTAACCCTTAACTATAATTTCGCTATTCAACGCCTTAGCCAGACAGAGAAAGAGCCCCTATTCAGCAACCTGTGCGGTGGAAAGTGAAGCACCCCAGCGCACGCTTTTGGGCCGGCCCATACTGGGGTAGCCGCCCCTTTTCTATTTTGTAATTTTCGTTTCTTTCTGTATTTTGTTTCTTTTTTGCTTTTATAAATTTTTTCTGAATTTCAAAAAATATTATTGAATTAAAAACATCAAGGGTTAATAAATTAAGAAGAAATATTTTTGAATTAAAAAATATTCATGAATTGAAAAAATTGTTCACGAATTCAAAAACTGTGTGTGGATTTTAAAAACACAAATTTTGAAAATATTCATGCATTCGAAACATGCTCGCAATTTCAAAAAATATTATGAATTTTTAAAAATGATCATAAGCTCGAAAATGTTCATGTGTTTCAAAAAATACTCATGTATTCAAAAAATATTCAGAAAGTGCAATTTTTTCACCTATTTCATAAAATGTTTGCGAGTTTGAAAAATGTTTACGAATTTCAACAAACAGTTTGTGGATTCATAAAATTTTCAGGAATATCACAAAAAAATTATTTTGGAAAAATGTTCACAACTTTCCAAAAAAATTGTTCGCGGGCGTGAATTAAAAAAAGTGTTCATAGCAGAAAGCCATGTTCACCACGCCACAGGTGGCACAAAAGGGAAAAAGGTGCAGTTCTAAACATTTGAGGTCTGCCAGACACTACAATACAGCAGATTAAAGGTCCGCTTGGTTCGGATTCCAAAACCAGCTTCTGCTTTGAAAAGCCTGAATCTGAACCAAGGGCAAAAAAAAAAAGATACTGACAGCTGATCAGTGGTGGCTGTACAGGCAGCGGAGGGGGCGATCGAACCAGTTCTTCTGCTGGAGTTGTGTACGCAGTTCTGCCACCCGTCTGGAACCCGAGTGCAACTTCAGGGCCAGGAGCCCAGCATCCTTCACTTTCAAACCGCTTGTCGCCCTGAATTAATCACACGGGCCGGCGTTTTATCAATCCATTTTCTCCTTGGAACGAAGCTTTTCCAGTTTGTCACTCTCCCTGCAGATGCGGTCAGATCGACAGTAATTTGTGAATGGGAGTTTGTCCGAGCCCGTTTAGAAGCTTACTGGCGACACACAGGTGGATGCAGTCTCACCATCATTAGCAGGCCAGCCAGCATGCATGCATGCATGATGAGCGAGTACACATGCAAGGACCCCGAGCTGCCTCCTGGATTTTAGCCAGCGTGCTTGCAGCGCTGCGAGCTGCAGATAGCTATTGGATTATGCGTATACATGGCCGACAGACAAGAAGAAGAAGATCATGGCCTCTCTTTCGGTGCCAAGCTTGGCATGCATTGCAGCCATGCCCAAGGCTTTAGGCTAGCAGCAGCAGCAGGCACATGTGCATGATCTATCAGCTAGCTAGGCACTACTGTACATCTGGTAGTGCATGCTGCGTAGAACATAGTGGAGTAGTAGTACACTGGTACTCCATCGGATAAATATGTGCATAAGAAGGAAATAGGTAAGAGCATCTAAGGGCGCCTCAAACACATCTCAAACGACTGAGCGAGCGGACCAGTCACAAAAGATTGATCCATCCGGACGCCTCAAACCGGCCTTAAACATTCAGGCTGTCGGCGCTCTTCATGTCCAGCCCAAATCTATGGTAGATATGGGGTTGCCCGGGCACGCCCGGACGCATCCGCCTGACAGGCCCGGCCCACCACCGACCCCAAAGGTGTTTCACAAAATCCCTAATATGGCTTTCAGCTCCGAACCCTAGCTCACTCCACTCGCCTCTCTCGCTCTGTCATGTCCTCTCCCCACCCGCATTCTGATCCAATCCGGTGTGATGTCGAGCTCCGGCAGCCACTCCGGCTCCGACATCGACTCCGACGACGAGCTGGCCCTCTGCATTGCCTTGGAGCGGTCCAAGGTGGAGACCGAGGGCAGCTCCGGATCTGCAGCGTCACCACAACTCCCGCGCCGGCCCAGAGCGATCGCCGGAGCTGGACCCTCCCAACCCGTGTTCAGCTCTAGCAGGACAGCGCAGTCCGCACAGCCCCCACGCCGCCCCCTTCCCCCGCTGACCATTCCTCCGTGGGACAGCGGTGGGTGTTAGTGCCCACACCATCGGCTCGCACGCGCACTCCAGAATTGGGGGCGTGCGCCGCCCGCCGCGAGAGGCGGCGGAGCGGTCCGTGCGCCGTCGTTGTGGGATGCTGGCGGAGCTCGACGAGGACGAGCGGCTCCTCGCATGGGTCTATCACCAGTCGCTCATGACGGCGGAGACAGACGCTCGCCGCCTTCGGCGGAAGAACACAAAGGCGCTCCGGCTAGTCATAGAGCATTCGGAGCGGGAGGCGAAGGAGGCAGCGGCGAGATGGCTCGACTCGTCAAGTAGGACAAGGTCATCCGCCAGATGAAGGGGCTGATCGTCCTGTCCTCCTCCGACTTCGACGACAGCGACGACGACAGCTCCACCTTCTCCGGCGACGACAAGATCCTCCACCAGCTGCAGATGCCTACAGTTGCACCGGCGACCGAAAGGGCAAAGGCACGGCACGGAAGTGGTGATCCCACTCCTCCTCAAATGTTTATATCATTTTTAGTTGTTTATGTTTAAGAACTTGTCCGGCGACGGACACAGATGATCTTTTGGATGATGTAAAACTCGTTTATATCCCTTTGCAGCCGATTTTGTTATATCCCGTTGTAGCCGATTTTGTTTCCGTTGTCTGATCATGTACAGTAGCACACGTTGCATGTATAGTATGGATATAACATGCCGGATATGAGATACGCGGATGTGGAGAGGAAAATATGAGGGGCCAAATTAACACATCGCAGATGCTCTAAGACATACCGATGCACAATAGGATATTATAACTCGACATATATATTTATCCTCCACATTGCATGTTTGCATGCAGTAATAATAATGGTGACTAGTCTATCTAAACCAAATTACCAAAAGCATGCATGCTTCTACCATACCCAGCTAATTAAAGTGTTTTGTGTGCATTTCGACGAATATCGGCCGACCGATCAGAAGGAGGTGAAGGCGCAGCTGCCCGTGTGGTCGCCGGCGGCGTCGTCGTCGCTGCAGGGGGTGTGGGTGTGGCGGCCCTCGTAGGTGGTGATCACCATGCGGCAGTCCTCCGACAGCCGCTCCACACGCTTCTTCACGCGGCAGTTGCTGTGGGTGCACCGGTAGTAGCTCCTGCACGCACGTACGCAAATAACACACACATATACAGGTTCAGAGAAGCCAATTTCGCCAAAAAAAAAACAGCAATTAATTCACAATAGATCTCTGGAGACACAGTAAATCACATCACACGTATCATAATAATCTATAATTGAAGTACTGGCTCTGTTAACATTCATGAACACTATGATACTCATTGTGGAAAAACATTGTAGTATCACTACACACGTTCTTCAGTGTGAAAATACTAGGTTTGTCCTAAGCCAAACCTCTTTTAAGTTTGACCGAGTTTGTAGACAAATATAGCAACATCTATAACACTAAATTAGCTTTATCAGAGTCAACATAACATGTATTTTCATACTATACATATTTGATGTTGTACATAGCAATTTATCTATAAAGTTGGTCAAACTTGAAAAAGTTTGACTTGAGACTAACCTAGAACTTCAAGTTTTTGGAACAAAGGGAGTACAAGCTAAATGCAAGCATGGTCAGAACTTGACCAAAGCAGAAAAGAAATGGGGGAAAGGGTCTCTATACAAAATAATAATAATTTAAAAACACCAAAACAGAAGGAAACGAAATACAGTATTACAGAGGCATGCCCGTTTCAACCCAATAAGATTGGAGATTATGGAATTGGCACCGATGAATATTTGGTTACAACGCAGGGGAAGTCATGATCCATTGGAATTTTTCTAGGTTACACTCAATGGAGTTTTCATTTACAGTCAAGTACAAAAGTGTATCACAAGAAAGATTGGTAGGGTTTTTAATCCCACAAACCTAACCAACTCTCTGGCTAGTGTTCCACCCCTGCATGGCGAATGTTGTAAGGAATGATTGTGATAACCTTGTTTTAATTAATTATTAATTGGGATGTTTTTTAACTCTCTGGCCAGAAGGTTTAGAAAACGTAGTGTTAGGGACAACACGTGTTTGGTATATCATGTACTATCCAGATTCCTGAAAGAGCTCAAAACACTAGAAATTCCGAATCCATGCCTATAATAAATGATTCACAGCAAACGAACACATTATAATTTAGAGTAGGAAAAGAGCGGAGATGATGGTGCATTGGACTTGAGGACTATTCACATGATTTTGAATGTATGTGAATAGAGAAAACGTAGGATTACAATATCATGTCACTCAAATGATAATGGTTGAATTTGTAACAAAGTTTATTTAATTGCATGTATCACAGGGAAAACAAATGATTTTTTGTAACAGATTTAGGTGGATGCAAAGTTTCCTTTACAAGGTAGTGCAAAGGAAGTCTTAGAAAAACATCATGTGGGATTCAATCCTACAAATCATGCAAAAAAATCCCGATGAAGAGCGCTTTTATTATTTTTAACCCATAATGTAGCACCAAGGGGATACAAATACAACGAGCACACACTCGGCCTCTGCGCGGCTATGATGCACACAACCAACACCAACGCACGCACACAAAGGATCATGCCCGTAAATAGCAAAAGTCATACATGACCGATGTTGTACCTAGGAGGATGCAAAAAAAAACAATGATAATCCATGCCGTGCAATTGCACATCCAATGAAGATGATGCAGACATACATGATCTGAATGTGGACAAAACCACGCGAGCTAAAAACTGCGCACGCACCAGGCAAGCAACCTGGCCAGCAGCCAAGACCGTCTATAGGAACAGTTTATAAGAAATCGAGTTGCAATGCTCCAAAATTTCTATGAAAATATTTTCAATAATATAGGATCTCAAAGTACAATACAACGACGTTTGAGTTCATGTCAAAATTCCTATGAATTTGGATGGTAGAAATGAATTTCACAGAATTTTGGCAACCCCAAAGCATGGTTGGAAGGTCATGGTATACTAACCAAGCTAATACTATAATTGTTTTCATGGAATTCATACAATCAATGTGTATGTAAATTCCTAAAGAATTTCATTTAATCAAGGATGCTCAGTTGAGTGGTGCATATCAATTCGATATGTCTTGGAGAACGACACAACGATACTTCATTGTTATGCTTATTGTGTATACTAAATAATGAACAAGGGGCCCATTTTAGGAAACATGATATAGTGCATATCTATCATACTTCCAAGTCTTTCTCAAGGTTATGTGTGGAGTGTGCGGAGATGGCAATGATTTGATTTTTTTTTAGAATCACTGAGTATAGTGTAGACGCTCACATGCAAGTAAACCACCACCACATACACACACTCACACAACAACTACCGAAGACATGAGTTACGGAGCTTCAGATTGACGAATTCACCACATGGCCCACCGAAAGAATATATCACCTTAGTGGGACACAAAGAGCATCAAACCTACGGTTTGACCCCCGATGGGCTGTGAGTACGACCACCCTCGTAAGAATCCAAGCACGGGTTGGTTCTCGACAATGTTTGAATGTTGACCCAAAGGCTTGGAAAGTAGATATATGGGTGCGGGTTTTCCAAGCAACTTAGAGATAAATGATTCATTTTATAATGTGGGCAATGGATTAATTATCACTTTTCTGATTATGAAGGGTAAATTACTTGGCTTATGTAATCCAATAACATATCTTAAAATTGTTTGATTCAAAGGATTTTTTTTATATAAAAAAAGAGGATTCTCCTTAAGAATCCTCCTGTGTGGCTTTTAGGATTCTAAACCATAGGAATTTTTCTAATGATTCATTTGCACTAAATTTTATAGAAAAAATTTCATCAACTTCAACATTTTGAAAACAATTCTATGTCTTGCTGTGATGCAACCAAAAAAACAAAAAAAAAATGTAGGATTCGAATGGTCTTTGAATTGACATGATATTGCTATCATACTTTTTTCTATCTCGGCGTTTTTAGAATCTATACAAATTAGAGTGGCCATGAATGGGGACGGTCGGCGGAATCTAAGGCACTTCACAGTTCGCGCACATCCTCGAATTGGATTTGGGTATGTCATGCCTTTCTAGTACATGTGCGTGCTTACCTGGGATGAAGGCTGTTCTTGACAACCTTCTGGCCGTACTTCCTCCACTTGTATCCGTCGTCCAGCACGTCCACTTCGCTCCTGGTCTGGAAGCAGAACCGCGGCTCCCTCATCTTCCTCCGCACCTTCATCTTCCCCTTCTCCGCCCCCTTCCACCTGTACGCCCACCACCATCCGTCACCACACCCATCAGTCACGTAGCTAGCTCGTGAAACCCTAGCTGTTAGCACTATCACATACTGTATAACAAGTAGCAATACACATCTTACCATGAGCTCGGGCCATGGCAGCTAGCTGTGGTGGTAGTGGTAGCACTAGCAATCTCGTTGCCCGCTCTGGCCGCCGATGTGCCCGCCTGAGAAAAGAAAATCATGATTGCCAAGGAATCAAGCAAGAAACACTATGCGACAACAAAGGCGGTCAAGCATGCACGTCAGCGTCAGTTACCTCGCCGGCTCCGCCCAAGGGCGCGAACCCGGTGGGCTTCTCGCAGGAGGCGGCGGAGTGGCAGAAGGGGATCCCCGGAAGCAGCGGGTACAGGCCTCCGCCATGGTCCGAGGAGAACATCACGCCGTGGTTCCCGGGCTGCTCTTGGAGCACCAGCGGCAGCTGGTGAAGCTTGTGCTGGTTCGGCAATGGAGCGAGGAGGGGAGGGGATGCGTACGGATCGAGCGCGTAGAGGCTGGGAAGGCACGCCCCCAGCTGGCTACCCCCTTCCATGCAGGATCATGCAAGCGATGGATCAGCGCGGCCTAGCTTAATTGGCTTGGGGGCATGATATGCCAAGGAGAGGATAGAGAGAGGCTGACGGAGAGAGAGAGAGAAAGAGAAGGGTAGGTGATTTCTTGCCTAGGTTTGAGAGAGAAAGGGGAACAAGAGCGGTGGGCAAGCTATAGCTGGGAAGGGGACTGGACAGAGACCCACCCTTTAAAGAGCCTTTTGCTCAAATTGTGGTACTGCTCGTTGCTGTAGCTGCTGATCCTTCAGATTCATCTATCGGCTCCTGCTTTTGTAGCTTGTGTGGTGATGCTTACCTGTTATAAACTAGCTAGCGTTGTCTACATATGCTTTGTCAGTTATGCAACAAGTTCCCAAGTTCTTTCTATGCCAAAGCACATGATTTCACATTATTTTTCTAGAAGAAATTTCCGATTGTTAGAGTCATGCATTTTGATCCAGGCACCAACCTACCGATCTACCGGATGGAGCTCTAGTTTTTCTTACTTTTGGGTTTCTTAATAGAGTTACGTGGCGGCGCGCTTCATTGGTGACGACGGTGCCGATCTGGGGAATAAATTTTCCTCAAGCCTCCCCATCTTGACGTTGTCGACTGTGGCAACTCAATGGCGTGAATATTCCCGCTGATCTATCATTTTGCGAGGTTAGGGTTTGTTTATTGTGATGGTGACGATGGGTTCCCTTTGTAGTTTGGTCCTCTGCCTCCTCTCTATCACGTTGGTACGACCACCGGTGCCAGCGTGAGCTCTGTGAGCTTTTGGAGGTTGGGATCTTGGATATGTGGATCTTCCTGCGAAGATGACTTCAACAGTTTCTTCTCTAGGGCGCTAGTTCAGTAGGACCATGGCCTTGAGGACTTCTCATCCGTGATCAACAACGGCTGGCTCTGACGATTGAGAAGCAGCAGCAGCGGTGCATCACAATCCATTGAGGGGGCTTTAGGGTTGTGCATGTCCCGCAACTCAAAATGTGTTCAATTAAGTGCATGTAAATCATTGCCTAAGAGAATCACATTTTGGTCTCTCAACAAGTGGCAAATTGTAAGTTAGGCCACTAGATCAATTCTATACCTGATATCTTGGTCACAAAATTATCCAAATTGTCTAGATTTCGTCCCGTGCCCACTAAAAATGAACAATGGCGTGTCGGCAACTTTTTGACATGTAGTAACCTATTTTAGCACAAAAAAATGAAAATGAACCAGGAAAAATGTTAAGAAAATTAAAAAAACATGATTTGTGAAATTTTGGATGACAAATTCCATGGGAAAAAAGAAAATTGTACTATAAGAATTCATATATTTTGGAAGATACATATTAAAATTGCGAACCTTTTTCTGGAACAAAAAATTATAGAAATTTTACTGATACTAGACAATTTGTTGTGGTTCCAACGAGATATAAATATTCTAGTAAGTTAACCATGATTTACGTGCCCATATTAATATGATTGTGCAAATAAATCTTCATAAATCCTGCCCATGGTTTACCTAACTAAATAAAAGTCATTTATTTGGTAAAAACTTATTGGCTTACCAAAGAAAGCATGATTTATTTGGTAAGTCAATAAAAGGTGAGACAGTTAAAGACATTTTTGAAGGAAAATTGGTGAAGAATATCAGAGATTGGAGGGGAAGAAATCAAAACAGAGAGATAGGGTGGCAAACGTAAGGTTTGACGAAGTGAAAAGGAACATTGTTGTTTTTTGAAGTAGTAGACAAAATCGAATTGAAGAAAAAATGACAACAATAAAATAGCATGAGAGCTAGAGATTTTTTTTGGATAATACAGTAAAATACCTGGAAAATGTAGAAAATAAAACCTTTTGAATTTTGCATCCATGATATTTCTAGCTATAAATTTACCATTTTCAAAATTCAAGAACGCATTTTTTCTAGAACATTTCTATTTTATAATATATCATGTTTTCTACTTTTTCAAATCATATGATAATATTTTATGTCAACTGGGCTGCCATATGCATGAAACCTTAACTACATTATTGTCAAAATTGCCAACCATGTGAAACAATTTGGACACTCGAGTAACAAAAATATTCCACGTGGAGTTGATGGACCAATGTTAGACTGTGGCAAGATGGAAGAACCAAATATGTTTTTTTAATTACCTAAATGTATGTAAACTATTTTCCCACATTATATTTACTGACAGGGTACAAATAAAGCGGTACATCAGATAGATAGAGGAAGCACTATGATATATCCTTTTCAATCCCAAGTAGCAGCCAAACTTGGATCCATGACATTTCTAGCGATAAAATTTGCATTTTCAAAATTGAATTGTGCATTTTCTAGCTTAAATTTGCATTTTCAAATTGCAATTATGCATTTTTCTAGAACATTTTTATTTTGTATTGTATTGTGATTTCTTGTTTTTAAACCATATGATACTATTTGTGTCGGCAGGGCTGCCATTTGCACGAAATCTTAACTGCATCTATATCTCTCTCTATCTCTCTCTCTCTCTCTCTCTCTCTCTAGTTATATATATTTCACAATATATATATATATATATATATATATATATATATATATATATATATAGCAATATAAAAGACCCAAAAGGGCAAATCCAGCTAATCTCAGCCATCAAACTATGTACATCCGACGTTCTAGATTGCTCCAATGGTGAGCGCTCAACATATTTAGCGTGTAATAAATATCATACCAAATATTACCGTTAGCACTGACCACATAATTAATATCCTACCTTTCCTACAAAAATATCATGCATAATATCAGAATGCAATTAATATCCTACATTTTTTGGAACTCTCAATTAATATTCTACTTGATATCAACGTGCATTGCATGTACTGTGCATGTGAACAATTTTGACACTCGAGAAACAAAATATTCCACGTGGAGTTGATGGACTAAAGTTAGACTGTGGCTAGATTGAAGAACCAAATATGTATGTTTTTCCCCTTAATTACCTCAATGCATGTAAACTATTTTCCCACATTATATTTCACTGACTGGGTACAAATAAAGCGGTACATCAGATAGATAGCTGAAGCACTATGATGTATCGTTTTCTTTCGCAACTCCCAAGCACCGTCAAACTTGTGATTCGGAAGAGCCACATGGACACCTGTAATGAAAATCATTTCAATCACAGCTTTCGTTTTGTTTTCAAGTTTCAACAGAGCTACTTCACCCCCACTCTGAGCAAGAAAATTCAGGAGGGGCATGCATATCATTACCGGGCGCTTATTGGGGCAGCAAGATTTTCAGTGATTGTACCTTTTGCTCCCGGCAATTGCTCAATAATTGTGGGGGAGTTTACACCAAAAGCCTCGCACACACTTCACTGCACACGCTCCCTCTTTTCTTGAAAAATCATCACGACGACCCATCTGCCATGCATCATGGACACACAGCTCATGGATTCCAGCCACCAGCAGATGTACATACAGATTTACAGTTGGACGATAGATGCATGTCCATGCAAATGCTTACTCAAGGATGACAACATCCATGCCCCAGCCAGTATACCAGACGCAACAGTCTTTCCATTTGTCTTTGAAATCTTGCTAAGCTAGCTCCTCACCAGAAAATCAATCCGTGTGTACAGTTCTTTTTCCATGTACTCCTACTACGTACGAGGGACTGAGGGAGGAAACAAGCGTAGGTAGAATTCATGCCTAATCATGCCCATGGCCAGTGCTTGTGGTCATCCTGCATCTCTGCTCGTGCATATGGCCACACGCATGATACACCGATTGAAAACTTGATGAGGTTCAGCTGCGCCTCAATGGCCGGGCAAGCTAGTGGTGGGGCTAGCCGCGGCAGAAGACAGCAACAATGGCCAACCAAACGCATTGCTGCAGCAGCACTCGCACTGATGTTTTCTTTCCAGATTAACCTACAGCTACAGCGGAGCTGCTGTCAGAGGGAATTTTTATCATTGCAGATGCTGCGAAAAGCCTCTTCTTCAGGGCCATCCACCCTCCCCAACTCAGAGAGCCACTTGCTTAATTTGCCCTACCCTCATGGGGAAGATCCGAGGGCGGTGTGCGATTGCCAATCGGTCACGAGCCATGGGAGACAGGAAGCATGTGCGGAGCAGCGGCGTTGCACAGTTCCGTTGCCAAGTCTTTCTGCATGGTTTGGTTTCCCTGGAAAGGGAGGACCGCAGAGAGACGAACAGACAGCAGTACATGCATACTGGGAGTCTACTACCACAGTCCACAGTGTACAGTCTACAGATGCAGCAACAAAAGAATAGAAACCCAAAGGAGTACTCCAGTACTGTACAAATAGCGGGTAGCCAGCACCTAGGTATAGCTCGTAGCCTCGTAGGCTGAGTGTTCTTGCGTGTGCAAGTGTGCAACCATTTTCTTTGTCTGATCCTTTGGTCTCTCACTTTTTCATCCCTGTCTAGTCGTTGTTTTCATGGTCTACTCATCTTCCCAAAAGAAAATGGACATCATTGCTCGGATAGACAGCCCCATTGTCCGTTTGCTGCAGAGCAGGGCACCGAGAAGAGGGAGAGGAGGGCGCTGTGGACACTCGACACCACCTGTTCTTTTCCCCCTGAAAAATCTTTGAATGTCATTTATTTCAGAATTCCCTTTTGGAGCTCGGCCTCCAGCGAGGCCTTCAAATTCAAATTTGAAATTTCATCAAAATTAATATTTTTACATTTCAAAAAATTCTCAATATACATGAAGGCATAACACACATGTGTGTAAATTTTTAGTTCAAAATACATTAAAATGAGGGCTGTGCAAAAAAGACAAATCTGGGGCTGTTTAACACATGATACTATTCATCCTCCTAGGCCATGAATTTATCTTTTTTGTACAGGTCGCAACTCAATGTATTTCATCATGAATTTTTACACACATGTGGGTTACATCCTTACATATATGCATATATTTTTTTAGAATTTTTTGAACCATAAAAGTTTGAATTTGAAATTTTTAAAAATAAAGGCCTCCATGGAGCTCGGCCTCCAGAACGCCTCTCTCCATTTATTTAGATAATGAAAGATATAGCTCCTCTTGAGCAATCAACACATTGCTTTTATTGCAAGATATACATACTGGACCAAATGAAAAAGGCAAATATCTCAAAATGTGGCATGCAATGAAAAGGTGAAAACAAGAACTACATGTCCAATGTTTGAAGTTGTAGCCCAAACAATGACACAAGTGTTTGGACGTTCAGCTCGTAGCCCAAGCAGACAACGTGCACTGGACATTGACGGGGAATGGAGTGTTTACGGTTAAATCTATATACCTTGATCTTATTAATTCTGGCTCAATCCCAAGATCGATACACATTTGGAAAGTTAAGGTGCCTTTGCGCATCAAAATTTTCATGTGGTTTGTGCATAAGCAGGTCATTCTTACCAAGGATAACTTACTAAAGCAACGATGGGTATGTAGTTCACGATGTTGCTTTTGTGTTCATGACGAAACAATACAACATTTATTCATTGATTGCCCTCTCACAAAGTTACTTTGGTGATCAATCCATATAGCTTTTAATATAACACCTCCATCTAGCATAGAAGCGTTGTTTGGGACGTGGCTGCATGGAGTGTCACCGGACATTGCGTCAAATATTCGGATTGGAATATGCGCACTCCTATGGGCTATATGGAATTGCAGGAGCGATATGATTTGTAACAGAATATATATTCTAAACTTCCTGCATGTTATCTTCAGAGCTACGGCATGTATCCGTACGTGGTTGCTACTCACTCGTACGGCCTCCAGAGGGCATTTGGCTACTGGGTGCAACCGATGGGAGATGGTAAAACGGGCTATCTTCAACCGGTTTGGATGATGGTCGCATAATAGGATAGGTCCTTAATCTCCATTGCATCTAGCCGGTTGTGGCTTTGTTTTTATTATTATCTTTGTTTTTTTGTGCTCCTGATGTGAGCTGTACTTCAGATACCAGATTTTGTGTTCGACGAACCTTTTTAATAATATGGCTCCATGCATCTTCCGGATGCAGAGGCCGGGGGTAATCCTCCTTTTCCAAAAAAATGACACAAGTATTTGATAAACCAATTCTAACTTTGTAAATCATCACTTTTTTGTCTTGCAATTGTTGTAGTGAGTACTTAGGATTGTTGCCAGCTCATGTGTAGCATATAACCTGCCATGGACTCCAAAAAGAAAATTCAATTTCTTTTGTCAAACACAATGTCGTGTTTGCGTAACCAAATCTACAAATACATGACATGTTGAAGAATGCAACTCACAATCAGAATTTAACCTTTCAAAAAACAAACAATTAGAATTTGAAACGTAACGACTCATTCTACATATCTAAGTAGGAGATCCCATTCCGAACATCATGACGGGCATTTCAAACCCACCATAATTCATTTACCAGCACATGTAGGCTCTCCGCATCATCAATCACATGCAAATTAGATGCAAACCTTCCACATCATTGCTATAAATTTATATGGCTACGCACAAAGTATCATCTAGTTTAACTTAGCCATGTGGCCAATTTCTAGAAAAAAACTGAATAATCCCACGAGCTCGTTATATATTTAAAGCAATGTAGGTTGAGAGATGTTGGAAATATGCCCTAGAGGCAATAATAAAAGGATTATTATTATATTTCCTTGTTCATGATAATTGTCTTTTATTCATGCTATAATTGTATTATCCGGAAATCGTAATACACGTGTGAATACATAGACCACAATATGTCCCTAGTGAGCCTCTAGTTGACTAGCTCGTTGATCAATAGATAGTCATGGTTTTCGACTATGGACATTGGATGTCATTGATAACGGGATCACATCATTGGGAGAATGATGTGATGGACAAGACCCAATCCTAAGCATAGCACAAGATCGTGTAGTTCGTTTTGCTAGAGCTTTTCCAATGTCAAGTATCTCTTCCTTAGACCATGAGATCGTGTAACTCCGGATACCGTAGGAGTACTTTGGGTGTACCAAACGTCACAACGTGAATCGGGTGACTATAAAGGTGCACTATGGTATCTCCGAAAGTGTCTGTTGGGTTGACACGGATCGAGACTGGGATTTGTCACTCCGTGTTACGGAGAGGTATCACTGGGCCCACTCGGTAGTGCATCATCATAATGAGCTCAAAGTGATCAAGTGTCTGGTCACGGGATCATGCATTACGGTACGAGTAAAGTGACTTGCCGGTAACGAGATTGAACGAGGTATTGGGATGCCGACGATCGAATCTCGGGCAAGTAACATACCGTCTGACAAAGGGAATAGTATACGGGATTGATTGAATCCTCGACATCGTGGTTCATCCGATGACATCATCGAGGAGCATGTGGGAGCCAACATGGGTATCCAGATCCCGCTGTTGGTATTTGTCCGGAGAGTCGTCTCGGTCATGTCTGCATGTCTCCCGAACCCGTAGGGTCTACACACTTAAGGTTCGGTTACGCTAGGGTTATTAGGAAGACTTGTATGTGATTACCGAATGTTGTTTGGAGTCCCGGATGAGATCCCGACGTCACGAGGAGTTCCGGAATGGTCCGGAGGTAAAGATTTATATATGGGAAGTTGTCAAACGGACACCGGAAAGTTTTGGGGTCATATCGGTATTGTACCGGGGCCACCGGAGAGGTTCCTGGGGTCCACCGGGAGGGGCCACCCCTCTCGTAGGGCCTCATGGGCCACAAGGCAGGGAACCAGCCTGGAGGGCTGGGCGCGCCTTGGGCCCATGCGCCTAGGGGTTGGGGGAACCCTAGTGGGGCGCCCCCTTTGCTTGGGGGCAAGCCCCTCCTCGGCCGCCGCCTCTAGATCTCATCTAGAGGGGCCGCCCCTGCCCCTTCCCCTATAAATAGAGGGGTGAGGGGAGGGCTGCAACACACTTCCAAGGCGCAGCCCCTCCCCTCCCCAACACCTCTCCTCCTCCGTGAGTACGACTCCCTCAACCCCGTTCTCCTGAATGCTTCCGCTCGCGATCTACAAAGGTATGTAGATGCACTCCTATCACTCGTTGCTAGATGAACTCATAGATGGATCTTGGTGAAACCGTAGGAAAAATTTTAATTTTCTGCAACGTTCCCCAACAGTGGCATCATGAGCTAGGTCTATGCGTAGTTCTCTATTGCACGAGTAGAACATAATTTTGTTGTGGGCGTAGATCTTGTCAACTTGCTTGCCGCTACTAGTCTTTTCTTGCTTCAGCGGTATTGTGGGATGAAGCGGCCCGGACCGACCTTACACGTACGCTTACGTGAGACAGGTTCCACCGATCGACATGCACTAGTTGCATAAGGTGGCTAGCGGGTGTCTGTCTCTCCTACTTTAGTTGGAGCGGATTAGATGAAAAGGGTCCTTATGAAGGGTAAATAGAAGTTGACAAAATCATGTTGTGGTTATTCGTAGGTAAGAAAACGTTCTTGCTAGAACCCAATTGTAGCCACGTAAAAGATGCAACAACAATTAGAGGACGTCTAACTTGTTTTTGCAGCAATTGTCATGTGATGTGATATGGCCAGTTGTGATGAATGATGAATGATATATTGTGATGTATGAGATCATGTTCTTATAATAGGAATCACGACTTGCATGTCGATGAGTATGACAACCGGCAGGAGCCATAGGAGTTGTCTTAATTATTGTATGACCTGCGTGTCATTGATTCAACGCCATGTAAATTACTTTACTTTATTGCTAAACGTGTTAGCCATAGTAGTAAAAGTAATAGTTGGCGAGCAACTTCATGGAGACATGATGATGGAGATCATGATGATGGAGATCATAGTGTCAATGCCGGTGACAAGATGATCATGGAGCCCAGAAGATGAAGATCAAAGGAGCTATATGATATTGGCCATATCATGTCACTACTTTATATAATTGCATGTGATGTTTATTATGTTTTATGCATCTTGTTTACTTAGAACGACGGTAGTAAATAAGATGATCCCTTATAATAATTTCAAGAAAGTGTTCCCCTAAGCGTGCACCGTTGCTAAAGTTCGTCGTTTCGAAGCACCACGTGATGATCGGGTGTGATAGATCCTTACGTTCACATAAAACGGGTGTAAGACAGTTTTACACATGCATAAACACTTAGGGTTAACTTGACGAGCCTAGCATGTACAGACATGGCCTCGGAACACAAGAGACCGAAAGGTCGAACATGAGTCGTATGGAAGATACGATCAACATGGAGATGTTCACCGACGATGACTAGTCCGTCTCACGTGATGATCGGACACGGCCTAGTCGACTCGGATCATGTAAAACTTAGATGACTAGAGGGATGTCAAATCTGAGTGGGAGTTCATTAAATAATTTGATTAGATGAACTTAATTATCATGAACTTAGTCTAAAGTCTTTGCAAAATATGTCTTGTAGATCAAATGGCCAACGCTCATGTCAACATGAACTTCAACGCTGCTCCTAGAGAAAACCAAGCTGAAAGATGATTGCAGCAACTATTCGGACTGGGTCCTAACACGAGGATCATCCTCATAGCAGCCAAGAAACAATATGTCCTAGAAGCACCGCTTAGGTGATGCACCCATCTCGCAGAACCAAGACATTATGAATGCTTGGCAGTCTCGTCTTGATGATTACTCCCTCGTTCAGGCGGCATGCTTTACTGACTTAGAACCGGGCTCCAAAAGCGTTTTGAGCAACACGGAGCATATGAGATGTTCGAGGAGCTGAAAATGGTTTTCCAAGCTCATGCCCGGTCGAGAGATATGAAGTCTCCGACAAGTTCTATAGTTGTAAGATGGAGGAAAACAGTTCACAAGGAGCACATACTCAAAATGTCTGGTTGCACAACCGCTTTGTCCTAGCTGGAGATTAACCTCCTGGACGAGGCGGTCATTGACAGAATCCTTGATCGCTCCCACCAAGCTACAAGAGCTTTGTGATGAACTACAATATGTGGGGATGGTGAAGACCATTCCTGAAGTATTCTCAATCTTTGAAGTCAAGACAAAGTTGAAATCAAGAAAGAACATCAAGTGTTGATGGTCAATAAAACCACTAAATTCAAAAAGGGCAAGGGTAAGAAGAACTTCAAGAAGGACGAGAAAGATGTTGCCGCGCCCGGTAAGCAAGTTGCCGGGAAGAAGTCAAAGAATGGACCCAAGCACGAGACAGAGTGCTTTTATTGCAAAGGGAAGGGCCATCGAAGCGGAACTGCCCCAAATACTTAGCGGACAAGAAGGCCGGCAACACTAAATTTATATTTGATATACATGTAATTGATGTGTACCTTACCAAGACTCGTAGTAACTCCCCGGGTATTTGATACCGTGCCGTTGCTCATATTTGTAACTCACAGCAGGAGCTGCGGAATAAAGGGAGACTGGCAAAGACGAGGTGACGATGCGCGTCGGGAATGGTTCCAAGGTCGATGTGATCGCCGTCGGCACGCTACCTCTACATTTACCTACGGGATTAGTTTTAAACCTCAATAATTGTTACTTAGTGCCAAGTTTGAGCATGAACATTGTATCAGGATCTCGTTTAATGCGAGATGGCTACTCATTTAAATCCGAGAATAATGGTTGTTCTATTTATATGAGAGATATGTTTTATGGTCATGCTCCGATGGTCAATGGTTTATTCTTAATGAATCTTGAGCGTAATGTTACACATATTCATAGTGTGAATACCAAAAGATGTAAAGTTGATAACGATAGTCCCACATACTTGTGGCAATCGCCGCCTTTGGTCACATTGGTGTCAAGCGCATGAAGAAGCTCCATTCGATGGACTTTTAGAGTCTCTCGATTATGAATCATTTGACACATGCGAACCATGCCTCATGGGCAAAATAACCAAGACTCCGTTCTCGGAACAATGGAGCGAGCAACCAACTTATTGGAAATCATACATACCGATGTATGCGGTCCAATGAGCGTTGAGGCTCATGGAGGATATCGTTATGTTCTCACTCTCATGGATGACTTGAGTAGATATGGGTATGTCTACTTGATGAAACACAAGTCTGAGACCTTTGAAAAGTTCAAGGAATTTCAGAATGAGGTAGAGAATCAACGTGACCGAAGATAAAATTCTTACGATCGGATCGTGGAGGAGAATATTTAAGTCACGAATTTTGTACACACTTAAGAAAATGTGGAATCGTTTCACAACTCACGCCTACCGAACACCTCAAATAAACGGTGTGTCCGAACGTCAGAATCGCACTCTATTGGATATGGTGCGATCTATGATGTCTCTTACCGATTTACCGCTATCATTTTGGGGATACGCACTAGAGACAACTACATTCACTTTAAATAGGGCACCGTCTAAATCCGCTGAGACGACACCGTATGAATTATGGTTTGGGAAGAAACCTAAGCTGTCGCTTCTAAAAGTTTGGGGATGCGATGCTTATGTCAAGAAACTTCAACCCGAAAAGCTCGAACCCAAGTCGGAAAAATGCGTCTTCATAGGATCCCCTAAGGAAACCATTGGGTATACCTTCTACCTTAGATCCGAAGGCAAGATCTGTGTTGCCAAGTACGGATCCTTTCTGGAAAAGGAGTTTCTCTCGAAAGGAGTCAGTGGGAGGAAAGTAGAACTCGATGAAGTACTACCTCTTGAACCGGAAAGTAGTGCAGCTCAGAAAATGTTCCTGTGGTGCCTACACCCACCGGAGAGGAAATTAATGATGATGATCAAGGTACTTCGGATCAAGTTGCTCTTGAACTTCAGAGGTCCACAAGGACACGGTCCACAACAGAGTGGTATGGCAACCCTGTCCTGGAAATCATGTTGTTAGACAACGGTGAACCTTCGAACTATGAAGAAGCGATGGCGGGCCCGGATTCCAACAAATGGTTTGAAGCCATGCAATCCGAGATAGGATCCATGTATGAAAACAAAGTATGGACTTTGACAGACTTGCCCGATGATCGGCGAGCGATAGAAAACAAATGGATCTTTAAGAAGAAGACGGACGCGGATGGTAATGTAACCATCTATAAAGCTCGACTTGTCGCTAAGGGTTATCGAAAAGTTCAAGGGATTGACTACGATGAGACTTTCTCTCCCGTAGCGAAGCTTAAATCCGTCCGAATCATGTTAGCAATTGCCACATACTATGATTATGAGATATGGCAGATGGATGTCAAAATGGCATTCCTTAACGGTTATCTTAAGGAAGAGTTGTATATGATGCAGCCGGAAGGTTTTGTCGACCCTAAGAATGCTAACAAGGTATGCAAGCTCCAAATGATCCATTTATGGGCTGGTGCAAGCATCTCGGAGTTGGAACATTCGCTTTGATGAGATGATCAAAGCGTTTTGGTTTATGCAGACTTATGGAGAAGCCTCATACATAAGAAAGTGAGTGGGAGCTCTGTAGCATTTCTCATATTATATGTAGATGACATACTTTTGACGAGAAATGATATAGAACTCTTGGACAGCATTAAGGCCTACTTGAATAAAAGTTTTTCAATGAAGGACCTTGGAGAAGCTGCTTACATATTAGGCATCAAGATCTATAGGGATAGATCGAGACGCCTCATAGGTCTTTCACAAAGCACATACCTTGATAAGATTTTGAAGAAATTTAAAATGGATCAGTCCAAGAAAGGGTTCTTTCCTGTACTGCAAGGTGTGAGATTGAGCTCGGCTCAATGCCCGACCACGACAAAAGATAAAGAAGAGATGAGCGTCATCCCCTATGCCTCGGCCATAGGATCTACTATGTATGCCATGCTGTGTACGGACTGATGTAAACCTTGCCGTAAGTTTGGTAGGAAGGTACCAAAGTAATCCCGACAAGGAACACCGGACAGCGGTCAAGAATATCCTGAAGCACTGAAAAGGACAAAGGACATGTTTCTCATTTATGGAGGTGACGAAGAGCTCGTCAGAAGGGTTACGTCGACGCTTAGCTTCGACTAATGCATCCGATGACTCTAAGTCACAAACCGGATACGTGTATATGTTGAATGGTGGAGCAGTAAGCTGGTGCAGCTGCAAGCAGAGCGTCGTGGCGGGACCTACGTGTGAAGCGGAGTACATGGCAGCCTCGGAGGCAGCGGATAAAGCAATTTGGGTGAAGGAGTTCATCACCGACCTAGGAGTTATACCCAATGCGTCGGGGCCAATCAAACTCTTCTGTGACAACACTGGAGCTATTGCACTTGCCAAGGAGCCTGTGTTTCACAAGAAGACCGAGCACATCAAGTTGCCGCTTCAACTCCATCCGTGAAAATGTTCAAGATGGAGACATAGAAATTTGCAAAGTGCATACGGATCTGAATATCGCAGATCCGTTGACTAAACCTCTTCCGCGGGCAAAACATGATCAACACCAGAACTCTATGGGTGTTCGATTCATCACAATATAACTAGATTATTGACTCTAGTGCAAGTGGGAGACTGTTGGAAATATGCCCTAGAGGCAATAATAAAAGTATTATTATTATATTTCCTTGTTCATGATAATTGTCTTTTATTCATGCTATAATTGTATTATCCGGAAATCGTAATACACGTGTGAATACATAGACCACAATATGTCCCTAGTGAGCCTCTAGTTGACTAGCTCGTTGATCAATAGATAGTCATGGTTTCACGACTATGGACATTGGATGTCATTGATAACGGGATCACATCATTGGGAGAATGATGTGATGGACAAGACCCAATCCTAAGCATAGCACAAGATCGTAGTTCGCTTTTGCTAGAGCTTTTCCAATGTCAAGTATCTCTTCTTTAGACCATGAGATCGTGTAACTCCCGGATACCGTAGGAGTGCTTTGGGTGTACCAAACGTCACAACGAATCGGGTGACTATAAAGGTGCACTATGTATCTCCGAAAGTGTACATTGGGTTGACACGGATCGAGACTAGGATTTGTCACTCCGTGTTACGGAGAGGTATCACCGGGCCCACTCGGTAGTGCATCATCATAATGAGCTCAAAGTGACCAAGTGTCCGGTCACGGATCATGCATTACGCACGAGTAAAGTGACTTGCCGTAACGAGATTGAACGAGGTATTGGGATGCCGACGATCGAATCTCGGGCAAGTAACATACCGTCGACAAAGGGAATAGTATACGGATTGATTGAATCCTCGACATCATGGTTCATCCGATGACATCATCGAGGAGCATGTGGGAGCCAACATGGGTATCCAGATCCCGCTGTTGGTTATTGACCGGAGAGTCGTCTCGGTCATGTACGCATGTCTCCAACCCGTAGGGTCTACACACTTAAGGTTCGGTGACGCTTAGGGTTATTAGGAAGACTTGTATGCGACACCGAATGTTGTTCGGAGTCCCGGATGAGATCCTGGACGTCACGAGGAGTTCCGGAATGGTCCGGAGGTAAAGATTTATATATGGGAAGTTGTCAAACGGACACCGGAAAGTTTCGGGGTCATATCGGTATTGTACCGGGGCCACCGGAGAGGTTCCGGGGGTCCACCGAGGGGCCACCCTCTCGAAGGGCCTCATGGGCCACAAGGGCAGGAACCAGCCCCGGGAGGGCTGGGCGCGCCCCCCCTTGGGCCCATGCGCCTAGGGTTGTGGGGAACCCTAGTGGGGCGCCCCTTGCTTGGGGGGCAAGCCCCCTCCTGCCGCCCCCCCTCTAGATCTCATCTAGAAGGGCCGGCCCCCCTTGCCCCTTCCCCTATAAATAGAGGGGTGAGGGGAGGGCTGCATGTTGGAAATATGCCCTAGAGGCAATAATAAATTAGTTATTATTATATTTCCTTGTTCATGATAATCGTCTATTATCCATGCTATAATTGTATTGATAGGAAACTCAGATACATGTGTGGATACATAGACAACACCATGTCCCTAGTAAGCCTCTAGTTGACTAGCTCGTTGATCAATAGATGGTTACAGTTTCACGACCATGGACATTGGATGTCGTTGATAACGGGATCACATCATTAGGAGAATGATGTGATGGACAAGACCCAATCCTAAGCCTAGCACAAAGATCGTAGTTCAGATGCTAAAGCTTTCCTAATGTCAAGTATCTTTTCCTTAGACCATGAGATTGTGCAACTCCCGGATACCGTAGGAATGCTTTGGTGTACCAAACGTCACAACGTAATCGGGTGACTATAAAGGTGCATTACTGGTATCTCCGAAAGTGTCTCATTGGGTTGGCACGAATCGAGATCGGGATTTGTCACTCCGCAGACGGAGAGGTATCTCTGGGCCCACTCGGTAGGACATCATCATAATGTGCACAATGTGACCAAGGGGTTGATCACGGATGATGTGTTACGGAACGAGTAAAGAGACTTGCCGCAACGAGATTGAACAAGGTATCGGTATACCGACGATCGAATCTCGGGCAAGTACAATACCGCTAGACAAAGGGAATTGTATACGGGATCGATTGAGTCCTTGACATCGTGGGTTCATCCGATGAGATCATCGTGGAATATGTGGGAGCCAACATGGGTATCCAGATCCCGCTGTTGGTTATTGATCGAGAACGTCTCGGTCATGTCTACATGTCTCCCGAACCCGTAGGTTCTACACACTTAAGGTTCGCTGACGCTAGGGCTATAAAGGAAGTTTGTATGTGGTTACCGAATGTTGTTCGGAGTCCCGGATGAGATCCCGGACATCACGAGGAGTTCGGAATGGTCCGGAGGTAAAGATTTATATATGGGAAGTCCTATTTTGGTCGTAGGAAAAGTTTCGCACTTTATCGGTATTGTACCGGAGTGCCGAAAGGGGTCCGGGGTCCACCGGGGGTCCACCTGCCCTGGGGCCACATGGGCTGTAGGGGGGTGCGCCTTGGCCTATATGGGCCAAGGGCACCAGCCCCAAGAGGCCCATGCGCCAAGGAAACTTGGGGAGGAAGAGTCCTCAAGGGGAAGGCACCTGAGGGTGCCTTGGGGAGGATGGACTCCTCCCCCTCTTGGCCGCACCCTTCCTTGGAGGAAGGGGCAAGGCTGCGCCTCCCCTCTCCCTTGCCCCTATATATAGTGGAGGGAGGGAGGTCATCCACACCTAAGCCCTGGCGCCTCCCTCCCTCCCGTGACACCTCCTCCTCTCCCGTAGGTGCTTGGCGAAGCCTGCAGGATTGTTACGCTCCTCCACCACCACCACGCCGTTGTGCTGCTGTTGGATGGAGTCTTCCTCAACCTCTCCCTCTCTCCTTGCTGGATCAAGGCATGGGAGACGCCACCGGGCTGTCACGTGTGTGTTGAACGCGGAGGTGCCGTCCGTTCGGCACTCGGATCTCCGGTGATTTGGATCACGACGAGTACGACTCCCTCAACCCCGTTCACTTGAACGCTTCCGCTTAGCGATCTACAAGGGTATGTAGATGCACTCTCCTTCCCTCGTTGCTAGTTTCTCCATAGATAGATCTTGGTGACACGTAGGAAAATTTTGAATTTCTCGCTACGCCCGCAATGCTGGCATCATGAGCTAGGTCTATTGCGTAGATTCTTTGCACGAGTAGAACACAAAGTAGTTGTGGGCGTTGATTTTGTTCAATATGCTTACCGTTACTAGTCCAATCTTGTTTCGACGGTATTGTGGGATGAAGCGCCCGGACCGACCTTACACGCATTTCCACGTGAGACAGTTCCACCGATCGACATGCACTTGGTGCATAAGGTGGCTAGCGGGTGCCGCCTCTCCCACTTTAGTCGGAACGGATTCGATGAAAAGGGTCCTTATGAAGGGTAAATAGCAATTGGCATATCACGTTGTGGTTTTGCGTAGGTAAGAAACGTTCTTGCTAGAAACCCAAAGCAGCCATCAGAAACATGCAAACAACAATTAGAGGACGTCTAACTTGTTTTTGCAGGGTATGCTATGTGATGTGATATGGCCAAGAAGAATGTGATGAATGATATGTGATGTATGAGATTGATCATGTTCTTGTAACAGGATTCACGACTTGCATGTCGATGAGTATGACAACCGGCAGGAGCCATAGGAGTTGTCTTTATTTATTGTATGACCTGCGTGTTATTGAACAACGCCATGTAATTACTTTACTTTATTGCTAACCGGTAGCCATAGTAGTAGAAGTAATAAGTTGGCGAGACAACTTCATGGAGATACGATGATGGAGATCATAATGATGGAGATCATGGTGTCATGCCGGTGACAATGATGATCATGGAGCCCCGACGATGGAGATCAAACGGAGCAATATGATATTGGCCATATCATGTCACTACTATATAATTGCCTGTGTTGTTTATTATGTTTATGCATCTTGTTTACTTAGAACGACGGTAGTAAATAAGATGATCCCTTACACAAATTTCAAGAAGTGTTCTCCTCGATCAGGCACCGCTGCTACAGTTCGTCGCTTCTAAGCACCACGTGATGATCGGGTGTGATGGATTCTTACGTTCACATACAACGGGTGTAAGACAGATTTACACAAAGAAAACACTTGGGGTTAACTTGACGAGCCTAGCATGTACAGACATGGCCTCGGGAACACAGAGACCGAAAGTTCGAGCATGAGTCGTATAGTAGATACGATCAACATGAAGATGTTCACCGATGTCGACTAATCCGTCTCACGTGATGATCGGACACGGCTTAGTTGACTCGGATCATGTAATCACTTAGATGACCAGAGGGATGTCTATCTGAGTGGGAGTTCATAAGATGAACTTAATTATCTTGAACATAGTCAAAAGACCTTTTGCAAATTATGTCGTAAGCTGGCGGTTTTGTTCCACTATTTAAATATGTTCCTATAGAAAATATAGTTGAAAGTTGAAAGTAGCGATTATGCGGACAAGAGAAAGCTTATGTCCTTGATGCACCGCTCGGTGTCTGAACCCCAAACGTCGTTTGTGGATGTTGTAACATCGGACATACACGCTTTTGATAACTACGTGATAGTTCGGTTAAACGGTTTAGAGTTAAGGCAATCAAGACGTTCTTCAAACGTCATGGAACATATGAGATGTTTCGAGGGCTGAAATTAGGATTTCAGGCTCGTGCTCACGCCAAGAGGTATGAGACCTCCGACGATTTTCTTAGCCTACAAACTAAGGGAGAAAAGCTCAATCGTTGAGCTTGTGCTCGATTGTCCGAATACAACAATCACTTAAATCGAGTGGGAGTTGATCTTCCAGATGAGATAGTGATGTTTCTCCAAAGTCATTGCCACCAAGCTGCTAGAGCTTCGTGATGAACTATAACATATCAAGGATAGAGATGATGATCCTTGAGGCATTCACGATGTTCGACACCGTGAAAGTAGAAATCAAGAAGGAGCATCAATTGTTGATGGTTGGTGAAACCACTAGTTTCAAGAAGGGCAAGGGCAAGAAGGGACACTTCATGAAACGGCAAATCGATTCTTGCTCCAAAGTGAAGAAACCCAAGGTTAAACCCAAACCCGAGACTAAGTGCTTCTGTAATAAGGGGAACAGCCACTAGAGCGGAACCACCCTAGATACTTGGTAGATGAGAAGGCTGGCAAGGTCAATAGAAGTATATTTGATATACATTAAGTTATTGTGTATTTTACTAGTACTCCTAGTAGCAGCAGGGTATTAGATACCGGTTCGGTTGCTAAGTGTTAGTAACTCGAAATAAAAGCTACGGAATAAACGGAGACTAGCTAAATGTGAGTGATTTATACGTGTTGGAAGTGTTTCCAAGGTTGATGTGATCAAGCATCGCCCGCTCCCTCTGCCATCGAGATTGGTGTTAAACCTAAATAATTGTTATTTGGTGTTTGCGTTGAGCATATACATGATTGGATTATGTCTATCGCAATACGGTTATTCATTTAAAGAGAATAATGGTTACTCTATTTATTTGAATAATACCTTCAATGGTCTTGCACCTAAAGAAATGGTTTATTGAATCTCGATCGTAGTGATACACATTTTCATGCCAAAAGATATAAGATAGTAATGATAGTACCACTTACTTGTGGCAATCGCCATGTAAGTCATATTGGTGTAAACGCATGAAGAAGCTCCATGTTGATGGATCTTTGGACTCACTCGCTTTTGAAAAGTTTGAGACATGCACGAACCATGTCTATTGGTGCATACGCATGAAGAAACTCCATGCGAGATGGATCGTTTAGACTCACTTGATTTTGAATAACTTGAGATATGCAAATGATACCACATGGACAAGATGGTGAAAAGCCTCGGTTCAGAAGATGGAACTAGATAGCAACTTGTTAGAAGTAACACATTTTGATGTGTGCAGTCCAATGAGTGCCGAGGCATGCAAAGTGAATATCGTTATGTTACGACTTCACAGATGATTCGAGTAGATGTTGAGTATATTTACTTGATGAAACACAAATCTGAATTATTGAATGGTTCAAGTAATTTCAGAGTGAAGTTTAAGATCTTCGTGACAAGAGGATAGAATGTCTATGATATGATCATAGAGATGAATATCTGAGTTACGAAGTTTTGGCACACAATTAAGACATTGTGCAAATTGTTTCACAATTAATACCGCCGGAACACCATAGTGTGATGGTGTGTCCGAACATCATAGTTGCACCCTATTGGATATGGTGCGTACCATGATGTCTCCTATCGAATTACCACTATCGTTCATGGGTTAGGCATTAGAGACAACCGCACTCACTTTAATAGGGTACCACGTAATTCCGTTGCGATGACACCGTATGAACTATGGTTTAGAGAAACCTAAGCTGTCATTTCTTAAAAGTTTGGGGCTGCGACGCTTATGTGGAAAAAGTTTCAGGTTGATAAGCTCGAACCCAAAGCGGATAAAATGCATCTTCATAGGACACCCAAAAACAGTTGGGTATACCTCCTAATTCAGATCCGAAAGCAATAGGGATTGTTTCTTGAATCGGGTCCTTTCTCGAGGAAAAGTTCGTCTCGAAAAGTTGAGTGGGAGGATGGTGGAGACTTATTGAACCATCACTTCAACTAGTGTGTAGCAGGGCATGTGAAGTTGTTCCGTGGCACCTACACCAATTGAAGTAGAAGCTTATGATAGTGATCATGAAGTTTGGATCAAGTCACCGACGTACCTCGTAGGGTGACAAGGATGCGTACTACTTGAGTGGTACGCAATCCTGTCTTGAAGGTCATGTTGCTAGACAACAATGAACCTACGAGCTATGGAGAAGCAATGGTGGGCCCAAATTCCGACAAATGGTTAGAAGCCATGAAATCCGAGATAGGATCCATGTATCATAACAAAGCATGGACTTTGGTGGTCTTGCCCGATGATTGGCAAGCCATTGCAATAAATGGATCTTTAAGAAGAAGACGGACGTGGACGGTAATGTCACCTTCTATGAAGCTCGACTTGTGGCGAAAAGTTTTTCACAAGTTCAAGGAGTTGACTACGATGAGATTTTCTCATCCGTAGCGATGCTTAAGTCCGTCGGAATCATGTTAGCATTAGCTGCATTTATGAAATCAGGCAGATGGATGTCAAAACGAGTTTCCTTACCAGTTTACGTAAGGAAAGGTTGTATGTGATACAATCAGAAAGTTTTGTCGATCCTAAGGATGCTAAAAGGTATGCTGGCTCCAGCGATCCTTTCTAAGGACTGGAGTAAGCATCACGGAGTTGGAATGTGCGCTTTGATGAGATGATCAAAGATTTTGGGTTTATACAAAGTTTATGAGAAACTTGTATTTCCAAAGAAGTGAGTGGGAGCACTATAGAATTTGTAATGAGTATATTTTGTTGACATATTGATGATCAGAAATGATGTAGAATTTCTGGAAACATATAGGGTTATTTGAAAGATGATTTTCAATAGAAAACCTGGATTAGGCTACTTGAACAATAAGCATCAAGATCTATAAGATAGATCAAAATGTTTAATAATACTTTCAAATGAGCACATACCTTGACATAATCTTGAAAGTGTTCAAGATGGATCACCAAAGAAGGAGTTCTTGCACGAGTTGTAAGGTATGAAGTTAAGAGTTAAAGCTCGACCACTGACGGAAGAGAGAGAAAGGACGAAGGTTGTCCCCTATGCTTGACGTAGGCTCTACAAAGATGCTATGTTATGTACCGCACTGTAAGTGTGCCTTGCCATGAGTCGGTCAAGGGTACAAGAATGATCCAGAATGGATCATTGGACAATGATCAAAATTGTCCTTGGAGTAAATAAGGACATGTTTCTCGATTATGGAGGTGATAAAGAGTTCGGCGTAAGCGTTACGTCGATGCAAGCTTTAACACCTATCCGAAAGTGACTCGAGTAGCAAACCGGATACGTATAGTGGAGCAACCATTTGGAATAGATCCAAGTGGAGTGTGGAAGCAGCATTTACAATATGACATAGAGAATTGCGAAGTACACACGGATCTGAAAGGTTCGCACCGTTGACTAAAACCCGTTGACTAAAAACCTCTCTCACAAGCAAAACATGATCAAACCTCATAACTCATTGAGTCTAAATCACATGATGATGTGAACTAGTTTACAGACACTAGTAAACTCTTTGGGTGTTGGTCACATGGCGATGTGACCTATCAGTGTTAATCACATGACGATGTGAACTAGATTATTGACTCTAGTGCAAGTGGGAGACTGTTGGAAATATGCCCTAGAGGCAATAATAAATTAGTTATTATTATATTTCCTTGTTCATGATAATCGTCTATTATCCATGCTATAATTCTATTGATAGGAAACTTCAGATACATGTGTGGATACATAGACAACACCATGTCCCTAGTAAGCCTCTAGTTGACTAGCTCGTTGATCAATAGATGGTTACGGTTTCACGACCATGGACATTGGATGTCGTTGATAACGGGATCACATCATTAGGAGAATGATGTGATGGACAAGACCCAATCCTAAGCCTAGCACAAAGATCGTAGTTCGTATGCTAAAGCTTTCCTAATGTCAAGTATCTTTTCCTTAGACCATGAGATTGTGCAACTCCCGGATACCGTAGGAATGCTTTGGGTGTACCAAACGTCACAACGTAACTGGGTGACTATAAAGGTGCATTACGGTATCTCCGAAAGTGTACATTGGGTTGTACGAATCGAGACTGGATTTGTCACTCCGTGCAGACGGAGAGGTATCTCTGGGCCCACTCGGTAGGACATCATCATAATGTGCACAATGTGACCAAGGGGTTGATCACGGGATGATGTGTTACGGAACGAGTAAAGAGACTTGCCGTAACGAGATTGAACAAGGTATCGGTATACCGACGATCGAATCTCGGGCAAGTACAATACCGCTAGACAAAGGGAATTGTATACGGGATCGATTGAGTCCTTGACATCGTGGTTCATCCGATGAGATCATCGTGGAACATGTGGGAGCCAACATGGGTATCCAGATCCCGCTGTTGGTTATTGACCGGAGAACGTCTCGGTCATGTCTACATGTCTCCCGAACCCGTAGGGTCTACACACTTAAGGTTCGATGACGCTAGGGTTATAAAGGAAGTTTGTATGTGGTTACCGAATGTTGTTCGAAGTCCCGGATGAGATCCCGGACGTCACGAGGAGTTCCGGAATGGTCCGGAGGTAAAGATTTATATATGGGAAGTCCTATTTTGGTGCGGAAAAGTTACGCACTTTATCGGTATTGTACCGGAGTGCCGAAAGGGGTCCGGGGTCCACCGGGGGTCCACCTGCCGGGGGCCACATGGGCTGTAGGGGTGCGCCTTGGCCTATATGGGCCAAGGGCACCAGCCCCAAGAGGCCCATGCGCCAAGGAAACTTGGGGAGGGAAGAGTCCTCAAGGGGAAGGCACCTCCGAGGTGCCTTGGGAGGATGGACTCCTCCCCTCTTGGCCGCACCCCTTCCTTGGAGGAAGGGGCAAGGCTGCGCCTCCCCTCTCCCTTGCCCCTATATATAGTGGAGGGAGGGAGGCATCCACACCTAAGCCCTGGCGCCTCCCTCCCTCCCGTGACACCTCCTCCTCTCCCGTAGGTGCTTGGCGAAGCCTGCAGGATTGCCACGCTCCTCCACCACCACCACGCCTGTGCTGCTGTTGGATGGAGTCTTCCTCAACCTCTCCCTCTCTCCTTGCTGGATCAAGGCATGGGAGACGCCACCGGGCTGTACGTGTGTTGAACGCGGATGTGCCGTCTGCTCGGCACTTTCGGATCTCCGGTGATTTGGATCACGACAATCACGACTCCCTCAACCCCGTTCACTTGAACGCTTCCGCTTAGCGATCTACAAGGGTATGTAGATGCACTCTCCTTCCCTCGTTGCTAGTTTCTCCATAGATAGATCTTGGTGACACGTAGGAAAATTTTGAATTTCTGCTACGTTCCCCAACACTGCAACACACTTCCAAGGCGCAGCCCCTCCCCTCCCCAACACCTCTCCTCCTCCGTGTGTGCTTGGCGAAGCCCTGCCGGAGAACTGTCACTGCATCACCACCACGCCGTCGTGCTGCTGTTGGAACCTTCTTCCTCAACCTCTCCTTCCCCCTTGCTGGATCAAGAAGGAGGTGACGTCGTCCGTTCTGTACGTGTGTTGAACGCGGAGGTGCTGTCCGTTCGGCACTTGGTCATCGGTGATCTGAATCACGGCGTACGACTCCATCATCACCGTTCCCTTGAACGCTTCCGCACACGATCTACAAGTGGTATGTAGATGCAATCTCTCTCCCATGACTCGTTGGTTAGATGAACTCATAGATGGATCTTGGTGAAACCGTAGGAACATTTTTAATTTTCTGCAACGTTCCCCAACAAGAGAGTTGTTTGCAATCAAAGGTAAGGTGTTGCGTAGTTTTATTCCTTATAGGGAAGCAATATGGTTTCATGCATGAATCAATCTAATATATTGTACTATTGCTTACTAGTTTTATTGATATAATACCGTAGAACTATTGTTCTATGATTTCAGGTAAAAAAATCTAATATATTGTCAAAACAATACAAAAATAACAGTCAAGATTAATAGCTTAAAAGTGGTTACAATTGAATTTTTCCTTTAAAAGTTTTCCTTTATCCCTACAACAAATCAAAAGAAATATAAACACCAAGGAATGAGGAGTAGAAGAGAGAAGCATGTGATGTTGGCTAAGGTGGCTCTTAACTTTCAAAAACTATAGTAGAACGGATAATTAGAGTTCGTAGTTTAGTAGCTTTGGGTGCGGGGTGGCCTGTTGATGCGTAGGTGGGGTCCTGTGGGGAACGCTTGTGCCACAAAACACAATGTACATTGTCAACACAAATGCATTGATATGTACTCGCACATAATCTATTGAAGACTAGACTAGAGTCATAGAGCATTAATACTGACAAAGTTGCAACTACCGTCTCAATATGAATGGTGTCGTCATCTACCACCAAGGATGATCTGGTTTGGTGATTCACACAAGACATCATACCCGGAATTTGATTTCCGTCGAGCTATGAAAAATTCAACCGAAAATTGTAAGTGGGCTCTTTCGTTAATTAAGAAGAGTGAAAATAATCTCATCAAAAAAGAACAACAGTAAAAATATGTCAAACATGAATGGTGTAAATTAAAACCTACTCACAAGTATGAGCCCGCATACTTTGTGTTACATGCCTCATTCTTGATGTTTGAGGAAATGAACATTGGCATGTTGGACTTGACGCGAAGACACGAACACTCCTTTTGTTCTAGTTTCACAAGAGGCGGACGTGGTGTATGTCATCGCTTCTCTCTATCGGTTAATGGCCATTATCACCGGGTTGAATGAAAACGTATCCGATGCACCGGGCTTTGGAGTGCACCTCGTGCACCCGACATAGGTTGAACATCATAGATGTTCCTATTTTTTCTTGATATTGTAAGAACAAAGATGCGATAGGTACATACTACCCCACAAAATTTGAAACCAAAATTTGAGTTTTAGCTCGATAGGGCAAAATGAGAAATAACTATGCATATGACCTAATTTAAGTCGGGCTATTAATTTGGCCCATTATCATTGTCATCCATACTTTTTTTTGTGGTTTATATAGAGCTGTAGACTGAATTTGGATATGAGTTTTTGAGTTCGGTGGTTAGTGACCTCAATGTAAATTTTATTATGTTTGAGATGTTTTATACTTCTGATGAACTCTTTTAATAGATTCAGATCCTTTTTGAAGAAAAAAATGGTACATATATGTAAGTAGTAGGAGCACCCGCGTTACCTTAGTTCGTGCTTTTGGTTCCACCGTTGTGTCTAATTGAGCTGCATGCATTAGGTTTGGTTACGTTAGGCGATCATTTCTATAAGCCATTTCTATCATGAACCAATCACTCCATACTGCAGTGAGCAGATCGATCGTTCTCGAACTCGATCGGCATCATCACATCTCCTTTCTTTTGCTTTTCAGTTGGGTCTATGTATGCGTGCACCTTGTGTATGAGAATCATGAGCCGCTCGAATGCCTCCAAATTAAACGGCATTTCCAGCTTCCGTACGGGTTCCCTTGTTTGGGAGTAACATAGCTAGTAACATCACGCATATTTAGATAAAATAGATGATGTGGCAAGCAATAAATGAAGAAAAAAAGAAAGTAGTATCATAGCTTGTTACTAGTAGTATGAGTAACATCACACATATCAAAGCAAGATAAGTCTATACTCTAATAAATAAAATGTGCATGTTACTACACATATGTTATTTTTCACTATAAAGGTAGTAATATATACTAATAACATAGAAATTGTTGTTAGTCTATGTTACTATCCATTGTGCATTGTGGCTAGTCTTCACACTCGACCGGCCTAGCGAGTAGCGAGCAGACCATCATGACGCATCTCACCGTATCCGCCCGGCCGTCACCTCTCCCAAGATTGCTATCTGGCCCTCCCTTGACGCCTATGTATAGCCTTTCCACGGGTGGCTGAGAGACGTGTGATGTACTGCCGATATTGTTACTTTATCTGCAGCCTTTTCGAGCTCCAGATTCCAGGTATCGGCTCGCTCAAATATCTTAAATCTCTCTCTTCGTGACAGCTTCTTGATCTATGGTAGTAGCAGATGCGTTCTCCATGCGTGCGTACCAGCTGTGGTAGAGAGTTTGTTTGTCACACGGAGGGCGACATAGACACGATCTCTGGGACCGAGAGGAGGCAAGGGAAGCGACCAAGATCCAATCCGATAAGGTGGACGGGGCGGGTGAGTGGTGCATGCAGCGCAGGTTGGCGCTTTTGTAATGGCGGTGCGGGCGCCGGTTGCCCAGGCTTTCGGCGGCCGGGCCGGTCCCCGCGTGCTACGCGGGTCGCTGCCCGCGGAGGGGCAGCATCATCCATCTCGGCGACACGGACACGATCGCACGCACGCACGCACGACACGCGACGACGTTTCGCTCGTTGCCGGTCGCCTCCACGTACGCGCACACGGCACCCGTACGGTGGCCGGCACGGCACACGCGCCTGCCCCCCCTCCACCGTACCCGCGCGCGCGCGCCACGGCCGCGTCGGCTTCTCGCATCGGATCGTCAAATCATGCGGGGTGCGACTGCGCCCATGCGTGCCGGTCGGCCGGTTCCCCCAACGTTGTTCAGGTTGCAGCCGCTCGTCACGGACGTGCGTGCGCGGCCCGGCGCGTGCACCGGAGCGCGCGGGCCGCGGGAGAGCACGCGCCAGCCCGTGGACGGGACATGTCGTGCATGCCGTTGCCGTGTCCCAGTGCCAGCGCGCGTGACGTAAACGCGCCGTCCGAAGAACACCCATGCATTGCGCATCAGCGCTTGCACAGCAAGCGAGTAGCGTCTGCTCACTTGAGTTGAACCCCGTGAAAAAGCTCCTTCCGGACGTCCACGTCCAATCTCTGCCTGCATGTACGCGGAGGATTATATTCCGTTTCGGTGGCAAGAATCATGGGTAGCCCGGCTGACAAGACATACGGGTCGTAGATCCTTTTCGCCGTAGCTGGCCGGCCTAGCGTAGTACTCCTACTAGTACTAGTACTAGTTACTACGTGAACCCGCGGGGCAAAAGGAAGGGCCAACAGACGAGACAAGAGACAGCAATGGGAGGGATGACGGAGGAGATCCAGCGGCTAAGATTTCTCATCATGGCATGCTGCCTCCCATACACCCATAGTCCATGTCGATCGATCGATCGATCGATACTACTAGTACCGGTCTACCAGATCGAAAAGGAGTAGAGTAGCTTATATATCTAATCCGATCTCCTCCTGTCAGTCGCACTTGAGGGTTGAGATGACCCTGATGGCTGGCGTGATGTGATCCCCATGTCCGATCCTGATTCCTGACTGAGGCCAACTCCACCGCGCGACCCTACCCTGTCCGGCCCTGCCCGTTTGGGGCAAAAGAGACAAACGAGGCGGCTCAGCGCGCGGCGGCCCGGATCCATCCTGTCCGTTTTGTGTCCGGGCCAACCCATTTCGAGCGCAAACTTGCGTCGGGTTTGGGTCGCGGCGGACATTAAACGGACGCGCGCCTCGTCCGCGTCGGGGCCGCATGGCAGGCGACCACCTACCTCCCACCCGCCCACATCAATGCGCACGAGCGGGCGGCCCACCTGTCATCCGCACGTCGAACGGTCGCCGTCCTTCTTTAAGTGAGAAGCGTGAACGGGTCGTCGTCCACACTGCCCCACGCCACCCCGCGGCCTCCTCGAACCCCGACAGCGCCGAACCCTAGCCTTTCATTGTTCTCGAGCTCGCCGGCCGCCCACCTCGCCATGGGCTTCTGGAACCGCATAGGCAAGCACGACCGCGAGGCCGGCTCCTCCTCGGGGCCGCCAGCTCCGTGAAGAAGGAGGAGCGTCTCCGCGCGCTCCTCCCGTCGAGCCCTCGCCCGACCCCTTCACCATCAACCCTAGGCTCACGGCCTGACCGGCAGTATCTCGTGACGGACGTGTGCCGGAGGTACAGGGAGACGAGGACGCCGGTTCCATGGAGTGACGTCCACCTCCCCAACGGATGTCACCTCAGCGCCGACCGGGTCCCGATCCCTCCTATGCCGGTGACCGGCCGCGCGCGCCGCAATGAGATCGAGCGCCGCCGCCGCCTCCTCCCCGACGACCTGTTCTACGACGACAGGTACGCCCCAGATTCCAACCTGTGGGACACGTGGCTCCGGGACGAGCACGACACCGCGCTGGCCGCCGGCCGACACGGTGTGCCGGAGCCACGGCCACGCCGAGAGGTGCAGGCGTATCGCTGCGGCGCGGCCTCACGCCCACGCCGTCGCCTTCCCCGTCTCCGTCACCACCTCCACCTCCTCGCATGACAGCGGAGGAGGAGGCCCGGCTCGTGCAGCGTGTCATGGACGACTCCATGTACACCCACGACGAGCGCCAATGGGACGGCTTGGAGGAGGCGATCGCGCTCTCTGCCGCGGCGACGTCGCCTTCCCCGAGCTGCAAATGGTGGCCGTGAAGGAGGAGGAGAGGAAGGAGGAGGCGATGGAGGAGGACCCGCCGGCGTTCGAGAAGCTGGGGCCAGGTGGGGCTGGTCCTGCATCACGCGCCGAGATGGCCGCCGGCTATGCGTGAATCGGTGCCCCACTCCGCCGCTGTCACAGAGCGGAGGCGCCGCTGGGAGGAGGTGGTGCAGTGCACCTCCGGCCGCCCAGCCCGCTTCGTTTACCACGCACCGCCGCTTCACTCAGGACGCCGCCGCCTACGCCGACCTCGTCGACGACAGCATTTACACCGGGCGCCGCTGAAGACGGCGACGACGCCACGACACCGACGGGCGCGAAGGAGCGCGCGCGGAGGCGTTTATATGTTAATTATGAAATCGGGTTTTTAAGTGGCCGTGAAAACTGGACCGCTTTGGCGGCCAATTCTATATATGTTTTATGTTTTTTTAAATGCGTTTATTTACTTTTTTATTTATTTCATTCTAGTTTTTATTCACGTCCATCCCGGACACGATTTGGGGTGCGGCCGCGCGGTGGGCGCACGCACGACCCATCTGACAAAGCCGGACACGGGCGAACCCATCGGCGCCCCAAAGGGACAAAATCCGGCCAAACCGGACGTTCGTTTGGGGTCGTGCGGTGGAGTTGGCCTGAACAGGCGAAACTGGTGGATATGAGCCCTCCGTCTGCTGGTGAGGAGGTAGCGTTTGATCCTTTCACTGCTCGCTTTAGCGCGGGCGGAATAGAATATTTTTTTTCTCAAATAAGTGTCACACATGTGGCATGAAGTAAAGGTCAACTCCACCGCGTGACCCCATCTTGTCCGGGTGCGTCCGTTTGGGTTAGAACGGACGAATAGCGCGAATTGGCTCGCTCCCTCCCCCGCCGCCACCCGCAAGGCGCCGGGGAGGGCTCCAGATCCCCGCCGCCGCACCCCCTCCTCCTCCCTCCTCCTCCCTCGCCGCCGCCAAGGGGCGCGGCCGGGCGAAGCCCGGGCGTCGCCGGCGACGGCGGGGTTCGCCCCACTCGTGGGGTATGGCGTGGGCATGATCTCGCGGTGGGCGTGACGCTGTCGGGCGTGGCGTGGCGGCGCCCCGGAACATGCCAGCGATGGTGGCGTTCGATGGGCGGCGGGCGGCATGGTGGTGTTGCGGGCCGGTGGTGGAGTCGTCGGCGGTGCTTCCGGCAGCGCTTCGGCGTCGCCTCCGGCGCCACGGGTCGCGGTTGACAGGGTCGCGGGCGGCCCTCTCGCCGTGGTGCTCTGGTGGGGGGGGGCAACGGAGGTGGTGGGTTGCTCCCACCTAGTCGGGCCATCGCAGCTGGGTGGTGGCGCTCGGCTCGGGTGGATCCCCTGGTGGCGTCTTCAGGCGGCGGCGACGACGACTCTGCAACCCTCCCTCTCCGGCTTCTGGCGACGGCAGTGTTGGAAATATGCCCTAGAGGCAATAATAAAAGGATTATTATTATATTTTCTTGTTCATGATAATTATCTTTTATTCATGATATAATTGTATTATCCGAAAATCGTAATACACGTGTGAATACATAGACTACAACATGTCCCTAGTGAGCCTCTAGTTGACTAGCTCATTGATCAATAGATAGTCATGGTTTCCTGACTATGGACATTGGATGTCATTGATAACGGGATCACATCATTATGAGAATGATGTGATGGACAAGACCCAATCCTAAGCATAGCACAAGATCGTGTAGTTCGTTTACTAGAGCTTTTCCAATGTCAAGTATCCTTTCCTTAGACCATGAGATCGTGTAACTCCCGGATACCTGTCACGCCCAAGATGCGACCCTATCCTAAAGGAACTCGAAGGTCCCACCAAGGATAGAAGCGCATCTTGAAGACGCTTTTGCAAGGTGGATATCATTACATCAACATTACATTATAGATGTGGATACATACATAAGGCACAAATGCCACAAGAATACATCAACATCATATACAAGAGATCAACATCCGCCTACGGATGAAACATAAACAGAAATTCAAACAATATCCACCCTGCTAGCCCAGGCTGTCGACCTGGAACCTATCCCCTGATCGAAGAAGTAGAAGAAGAACTCCTAAACAGTAACACCGCTCTCGCGTCAAGATCATCGCATAACCTGTACCTGCAACTGTTGGTGTAGTAATATGTGAGCCACGAGGACTCAGCAATCCCATTACCATGGGTATCAAGACTAGCAAAGCTTAAAGGGAAAGGAAGGGGTAAAGTGGTGAGGCTGCAGCAGCGACTAAGCATATATGGTGGCTAACATACGCAAATGAGAGCGAGAAGAGAAACAAAGGAACGGTCGTCAACTAGTAATGATCAAGAAGTGATCCTGAACTGCTACTTACGTCAGACGTAACCCAAGAAACCGTGTTCTCCTCTTGATCAACCCCGGAAAGAGACACTCACGGGTACGCACACGGTTGGTGTATTTTAGAAGAGTTTACTTCAAGTTTACTACAACCGATATTAACAAATTCCCATCTGCCACATAACCGCGGGCACGACCCTCGAAAAGTTTATACCCTGCAGGGTGTCCCAACTTAGCCCATGATAAGCTCTCGCGATCAACGAAGGATATTCCTTCTCTCCGGAAGACCCGATCAGTCTCTAATCCCGGCTACAAGACATTTTGACAAAGCAATAAAACAAGACCAAGAAGACCTCCCGGTGCGTCGACATCCCGATAGTAGCCGCGCTTACCTCGCCTCAAAGCCACGACCGGATGAGCACTACGCATACAACTAGAACCAGCCCTCAAGTTTCCCGAGGTGGCGCGCAAGTGGCTCTAGTTTGGACCAACACTTAGACAAGCATTGGCCCGGGGGCTAAAATAAAGATGACCCTGGGGATGCGCGACTCCCAAGGGAAAAAGGTAATAGGTGAGGCAAATGGTAAAACCAATGTTGGGCCTTTGGCCGGAGAAGTCTTATTCAAAGCGAACCGTCAAGGGGGTCCCATAAATCACCCGACCGCGTTAGGGACGCAAAATCCGGAACATAATAACGATATGACGGAAACTAGGGCGGTAAGAGTGGAACAAAACACCGTGCATAAGGCCGAGCCTTCCACCCTTTACCAAGTATATAGATGCATTAATAATATAAGAGATATTGTGATATCCCAACCAAAATCCTGTCCACCATGGAGCAACCTTCAACTTCACCTGCAACTAGCAACGCTATAAGAAGGGCTGAGCAAAGCGGTAACATAGCCAAGCAACGGTTTGCTAGGAATGGTGTCAAAGGTTAGAGGTTCATGGCAATTTGGGAGGCTTGAAGAACAAGTTATAGGAAGCGCAACAAAGCGATAGAACGAAGCAACTAGCATAGTAATGATAGTAGTGAGATCCAGGGTAGCGGTCATCTTGCCTGAAATCCCGCTAGGAAGAAGAACGAGTCCATGAAGAAGATGAAGCCACGAAGACGAACCAAGCGTAGACGAACGAATCCTCACGATCGCAACGAAACGGGAACTATCGAGAAGAAGCACACAACATGGTAAACACACCACACATGAACAAGACATGATGCACAACAAGCATGATGCATGACAAGGCTACATGAAGCTACTCATGACAAGATATGATGCAAACAATAGCAACAGATCAAAGCAAGTTTAAATGAGGCCGGAAACGACATATAACAATTTCGGTAAGTCCTCATATGCAAATTTCGAAATTGGTCCAGATCTGAATAAACCTTATGTTCAAGTTGTTAAACAGCAAGTTAAGATGCACCACGATGATCTACATGAAATTCTAGTCAAGTTACATATAAAGTTCATTAAATTTGGAGCTACGACCTAGAAGATATGAGCAAAACAAGTTAAACATGGCATTGATGCAAAATGCATACAAACATCAAGAAACACCTCAAAATAAGGATGCAACATGATAATATGAAGCTACATGCAAAATCAAGCTAGTTTCATATAGAGCACACTCAAAACGGAGCAACGGTTCAACACATACACCCTATACAAGTTTATAGGACAAGCTGTCCAAAACAGCAACTAGGCATATTGCAAGCATCAAAACAACATGCTACAGGACCATAACATGATGACAAAAGGCATGAACATGATGTACAGGTAAAGCATGACAAAACATGAACACTGAGCTATCTCCAGAAATCACTAGAACATGCTCAAACACACATGGCAAGATTGCATATAGTAACAGTTTCAGACTTATCAGGAAATAACATCAGGTGGCAATGTTTAGAGCTATCAAACAACATGTTACACGAACTTATAATGGTAAACAAAGGCATGTCATGATACTACTAAATGCATAGGTCAAAAATTCTTTACTGACCATGAGCCAAAAAGGACCAGAAGATATGATGGCACCCATGTAAACATGGCAAGTTATATGACAGATTCATACATGGCAGGAACACCAAGAAGTAGACATGTTGGTGAGCTTGAACCACTCACCACAGAGCAATACATGGCATGGAAAGGCAACTCATAGTAAGAAGACATGTTTATGAAGCTAAGAATGGCAAGAGAAAGTTCATAAGGTCCATGGATCACTAGGAAATCACATGGAAAAACTGAACTTCATGTTAACAGGCTGACAGCAACATTATATAGCAACTTTTAGAGCAAGATTACAACAAGCTACGCCAAACTATAAATGCAAACAGGGGCGTGGATGGATAGAGGAAGACATTTGTAACAAAACATCCGTAGTGAACATATCCAGATTATGCATAGAATGACTTGTAGGAGCAGGTTAATATAGCATCATGATATAGCAGATTCAGACAAGCAAAACAGTAACAGCAAGTACCCTATTTAACAAGCTCGATGCACTCACTAAAAGAATCACAAAAATACATGGCAAGCACCCCTGTAAAGATGACATGATGTAGTTCAAAACACATGTAGAGCTCATGCTCATAGGATGCACACATCAATCATGGCAAAAATGACAAATGAGCAAGTTATAACAGTTTCAGCAGATTAACATCATATAGCACTCTTGCAACGATGATTCAGGCATCAAGATGGTCTCAAATGAACATGATGCAATGGAGAGAAATGAAGTACTTGTTGAGTCGAACAATTTGACATATTACAATCCCAAAACGGAGCTACTGATGCAGAGTTATGATGCGATGAAAATGCAACAAAATATAGCAGATGCAAAAGACTTACAAGAAATCTGGACCTCCAGATCTAGGGTTCCTCGCGGGCACGCGAACCGAGGCGGCCGGAGTCTCGCCGGAGACGGCCGGGGGGAGTTCGGAGGAGGCCGGAGAGGCTGTGGACGGCGGCGCGGGGCCGGGCGGCGCCGGTCCGGGCAAGGCCAAGGGAGGCGGCATGGAGTCGAGGCGGCCGAGGTCGCCGGAGACGGCGGGCGAGGCGCGGCCGACGGCGGCGGGAGGAGCTGCAGAGGGAGGCGGCGATCATGCCGGGCGGAAGGCGGGCGCGGCGATCCGCGGAGCGGGCATGGCGCGGCGCTGGCGGGTTTCAGACGACGCCGAAGCGGCGCAAGGCTGTGGTCGGGCCACGTGGCACGCCCGGAGTGGTTGGCGGGCGGCGCTGGACGGTTCTGGCTTGGGGTGGACACGTCCGTGGCAGGAGGAGGAAGAGGCTAGGGTTAGGGAATCATCAACAATTTCGAGAGGGCATATTTATAGATTCTGGGAGTTAGGAGAGTCCAAATGAGGTGCGGTTTTCGCCCACACGATCGTGATCGAACGACCAAGAGCATGGAGGGGAGTTTGCTGGGTTTTGGGCCACTTTGGAAGGGGTGTTGGGTTGCAAAGAGAGAGGGGGCTTTACGGTTACCATCTTGCTAACCGTTGGAGTATCAAACGACCTCCAAATGGCACGAAACTTGACAGGCGGTCTACCGGTGCTATACCAAGTCCGCTTGACAAACCTCGGTCCATTCCGAGACCGTTTAACACTTGCACACGAAAAGAGGTAAAAGAGGGCGCCGGGGAACATAGGAGTGCCGGATTGGAAAACGGACAACGGGGAAAATGCTCGGATGCGTGAAACAAACACGTATGCAAATGCGATGCACGTGATGACATGATAAAAATGCAGATGATGACATGGCAAAGTGCAACACGCAAGCACATGACATGGCAACGACGGCGAATAACTGGCAAACACCTGGCGCATCGAATCCGGGGCGTTACAACACTCCTCCACTAACAAGAGATCTCGTCCCGAGATCTTAGGACCGAGACGGAGAGGAAAAGGGATGAGGTGGAACAAGAACTCACGAGAAGAACCAAAGAATCGAGAGCACTCGAGAAGAAGAGAGGAACGGCGAGAATGGCAAGAATCGAAAGCTCAAGGAATCAGAAAGACTATGAAACCACTTCGGTTAGAACGAGATAAGAAACGAATAAGAATGGAAGAATTTAGGCAGCACTCCGGTTAAAACATGGAGGAATGGAACATGAACTTAAGAAGATGGAATGAAACTTGATGAACTCTTGAAGAATGAATTAAATCATGAAGAACCACCATGAAGAACTCCGGTAACAAAAGGATGACGAGATAAAATGAAGGATGAAAGAATAGATGAGCGTTGCGATGATTTAGATGGAGGTTCCGCCGAGATGGTCGAGTAAATTTGAACTCCGGAAAAGAAAAGATGAAAACACTTGGAACTAGAATTTATTCATCAAGAACAAACTCCGAAGAAAAGGAATACTCACTTTGATGAAATAAGAATAAGATTTATTGTATGCTTATCCTTCATCAAATTAAATTGATGACATGAAATGGATTTGGCATAATACTTATTCTCGTTGAAAAAGGATTAAGGGGAAACATCGCACAAAACTTGAGAAAGTCTTCATGAACCACCGGTAGGATTTGAGAGAACGAATGGATTAAAATGATAATCAAGGAAAAGAATCTTGAACGAACCACCGTAAGAATTTGGAAATGACTGATGAAAGAGAATGAATCACCGGGAAGAATTAGAAAAGCACAAAGATACTTGAGGGAATTAAAATGCAAGAGAACAAAGAGATCGCAAACTGATAGAAGAATACTTGAACGAAGCACGGAAGAATATTGAGACGAACGAAGGGGCACGAATATGGAATAATTGGAGAACGAATTTGAAAAACTTAGGATGGAGAGATATTCAAAAGATGGCCTCCGGATGATCGGAATGTAAAAGCAACTCCTGAAATACTCCGGATGGGTAAGAAAAGACTATCAGATAAATGGAATAATTCGCGAGGATAACATGAAGCTAGAACCACGAAACTTCGAGAGAACCAACAAGATTTAGAAGGAACTCTTCTTCGGTCTTCAAATGACGACGAGAAACACCACCAAATTACTGAGATACTCCGAAGAATGAAAAGCAAAGAGGTTGAGCCAACAATGAAAGGATTTGAAATCGATCTTGGAAAAGGCATGTGATTGATGGAATCCATTCTTACGTCACAACTTGAAAAGAATTGAGAATAACTCCGGGGGAATTAGAAGAGTCAGGTAAGGTCCCGGGAAAAAACCTGTGGGTTAGGGCCCACTAAAAGAAAACACCGTTGGAAAGGGATGTTGAACAGATAGATGATGCACCGGAAAGAACTGAAATATTTGAATGAGGTGACAGCCTCGAATTAATTGGAACACAGACGAATCTCCTGAGATGTCTTCGGAACTCCGGAATGATTGAATGGCGAGAGGAAAATGAGCAAGTTGAACACTTGATCCAAGGAAAGAATATAATCACTACCAAAATTAGAATTGAATCCACCGGATAAGAAAAAGGGATGATGAATGACGAACGAGACGAGAATTCGGTTGAAATAATTAAGGGAAGATGAAGAGGCTCCGGGAAGAAAAGGGTGGGCGGGCGGGAAAACAAAGGCAACTTGGAAGGGGAAACCGATGAACAATTTGAAGACAAAAACACCGGTTGAAATCATTGAGGAAAGAAAGCAAAGACTTTGCACGATTAGGATGGATACTCGATTACGGACTCCGGTTCCGAGAAGAAGAAGGGTGGGCGGGCGGGAAAAGAAAACAACTGAGGATTGGACTTGACAACGATGAAGAGGCTCGAGTCAACTTGACGAGAAATGCACCTGATAAAAAGAGATGAGAACCAACGATCGGAAAACCAACTGCGTGAACCTAAAAAAAATTTGAAGGGGAAGAGAAGTAATTCAAAACACCTACGTCAAGATTCCTCACCAGAGCGACGAAGGGGCTGAGGAGTAAAAAGAATTCCTACTCTCCGATATACCTAGACTCCGAAATCAGTTTTCTTCTAGACTCAACAACGGCCAGACTACACGATCAATCAAGGGGGGCTCCTAGGGTCGGTCGAGGCTCTGATACCAACTTGTCACACCCAAGATGTGACCCTATCCTAAAGAAACTCGAAGGTCCCACCAAGGATAGAAGCGCATCTTGAAGACGCTTTTGCAAGGTGGATATCATTACATCAACATTACATTATAGATGTGGATACATACATAAGGCACAAATGCCACAAGAATACATCAACATCATATACAAGAGATCAACATCCGCCTACGGATGAAACATAAACAGAAACTCAAACAATATCCACCCTGCTAGCCCAGGCTGCCGACCTGGAACCTATCCCCTGATCGAAGAAGCAGAAGAAGAACTCCAAAACAGTAACACCGCTCTCGCGTCAAGATCATCGCATAACCTGTACACTGCAACTGTTGGTGTAGTAATCTGTGAGCCACGAGGACTCGGCAATCCCATTACCATGGGTATCAAGACTAGCAAAGCTTAAAGGGAAAGGAAGGGGTAAAGTGGTGAGGCTGCAGCAATGACTAAGCATATATGGTGGCTAACATACGCATAAATGAGAGCGAGAAGAGAAACAAAGGAACGGTCGTCAACTAGTAATGATCAAGAAGTGATCACGAACTCCTACTTACGCCGACGTAACCCAAGAAACCGTGTTCTCCTCTCGATCAACCCCGAAAAGAGACACTCACGGTTACGCTTTGCACGGTTGGTGTATTTTAGAAGAGTTTACTTCAAGTTTACTACAACCGGATATTAACAAATTCCCATACGCCACATAACCGCTGGCACGGCTCTCGAAAGTTTATACCTGCAGGGGTGTCCCAACTTAGCCCATGATAAGCTCTCGCGATCAACGAAGGATATTCCATCTCCCGGGAAGACCCGATCAGTCTGGAATCCGGCTACAAGACATTTCGACAAAGAATAAAACAAGACCAAAGAAGACCTCCTGCGTGCCGACATCCCCGATAGTAGCCGCGCTTACCTCGTCTCGTGCCACGACGGATGAGCACTATGTACAACTAGAACCAGCCCTCAAGTTTCCCGAGGTGGCGCCGCAAGTGGCTTCTAGTTTGGACCAACACTTAGACAAGCATTGGCCGGGGGGGCTAAAATAAAGATGACCCTTGGGATGCGCGACTCCCAAGGGAAAAAGGTAATAGGTGAGGCAAATGGTAAAACCAATGTTGGGCCTTCTTTGGAGGAGTCTTATTCAAAGCGAACTGTCAAGGGGTCCCATAAATCACCCGACCGCGTTAGGGACGCAAAATCCGGGAACATAATACCGATATGACGGAAACTAGGGCGGCAAGAGTGGCACAAAACACCAGGCATAAGGCCGAGCCTTCCACCCTTTACCAAGTATATAGATGCATTAATAATATAAGAGATATTGTGATATCCCAACCAAAATCCTGTCCACCATGGAGCAACCTTCAACTTCACCTGCAACTAGCAACGCTATAAGAGGGGCTGAGCAAAGCGGTAACATAGCCAAGCAACGCTTTGCTAGAAATGGTGTCAAAGGTTAGAGGTTCATGGCAATTCGGGAGGCTTGAAGAACAAGTTATAGGAAGCGCAACAAAGCGATAGAACGAAGCAACTAGCATAGCAATGATAGTAGTGAGATCCAGGGTAGCGGTCATCTTGCCTGAAATCCCGCTAGGAAGAAGAATGAGTCCATGAAGAAGATGAAGCCACGAAGACGAACCAAGCGTAGACGAACGAATCCTCACGATCGCAACGAAACGGGAACTATCGAGAAGAAGCACACAACATGGTAAACACACCACACATGAACAAGACATGATGCACAACAAGCATGATGCATGACAAGGCTACATGAAGCTACTCATGACAAGATATGATGCAAACAATAGCAACACATCAAAGCAAGTTTAAATGAGGCCGGAAACGACATATAACAATTTCCTAGAAGTCCTCATATGCAAATTTCGAAATTGGTCCAGATCTGAATAAACCTTATGTTCAAGTTGTTAAACAGCAAGTTAAGATGCACCACGATGATCTACACGAAATTCTAGTCAATTTACATATAAAGTTCATTAAATTCGGAGCTACGGCCTAGAAGATATGAGCAAAACAAGTTAAACATGGCATTGATGCAAAATGCATACAAACATCAAGAAAACACCTCAAAACAAGGATGCAACATGATAATATTAAGCTACATGCAAAATCAAGCTAGTTTCATATAGAGCACACTCAAAACGGAGCAACGGTTCAACACATACACCCTATACAAGTTTAAAGGACAAGCTGTCCAAAACAGCAACTAGGCATATTGCAAGCATCAAAACAACATGCTACAGGACCATAACATGATAACAAAAGGCATTGACATGATGTATAGGTAAAGCATGACAAAACATGAACACTGAGCTATCTCCAGAAATCACAAGAACATGCTCAAACACACATGGCAAGATTGCATATAGTAACAGTTTCAGACTTATCAGGAAATAACATCAGGTGGCAATGTTTAGATCTATCAAACATGTTACAGGAACTTATAAAATGGGAAACAAAGGCATTAAATGATACTACTAGATGCATAACTCAAAAATCCTTTACTGACCATGAGCCAAAAAGGATCAGAAGATATGATGGCACCCATGTAAACATGGCAAGTTCTATGACAGATTCATACATGGCAGGAACAACAAGAAGTAGACATGTTGGTGAGCTTGAACCACTCACCACAGAGCAATACATGGCATGGAAAGGAAACTCATAGTAAGAAGACATGTTTATGAAGCAAGAGCAAGTTCATAAGGTGCATGGATCACTAGGAAATCACATGGAAAAACTGAACTTCATGTTAACAGGCTGACAGCAACATTATATAGCAACTTTTAGAGCAAGATTACAACAAGCTACGCCAAACTATAAATGCAAACAGGGGCGTGGATGGATAGAGGAAGACATTTATAACAAAACATCCGTAGTGAACATATCCAGATTATGCATATAATGACTTGTAGGAGCAGGTTAACATAGCATCATGATATAGCAGATTCAGACAAGCAAAACAGTAACAGCAAGTACCCTATTTAACAAGCTCTATGCACTCACTACAAGAATCACAAAAATACATGGCAAGCACCCCTGTAAAGATGACATGATGGAGTTCAAAACATATGTAGAGCTCATGCTCATAGGATGCACACATCAATCATGACAAAAATGACAAATGAGCAAGTTATAACAGTTTCAGCAGATTAACATCATATAGCACTTTTGCAACGATGATTCAGGCATCAAGATGGACTCAAATGAACATGATACAATGGAGTGAAATGAATTACTCGTTGAGTCGAAAAATTTGAAATGTTACACGCTCAAAACGGAGCTACGAATGCAGAGTTATGATGCGATGAAAATGCAACAAAATATAGCAGATGCAAAAGACTTAGAAGAAATCTGGACCTCCAGATCTAGGGTTCCTCGCGGGCACGCGAACCGAGGCGGCCGGAGTCTCGCCGGAGACGGCCGTGGGGAGTTCGAGGAGGCGGCCTGACGCTGGAGGAGGCCGGAGAGGCCGGGGACGGGCGGGCGTAATGGGCGGCGCTGGTCCGGGCAAGGGCGCGGAGGCGGCATGAGTCGAGGCGGCGGGCCGAGGTCGCCGGAGACGGCGGCCGGCGAGGCGCGGGTCGACGGCGGCGGGAGGAGCAGAGGAGGTGGCGGCGATCATGTGCCGCGGGCGGCGGGCGCGGCGTTCAGCCGAGCGGCGGGCGGCGGGCGCGGCTGGTCATGGGGTCCCGTGACGGGCAGGCGGACGGGCGGCGGCGTGGCGGGCCACGTGGCACGCCCGGAGTGGCTGGGCGGCGGCGCTGGACGTGTCTGGCTTGGGGTGGACACGTCCGGCGGCAGGAGGAGGAAGAGGCTAGGGTTAGGGGGGGAATCATCAGCGAATTTCGGGGGAGAGGGCATATTTATAGATTGTGGGAGCTAGGAGAGTCCAAATGAGGTGCGATTTTCGCCCACACGATCGTGATCGAACGACCAAGAGCATGGAGGGGAGTTTGCTGGGTTCTGGGCCACTTTGGAAGGGGTGTTGGGCTGCAAAGAGAGAGGGGGCTTTATGGTTACCCGGTTAACCGTTGGAGTATCAAACGACCTCCAAATGGCACGAAACTTGACAGGCGGTCTACCGGTGCTATACCAAGGCCGCTTGACAAACCTCGATCCATTCCGAGACCGTTTAACACCCGCACACAAAAAGAGGTAAAAGAGGGCGCCGGGGAACATAGGAGTGCCGGATTGGAAAACGGACAACGGGGAAAATGCTCGAATGCGTGAAACGAACACGTATGCAAATGCGATGCACATGATGACATGATAAAATGCAGATGATGACATGGCAAAGTGCAACATGCAAGCACATGACATGGCAACGACGGCGAATAACTGGCAAACACCTGGCGCATCGAATCCGGGGCGTTACAATACCATAGGAGTGCTTTGGGTGTACCAAACGACACAACGTAACTGGGTGACTATAAAGGTATACTATGGGTATCTCCGAAAGTGTGTGTTGGGTTGACACGGATCGAGACTGGGATTTGTCACTCTGTATGACGGAGAGGTATCTCTGGGCCCACTCGGTAATGCATCATCATAATGAGCTCAAAGTGACCAAGTGTTTGGTCACGGGATCATGCATTACTAAGACGAGTAAAGTGACTTGCCGGTAACGAGATTGAACGAGGTATTGGGATACCGACGATCGAATCTCTGGCAAGTAACGTACCGATTGACAAAGGGAATTGTATACGGGGTTGCTTGAAACCTCGACATCGTGGTTCATCCGATGAGATCATCGTGGAACATGTGGGAGCCAACATGGGTATCCAGATCCCGCTGTTGGTTATTGGCCGGAGAGCTGTCTCGGTCATGTCTGCATGATTCCCGAACCCGTAGGGTCTACAGACTTAAGGTTCGGTGACGCTAGGGTTATTAGGAAGACTTGTATGTGATTTCCGAATGTCGTTAGGAGTCCCGGATAATATCCCGGACGTCAAGAGGAGTTCTGGAATGGTCCGGAGGTGAAGATTTATATATGGGAAGTTGTCATACGGTCATCGGAAAGTTTCAGGGGCATATCGGTATTGTACAGGGCCACCGGAGGGGTTCCGGGGGTCCACCGGGAGGGGCCACCTCTCTCGGAGGGCCTCATGGGCCGTAGTGGGCAGGGAACGAGCCCCTGGAGGGCTGGGCGCATCCCCTGGGCCCATGCGCCTAGGGTTGGGGGAAACCCTAGTGGGGCGCCCCTTGCTTGGGGGGCAAGGCCCTCCCTTGGCCGCCGCCTCTAGATCTCATCTAGAGGGGGCCGGCCCCCTTTCCCCTTCCCTTATAAATAGAGGGGCGAGGGGAGGGCTGCACACAACATCCAAGGCGCAGCCCCTCCCCTCCCCAACACCTCTCCTCCTCCGCGTGAGCTTGGCGAAGCCTCACGGAGAATCGCCACTCCATCACCACCACGCCGTCGTCTGCTGTTGGAGCCTTCTTCCTCAACCTCTCCCTCCTCCTTGCTGGATCAAGGTGCGGAGACGCCATCCGCCTCGCACGTGTGTTGAACGCGGAGGTGCTGTCCGCTCGACACTTGGTCATCGGTGATTTGGATCACGACGAGTACGACTCCCTCAACCCCGTTCTCTGGAACGCTTCCGCTCGCGATCTACAAAGGTATGTAGATGCACTCCTATCACTCTTTGCTAGACGAACTCATAGATGGATCTTGGTGAAACCGTAGAATTTTTATTTTCTGCAACGCTCCCCAACGGTGGCATCATGAGCTAGGTCTATGCGTAGTTCTCTTTGCACGAGTAGAACACAATTTGTTGTGGGCGTAGATGTTGTCAACTTTCTTGCCGCTACTAGTCTTATTTTGCTTCAGCGGTATTGAGGGATGAAGCGCCCGGACCGACCTTACACGTACGCTTACGCGAGACAGGTTCCACCGACTGACATGCACTAGTTGCATAAGGTGGCTAGCGGGTGTCTGTATCTCCCACTTTAGTTGGAGCGGATTCGATGAAAAGGGTCCTTATGAAGGGTAAATAGAAGTTGACAAATCACGTTGTGGCTTTTACAGAGGTAAGAAACGTTCTTGCTAGAACCCTATTGCGGCCATGTAAAAGATGCAACAACAATTAGAGGACGCCTAACTTGTTTTTGCAGCAATTGCCTTGTGATGTGATATGGCCAAAAGTTGTGATGAATGATGAATGATATATTGTGATGTATGAGATCATGTTCTTGTAATAGGAATCACGACTTGCATGTCGATGAGTATGACAACCGGCTGTGAGCCATAGGAGTTGTCTTAATTATTGTATGACCTGCGTGTCATTGATTCAACGCCATGTAATTACTCTACTTTATTGCTAAACCGTTAGCTATAGTAGTAGAAGTAATAGTTGGCGAGCAACTTCATGGAGACACGATGATGGAGATCATGGTGTCATGCCGATGACAAGATGATCATGGAGCCCCAAGATGGAGATCAAAGGAGCTATATGATATTGGCCATATCATGTCACTACTATTTAATTGCATGTGATGTTTATTATATTTATGCATCTTGTTTACTTAGAACGGCGGTAGTAAATAAGATGATCCCTCATAATAATTTCAAGAAAGTGTTCCCCCTAACTGTGCGCCGTTGCTATAAAGTTCGTCGCTTCAAGCACCACGTGATGATCGGGTGTGATAGATTCCTACGCTCACATACAACGGGTGTAAGACAGTTTTACACATGCAAAACACTTATGTTAACTTGACGAGCCTAACATGTATGAGACATGGCCTCGGAACACGAGAGACCGAAGGTCGAACATGAGTCGTATGGAAGATACGATCAACATGGAGATGTTCACCGACGATGACTAGTCCGTCTCACGTGATGATCGGACACGGCCTAGTCGACTCGGATCATGTAACACTTAGATGACTGAGGGATGCCAAATCTGAGTGGGAGTTCATTAAATAATTTGATTAGATGAACTTAATTATCATGAACTTAGTCTAAAATCTTTGCAAATATGTCTTGTAGATCAAATAGCCAACGCTCATGTCAACATGAACTTCAACGCGTTCCTAGAGAAAACCAAGCTGAAAGATGATGGCAGCAACTATATGGATCGGGTCCGAACACGAGGATCATCCTCATAGCTGCCAAGAAAGCATATGTCCTAGAAGGACCGCTAGGTGAAGCACCCATCCTGCAGAACCAAGACGTTATGAACGCTTGGCAGCCACGCGTCCGATGATTACTCCCTCGTTCAAAGGCGGCATGCTTTACGACTTAGAACTGTGGCTCCAAAAGCGCTTTTGAGCAACACGGAGCATATGAGATGTTCGAGGAGCTGAAAATGGTTTTCCAAGCTCACGCCCGGTCGAGAGATATGAAGTCTCCGACAAGTTCTATAGTTGTAAGATGGAGGAAAATAGTCCTGTCAAGGAGCACATACTCGTAATGTCTGGTTGCACAACCGCCTGTCCCAGCTTGAATATTAACCTCCTGACGAGGCGCTCATTGACAGAATCCTTGATCGCTCCCACCGAGCTACAAGAGCTTTGTGATGAACTACAATATGCGGGATGGTGAAAACTATTCTGAAGTATTTTCAATGTCAAGTCAGCAGAGGTAGAAATCAAAAGGAACATCAAGTGTTGATGGTCAATAAAACCACCAAGTTTAAGAAGGGCAAGGGTAAGAAGAACTTCAAGAAGGACGGCAAAGATGTTGCCGCTACGCGTAAGCCGCTTGCCGGGAAGAAGTCAAAGAATGGACCCAAGCACGAGATCGAGTGCTTTTATTGCAAAGGGAAGGGTCATCGAAGCGGAACTGCCCCAAATACTTAGCGGACAAGAAGGCCGGCAACACTAAAGGTATATGTGATATACATGTAGTTGATGTGTACCTTACCAAAGACTCGTAGTAACTCCCGGTATTTGATACCGTGCCGTTGCTCATATTTGTAACTCACAGCAGGAGCTGCGGAATAAGCGGAGACCGGCGAAGGACGAGGTGACGGCGCGCGTCGGGAATGGTTCCAAGGTCGATGTGATCGCCGTCGGCACGCTACCTCTACATTTACCTACGGGATTAGTTTTAAACCTCAATAATTGTTATTTAGTGCCAAGTTTGAGCACGAACATTGTATCTGGATCTCGTTTAATACGAGATGGCTACTCATTTAAATCCGAGAATAATGGTTGTTCTATTTATATGAGAGATATGTTTTATTGTCATGCCCCGATGGTCAATGGTTTATTCTTAATGAATCTCGAACGTGATGTTACACATATTCATAGTGTGAATACCAAAAGATGTAAAGTTGATAAAGATAGTCCCACATACTTGGTCACATTGGTGTCAAGCGCATGAAGAAGCTCCATGCTGATGGACTTTTAGAGTCTCTCGATTATGAATCATTTGACACATGCGAACCATGCCTCATGGGCAAAATGACCAAGACTCCGTTCTCCGGAACAATGGAGCGAGCATCCAACTTATTGGAAATCATACATATTGATGTGTGCGGTCCAATGAGCGTTGAGGCTCGCGGAGGATATCGTTATGTTCTCACTCTCACTGACGACTTAAGTAGATATGGGTATGTCTACTTGATGAAACACAAGTCTGAGACCTTTGAAAAGTTCAAGGTTTTCAGAATGAAGTAGAGAATCAACGTGACCGAAAGATGAAATTCTTACGATCAGATCATGGAGGAGAATATTTAAGTCACGAATTTGGTACGCACTTAAGAAAAATGTGGAATCGTTTCACAATTCACGCCGCCTGGAACACCTCAGCGTAATGGTGTGTCCGAACGTCGTAATCGCACTCTATTGGATATGGTGCGATCTATGATGTCTCTTATCGATTTACCGCTATCATTTTGGGGATACGCTCTAGAAACAGCTACATTCACTTTAAATAGGGCTCCGTCTAAATCCGTTGAGAGGACACCGTATGAATTATGGTTTGGGAAGAAACCTAAGTCGTTGCTTTCTAAAAGTTTGGGGATGCGATGCTTATGTCAAGAAACTTCAACCTGAAAAGCTCGAACCCAAGTCGGAAAAATGCGTCTTCATAGGATACCCTAAGGAAACCATTGGGTATACCTTCTACCTTAGATCCGAAGGCAAGATCTTTGTTGCCAAGAACGGATGCTTTCTGGAAAAGGAGTTTCTCTCGAAAGGAGTAAGTGGGAGGAAAGTAGAACTCGATGAAGTACTGCCTCTTGAACTGGAAAGTAGTGCAGCTCAGGAAAATGTTATTGTGGTGCCTACACCGACTGGAGAGGAAATTAATGATGATGATCAAGGTGCTTCGGATCAAGTTGCTACTGAACTTCGTAGGTCCATAAGGACATGTTCCACACCAGAGTGGTATGGCAACCCTGTCCTGGAAATCATGTTGTTAGACAATGGTGAACCTTCGAACTATGAAGAAGCGATGGCGGGCCCAGATTCCAACAAATGGCTTGAAGCCATGCAATCCGAGATAGAATCCATGTATGAAAAAAAGTATGGACTTTGACAGACTTGCCCGATGATCGGCGCAGCGATAGAAAACAAATGGATCTTTAAGAAGAAGACGGACGCGGATGGTAATGTTACCATCTATAAAGCTCGACTTGTCGCTAAGGGTTATCGGCAAGTTCAAGGGGTTGACTACGATGAGACTTTCTCTCCCATAGCGAAGCTGAAGTCCGTCTGAATCATGTTAGCAATTGCTGCATACTATGACTATGAGATATGGCAAATGGACGTCAAAATGGCATTCCTTAACGGTTATCTTAAGGAAGAACTGTATATGATGCAGCCGGAAGGTTTTGTCGACCCTAGGAATGCTAACAAGGTATTCAAGCTCCAGCGATCCATTTATGGGCTGGTGCAAGCATCTCAAACTTGGAACATTCGCTTTGATGAGATGATCAAAGCGTTTGGGTTTACGCAGACTTATGGAGAAGCCTACGTTTACAAGAAAGTGAGTGGGAGCTCTGTAGCATTTCTCATATTATATGTAGATGACATACTTTTGATGGGAAACGATATAGAACTTTTGGACAGCATTAAGGCCTACTTGAATGAGAGTTTTTTAATGAAGGACCTTGAAGAAGCTGCTTATATATTAGGCATCAAGATCTATAGAGATAGATCAAGACGCCTCATAGGTCTTTCACAAAGCACATACCTTGATAAGATATTGAAGAAGTTCAATATGGATCAATCTAAGAAGGGTTCTTGCTGTCTGCAGGTGTGAAATTGAGCTCGGCTCAATGTCCCACCACGCAGAAGATATAGAAGAGATGAGTGTCATCCACTATGCCTCAGCCATAGGGTCTATTATGTATGCCATGCTTGAACTGCACTGATGTAAACCTTGCCGTAAGTTTGGTAGGAAGGTACCAAAGTAATCCCGCAAGGAACACCGGACAGGTCAAGAATATCTGAAGTACACGAAAAGGACTAAGGACATGTTTCTCGTTTATGGAGGTGACGAAGAGCTCGTCAGAAGGGTTACGCCGACGCTTAGCTTCGACACAGATCTGGATGACTCTAAGTCACAAACCGGATACGTGTATATGTTGAATGGTGGAGCAGTAAGCTGGTGCAGCTGCAAGCAGAGCGTCGTGGCGGGATCTACATGTGAAGCGTAGTACATGGCAGCCTCGGAGGCAGCATGAAGCACTTTGGGTGAAGGAGTTCATCACCGACCTAGGAGTCATACTGTAACGCCCCGGATCCGATGCGCCAGGTGTCTGCCAGTTATTCGCCATCGTTGCCATGTCATTTGCTTGCGTGTTGCATTTTGCCATGTCATCATCTGCATTTCATATCATGTCATCATGTGCATTTCTTTTTGCATACGTGTTCGCCTCATGCATCCGAGCATTTTCCCGTTGTCCGCTTTCGCCATCCGGCTCTCCTATGCCCTCCGGCTGCTCCCTTCGCCTCTCGTTAGAGCGGGTGTTAAACGTTCTCGGAATGGACCGAGGCTTGTCAAGTGGCCTTAGTATACCACCGTAGACCGCTGTCAAGTTTCGTGCCATTTGGAGGTCGTTGATACTCCAACGGTTAACCGGTAACCGTGAAGCCCTCTCTCTTTGCAGCCCAACACCCTTCCAAAGTGGCCCAAAACCCACCTAACTCCCTCCATGCTCTCGGTCGCTCAATCACGATCGCGTGGCAAAACCGCCTCCTCATTTGGACTCTCCTAGCTCCCTCTACCTATATATATGTGATCCCCGAAATTCCGCGGTCAAACCCCAAACCTTAGTGCTTTTCTCCTCGCCACGGACATGTCCATCCGAGCCGGACATGTCCGCCGGACACGTCGCCCCGGCCAATCCGGCCTCGCCACGTCAGCGCCGCCGCCCCCGCGCCCAATCCCCGCTTGCCACGTGGCGCGCCGCCGCCCTCCTCTCTCCTCCCGGCTGCCCCGGCCGGCCAGCCGCCGGGCCCAGCGCCGCCTCGCTCGGCCGTCGGCTCCGCCCGAGCCCCGGCTCCCGTCGCCCTTGTGGCCTCTCGCCCTACCGCCGCCCAGCGCCTCCCCGCCTCCGACGTCCATGGCGCCCACTCCGCCGCCGGGCCGCCGTCTCGAAGTTTGCCCGTCTCGGCGGCGCCGCGCCGGATCCGGTCCGGGAGCACCTCCTCGCGTCGTCCTCGACCTCGCCGGAGACCTCCTCGCCACAACTCCGCGAGCCGCCCTGCCTCAAAGTCCGGCCACATGAGGTTGACTTTCCCCCTCCAAATTCTGCTAAGTCCCGATTATCTGTGTAATTATCATGCCATGTTCGTCATGTCGTATCTCTGCATCCGTAGCTCTGTTTCGTGCGTGTAATATGTCAAATTGTTCGCCTCGTCGACTCCTTAATTTCATTCCATTGCATCATGTTCATTTGAGTTCATCTTGATGCCTGAATCTTCGTTGCAAGAGCGATATATGATGTTAACCTGCTGAAACTGTTATAACTTGATGATTTGTCATTTTTGTTGCATTTGATGTGTGCATCTTATGATCATGAGCTCTACATGTGCTTTGTACCATGCCATTCCATCTTTCCAGGGGTGCCATCCATTTATTTTTATGAGTTGTGTAGTGAGTGCATCAAGCTTGTTAAGTAGGGTACTTGTTGTTGCTGTTTTGCATGTCTGAATCTGCTATATTATGATGCTATGTAAACCTGCTGCTACAAATCATTATATGCATAATATGGAGATGTTCACTAAGGATGTTTTTTTATAAATTTCTTTCTCTACCAATCCATGCCCTTTGTTGCAATTATAGTCTGCTTTAACATGTTGTAATCTTGCTCTCAAATTGCTAAATAATGTTGCTGTCAGCCTGTTAACATTAAGTTCAGTTTTGTCATGCGTTTTGCTAGTGATCCATGCACCCTATGAACTTGATATTGCCATTATTAGCTTCATAAAAATGTCTTATTACTGTGAGTTGCCTTGCCATGCCATGTATTGCTCTGTGGTGAGTGGTTCAAGCTCACCAACATGCCTACTTATCGCTGTTCCTGCCATGTATGAATCTGTAATATAACTTGATATGTTTACATGGGTGCCATCATATCTTCTGATCCTTTTTGGCTTATTGTCAGTAAAGGACATTTGTTATATGCAATTAGTAGATTCATGCCATGCCTTTGTTTGCCATGATAAGTTCCTGTAGCATGTTGTTTGATAGCTCTAAACATTGCAACCTGATGTTATTTCTGCTAAAGTCTGAAACTGTTATTATTTGCAATCTTGCCATGTGTGTTTGAGCATGTTCTAGTGATTTCTGGAGATAGCTCAGTGTTCATGTTTTGTCATTCTTTACCTGTACTTCATGCCCATGCCTTTTGTTTTCACGTTGAGGTGCTGTAGCATAGTGTTTTGATGCTTGCAATATGCCTAGTTGCTGTTTTGGACAGATTGTTGTTATGCCTTCTATAGTGTATGTGTTGCACCGTTGCTCCGTTTTGAGTGTGCTCTATATGAAACTTGCTTGTTTTTGCATGTAGCTTCATATTATTATGTTGAATCCTTGTTTCGGTGTGTTTGCTTGATGTTTGGGTGCATTTTGCATCAATGCCATGTTCAACTTGTTTTGCTCATATCTTCTAGGCCGTAGCTCCGAACTAAATGAACTTTATATGTAACTTGACTAGAATCTCGTGTAGATCATCGTAGTGCATCTTAACTTGCTGTTTAACAACTTGAACATAAGGTTTATTCAGATCTGGACCAATTTCGAAATTTGCATATGAGGACTTACCGGAATTGTTATATGTTGTTCCCGGCCTCATTTAAACTTTCCTTGATGTGTTGCTCTTGTTTGCATCATCCCTTGCCATGAGTAGCTTCATGTAGCCGTGTCATGCATCATGCTTGTTGTGCATCATGCCTTGTTCATGTGTGGTGTGTTTACCATGTTGTGTGCTTCTTTTCGATAGTTCCTGCTTGCTATGATCGTGAGGATTCGTTCGTCTACGCTTGGTTCATCTTCGTGACTTCATCTTCTTCATGTACTCGTTCTTCTTCCTAGCGGGATTTCAGGCAAGATGACCGTCACCTTGGATCTCATTACTATCATTGCTATGCTAGTTGCTTCGTTCTTTCGCTATGCTGCGCTACCTATCATTTGCTCTTCAAGCCTCCCAATTTGCCATGTCAGCCTCTAACCTTTGCACCCTTCCTAGCAAACCGTTGTTTGGCTATGTTACCGCTTTGCTCAGCCCTCTTATAGCGTTGCTAGTTGCAGGTGAAGTTGAAGATTGCTCCATGGTGGACAGGATTTTGGTTGGGATATCACAATATCTCTTATATTATTAATGCATCTATATACTTGGTAAAGGGTGGAAGGCTCAGCCTTATGCCTGGTGTTTTGTTCCACTCTTGCCGCCCTAGTTTCCGTCATATCGGTATTATGTTCCCGGATTTTGCGTCCCTAACGCGGTTGGGTGATTTATGGGACCCCTTGACAGTTCGCTTTGAATAAGACTCCTCCAAAGAAGGCCCAACCTTGGTTTTACATTTGCCTCACCTAGCCCTTTTTCCCTTGGGAGTCGCGCTCTCAAGGGTCATCTTCATTTTACTCCCCCGGGCCAGTGCTCGTCGTGAGTGCTGGTCCAAACCGTCAGCCGCCGATGGCCACCAGGGGCAACTCTGGGTTCGCCTATCGGAAGTTTGGACAATCCGGTGTGCCCTGAGAACGAGATATGTGCAGCTCCTATCAGGATTTGTCGGCACATTCGGGCGGCTTTGCTGGTCTTGTTTTATTGTCGCCGAAATGTCTTGTAGCCGGATTCCGAGATCGATCGGGTCTTCCCGGGAGAAGGAATATCCTTCGTTGATCGCGAGAGCTTATCATGGGCTAAGTTGGGACACCCTGCAGGGTATAAACTTTCGAGAGCCATGCCCGCTGTTATGTGGCAGATGGGAATTTTTAATGTCGGTTGTAGTAAACTTGAAGTAAAATCTTCTAAAATACACCAACCGTGTGCGAACCGTGGAGTGTCTCTTTTCGGGGTTGATCGAGAGGAGAACACGGTTTCTGGGTTATGTTTGACGTAAGTAGGAGTTCAGGATCACTTCTTGATCATTACTAGTTGACGACCGTTTCGCTTGCTCTCTTCTCGCTCTTTTTTGCGTATGTTAGCCACCATATATGCTTAGCCGCTGCTGCACCCTCACCACTTTACCCCTTCCTTTCCCACTAAGCTTTGCTAGTCTTGATACCCATGGTAATGGGATTGCTGAGTCCTCATGGCTCACAGATTACTACATCAACAGTTGCAGGTACAGGTTGTGCGATGAACATGACGCGAGAGCGATGCTTGCTTATGCTGAGTTCTTCTTCCGCTTCTTCTTCGATCGTGGGATAGGTTCCAGTCGGCAGTGGTGGATGTCGCTTTGAGTTTCTGTTATGCTTCATCCGTAGTCGGATGATGCTCTGATGTATTGTGATGTTGTATTCATGTGGCATTGTATGCCTTATGTATGTATCCCCATCTATTATGTAATGTTGATGTAATGATATCCACCTTGCAAAAGCGTTTCAATATGCGGGTCTATCCTTGGTGGGACCTTCGAGTTCCTTTTGGATAGGGTCGCATATTGGGCGTGACACATACCCAATGCATCGGGGCCGATCAAACTCTTCTGTGACAACACTGGAGCTATTGCACTTGCCAAGGGGCCCAGGTTCCACAAGAAGACCAGGCACATCAAGCGTCGCTTCAACTCCATTCGTGAAAATGTTCAAGATGGAGACATAGAAATTTGCAAAGTGCATACGGATCTGAATGTCGCAGATCCGTTGACTAAACCTCTTCCATGAAAGCAAAACATGATCAACACGAGCTCTATGGGTGTTCGATTCATCACAATGTAACTAGATTATTGACTCTAGTGCAAGTGGGAGACTGTTGGAAATATGCCCTAGAGGCAATAATAAAAGGATTATTATTATATTTCCTTGTTCATGATAATTGTCTTTTATTCATGATATAATTGTATTATCCGGAAATCGTAATACACGTGTTAATACATAGACTACAACATGTCCCTAGTGAGCCTCTAGTTGATTAGCTCGTTGATCAATAGATAGTCATGGTTTCCTGACTATGGACATTGGATGTCATTGATAACGGGATCACATCATTAGGAGAATGATGTGATGGACAAGACCCAATCCTAAGCATAGCACAAGATCGTGTAGTTCGTTTGCTAGAGCTTTTCCAATGTCAAATATCCTTTCCTTAGACCATGAGATCGTGTAACTCCCGGATACCGTAGGAGTGCTTTGGGTGTACCAAACGTCACAACGTAACTGAGTGACTATAAAGGTATACTACGGGTATCTCCGAAAGTGTCCGTTGGGTTGACACGGATCGAGACTGGGATTCGTCACTCCGTATGATGGACAGGTATCTCTGGGCCCACTCGGTAATGCATCATCATAATGAGCTCAAAGTGACCAAGTGTTTGGTCGGGATCATGCATTACGGTACGAGTAAAGTGACTTGCCGGTAACGAGATTGAACGAGGTATTGGGATACCGACGATCGAATCTCGGGCAAGTAACGTATCGATTGACAAAGGGAATTGTATACGGGGTTGCTTGAAACCTCGACATCGTGGTTCATCCGATGAGATCATCGTGGAACATGTGGGAGCCAACATGGGTATCCAGATCCCGCTGTTGGTTATTGGCCGGAGAGCTGTCTCGGTCATGTTTGCATGATTCTCGAACCCGTAGGTTCTACACACTTAAGGTTCGGTGACGCTAGGGTTATTAGGAAGACTTGTATGTGATTACCGAATGTTGTTCGGAGTCCCGGATAAGATCCTGGACGTCACGAGGAGTTCCGGAATGGTCCGGAGGTGAAGATTTATATATGGGAAGTTGTCATACGGTCACCGGAAAGTTTCAGGGGCATATCGGTATTGTACCGGGGCCTCCGGAGGGGTTTCGGGGGTCCACCGGGAGGGGCCACCTCTCTCGGAGGGCCTCATGGGCCATAGTGGGCAGGGAACCAGCCCCTGGAGGGCTGGGCGCAACCCCCCTTGGGCCCATGCGCCTAGGGTTGGGGGGGGGGGAACCCTAGTGGGGCGCCTTGCTTGGGGGGCAAGCCCTCCTTGGCCGCTGCCCCCTCTAGATCTCATCTAGAGGGGCCGACCCTTCCCCTTCCCCTATAAATAGAGGGGCGAGGCAGGGCTGCACACAACATCCAAGGCGCAGCCCTCCCTCCCAACACCTCTCCTCCTCCGCGTGAGCTTGGCGGCCTCGCCGAGAACTGCCACTCCATCACCACCACGGTCATGCTGCTGTTGGAGCCTTCTTCCTCAACCTCTCCCTCCTCCTTGCTGGATCAAGGTGCAGGAGACGCCATCCGCTCCAGACGTGTGTTGAACGCGGAGGTGCTGTCCGCTCGCACTTGGTCATCGGTGATTTGGATCACGACGAGTACGACTCCCTCAACCCCGCTTCTCCCGAACGCTCGGCTCGCGATCTACAAAGGTATGTAGATGCACTCCTATCACTCGTTGCTAGATGAACTCATAGATGGATCTTGGTGAAACCGTAGGAATTTTTTTATTTTCTGCAACGTTCCCCAACAGGCGGATGCCTCCGGATGCTCTGGGCCTTCGAAGCGGGGGCGGAACATGGTTCCGGGGGGAAGTTGGAGCCGACACGGGTGTCGGTCGTGGCCATGTGCCACTTCTTCGCCTTCCCCTTCCCCCGATCGATGTGGTCGCGGCCCTTCTCGAGGCAGCTTGGCCGGGCGCCGGTTCTCGAGGTGGTCGGGTTGTGGATCTTGACAAAGGCGTGGCCTTTGGGGGCTTCTGTGTAGGTCTCATGGCGGGCGGCGTCCCCTTGTGGTGGGAGTCGCGTTGGTCGTGGGCGGATCGCGCGACTTCGAATGCGGGCAGGCAACCATGGCCGCCGGGCGGCATGGTTGTGGGCGTTGGCGGATCGGGTGGCGGCAGGGAGCTGAAGCACCAGGTTCATCACCTACCCAGTTTGCTCGTCGACGGTGACGGCGACGTGGACGCCGTGTTCCTCCCGCAGTTCGTCGTGGTGCTTCTTCTCCCTCCATCTTACTCCGGTGAAAACTTGATCCTCGGATCGACGGTGGCGACGTTCTTGGTCGTGCCCTTCCCGGAGGCACCGCCTTGGAGTCCTCGGTCCGGCGTGGTTCTGTCGCGCATCCTCCCGACGATCGCCTCCTTGGTGGTGGTCTCGGTCGACTCTTAGCGGATCCTTTTTTGCTTATCTTTTAGATGCTTTGTGTCGTTGAGGTTGTGTGTCGGTGCCCGGCATTCATGTATCTTGCCTTGGGTCAGTGTGGCGTGTGTTTGTATCGGATGCTCGTTGTTGTGGTTGTGGTTGTGCTTTATATTATAAAGCGGGGGGAAACCCTTTTTCGTAGAACGGACGAATAGCGCGGCCCCAAACGGACAAATTTCCAGATTCCGTCCGTTTTTTACCCATCCCGGCCCAAACTTGCGCCGAGTTTGGGGTGAAACGGATATCGCGTGGACGGGCTCGCCGCACGCCCTTGTCCTCCCTGCAGCCCGCCTGTCGGGGACACTAGCAGTCCCTTCGCTTCCAACACGTTCACCCCCTCTCCCCGCCCCACCCTGCCGCCGGCGCCGCCGCTATTCTCCGGCCGCATCCTCACCGCACAGCTTCCGGCCGTCCATACCAAACCACGTCTCGAAATGGCCGCCACGACGCCCACGCTTTCGCCGTAGTTTTGGCCGTCGATCGGAGGAGGTTTGGTCGTCGCCGTCGCAGCCGGCGGCAGAGGGGATACGACCGCCGGCGACGTACCACGGTGGCCGCGACAGCTTCCGACGAGTGCTCCAGAGCGGCCAATAGCCGGCCGCCAACAACCCCTGCTGCACCGAGGTGACCATCGCGGCCTCTTTGCCACCACGACCGCAAGGTGTTCGACACGTTGCCCACAAAGGTATGGATAGTGGAGATGAGTTTTTCTTCCACCACTTCATTTGTTCATCAGACGATTCGTCGTCGGATGATGAAGATCTTATGGTGGCTGCACTGGTCGTTCACGACCACATTCGGGCAGCTTCCTCGGTACAGGAGGTCACTCCCTGGCCGTGCTCCCAACCTGAACCGCAACAGGGAGAGAGGCCACGGCCTGCTCTATGCCGATTACTTTGCGAACACCCCGCTCTTCAAGCCGGATAAATTCCGTCGCCGTTTTCGAATGGCAAGGCATGTGCTCAATCGTATCCGAGAGGGAGTGGTTGCTCATGACCCATACTTCGAGTGCAAGACGGGATGCCCTTGGCAAGCTTGGATTCTCCACTTTACCAGAAATGCACCGCGGCCATCTGCATGCTTGCATATGGAATTCCAGACGATCTGGTGGATGAGTATGTGCGTATGAGTGAGACAACATGTCTGATGTCAATGTACACGTTCTGTCAGGCTGTGATCAAGGTGTTTGGCTCGGAGTGCTTGAGGCAGCCAACTGCCGTTGATACAGAGAGATTGTTGGAGACCAACGTAGCTAGAGGCTTTCCAGGCATGCTTGGCAGCATAGATTGTATGCACTGGGAGTGGAACAACTGTCTATTTGCTTGGCAGGGCCAGTACAAGGGGCATATCAAAGCGTGCACTGTCATATTAGAAGCGGTGGCTTCACAGGATCTTTGGATATGGCATTCTTTCTTTGGCATGGCAGGTTCTCACAATGATATCAACGTGCTGCAACGTTCTTCAGTCTTCGCAAGGCTTGCAGAAGGCCACTCCCCACTTGTCAACTTTGAGATCAACGGCTACCAGTACAACAAGGGATACTATCTACCTGATGGTATTGTAGGACCTTGAGAAGAGGTGTCTACAGGGGGGGGGGGTGATTAGACACTAAGTACCAAAGTTGCAGTTTTTAAGTTTCTTTGAAGTTTGAGTGGAGTTTAGGCACAAGTTTAACATTCACAACATATAGCAAGCAAGCATGCAAAGGGTATATGAGCAGCGGAAAATAAAGCATGCAACTTGCAAGAATGTAAAGGGAAGGGATTGGAGGATTCAAACGCAATTGGAGACACAGATGTTTTTCTCGTGGTTCCGATAGGTGGTGCTATCATACTTCCACGTTGGTGGAGACTTCAACCCACGTAGGGTAACGGTTGCGCGAGTCCACGGAGGGCTCCACCCACGAAGGGTCCACGAAGAAGCAACCTTGTCTATCCCACCATGGCCGTCGTCCACGAAGGACTTGCCTCACTAGCGGTAGATCTTCACGAAGTAGGCGATCTCCTTGCCCTTACAAACTCCTTGGTTCAACTCCACAATCTTGTCGGAGGCTCCCAAGTGGCACCTAGCCAATCTAGGAGACACCACTCTCCAAGAAGTAACAAATGGTGTGTTGATGATGAACTCCTTGCTCTTGTGCTTCAAATGATAGTCTCCCCAACACTCAACTCTCTCTCATAGGATTTGGATCTGGTGGAAAGAGGGTTTGAGTGGAAAGCAACTTGGGGAAGGCTAGAGATCAAGATTCATATGATAGGAATGGAATATCTTGGCCTCAACACATGAGTAGGTGGTTCTCTCTCGTAAAATAGGATGTCGGAAGTGTAGGTTCGGTCTGATGGCTCTCTCCACGAATGAAGAGGAGGTGGAGGGGTATATATAGCCTCCACACAAAATCTAACCGTTACACACAATCTACCAAACTCGGTGGGACCAAATCGTTAAAGTCGGTCAGACCGATTTAGCAAATAATGTGACCGTTAGGGTTTTCGGTGGGACTGACATGCATCTCGATGAGACCGACTTGGTTAGGGTTAGGGCATAACGTAATCTCGGTAAGACCGATTACACAAACTCGGTGGGACCGATTTTGGTAATAAGCTTTCCAGAGAGTTGGTCAGGCAAACTCGGTTTGACCGATTATCAAACTCGGTGGGACCGATTTTGATAATAAGTTAACCAGAGAGTTTGCATTGTAATCTCGGTAGTACTGATTGCTCAAACTCGGTGAGACCGATTTTGATAATGGACATACGGAGAGATTATAATCCCATCTCGGTGAGACCGAGATCCCTATCGGTGAGACCGATTTGCCTAGGGTTTGTGGCAGTGGTTAAGACATCCAAACTCGGTGGCGGGATAGAAAGAATCAAGTGGGGCCGAGTTTGACTTTAGGTTTAGGACAAATGTGTGGAAGTGGGAAAGTAGTTGAGGGTATTTGGAGCATATCACTAAGCACATGAAGCAAGAGGCTCATTAAGCAACACCTCATCCCTCCTTGATAGTATTGGCTTTTCCTATAGACTCAATGTGATCTTGGATCACTAAAATGTAAAATGAAGAGTCTTGAGCTTGAAGCTTGAGCCAATCCTTTGTCCTTAGCATCTTGAAGGAGTTCCCACATCCTTTAGTCCATGCCACTCCATTGTTGAACTTATCTGAAACATACTAGATAAAAGTGTTGTCCAACAAGAGATATGTTGTCATTAATTACCAAAACCACCTAGGGAGCACTTGTGCTTTCAGGTATATATCCTCAGTAGTCAACTTTTGTGAAGACAATCTCGAACCCCCAAGGTGAGAAGAGAAAGATATTTGCCCAAATGCAAGAGAGTGCTAGAAAGGATGTGGAACGTGCTTTTGGTGTGCTTCAATTCCGATGGGATATCGTCCGAAACCCTGCACTGTTATGGGATGAAAGGAAGCTTTGGGAGGTGATGACTGCTTGTGTGATCATGCACAACATGATCGTCGAGGACGAGCGTGATGAGAGTATCTTCGACCAAGGATTTGATTATCAAGGTGAAAATGTTGAGCCCCTGCACCAAGAACCGGCCACATTTGAACAGTTTGTCCAATTCCTTCATGAGCTGCGTGATTGGCACACTCATTTGGTTCTTCAAAATGACTTGGTTGAGCACGTGTGTGGATCACATTGGCAACCAATAGATGTATTGATTCATTTTATGTTCATTCAAGACAATTTCAATTTGGTTGTAAAACTATTTTATTAGAGACAATTTCGATTGGGTTGTAAAAAAAATATTTTCAGACAATTAATATTTGGACGTGCAAACTTGTTTTGATATGAAAATGTGGGCATTTTTAGCCCTGGCAGACAGGATGGGGCAAACGGATGCGGCCTCGCGCTGGACGCACGGCCACCGCATCCCAGGACAGGCTCGGACACGACCCCATTGCCCTACCCAAACGAACCGGTAAAGCGGACGTCCGTTTGGGGTCGCGCGGTGGAGTTGGACTAACACTGCTCTTACGTTAAAAAAACAACCCCAAAAAACTGAAACTTGCGATCCAAACAGAAAGTTGTCATGTTTCATAATTAAACTTGTCATCATCGGGTAACTAAATTTATCATCAAAAAACATCAAGGCAGAATTGCTTTGTGTCACACGTGTGGCACTTAGCGTAGCGCGAGCGGAATACCCTATTCAACGCTTAAGGCACCGGTTCTGGGCTTTCCCATACATATGGCATTTATACCACCACTCATGAGCCCGCCCATGTTTTTGGTTTACCTTGGAATCTGCTAGAAGACCCCCTTGGCTATTCAGGTTGGGTTTTTCTGGGTTTTTTGGACCGATTTTTCTTTGGTTTTCAATTATTTCTCATTTTTACATTTTCAATTAAAAAATCATGAACATGTTTCCCATCCATGAACTTTTTTCAGATACGCAATTTGTTTTCAAAACCCCTAGACATTTTTAAATTTCATGAAAAATATTTAGAATCTATATGAACATTTCTGAATTTGCGGCCATTTTTCAATTCGTGAGATTTTTCAAATTTTTGAATTTTTTTCCACATTTGGGAACATTTTTAAAATCTTAGAATATTTTAAATCTGCAACAAAACTTTGAATTTCTGAACATTTTTTTAGAAAACTACATGAGCATTTGTTTTCAAATTCGGGAACGTTTTTTGAATTCAGGAACATTTTTCAGATCCTTAATTTATTTAAAATCTGCAAAAGTTTTTTGAAATTCCGTAGATTTTCCCAAAATTTCAAGCATTTTTTGAAATTCTAAAAAAATTTATGAATATTTTTTTTCCAGAATTAACCCGAGAAAATCAGCTGGTTTTTTTTTCTAACACAGTAGACTCAGAGCGGGCAAGAAAAAAAATCAGAACTAGCGATGGCTTGAGCGAACAATGCCAAGGTGAGGAGCGAGCTACTTTTTTTTGCGGTGGAAAAGGAGTTTTATTAAACAATGATAGGATTACAATCAGCAGCCAGCAAGTTATTCAGAGCATGTGGGGCATCCAGCAACCACAAGTCGGTTCGATGCTCCGCTCTCGACATATAAGCTAGACGATCTGCAGCCCTATTCTGCAAACGATCAATACATAAGAAAACATGCTCCCTTTCACTCAACAACTCCTTAATCTCTTGTATCAATTGGCCTAGGTATGACTTGTTCTGCCCAGTCTCTCTCATTACCTTAACAACAAAGAAGACAAATCGGTTTGAATGATAAACGATGAGGAGGTATGCATTAGTGCTACTTTGACTCCTTCTCTGATCGCCATCATTTCGCTTCAAAAGCATCTGCACAAGCAGGTGGGATATACCGGCATGCTGAAAGCACATGCCTACCATTGTTATCTCTTACTACCATTGCCGCCCCAGCCCCATCATCACATGTTCCAAAAGATCCATCTATGGTAACAGCCAACCAACCCGCTGGAGGTGGAGGCCATGGATTATGCTCTTTGGGATGTTTGGAACGTAAATTCCTATCCATGGAATCCTCCACTATAGCTGGGCCCTTTCCTTTCACCACATCTCTTCCATCATTTAACTTGATTTGTTGCAAGGATGAAAAATAACTATGAAAGAAAATTCGTGTCGCTTCAACCGGAGCCGCATCTTATCATGCAATATATCATTTCGGACTTGCCAATTTCTCCATATAATCATAAGGACCCTCATCCTCTCCACATCCGTGAGTGTGACCAAGAAATCAAACAGCCATTCATGCCCAAGTATTTAGTATAGACTCCTTTGTAGGGATCATCGGACCTCGCTCATGGCATCCTGCAGCCCTTGCCATTGGGGAAGACACAACCGCATGAAAGCTATCCTCTGTTTCGCAACCACACCTTTGGCACTGCTCAATGACCTCCAAGTGTCTATGCCTTTTCACTTGCCGTGTGGGTAGACCATTCCGCAGCAATTTCCACGCACAAATCTTAACCTTCTGAGGTACATCAATTTTCCAAAACATGCGCCACACCGGGCATCACCATCAGCCGAATACTCAATCCTCTCCCCTTGATGTTGGATATGGTGTGTAATCGCAAGGTGGTAAGCACTCAAGATCGTAAATTGGCCGTCCTTCTCAGGATGCCATGCAGGAAAATCATTTATCATCCTTGGTGACACTTCTATCTTCAAGATCTCTCTTGTGTCCGCCGTAATGAAGTATTCATTCACCCTCTCTACATCCCAAGACCCATCCGCCAAAAGGAATTGGTCCACCCTAGTAAATCGGCAAGATTACCTTTCTCTCACAATGGACGATGTGATCCCTCTCTAGGTATCCACGGATCTCGCCACACTCTCACATTTTTTCCATTGCCAATCCTCCAAATCATACCCTTCTTCAGTAATTCTAGGCCATGTTCTATTCCTTTCCACACAGGAGATGCATTACCTGTAAAAACTGTGGCAAGTAGATTCCCGCGCCGATAATATTTTGCTTTCAATAACCTTGCACACAAACTATTTGGTCTCTCTAACAGTCTCCATGCCTGCCGCGCTAACAGAGCCTGGTTGAACATTCTCATGTCGCAAAAGCCAAGACCACCCTGATTCTTTGGGCGATTATTTTTTCCCATGCAATCCAAAGTGTGTCTTGTGCTTTCCATTCTCCACTCCCCACCAATAGCTCCGAATCATGCAAGTAAGGTCATCACAAATTGACGCAGCAGTTTAAAAACACTCGTAATGTAAGTAGGTATTGCTTGGCGCCATCGATTTGATCAAGGTCTCTTTTGCTCCTAAGACGCATCGCTTCTCTCCCCAATCAATAAACCTTTTGCTCATCGAGGCGCCCAATGATTGAAACTTACCTCTATTCATACGACCCTCGCATCGGGCAAGCCTAGATACCGGTCTTCAAAGTATTCACTAGACACCCCCAGAATAATCTTCACTTCCTGTTTGCGGCCCATAGGACAACACTCTCCAAACATGATGTTGCACTTCGATTGATTTACAAGCTGCCCCTTGCCTTTTGCATATCTTGAAATAACACTTTTCACAATTTCAGCCTGCTCTGCGGTTGCCTGAAAAAATAACATCGTGTCGTCTGCAAACAGTAGGTGTGACACAACCGGTGCCGTTCGACAGATAACCACCGGCCTCAACCCTTGGTTCTGCACCGCCTCCTGGATCAAGCTTGATAAAGAATCAGCGACAAAAAGGAACAAAAAAGGTGATAAAGGATCACCTTGTCTTAGTCCCCTTGTTGGCGAGAACGACTCCAATAACTTCCCATTAAAGTTCACTGCAAACCGCACCGTCATGACACACTGCATAACCCGTTGAATCCACTTTTCCGAAAACCCAATCCTTCTCATAGAATTTTCCAGGAAGTACCAATCGACTCGGTCATAAGCCTTGGAAAGATCTAACTTATATGCACAGCACGTCGAATCTGGATTACGCCCTTGCCGAATATGGTGCATCACTTCGAACGCCACCGTTGCATTGTCTGAGATCAAGCGGCCGGGGACAAAGGCGCTTTGATTTTCAGTAATTATCTCATCCAGAATTGTTCTCAACCTATTCACCATGCATTTTGACACTATTTTATACAAAACATTACATAGGGAAATAGGGCGAAAATCCTTCAAACTTTCCGGTTGGCTGATTTTTGGGATCAACACTATGCTTGTCTCGTTCACACCATCTGGCATTCTTCCTTCTCTGAAGAACTCCTTCACAGCCGATATAACTTCATCCTTCATAGCAGCCCAATTCCTTTGGAAGAAACGAGCTGGAATTCTGTCCGGCCCTGGGGCCTTAAGAGGGCCGATCTGGAAAAGGGCGTCACCAATCTCTTCATCTGAAAATTCTTTTATAAGCATCTCATTCATAGCCTCTGATACCCGCCTTTGGAGTAGTTCCAAAATCGACCCTGGCTCCAAAGTCGGGTCCTTTGTATATATCTCCTTAAAATACGACGAAGCCATTCTCTCCATGTCTCGGCACCAAGCACCAAGTACCATCATCTTTTTTCAGTTTTTGTATACGATTTCGCCGAGCCCGCCATACCGCTTGCCTTTGAAAATAGCGAGTATTTCTATCACCTTCTTTTAGCCAATTTATGCGCGATCGTTGCAACCACATCATCTCTTCTCTATAGAGTAATTCATCCATTTTATGCATCTTTTCCCGGATCAGCGCATGGTCCGAGTCAGTTCTGTTGAGCTCAGCCAATTCCGCTCTCAGCTGTTCGAGCTCCCGGCGAACATGCCCAAATTTCCGCTTGCTCCATTCATGCAGTTCACCCATCACTTGTTTCAAAGATATTGCCACTGCTCCTAGGTCACCTCCACGCTTTGACTTAGTCCAAGCATTACCAATCACTTCTGGAAGTGAAGCTTCACGTTCCCACATTATTTCATACCGAGGACCACTCCGTCGCGGTCTAGGATCCGGCTGAACTAGCCGAAGCAAAAGAGGACAGTGATCTGATCTTGACGACGTGAGGTGCTCTAAATCAGCATTAGGGAATAATTCCATCCACTCCAGATCTGCACACACTCGGTCCAGCCGCACCTTTACATTGCGGTATCCTCTCTGGTGATTATCATAGGTATAAGGGAAGCCTCTGAAACCAATGTCCATCAGCTCACACAGTGCTAAAGCATCCCTAAATGCCACCATTTGAGGTTCAGGCCTAGCCCTCGCCGAACAGTGCTCATATTGCCATAACGCTTCATTATAGTCTCCGATTACCATCCATGGCAACATAGAAGTTGCCCGCAAATTTGACAGCAAACTCCACATTAGATGACGATTTTCAATCCTCGGTTCACCATAGACAAAAGTAGCTCGCCATGTGGGTTCACCATGCTGTCCTTTAATAGTCACATCAATAAAACGATCGCTCTTACCCAACACTTCAACATCCAGTGCCTCATGCCAATAAAGAGCCAAGCCACCACTCAATCCATCACTTCCGACGCCGGTGAATCCCCGTAAACCAAGCCTCCACCACAGCTGTTTCATTCTATCTTCAGACTGACGAGTCTCGCATAAGAATACGAGGCTGGGGTTATTTGATTGGCAGAGAGCCAGTAGTTCTCGAACTGTCCGGCGGTTCCCCACCCCCCGGCAGTTCCAGGCTAGGGTACACATTAGGCCCGGCGGTCCTCCAGCAGGGAGGCCGCTGATGTTGCCAAGTCCATGTCTTTAAGGTCATCTATTTTGTGTTTGGGCGGCGACCCGCTAGGGCATGCGTGAGCGCCAACTTACTCTTCGGGCGTGTAAAGGCACTAAAGAGGAGGTGTTGGTCTCCTTTGTCACATTTTAGAAGAAAAATACATGACTATTTTTAAAGGGATGAAATTTTTAAAAATGTGAATGTTTTTTAATGCATGACCATATTTTTAAATTGCATGTTTTCTTTTCTAAAATACATCAACACTTTAAAAAAACCATGTACAATTTTTAGAATACCGAACGGTTTTGGTCACTGGTCAGTTTAGATGAGTAGAGGGGGGGGGGGGGTGCATCATATGAGGTAAATCTCTATAAGTGAAAATTTTGGTGACAGAAAATGAGGAAGCTTATAATTATATTTGTGCCACTTGATATAAAAGTAGTTGACTCGTTAACCAGGTGATGAGCTAGCGGCGAGGGGAATATTATTATCAACAGCATGTCATCTTACTTAATGCAATGATATGTCTTATTAGTTTTTTTCGCGCATACGTAAAGCTTGTGTATCATTGCATTGATAGAAAAGTAGAATGATTACAAAAGAGGAGTACAACACATGGCACGAACGCACGCAGGCATGAACATGATGTCCAGAGCAGAGAGAGAAGGGGTGCTCGACCCGAATAGAGAAAAGATCACAGCTAAACCTACCAAGCCCGAACCAAGAGCGGCAATACCGAACCAGCACAAATTCCAACATCGCCTAAGCCAGAACCTGGGGACACCACGAGCGGGCAAGATAGCGCCTTCAAGAAGGAAGTCGTCGTTGAGACGTCGTCGCCATCCGATCCGAAAGAACCAGACCTAGGGTTTCCCCTGAGCTCAAAGAGGGGCACAACTGAGGGCCTTGACAGCACCTTCAAAGAGGGAATGACATCCACAGACGTCGCCGCTGCCAGCACCGGTATGCCGAGCAAGGATTTCTCCCAGGCCTCAGACTGAGCATACCCGCCTTGAGAAGCCCCGGGACTGTCACTAGCACTGTAGCCTCGTCTCCTCCGCGCGAGAGCCGTCACCGTGGCTCGGTGGGGGAGGAAGGGCCGCCGGGGAGGAGGGGAGGGCACCTGCGCAAGAAGGCATGACGTGAACACCCCCGCCACGGCCGCAGATCCACACCCAACCCGCGGCCGACCAGCACCAGGAGGGCTGGGCCACGCCGAGGGTAGGGAGACCGCATGGGGAGGGCGCCATGGCCGTGGCCAGCACACCGCACCCGTCGCCGGACCGGCAGGGACGCATCGCAGCTGGAAGATGGGCGCCCGACACGCGCAAGGACGCGGGGAGCTCGAGGACGCGCTGGGGGGAGGGGGTGAGGGTTGGGGAAGCGCGGGAGGAACGGATCCGGCCCGCCGACACCATCCCGGGGCACGGGGCGGCCTCGCCGACCGGCCCTCTGGCGGCGGCGCAGCAGGATGGGGGAGGTTCCAGAGGCGGCCGGAAGTGGATCTCGGGGCTGCGCGGGGCAGGGAGCGCGCGTGGGGGACGGATCCGCCCCGCCGCCACCATCCCGGGGCGCGGCACGGCTTCGCCGGCCGGCCCTCCGGCGACGGGCGGGGAGGAGCCTCCCTGGCGGCGGCTGGGTGTTCCCCCGTGTCGCCAGAGGTTGGCGACGTGGGGGCCGTTTGTTTTCTCCTGCCAAAATTCTATATGTCTTATTAGTTAATGCATTGAGATGCTTGCCTTGGTGGGTGTCTCTCGGTGGAGTATTAGCTAGATATTTTGCAAATGGATTTCGGCCTATAGATATATGGATGTACAATTTATATAAAATAATCGCAACACATGTCATATTTTTCATAAATGTTTGATCATCTGTTACACATATCTATACTTACATTTCTGCACCGTCTTAATTTGGAGAGATGTTACCAGTGAACTTATTAACCTTAGTCCAACTTCCTTGATAAAAACAAACACTACTTTACTTTTACATGCATTTATATTTTATGCAAGTTAATAAAAATAAAAATACACTTCAAATATAAGTTACGCACCAGTGGAATGACGGGGGAGGAAGAGGTTTGGCAAAGAACCAAAGTGGCGTGAACTTCAATCCACCTCCCATGAAGTTCGTTGAGGGTGCCACTGCACCGCATTATCGCCGCTGGTGGTCGGAGAGGAGAGGGATGGACGCAATCCTCCTCCGCCGCCTGTATGGTCCCAAGGTTAATCCTAAACAATGCATCGTCAAAACGGCAAAGACCGACATAGGAGTGTGAAGACGGCCGCTCACGCTTCTACGCCCACAGCATTTTACTCGAGGCTGCGGTGGCGGTGTTAAGGCGTTGGCGGCAGTGGCTGTTCCGGCCGCTACACCTACTAATGAGAGAGATGGGATGAGTGACAAAGGTAGCGACAAAGCTGATAATGTGAGGGCTAATAAGGCGGCACGTAAGAAAGAGAAGATGACCTGTTATTGTTGTGGTGTGGCAGGCCATTTTGTGATTGACTGCACGACGGTACTATGTGATATATGTCTAAAGTCGGGACACTCATCTGACGGCTGTCTGTTGGTTTTGGTACCTACACCTGTGGTGAACATTTATGGTGTCTGTAATACCAAGCTTATGTTCTTTGAGACTCCACACACGATCTCGGTGACTCCTGCCGTGGACAGTTTGAAGTTTGGTCTGGTCAGGGTTACTCAGGGGACTTTGACAGAGGAACATGTGTGTCAACAGCTCAAACAACTAGTGTCTGAGTCTTTTCACTAGTCTCTCGTCAGGTTGGAGGATCAGGTTTACAGAGTGGAGTTCCCTAGGAGGGAGGATCATAACCACCTGCTGAAGTCTGGACTCAGTAAGGTGCCCGGGAGTAAGTGCGTTCTTGAGTTTGATGAGTGCAAAAAACCTGAGCCGATGGGAATACCGCTAGAAAAGGTTTGGGTCAGACTTTTAGGAGTTCCAGAAACTCTGCTTAATGACTATCTTATTGTTCCCAGTGTTGGCTCTCTGTTAGGTAAAACAGAGAAGGTGGACATGCCATTTACACGCCTGCATGGACTGGCGAGACTACTTTTCGGTGTTGTGAATGTGGATTATATTCCAGACTTTGTACCATGGACTTATGATGGGATGTCTTATGATCTAGATATTGTGGTTGAGGAGGTTTTAGCATGCAAATAATAATTCAGGAACTACTGATGTTGATATTGAGTAAATTGCATGCATGACAGTGAATACAGACTATTTTCTGTCTCGACTGTGTCTCGACTGGGACCAAGATGATTATTCAGTTGTCCGAGTGGCGGCATTTTCGGAGCACCGGGAGTGCACGGGGAAGCATTGCAAGCACGGAAAGAGAGAGGGCTGCCTAGGGCAGGCCTCTCAAGCTCAGTCCAAATTGACTAGGGAGGGCTGCGCCTCCTTCCTTCCCTCTCCTCCCCTTCCTTGTCTCCTACTCCCACTTGAAGGATTCTGCCTCCTCCACTCCTCCATCGACGAAGACACATAAGTTGATCAGGTCGCCGCTGTGCTCGATAGGCTCGCTGCAGGCACATTCCTCTCTCTCATTGCTATGCATCTGGGGAACGAGTAATTTCAAAAATTTCCTACGCACACGCAAGGATCATGGTGATGGCATAGCAACGAGAGGGGAGAGTATTGTCCACGCACTGTGAGACCGTGAAGCGAAGCGCTATGACAACGCTGTTGATGTAGTCGCACGCCTTCACGATCCGACCGATCCAAGTACCGAACGACGGCACCTCCGAAGTTCAAAGCACACGCTCAGCTCGATGACGATCCCTGACCGATCCAAAGAAAGTGTCGGGATGAGTTCCACAAGACGACGGGCGCAGGACGATGATGATGTTCTCGCCGGGCGCAGGCTTCGCTAAACTCCGCGACGATATGACCGAGGTGGAATATGGTGGAAGGGGCACCGACACGGCTAAGGAACGATCCAGAGATCAACTTAGGTGTCCATGGGGTGCCCCTGCCCTCAGATATAAAGGAGTGGAGGAGGAGGGCCGGCCTCTATGGCGCGCCTAGAGGAGTCCTACTCCCACCGGGAGTAGGATTCCCCTTTCCTAGTCCAACTAGGAACCCTTCCATGTAGTAGGAGTAGGAGAGAAGGAAAGGGAAGAGAGAAGGAGAAGGAAGGAAGGGTGCGCCTCCCTAGTCCACCCGGACTAGTCCAAGGGGAGGGATGCGCCACTCTTTTGGCCCTTTCTCTCCTTTCCCTGTATGGCCCAAAGAGGCCCAATACGAATTTCCGTAACTCTCCCAGGTACTCCCAAAATACCAATCACTCGAACCTTTCCGAACTCCGAATATAGTCGCCCAATATATCGATCTTTATGTCTCGACCATTTCGAGACTCTCGCCATGTCCCCGATCTCATCCGGGACTCAACTCCTTCGGTATCAAAACTCATAAACTCATAATAAACCGCCATCGTAACGTTAAGCGTAAGGACTCTACGGGTTCGAGAACTATGTAGACATGACCTAGAACTATTCTCGGTCAATAACCAATAGCGGAACCTGGATGCCCATATTGGCTTTACATATTCTATGAAGATCTTTATCGTCAAACCGCATAACAACATACGTTGTTCCCTTTGTCATCGGTATATTACTTGCCCGAGATTCGATCGCAGTATCCAATACCTAGTTCAATCTCGCTATCGCAAGTCTCTTTTACTCGCTACGTAATGCATCATTCTGTAACTCAACTCATTAGCTACATTGCTTGCAAGGTTTATAGTGATGTGCATTACCGAGAGGGCCCAGAGATACCTCTCCGACAATCGGAGTGACAAAACCTAATCTCAAATACGCCAACCCAACATGTACCTTTGGAGACACCTGTAGTACTCCTTTATAATCACCCAGTTACGCTAGGACGCTTTGGTAGCACCCAAAGTGTTCCTCCGTAAACGGGAGTTGCATAATCTCATAGTTATAGGAACATGTATAAGTCATGAAGAAAGCAATAGCAATATACTAAACGATCAAGTGCTAGGCTAACGGAATGGGTTTATGTCAATCACATCATTCTCCTAAGGATGTGATCCCATTAATCAAATAACAACACATGTCTATGGTTAGGAAACATAACCATCTTTGATTAATGAGCTAGTCAAGTAGAGGCATACTAGTGATTATATGTTTGTCTATGTATTCACACATGTATCTTGTTTCCAAGTTAATACAATTCTAGCATGAATAATAAACATTTATCATGAAATAAGGAAATAAATAATAACTTTATTATTGCCTCTAGGGCATATTTCCTTCAGCCTCCCACTTGCACTAGTGTCAATAATCTAGTTCACATCATCATGTGATTCAACACTAATATTCACATCTCGTATGTGATTAACACCCATAGTTCACATCGTCATGTGACCAACACCCAAAGGGTTTACTAGAGTCAATAATCTAGTTCACATCGCTATGTGATTAACACCCAAAGAGTACTAAGGTATGATCATGTTTTGCTCGTGAGAGAAGCTTAGTCAACGGGTCTCATCACATTCAGAGCCGTATGTATTTTGCAAATATTCTATGTCTACAATGCTCGCACGGAGCTACTCTAGCTAATTGCTCCCACTTTCAATATCTATCCAGATTGAGACTTAGAGTCATCCGGATCAGTGTAAAAAGCTTGCATCGATGTAACTCTTTACGACGGGCTCTTTTATCACCTCCATAATCGAGAAATATTTCCTTAGTCCTCACTAAGGATGTTCTTGACCAATGTCCAAAGGATCTACTCCTAGATCACTATTGTACCCCTTGCCAAATTCAGAGCAAGGTATACAATAGGTCCGGTACATAGCATAGCATACTTTATAGAACCTATGGACCGAGGCATAGGGAATGACTTTCATTTTCTTTTCTATTTTCTCGCCGTGGTCGGGATTTGAGTCTTACTCAATTTCACACGCTTGCAAATACGTGCAAGAACTTTTCTTTGACTGTTCCATTTTTGAACTACTTCAAAAATCTTGACAAGGTATGTACTTATTGAAAAACTTATCAAGCGTCTTGATCTATCTCAATAGATCTTGATGCTCAATATGTAAGTAGTTTCACTGAGGTCTTTCTTTTAAAGAACTCCTTTCAAATACTCCTTTATGCTTTCCAGAAAAATTCTACATCATTTCTGATCAACAATATGTCATTCACATATACTTATCAGAAATGTTGTAGTGCTCCCACTCACTTTCTTGTAAATACAGGCTTCTCCAAAAGTCTGTATAAAACCATATGCTTTGATCACACTATCATAGCGTTTATTCCAACTCCGAGATGCTTGCACCAGTCCATAGATGGATCGCTGAAGCTTGCACATTTTGTTAGCTCCTTTTGGATTGACAAAACCTTCTGGTTGCATCATATACAACTCTTCTTTAATAAATCCATTAAAGAATGTAGTTTTGACATCCATTTGCCAGATTTCATAAAATGTGGCAATTGCTAACATGATTCGGACAGACTTAAGCATTGCTACGCTTGAGAAAATCTCATTGTAGTCAACACCTTGAACTTGTCGAAAACCTTTTATGCATAAGTCGAGCTTTGTAGATAGTAACACTACTATCAAGATTCTGTCTTCCTCTTGAAGATCCATTTATTTAACTTGACTTGTCGATCATCGAAAGGTGTCAACCAAAGTCCCCACTTTGTTCTTATATATGGATCCTATCTTAGATTTTATGGCCTCAAGCCATTTCATGAATCTGGGCTCATCATCACTTCCTCATAGTTCGTAGGTTCATCATGGTCTAGTAACATGATTTCCAGAACATGATTACCGCATTCACTGCACGGATCTTACTCTGGAAGACCTACGAGGTTTGGTAGCAACTTGATCTGAAGTTTCATGATCATCATCATTAACTTCCTTACTAATTGGTGGAGGAATCATTGGAACTAATTTCTGTGATGAACTACTTTCCAATAAGGGAGAAGGTACAATTACCTCAACAAGTTCTACTTTCCTCCCACTCACTTCTTTCGACAGAAACTTCTTCTCTGGAAAGGATCCATCTTAGCAACGAATAACTTGCCTTCGGATCTGTGGATAGAAGGTGTACCCAATAGTTACCTTTGGGTATTCTATGAAGACGCATTCTCCGATTTGGGTTCGAGCTTATCAGTGAAAACTTTTTCACATAAGCATCACAACTCCAAACTTTAAGAAACGCAGCCTTAGGTTTCATCGTTAAACCATAGTTCATACGGTGTCGTCTCAACGGATTTAGATGGTGCCCTATTAAATGTGAATGCAGCTGTCTCTAATGCATAATCCCAAAACGATAGTGGTAAATCGGTAAGATACATCATAGATCACACCATATCCAATAAAGTGCGGTTACGACGTTCGGACACACCATAACGTTGTGGTGTTCCAGGTGGCGTGAGCTGTGAAACTATTCCACTTTGTTTTAATTGAAGACCAAACTCGTAACTCCATGATCAGATCGCAGAAACTTTATTTTCTTGTTACGATGATTTTCTACTTCACTCTGAAATTCTCTGAACTTTTCAACTATTTCAGACTTATGTTTCATCAAGAAGATATATGCATATCTGCTCAAATCATGTGTGAAGGTCAGAAAGTAATGATACTTGCCACGAGCATCAACACTCATTGGATCGCATACATTGGTATGTATTATTTCCAACAAGTCAGTAGCTCGTTCCGTTGTTCCGGAGAATGTAGTTTTAGTCATCTTGCCCAAAATTCACGGTTCTCAAGCATCAAATGATTCATAACCAAGTGATTCAGTAGATACATCTTTATGGAGTTTCTTCATGCGCTTTACACTGATATGACTCCAAACGGCAAAGGCTACAAATAAGTTGCACTATCATTATTAATTTTGCATCTTTTAGTTTCAATATTATGAATATGTGTATCACTACGATCGAGATCCAACGAACCATTTTCATTGGGTGTGTAACCATATAAGGTTTTTTTCATGTAAACAGAACAACAATTATTCTTTGATTTTAAATGAATAACCGAATTGCAATAAACATGATCAAATCATATTCATGCTCAACGCAAACGCCAAATAACATTTATTTAGGTTTAACACTAATCCCGAAAGTATAGGGAGTGTGCGATGATGATCATATCAATCTTGGAACTACTTCCAACACTCACCGTCACTTCCCCTTCAACTAGTCTCTGTTTATTCTGTAATTCCTGTTTCGAGTTACTAATCTTAGCAACCGAACAAGTATCAAATACTCAGGGCTACTATAAACACTAGTAAGGTACACATCAATAACTCAGTATATCAAATATACCCTTGTTCACTTTGCCATCCTTCTTATCCACCAAATATTCTGTGGTATTTCCGCTTCCAAAGTGACCATTTCCTTTGCAAAGTGTAAGCACTCGCTTGTGCTTTGGTTTAGCTTTGGGCTTCTTCGTGGGAGTGACAACTTGCTTGTCATTCTACTTGAAGTTCCCTTTCTTTCCCTTTGCCCTTTTCTTGAAACTAGTGATCTTGTCAACCATCAACACTTGATGCTCTTTCTTGATTTCTACCTTCGTCGATTTCAACATCACGAAGAGCTCAGGAATCATTTTTGTCATCCCTTGTATACTATAGTTCATCACGAAGTTCTAGTAACTTAGTGATGGTGACTAGAGAATTCTGTCAATCACTATCTTATCTGGAAGATTAACTCCCACTTGATTCAAGTGATTGAAGTACCTGCATAATCTGAGCACATGCTCACTAGTTGAGCGATTCTCCTCCATCTTTTAGCTATAGAACTTGTTGGAGACTTCATATCTCTCAACTCGTGTATTTGCTTGAAATATTAACTTCAACTCCTGGAACATCTCATATGGTCCATGACGCTCAAAACGCCTTTGAAGTCCCGATTCTAAGTCGCTAAGTATGGTGCACTAAACTATCAATTAGTCATCATATTGAGCTAGCGCAAACGCTCATAACGCCCGCATTTGCTCCTGCAATAGGTCCGCTACCTAGCGTGCATTAAGGACATAATTCTTTTGTGCAGCAATGAGGATAAACCTCAGACCATGGATCTAATCCGCATCATTGCTACTAACATTTTTCAATACAATTTTCTCTAGGAACACATATAAAAACATAGGGAAGCAAAAACATAGGGAAGCAACAACGCGAGCTATTGATCTACAACATAATTTGCAAAATACTACCAGGACTAAGTTCATGATAAATTAAAGTTCAATTAATCATATTATTTAAGAACTCCCACTTAGATAGACATCCCTCTAATCTTCTAAGTGATTACGTGATCCATATCAACTACACCATGTCCGATCGTCACGTGAGATGGAGTAGTTTCAAAGGTGAACATCAATATGTTGATCATATCTACTATATGATTCACGCTCGACCTTTCGGTCTCCGTGTTCCGAGGCCATATCTGTTATATCAAGGTTGGAAAAAGCGGTAGGCGTAAGCGAGGCGGTTGGCCTTCGCCTAGTGCCTAGGCGGTGCATAAGCGCCCTAGGCGCAGCCTAGGCGGTAATATAGTTTTTACTCGTAGTGTATTTGTGAATATTATATGGGTGTTGATATTAGTTTAGGGCATATAAATAAGTTAATTACCACCTATTTCCATTGGAATATAACCCGCTTGGCATATCGATGTAGTATGTGGCATGATTTCTTGCTTGGGTAGGCAATTCCTTGCTTGCCCTGCCTAGACATCCATTTATGCCCTAGGCGAGGCGTTTGGCCATTGCCTAGCACCTAGGCGTGCCTAAGCGCCTTCTAGGCACTGCCTTTTCCAACAGAGGTTATATGCTAGGCTCGTCAAGTTTAACCTGAGTATTCCGCGTGTGCAACTGTTTTGCACCCGTTGTATTTGAACGTAGAGCCTATCACACCCGATCATCACGTGGTGTCTCAAAGACGAAGAACTTTCAGAACGGTGCATACTGTGGAGAACACTTCTTGATAATTTTAGTGAGAGATCATCTTAAAATGCTATCACAATCAAAGCAAGATAAGATGCATAAAGGATAAACATCACATGCAATCAATATAAGTGATATGATATGGCCATAATCATCTTGTGCTTGTGATCTCCATCTCCGAAGCACCATCGTGATCACCATCGTCACCGGCATGCCACCATGATCTCCATCATCTTGATCTATATCAATGTGCGTCACATGGTCGTCTCGCCAACTATTGCTCTTGCAACTATTGCTATCGCATAGCGATAAAGTAAAGCAATTATTTGAAGGAAATATGCCCTAGAGGCAATAATAAAGTTATTATTTATTTCCTTATATCATGATAAAGGTTTATTATTCATGCTAGAATTGTATTAACCGGAAACATAATACATGTGTGAATATATAGACAAACAAAGTATGTCACTAGTATGCCTCTACTTGACTAGCTTGTTAATCAAAGATGGTTATGTTTCCTAACCATGAACAAGGAGTTGTTATTTGATTAACAAAGTCACATCATTAGTTGAATGATCTGATTGACATGACCCATTCCGTTAGCTTAACACTTGATCGTTTAGTATGTTAATGCTTTCTTCATGACCCATACATGTTCCTATAACTATGAGATTATGCAACTCCTGCTTACCGGAGGAACACTTTGGTACTACCAAACGTCACAACGAATCGGGTGATTATAAAGGAGTACTATAGGTGTCTCCAAAGATACTTGTTGGGTTGGCGATTTCGAGATTATTAGGTTTTGTCACTCCGATTGCTCTGGAGAGGTATCTCTAGGCCTTCTCGGTAATACACATCACTTAAGCCTTGCAAGCATTACAACTAATGAGTTAGTTGTGAGATGATGTATTACGGAACGAGTAAAGAGACTTACCGGTAACGAGATTGAACTAGGTATTGGATACCGACGATCGAATCTCGGGTAAGTAACATACCGATGACAAAGGGAACAACGATGTCGTTATGCGGTTTGACCGATAAAGATCTTCAGAGAATATGTAGGAACCAATATGGGCATCCAGGTTCCGCTATTGGTTATTGACCGAGAATGATTCTAGGTCATGTCTACATAGTTCTCGAACCCGTAGGGTCCGCACGCTTAACGCTTCGGCGATGCTCATTATGAGTTTATAAGTATTGATGCACTGAAGTTTTTTCGGAGTCCCGGATGTGATCACGGACATGACGAGGAGTCTCGAAATGGTCGAGACATAAAGATTGATATATTGGAAGCCTACATTTGGACATCGGAAAGGTTCCGAGTGAAATCGAATTTATCGAGTACCGGAGGTTACCGAACCCCCGGAACTACATGGGCCCATAGTGGGCCTTGGAGGAAAGGAGAAGGGCAGCCCTAGGTGGTCGCAAGGCTTCTTCCCCTAGTCCTATTAGGACTAGGAAAGGTGGGCCGCCCTCTCTCTCTTTCTCCGGAATCCTAATCCAACTAGGATTGGAGGGGGAGTCCTACTCCCCGAGGGCGTAGGACACCCTTGGTGCGCCTCCTCCCATGGGCCCGCCACCACCCCCATGGGTCCTTTATATACCGGGGCAGGGGGCACCCCATAACACACAAGTTTATCGACGGATCATTCCTTAGCTGCAGCGGTGCCCCTTCCACCATATTCCACTTCGTCATATCGTCATGAGCTTAGGCGAAGCCCTGCCCGGAGAAGTCATATCGTCATGAGCTTAGGCGAAGCCCCGCGCCGGTGGAGCATCAACATCGCCACCACGCCGTCGCCGACGGAACTCATCCCCGACACTTTGCTGGATCGGAGTCCGGGATCGCCATCGAATCGAACGCAGTGCGTAACTCGGAGGTGCCGTGACGCTCGGTGCTTGGATCGGTCGGATCGTGAAGACGCACGACTACATCAACCGCGTTGTTATAACGCTTCCGCTTTCGGCCCACGAGGGTACGTGGACAGACACTCTCCTCTCGCTGCTATGCCATCACCATGGTCCCGTGTGTGCGAGGGAAATTTTTGAAATTACTGCGTTCCCCAACAAAGTGGCATCCGAGCCTGGTTTTATGCGTTGATGTCATATGCACGAGTAGAAACAAGTGATTTGTGGGCGATATAAGTCATACCGCTTACCAGCATGTCATACTTTGGTTCGGGCGGTATTGTGAGATGAAGCGGCCCGGACCGACATTACGCCAGACGCTTACGCGAGACTGGTTTCACCGCCCGAGCACTCGTTGCTTAAAGGTGACCGGCGGGTGTCTGTCTCTCTCACTTTAGTTGAACCGAGTGTGGCTACGCCCGGTCCTTGCGAAGGTTAAAACAGCACCAACTTGGCAAACTATCGTTGTGGTTTTGATGCGTAGGTAAGAACGGTTCTTGCTCAGCCCGTAGCAGCCACGTAAAACTTGCAACAACAAAGTAGAGGACGTCTAACTTGTTTTTGCAGGGCATGTTGTGATGTGATGTGGTCAAGACGTGATGCTATATTTTATTGTATGAGATGATCATGTTTTTAACCGAAGTTATCGGCAATCGGCAGGAGCCATATGGTTGTCGCTTATTGTATGAAATGCAACGCCATGTAATTGCTTTACTTTATCACTAAGCGGTAGCGATAGTCGAGAAGCAATAGTTGGCTAAACGACAAAGATGCTACGATGGAGATCAAGGTGTCGCGCCCGGTGACGATGGTGATCATGACGGTGCTTCGGCGATGGAGATCACAAGCACAAGATGATGATGACCATATCATATCACTTATATTGATTGCATGTGATGTTTATCCTTTATGCATCTTATCTTGCTTTGATTGACGGTAGCATTATAAGATGATCTCTCACTAAAATTATCAAGAAGTGTTCTCCTGAGTATGCACCGCTATGAAAGTTCTTCGTGGCCGAGACACCACGTGATGATCGGGTGTGATAGGCTCTACGCTCAAATACAACGGGTGCAAAACAGTTGCGCACGCAGAATACTCAAAGTTAAACTTGACGAGCCTAGCATATAACAGATATATGGCCTCGAACACGGAGACCGAAAGGTCGAGCGTGAATCATATAGTAGATATGATCAACATAAGATGTTCACCATTGAAAACTACTCCATCTCACGTGATGATCGGTTATGGTTTAGTTGATTTGGATCACGTGATCACTTAGATGACTAGAGAGATGTCTATCTAAGTGGGAGTTCTTAAGTAATATGATTAATTGAACTTTAATTTATCATGAACTTAGTCCAGGTAGTATTTTGCAAATTATGTTGTAGATCAATAGCTCGCGTTGTTGCTTCCCTATGTTTTTATATGTGTTCCTAGAGAAAATTGTATTGAAAAATGTTAGTAGCAATGATGCGGATTGGATCCGTGATCCGAGGTTTATCCTCATTGCTGCACGTAAGAATTATGTCCTTAATGCACCGCTAGATGACAGACCTATTGCAGGAGCAAATGTAGACGTTATGAACGCTTGGCTAGCTCAATATGATGACTACTTGATAGTTTAGTGCACCATACTTAACAGCTTAGAATCGGGACTTCAAAGACGTTTTGAACGTCATGGACCATATGAGATGTTCCAGGAATTGAAGTTAATATTTCAAGCAAATACCCGAGTTGAGAGATATGAAATCTCCAACAAGTTCTATAGCTAAAAGATGGAAGAGAATCGCTCAACTAGTGAGCATGTTCTCAGATTGTCTGGGTACTTCAATCGCTTGAATCAAGTGGGAGTTAATCTTCCAGATAAGATAGTGATTGACAGAATTCTCTAGTCACCAACACTAAGTTACTAGAACTTCGTGATGAACTATAGTATGCAAGGGATGACGAAAATGATTCCCGAGCTCTTCGTGATGTTGAAATCGACGAAGGTAGAAATCAAGAAAGAGCATCAAGTGTTGATGATTGACAAGACCACTAGTCTCAAGGAAAAGGGCAAAGGGAAGAAGGGGAACTTCAAGAAGAACGGCAAGCAAGTTGTCGCTCGAGTGAAGAAGCCCAAGTCTGGACCTAAGCCCGAGACTAAGTGCTTTTGCTGCAATGGAACTGGTCACTAGAAGCGGAACTACCCCAAGTATTTGGCGGATAAGAAGGATGGCAATGTGAACAAAGGTATATTTGAGATACAGATTATTGATGTGTATTTTACTAGTGTTCGTAGCAACCCCTCGGTATTTGATACTGGTTTAGTTGCTAAGAGTAGTAACTTGAAACGGGAGTTGCAGAATGAATGTAAACTAGTTGAAGGGGAAGTGAAGATGAGTGTTGGAAGTAGTTCCAAGATTGATATGATCATCATCGCACACTCCCTATACTTTCGGGATTAGTATGGAACCTAAATAAGTGTTATTTGGTGTTGAGCATAAGTATGATTTGATCATGTTTATTGCAATACGGTTATTCATTTAAGTAAGAGAATAAATTGTTGTTCTGCTTACATGAATAAAACCTTATATGGTTACACACCCAATGAAAATGATTCATTGGATCTCGATCATAGTGATACACATATTCGTAATATTGAAACCAAAAGATGCAAAGTTAATAATGATAGTGCAACTTATTTGTGGCAATCGCCGCTTAGGTCATATTGGTGTAAAGCGCATGAAGAAAACTCCATGCCGATGGACTTTTGGAATCACTTGATTATGAATCATTTTGATGCTTGCGTAACCGTGCCTTTTGGGCAAGATGACTAAAACTCCGTTCTCGGAACAATGGAACAAGCTACTGACTTATTGGAAATAATACATACCGATGTATGCGATTCAATGAGTGTTGATGCTCGTGGCAAGTATCATTATTTTCTGACTTTCACAAGATGATTTGAGCAGATATGGGTATATCTACTTGATGAAACATAAGTCTGAAATAGTTGAAAGGTTCAAAGAATTTCAGAGTGAAGTGGAAAAATCATCGTAACAAGAAAATAAAGTTTCGCGATCTAATCGCAAAGACGTAATAATTGAGTTACGAGTTTGGTCTTCAATTAAAATAATGTGGAATAGTTTCACAGCTCACGCCACCGAACACCACAATGTTATGGTGTGTCCGAACGTCAGAATCGCACTTTATTTGATATGGTGCGATCTATGATGTCTCTTATTGGTTTACCACTATCATTTTGGGGTTATGCATTAGAGACAATTTGCATTCACGCTTAATAGGGCACCATCTAAATCCGTTGAGACGACACCATATGAACTATGGTTTATCAAGAAACCTAAGTCGCTGCTTTCTTAAAAGTTTGGAGTTGTGATGCTTATGTGAAAAAGTTTTCACCGATAAGCTCAAACCCAAATCGGAGAAGTGCGTCTTCATAGAATACCCAAAGGTAACTATTGGGTACACCTTCTATCACAGATCCGAAGGCAAGTTTTTCGTTGTTAAGATGGATCCTTTCTAGAGAAGAAGTTTCTCTCGAAAGAAGTGAGTGGGAGGAAAGTAGAACTTGATGAGGTAATTGTACCTTCTCCTTTATTGGAAAGTAGTTCATCACGTAAATCAGTTCCGTGATTCATACACCAATTAGAGAGGAAGTTAATGATGATGATCATGAAACTTCAGATCAAGTTGCTACCAAACCTCGTAGGTCTTCCAGAGTAAGATCCGCACTGTAGTGGTACGGTAATCATGTTCGGAAGTCATGTTACTAGACCATGATGAACCTACGAACTATGAGGAAGCGATGATGAGCCCAGATTCCGAAATGGCTTGAGGCCATGAAATCTGAGATAGGATCCATGTATGAGAACAAAGTATGGACTTTGATTAACTTGCTCGATGATCAGCAAGCCATGTTAAATAAATGGAATTTCAAGAGGAAGACGGACACTGATAGTAGTGTTACTATCTACAAAGCTCGACTTGTCGCAAAAAGGGTTTTCGACAAGTTCAAGGTGTTGACTACAATGAGATTTTCTCAAACTGTAGCGATTCTTAAGTCTGTCCGAATCATGTTAGCAATTGCCACATTTTATGAAATCTGCAAATGGATGTCAAAACTACATTCTTTAATGGATTTATTAAAGAAGAGTTGTATATGATGCAACCGTAAGGTTTTGTCAATCCTAAAGGAGCTAACAAAATGTGCAAGCTCCAAATGATCCATCTATGGACCGGTGCAAGCATCTCGGAGTTGGAATAAACGCTTTGATAGTGTGATCAAAGCATATGGTTTTATATGCACTTTTGGAGAAGCCTCAGATTTACAAGAAAGTGAGTGGGAGCACTACAAAGATTTCGATAAGTATATGTGAATGACATATTGTTGATCGGAAATAATGTAGAATTATTCTCGCAAAGCATAAAGGAGTATTTGAAAGGAGTTTTTCAAAGAAGGACCTCAGTGAAGCTTCTTACATATTGAGCATCAAGATCTATAGAGATAGATCAAGACGCTTGATAAGTTTTTCAATAAGTACATACCTTGTCAAGATTTTGAAGTAGTTAAAAATGGAAAAGACAAAGAAAAGTTCTTGCCTGTGTTGCAAAACATATGAAATTGAGTAAGACTCAAATCCCGACCACGGCGTAAAAATAGAAAAGAGAATGAAAGTCATTCCCTATGCCTCGCCATAGGTTCTATAAAGTATGCTATGCTATGTACCAGACCTATTGTATACCTTGCTCCGAATTTGGCAAGGAAGTACAATAGTGATCTAGGAGTAGATCATCGGACATTGGTCAAAGACATCCTTAGTGAGGACTAAGGAAATATTTCTCGATTATGGAGGTGATAAAAGAGCCCGTCAGAAAGGGTTACATCGATGCAAGTTTTAACACTAATCTAGATGACTCAATCTCAATCTGGATACATATTGAAAGTGGGAGCAATTAGCTAGAGTAGCTCCGTGCAGAGCATTGTAGATATAGAAATTTGCAAAATACTCACGGCTCTGAATGTAATAGACCCGTTGACTAAAATTATCTCACAAGCAAAACATGAGCACACCTTAGTACTCTTTGGGTGTTAATCACATAGCAATGTGAACTAGATTACTGACTCTAGTAAACCCTTTGGGTGTTGGTCACATGTCGATGTGAACCATGGGTGTTAGGATCATTACTTTGTAATCTAGATTATTGACTCTAGTGCAAGTGGGAGACTGAAGGAAATATGCCCTAGAGTCAATAATAAAGTTATTATTTATTTCCTTATATCATGATAAAGGTTTATTATTCATGCTAGAATTGTATTAACCGGAAACATAATACATGTGTGAATATATAGACAAACAGTATGTCACTAGTATGCCTCTACTTGACTAGCTTGTTAATCAAAGATGGTTATGTTTCCTAACCATGAACAAGGAGTTGTTATTTGATTAACAAGGTCACATCATTAGTTGAATGATCTGATTGACATGACCCATTCCGTTAGCTTAACACTTGATCGCTTAGTATGTTAATGCTTTCTTCATGACCCATACATGTTCCTATAACTATGAGATTATGCAACTCCCGTTTACGGAGGAACACTTTGGTACTACCAAACGTCACAACAGAATCGGGTGATTATAAAGGAGTACTACAGGTGTCTCCAAAGATACTTGTTGGGTTGGCGTATTTCGAGATTAGGTTTTGTCACTCCGATTGTCGGAGAGGTATCTCTAGGCCTTCTCGGTAATACACATCACTTAAGCCTTGCAAGCATTACAACTAATGAGTTAGTTGTGAGATGATGTATTACGGAACGAGTAAAGAGACTTACCGTAACGAGATTTAACTATGTATTGTATACCGACGATCGAATCTCGGGTAAGTAACATACCTATGACAAAGGGAAAAACGTATGTCGTTATGAGTTTTGACCGATAAAGATCTTCAGAGAATATGTAGGAACCAATATGGGCATCCAGGTTCCGCTATTGGTTATTGACCGAGAATGATTCTAGGTCATGTCTACATAGTTCTCGAACCCGTAGGGTCCGCACGCTTAACGCTTCGATGACAGTTCATTATGAGTTTATAAGTATTGATGCAGAAGTTTGTTCGAGTCCCGGATGTGATCACGGACATGACGAGGAGTCTCGAAATGGTCGAGACATAAAGATTGATATATTGGAAGCCTACATTTGGACATCGGAAAGGTTCCGAGTGAAATCGAATTTATCGAGTACCGGAGGTTACCGAACCCCCGGAACTACATGGGCCCATATCGGGCCTTGGAGGAAAGGAGAAGGGCAGCCCTAGGTGGTCGCGCGCCCCTTCCCTAGTCCTATTAGGACTAGGAAAGGTGGGTCGGCCCCTCTCTCTCTCTTTCCTCCGGAATCCTAATCCAACTAGGATTGGAGGGGAGTCCTACTCCCGGAGGAGTAGGACTCCTTGCGCGCCTCCCTTGGGCCGCCACCTCCCCTTGGCTCCTTTATATCACGGGCGGGGGGCACCCCATAACACACAAGTTGATCTACGGATCATTCCTTAGCCGTGTGCGGTGCCCTTCCACCATATTCCACTTCGGTCATATCGTCATGAGCTTAGGCGAAGCCCTGCTACGGAGAAGTCATATCGTCATGAGCTTAGGCGAAGCCCCGCGCCGGTGGAGCATCAACATCGCCACCACGCCGTCAGGTTGACGGAACTCATCCTCGACACTTTGCTGGATCGGAGTCCGGGATCGCCATCGAATCGAACGTGTGCGTAACTCGGAGATGCCGTGACGTTCGGTGCTTGGATCGGTCGGATCGTGAAGACGCATTTACGACTACATCAACCGCGTTGTTATAACGCTTCCGCTTTCGGTCTACGAGGGTACGTGGACAGACACTCTCCCCTCTCGTTGCTATGCCATCACCATGGTCCTGTGTGTGCGTAGGAAATTTTTTGAAATTACTGCGTTCCCCAACATTATTTGGCGCTTGCATCTTATGCAATAAAGAGACAACCATAAGGCTTCTGCCAGTTGCCGATAACTTCAACAAAACATGATCATCTCATACAACAACTTATATCTCATCATGTCTTGACCATATCACATCACAACATGCCCTGCAAAAACAAGTTAGACGTCCTCTACTTTGTTGTTGCAAATTTTACGTGGCTGCTACGGGCTGAGCAAGAACCGTTCTTACCTACGCATCAAAAGCACAACGATAGTTTGTCAAGTTGGTGCTGTTTTAACCTTCGCAAGGACCGGGCGTAGCCACACTCGGTTCAACTAAAGTGAGAGAGAGAGACACCCGCCAGTCACCTTTAAGCAACGAGTGCTTGCAGCGGTGAAACCAGTCTCGCCAGAAGCGACGCTGTAATGTCGGTCCGGCCGCTTCATCTCACAATACCGCCAACCAAAGTATGACATGCTGGTAAGCAAGATGACTTGTATCGCCCACAACTCACTTGTGTTCTACTCGTGCATATAACATCAATGCATAAAACCTGGCTCGGATGCCACTGTTGGGGAACGTAGTAATTTCAAAAAATTTCCTACGGACACGCAAGGATCATAGTGATGCATAGCAACGAGAGGGGAGAGTATTGTCCACGTACCCTCGTAGACCGTAAGCGGAAGCGTTATGACAACGGGTTGATTTAGTCGTACGTATTCACGATCCGACCGATCCAAGTACCCAACGTACGGCACCTCCGAAGTTCAAAGACATCGCCCGGCCGATGACAATCCCGGACTCGATCCAAAGCAAAGTGTCGGGATGAGTTCCACAAGACGACGGGCGTGGTGACGATGATGATGTTCTATCGGCGCAGGGCTTCGCCTAAACTCCGCGACGATATGACCGAGGCGGAATATGGTGGAAGGGGCACCGCACACGGCTAAGGAACGATCCGTAGATCAACTTGTGTGTCCATGGGGTGCCCCTGCCTCAGATATAAAGGAGTGGAGGAGGGAGGGCGGCCCTCTCAATGGCGCGCCCTAGGGGAGTCCTACCCCCACCGGGAGTAGGAGTCCCCTTTTCCTAGTCCAATTAGGAACCCTTCCATGTAGTAGGAGTAGGAGAGAAGGAAAGGGAAGAAAGAAGGAGAAGGAAGGAAGGGTGCGCCCCCTCCCTAGTCCAATTCGGACTAGTCCAAGGGGAGGGGTGCGGCCACCTTTTTGGCCCTTTCTCTCCTTTCCCGTATGGCCCAAAGAGGCCCAAAACGAATTCCGTAACTCTCGGTACTCCCAAAAATACCGAATCACTCGGAACCTTTCCGAACTCCGAATATAGTCGTCCAATATATCGATCTTTATGTCTCGACCATTTCGAGACTCCTCTTCATGTCCCCGATCTCATCCGGGACTCAACTCCTTCGGTACATCAAAACTCATAAACTCATAATAAAACCGCCATCGTAACGTTAAGCGTGCGGACCCTACGGGTTCGAGAACTATGTAGACATGACCTAGAACTATTCTCGGTCAATAACCAATAGCGGAACCTGGATGCCCATATTGGCTCCTACATATTCTACGAAGATCTTTAGCGGTCAAACCGCATAACGACATCGTTGTTCCCTTTGTCATCGGTATGTTACTTGCCCGAGATTCGATCGTCGGTATCCAATACCTAGTTCAATCTCGTTATCGCAAGTCTCTTTACTCGCTACATAATGCATTATTCCGTAACTAACTCATTAGCTACATTGCTTGCAAGGCTTATAGTGATGTGCATTACCGAGAGGGCCCAGAGATACCTCTCCGACAATCGGAGTGACAAAACCTAATCTCGAAATACGCCAACCCAACATGTACCTTTGGAGACACCTGTAGTACTCCTTTATAATCACCCAGTTACGTTGTGACGCTTTGGTAGCACCAAAGTGTTCCTCCGTAAACGGGAGTTGCATAATCTCATAGTTATAGGAACATGTATAAGTCATGAAGAAAGCAATAGCAATATACTAAACGATCAAGTGCTAGGCTAACGGAATGGGTCATGTCAATCACATCATTCTCCTAATGATGTGATCCCATTAATCAAATAACAACACATGTCTATGGTTAGGAAACATAACCATCTTTGATTAATGAGCTAGTCAAGTAGAGGCATACTAGTGACTATATGTTTGTCTATGTATTCACACATGTATCATGTTTCCGGTTAATACAATTCTAGCATGAATAATAAACATTTATCATGAAATAAGGAAATAAATAATAACTTTATTATTGCCTCTAGGGCATATTTCCTTCAAAGATCACCATAATCCTTATGCAGCGTAGGATTTTTTGAAATTACTACGTTCCCCAACAAAGTGGTATCCGAGCCTAGGTTTTATGCGTTGATGTTATATGCACGAGTAGAACACAAGTGAGTTGTGGGCGATACAAGTCATACCGCTTACCAAAGATGTCATACTTTGGTTCGGGCGGTATTGTGAGATGAAGCGGCCCGGACCGACATTACGCCAGACGCTTACGCTGAGACTGGTTTCACCGCTGCAAGCACTCGTTGCTTAAAGGTGACTTGCGGTGTCTCAGATCTCTCACTTTAGTTGAACTGAGTGTGGCTACGCCCGTCCTTGCGAAGGTTAAAACAGCACTAACTTGACGAACTATCGTTGTGGTTTTGATGCGTAGGTAAGAACGGTTCTTGCTCAGCCCGTAGCAGCCACGTAAAATTTGCAACAACAAAGTAGAGGACGTCTAACTTGTTTTTGCAGGGCATGTTGTGATGTGATATGGTCAAGACGTGATGCTATATTTTATTGTATGAGATGATCATGTTTTGTAACCGAAGTTATCGGCAATCGGCAGTGAGCCATATGGTTGTCGCTTTATTGTATGAAATGCAACGCCTGTAATTGCTTTACTTTATCACTAAGCGGTAGCGATAGTCGTAGAAGCAATAGTTGGCGAGACGACAACGATGCTACGATGGAGATCAAGGTGTCGCTACGGTGACGATGGTGATCATGATTGCTTCGGAGATGGAGATCACAAGCACAAGATGATGATGGCCATATCATATCACTTATATTGATTGCATGTGATGTTTATCTTTTATGCATCTTATCTTGCTTTGATTGACGGTAGCATTTTAAGATGATCTCTCACTAATTATCAAGAAGTGTTCTCCCTGAGTATGCATCGTTGCCAAAGTTCGTCGTGCCCAGACACCACGTGATGATCGGGTGTGATAAGCTCTACGTCCATCTACAACGGGTGCAAGCCAGTTTTGCACACGTGGAATACTCGAGTTAAACTTGACGAGCCTAGCATATGCAGATATGGCCTCGAACACGGAGACCGAAAGGTCGAGCGTGAATCATATAGTAGATATGATCAACATAGTGATGTTCACCATTGAAAACTACTCCATCTCACGTGATGATCGGTTATGGTTTAGTTGATTTGGATCACGTGATCACTTAGATGACTAGAGAGATGTATGTCTAAGTGGGAGTTCTTAAGTAATATGATTAATTGAACATAAATTTATCATGAACTTAGTACTGGTAGTATTTTTGCAAATTATGTTGTAGATCAATAGCTCGCGTTGTTGCTTTCATATGTTTATTTTGATATGTTCCTAGAGAAAATTATGTTGAAAAATGTTAGTAGCAATGATGCGGATTGGACCCGCGGTATGAGGTTTATCCTCATTGCTGCACAGAAGAATTATGTCCTTAATGCACCGCTAGATGACAGACCTATTGCAGGAGCAGATGCAGACGTTATGAACGTTTGGCTAGCTCAATATGATGACTACTTGATAGTTTAGTGCACCATACTTAACGGCTTAGAATCGGGACTTCAAAGACGTTTTGAACGTCATGGACCATATCAGATGTTCCAGGAATTGAAGTTAATATTTAGAGCAAATACCCGAGTTGAGAGATATGAAGTCTCCAACAAGTTCTATAGCTAAAGGATGGAGGAGAATCGCTCAACTAGTGAGCAAGTGCTCAGATTGTCTGGGTACTACAATCGCTTGAATCAAGTGGGAGTTAATCTTCCAGATAAGATAGTGATTGATAGAATTCTCTAGTCACCATCACCAAGTTAGTAGAACTTCGTGATGAACTATAGTATGCAAAGGATGACGAAAACGATTCCCGAGCTCTTCGTGATGTTGAAATCGACGAAGGTAGAAATCAAGAAAGAGCATCAAGTGTTGATGATTGACAAGACCACTAGTTTCAAGAGAATGGCAAAGGGAAAGAAAGGGAACTTCAAGTAGAATGACAAGCAAGTTGTCACTCCCGCGAAGAAGCCCAAAGCTGAACCTAAAGCCTGAAACTGAGTGCTTCTACTGCAAAGGAAATGGTCACTGGAAGTGGAACTACTCCAAATATTTGGTAGATAAGAAGATGGCAAAGTGAACAAGGGTATATTTGATATATAGGTTATTGATGTGTGCTTTACTAGTGTTTATAGTAGCCCCTGAGTATTTGATACTTGTTCGGTTGCTAAGATTAGTAACTCGAAACAGGAGTTACTGAATAAACAGAGACTAGTTGAAGGGGAAGTGACGATGAGTGTTGGAAGTAGTTCCAAGATTGATATGATCATCATCGCACACTCCCTATACTTTCGGATTAGTGTTAAACCTAAATAAATGTTATTTGGCGCTTATGTTGAGCATGAATATGATTTGATCATGTTTATTGTAATACGCTTATTCATTTAAAATCAGAGAATAATTGTTGTTCTGTTTAAATGAATAAAACCTTCAATGGTCCCAATGAAAATAGTTTGTTGGATCTCGATCGTAGTGATACACATATTCATAATATTGATGCCAAAAGATGAAAAGTTAATAATGATAGTGCAACTTATTTGTGGCACTGCCGTTTGGGTCATATCAGTGTAAAGCGCATGAAGAAACTCCATGCTGATGGGTTTTTGGAATCACTTGATTATGAATCATTTGATGCTTGCGAACCGTGCCTTTTGGGCAAGATGACTGAAACTCCGTTGTTCGGAACAATGGAACGAGATCCTGACTTGTTGGAAATAATACATACCGATGTATGCGGTCCAATGAGTGTTGATGCTCGTGGTAGGTATCGTTATTTTCCGACCTTCACAAGATGATTTGAGCAGATATGAGTATATCTACTTAATGAAGCACAAGTCTGAAACATTTGAAAAGTTCAAAGAATTTCAGAGTGAAGTGGAGAATCATCGTAACAAGAAAATAAAGTTTCTACGATATGATCTTGGAGGAGAATATTTAAGTTACGAGTTTGGCCTTCATATAAAACAATGTGGAATAGTTTCACAGCTCATGCCACATGGAACACCATAACGTAATGGTGTGTCCGAACGTCATAACCGCACTTTATTTGATATGGTGCGATCAATGATGTCTCTTACCGATTTACCAATATCGCTTTTGGGGTTATGCATTAGAGACAGCTGCATTCACGTTAAATAGGGCACCATTAAATCCGTTGAGACGACACCGTATGAACTATGGTTTAGCAGTAAACCTAAGCCGTCGTTTCTTAAAGTTTGGAGTTGCGATGCTTATGTGAAAAAGGTTTTCAACCCGATAAGCTCGAACCCAAATCGGAAAAGTGCGTCTTCATAGAATACCCAAAGGAAACTATTGGGTACTCCTTCTATCACAGATCCAAAGGCAAAACATTCGTTGTTAAGAATGGATCCTTTCTAGAGAAGGAGTTTCTCTCGAAAGAAGTGAGTGGGAGGAAAGTAGAGCTTAATAAGGTAATTTGTACCTTCTCCCTAATTGGAAACTAGTTCATCACCGAAATCAGTTCCAAAGTGATGCCTACACCAATTAGTGAGGAAGCTAATGATGATGATCATGAAACTTCAAGATCAAGTTACTACCAAAACCTCAGAGGTCAACCAGAGTAAGATCCGCACCAGAGTGGTATGGTAATCCTATTCTAGAAGTCATGTTACTAGACCATGATAAACCTACGAACTATGAGGAAGCGATGATGAGCCCAGATTCGCGAAATGGCTTGAGGCCATAAAATCTGAGATATGATCCATGTATGAGAACAAAGTATGGACTTTGATTGACTTGCTCGATGATCAACAAGCCATGTTAAATAAACGGATCTTCAAGAGGAAGACAGATGTCGATAGTAGTGTTACTATCTACAAAGCTAGACTTGTCGAAAAGGTTTTTGACAAAGTTCAAGATGTTGAATACAATGAGATTTTCTCACTCGTATCAATGCTTAAAAGTCTGTCCGAATCATGTTAGCAATTGCCACATTTTATGAAATCGGCAAATGGATGTCAAAACTGCATTCCTTAATGGTTTTCTTAAAAAGGAGTTGTATATGATGCAACCAGAAGGTTTTGTCAATCCTAAAGGTGCTAACAAAATGTGCAAGCTCCAGCAATGGACTGGCGCAAGCATCTCGGAGTTGGAATATACACTTTGACGAGTTGATCAAAGCATATGGTTTTATACAGACTTTTGGAAAGGCCTGTATTTACAAGAAAGTGAGTGGGAGCACTACAGCCTTTCTGATAAGTATATGTGAATGACATATTGTTGATCGGAAATAATGTAGAATTATTCTGCAAAGCATAAAGGAGTGTTTGAAAGGAGTTTTTCAAAGAAAGGCCTCGGTGAAGCTGCTTACATATTGAGCATCAAGATCTATAGAGATAGATCAAGACGCTTGATAAGTTTTTCAATGAATACATACCTTGACAAGATTTTGAAGTAGCTCAAAATGGAACAGTCAAAGAAAGAGTTCTTGCCTGTGTTACAAGGTGTGAGATTGAGTAAGACTCAAAACCCGACCACGGCAGAAGATAGAAAGAGAATGAAAGTCATTCCCTATGCATCAGCCATAGGTTCTATAAAGTATGTCATGTCAGGTACGGATCTATTGCATACCCTACCACTAAGCTTGGCAAGGGAGTGCAATAGTGATCTAGGAGTAGATCAATGGAAAGCGGTCAAAATTATCCTTAGTGGAATAAGGATATGTTTCTCGATTATGGAAGTGAAAAAGGTTCGTAAAAGGGTTACGCCGATGCAAGTTTTAACACTAATCTAGATGACTCGAGTCTCAATCTGGATACATATTGAAAGTGGGAGCAATTAGCTAGAGTAGCTCCGCCGCAGAGAGCATTGTAGACATAGAAATTTGCAAAATACTTACGGCTCACGAATGTGACAGACCCGTTGACTAAAATTATCTCACAAGCAAAACATGATCACACCTTAGTACTCTTTGGGTGTTAATCACATAGCGATGTGAACTAGATTATCGACTCTAGTAAACCCTTTGGGTGTTGGTCACATGTCGATGTGAACTATGGGTGTTAACCACATATAGATGTGAACTATTGATGTTAAATCACATGGCGATGTGAACTAGATTATTGACTCTAGTGCAAGTGGGAGACTCAAGGAAATATGCCCTAGAGGCAATAATAAAGTTATTATTTATTTCCTTATATCATGATAAATGTTTATTATTCATGCTAGAATTGTATTAACCGGAAACATAATACATGTGTGAATACATAGACAAACAGAGTGTCACGAGTATGCCTCTACTTGACTAGCTCGTTAATCGAAGATGGTTATGTTTCCTAACCATAGACATGAGTTGTCATTTGATTAACGGGATCACATCATTAGGAGAATGATGTGATTGACATGACCCATTCCGTTAGCCTAGCACTTGATCGCTTAGTATGTTTCTATTGCTTTCTTCATGATTTATACATGTTCCTCGTAACTATGAGATTATGCAACTCCTGTTTACGGAGGAACACTTTGGTGCTACCAAACGCCACAACAGAATCGGGTGATTATAAAGGAGTACTACAGGTGTCTCCAAAGGTACATGTTGGGTTGGCATATTTCGAGATTAGGTTTTGTCACTCCGATTGTCGGAGAGGTATCTCTGGGCCCTCTCGGTAATGCACATCACTATAAGCCTTGCAAGCAATGTAGCTAATGAGTTAGTTACGGAATGATGCATTACGTAACGAGTAAAGAGACTTGCCAGTAACGAGATTGAACTAGGTATTGGATACCGACGATCGAATCTCGGGTAAGTAACATACCGATGACAAAGGGAACAACGTATGTTGTTATGCGGTTTGACCGATAAAGATCTTCGTAGAATATGTAGGAGCCAATATGAACATCCAGGTTCCACTATTGGTTATTGACCGAAACAGTTCTAGGTCATGTCTACATAGTTCTCGAACCCGTAGGGTCCGCACGCTTAACGTTACGATGACAGTTTTGTTATGAGTTTATAAGTTTTGATGTACCGAAGGAGTTCGGAGTCCCGGATGAGATCGAGGACATGACGAGGAGTCTCGAAATGGTCGAGACGTAAAGATCGATATATTGGACGACTATATTCAGAGTTCGGAAAGGTTCCGAGTGGTTCGGGTATTTTTCGGAGTACCGGGGAGTTACGGGAATACGGGGGAGAAGTATTGGGCCTTATTGGGCCATACGGGAAAGAGAGAGGGGCTGCCTAGGGCAGGCCGCGGCTTCTCAAGGCCTAGTCCGAACTGGACTAGGGGGAGGGGCTGCGGGCCCTCCTTCCTTCCCTTCTTCCTCCCCCTTCCTTGTCTCCTACTCCTAATACTTGAAAGGATTCCTAGTAGGACTAGGAAAGGGGGAATCCTACTCCCGGTGGGAGTAGGACTCCCCTAGGGCGCGCCATAGAGAGGGCCGGCCCTCCCCCTCCTCCACTCCTTTATATACGGGGGCAGGGGGCACCCCATAGACACACAAGTTGATCTTCGTGATTGTTCCTTAGCCGTGTGCGGTGCCCCCCTCCACCATATTCCACCTCGGTCATATCGTCACGGAGTTTAGGCGAAGCCCTGCGCCGGTAGAGCATCATCATCGTCACCACGCCGTCGTGCTGACGAAACTCATCCCCGACACTTTGCTGGATCGGAGTCCGGGGATCGTCATCGAGCTGAACGTGTGCTGAACTCGGAGGTGCCGTACGTTCGGTACTTGGATCGGTCGGATCGTGAAGACGCATTTACTCACATCAACCGCGTTGTCATAACGCTTCCGCTTTCGGTCTACGAGGGTACGTGGACACACTCTCCCCTCTCGTTGCTATGCATCACCATGATCCTTGCGTGTGCGTAGGATTTTTTTTGAAATTACTACGTTCCCCAACAGATATGACTGATGGTGGAGATGGTAGTGGTGACCAGGGGATGGAGGGAAACCGCGGCGACCATAGTGGAAAGGACAAACCGGCCAGAAAACCCACACAGTCGACTGAGCCAAGGACTGGGAAGGGGGCGGCACCCCTCTCCACTCCGGCGACATCTCTCTTGTTCTGTTCATTCCAGGCGGTGTCCACACCGAGCCGTCTTTGGGGTGACCGCATGGAGAAGGAGGACTCTGATGATGATCTTCCAGCAAAGGTGGTGGTGGTGGAGGAGCACCGACAGATGCTGGATGAGGTTTCACTGCAGCTGACGCTGCATCGGCGCCCAAACTTCCCCGTGGAGATGGATGTGTCTATGGCGGTGGTAGCGGTGGAGGGACGACTGACGGCGATGTCTCCCTCTCCCACAGTGGAGGGTTCTAGGCATCCATCTCGCTCTTCGCTGCCACGCCCGACCAGCTCAACACAGGTGGTGTCCACTTCGGTCAGTGATGATAGCAGATCGGCAGTGATCAGTGCTTCGACTGTTGCGGGTAATGGTACCGCGGTGGATCAGGCTGGGGGGTCCATCCCTCCCACTTTTTCGGACTCGTTCGGCCATATGACACGCGGCCACAGTCTAGATGGAGTCGCTGCAGAGGACGTCATCGCTTTTGTAGGTATTCCAGATCCTATGTCCGGTGACAAACGGTTCAGTCACCGGATACAGGGTCAGCCGGACGCGGATGACATACAGATGGGGCGTGCTATGAGGGCCGCCAAGCTTCTAGACATCGAAGCGCATACAGGTATGTCAGTTAATACAAGTTGTTCCATTCTGCACTTTTCTAAGCATGAAATTCTTGATAAAGCCAGCAACTTAGGGATATCTCTTGGTAGTAATGGCAAAGAAACCGCTAAATCCATCAATGATCTGTTAGATTTAGAAAATGATAGAGCTTTGGATTTAATTTGAAACTTAGCGGCGGTAAAACCCATGAATGACACTGATATTAAGGATCTAGGAGTAACAACGCTTCAGAGTCTCTGAGGATTTAGTCACCACGGAGGGCTTAGAAGGCGAGGATGAGGATGTGATTGCCAAGGGGGTATATGGCTCCTTTGCAACCAGATGCCTTTGTTTCTACTGACACCGACCCTCTTCTCACATAGGTGATGAAAGATAAACCCAAAAGAACCTGGAAGAGGAAATTTTTATCCCACATCGGCAAAAGCGAGGGAGTGCGAGAGTTAAACAAAAGAAAAAATTCCATGATGAAATATGAAAGGAATATTCTGGAATAGCAGAGGTCTAGCAGACTTGGCTAAAAGAAGATTCCTTAGTGATACATCGATTGAGCAAAAATTGGATTTCATGGCTTTGTTAGAGACGGACAGAGATAATTTTACTCCCCAGTTTCTAAACACCATTTCAGGGGGGGTTGATTTCGATTGGCACTGTCTACCTCCAAGGGGGCGATCTGGATGGATCCTACTTGGGATGAAGTGCAAAACTTTAGAAGTTCTAAATGTGGTTCACGGTGAATTTGCTGTCAAATTTTGTGTGAGATTGAAAATCGATGGCTTCAGGTGGGATTTGGTGGTCGTATATGGTGCGGCGCAGCCAGAACTTAAGCCTGACTTCCTTGTAGAATTAGTAAGAATTAGTGGGGATGAGAGGTTGCCTATCATGGTTGGAGGAGATTTCAATATCATTAGAAGACAAGATGAAAAAAATAATGGCAACTTCGATGGAAGGTGGTCATTCATGTTCAATATGATCATTGAAAGTCTTGCCTTTAGGGAGATGAACTCTCTGATAGACAATGCATGTGGGCTAATTCCTTACCAATTCCTAGTTATGAGAAATTGGACAGGGTCCTCACTACTGTTGACTAGGAACATAAATTTCCACTGGTAACGGTTCGTGCTCTACAAAGGGCCATTTCGGACCATGCCCCATTGCTGGTTGATTTCGGGGAATTGACCCATGTGGGCAACATAAATACGTTCTCTTTCGAACTAGGATGGTTTGAGAGGAAGGGTTTCCTAAATCTTATTGCAACAGAGTGGGCCAGGGAGTCTAGTGGGACTTCGCATGTGGAAATATGGCAAAACAAAATTAGACAATTGCGCCAATTCCTGAGGGGATGGGCCAAAAACCAAAGTGGTATTTATAAAGCTGAGAAGAAGAGGCTAACACAAATTATTAATGAACTTGATGTGAAAGCAGAATCCACCCTTCTTAATATGTCGGAGAGAGATATTAAGAATGAGGCCGAGAAAAAATTACAAGCCCTTACGAGAGAGGAGGAGATGAAATGGGCACTTAGAGCAAAGGTTTCTAAGATCGTCCAAGGAGATGATAATACACGGTTTTTTCATATGATAGCCAATGGGAAACATAGAAAGCAGAAGATAATACAACTCGAACAAGAAGAGGGTACAATTGTAGGACACGAGAACCTCAAATTGTACATCTTTGAATATTATAAGAAACTTTTTGGAGCACCAGAAGAAATCTTTGTTGCTCTAGATGAGAGTGCGACCGGGGACATACCTCAGCTTAACTTAGAAGAGAACAAGCTGTTGTCTGCTCCGTTCAGGAGAAAGAGGTGTTTGATGCAATAACGCAAATGAAGCATAATAAAGCTCCTGGGCCGGATGGGTTCCCGGCAGAATTCTACCAGAAATGCTGGCATATCATTAAGGGAGATCTAATGCCTATGTTCCATGATTTGTTCGATGGCCACCTAAACCTCTTTCACCTTAATTTTGGAACAATAACGTTGTTGCCAAATAGGGTTGAGGCTATCCGCATTGAGCAATTTAGACCGATATGTCTTCTCAATGTAAGCTTTAAGATTTTTACAAAGGTTGGCACGAACAGGTTGACACAGATAGCCCATTCGGTTGTGCAACCAACACAGACTGCTTTCATGCCAGGGCGACATATCCTTGAAGGGGTTGTGGTCTTACATGAAACTCTACATGAAATCCATAAGAAGAAATTAGATGGCGTTATCTTCAAAGTGGATTTTGAAAAAGCGTATGATAAGGTCAAATGGCCCTTTCTGCAGCAAGCCTTATGTATGAAGGGGTTCAATGAATCTTGGAGATCTCAGGTGGATTCATTCATACAGAAAGGTAGTGTCAGAATAAAAGTCAATGACGATACAAGACATTTCTTCCAGACATGTAAGGGGTTACGACATGGAGATTCCATGTCTCCTGTGCTGTTTAACATTGTAGCAGCTATGTTGGCAGTACTAATTGGCCGGGCCAAGGAGAGTGGCCAAGTAGGAGGACTCGTCCCTCACATTATAGAGGGGGGGAGTTTCCGTCCTACAATACGCGGATGATACTATTATATTCATGGAACATGATCTTGCAAAAGCTAGGAATATGAAGCTTGTATTGTGTCTTTTTGAGCAACTGTTTGGGCTCAAAATTAACTTCAATAAAAGCGAATTGTTCTTCTTTGGGAGAGCCTAAGAGGAACAAGATGACTATAGACATTTGTTCAGTTGTGAAATGGGATCCTTACCTTTTAGTTATATAGGGATCCCAATTCATCATAGACGTTTAACGAACAAGGAATGGAAATTTATAGACGATCAATTTGAAAAGAAACTTAGCTACTGGAAGGGTAAGCTCATGTCGTACGGAGGTCGGTTGCTTTTGATAAATTCGTGTTTTGATGAGTTTGCCGATGTTCCTCCTATCCTTCTTTGAGGTACCGGTAGGGGTACGGAAAAGACTCGACTTTTATAGATCCTGATTCTTTTGGCAAAGTGATGAGGCCAAGAAGAAGTACAAACTGGCTAGATGGGATATTATTTGCAGACCAAAAGACCAGGGTGGGTTAGGGATCAAGAATTTAGAGGTCAAAAATAGATGTCTACCTAGCAAGTGGCTATACAGAATATCTACTGAGACCGAGGGTATGTGGGTACAAATCTTGCGGAATAAATACTTACACTCTAAGACTTTGGCCCAAGTCACTGCTAGGCCAACAGACTCACCCTTCTGGAAGGGATTAATGAGGACGAAAGCAAATTTTTTCCAACGAGTGAAGTTCCTAGTTGGTAATGGTCATACTACTCAATTTTGGGTGGATACATGGCTAGGGGAGATGCCTTTGGCTTTGCAATATATCTCCTTATATAATATTGTGCAACGTAAGGAGGATTATGTCGCTACAGTATTAAACTCGGTACCGCTTAATATCCAATTTAGGAGATCACTAGTAGGGGAATGTTGAAATGCTTGGTTGCACTGGTTCGTAGGTTTGATGGAGGTTCACCTATCGGATCAGCCAGATACAATTCACTGGAAGTTAGCTACGAATGGAATATTCTCAGTGAAAACCTTTTATTCGGACCTAATTGATTCCGGGCCATTGTCGAGGTCGTTGCACATTTGGAAGATTAAAGTTCCGCTTCATATTGAAATCTTTATGTGGTTTGTCCATAAAGAAGTCATTCTAACCAAAGATAACTTGGAAAAACGGAGTTGGGTTTGTAATTCTAGGTGTTGTTTTTGTGATCAAAATGAAACGGTTAAACGCCACTTTCTCGAATGTCCTTTAGCAAAATTATTATGGCGATCAATTCATATAGCTTTTAACGTTCAACACCCAAGGAGTATAAACACGTTATTTGGGACGTGGCTTAATGGAGTGGACGTACACTTAGCTAAACATATTTGGATAGGAGTATGTGCACTAATCTGGGCTATATTTTTTTTTGAAAATGGGGGACTCCCCGGCCTCTGCATCAGAACAATGCATACGGCCATATTTATAGATAAATAATCGCCTATCCTATTACATGACCGTCATCCAAACCGGTTGAAGATATCCCGCGCTACCATCTCCCACCAGACAGATCCAGTAACCAAACGCTCCCTGGCCTCCGTCAGAGTGAGTAACGACCACATATGGATCAGCGCAGTAGCCCGGAATAAAACCTGCAAAAAATGGATATTTGTTGTTCTGTTAAAAGCCAAATCATTTCTGCAGTTCCAAATTGCCCACAACAAAGCACATACTCCTACGCGAATGTGTCTAGCTGTTTCGGACTCTATCCCAACAAGTCACGTTCCAAATAACGTACTGACCAAATTCGGAGGAGTAATTTTAAAGGCAATATGCACCGTGTGCCACAAAACTCTCGCCAACGGGCAGTCAAAGAAGAGGTGCTATATGGGACACTTGAAATGATATGATTTTTAATGGGACACAATTCACCAATTTTTTGCAGGTTATCTTCAGAGCTACAACTTGGATCCGTATGTGGTCCTTACTCACTCATGTGGACTTCAGTGAGCTTTTGGTTATTGGGTGCAATCGTTGGGAGACGGTAGCACGGGCTATCTTCAGCCGATTTGGGTGGCGAGCTAATAATAGGCTAGGTGCGTAGACATCGTAGCTTGCCGTTTTATCGCCGTATGTGGCATTTTTCAGTTCTTTATCACTGGTTGTGGTGTTTTTCAGATTTTATTTCGAATTCTTCTCATTTTAAGAGCTTTGTTGGACCTCATGACTTTGTTACGTTTTTATTTAATAATATGGCTGCATGCATCGATTGATGCAGAGGCCGGGGGTGATCCTCCTTTTAAAAAAATAACCTTTTGCAACTAATGGAAGTAGTGGGATTGAGAACCTCACTAAAGTTGTTGAGGACACAAGTAAATTTTAGTGTGTAGTTCTAGTGTAAGAGTACTGTACAACTTTAAGTGTATGAGTAGTGCAGAATTTTTAGTGTAAGATTATAATATAAGTTTTTCGTGTAGTTTTAGTGTAGTTCTATGTAGTGTAGTTGTAGTGTCAAAATTTAATGTAGTTGTAGTGTAGCTGTAGTGTATGTTTAATTACATTGTAGATTGTAGGTTTTGCAGGTGGTCTTCAATATGTTCAATTTTTTTACTAACTCGTTAGGTATATATATGCACCGTCATAGATGACTTCGACAGAAGGGGACTAAGTACTATGTGACCAATAGGAATAACAACGTCGTCCACGAGCTTGGCCACTGGGAAACCCCAGAGTTAGCGGCACACACCTACGATGCCAAAGATGTTGAATTATATCAGGAAGAGGTGATTCTGAACTTCCCAGAGTTTCGTGAGTACGCGAAGGTCTTCACGTTGGAGGACAAGAGGATATGCACTAGGGCTGAGGAGAAGGGGAACAAACAGGCCGAGATGCAGTTGTTCGACCCATTGGTGAGGGAGTTTGCGGGAGATGAGAAACACGTGGAGACTAACAAGATGATGCTACTTCAGTATGCAACCAAGAAGAACGCAGATGAGGATCCCATAGACTGGGATGCCTTGGAGCATGAGGAGGAGGGTCAGAAGGGGCGTCGTAGGTCCACCATGGACGACCATGAGGCCACTCCCTCTGCCACTAGCTTGGTAGATGGGCAGCACTACCTATTTCGTATGAACTGTTTAACTTTATGCATGTCTTATGTTTAAAGTATGCATGGTTTGTAGAACTGCTTAATTACAAGTATGTGTAAATATCTAGATGCCCGAGTAGTGCTAGTTCATAGTAATTGCTTAATTAGCTTACATGTGTTTTATGTTGCATTATATCTGTGCATGTGTTCTATATGCTTATTTTGGTCAACATGATGAAAGCAGTAAATGGATGCCCCATGTGAGATATGTGGTTCAGTGAGATGTCAAAAGGACAAGAAGTTCTTCATAGATCTTTCGAATGACTTCCTCACTAGGATGGTATGTTTTAGTTCATCATGTTTTGATTGAGTTTCTTATGGTATACGGTTGCGCCCAAAATTGTCTAACTGCTAGTTCTTTCTTTTAATTTTGCTCAGGTCACCCCTTGCGGGGCAAGGCGTAACTTCCTAGAGAGGTTTCAAGTTCCACTTGATGCCACCATTACATTCCAGTGCACTGTCACAAAGATGATGACGGCCCAACACTTCAATTGTCTTGTCACTAACGAGTCAAACCCCACTTATTTCAGTTGCCCTGGTTGGAGAGCCCTTGCAACTGCTTACGATATGGAAGTTGGGGAAAGAGGCACGTTCTACCTCAAGTACTATCGTGACGAGATCATGGTCTACTATAGGCCTGCTTGCAGCAATGGTTCACTTACTCCAGACTATGACCCTGAGTCTGCCCGCAGATATGTCTAGTTAGCTAGTAGGGTTGCATGGCAGATCTCATGTTATTACCACCTCTATTTAGTCGAACTTGTACATGTGTTATTTGCCTCCTTTTGATACTTTGTTGAACTATGTCAATAAGTACACTGTTGAACTTAAATGATGTTATTTGCATCTATTTAGTACTGTTAAAATTTATTTAATTGTTGTTCTTAAACTGGATTATGTTGTCATTTGGTTAGGATCACGCTGCTGTACAACTTTTATTTCAAATATGAAAATCAAATTACCATGCTCTTCACCCAGAACATACCATGCTTATGCTCATGTTGATATGTTTCAACAATTTTTAAAGTAAAAGTTACCATGCTTGTGCTATGTAAGTTATCACATTTGTGGTACATAAATTATCATGATGTTTACAGAAAAAATTACTGGGACATACAAAATATTTTCTCGAACCGTCACAACAAGATCTTCTAAACTAGATCTCATGTTTGTATGTAATTTATCAAGTTTGCGGTGCGTATATTTACATGTTGTTTACAGAGAAATTATCGAGGGTATGTTTTCAACAACTTTGCTCTTCCTGTCAAAAAAGTTACCATGCTCTATGGTGCGTAATTTACCATGTATTTTACACATATGTTGCTTAGGGTATATTTTCCATAACTTTTGTCTTTGGGTAGAAAGTTACCATAGTGTTTGTATCTAAGTCATCAGACTGCATTTCATATGTTACCGTACTATTTACACATAAGCCACTCGGGTATATTTCAACAACAGAAATCCTCGGGTCAAAGTTACCACGAGTGTTCACAAGTAAGTTATCAGGTCTGTGGTTTCTATATTACCAAGTTATTTACACAAGGTATGAGGGGTATGTTTTCAATAACTCCCCCCCCCCTCGGGTCAAAGTTACCACGGTGCTTGTACATAAGCTATCATGTCTGTGATGCATATATTATCATGTTATTACTTACATAGAAACTACCGGGTTATGTTTTAACAAACATTTTTCTCTGGTCAAAAGTTATCACAATGTTTTTACGTAAGTTATCAGGTCTACGATGCATAAACTAGTACGATGTTTACACATAATTTATTGAGATATGTTTGAACATTTTTTTACCAGGTGAAAATTACCATGATATTTTTAGGCGTAAGTTATCTGGACTTTTATTCTAACTAGAAAAGATGAAAGAAAATGTTCAAACAAGAGAAAGAAAATTTTGGTCAACAAAAAAGAAAAGAAATAAAAACATTTTTCCAACGTAGCATTCAATGTGGTAAAAAAACTTCCTAACCAAGCATATAAGAAAAATCTGGACACTATTGACAACAACTAATGGTGGGTGAGTTGGCTAGCTTGATACACCATATTTCAAGAGGTCATGCCTCCGATCATCCTTAATAATAACTAGAAGATGACGCGCGCTTTGCTGCGCCGTCTTTCGGTCATGAGTTGAGCTTTATTTTTATACTCGGACTGTTACAATCGTTGCTTTGTTCTGTGTTTCACCTGAGTTAGGCAGGCTTTTAATTTTGATGGTGTTTTTTAATTGTTGGCTTCACTCTTATCCGATGGAGGCGGTATCATGTGTCAGCTGGACTAAGTTGTTAAGTGTGTGGTTCTGATTTTCTTACTCCTAATGCAAAATATATGTGTGTGCCATGATTTACATAATCACATGGGAGTTGACCCAACCACTAAACACATCAACGATTCACTCCCTTATAGATAAATGGGCCCACCAGCAACCCCAAAAGCCCTGAGGCAATAGGAGTCATCATTCCTAGGGAGCTTAGAATCTTGGAAGATATACATAAAACACACATATATTTATGAACTCTATTTGCATCTATAATCACGTCAACCCAAAAATAGATGGTCTAAAATAGAAGATACCAGAAGAATGATGTTTTCTTGTGGAACATAAAGGTGTGTTTCGTGTATGCCTATCGATGAAACTGTGGCAATGGGTAAGACAATTGCCTTAGAAATCAACATGCAGCAAGAAAGTGAGATGCCCTACCAAGATACAAATGGCAGATATCATCAGAGTAAGAGAGGTCAAGGCCCTCTGAGTTGGACTTCATCGAGAAGAAAAGAAGCGAGATAGTGAAATAATCTTAAGCAATCATGACAATCAAACCATCCAGCGAAGCAAAGAAATTCACGAACCATACACTAAACCCTATGGAATATACAATTAATTTGTTACGTGGTCATAATCACCCCGCTTAAGTCTAACTATCATTAAATCAAACAAGTTGGCTGTAAGCATGTCTTGGGGTGATTTAAGGTACATGGTGACCAATAAATGCCAGAATGAACAGAACATGGTGAAGTCCTTGAAAAGACATAATAAGGAATACCTTTCAAATTATTCCTAAAAGCATCAAAACCTAGCAAGAAGATTTGGAGCTTAGGAAAGTAGACCAATAAACTGGAAGGAAGCCTGCAAGAAGCATTAAATGGATATAAATAAAGAAGAATGTAGGCTGCGAAAACTGCACATTGCCATGTCACAAAATTAGAATGTACAGGAACATGAGCACCATACCAAACCAGGCAGGCAAAAGGTTTAAGACTTCTTAAGACAGCGGAAGTCAACCATTCAACAACAAATCAATTGGCCATGTATCATGAAAAACATAAGTAGCGAAGCTCTTCCATGTCTACCTACTGATTACTCTTTGTATCTTCCTCACAAATAGAGACATCCAACACACATTATAATTTTTCTCTCAAAAACACAAATTACAGTTTCTTGATATTCAGTTCTTTCTATGTACATACAACCTTTAGTCATATGAATAATGTTTCGAGAAAACTAATTTGAGGTGCATATATCCATGCTCATGTAAGGCACAAAGAGAATAATTTGTACTCATGCTCATGCTCATGTAAGTTATGCCATGAAAAAAGTAATTCATGGTGCGTGCTGAACTACTAAGCAGCGAGACATACAGGGGTAGGGTTGATTAAAATTGAGGCCAGGAACCCCATGAAAGGAACCTATAGCAACATGTTCACGATGGAGAAACCGGGCTTCTAATAATGGCGGAGTCTGACGTCACCCCTGAATCATGCAACTCCCAGTGGGTTTGAGCAAACCTAGAAAAAAACAAAAACAAAAACATATCACTTGAAGTAGGTCAAGAATTTACAGAGCTGATGTTGTCATTTTTCGAGGAAAAGAATATTACTCCAATATAGAGCATTGCACGATAACCATTTAGTTTTCCTTCCTTTTTATCATATTGTATGACTCTTGTATTCTTATGCCATTCATTATTTTTAAAATACAGGACGATAGTATCATTTTTTCCAGCAAAAGGTAAAATCAGAGAGTTAGAAATCGAGTAGAAAATGATTGTGGTGTAACTAATAACTGATTGAAGATTTATACATGACATTTGCTCCAGTAATTTTTTTGTGCCCCACATTCATCAAAAAGTTATTGCAAAGCTATGACATCGTGCAGTGCTTACAAAATATATACGGCCACTGCTTTTGTATCCCTACCTTGAAATCAATCTATGATTGGCTTGAAAACTGCACCCGAGCAATGTACCGCGATTGAATTTCTATTGCACGGATACATGTGTGCGAAGCGGTAAACGTCTTACCGATCCTGGTAGACGTGTTGCGTGTTATATTGAGGGGTTGCGAGCCCAATCACGCGTACAAGGTGGTTAGGAGATTTACATCTTGGAGAGGAAGAAAAGCTATAGATAAGAAGAGATAAAGATTACAAAATACTCATCTAACTAACTACTTCCCTCGGTGGTGAACTCCTCCTTGTACACGCCATGCATACGCAACAATATCATGTTTGACACCCTCCCTTAATCACAACTTCATTAGGTTGAGATTATGCTTGAAGTCTTCAAAACTTCTTGTCGGCAATGCTTTGGTAAAGCCATCAGCAACTTGGTCTTGAGAATGAATGAACCGAATATCCAAAAGCTTATTTGCAACTCTTTCAAGAACAAAGTGAAAATCTATTTCAATGTGCTTGGTCCTAGCATGAAAGACTGGATTTGCTGGCAGATAGGTAGCACCTAGATTATCACACCACAAACATGGAGCTCTAGTGCTTCTTATTCCTAGTTCCTTTAAAATTGACTGTACCCATATGATCTCTGCTGTTGCATTAGCCAATGCTTTGTACTCTGCTCTGTACTGGATCTTGAAACTGTAGCTTGCTTTCTGGCACTCTAAGATATCAAATTTGGTCCAAAGAATACCGCAAAACCACCAGTTGAGCGTCTATCATCTAGACACCCAGCCCAGTCTGAGTCAGAAAAGGCACTGACAAGTGTGGAGGATGACTTGCTGAAGTTTAGGCCAATGCTCAAAGTGCTTTTCACATATCTCACTATACGTTTTGCAGCAGTCATATGAACAGTGGTAGGTGCATGAAGAGACTGGCATACTTTATTGACAGCAAAAGAAATGTCTGGTCTAGTCAATGTTAAGTATTGAAGTGCACCTACCAGGCTCCTATATTTTGTACTATTTTCTGAATTCAGAGGCTCTCCTTCAGCAAGAGACAATTTTTCTGTGCTAGATAAAGGAGTGGGTGCAGACTTACAACTCTGCAAACCGGCCTTTTTTACCAAGTCTGTTGCATACTTTTCTTGAGAGAGGTGAAGACCATCCTTGTGTTGCTTGACCTCAATACCAAGAAAGTAGTGTAGATCTCCTAGATCCTTTAGAGCAAATTCTGCACTTAAATCCCTCAACAGTGTTGTTATTGCTTCATCAGATGAACTTGTTACAATTATATCATCAACATAAGTGAGAACAAATATGGATATTCTTGACTTGTTATAGATAAATAACGAAGTGTCAGACTTTGAGGGAACAAAACCAAGTGTTTGCATCTTTTTACTGAGACGAGAATACCATGCTCTTGGGGCATGTTTCAGTCCATACAAGGCCTTGTCAAGTTTGCACACATGAAGTGGTGTCTGTGCATTGACAAACCCAGGAGGTTGTTTCATGTAAACCTCTTCTTCCAGACCACCAGGGAGGAACGCTGCTCGAACGCCTAGTCGTCAGAGACTCCATCGCCTAGACACAGCAATGGACAAGACAAGGCGCATGGTAGCAGCTTTAACAACTGGACTAAATGTGTCCTCATAGTCAATACCATACCTTTGTTTGAACCCCTTTGCAACGAGTCTAGCTTTGTAACGATCAATGGTTCCATCAGCTTTTCTTTTTATCCTAAAAACCCACTTGCAGTCAATAAGATTTTTACCTTTCCTTGAGGGAACCAAGTGCCATGTTTTATTTTTCCTTAGTGCCACAATTTCATCATGCATTGCCTTTCTCCAATTAGCATCACCAAGCGCCTCTTCAAGAGTGTTGGGTTCTCCTGGCTCACCTATTGAACAAATCATCCCATATTTTGTAATATGTCTATAATCAATAGGTTTAATTTTGCCTTGTTGTAGCCGTGTGCGACGTGGAGTAGTAGCAGGAGCCGTTACAGAGAGCCCCGGCGCAGAGGATCCCACGCTCGATCGACCGATCCTCCCCGATCCCAAGGAGGATCTCGACGCAGCCGCGGAACCGTGGTGTCGGCTGTCAGTTGGTCGGGATCTTCTGCGGTCGTCCGCTGCGGGGCAAGCGGCAAACTAGCCACAGAAGATCTGGGCCGAGCTGCATCATCATTGCCTCGTGATTGCATGGGCCCTGCCTTGTCAGAGTCTGCCCCCGCCTCAGGCAAGCGAATCGCTGCCCGCCGCTTGTAGACGATGGGTTGGGCCTCAAGCCGCACACGGCCCAGGCCAGTGCCGGCCTGCCAATTGTTAGACGGCGATTGATGCGCGTGAGAGGAGTCGCCGCGGCCATCCAGGTTCTGCCGCGTGGCTGACGCGGGTGGTTCGGCGCGCCCACCTGCAGCTATCACGGTCGCACGCGCGCCTGCGGCTGTCGGGGATTCACTGCAGGGCACCGATCCCGAGGCAGATTCGCTGCGCGGCAGCTCCTGGGCAGATCCCGAGGGAGATTTGCTCCCCGGCTCAGGACACATGAAATAAGGGCCTGTGCCGCCGTTTTCTTCATTATTTTCTGCAATTTCTGCACCGTTTCCTGCATCATCACAAAGCTCATGGAGACCATTAGTAGGGTTAGTCAACATATGATCATCACAATTTGTAATACCCCCTTGATCATAGCCGGAGAGATGAGAAGGTAAAAGCAGGATTTCCTTGCGAAGTAGGGCACCGGCATTGGGATGAAGATCCGCAAAGGGGAATTTTGTCTCATCGAAAACAACGTCACGTGAGATATACACCCTACCAGTAGTGATGTCAAGGCACTTGACGCCTTTGTGTTGGGCGCTATAGCCAAGAAAAGCACACTGTTTTGAACGAAACATGAGCTTGCGTTTATTGTAAGGCCGAAGATTTGGCCAACACGCACACCCAAAAACACGGAGAGAGGTGTAATCAGGTTTTGTGTGGAGGAGACGTTCCATAGGTGTTTCATTATTTATGACACAGCTAGGAAGCATATTGATGATGTGAACGGCTGTAAGAAAAGCCTCATCCCAAAACTTGAGAGGCATGGAGGCTCCTGCGAGGAGGGCCAGGCCAACCTCGACAATGTGCCTATGCTTATGCTCTCGCTGACCCGTTTTGTTGGTGAGCGTGTGGACATGATACTTGGTGAGATATGCCTATGTTTTGGAAGAAGGAATTGAGTTTCTCGTATTCCCCTCCCCAATCTGATTGGACAACAATGATCTTGCTGTCAAACTTTCTTTCAACAAGTGCTTGAAAGTTGTGAAAAACTTGAAACACATCATATCTTTTTTTGATAAGATAGATCCATGAAAATTTGCTATAGTCATAGATGAAACTAACATAGTACATGTGTCTACCAACAGAGGAGGGGGCAGGTCCCCACACATCAGAAAAGATCAATTTCAAAGGTTTAGTGGAGACACTAGTGGATATGGGATATGATAATTGATGACTTTTAGCACACTGACATGAATCACAAATAGTTTCAACATTGCGCTCACCAACAAACGGGAGCTTATTTTTTCTAAGCAATTTTTTAACCAAAGAAAAAGAGGCATGTCCTAAACGATCATGCCATCGTGTGGATGAAAGCTTGATGGCACCACAAGCTTGTTTATTGAATCTTCTAAACTCCGGAATCAACGTGTAGAGCCCTCGAACACATCTACCTCGATAGAGAATTTTCCTCGTGGCCTGATCCTTGATCAAAAAGAAGAAAGGATGAAATTCGAGAAAAACATGATTATCAATAGCAATTCTATGAACGGAGAGAAGATTCTTATGAGCACTAGGAACATGCAGAATTCTTTTGAGATGAATTTTACGACTAGGGGTATTAAAAATTGAGTGGCCAATGTGACGTATACCCGGCCGTATGAATTTGGTCTTTGCCACGATATTTCTCCTTCATGGTGACCTTCTCGAGTTCATTGGTGATGTGGTTGGCGGCACCACTGTCAACATACCAGTTTGTGTCAATTCCATAGGAGCCATCGGCCACCGCAGCAACTTTCTCTTCATCTTGAGAGGAGCCGCCGTCATCTTCTTCGTAGCGGTACCAACACTCCTTTGCCGTATGGCCAGGCTTGCCGCAAATTTGGCAGCGAGGCAAGTCCGGGCGGGACCGGTTGGAACCACCACTGCCACCACCACGGCGCCCTTTGGAGTTGCCTGAGCGCCCGCCGCCGCGTGAGTTGTTGGAGTAGCCGTTGTAGTAGCCACTGCCGCCGGAGCCGAACCTTCCCTTGCCACGGGAAGATGAGCGCGAGCGAGAGCCACCACCACGGCCTCTGGATGCAGCGTTTGCCGACGACTTGAAGCCACCGCCGGGACCATGATACTGTGCCATGCATTGATGAAAGTTACTGAGCATGGCAAAAATTTCATCGAGAGTTACCAGAGTGACACGGGCATCTAGTGCGGAGACAAGGGGCTGGTAGTCTTGGTCCAGCCCATGGATGTTGTAGGAGATCAACTCGTCGTCCTGGATGGGTTTTCCCGCCGCGGCAAGTTCATCGGCAAGACCCCTCATGGCGGCGAAGAAGGTGGCCACCGATTGATTGCCCTTCTGCGCATTGATCAGCGCTGTCCGGATGTTGTTGACGCGGCTGAGTGATTGTGACGAAAACATGTTCGCCAGTGCCACCCAGAGAGCGTGCGCCGTGGTGATCGCGGTCACCGTGATGAGTACTTCCTTGGAGAGGTGTTGGAGGAGATAGCCGAGGACTTGCTGATCCTCTCTCACCCAGAGCGGATGAAGGGGATTCGGCCCGGTGGTCTCCTTGCCGGCGGCGTCCTTGGTGGTGAGGACTTCGGCCGGCTCGGTTGCCGTGCCATCCACGTAGTGGAAGAGGCCGGCGCCGCGCAGCTGTGGCGTGATCTGCGTCCGCCACAAAACATAGTTGCCACGGGTTAGCTTCTCCGGAGCTCCACCGCCGAGGGTCGACTGGAAGGAGGCGGAGGAGGAAGACATGGCTGCGCACTTGATGGAGATGGATGAGCTAGGGTTTCTGGTGGAAGAAGAAGGCTCTGTATACCATGTGTGAAGCGGTAAACGTCTTACCGATCCTGGTAGACGTGTTGCGTGTTATATTGAGGGGTTGCGAGCCCAATCACGCGTACTAGGTGGTTAGGAGATTTACATCTTGGAGAGGAAGAAAAGCTAGAGATAAGAAGAGATAAAGATTACAAAATACTCATCTAACTAACTACTTCCCTCGGTGGTGAACTCCTCCTTGTACACGCCATGCATACGCAACGATATCATGTTTGACAACATGTTCAAGAATCCGGGCATAGCAGCCTAATTGGCAATGAATGAGAAATGATGAATAAATATTCTAAGACATTAAAACAAACAAAAAAATGTATAATTGGCGAACTATGTAATACCCAAGATTGAGAATGGGCTGTGTAACTATATCTGCTTGTCCGTTACTACAAAAAAAATGAGATTATTCACAAAATAATATAAAATGGGCATGTGACATAAGGGTCTAAATGCTCCACAGTTTCAATGTTCAGAACTCCATATGGTTTTCAGGGATTCAGTAGAAGCTGGGGGCAACATGTTACTTATGTAGCCTGAAATCAAAGGCAGTCCTACTCACATAGTAGCACTACAGATTAGTTCATATAGATGCGTTCATGGTGAAAAATCCTCAACACAGAAAGCACAAATTTCAAATGAATAAGTAGCAGCACATTCACACGCAAGGCAATTATAGGTTCACACAAGGGTACCACTATGGGTTTCATACATAGCACTGTAAGTAACCAATTTCCTTTGAATATAAATGTGATGCATCAAAACTAACTCCATTGGGAACACGAATCCACAAAGGAAATCACCTGGAGAATCCTTTCGCTGGTTGTTGGTCAGAAAAAGGCCTGAAGTTTGTTCAGTTAAGCTGAAAAAACAAATAATTATGGCCAACAATGCATGTCGCTTCAGCGGGGCAGATCAGGAAACAACGACGGAATTTGCTTTGTGGTTCGACCAAACTATAGAGATCCCAAATATCTTGGGGGTAAACAGTTAAGAAACGTCTTACATCTTTGACACCTGCGGCGATCCGTTTGGTAAGCAAAAAATAACAGCATGGAAAGGTTGCCATTTGCCGTTGGACTATATGGCTGGCTTGAAATAGGCAAGTCTTTGACAACATGGCCATCCCACCTGGGTTGAGTTGTGAATCAATGCTTGGAGGCGGTTAAATCGTGGGCTCATGGACTAAAAAATGAGGACACATGCTCAGTACGTAGGTGAATCAATGACTGATTGCGCTAGTTCTTGTTTAGCCTTCTTGTTTTCCCTTTCCCTTTCTTTTTCTTTGTCCTTCTTTCTCCTCTTCGGTTCCCCTTTGTAGCTATTTATTTGTTCTTGTACTCCAGTCAAGTGTTCATGCTCTCCCCAGAGACGAACGATCTTGTTTTAATGATATAAAAAGGTAGGGGCCTCACTCCCGATTTAGCTCAAAAGAATCACCTGGAAGAAATAATATCACAATGTTCAGATAAAAGGGTCAAGGAAGAAATCAAACTGAAACAAAAAAAATAGCGAACAGAGAGCAACTGGGACTCAAAGGATATCCACACTTCACGACGGGGATGGACGCACGGGAGCATCAGCAGCAGAGAGGATCTGCTGCAAAAAATAATAGTACGGTGACGGGCAACATCAAGAACTCTGCTCAAGATGTTATAAAAGGAAGAACATCACAATTGTAGTCTTGTACAGGGAGAGGTAGAGAAGAAATCAACAGTCACCTAGACATTTGGCATCAGACCACCCACCGACGAAGGATCATAGTCTAGGCATCTAGCCACATCCCCTCGCCACCAGCCTCAGAGACTGCACGCTCGCATGCGTCTTGCAAATCGCAACAGAGGGTGGGGGTTTATTGGTGCCTAGATTTGGCCGCAACGAGGGAAGCACCCAACCCAGTAACAAACTTGCAGGACAGCGGCGGCACGAGGAGTCGAAGCCGCCGAGACAATCCTTGAGGACGATGGAGCCCGCGCTCGAGGCATGTGCGTCCCCACGATTCGCCTCGCGTTAGCGGCGTCGGCGATGACGTAGTGGAGGAAGTGTCCTCTTCGCACTCCTTCATGGGCACGACTCGCTTTCCACAAGTCCGGGGAGACAACCTCATCCACCATCGTTGAGGTGTCCTCGTGCCCACTCCGGCCGCTGCGTGGAGGGGAGCGGGCGCCATGCTCCACCTTGCACTTGATGACAGAGAGCAACACATCATGGTCGAGAGTGGGAACGCGAGGGGGGATCGGAAGTACTGTGCAGCCGATACTAACTGGCCGATCGATGGACGATGCTCCATCCAGTGGATGGGCTTCATTTTATCACATGCACGTATGGTCAGATCAATAGGATCGTCTATGAATCGGCTGTGCACTATCGTGTGTGTAGCAGCGCTCAGGGGGGATAGTGGAGAGGCGCCGGAACCCAAGGTCCTTGTGGTGCTGTGCGGCGAGGAGAGGAAGGTCGGCCGCTGTAGCCACATCGAGAAGTAAATCTGGACGGGACGAAACCGAAGGCGAAGGCAAAGAGCGGTGGCTGGCCACACGTGGCAAGGAAACGGTGTCAGATACCGACCCAAAAGACCACCCCTGTCAAATGGAGCCCACAGCGTCCCTGCAGCCTCGATTCACCAAGAGGCAGTAATTCCTGGGAGTTTAGAAACTGTAGTGATAATAATAATAATAATAATAATAATAAATAACAATAATAATAATAATAAGGATCCGCTTTTTTAGGGGTTAATAAGGATCTGTTTAAGGATTTGCTTGTATTAGAGGAAGGGCTCCTATGTGTTGCTCGCTTCGTTAGGGTGCACGACCACATGGGAGACCGACTGGGCCAACCCGCAGTACTGTAGCGGTATGCTATAGCGCGCGATACAGTATTGGTTCACTGTTAGCGATTTATCTCCACGCGTAGTTAACTATAGGAACTGTATAATTGAAAAAGAATACCATTTTCTGAACCACATTTTTTTTGAAATTTAAAATTCCATACATTTTCTAAAAAACACAGTCAATTTTGAAATTCTGAACTCTTTTTGAATTTGAGAACATTTTTTATAAATTTGTGAATATTTTCTGAAACTTGTAAACAATTTTGTGAGTTGTGATTTTTTTAGAAACCATGATTTAATAAAAAAATGAACATTTTGAAATTCCAAACATTCTCAAAAAATGCGACATGTTTTTTAAATTCCCCCAAAAAATTCAAAAACATGAATAATGTTTGTGAAAATTTAAATTCCAAACCATTTTTCGAATTTTTTTAAATCTTTGATTTTTTAAAATTGTGATTTGATGAAAAAAAAACAAAAAACTACAAAGAAACAAGTAAAACCAGGGAAGGAAAAAGACTGGTAAAAAGCCGTCTGTAACCATCCAAAAGTTTGCCAAACCGGGATATGTGAAACATATAGTAGATTAAAATGGGCCGACCCATCTCACAACGCCTTGCGTGGCTCCTTGTGCATTTGGTCGACAATCATTCACAGTAAACGTCACATAGGATTCACCCTTGTCTTAGGGCTCCATTTATATTCTGACATTCATGAGTTTTAGACTTTATTTTTGTTTAGACATTGTTTAGCTTTGCTACAATTCACATCTGCGAGACGTATAGGACTACCGCCTTATTCAGATTCTCTATCAAGAACCCCACCTTTACCCCGCACTTAATCTATATTCGCAATTCAGATTGCATTGCCATAGTTTTTGCCGGTCCTTCGATTGCTTGCTGGAACTCAAACCTCGTTGTTCAGGTTGGTCGTGCCCATGGCAAAGTCAATAACCGTTGGGTAATGGTTTAGCGATGTATTTATACTGTAGAAAGACTGACTTGTAGCCTCACCTGCTCCACATGCCAGAAGATGAATGGAGCTGGTTGGCGAGAACTAGGGAGAGAAAGACAGACTGGATTTGTAATAGCACACTGCTTGCTATTTTGAAATCCACAATTGTGTTACTAATTTGTTAAAGCATCTTAATAAAATTTCAAACATATACATAAATAAAGTATGTACGTGTGAAATTTTTAAAGATTTTTTTGAAGCTTCAAATTTTAAATTTTAAAAAAGGCGCCATGGAGCTCAAGCTCCAAACCCCCTCACTCACAAACTTCGCCCTATTCTATAACATTCTGTAATTCCATAAGTTTGTTAGAGAACATACCCAATGTAAACAAGCATATCATGTTTTTTTTGCGGGGTAACAAGCATATCATGTTGGTTACTTAGCAAACCAGGCAAAATCATTGGGGCCATATATGATTTTCTTAGCACTTTCAGTCTTGTATGAACTTAGTGTACACTTTATATTATGTACACAATCTCATGATCACTGCCCATCATTGCAACTACAATCACATAATGATGGACTCGGTACAGCACTAAAACCGCGTGCAAAGCAGCTGACAGCTCAAATTAATTTTCAGAAAAGCAAACCTGCAGGACTGATTCATGGTAAAGTGGTACGCATGTGTAGCCTCTTTGCTCATTTCTTAATTCGCCAGTTTTACTTTTTCTATACCAGAAGCATCTGATCACATCCAGTTGCCATTGCAAAGCAGTTGACAGCTCAAATTGATTTCAATGAAAGCGAACTTGTTGGACCAGTTCTTGGTACAATGGTACGCATGTGTTAACCTCTTTGCTCATTTCTTAATTCACTGGTTTATCCTTTGTTTATGCCAGAACCATCTGCTCACATCCACTTGCCATTGCCAGTTATCATGCCCTCCTTACAAGATATATAGAGCTCGATCACATGCAGTGTTCAAAGACACCGATGCTCTAAACAGAGGAAGAGAGAGGAGAGATGGGCAGCCGTTACAGGTTCAGACTGTCCCATCTCATGCCAAACTCTTGGTTCTACAAGCTGAGGGACATGAAGAGACCCAGACCACCAAGCCAACCAAGAAGCTCTACAGCTACAAGAACACCCAGGAGATCATCATCAAGCCACTACTGCCATGGAACCACCACCCCCAGACCTCTTCCATTACCACCATACCAATCCTACTCCTACTTGCAAGCAAAGAAAATGCCACCGGAGAAGCTGCGCCTCTCTCCTCTCTGCCTCAGCCCAAAGGCAACAAACATCCGATTCCCCAATGATCGTCATCAGTCACCATCATCGAGAAGTGCCGCCGCAGTCGTCTTCGACGATTTTCAAGGCTTGCAACTACGTCCGATTCGCACAAGGCCAGCGTCAATCGCGTCGAGAAGTGCGCACCACAGCACGACCGCAAGCAGTACGTGCCCGAGCTCGCCGAGGCTCAGGAGCAGAAGGCTTCGTCTATCCAGCAGTGGCTGTGGCAGAGTTAGCGCCAGGTGCACTGCTCGCCGGAGAAGCGCGAGGAGGAGCATCGCCGTCGTGGTGGCGTCGACGGACCCGCACAAGGACTTCAGGGAGAGCATGGTGGAGATGATCGTCCGGACCGACATGCGTGGAGCAGAGGCTCTGAGGGACCTCCTTGATTGCTATTTGTCGTTGAACTCGAGGGAGTACCATGGAGTAATCACGGAGGTGTTCAGGGGAATCTGGCTCCAGATTATCCGTAACGGTGTTGAGATATGAGGAATAATCCCGAGCTGTAAATCAAGTGTTGTTGGGATGTACGTACAGATCTGTGAATAATGTGTATGTGCCGCTTGAGTTGTCTGTGTGTGATATACTGATAGTCCTACTTCTACTTGCTACTGTATTTTTTTTTTGAGGACCTACTTGCTACTGTATTTGTCATTGTGTTAATTTGTAGTGGTAATAAATCGATATGTGTAACAGTGTAAGGGGCTTTCCGAAAACATATATTCAACTTCCGGACCGAACACCTGGTTTGTAGGAGTTTTGTAGTAATTCTATATTAATATGATTTCTAAAGGAGAATTTCCTAAAGAGCCATTTGGTTTGTAGGAATAGATTTTGTTCCTATGTAAGATTGATTCCCATCCTTCACATTTCAATGGAAAAAACATTAGCTTAGACCTAATGAAAAAGGTTCTTATCCTATAAACCAAGTGACATCTCTTTTCCATAGGAACTGAGATACATGTCATCTTATTCTTTTTAACTTTTTTATTCCCATGATTTTCCAATCCCAAGGACCAAAGGAGGCCTAGTATCTTCGGCAATCCTGGCAGATTTTTCTGGCAATCCCATGAGTCCAGCTCTAAGTCGGAAAGCTTTAAGGAGATTCTTCGCAAAATCAAGAAAAAGATATTGAACATCAAGACTCGTCATAAGATCGTCAAGGATGTCAACGACATCAAGAGCAAATTAAAGAGGCTAGCACCAAGTCTCATCACACATTGAACTTTGGTACGGGAACCCGCTCCCTCGCGTCGCCTCCTCTGAGGCGACCCGAGGGCCAACCCTAGGCCGCCGCCGCGTTCCCCCCTCCCCCACCACCGGAGGTGCTCGCCAGCGCGGGTGCGCGACACCTAGGAAGGTGGTGGCGGGGATCTGGAGGATCCGTGTCGGCCCTGCCCTCTGGCGGCTGCGGTCATCGTCCCCGGTGCTCCACGGGCGGATCTGATGGCTGGGCGTGTTTCCGGGGGAAACCCTTGGCCGTCGCGGTGGCCACTCCAAAGGCGACGTCTTTCGGCGCTGTTCTCCTTCCTTGAGCTATGCCATAATTTCTGCTGCGGTGGGGAGATAAAATGTGAATACCTGGGGGCAAAAGGCTAAATTTTCATCAATCTTTCCCATCTATTTTTTTCTTCACAGATCTGTCCAAGGCTGGGGGGCAATGCCCCCCCCCCCCCATTGAAATCTCCCTTAACCTTTGACCCACGACTTTCCACAATATATAAAGATGCATCAGATCTTGTCGGAATCGATCCCCCGAGAGATGAGCTTTTGAGATTGTTGATTGACAAGGGAGGTGAATCGACAAATCAGGTCAAAGTTGTCTCTACTGTTGGAACTGGTGGGTTAGGTAAGACAACCCTTGCTAGACAGGTGTATAACAACCTTTGTGGCGGGCCTCGCCGACGAGTGTTGTATGAGACATCTGACAAGTACTTTGCCTACAAGACGGAGGAGAATAGCCTAACCAGTGAGCATGTGCTCAGAATGTCTGGGTACTACAATCACTTGAATCAAGTGGGAGTTAATCTGCCAAATAAGATAGTGATTGACAAAATTCTCTAGTCACTATCACCAAGCTACTAGAACTTTGTGATGAACTATAATATGCAAGAGATGACGAAAATGATTCCTGAGCTCTTCGTGATGCTGAAATCGACGAAGGTAGAAATCAAGAAAGAGCACCAAGCGTTGATGATTAAACAAGACCACTAGTTTAAAGAAAAAAGGGCAAGGAAAAGAAAGAGAACTTCAAGAAGAATGGCAAGCAAGTTGCCGCTCCCATGAAGAAGCCCAAAGTTGGACCCAAGGCTGAAACTAAGTGCCTCTAATGCAAAGGAAATGGTCACTGGAAGCGGAATCGCCCAAATACTTGGCGGATAAGAAGGATGGCAAAGTGAACAAAGGTATACTTGATATACATGTTATTGATGTGTACCTTACTAGTGTTCGTAGTAGCCCCTGGATATTTGATACCGGTTTAGTTGCTAAGACTAGTAACTAGAAACAGGAGCTGCGGAATAAACGAGGATTGGCTAAGGACGATGTGACGATGCGCGTCAGGAATGGTTCCAAGATCGATGTGATCGCCGTCGGCATGCTACCTCTACATCTACCTTCGAGATTAGTTTTAGACCTCAATAACTGTTATTTGGTGCCCGTGTTGAGCATGAACATTATATCTGGATCTTGTTTATTGCGAGACGGTTATTCATTTAAGTCAGAGAATAATGGTTGTTCTATTTGTATGAATAATATCTTTTATGGTCATGCACCCTTGAAGAATGGTCTATTCTTGTTGAATCTCGGTTGTAGTGATACACATATTCATATTATTGATGCCAAAAGATGCAAAGTTGATAATGATAGTGCAACATATTTGTGGCACTGCCGTTTAGGTCATATTGGTGTAAAGCGCATGAAGAAACTCCATGCGGATGGGCTTTTGGAATCACTTGATTATGGATCATTTGATACTTGCAAACCATGCCTCATGGGCAAGATGACTAAAACTCCGTTCTCCGGAACAATGGAGCGAGCTAATGACTTATTGGAAATAATACATACCAATGTATGCGGTCCGATGAGTGTTGAGGCACGCGGCAGGTATCATTATTTTCTGACCTTCACAAATGATTTGAGTAGGTATGGGTATATATACTTGATGGAACACAAGTCTGAAATATTTGTAAAGTTCAAAGAATTTCAGAGTGAAGTGCAGAATCATCGTAAAAAGAAAATAAAGTTTCTACAATCTGATCGTGGAGGCGAATATTTGAGTTACAAGTTTGGCCTTTATTTAAAACAATGTGGAATAGTTTCACAACTCACGCCACATGAAACAGCACAGCGTAATGGTGTGTCCAAACGTCGTAACCGTACCTTATTAGATATGGTGCGTTCTATGATGTCTCTTACCGATTTACCACTATCGTTTGGGGTTATGCATTAGAGACAGTTGCATTCATGTTAAGCAGGGCACCGTCTAAATCCGTTGAGACGACACCGTATGAATTGTGATTTGGCAAGAAACCTAAGCTGTCGTTTCTTAAAGTTTGGGGTTGCGACACTTATGTCAAAAGGCTTTAGCCTGATAAGCTCGAACCCAAATTGGAGAAGTGCTTCTTCATAGGATACCTAAGGAAACAATTGGGTACACCTTCTACCACAGATCCGAAGGCAAGATCTTTGTTGCTAAGTTTGGGTCCTTTCTAGAGAAGGAGTTTCTATCGAAAGAAGTGAGTGGGAGGAAAGTAGAACTTGATGAGGCAATTGTACCTTCTTTCGAATTGAAAGGTAGCACATCACAGAAAACTGTTCGCGTGATGCCTACACCAATTAGAGAGGAAGAAAATGATGATGATCATGAAACTTCAGATCAAGTTACTACTAAACTTTATAGGTCAACCAGAGCACGATCTGCACCAGAGTGGTACGGTAATCCTGTTCTGGAAGTCATGTTACTAGACCAAGGTGAACCTACGAACTATGAAGAAGCTATGATGAGCCCGGATTCCGACAAATGGCTTGAGGCCGTGAAATCTGAGATAGGATCCATGTATGAGAACAAAGAGTGGACTTTGGTGGATCTGCCCGATGATCGGCAAGCCATAGAGAATAAATGGATCTTCGAGAAGAAGACTGACGATGATGGTAATATCACTGTCTACAAAGCTTGACTTGTCGCAAAAGGTTTTCGACAAGTTCAAGGGGTTGACTACGATGAGACTTTCTCACCCGTATAGATGCTTAAGTCTGTCCGAATCATGTTAGCAATTGCCGCATTTTATGATTATGAAATCTGGCAAATGGACGTCAAAACTGCATTCCTTAATGGATATCTTAAAAGAAGAGTTGTATATGATGCACCCAGAAGGTTTTTTCAATCCTAAAGGTGATGACAAAGTGTGCAAGCTCCAGCGATCCATCTATGGACTGGGGCAAGCATCTCGGAGTTGGAATATACGCTTTGATAAGGTGATCAAAGCATATGGTTTATACAGACTTGAAGTGAAGCATGTATTTACAAGAAAGTGGGTGGGAGCTCTGTAGCATTTCTAATATCATATGTGGAAGACATATTGTTGATTGGAAATGATATAGAATTTCTGAATAGCATAAAAGGATACTTGAATAAGACTTTTTCAATGAAAATACCTCAGTGAAGCTACTTATGTATTAGGCATCAAGATCTGTAGTGGTAGATCGAGACACTTAATAGGACTTTCACAAAGCACATACCTTGACAAAGTTTTAAAGAAGTTCAAAATGGATCAGTCAAAGAAAGGGTTCTTACCTGTGTTACAAGGTATGAAGTTGAGTAAGACTCAAAAGCCGACCACGACAGAAGATAGAGAGAGAATGAAAGTCATTCCCTATGCCTAAGCCATAGGTTCTTTAAAGTATGCCATGTTGTGTACCAAACCTGTTGTGTACCTTTCCATGAGTTTGGCAAGGGGGTACAATAGTGATCCAGGAGTAGATCATTGGACATCGGTCAAAATGATCCTTAGCTACCTAAGAGGACTAAGGAAATATTTCTCGGTTATGGAGGTGATAAAGAGTTCGTCAAAAGAGTTACGTCGATGCAAGCTTTAAACGCCAATTCAGATGACTCTGAGTCACAATCTGGATGCATATTGAAAGTGGGAGCAATTAGCTAGAGTAGCTCCATGCAGAGCATTGTTGAATGATGACCCACAAGTATAGGGGATCAATTGTAGCTCTTTTCAGTAAGAGTGTCGAACCCAACGAGGAGCAGAAGGAAATGAAAAGTAGTTTCCAGTAAGGTAATGTCTGCAAGTGCTGAAATTGTAAGTAGCGAGTAGTTTGATAACAAGATAATTTGTAACGAACGAGTAATGATAGTAACAATCAGTATGCAGCAAGGTAGCCCAATCCTTTTGAGGCAAAGTACATGCCAAAACGGTCTCTTATAATAAGCAAGGCGTTCTTGTGGGTACACGGGAATTTCATCAAGTCACTTTCATCATGTTGGTTTGATTTGTGTTCGCTACTTTGATAATTTGATATGTGGGTGGACCGGTGCTTAGGTGTTGTTCTTACTTGAACAAACCTCCTACTTATGATTAACCCTCCCGCAAGCATCCGCAACTACAAGAAAAGTATTAAGAATAAATTCTAACCATAGCATTAAACTCTAGGATCCAATCGGTCCCTTACGGAATAGCGCATAAACTGGGGTTTAAGTTTTTGTCACTCTCACAACCCACCATCTATTAACTACTCCACAATGCATTCCCTTAGGCCCAAATATGGTGAAGTGTCATGTAGTCGACGTTCACATGACACCACTAAGGGAATCACAACATACAATCAAAATATCGAACACATATCAAGTTCACATGATTACTTGCAACATGATTTCTCTCGTGACCTCAAGAACAAAAGTAACTACTCACAAATAATGAACATGCTCATGATTAGAGGAGTATTGAGTAGCATCATGGATCTGAACATATAATCTTCCATCAAGTAAACCATATAGTAATCAATTACAATATGTAATCAACACTACTAGTCACCCCCTAGCACCAATCTATAGTTCCGGTAACAAGATTGAATATAAGAGATGATGAACTAGGGTTTGATATGAGATGGTGCTGTTGCAGATGTTGATGGAGATTGCCCTCCCCAAGATGGGAGAGTTGTTGGTGATGATGATGATGATTTCCCCCTCCGGGAGGGAAAATCCCCCGGCAGAAACGCTCCGCCGAAGGGCAAAAGTGCTCTTGCCCAAGTTCTGCCTCGAGACGGTAGCGCTCCAACCCGAAAGTCTTCTCCTTATTTTTTCTAGGTCAAAATGACTTATATACCAGAAGATGGGCACCGGAGGTGGGCCGAGGAGGGCACAACCCAGCAGGGCACGCCTGGGGAGCCTGGCGCGCCCAGGTGGGTTGTGCCCACCTGGTGGCCCCCCTCTGGTAGTTCTTGGCTCCAATATTTCTTAAATAATCCATAAAAATTCTCCGTAAAGTTTTAGCTCATTTGGAGTTGTGCAGAATAGGTGGCTTGACGTAGCTTTTTCAAGTCCAGATTTTCAGCTGCCGGAATTCTCCCTCCTTGTGTGTACCTTGCAAATTATGAGAGAAAATGCATTAGAATTACTCCAAAAAACATTATTATGGGTAAAAACATTATAAATAACAGTAAGAAAACATGATGCAAAATGGACGTATCAACTCCCCCAAGCTTAGACCTCACTTGTCCTCAAGCGAAAATCAAAATCGAAAAACATGTCCACATGCTTTGAGAGAGAGGTATCGATAAAAATAAAATACGGACATAGAAGCATCATGTTGATTATTATAATAGCAAAAAATTTAAACATAACACTTTTATCATACACTTCCCATGAATAAGTAACAGTTCATCACACAATCGAAGTATAAAGAAAAAACTCTATTAGAAGCCAACAAACTATGTTCTCAGTCAACTTTGCAACTACAATTCATCATCTTTTCAGGAAGGGTCACGTGTCGGAGCCTTTAGGAAAGTCCACATACTCAATCATCATATAGTCTTCTATGATTGCTAACACTCTGTAGCGACCAGACCTCAAACAGTCGATCTACGTAGCGATGTCATCCACGGATCGATAATGTCTTGACACACACAGTACTTGAAGGATTTATAACAGAGTAGCAATCACACACGTATTACATCGAATGTCTCAAAAGAGAACTTATTACAATAAATATGGCTTAGGGCCATCTAATAACGATAACAGCGGAAGGCTTGGAAGATAAGTGAGTCCATCAACTCCAACGGCATCACTGAGTATAGAACCACGACCTAAAGCACCTTACTCGTCGTCTGAAAAGTCTGCAACATGAACGTTGCAGCCCGAAAATGGGTCAGCACATGGAATATGCTGGCAATGTAACACATAGGGAGTATTGAACAGAAGTATGCTATACTACATGCATATAAGGCTGGTGGAAAGCTGTAACACCCCGGTGTAATGATGCTACAGTAACCCTTGGGGTTAAGCTAATCATTTTGCTAAACAAGTGTTCGATCATCATTGTCTCCTCTCTCTTTTAAATTCCAGTTGAATTCAATTTAAAATTATGAGTGAAATTCAAAATGCTCAGACATGAACACAAAAATGTTCATCATGTGCCAAATAATCCACAACTAATATTGGTGGTGAGCCAACATTTTGCAAAAGGTTTAAGTGGCCTAAACTACTTAAAGCAGTGACCTAAGCAATAAATTAAATGCCCTTTCTAATTTATAAATTGGAAACTATTCCAAAAGCCTCGCACACTTTTTGTGGCAGTGCAATATACTTCTTTGAAATTATTTTGGCCAATGGCATAATTTTTGCAAAGTCTTTATTGGCTAAAAAGAAAAGGCAAAAGCTGCTGGAAAAAGAAAAAGGGAAAGCAAAAAAAAAGGGGAAAGGGGCCAGAGCCCCTGGCCTCCCAGTGGGCTTCGGCCCACCCGAGCCAACTGGCCCAGGCTAGGCCGGCCCACTCCCCCCTGTCGTCTTCCCCCTCCTCCACTGTGCGAGCGACCGCGCGCGCACGTCGCCGCCGAACCACCTCGCCGGCCACGCCGCTACAGGTGCCATGGGGAGGATAAGGGCAGCCCGACGCCTCGGGCTCCCTCCCCACTCGCCCACTTGCCCCCTCTCCCCTAGATCCAGCTCTCTCCTCTCCCTCTCCTTTGTTCTGGAGAGGAGACCGACGCGGTCGCCGCCATTCTCCGTCGTCCTCGCGGCCACCAAGACCCGTTCGCCTCGCCGACCTGTCCAACCGCTCCGCCTCCCTCGGCTACGCCTCCCCGACAAGCTGCAAGACGTCGGGCGCCCCCGAACGCTCCCCCGGCCTCGTCTTCCACTTCGGATCACAGGAGCTCGCCGGCATTGATCCACTGCACTGCAGCTCCTAAACCTCCGAGGGCCACCGTGTGTGCCGCCCGGTGAGCCCCGCTTCTCCTCCCCTCGCTCCCCTAGCCTCTTGCGCTACCGTAGCCACCGCGCAGCCATGGCCGAGCTCGACTCCGCCCAGCAGCTGGCCGCCGTCGTTGCCATGCTCGCCTGAGCACGGGGACGTGCTCAGTGCAGCCCGCCGAGGCCGCCCGTGCCGCTTGCCCACCTCGTCGACCCCCGTAGCGCGATCCCGACGAGGTCCCGAATCCCACCGCCGCCTCCACTCGTCATCGACGTAGTTCCGGCCAGCCGCGAGCCCAACCGACCACACCACGCGACGCGGCGTTGAGCCCTCGTTCGAACGCAAGCAAAACCGCGCGAAACGGTGCCCCGTAGCGATTTTCCGAGCATCTCCGGCGAGCTCGCCGCCGCGGAAGGCCACCGGAGCAACTCCGGCGCCGGCCATCTGCGTGGCTAGGTGGGCCCCGCCCCTGGGTCACTAGCTAGACAGCCACAGGGACCCGTTGACTGGTTGACCCGGTCAGCGTCCGACCGGGCAACCCCACCAGCGACATGTGGGCCCCTCATTATATTAGTCTAATAACGTTTTATTTTATAAATAAAAATGATTAGTTAACCTAAAACACTCACTGACGCCAGGGGCCCACTCCCCTAATTGACCCTGTTAGTTTCTACTGTTAAGCCAACAGAGGCTGACATGTGGGTCCCAGTGCCCCCATTGGTCAGCTTTGACCAGTCAACCGGACTGTTGACTGCTGACGTCACACCTATGTCATACTGATGTCATAATTCCTTTTCTATTAATTTAAATAATTCCAGAAATTGTTTTAATCTTTGAAAATTCATAGAAAATAAACCGTAACTCGGATGAAAATGTTTTCTACATGAAAGTTGCTCAGAAAAATCCAACGAATCCGAATACACGGTCCGTTTATCTGTCACATGCCCCTAGCATGCTGAACATGGGACATTCCCCCTCCGGTCATGTGTTGGACACAGGCCTGGAACCGGGAAAACATTCGCGGTTGATTCCCCCCCTTAACCTTTATCGTGTAGCCATACGTTAGGTCACTGCCGGCATAGCATATTGCCACGTTCTGCTTTGTGATGCTATGTTTGCTTTATATTTACTGTTTCTTCTCCCTCTTCTCCCCGGTAGACCCCGAGACCGATGCTGCCCCTGTGATCGACTACGTCGACGACGACCCCTCCTTGCCAGAGCAACCAGGCAAGCCCCCCCCCCCCTTTGATCATCCCGATATCGCCCATTCCATTCTCTCATGCTTGCATTAGATTTTGCTACTGTTATTGTTTGCTCCTATTCTGATGCATAGCCTGCTTTTGTAACCTGCTTATTGTTTCCTTACCGCTTATCCTAAATCGCTTAGTATAGGTTGGTTAGTGATCAGTGACCCCCCCCCCCCACCTGGTCCTTGGTGCCCCTGCTACATCATCGAAGACCCGATCAACGGGACCGAAGACCAGGCCCCGGCATCGCACATCACTTCCCCCTTAGTTGCTCGACACTACTGGGTTACTATCGAGTACCGAGGGTGAACCTCTTGACTTCCGATGTTACCCTGTAGTGTAGTCATTCGGTCATGGTCATCGAGGGTGATTTCCTCCTTAACCACTTCCGACACGACTGTCGTGCAACCCCTCAAGTGTGAACCTCGGGGGTGATTCCTCTTACGTTCACCTTGATGATTACATCTAGTGGAATTCATCAGGGGTGATTCCTCGGGTTTTCCCCTTGATGTTTGGACACACGGATACTTGTACTTTACCACGGGTACCCGCGCGAGCTTAATTGCGAGTGATGTGGAGTCGGGTTGACCTGGAGGGTGCCCGCGAGATAATTACGAGGCATGGCCGGGCATTCCTAGCCCTTGCCGCAAGTCCTCGAGACGGGGCAACGGGGTCACATCTTTCGTGAGTCTCTGCTTGTTACCGCGCGTTCCTAATCCACTACGATTTGGATATTTGATCCGAGGGGCCTCTGGCCTGATAGCACTAACCATCACGTGGGCATAGTATGGGTGTTCTGCGTCGTGTACATCGGTAGAAGCTTAATAGACGTCACCGGCGGCGCTGCTACCGGGTTGGACTGCGTAAGCACCGCCTTTGTTGAAGGAGGTAGCTAGGTGCGCTCACCGGCCGCGTCATAGCGTCTTGAGGAGTTCAGGGAGATGGCCCATGACCCACAGGGGGCATAGGTTTAGTCCGCGTCTTGGCCTCTCTATTAAGCCTAGGTCGGGTTGCGGCGTATTGTTTGGCCGAGGCCGGGCATGACCCAGAAAGTGTGTCGGCCGGCGTTAATCGGCGTGGTGGGTAAGTTGGTGCACCCTACAGGAAGAAAACATCTATCGATAGCCTGTCCTCTGGTAACGGACACTTGGAGTTGTATCCCGATCGATACAACTAGAACTGGATACTTGTGATGAGAATTGGATGGTGATGAGTAATGGATTGTGATGATAACTGGATAGTATGGCTCTGGGATTTCTTTCTCGCAGGGAGTCGAGAAAGGATCTCCGGCCGAGGTTGACAACACTACTTCTACCTTACTTTGCGCTACTCTACTCCCTCCTATTTGCTGCAAGATGGTGGTTTCCAGAAGATGCTAGTCTTTGATATGACTAGGCCTTCTCTCTATTACGGCATTTCGCAGCCCGATCCACATATATAGCCTTCCTTTGATAATGTTGCATATGTAGTGTAGATCCTTGCTTGCGAGTACTTTGGATGAGTACTCACGGTTGCTTTGCTCCCCTTTTCCCCTATCTTCTTCTTTCCGGTTGATGCAACCAGATGACGGAGCCAGAGGCAGATGCCACCGCCGATGTCTACTACTACGTGGAGGCCGCCGACGACCAGGAGTAGTTAGGAGGCTCCCAGGCAGGAGGCCTTGCCTTTCGATCAATGTTGCTTTTGTGCTAGCCTTCTTAAGGCAAACTTGTCTAACTTATGTACGTGCTCAGATATTGATGCTTCACGACTCTTGTGTAATCGAGCTTATGTATTCGAGCCCTCGAGGCCCCTGGCTTGTAATATAAAGCTTGTATTATTTTAATTTGTGTATAGTTGTGTTGTGATATCTTCCCGTGAGTCCTTGATCTTGACCGTACACATTTGCGTGCATGATTAGTGTACAATTGAATCGAAGGCGTCACAAAAGCTCTATGGTTACAGTTTTTGCATAAAGCCAATTTTTCCCTACTGCAAAGGAATAAATTTTATTTAACTATCATGGTGGTTGTTAAACATCGAGAGTGTAGACACCCTCTCAATCCCAATTAAGCATCTTCATTAAAAACCAACCAAAATTAATGAGTGAAGTGCACTGCAGGTCCCTAAACTATTCGAGGGGTGTCAACTAGGTCCTCGAACTATGAAAATCAACATGTGGGTCCTCGAACTATTGTAAGTGTCTCAGTCACGTTCAAAACCTGCCCGGCCCAGTCTGACCTACCGTTGAATGATGACACGTCTGACCGGGGTAACGGAGGTGGAAGAATATTTACAAAAACACCGAATCGTTTCAGATCTCCATTCCCGATCCTTGCCTCTTCTTCTCCTTCTCTCCCGATCTCTCTCACGGCGATTTGGGGCGGCGGCGCCTGGTGATTTGGTGTGGCCGATGGAGACGGCGGCGCCGCCTAGGCGTCGATGGCTCCAAGACGGCCAACTCCTGGAGATCCTCCTCCACAAGACGGTATGTTCCTCTCTGTCCCCCCAATCGATTTGTGACTAGGGTTAGGATTTGATCCGAATTGGTTAGGGTTAGGTTTGTGCGCAGCTTCCTGATGCTCGATTCCCTCTCTTTGCACGTAGGACCGAACGACGACCTCTTTTCAGTAGAGATTCATCACAGTGGGTTCTTTTGTGGTGACGGCCCAAACAAGACATATGTAGATGAGCGTATTGACACATTTGATTGTTGTGAAGTGGACACATGGTCTCTGCTTTGGATAGAAGATTTTGTTAGGCAGTGTGGCTATGCAGATGTCACAAGGTTGGAAGTGTATTGGTTGCTGCCAGGGAAATCATTGTTTGGTGGTCTGCGAGTGCTCGGGCGTGATGCTGACACAAATTATATGATGTCTGTGGTCAGCAAGATCAAACCTTTGAGCTATATGTGAATGATAAAGATCTGGAGAGATCAATCTTTAGTGATAATGACATTCCAATGACTGGAGGCCCTGAGCTGCCTAAGGTTTTTACTCCTACAAAGAGAAAGCCACTGGATATTCCACCCTTCTATGATAATGTCATCAGCCCCAAACAGAGAGCAAAACTTCAGAGAAATTTTGTCAAGAGAGGCTGAGGCATGGAACAATGAATGCAGGCATCGGTTCACATATGAGAGGAGAAGCAATAGGAGGAGGGCTCAGTTTGAACCAGAAGTTGAAGAGGACAGTTCTGGGGTGAAGGCGGTAGTAGTGGATCGAGTTTGTGGACTCCGATAATGAGTTCGATAAAGATGATGACAACCTATATGAGAAGTATGTTGATGCAGATGCAGAGGAGGAGGAGCAGAGCAAGGACAAGGACAAGGACAAGGATATTGGAAGCTCAAAGGAAAAGGGAAATGCAAGTAAGGGCAAGAATTTGGTGGAAGAAGAGGAGGAGCTGGACCTCCCAGATTTAGATGAAGAAGGAGGTGAGAACAGTTTGAAGTTCAAAAGTTTTAGGCCTGAAGACATGAAAAATCCTGTGTTCAAAGTTGGAATGGTCTTTTCATCAATTGTAGAGGTTAGGACAGCTTTGGGAGAGTATGCTGTTAAGAACGGTAGCTATAAAGACACCAAAAAACGACAAAATTAGAGTGAAAGCTCATTGTGTCCCAGGTTGCCCCTAGGAGTTCTTTGCCTCAAAGGACAGCAGAACAAAGTGCATAATGCTGAAAAAATACATAGATGAGCACACTTGCAGTAGGGAGTGGCCTTGACCCATGAACAATATGGCTACATGGAAAAAGAACATGGAGAAGATGAAGGAGATGAATCTAGAAGCATGGGCATATTTGGATGGCCTTGCCCCTAACACATGGTGTAGGGCATTTTTCGAAGAATTACCTAAATGTGATCTACTCCTCAACAACAGTTGTGAGGTCTTCAACAAATGGATACTTGATGCAAGGGAGTTACCAATTCTGAGCATGTTGAGGAAGATCAAGGCGCAGTTGATGACAAGATGGTATACAAATAGAAAGCAATGTGAGGATGACTGGTCTCAACTACCATTATGCCCAAAGATCAAGAAAAAACTTGACAAAAACATTGAATGGGCAAAAGTTGCCATGAACGTCCCTCTTGGCAAAGGAGTGTTCAAGGTAATGAGCCGTGAAAATGAATATGTTGTTGATATTCTCAAGAACAAATGTAGTTGCGAAGGTGGCGGTGACGAGGGATTCCTTGTAGCCATAGTATTGCTTGTTTGAGGTTTGAGAGAATTAAACCAGAGGACAAAGTGGTTGCTTGCTATAGTATTGAGGCATACAGGTTGGCATATGGACATGTCATCATGCCTTGCAGAGATCCAGCTGAGTGGCAGAAAACAAATGGTCCTCCGGTAGAACCTCCAAAGTATGAGAAGAAGGCAGGCGGGAAAAGAAGAAGAGAATAGTTCACCCTTGAGAGAAGGATGAAGGCACTAGGTTTAGCAAGCATGGAGTAATAATGCATTGCGGTGTCTGCGCAACTCCACGAACACAATAGAAGAAAATGCAACATACTACATCCATCCGATAGAGTGCACGCACTAGAAAAACTACCTGTGAGAAGAAATTTGCTTCAAGCACCTCGCAGGACTCCCAATGCCTTGAGATGACCATCACACAGTCTTGAACTAACCATGCTTGAATGCCTACTTGTATTGTATCCAAATGCAATTTATTGTCATGGTTTTACATTTGAAATTAGATACCTGGTGAGGATAGTTCACACACTTGTTCGGTCTTTGTCAACATTATTCCAAGAGGTTAGCATTTGTTCCAAGGAAATGTTGTTTACATATTTATCTGTCCGGAAATACTTGTCGCTCAAACGGATGTATCCGTGGTGTCAATTGTGTAGGTTGAAGCATCTCAAGTAACACCTGATGCACCACCAGGACCACTTCCTGAGTGCTCTTTCATTGCATCGAGGAGAGATGAGCTGCCAGTGCCCAGGGCTACAACCAGTGCACAATTTCTGAAGAAAAAGCTACAAACTAAGAAGAAAAAGACAACTCCTAAAGCAGATGTTAGGCAAGCCTTTGTGCCTCCTAGAGCAGCCACTCAAGCCTCCCAAACAGATGTCTTTGTTGGTGTAAAGCGACAAAGCAGGCGAGAAGAACAAAGGCAAAGAAAGTGCATAAATATTAATGCATAGAGAGAAAAGCTCCTTGAGGTGTTGAAGGAAACCTGAGCTCATGCCCATGTCTTGGCTGTAGGTTTTGATCCACACCTTGTAATAGCGTATGGAGTGCATATGTGTCTTTGTGAACAACCTGTTATGATAGATGCTCATCCCTCTCTTTTGGATGCACTCCTCTTTTGTGACAAAACTTATTATGCATTCAGCTAATCAATGATGACTGATTTCATGCCAATTATGTATGTCTTTTGTGAACAACCTGTTATGATAGTGCTTGTTAAAAATGTGATGAAATGCTTGCCAAAATTTGTCATGCTTACACATTCTGGGAATATTGCAAAGCACATTCTGGAAATATTTCATAATGGCATCGCTACATGCACCACACATTGTTCACTGGCAATGTTTCTTGCACATTTGGCAACTAAAAACACATTTCAGCTCCTACTTCATTACAACAGCATACAAGTTCACGACGAGAATCATGGTACAAACAAGCAGAATCTTCCAACCTATGCCTACAACAAGATCCAACTGAAGCTTGATATCTCCAGCAATCTGGCTCATCTGATTTCCAGGAATGTTGCTAATCTTCTTGACCACACTTTCTACCCTGCTATCTTTCTCTATGAAACTAGCACGAATGTTTGGCTTCGTTCCTTTGGTTGTCATCTCCTGTCCGAGATAGGGCTTGGAAATCATTGCAATGTACTCCACCTCCTCTTCAGGAATATTATAACCATGGCACAAAACAAGATCCAAATATTCATCTATCCAGTGATAGCAGTCACAAGATCCATGTGACCCTCTCTGCCAAAACAAAACAAAAAACAAAAAAAATCAAGCAAACAAAGAGAAGAAAATTTGAGAAATCTTATTGATTCGAAAGTGAATACTAACTCAAACAACGAAAGTGACCTTGTGATTAGGGCATTTGAAGAAAACCCATCCTGGATTCCTCTCAGATTTGGAAACCAGACGAATCACTTGCCTCCAGCCGCACGTGCAGCACTTAAGTAGAGGGAGAGATGCACCAGCCTCAGGGTCAGAGGAAGGCGGCCAGGAAGAGCTTCGGCTGGCGCCCAGCTCCGAACCATGGCGCCGCCGCCCCCAAATTGCCGTGGGAGAGATCGGGAGAGAAGGAGAAGAAGAGGCAAGGACTGGGGAATGGAGATCTGAAACGATTCGAGGTGTTTTTTTGTAAATATCCATCCACCTCTGTTACCCCTGTCCGACGTGGCAACAACAATGGTAGGTCGACTGGTCGGGCAGGTTTTGGACGTGACTGAGACACTTACAATAGTTCGAGGACCCACATGTCGATTTTCATAGTTCGAGGACCTGGTTGACACCCCTCGAATAGTTTAGGGACCTACATTGCACTTCACTCAAATTAATTAAAGTAACATAATGAGATTCACATGATAATCCAAGTACTAGATACTCAAGATGTCCATAACCGGGGACACGGCTAATCATGATTAGTTTATACACTCTGCAGAGGTTTGTGCACTTTTCCCCATAAGGCTCGATCTCCTCCGTTGGATTTCTCGCCCTACATAATGTTTGAGAATCGGATGACCGAGACACAGTCTTTCCGAAGAGGTCCCCTTAACCGATAGATAGGCCGGTACACCTACAATCCCCTACATCTGGTAGCCCATCATGGAAAGGTTTCCCACAACTTACTCAACTATGCCAGAGCCCATAATGGCATGTGGCTGCACACGGAAGTTTCTAGCATGAATAATCTCATGATCCCTTTGAGCCTGGGTCACAGTCCATAAAGAAAAACAGGCAATCGCTGGAATACCCAGGTGCCTCAATCCACCCAGATGTGTGTTAAAGTTGCCACCTTAAGCAAACCATTAAATAACAATCTCACATCTGTCATGGATACACTCACCCAATCCACGTCTACTAGCATAGCATGGCAATAAGAAAACGTAGAAGTAACTCCCAAGGGTTTGATAATAAAATAGGTAATACGTACTACCTCATCTACTTCCCAAAACCCACATATTAATCAAATCCTAATCATGCAATTGTTTGAGGATTGATCTAATGCAATAAAACTGGGTAGTAAAGAGGTATGATCAAAGTGTTACTTGCCTTGCTGATGATCCGTGAAACCTAGAGATTCGAAGTAGCAAGCGGCGCACTCTGGGTACTCTATCGCAAACAAACAAGCATACAATAAGTACTCAACTAATGCACGGGAAAACATAAATAAGAAATCTAACCATAAAGTTCAACTTAGAACTCCGGTTTGCAAAAAGAATCAAATCAAACGAAGCAATGAAAGTCAAATGGCGAAAGAAACAAGCATCGTTTACTAATCTGGACCTAAGTCAAATATTACAGAAGCAAAAACTTGTTTGAGTTGGTTAAACAAAAAGAGGGTTTCGAGACGAAACTCTAGGCGCTTGAATCGCCTGATTCCGATAAACGAGCAAAAAGTTATACTGAAACGAAAATCGGATCAGAAATCGCGATCAGAAATAATCGCTGTAAATCCGAGAAAAAGAAAAATCGACGAACAGATTAACGAACGAACGTTCGTTAACTGTAACTAAATGATGAACTAGTCCGTTAAAACGAACGAACGAGCGAATGCTCGCTAAATAAGTGAACCGATGAAAAAACCGATCTAAAAAAATAAAACCTAGGGTTTACAAAAAACCGAGTCGGTTTTCTATAGAAAACCAGGGCAGCGTTGGGCGGCTACCTCGTCGGGGTTCCGGTGAGGTCCGGCGGCTCCGGCGGGGCTCCGGGCGGTGAGGCGACGGCGGCGGCCGCGGCGAACGGGCGGCGGCGGCGGGCGCGATCTGTGGCGGGAGGCGGGCGGTCGGGTGGCGGGGTAAGGAGGGCGGCGGCGGCGGACGGTATTTAAGGGGGGGGGAGAGTCCTGCCTTGGGGAAGGGGGCGCCTCGGGAGGCGTGCTCCTCCCGGACTCGGGCGGCGGCGTCTTCGCTCGGGACTCCGGTCCCGAGCCGGTGCGGGAGACGGCGTCGGCGCTGGGCAGGCTCGGCTGGGCCTTCAGACTAGTCGGGCACGCGGTAAATTTTTTTTAAATAAAATCCTCCGAAACTAAGAAAAATTCTGGAAAATAAAATTCTAAAAATGCCAAAAAAAAATTCACCGTCTAAATAAAATATTTAGAACGAGATGAACATTTTTTGGCCCTAAGAAAAACGTGCAATTTTCCTAAATTCAAATAAAATAGTGAAAAACTTCGAAATAAAATCTTATTTGATTTTTTATTAAATCCTCAATATTTCTTTATTTTGGGAAAGTCATTTTATTCCCCCTCTCATATTTTTACAATAGAAATAATTGTAGATAAAGTAAATAAAATCAAATGATCCTATTTTCAAAATTTGAGCAAACTCAAATATGAAAATAATGAAAATCCCAACTCTCTCCGAGGGTCCTTGAGTTGCGTAGATTTTCTGGATCAGGCCAAAAGCAAAAAAATATGATGTGCAATGATGATCTAGTGTATAACATTCCAAATTGAAAATTTGGAATGTTACAAACCTACCCCCCTTAAGGTGAATCTGGCCCTCGAGATTCGGGTTGGTTAGAAAATAGGTAAGGGTGGTCCTCCAGCAGATCTTCCTCTCGCTCCCAGGTGGCTTCATCCTCGGCGTGGTGGCTCCACTGAACTTTACAGAACTTGATAACCTTGCTGCGGGTGACTCGGTTGGCATACTTGAGAATCTTGACTGGTTTCTCCTCATAGGTCAAATCACTATCTAACTGAATTGCTTCCAGCGGCACAGTATCTCTCAGCGGTATATCAGTCATCTCTGCGTGGCACTTCTTCAACTGGGAAACGTGGAACACATCGTGAACTCCTGACAATCCTTCGGGCAATTCCAATTTGTAAGCGACTTCTCCCATGCATTCCAAAACTTTGTATGGTACCACAAAACGTGGCGCTAACTTTCTTAACTCCAAAGCGCTTAACTCCTCGAAGTGGAGATACACGAAGATAAACTCTATCTCCAACTTCGTAAACTGTCTCCTTGCGTTTAGAATCTGCATAGCTCTTCTGCCTGGACTGGGCTACCTTGAGCCTATCGCGAATCAAATTCACCTTCTGTTCAGACTCCTTAATCAAATCTGGTCCAAACAACTGGCGGTCTCCAACTTCATCCCATGACAATGGTGTCCTGCACCTCCTTCCGTACAAGGCTTCGAAAGGGGACAACTTTAAACTAGATTGATAACTGTTGTTGTAAGAGAACTCCGCATATGGCAAGTTGTCATCCCAACTAGATCCATAATCTAGTGCACAAGCTCTCAACATATCCTCCAGAATCTGATTGACTCTCTCGGTGCATCCATCACATCTGCGGATGAAAGGTCAGATCTTGAACTCTAGTTTGCTACCCAAAATTTCGTGCAACTGACTCCAGAACTTTGAGGTAAACTGGGTTCCTCTATCTGATACAATGCCCCTCGGAACTCCATGCAGACATACGATCCTGGTCATGTATATCTTAGCCAACTTAGCATTGGTGTAAGTGGTCTTCACTGGGATGAAATGAGCTACCTTCGTCAAGCGATCGACTACAACCCATATCGAGTCATAGCCTGAACGGGTCCTGGGCAATCCCGTGATAAAATCCATGCCTAGTTTATCCCACTTCCATTCGGGTATCGGCAATGGCTGTAAAAATCATGATGGCTTCTGATGCTCTTCCTTCACTCTCTGACATACATCACAAACTGCTACATACTCCGCAATATCCTTCTTCATTCCGGTCCACTAGAAAGTGTCCTTCAAATCCAAATACATCTTGGTATTTCCTGGGTGAATCGAGTAAGGCGAATCATGGGCCTCTTGCAAAATCAACTTCCTGATCTCCAGATCCTTAGGCACATAAACGCGGTCCTCAAACCATAAGGTATCGTGTTCATCCTCACGAAATCCTTTAGCTTTTCCCTTGCTCATCTTCTCCTTTATCGAGGCAATCTCCTTGTCAGTCTTCTAAGCTTCTCTGATCTTATCCATCAAAGTAGACTGAATCTCCAATGCTGCTACATAGCCTCTCGGAACTATCTCCAAACATAGCTCTCGAAGATCCTCGGCTAACTCCCTTGGTAACTCTCGGTCAACAGTGTGTTTACATGGCTCTTGCGGCTCAACGCGTCAGCTACTACGTTAGCCTTTCCGGGATGATAATGCAATCTCATATCATAATCCTTGATGAGCTCCAACCATCTCCTTTGCCTGAGATTCAACTCCTTCTGCGTGAAGATGTACTTCAAACTCTTGTGATCCGTGTACACCTCACAATGGTTTCCGATGAGAAAATGTCTCCATGTCTTCAATGCATGCACTACGGCTGCTAACTCCAGTCATGTGTAGCATAATTCAACTCATGGGCTTAAGCTGTCGTGAGGCATACGAAACAACTCTTCCCTGCTACATAAGCACTGCTCCAAGTCCTCGACGTGAAGCGTCGCAATACACCTCATAATCCTTGCGCTGATCTGGCAGAATCAACACTGGCGATGTAACCAAACGTTTCTTCAACTCCTGGAAACTGGCCTCACATTCTTCAGTCCATTGGAACTTGGTATCCTTCTTCAACAACTCCGTCATAGGTTTTGCAATCTTCGAGAAATTCTCAATGAATCTCTGGTATTATCCTGCAAGTCCAAGAAAACTCCAGATCTCTCCAACTATCGTTGGTGCTACCCAATTTGTCACAGTGACAACCTTGGTGGGATCTACTGCTATTCCTTCTCCGGATATAACATGTCCGAGGAATCCAACTTCCTTCAACCAAAACTCAAATTTGCTGAACTTGGCGTATAATTGATGTTCTCTGAGCTTATCAAGTACCAAACGCAAATGCTCCTTATGCTCTTCTTCATCCTTTGAGTAGACCAAAATATCATCAATGAACACCACGATGAACTTATCCAGAAACTCCATAAACACCTTGTTCATCATGTTCATGAAATAGGCAGGTGTGTTAGTCAGGCCAAATGACATAACGGTATACTCATACAGCCCGTACCTGGTAGTAAAAGCCGTCTTAGGTATATCCTACTCTCTAATCTTCAACTGATGGTATCCTGATCGCAAATCGATCTTGGAAAATACCTTAGCTCCTTGCAATTGGTCAAACAAATCGTTGATCATTGGCAGTGGGTACTTGTTCTTGATTGTTACTTCATTCAATCCTCGATAATCAACAACCATCCTCAATGATCCATCCTTCTTCTCCACTAGAAGTACTGGTGATCCCCAAGGTGAAGAACTTGGGCGAATATAGTCTTTATCCAGTAAATCCTTAATTTGCTTCTTAATTTCCTCCAAATCTTGTGCGAGCATCCGGTACAGTCTCTTAGATATCGGCCATGTGCCTGGCAAAAGCTCAATCAAAAACTCAATGTCTCTATCCGGTGGCACGCCTGGCAACTCCTCTGGAAATACATCAGGGAAATCCTTCACCACTTGTACTTCCTCCTGCACAACTCCTGATAAGGAATTTACTTGTGTCCTCTTCGGCTCATGTCTTGATACATACTTGATCCTTCTCCCTTCCGGGGTGGTAAGCAAAATCGACTTACTGGCGCAATCGATGTTTCCTCCATACATCGGTAGCCAATCCATACCCAGAATTACATGCAAACCTTGCGATTCCAAAATGATTAAATCCGAGGGGAACACATGCCTACCTATACTCAATGGCACTTGAAAACATCCTCGACTGGCCATATACTCCGCCTCCTGGTGAGCTTACTAACATAGGTGTTCTAAGAACCTTGGTGGGCAGTTTATACTTATCCACAAATCCCCTTGATATGTATGAATGCGATGCACCAGTATCAAAAAGAAAGATTGCAGTAAATGACTTAACCAAAAACTTACCTATTACTGCATCTGGCTGGGCTTCAACCTCATCCACGTTAACGTGGTTCACCTATCCCCTGTTGAAAGGGTTCGGCTTCTTCCCAAAGCTTCCATTGCCATTTCCATTCTGGGCTTCAGGACATTCATTGGCATAATGTCCAGTCTTCTGGCACTTATAACAAGTGACTTGGCTCAGGTCTCTCTTGGCTGGGGTTGATGGGTTGGTACAGTTCTGACCGTTGCTTCCTCCATTCCCGTTACCATTCTTGGGGCCATTATGATTATGCGAGCTACCTCCTCCATGGGTATGCTGAAAATGTCCTCCCGATTTCGGGGTAAAACGTGGCTTCTGCTGAGCTCCTGAATTGTACTTCCCTTGTCCATACTTCCTCTTGCGGTTCTCAATCTGTTGTTGCTTCCCTTCAATCATAAGAGCACGATCTACAAACTCCTGGTAGTTGTTGAAAGTTGCTACCATCAACTGCATGTTTAGCTCATCATTCAGTCCTTCCAGAAACTTCTTCTGCTTAGCTACATCCGTAGCGACGTCATCTGGGGCATAACGTGCTAATTTACTAAAGTCATCCACATACTGGCCAACTGATCGTCCTCCTTGGTGCAAGTTGCGAAACTCACGCTTCTTCATGGCCATAGCTCCTGCTGAAACATGGGCAGTACGGAAAGCCTGTTGAAACTGATCCCATGTGACAGTGTCGATAGGATAAGTGGCTGTGAAATTCTCCCACCATGATGCTGCGGGTCCTTCAAGCTGATGTGCGGCAAACGCACCTTTTCCGCATCTGTGCATCCTGCAGTGGTCAACTCCCTCCCTATCTTGTGGAGCCAATCATCTGCAACTATTGGCTCGGTGCTACTGGAGAACACTGGCGGATTCAGTCTAAGGAAACGGGTTAAGTGATCAATAGGTGGTGGTGATGGTGGGTTGTTGTTGTTCCCCTGATTCTGATTCTGGACTAGCAACTGCATCAACGCATTCTGCTGCTGGATCAACTGAGTGAGCTCCGGTGGAAAAGCAAATACATTGTCACGTCTCGGAGGCATCTGAGGGTTTAGAAAAGATGAGAATATAGAATAGAATGAGGTCTAGAGAGTAAACACTACCCATATGCACATGAGACAAATGCAAACAAAATCACTTCATTCAATTCAAACAAGGGCATACAATGGTCTAACTATCGTTATAAAAGTGCTCGGACTATACTAGATACATGGGGGAATACTACTACTGTTATGGTGGTCGACTAGAAAAACTGCTCCGATGAAGACTCCATGATATCTGCTCCAGCTTCATCAACATAGTCATCATCGCTATCGTATGGGTCCGAGTCGGTGTCGTCGATGATGATGTAGTTCTCTGGGCAAGTGGAATCGTCATCTTCTCCAGTCGCTGGGAATCCCATGAAAACCTTCAGTTTCTTCTTTAGATCATCGTTCTTCTCCATGAGTGTCGCTATTTCCTCCTCATATCCATCGCATGTAGACTTGAGTTCTTCCTCCAGCTACGTGATCTTGGTCATGGCCTTCTTCATATCTATCATGCCTGCGCACATCTGGTTCTCCTGGCGTCGAATGTGCTGGTTTAACTCCTAGATGAAAGAGGCAATCAATCTATCCTTCCTGGTGCTGACCATCTCCCATTGCTCATGTCGGCGCCCACAAATCTGGTAGATAGTATCCTTGAGATCCTTGTGGTAAACTTCTCCAATGCGTCCCATGGTAATGTGAGCTGCCATACTCTTTTCTAGACTCCAGGTTGGTGCATCAAAGGAAAACTCTATGGGCTCAGTGACTGGCGCGAACGCCCTTCCTGGAACTTGAACTTGAATCATCCAGCGCTCCTCTTCTGGTAAAGTGGCGTTGTAAGTCCCGGTGAAGATTGGTATTCCAATGTTCAGGTACCATGCAAATTATGAGAGAAAAGGCATTAGAATTACTGCAAAAGCATTATTATGGGTAAAAACATTATAAATAACAGTAAGAAAACATGATGCAAAATGGACGTATCAATGTAGCGACCAGACCCGAATGGATCCAGTGCTCTGTGCTCAGTGTCATCCCTGGATCAGTAATGCTGACACCACACAGTACTTCGAAGGATTTATAGCAGAGTAGCAATCACACACTTATTACATCGATGTCCACAAGGGAACTTAATACAATAATATGGTTTAAGGCCATCTAACAATAACAGCGGAAGGCTTGGAAGACAAGTGAGTCCATCAACTCCATCGGCATCATCGAGTATAGAACCACGACCTAACACCTTACTCGTCAAATAAGAAAAGTATGCAACGTGAAAGTTGCAGCCCAAAACGGGTCAAGACATGGAATATGGCAATGTAACACATAGAGAACAATGAAGCAACAAGCCTATACTACATGCATATATGGCTGGTGGTAAGGCTCTACGGTTACATTTTTGCATAAAGCTGGTTTTTCCCTACATCAAAGGAATAATTTTATTTAACTATCATGGTGGTTTTTAAACATTGAGAATGGTTGACAGCATCCTCAATCCCAATTAAAAAGTACTCATTAAAAACCCAACAACTTTATTATTAGAAGTAACATGTTGAGATTCACATGATATTCAAGTACTAGATACTCAAGATGTCCATAACCGGGGACACGGCTAATCATGATTATTTTTTACACTCTGCAGAGGTTTGCGCACTTTTCCCCACAAGACTCGATCGCCTCCGCTTGGTTCTCGCACTACATGGTGTTTGAGAAACGGATGACCGAGACATAGTCTTTCGAGCGCTAGCACCTTACATGTGGGTAGACCGTACCAACCTACATCCCTACATCAGCTAGCCTACCCGTAAGAGTTCGCACAACTTAGTCAACTACGCCAGAGCCCATAATGGCTTGTGGCTGCACACGGAAGTTTCTAGTTTGAATAATCTTATGATCCCTTTGGGCCTGGGTGGCGGTCCAAGAAATACAGTAAGTCTCGATAGAAACCAGGTGCCTCAATCCACCCAGATGTGTGTTTAGGTTGCCACCTTAGATAAACCTTAATTAACAATCTCACATACATCATGGATATTCACTCACCCAATCCACGTCTACTAGCATAGCATGGCATAATTAAGCAAGCGTAGAAGTAACTCCCAAGGTTTCATAAGTAAAACAGGTAATAGGTACTACCTCAATCTACTTCCCATCCCACAATTTAATTAGATCCTAAACATGCAAGTGTTTGAGGGTTGATCTAATGCATAAAAACTGGGTATGAGAAGAGTATGATCAAAGTGTTACTTGCCTTGCTGATGATCCATGAGTCCTAGAGATTCAAGTAACAAGCGGCGACTCCGGGTGATCTAACGCAGACAAACAACAAGCATACAATAAGTACTCATCTAATGCACGGGGAAATCTCGAATAAAAGATCTAACCAGATAGTTCAACTTAAGAACCCTGGTTGCAAAAGAGTCGAATCAAGTAAAGCATCGAAAGTCGGAACTCGAGAGAGAACGACTCGGTTTAGCAATCTGAAACTAGGTCAAAATTTTACAGTAGCAAAACTCTGTGTAAGTAGGTTAGTCGGAACGGCGGTTTAAATATGAAACTCCAGCGCTTGAATCACCTGATTCCGATAAGCGAGCAAGAAATAAAACAGATTTGAAAATCGGATCGAAATCGAATCTGAAAAATAACGGATTAAATCCGATTAAAAGAAAACGATTTAACGGATTAAATAACGGACGTTCGATTAACAGAACTAATCCAACGAACACATTCATTGAAACGAACGGTTCGGTGAACGTTCGTTAATTAAGAAAACCGAAAATTAAAATCATCTAGGGTTTTGAAAAAACCGAACAACGAACAAAAACGGATCGGGTTTTCTAAAAACCGGATCGGGCGGGCGGCGGCGGCTACCTCCGGTGGCCGCCGGGGCTCAAGGGGCTTGGTCGGGAGGGCGGCGAGGGCGACGAGGGGCTCCGGCTGACGGCGGGAACGGCGGCGGGCCTCGGCAAGCGGGCTTGAAGGGCGGGCGGGATGAGAGAGAGGGCGGCCGGGTATAAATAGAAGGTGGGCTGGCCGGCTTGGGAAGGGGCTGGGCGGTGGCGACCTCGTGTCCGACCCGGACACGAGCGGCGGCGGCGGGTGGCGTGGCGGCGGCGGGCTCACATGGCGGGCGTGGCGTGAGGGAGAGAGGGAGGTGGGCGGGTCTTTGGGCCGGCTGGGCCTTGGCCCACGCGGGGGGGGGGGGGGGGGCGCATTTTTTTTTTAAAACAAAACAAAACGGATTAAAAAAAAAAACCAAACAAAGTCCGAATTTATTAAAATTAATTTTCCCCGAGTCATAAAATTGAGTCGAACAAATTGAAGTTTAAAAAGGGCAACAATGCATATTTTTTAAAATGCTCATTTTTGCCTAAGCAAAATAAATCTTCCAAAACCAAATTTGATTTATTTATAATATCTTCATTTTTCCTAAATATTGGGAAAGTCATATTATTCCCTCACTTAAGTTTTTATAGGAAAAACTTTATGAAGATAATTAAATAAATCCAATGATCCTATTTTCAAAATTTGAGAAATCCCAAATGTGAAAATAATGAAACTTCCAACTCTCTCCGAGGGTCCTTGAGTTGCGTGAAATTTTCTAGGATCGGAAAAATGCGAGAAAATATGATATGCATGATGACCTAATGTATAACATACCAAATTGAAAATTTGGGATGTTACAATCAACTCCCCCGAGCTTAGACCTCACTTGTCCTCAAGCGAAAATCGAAATCGAAAAACATGTACACATGCTTTGAGAGAGAGGTGTCGACAAAAACAAAATACGGACATAGAAGCATCATGTTGATTATTATAATAGCAAAAAAATTTAAACATAACACTTTTATCATGCACTTCCCATGAATAAGTAACAGTTCATCACACAATCGAAGTATAAAGAAAAAGCTCTATTAGAAGCCAACAAACTATGTTCTCAGTCAACTTTGCAACTACAATTCATCATCTTTTTAGGAAGGGTCATGTGTCGGAGCCTTTAGGCAAGTCCACATACTCAATCATCATATAGTCTTCTATGATTGCTAACACTCAGAGCGACCGGACCTCAAGCAGATCGATCTCAAAGAATCTTGACACGCATACGATTACTTGAAGGATTTATAACAGAGTAGCAATCACACACGTATTACATCGGATGTCTTAAAAGAGAACTTATTACAATAAATATGGCTTAAGGCCATCTAATAACGATAACAACGGAAGGCTTGGAAGATAAGTGAGTCCATCAACTCCAACGACATCACTAAGTATAGAACCACGACCTAAGGCACCTTACTGTCAAATGCGAAAAGTCTGCAACATGAATGTTGCAGCCCGAAAACGGGTCAGCACATGGAATATGGTGGCAATGTAACACATAGAGAGTATTGAACAGAAGTATGCTATACTTCATGCATATAAGGCTGGTGGAAAGCTCTATGGTTACAGTTTTTGCATAAAGCCAATTTTTCCCTACTGCAAAGGAATAAATTTTATTTAACTATCATGGTGGTTGTTAAACATTGAGAGTGTAGACACCCTCTCAATCCCAATTAAGCATCTTCACTAAAAACCTAACAAAATTAATTAAAGTAACATGATGAGATTCACATGATAATCCAAGTACTAGATACTCAAGATGTCCATAACCGGGGACACGGCTAATCATGATTAGTTTATACACTCTGCAGAGGTTTGTGCACTTTTCCCCACAAGACTCGATCTCCTCCGTTGGATTTCTCGCACTACATAATGTTTGAGAAACGGATGACCGAGACACGGTCTTTTCGAAGAGGTCCCCTTAACCGATAGATAGGCCGGTACACCTACAATCCCCTACATCTGCTAGCCCATCATGGAAAGGTTTCCCACAACTTACTCAACTATGCCAGAGCCCATAATGGCATGTGGCTGCACACGGAAGTTTTCTAGCATGAATAATCTCATGATCCCTTTGAGCCTGGGTGGCGGTCCATAAAGAAAAACAGGCAATCGCTGGAATACCCAGGTGCCTCAATCCACCTAGATGTGTGTTAAAATTGCCACCTTAAGTAAATCATTAAATAAAAATCTCACATCTGCCATGGATACACTCACCCAATCCACGTCTACTAGCATATCATGGCAATAAGCAAACGTAGAAGTAACTCCCAAGGGTTTGATAATAAAACAGATAATAGGTACTACCGCATCTACTTCCCAAAACCCACATATCAATCAGATCCTAATCATGCAATGGTGAGGATTGATCTAATGCAATAAAACTGGGTAGTAAAGAGGTATGATCAAAGTGTTACTTGCCTTGCTGATGATCCGTGAAACCTAGAGATTCGAAGTAGCAAGCGGCGCACTCCGGGTACTCTATCGCAAACAAACGAGCATACAATAAGTACTCAACTAATGCATGGGTAAAACTCAAATAAGAAATCTAAACAGAAGTTCAACTTAAGAACTCCGGTTTGCAAAAAGAATCAAATCAAACGAAGCAACGAAAGTCAAACGGTGAAAGAAACAAGCTTCGTTTACTAATCTGGACCTAAGTCAAATTTTACAGAATCAAAAACTTGTTTGAGTTGGTTAAATGGAAAGAGGGTTTCGAGACGAAACTCTAGGCGCTTGAATCGCCTGATTCCGATAAACGAGCGAAAAGTTATACTAAAACGAAAATAGGATCAGAAATAGCGATCAGAAATAATCATGGAAAATCCGAGAAAAAGAAAAACTGACGAACAGATTAACGAAGGAACGTTCGTTAACTGTAACTAAACGATGAACTCGTCCATTAAAATGAATGAACGAGCGAACGCTCGCTAAATTAGTGAACCGGTAAAAATAAAAAAAGATCTAAAATAATAAAACCTAGGGTTTCCAAAAAAAACCGAGTCGGTTTTGTTTAGAAAACCGGGGCGGCGGCGGGCGGCTACCTCGTCGGGGCTCCAGTGAGGTCCGGCAGGCGGCGGGTGAAAGGATCGATATAGTTGACTAGAGGGGGGGTGAATAGGCAACTAGGTGGACAACCTATATGATGCAACAAACGCAAGCACACAAGCACGCAATGAAAGTAACACAGATAAGCTTACACAAGTAAAGGGATGAGATAACCAAGAGTGGAGCCGGTGGAGACGAGGATGTGTTACCGAAGTTCCTTCCTTTTAAAGGGAAGTACGTCTCCATTGGAGCGGTGTGGAGGCACAATGCTCCCCAAGAAGCCACTAGGGCCACCTTATTCTCCTCACGCCTTCACACAATGCGAGATGTCGTGATTCCACTATTGGCGCCCTTGAAGGAGGCAACCGAACCTTTACAAACAAGGTTGGGGCAATCTCCACAACTTAATTGGAGGCTCCCAACAACACCACGAAGCTTCACCACAATGGACTATGGCTCCGTGGTGACCTCAACCGTCTAGGGTGCTCAAACACCCAAGAGTAACAAGATCCGCAAGGGATTAGTGGGGGGAATCAAATTTCTCTTGGTGGAAGTGTAGATCGGGGCCTTCTCAACCACTCCCGAGCAAATCAACAAGTTTGATTGGCTAGGGAGTGAGATCGGGCGAAAATGGAGCTTAGGAGCAACAATGGAGCTTAGGGTTAGAAGAGGTGGTCAACTAGAGGTAGGAGACGACCCTTTTATAGTGGTGGACGAAATCCAACCGTTATCCACTTAACCAGCCCACGACACGTGGTACTACCGCTTCAGGGGTGCGGTACTACTGCAAGGCCATGCGGTACTACCGTGGGCCACCATGGTACTACTGCTGCAGGAGCGGGGGCTACAGCCGAGGACAGGGGCAAGATTACTGTGGGCGTGATTATCAGCTCCCTCCTTGCGGTACTACCGCAAGGCAGCAACGCCTTAGCCTAGGAAGGGCGCGGATGAATAAAAATACATCTGTGCCTACTTTCACTGGAAAACAGCCGGTGCAAAATCCGACACGTTACTACCGCTGGAGAGCAGTACTACCGCGTGGCTGCTGGATCACATCGCGCGCGGTACTACCATGAGCAAGGTGCGGTACTACCGCGGAGGCGCGGATGTAAAAAATTACATCCGCCCCTACTACCGCACAGCAGCGGTACTTGGCCTGGGGGCCACAGTAGTACGGCTCCAGAGGAGCGGTACTACCGTGGCTCTCAGCGGTACTACCGCTACCGAGCTACGGTACTACCGGGTGCTCAAGGGTACTACCGCCTGTGGAGCAAGATTACCGCAAGCACAACAACAAAGAATAAGGCAATCACAACGAGGATAAACGAGGAATGCTCCATAGTACAAGGGAAAGGTGGAGACAAGGAAGGAACGCAGCGTGACGTGATGATTCCACCCAAACCTTTCCGACGCCGGACCCCCTCTTAATAGTACGACTTTCCTACGACTCAAATCCACCAAAAAGAAACATAGAGAAACACCGTCTTCAATAGTCTTCGAGGGGCACCAAACCGTCTTGTACCTAGTGAAGAAATGTCTGAGAAATTCAAAGGCACATGATTAGTCCGCAAAAGCATTGTCATCAATCACCAAAACACCTAAGGGATAAATATGCACTTACAATCTCCCCCTTTTTGGTGGACTGATGACAATACGGGATTTGCGCAAAAAGGAAATAAACTATAACAAAGGCAAACCCCTCCTCTCTAAAATATAGAGGGGCTCCCCTAGATGTGTGCAATCTAGATGAATGCTTTGGACTGCATAGCACACAACTAGGATCAACACTCCCCCTATATTTTAGAGACAAGGCATAACTGGCAATGATAAGGCTAAACAACTACTAACGAGCATAAACATAGGAAGCACACTATAACATAAGCTTGCTAAGATAGGATAAAGTGCATATGTCTTACACCATATGAAGAATAAGTCTCAAACCAAACCAAAGCAATGAAACGAGGTTCAAACGAGACAACAAACACACCAAACACAACGACACACGACCAAATCCCTACACTCTCTCCTGCTTTGGCATCGAGACGCCAAAAAGGCAGAGAGGACACCTACACACTCGGGGTGGCTCAAGCGGAGAAATCATCCCAGCGCTCCTCCTCAGACTCGGCAGCAGGGATGTCCTCCTCGAAGTCCTCGTCAGAATCGGTCCACTTCAAGCCCTGCTTCTCCATCCACTCGGCCTCTGGAGTGATGTTCCTCTCTGACCCGCTGGAATGAGCCTCACCAAAGACCCTCAGGATGTGCAAGTCACGGCGGCGAGAGCCTCCTTGGAGGCAACGTGAGTCATGTCTTGCCCCTTAGCTTGCATGCAGAAGAGAGTCTTCATCTTGTCCTTCAGCTTCTTGGCCCACGAGGGCATAGAGGAACTCCGGGAAGACCTAGCAGCACGGTCCTCAGCAACATACTCAACTCCAGTCTCCTCCTCACCAACATGCCTCCTAGTAGCAGACGCCTCAGCACGAGTGGTAGTGTTGGCCCAGTTGGGCTTGACACGGAGACATATGGGATCATGCCTAATCGATGCGGTGCAAGGAACTCCTCTCCAGGTACATCTTCTCCCAAGTCTTGGAGATCGGCGAAGCAGTGCGGCCCGTAGATGGGCACCTTGTGGTTGAACACTGCAAACCGAAGCTCATGCCACATGATGTGTGAGACATCAAGAGGCCGAGTCTGAGACACCCGGGCATCCTCGCACATGAGCATCATATCCACCATAAATGCATGAACCTTATCCTTGTCGCCAATGCGCGGGAACAGAGAGTTGCGGAAGATGCGATACATGATATCCAGAAAGGGGTTCAGCACCCAAGCTGACTTGCCACTGGCGAGCACCTTCTCAACAAAGTACGGCTGGAGCTTATCCTTGTTAGCAGACTCAGAATTGGCATGGGGACGAACACCAACAGGAGTGTCGAGTCCGTCATCGGGAACATGCAGCAGGTCCATGAACTTCTTCCAGGTAGCGGTCAACTGACGGCCGTTGGTCATCCACATCATTCGCCGCTCCTCCCCAGGGTGAAAATACGAGAGGCAAAGCCCGACAAACAAGCTCAGGGTCAAAGTCCAGATGAAAGGAGATCACATGCTCAATGACAAACTGCTCCACCAAGTCCAGAGCCTCTCCAAATTACTCACGATATTGTTCCTTCCTCATGTGATGCATGTCAATCCACTTGACCTGAACGTAGGTATTCTTCTTGGTCTTGATGACATCCAGATAGATGAGATTCTGCTGCTTGGTCCAGAACAACTCACAGCCTCTGAGGATAGCACGAGGATTCACATACGGGTTCATCTGCCTGCGACGGACATACTCAGCGGAGGGTATCTCGTCCATGCTCTTAGCGGGTTCCTTGTCCTTGTTGGCGGTGGTCTTGACATTGCGCGTGGGGCACCTTTGGAGCCCTTTGTGGCTTCACCTGGATTACGCAACCGCTTAGATCCAGTGTCGCGACTGGGATTGGAACGGCAAGAGCCACCACCTGAGACACAACGCGCAAAACACCCACAAAAACCAAGAAGGATCAATGCAAAGACCACGGCAAAACAAAAGAACCACTTAGGAAGCACACATGTTAAATGCCATGAGAAAGATTGGACCGAACGGTAGTACTGCCAGGTTCTGCGGTACTAACATTTTAGTACCGCCCCAAGTCGCGGTAGTACCGTGTCTTTATCCTGGTAATCTTGTAATGCAGGGAAGCGGTAGTAATATTTTAGTGCCGCCGCGCGTGCGGTAGTACCGCACCGACCGGGCGGTAGTACCGGACCAGTGGTAGTATCGCACGTGTGGGGCAGTAGTACCGCACCGCATGAGATCCGAAAGAGATTTTGAATCTGAGAAGGACCGCGAAATCACGGCGGTACTACGGTTGATCAAATCTATCACAAGACAACATAGCAAGTATAATCCCTACACTCCACTACTCTCCTACATCCTACTCTTGCAAAGATTTAGCCTAAAATCTCAAGAACACATGCATCTCGAAAATCCTAAAGGCAAGGAAAACAACCAAAGAGAGAGGGATTTGGGGAAAGACCTTGTTCCATGGCAAGAGCACGTGGTGGGGAACGATCCCACCGGACGGAATCGAAGAAGAGCAGCCGGAGGCGGAGATCCGGCGAGGGACCCCGACCCTCGTTCTTGAGCGAGAGAGAGAGACGAAGTGGGGAAAGTGACGAATGGGTATGGGGGAGTTAGTGTTGGAAATATGCCCTAGAGGCAATAATAAAAGCATTATTATTATATTTCCTTGTTCATGATAATTGTCTTTTATTCATGCTATAATTGTATTATCCGGAAATCGTAATACATGTGTGAATACATAGACCACAATCCGTCCCTAGTGAGCCTCTAGTTGACTAGCTCGTTGGTCAACAGATAGTCATGGTTTCCTGACTATGGACATCGAGATGTCGTTGACAACGGGATCACGTCATTAGGAGAATGACGTGATGGACAAGACCCAATCCTAAGCATAGCACAAGATCGTGTAGTTCGTTTTGCTAGAGCTTTTTCAATGTCAAGTATCTCTTCCTTAGACCATGAGATCGTGTAACTCCCGGATACCGTAGGAGTGCTTTGGGTGTACCAAACATCACAACGTAATCGGGTGACTATAAAGGTGCACTACAGGTATCTCCGAAAGTGTACATTGGGTTGACACGGATCGAGGCGGGATTTGTCACTCTGTATGACGGAGAGGTATATCTGGGCCCACTCGGTAATGCATCATCATAATGAGCTCAAAGTGACCAAGTGTTTGGTCACGGGATCATGCATTACGGTACGAGTAAAGTGACTTGCCGGAAACGAGACTGAACAAGGTATTGGGATACCGACGATCGAGTCTCGGGCAAGTAACGTACCGATTGACAAAGGGAATAGTATACGGGGTTGCTTGAATCCTCGACATCGTGGTTCATCCGATGACAACATCGAGGAGCATGTGGGAGCCAACATGGGTATCCAGATCCCGCTGTTGCTTATTGACCTGAGAGCCGTCTCGGTCATGTCTGCGTGTCTCCCGAACCCGTAGGGTCTACACACTTAAGGTTCGGTGACGCTAGGGTTATTAGGAAGACTTGTATGTGATTACCGAATGTTGTTCGGAGTCCTGGATGAGATCCCGGACGTCACGAGGAGTTCCGGAAGGGTCTGGAGGTAAAGATTTATATATGGGAAGTTGTCAAACGGACACCGGAAAGTTTGAGGGCATACCGGTATTGTCTGGGGCCACCGGAAGGGTTCCGGAGGTCCACCGGAGGAGCCACCCTCCCGGGGGCCACTGGGCTGCGTGGGGAAGGAGCCAGCCTCGATGGGCTGGGCGCACCCCTTGGGCCCTTGCGCCTGGGGTTTGGGGAACCCTAGAAAGGCGCCCCCCTTGGGGGGCAAGCCACCCTCCTGACGCCGCCCCCTCTAGATTCCCATCTAGAGGGGCCGGCCCCCTTGCCCTCTCCCCCTATAAATAGAGGGGTGAGGGTAGGGCTGCACACCCAAGCCAAGGCGCAGCCCCTCCCCTCCCCAACACCTCTCCTCCTCCGTACGTGCTTGGCGAAGCCACAGCCGAGATCTGCTGCACCAACAACACCACGCCGTCGTGCTGCCGTTGGAGCTGTATTCCTCAACCTCTCCTTCCTCCTTGCTGGATCAAGACGGAGGAGACATCGTCCGTACCGTACGTGTGTTGAACGTGGAGGTGCTGTCCGTTCAGCACTTGGTCATCGGTGATCCGAATCACGTCGAGTACGACTCCATCATCACCATCCCCTTGAACGCTTCCGCACTCGATCTACAAGTGGTATGTAGATGCAAACTCTCTCCCTTGACTTGTTGCTTAGATGAACTCATAGATGGATCTTGGTGAAACCGTAGGAAAAATTTTAATTTTACGCAGCGTTCCCCAACAGTGGCATCATGAGCTAGGTCTATCGTAGTTCTCTATTGCACGAGTAGAACACAATTTTGTTGTGGGCGTAGATCTTGTCAACTTGCTTGCCGCTACTAGTCTTATCTTGCTTCAGCGGTATTGTGGGATGAAGCGGCCTGGACCAACCTTACACGTGCGCTACGTGAGACCGGTTCCACCGGTCGACATGCACTAGTTGCATAAGGTGGCTGGCGGGTGTCTGTCTCTCCCACTTTAGTTGGAGCGGATTCGATGAAAAGGGTCCTTATGAAGGGTAAATAGAAGTTGACAAAATCACGTTGTGATTGTTCGTAGGTAAGAAAACCTTCTTGCTAGAACCCAATTGCAGCCACGTAAAAGATGCAACAACAATTAGAGGACGTCTAACTTGTTTTTGCAGCAGTTGTCATGTGATGTGATATGGCCAGAAGTTGTGATGAATGATGAATGACATATTGTGATGTATGAGATCATGTTCTTGTAATAGGAATCACGACTTGCATGTCGATGAGTATGACAACCGGCAGGAGCCATAGGAGTTGTCTTTATTTTGTATGACCTGCGTGTCATTGAAGAACGCCATGTAAATTACTTTACTTTATTGCTAAACGCGTTAGCCATAGAAGTAGAAGTAGTCGTTGGCGTGACAACTTCATGAAGACACGATGATGGAGATCATGATGATGGAGATCATGGTGTCATGCCGGTGACAAGATGATCATGGAGCCCCGAAGATGGAGATCAATGGAGCTATATGATATTGGCCATATCATGTCACTACTATATAATTGCATGTGATGTTTATTATGTTTATGCATCTTGTTTACTTAGAATGACGGTAGTAAGTAAGATGACCCCTTACAACAATTTCAAGAAGTGTTCTCCCCTAACTGTGCACCGTTGCTAAAGTTCGTCGTTTCGAAGCACCACGTGATGATCGGGTGTGATAGATCCTTACGTTCACATACAACGGGTGTAAGACAGTTTACACATGCAAAACACTTAGGGTTAACTTGACGAGCCTAGCATGTACAGACATGGCCTCGGAACACGGAGACCGAAAGGTCGAACACGAGTCGTATGGAAGATACGATCAACATGAGAATGTTCACCGATGATGACTAGTCCGTCTTCACGTGATGATCGAGACACGGCCTAGTCGACTCGGATCGTGTAACACTTAGATGACTAGAGGGATGTCTAATCTGAGTGGGAGTTCATTAAGATAATTTGATTAGATGAACTTAATTATCATGAACTTAGTCTAAAACTTTTGCAAATATGTCTTGTAGATCAAATGGCCAACGCTCATGTCAACTTGAACTTCAACGCGTTCCTCTGAAAACCAAGCTGAAAGATGATGGCAGCAACTATCTCTGACCGGGTCCGGAACACGGGATCATCCTCATAGCTGCCGTGTAACAATATGTCCTAGAAGGACCGCTAGGTGACGCTCCGTCCCGGAAGAACCAAGACATTATGAATGCTTGGCAGACTCGTCTTGATGATTACTCCCTCGTTCGATGCGGCATGCTTCTGACTTAGAACCGGGGCTCCAAAAGCGTTTTGAGCATCACGGAGAGATGTTCGAGGAGCTGAAACTAGTTTTCCAAGCTCACGCCCGGGTCGAGAGATATGACGTCTCTGACAAGTTATATAGTTGTAAGATGGAGGAAAATAGTTACATCGGTGAGCACATACTCAAAATGTCCGGGTTGCACAACCGCATGACCCACTGAATATTAACCTCCACGATGAGGCGGTCATTGACAGAATCCTTGATCGCTCCCACCAAGCTACAAGAGCTTTGTGATGAACTACAATATGCAGGGGATGGTGAAGACCATTCTGAAGTATTTTCAATCTGAAGTCAGCAGAGGTTGAGATCAAGAAAGAACATCAAGTGTTGATGGTCAATAAGACCACTAAGTTCAAGAAGGGCAAGAGCAGGAAGAACTTCAAGAAGGACGGCAAGGATGTTGCAGCGCTACCGTAAGCCGATTCTGGGAAGAAGTCAAAGAATGGACCCAAGCACGAGATCGAGTGCTTTTATTGCAAAGGGAAGGGTCCTTTGGAAGTGGAACTGCCCCAAATACTTAGCGGACAAGAAGACCAACAACACTAAAGGTATATGTGATATACATGTAATTGATGTGTACCTTACCAGTACTCGTAGTAACTCCTGGGTATTTGATACCGGTGCCGTTGCTCATATTTGTAACTCACGGCGGAGGCTGCGGAATAAGCGGAGGCTGGCGAAGGGCGAGGTGACAATGCTGGCGTCGGGAATGGTTCCAAGGTCGATGTGATTGCCGTCGACGCTACCTCTACATTTACCTACGGGATTAGTTTTAAACCTCAATAATTGTTATTTAGTGCCAAGTTTGAGCATGAACATTGTATCTGGATCTCGTTTAATCTGAGATGGCTACTCATTTAAATCCGAGAATAATGGTTGTTCTATTTATATGAGAGATATGTTTTATGGTCATGCTCCGATGGTCAATGGTTTATTCTTAATGAATCTCGGCGTAATGTTACACATATTCATAACGTGAATACCAAAAGATGTAAAGTTGATAACGATAGTCCCACATACTTGTGGCACTTGCCGCCTTTGGTCACATTGGTGTCAAGCGCATGAAGAAGCTCCATGCTAATGGACTTTTGGAGTCTCTAGATTATGAATCATTTGACACATGCGAACCATGCCTCATGGGCAAGATGACCAAGACTCCGTTCTCGGAACAATGGAGCGAGCAACCAACTTGTTGGAAATCATACATACCGATGTGTGCGGTCCAATGAGTGCTTTGAGGCTCATGGAGGATATCGTTATGTTCTCACTCTCACAGATGACTTGAGTAGATATGGGTATGTCTACTTGATGAAACACAAGTCCGAGACCTTTGAAAAGTTCAAGGAATTTCAGAATGAAGTAGAGAATCAACGTGACCGAAAGATAAAATTCTTACGATCGGATCGTGGAGGAGAACATTTAAGTCACGAATTTGGTACACACTTAAGAAAATGTGGAATCGTTTCACAACTCACGCCGCCTGGAACACCTCAGCGTAACAGTGTGTCCGAACGTCGTAGTCGCACTCTATTGGATATGGTGCGATCCATGATGTCTCTTACCGATTTACCGCTATCATTTTGGGGATACGCTCTAGAGACAGCTACATTCACTTTAAATAGGGCACCGTCTAAATCCGTTGAGACGACACCGTATGAATTATGGTTTGGGAAGAAACCTAAGCTATCGTTTCTAAAAGTTTGGGGATGCGATGCTTATGTCAAGAAACTTCAACCTGAAAAGCTCGAACCCAAGTCAGAAAATGCGTCTTCATAGGATACCCTAAAGAAACCATTGGGTATACCTTCTACTTAAGATCCGAGGGCAAGATCTTTGTTGCCAAGAACGGATCCTTTACGGAAAAAGAGTTTCTCTCGAAAGAATTAAGTGGGAGGAAAGTAGAACTTCGATGAAGTACTACCTCTTGAACGGGAAAGTAGTGCAGCTCGGAAAATGTTCTGTGATGCCTACACCAACCGAAGAGGAAAATAATGATGATGATCAAGGTACTTCGGATCAAGTAGCTCTTGAACCCGTGGGTCCACAAGGACACGTTCCGCACTGCAGTGAATGCGGCAACCCTGTCACGGAAATCATGTTATTAGACAACGGTGAACCTTGAACTATGAAGAAGCGATGGCGGACCCAGATTCCAACAAATGTCTAGAAGCCATGAAATCCGAGATAGAATCCATGTATGAAAACAAAGTATGGACTTTGGTGACTTGCCCGATGATCGGCGAGCGATAGAAAACAAATGGATCTTTAAGAAGAAGACGGACGCGGATGGTAATATCACCATCTATAAAGCTCGACTTGTTGCTAAGGGTTATCGGCAAGTTCAAGGGATTGACTACGACGAGACATTCTCTCCCGTAGCGAAGCTGAAGTCCGTCATGTTAGCAATTGCCGCATACTATGATTATGAGATATGGCAGATGGACGTCAAAACGGCATTCCTTAACGGGCATCTTAAGGAAGAACTGTATATGATGCAGCCGGAAGGTTTTGTCGATCCTAAGAACGCTAACAAAGTATGCAAGCTCCAGCGATCCATTTATGGGCTGGTGCAAGCATCTCGGAGTTGGAACATTCGCTTTGATGAGATGATCAAAGCGTTTGGGTTATCTTGAGACTTATGGAGAAGCCTGCGTTTACAAGAAAGTGAGTGGGAGCTCTGTAGCATTTCTCATATTATATGTAGATGACATACTTTTGATGGGAAATGATATAGAACCTTTGGACAGCATTAAGGCCTACTTGAATAAGTGTTTTTCAATGAAGGACCTTGGAGAAGCTGCTTATATATTAGGCATCAAGATCTATAGAGATAGATCGAGACGCCTCATAGGTCTTTCACAAAGCACATACCTTGATAAGATTTTGAAGAAGTTCAAAATGGATCAGTCCAAGAAAGGGTTCTTGCCTGTCTTGCAAGGTGTGAAATTGAGCTCAGCTCAATGCCCGACCACGACAAAAGATAAAGAAGAGATGAGCGTCATCCCCTATGCCTCGACCATAGGATCTATTATGTATGCCATCTTGTGTACCGGACCTGATGTAAACCTTGCCGTAAGTTTGGTAGGAAGGTACCAAAGTAACCCGGCAAGGAACACCGGACAGCGGTCAAGAATATCTGAAGTACCTAAAAGGACTAAGGACATGTTTCTCGTTTATGGAGGTGACGAAAAGCTCGTCGTAAAGGGTTACGTCGACGCTAGCTTCGACACAGATCTGGATGGCTCTAAGTCACAAACCGGATACGTGTATATGTTGAATGGTGGAGCGATGGCTGGTGCGGCTGCAAGCAGAAGCGTCGTGGCGGGATCTACATGTGAAGCGGAGTACATGGCTGCCTCGGAGGCAACGCATGAAGCAATTTGGGTGAAGGAGTTCATCACCGACCTAGGAGTCATACCCAATGCGTCGGGGCCGATCAAACTCTTCTGTGACAACACTGGAGCTATTGCACTTGCCAAGGAGCCCAGGTTTCACAAGAAGACCAGGCACATCAAGCGTCGCTTCAACTCCATCCGTGAAAATGTTCAATATGGAGACATAGAAATTTGTAAAGTACATACGGATCTGAATGTCACAGATCCGTTGACTAAACCTCTTCATGGCAAAACATGATCAACACGAGAACTCTATGGGTGTTCGATTCATCACAATGTAACTAGATTATTGACTCTAGTGCAAGTGGGATCTTGTTGGAAATATGCCCTAGAGGCAATAATAAAAGCATTATTATTATATTTCCTTGTTCATGATAATTGTCTTTTATTCATGCTATAATTGTATTATCCGGAAATCGTAATACATGTGTGAATACATAGACCACAATACGTCCCTAGTGAGCCTCTAGTTGACTAGCTCGTTGGTCAACAGATAGTCATGGTTTCACGACTATGGACATCGGATGTCGTTGACAACGGGATCACGTCATTAGGAGAATGACGTGATGGACAAGACAATCCTAAGCATAGCACAAGATCGTGTAGTTCGTTTTGCTAGAGCTTTTTCAATGTCAAGTATCTCTTCCTTAGACCATGAGATCGTGTAACTCCCGGATACCGTAGGAGTGCTTTGGGTGTACCAAAGCGTCCACAACGTAATCTGGGTGACTATAAAGGTGCACTACAGGTATCTCCGAAAGTGTACATTGGGTTGACACGGATCGAGACTGGGATTTGTCACTCCGTATGACGGAGAGGTATCTCTGGGCCCACTCGATAATGCATCATCATAATTAGCTCAAAGTGACCAAGTGTTTGGTCACGGGATCATGCATTACGGTACAAGTAAAGTGACTTGCCGGAAACGAGACTGAACAAGGTATTGGGATACCGACGATCGAGTCTCGGGCAAGTAACGTACCGATTGACAAAGGGAATAGTATACGGGGTTGCTTGAATCCTCGACATTGTGGTTCATCCGATGACAACATCGAGGAGCATGTGGGAGGCAACATGGGTATTCAGATCCTGTTGTTGGTTATTGACCTGAGAGCCGTCTCGGTCATGTCTGCGTGTCTCCCGAACCCGTAGGGTCTACACACTTAAGGTTCGGTGACGCTAGGGTTATTAGGAAGACTTGTATGTGATTAACGAATGTCGTTCGGAGTCCCGGATGAGATCCCGAACGTCACGAGGAGTTCTGGAAGGGTCCGGAGGTAAAGATTTATATATGGGAAGTTGTCAAACGGACACCGGAAAGTTTCGGGGCATATCGGTATTGTCTGGGGCCACCGGAAGGGTTCCGGAGGTCCACCGGGAGGCCACCCTCCCGGGGGCCACTTGGGCTGCGTGGGGAAGGAGCCAGCCCACGATGGGCTGGGCGCACCCCCTTGGGCCCTTAGCCTAGGGGTTTGGGGAACCCTAGAAAGGGGCGCCTTGCTTGGGAGGCAAGCCACCCTCCTGGCCGCCGCCCCCCTCTAGATTCCCATCTAGAGGGGCCGCCCCTGCCCTCTCCCCTATAAATAGAGGGGTGAGGGAGGCTGCACATCAAGCCAAGGCGCAGCCCTCCCTCCCCAACACCTCTCCTCCTCCGTGCGTGCTTGGCGAAGCCACAGCCGAGATCTTCTTTGTACCAACAACACCACGCCGTCGTGCTGCCGTTGGAGCTGTCTTCCTCAACCTCTCCTTCCTCCTTGCTGGATCAAGACGGAGGAGACGTCATCCGTACCGTACGTGTGTTGAACGCGGAGGTGTTGTCCGTTCAGCACTTGGTCATCGGTGATCCGTATCACGTCGAGTACGACTCCATCATCACCATCCCTTGAACGCTTCCTTTTCGATCTACAAGTGGTATGTAGATGCAAACTCTCTCCCTTGACTCATTGCTTAGATGAACTCATAGATGGATCTTGGTGAAACCGTAGGAAAAATTTTAATTTTCTGCAACGTTCCCCAACAGTTAGAACTCCCCTGCCCGTCCTTATCCCCCACGCGTCTGCGACGGCGCGGTAGTACCGCATATCATCGCGGTAGTACCGCTCGGCGGAAGTACCGCTCTCCTGGGCGGCAGTAAAAAATTACTGCCGCGCAGGTGCGGTAGTACCGTGCCCTCTCAAAGCAGTAGTACCGTGGCATGCCGCGGTATTACCATGAACTCAGGAAGAAGCTGGTTTCAAACACGCAAAAAAGGGGTCTTCGCAGGGAAACTTTGAGCACAAGAGACACCAAAAGAACACGCACAACACAAAGGCAGAACGGGAACCGACAACAAGAAACAACCACGCGACACAAACTCTCCAAAGAGAGGGCGGTGGCCGGAGCCACCTATGTTTGAGTAAATTGGTATGGCACCGCGAAGAACTATCCTTGGGCCCATGACCAAAACTCGTCTTTGAAGCACAAGTACCACCAAAAGTGGCTAATGTGAAAGAGTTAATCGATTTATGCATAATGGGGGGAGGGAGAGTTCATTGAGAGAACAACACTCCCCCTATGTCCATGCCTACACCTAAACAAGATAACAAGTTGAGTATGGTGGGGTGTGCAAGGGTTCAAGCAACATTGCTCGAATTAATGATATTTAGCTCATGCCTTAACTCGCGAAATCTTGCTTCATCCAAAGGCTTCGTGAAGAAATCTGCAAGGTTATCATGAGTGTTGACGTATTTGAGATCGATCTCCCCTCGCCTAATGTGATCCCGGATGAAGTGATACCGAATCTCAATATGCTTCGTCTTGAAGTGTTGCACCGGGTTGAGAGAAATCTTGATGGCACTTTCATTGTCACACCAAAGAGGCACTTTGTCACAAATGACACCGTAATCCTTTAAAGTTTGCCTCATCCATAAGAGTTGTGCACAACAACTACCGGCCGCTACATACTCCGCTTGATTGGGCAGAGAGACACACAACTTTGCTTTTGGAAGACCAACTTACCAAAGAGCAACCAAGAATTGGCACCCTCAGGAAGTGGACTTCCTATCCACTTTGTCTCCCGCCCAATCGGAATCCGAATATCCTTCAAGCTTGATGTTTGCTCCTCTCGGGTACCATAGGCCAAAGTTTGGGGTATGAGCCAAATATCGAAAGATTCGCTTGACCACCACAAAGTGGCTTTCCTTAGGTGCGGCTTGAAACCGTGCACAAATTCCCACACTCAACATGATATCCGGTCTAGATGCACAAAGGTAAAGCAAGGATCCAATCATGGAGCGATATACCTTTTGATCCACCGCTTTACCATTGGGATCGATGTCAAGTTTACACTTAGAGGGCATTGGAGTGTAAGCCGGCTTGACATCGCTTAGCTTGAATCTCTTGAGCATGTCTTGAGTGTATTTGGCTTGCTTGATGAAGGTACCTTCTCTTCTTTGCTTCACTTCGAAACCTAGAAAGAACTTCAACTCTCCCATGGAAGACATCTTGAACTTTGAGGTCATTAGTGCGGCAAATTCATCATTGAAAGCTTTGTTAGGGGAACCAAAGATAATGTCATCAACATATAGTTGGCACACAAACAACTCCCCATTGACCTTCTTAGTAAAAAGAGTGGGATCGATGAGCCCAACTTCAAACCCACGATCTTGTAGCAACTCAGTAAGGTGGTCATACCACGCACGTGGGGCTTGTTTAACGCCATAGAGTGCCTTATCGAGTTGGTACACATGATCGGGAAAGTAGGGATCCTCAAACCCGGGGGGTTGTTTGACGTAAACTAACTCATTAATAGGACCATTAAGAAAGGCACTCTTCACATCCATTTGTTGCAACTTAAAGTTGTGATGAGAAGCATAAGAAATCAACAAACGAATGGATTCAAGACGAGCAACGGGAGCAAAGGTTTTACCATAGTCGATACCCTTGACTTGGGAGTAACCTTGTGCCACCAATCTTGCCTTGTTGCGAATGATGGTTCCATGAGCATCTTGCTTGTTATTGAAAATCCACTTGGTCCCAATGACATTGTGGTTCCCCGTTAGCCTTGGCACCAACCTCCACACCTTGTTGTACTCGAAGTTGTTGAGCTCTTCATGCATGGCATTAAGCCAATCCAGATCTTCGAGTGCCTCATATACCTTTTGGGGTTCAACACAAGAAACAAACGCGTGATGTTCACAATAGTTTGCCAATTGTCTATGAGTGCTTACCCCCTTTTGGATGCTTCCAAGTACATTCTTCATGAGATGACCCTTGGTGGTGAGATTGGAAGAAATCTTGGTAGCAGGATGCTCTAATTCCTCCTCGGGGGTGAGTTGAGGAGCGGTCACTTGATCATCTTGAGCGCCGTCTTGAGCATGTTCTTGATCTTGAACTTGCTAGGGGGAGAGAACTTGACCTTGGACATCACTTGGAGTGTCAACATCGTCTTGAGCATGATCTTGCCCTTGGTCTTGTTCATGAGGTTGAGGGCCTTCACTTTGTTCGTCGGAAGCATGTGGGCCTTGAGTTGGTGATGGCTCCACTTGAGTGGAGCATTGTCCTTCTCCTTCGGCCACAAGGGGTTCCTCAACGGGTAGGATAAAACCAACACCCATTCTTCTTATGGCTTGAGGAGGAATTTCATCACCTACATCACAAGTGCCACTTTGCTCCACTTGGGAGCCGTTATTCTCATCAAACTCCACGTTACACGTCTCCTCAATAAGTCCCATGGATTTATTGAGGACACGATAAGCATGGGAGTTTGTAGCATAACTCAACAAATATGCCCTCATAAGCTCTAGCTTCAAACTTAGACAACCGAACACCTTTCTTGAGAATGAAACACTTACACGAACACCCGAAAGTACTTGAGGTTGGGCTTGTTACCGGTGAGTATCTCATATGGAGTCTTATTCAAGCCCTTGCGGAGGTAGAGCCGATTGGATGCATGACATGCGGTGTTGATGGCTTCGGCCCAAAATTTGTATGGAGACTTGAACTCCGCCATCATGGTCCTTGCCGCATCCATCAACGTCCGGTTCTTCCTCTTCGCGACACCGTTTTGTTGAGGGGTGTATGGTGCAGAATATTGATGCTTGATCCCCTCACCACTAAGAAACTCATCCAAGGTGTAGTTCTTGAACTCAGCGCCATTGTCACTTCTTATTGTCAAGATCTTTGCATTGTGTTGACGTTGAGCTTCGTTTGCAAAGTCAATGACGGTTTGTTGGGTCTCGCTCTTCCTCTTGAAGAAATACACCCAAGTATATCTTGAGTAGTCATCCACAATCACCAAGCAATACTTCCTACCCCCAAGACTATCAAAGGATGGAGGCCCAAAGAGATCCAAGTGAAGGAGCTCCAAAGGCCTCTTGAGTAGATGATAGTCGTGGGAGGGTGAGCCTTTTCATGAAGCTTTCCTTCGATACAAGCACTGCAAGCACGATCTTTAGCAAAACTAACATTCGTTAGTCCATGTACATGGTCCCCCTTGAGAAGACTTTGCAAAGATCTCATATTGACATGGGCTAGACGGCGATGCCAAAGCCATCCCACATCAACTTTAGCCATTAGGCATGTCGCGGTCTTAGTGGGTACCTCCGAAAAGTTAATCACATAGAGACCATTCTCGACATGCCCAACAAAGGCTACTTTAAGAGTCTTGCTCCACAAGAGGGCCACGGTATCAATATCAAAGAAAGTGGCAAAGCCCATGATTGCAAGTTGACGAACGGAAAGTAAATTGTATGCGAGGGACTCCACAAGCATGACCTTCTCGATCGTGAGATCATGAGAAATGACAACCTTGCCGAGTCCCAATACCTTAGAAGACGAGGCATCACCCACTCGACATTGGTGGCCATAGAGGGAATCTTGTGCAAGTCCACCACCAAGTCCTTGCTTCCGGTCATATGATTTGTAGCTCCACTATCGAGCAACCATGATCCTCCACCGGAAGCAAACACCTACAAGAGATCAATGCTTGGTTTTAGCTACCCATTTTGTAATGGATCCTTTGATGTTAGTAACAAGGGTCTTAGGAACCCAAATAGACTATTCAATGTACTCATGATAAGAACCAACAAATTTGGCATAAACGTGCCCATCACTAGCGCGGCATAACACATAAGAGGGATTAAAATCGTCGGCTTTGTTGGGAGGGGTGGCATTGCCCTTCTTGGCATCGCCACCCTTTGCATTGTTCTTATTCTCCTTGGAAGCACCCTCTCCCTCCCTCACAAAAGTTTGCTTGAGAGGAGGAGGTTGTTTGGTCTTGTCATTCTTCTTCTTGTTCTTGGGCTTGGGTGCAGAACCCAATCCCTCCTTAGCCACAACTTCCTTTTGATTACTCAAAAGGTCGTTGAGGTTCTTCTCACCTTGTATGCATGTGACAAGGCCTTTCTCAAGTTGCTCCTTCAACTTAGCATTCTCCTCAACAAGATGCACATGCTCACAACAACGGTTAGTAGCATTTGCATTATCAATCAACACCATATGAGGAAAAGTGGCTTACACCTTGGTTAGCTTCACTTGGAATTGATCATGAGACTCTTTGAGGCTAGCATGAACACCCTTCAAGACTTTGTGAGCCTTGTCGAGAATGTCAAACTCCTCGTTGAGTCTAGCAAGATCAACCCCAAGCTTCGCCTTCTCGGAGCTTAGCACACGAGACACAACAAGAGCATGATCAAGATCTTTCTTTAATTTAGCATGATCATCGTTGTATGACTCCTCAAGAGCCAAACGAAGACCACGCTCTTCCTCAAGAGCATTGGAAAGATCCGAAATCTCATTGGCATAGTCATGACTATGCCCCTCCAACTTGGAGATGGTTTCTTTGTGAGCCTCGATCATGTCATTGGCTTCACCAAGTTGTTCCAAGAGAGCAACGAAGTGCTTCTTGGATTTGCCCTTGAGTTTACCCATAAAGGCCTCAAACTCATTCTCCTCCACATTAGTTCCCTCATGTTCATCAATGCAATCCGTAGAAGAATAATGATTGATGATTGTAGTTTTGATGTTGGGGGTTACCTTGTTGGTGGCTTTAGCCATGAGGCACTTGGCGGTGATGCTCTTATTGGGCGAGTCGAAGAGAGACTCCCGGGGAGTCGTCACAATGGCAACGGAGGCCATGGCAATCGACTCACCATCTTCATCATCATCATCATCCTCATTGTACTCTTCTTGTACCACCAAAGCCTTGTGAGGAGTCTTCTTGGTGAAGTTGCTCTTGTTGGGGAAAGACTTGGCCTTGTCCTTACGGATGAGCTTGCCACCATTGTCTTCCCTCTTCTCATACGGGCACTCCGCAACAAAATGACTCACATTGCCACAATTGAAGCAAGTCCTCACTCGTTGCTTGCCCTTTGCGCCACTTGAGCTGCTCTTGTTGAAGTTGGGCCTTGAGTTCTTCTTGCTCCAAAATTGCCTTGAAGCAAGGCCATGTGTTCATGATAGGCATGCCATTATCTTGAGGTTTCTCTCTTCTTCTTCCTCCTCTTCTTCTTCTTCGACACAAACCTTGGCCTTCAATGCAAGGTTGGGATTCTTTGCTCTTTGGGAGCGAAGCACCGCATTGTCGGCGGTCTTGTCCAATATGCTCATAGCCACAAACTCATCCAACACATCACTCGAGGACAAGGTGTGAAAGTCCGGCCTTTGATGGATGACGGAGGACATGGCTTTGTGGTAGGGCATCATTGCCTTGAGAAATTTGCGCTTGATCCAGTTGTCATCCGTGTCCTTACTTCCATGATCCCGGAGAGAGACCGCGAGCTTGGTAACTCTCTGATAGAGCTCACGAGGTTCTTCATCTTATTTCATTGCAAACTCATCGGCTTCATATTGTACCACTCCATAATTGGAGCGTTGAATGCTTGCGCTTCCCGATAGAGGGAAACCACTTTGTGCCAAGAATCTTTGGCCTCTAGTAGGGCCGAAGATGCGGGAGGTCTTCAGGAAGGATTGCTTCTTGGATGATGAAGAGAGCATTTTCATTGAATTGATCATCCACGGCTTCTCTAGGAGTGAAGTTGCTCAGGTCATGCGGATAAAAGCCTTCTTCAATGATTCTCCAAAGGTTAGTGTTCACATGATTTAAATGACGCTTAAAACGATAGACCCAAGAATCAAAATCCTCCTTTTTATCAATCTTGGGGGGAGGACCGGCATGATTCAAATGAGTAGAAGGAATCGGTCCACCATAAACGGGTGGAGGTTGCACATGAGCAAAGATGCCGGTGCCATTTTTACCACTAGACATAGGAGCTTTCTCACTAGTAGCTTCCCCCTTGTCGGGGTTAGCATCCGTCTCCGTGTTGGCGGGATCACCCACTTTCACGGGCGCGGTGGAAAGTTTAAGCCCTTCTAGGAATTCCTTGAACATGTCCTTGACCTGGGTCGTCATGGAGGTTTTCAATGTGTCCAACGCCACATTGAATTCCTCACATGAGATCGAGTTACCCCCATCTCCCGTAGACGATATTGGATTCGCACTGGAGTGCTCTCTACATCGTCTACGACGTCAACCATACACTTCGGACGGTAAAGTCCTTAAAAAGAGACGAGGCTCTGATACCAATTAAAAGGATCGATATAGTTGACTAGAGGGGGGTGAATAGGCAACTAACAATTTTTAGCTTTTCTTTACCAAATTAAACTTTGCATCAAAGTAAGTTGTCTAGATATGCAACTAGGTGGACAACCTATATGATGCAACAAACGCAAGCACACAAGCACGCAATGAAAGTAACCCAGATAAGCTTGCACAAGTAAAGGGATGAGATAACCAAGAGTGGAGCCGGTGGAGACGAGGATGTGTTACCAAAGTTCCTTCCTTTTGAAGGGAAGTACGTCTCCGTTGGAGCGATGTGGAGGCACAATGCTCCCCAAGAAGCCCCTAGGGCCACCGTATTCTCCTCACGCCCTCACACAATGCGAGATGCCGTGATTCCACTATTGGTGCCCTTGAAGGCGGCGTAGAACCTTTACAAACAAGGTTGGGGCAATCTCCACAACTTAATTGGAGGCTCCCAACAACACCACGAAGCTTCACCACAATATACTATGGCTCCGCGGTGACCTCAACCGTCTAGGGTGCTCAAACACCCAAGAGTAACAAGATCCGCAAGGGATTAGTGGGGGGAATCAAATTTCTCTTGGTGGAAGTGTAGATCGGGGCCTTCTCAACCACTCGAGAAAATCAACAAGTTTGATTGGCTAGGGAGTGAGATCGGGCGAAAATGGAGCTTAGGAGCAACAATGGAGCTTAGGGTTAGAAGAGGTGGTCAACTAGAGGTAGGAGACGACCCTTTTATAGTGGTGGACGAAATCCAACCGTTATCCACTTAACAAGACCACGACACGCGGTACTACCGCTTCAGGGGCGCGGTACTACTACAAGGCCATACGGTACTACCGTGGGCCACCATGGTACTACCGCTGCAGCAACAGGGGCTATAGCGAGCTTGACAGGGGGCAGTACTACCGCGGGCGCGGTACTACCGCTCCCTCCTTGCGGTACTACCGCAAGGCAGGAACGCCTTAGCCTGGGAAGGGCGTGGATGAATAAAAATACATCCGCGCCTACTTCCGCTGGAAAACAGCCGGTGCAAAAACCCGACACGGTACTACCGCTGGAGAGTAGTACTACCACGTGGCTACTGGATCAGACCGCGCGCGGTACTACCGTGAGCAAGGCGCGGTACTACCGCGGAGGCGTGATGACCCACAAGTATAGGGGATCTATCGTGGTCCTTTCGATAAGTAAGAGTGTCGAACCCAACGAGGAGCAGAAGGAAATGATAAGCGGTTTTCAGCAAGGTATTCTCTGCAAGTACTAAAATAAGTGGTAACAGATAGTTTTGCGATAAGATAAATTGTAACGAGCAACAAGTAACAAAAGTAAATAAGATGCAGCAAGGTGACCCAATCCTTTTTGTAGCAAAGGACAAGCCAGAACAAACTCTTATAATAGGAAAAGCGCTCCCGAGGACACATGGGAATATCGTCAAGCTAGTTTTCATCACGCTCATATGATTCGCGTTCGGTACTTTGATAATTTGATATGTGGGTGGACGGTGCTTGGGTGCTGTTCTTACTTGAACAAGCATCCTCTTATGATTAACCTCTATTGCAAGCATCCACAACTACAACAAAAGTATTAAGGTAAACCTAACCATAGCATGAAACATATGGATCCAAATCAGCCCCTTACGAAACAACGCATAAACTAGGGTTCAAGCTTACATCACTCTAGCAACCCATCATCTACTTATTACTTCCCAATGCCTTCCTCTAGGCCCAAATAATGGTGAAGTGTTATGTAGTCGACGTTCACATAACACCACTAGAGGTTAGACAACATACATCTCATCAAAATATCGAACGAATACCAAATTCACATGACTGCTAATAGCAAGACTTCTCCCGTGTCCTCGGGAACAAACGTAACTACTCACAAAGCATATTCATGTTCATAATCAGAGGGGTAATAATATGCATAAAGGATCTGAACATATGATCTTCCACCATGTAAACCAATTAGCATCAACTACAAGGAGTAATCAACACTACTAGCAACCTACTAGCACCAATCCCGGACTTAGAGACAAGAATTGGATACAAGAGATGAACTAGGGTTTGGAGATGAGATGGTGCTGGTGAAGATGTTGATGGAGATTGCCCTCTCCCGATGAGAGGAGGCGTTGGTGATGACGATGGCGATGATTTTCCCCTCAGGGAGAAGTGTCCCCGGAAGACAGCTCTGCGGAGCCCTAGATTGGTTCCGCCAAGGTTCCGCCTCGTGGCGTGAGTCTCGTCCCGAATGGTTGCTTATGATTTTTTTCTCATCGAAAGACTTCATATAGGAGACGATGGACGTCGGAGAGCCACCCGGGGGGCCACGAGGTAGGGGGGCGCGCCCCGGGGGGCGGGGGCGCCCCCCACCCTCGTGTGCAAGGTGTGGTCCCCCTGGCATTCATCTTTGGCGATGATTTTTCTTTATTTATTTTAAGGTATTCCGTGGAGTTTCAGGACTTTTGGAGTTGCGCAGAATAGTCCTTCAATATTTGCTCTTTTTCCAGCCCAGAATTCCAGCTAGCGGCATTCTCCCTCTTCATGTAAACCTTGTAAAATAAGAGAGAATAGCCATAAGTATTGTGACATAACGTGAAATAACAGCCCATAATGCGATAAATATCGATATAAAAGCATGATGCAAAATGGACGTATCAACTCCCCCAAGCTTAGACCTCGCTTGTCCTCAAGCGAAAAGCCGATAACAATAAATATGTCCTCATGTTTAGAGGTAGAGGCGTCGATAAAATTCTCATAACAGCAACATACATAGATTTTGTCATATGATTACTCATGTTCAAGTGATGATCTTTTCACAAAGCCAAAGTATGAATCAGAAACCTTATTGAGCATCAACAAATTATAACCTCAGTCATTGAAGCAATTGCAATTTATCATAACATCGGAAAGAGACTATGTCAGAGCTTAAAAGCAAGTCCACATACTCAAATATCACTTAGTCCTTCATAATTGCTAGCACTCACGCAATACTTGTGGTTACGGAGTTTTAATCGGACACGTAGAAAGATAGGGGCTTATAGTTTTTCCCCACAACCATTTACCTCAAGGGTAAAGTCAACAATAACAATTCGTGCTCCCCTACATCCAATTAGATATATATATCATGTTCTTTCCAACATTCTGCGCTTGCCAAAGGATAAAAATAAAAAGGGAAAGGTGAAGATCACCGTGACTCTTGCATAAGGTAGAAGATAATAATAAAAGATAGGCCCTTCGCAGAGGGAAGCAGAGGTTGCCATGCGCTTTTATGGTTGGATGCACAAAATCTTAATGCAAAAAGAACGTCACTTTATATTGCCCCTTGTATGTGAACCTTTATTATGCAGTCCGTCGCTTTTATTGCGTCCACAACAAGTTCGTACAAAGCTTATTTCTCTGCACTAATAAGTCATGCATATTTAAAGAGAAATTTTTATTACTTGCACCGATGACAACTTACTTGAAGGATCTTACTCAATCCATAGGTAGATATGGTGGACTCTCATGGCTGAACTGGTTTAAGGGTATTTGGAAGCACAAGTAGTATCTCTACTTGGTGCTGAGAATTTGGCTAGCATGAGGTGGAAAGGCAAGCTCAACATGTTGGAGGAACCATGACAACATACTTTATCTCAGATATAAGAAAACATAACTCATTATGTTGTCTTCCTTGTCCAACATCAACTCTTTAGCATGTCATATTTTAATGAGTGCTCCCAATCATAAAAGATGTCAATGATAATATATCTATATGTGAAGCCTCTCTCTCCTTATTACTTCCTATTAATTGAAACGATGACCAAATCTATATTTGCCAACTCCCAACAACTTTTAATCATCATACTCTTTCTATGTGAAGCCATTACTTTCAATAAGATCAATATGAACTCTTTGTTTCTTTTTATTCTTTTCTTTATTCACCCAAGATCATGGCAAAGTAATCAAGCCCTTGACTCAACACTAATCTTTATTATATATAGCTCACGGACTCGATTGCATAGAGGGATCATAAAGCAAAACTCAAAACTAGATCATGTCATGACTTTTATTCTACTAAATCAAGATACCACTAATAGGATCGAACTAAGAAAATGGTAAAGATAGGAGTTGTGATGGAGATCGATGCAGGGCACCTCCCCAAGCTTGGCGGTTGCCAAGGAGTGCCCATACCCATGTGATTATGCCTCCTTCTTTGTTGTTGGCAGTGGAGGTTTTGTTGATGATGCAAGCTTGTCGTCCACCTTCCATGGCATAGGCTCACCCTCATAGGAGGATGATCGAGTCTCAAGAATCCTCAAATCTGCAACGGAAACAGCTCGAAATGAAAACAGAGGATATTTGCGTGATACGGTCGTCAAAACCTTCGGGAGAAAATATAATGAATTTTTACCAACCGAAATACGTATCGTGCAAGAAAACAGAGTCCGGAGGGCACACGAGGTGCTCACGAGGTAGGGGGGTGTACCCAGGGGGGTAGGGCGCGCCCTCCACCCTCGTGGAGGCCTCGTGTCCTCCCCGGACTGCTACTTACTTTTCTATTTTTCTAAATATTCCAAAACGGAGAAATATTGCCTTAGAATTTGTTTTGGAGTCGGTTTACTTACCGTAACACATACCTATTCCTTTTCGGAGTCTGGAACGTTCTGGAAGGTGTCCCTTATGTATTCCTCCGGGGTTCCGGTTTCAATAATAATAGTTTCAACATTTATAGGATTACCTGAGGTATAGTGTTTGATCCTTTGACCGTTTACCACCTTCGGATTTGTGCCTTCGAAGTTGTTGATTTTTATTGCACCAGAACGGTAGACCTCCTCGATAACGTAGGGACCTTCCCATTTGGAGAGAAGTTTTCCTGCAAAAAATCTTAAACGAGAGTTGTATAGCAATACATAATCACCTACATTAAACTCACGCTTTTGTATCCTTTTGTCATGCCATCTTTTAACTTTTTCTTTAAACAACTTGGCATTTTCATAGGCTTGGGTTCTCCATTCATGAAGTGAGCTAATATCAAATAGCCTCTTCTCACCGGCAAGTTTGAAATCATAGTTGAGCTCTTTAATAGCCCAATATGCCTTATGTTCTAGTTCGAGAGGTAAGTGACATGCTTTTCCATAAACCATTTTATACGGAGACATACCCATAGGATTCTTATATGCAGTTCTATAGGCCCATAATGCATCATCAAGTTTGTTGGACCAATTCTTTCTAGACCTATTAACAGTCTTTTGCAAAATTAATTTGAGCTCTCTATTACTCAATTCTACTTGACCACTAGACTGCGGGTGATATGGAGATGCAATTCTATGATTAACGTCATATTTAGCAAGCATTTTATGGAAAGCACCATGAATAAAGTGTGAACCACCATCAGTCATTAAATATCTAGGGACTCCAAACCTCGGAAAAATAACTTCCTTAAGCATTTTAATAGAAGTGTTATGATCAGCACTACTAGTTGGAATAGCTTCTACCCACTTAGTAACGTAATCAACAACAACTAAAATATGAGTGTATCCATTGGAGGCAGGAAAAGGTCCCATATAATCAAAGCCCCAAACATCAAATGGTTCAATAACAAGTGAATAATTCATAGGCATTTCTTGACGTCTACTAATATTACCAATTCTTTGACATTCATCACAAGACAAAACAAACTTACGGGCATCTTTGAAGAGAGTGGGCCAATAAAACCGGATTGCAATACCTTATGTGCAGTTCTATCTCCAGCGTGGTGTCCTCCATAAGCTTCGGAGTGACACTTGCGTGAGGATCTGTTCTGTTCATGCTCGGGCACACAACGCCTAATAACACCATCTACTCCTTCTTTATAAAGATGTGGGTCATCCCAAAAGTAATGTCGCAAATCATAAAAGAACTTTTTCTTTTGTTGGTATATGAAGCTAGGTGGTATAAATTTAGCAACAATATAATTAGCATAATCAGCATACCATGGAGTGCTACGAGAAGTGCTTACGACATTTAATTGTTCATCGTGAAAGCTATCATCAATAGGTAGTGGGTCATCAAGAACATTCTCTAACCTAGATAAGTTATGCGCAACGGGTTCTCGGCTCCTTTTCTATCAACAATATGCAAATCAAATTCTTGCAGCAAGAGAACCCATCTAATAAGTCTAGTTTTAGCATCTTTCTTTTCAATAAGATATTTAATGCATGATCGGTGTGAATAGTTACTTTAGAATCAACAATATAGGGTCTGAATTTATCACAAGCAAATACAACTGCTAAAAGTTCCTTTTTGGTAGTAGCATAATTTCTTTGAGCATTGTCTAGAGTCTTACTAGCATAATGGATAACATTTAACTTCTTATCAACTATTTGCCCTAGAACAGCACCTACAAAGATAATCACTAGCATCACATATAATTTCAAAGGGTAAATTCCAATCGGTGGCTGAACAATAGGTGCAGAGACTAATGCTTTCTTAAGTATTTCAAATGCTTCTACACAATCATCATCAAAGACAAATGGTACATCTTTTGTAACAAATTAGTCGAGGTCGAGAAATTTTTAAGAAGTCCTTAATGAACCTCCTATAAAACCCGGTGTGACCAAGGAAACTTCTTATACCTTTGATGTCCTTGGGACATGGCATCTTTTCAATAGCATCAACCTTGGCTTTATCAACTTCAATACCTCTTTCAGAAACTTTGTGTCCCAAGAAAATACCTTCATTAACCATAAAGTGGCACTTTTCCCAATTCAAGACAAGATTAGTTTCTTCACATCTCTGCAAAACTCGATCAAGATTGCTCAAGCAATCATCAAAAGAGGAACCATAAACGGAAAAGTCGTACATGAAAACCTCACAAATCTTTTCACAAAAATCAGAGAATATAGCCATCATGCATCTTTGAAAGGTAGCAGGTGCATTACATAAACCAAAAGGCATACGTCTACAAGCAAAAGTACCAAAAGGGCATGTAAAAGTAGTCTTTGATTGATCTTTAGCCGACACAAGTATTTGAGAGAAACCAGAATAACCATCTAGAAAGCAATAATGTGTATGTTTGCATAATCTCTCTAGCATTTGATCAATAAAAGGTAAGGTAATGATCTTTCTTAGTAGCTTTATTTAATTTATGGAAATCAATTACCATCCTATAACTGTGATAATTCTTTGCAGAATCAATTCATCTTTATCATTAGGGACAACAGTAATACCTCCCTTCTTAGGGACACAATGGACAGGACTTACCCACTGACTATCAGCAACGGAATAAATTATACCTGCCTCGAGAAGCTTGAGTATTTCCTTTCTTACCACTTCTTTCATTTTAGGATTCAAACGCTGTTGAGGATCACAAACTGGTTTGGCATCCGCTTCCAAATTTATTTTATGCTGACATAGAGTGGGACTAATGCCCTTAAGATCATCAAGAGTGTATCCAATAGCGGCATGGTGCTTCTTCGTAGTTTTCAATAATCTTTCTTCTTCATGCTCGAAAGGTTAGCACTAATAATAACAGGATATATTTTCTTTTCATCAAGATAAGCATACTTAAGATTATCGAGCAACGGTTTAAGCTCAAACACGGGATCACCCTTGGGTGGAGGAGGATCCCTAGGATTTCAACAGCAAATTGTGTTTCAGAATAGGTTCTTGTTTAAAGAATACTTCATCTATTTCCCTTCTTTCTTTCATAAACATATCATTTTCATGATCTAGCAAATAATGTTCCAAAGGATCACTGGGAGGTACGGCAATAGAAACAAGACCAATAATTTCATCCTTACTCGGCAATTCTTCCTCACGATGTTGTTTACTAAATTTAGAGAAATTAAACTCATGAACCATATCATCCAAGCCAACAGTAACAACATTCTTTTTGCAGTCTATCGTAGCATTAACAGTATTCAAGAAGGGTCTACCAAATATAATGGGACAAAAGCTATCTTGCGGAGAAGTAAGAACAAGAAAATCAGCAGGATATTTAGTTTTCCCACACAAGACTTCAACATCTCTAACAATCCCAATTGGTGAAATAGTATCTCTATTGGCAAGTTTAGTTGTGACATCAATACCTTCTAACTCAGCAGGTGCAATTTCATTCTTAATTTCTTCGTATAAAGTATGTGGTATAACACTAGCACTCGCACCCATATCACATAAGCCATGGTAACAATGATCTCCTATTTTAACAGAAATAACAGGTACGCCTACCACAGGTCTATGTTTATCTTTAGCACAGGGTTTAGCAATTCTAGCAGTTTCACCTTCGAACTGAATAACATGACCATCAATATTATCAGACAAGAGATCTTTAACAATTGCAATGTTGGGTTCTATTTTAACTTGCTCAGGAGGTACATAAGTTCTAATATTGCTTCTACGAACAACAGTTGAAGCTTTAGCATGATCCTTTACTCTAAAAGGGAAAGGTGGTTTCTCAACATAAGAGGTAGGAACAATAGGATCATTATAAGTGATAGTCTTTTCTTCAACTTTAATAGGTGCAGCTACTTTTACTTATATGGGAGGATGATATTTAAACCACTTCTCCTTAGGGAGATCAACATAAGTAGCAAAAGATTCACGTAAAGAAGCTACTATCTAGAGTCAAGTCCATATTTAGTGCTAAACTTAAGGAAAATATCGGTATCCATAAAAGATTTAACACAATCAAACTTAGGTGGCATACCTGACTCCTTACCTTCGTCGAGGTCCCAATCTTCAGAGTTGCGTTTAATTCTATCCAATAAAATCCATCTGAATTCAATAGTCATCATAAAAGAGCCATCACAAGAAGTATCGAGCATGGTGCGATTGTTATCAGAAAGCCGAGCATAAAAATTCTGAAGAATTGTTTCTCTTGAGAGGTCATGATTGGGGCATGAATATAACATTGATTTAAGCCTCCCCAAGCTTGAGCGATGCTTTCTCCTTCGCGAGGCCAAAAATTATATATATAATTGCGATCACGATGAACAAGATGCATAGGGTAATACTTTTGATGAAATTCCAGTTTCACTCTTTTATAGTTCCATGATCTCGTATCACATAGCCTATACCATGTCAAGGCGTCTTCCTTCAAAGATAAAGGAAAAGCCTTCTTCTTAACAACATCATCGGGAATACCTGCAAGCTTAAATAGTCCACAAATATCATCCACATAGCGAAGATGCTCGTCAGGATGCTTTGATCCATCTCCTGTAAACGTATTAGCCAACAGTTTTTCCATGATACCAGAGGAAATTCAAAAGGAGTTTCATTTTAAATAGGTTCAGTAGGTTGAGGAGCAACTCTTTGCTCTACTGGAAGGGGTGAAGATACCCCGAACAAGCCCCTCATAGAATTACTTTCCATAGTAACAAGTGATGTAAAATTTCAGCACACTATATAAATTTTTCCTTACCAAATTCCACCTACCAAAGGCGCTACACTCCCCGGCAACGGCGCCAAAAAAGAGTCTTGATGACCCCACAAGTATAGGGGATCTATCGTAGTCCTTTTGATAAGTAAGAGTGTCGAACCCAACGAGGAGCGTATGAAATGATAAGCGGTTTTCAGCAAGGTATTCTCTGCAGAAATCGAAATAAGTGGTAACAGATAGTTTTGTGATAAGATAAATTGTAACGAGCAACAAGTAACAAAAGTAAATAAGGTGCAGCAAGGTGGCCCAATCCTTTTTGTAGCAAAGGACAAGCCGGAACAAACTCTTATAATAGGAAAAACGCTCCCGAGGACACATGGGAATATCGTCAAGCTAGTTTTCATCACGCTCATATGATTCGCGTTCGGTACTTTGATAATTTGATATGTGGGTGGACCGGTGCTTGGGTGCTGTTCTTACTTGAACAAGCATCCCTCTTAAGATTAACCTCTATTGCAAGCATCCACAACTACAACAAAAGTATTAAGGTAAACCTAACCATAGCATGAAACATATGGATCCAAATCAGCCCCTTATGAAGCAACGCATAAACTAGGGTTCAAGCTTCTGTCACTCTAGCAACCCACCATCTACTTATTACTTCCCAATGCCTTCCTCTAGGCCCAAATAATGGTGAAGTGTTATGTAGTCGACGTTCACATAACACCACTAGAGGTTAGACAACATACATCTCATCAAAATATCGAGCGAATACCAAATTCACATGACTGCTAATAGCAAGACTTCTCCCTGCCCTCGTGAACAAACGTAACTACTCACAAAGCATATTCATGTTCATAATCGAGGGGTAATAATATGCATAAAGGATCTGAACATATGATCTTCCACCAATTAAACGAACTAGCATCAACTACAAGGAGTAATCAACACTACTAGCAACCTACTAGCACCAATCCGGACTTAGAGACAAGAATTGGATACAAGAGATGAACTAGGGTTTGGAGATGAGATGGTGCTGGTGAAGATGTTGATGGAGATTGCCCTCTCCGATGAGAGGAGCATTGGTGATGACGATGGCGATGAATTCCCCCTCCGGGAGAAGTGTCCCTGACAGACTCTGCCGGAGCCCTAGATTGGTTCCTTCCAAGGTTCCGCCTCGTGGCGGATTCTCGTCCCGACAGGTTGCTTATGATTTTTTTTTTCTCATCGAAAGACTTCATATAGGAGAAGATGGACGTCGGAGAGCCACCAGGGGGGCCACGAGGTAGGGGGGCGCGCCCAGGGGGGAGGGGGCGCCCCCCACCCTCGTGTGCAAGGTGTGGTCCCCCTGGCCTTCATCTTTGGCGATGATTTTTCTTTATTTATTTTAAGGTATTCCGTGGAGTTTCAGGACTTTTGGAGTTGCAGAATAGTCCTTCAATATTTGCTCTTTTCCAAATTCTAGGCTGCGGCATTCTCCCTCTTCATGTAAACCTTGTAAAATAAGAGAGAATAGCCATAAGTATTGTGACATAACGTGAAATAACAGCCCATAATGCGATAAATATCGATATAAAAGCATGATGCAAAATGGACGTATCAAGGCGCGGATGTAAAAAATTACATCCGCCCCTACTACCGCAAAGCAGCGGTACTTGGCCTGGGGGCCACAGTAATACGGATCCAAAGGAGCGCAGATTATCAGGCTCTCATGGTTACTGCTACCGAGCTACTAAGATTATGCTGGGTGCTCGGGTACTACCGCCCAGGAGCAAGATTACCGCAAGCACAAAGAATAGCAGCCAAGGCAATCACAACGAGGATAAACGGGAATGCTCCATAGTGCAAGGGAAAGGTGGAGACAAGGAAGGAACGCATTATGCGTGATGATTCCACCCAAACCTTTCCGACGCGGACCCCCTCTTAATGGTACGGCTTTCCTACGACTCAAATCCACCAAAAAGAAACATAGAGAAACGCCGTCTTCAATAGTCTTCGAGGGGCACCAAACCGTCTTGTACCTAGTGAAGAAATGTCTGAGAAATTCAAAGGCACACGATTAGTCCGCAAAAGCATTGTCATCAATCACCAAAACACCTAAGGGATTAATATGCACTTACAGTGGGGCTCCGGGCGGTGAAGCGACGTCGTGACGGCGGCGGGCGCGATCTCAGTGGGAGGCGGGCGGACGGGGTGGCGGGGTGAGGAGGGCGCGGGCGTGCAGGTATTTAGGAGGCGGCGTCCCGCCTTGGGAAGGGTGCCTCGGGAGGCGGCGGCTCGGGACTCAGTCTGAGCCCCGAGTCAGGAGACGGGCAAAGGGCTCAGTGGGCCTTGACCCAAAGTGGTATGTGATAAATTTTGTTAAAAATAAATTCCGCCGAAACTAAGAAAAATTCTAGAAAAAAAAATAAAATTCTAAAAATGCCAAAACAAAATTTCACCGTCTAAATAAAATATTTAGAACGAGATGAACATTTTTTTGGCCCTAAAATGCAGTTTTGAAAAACGTGCTATTTTCCTAAATTCAAATAAAATAGCGAAAAACTCTGAAATAAAATCTTATTTGATTTTTTATTAAATCCTCAATATTTCTTCATTTTGGGAAAGTCATTTCCCTCTCTCATATTTTTATAATAGAAATAATTGAAGATTAAATAAATAAAATCAAATGGTCCTATTTTCAAAATTTGAGAAAACTCAAATATGAAAATAAGGAAAATCCCAACTCTCTCCGAGGGTCCTTGAGTTGCGTAGATTTTCTGGATCAGGCCAAAAGCAATAAAATATGACGTGCAATGATGATCTAGTGTATAACATTCCAAATTGAAATTTTGGGATGTTACACACTCACCTTGTACACATAAGCAAAACGTTTCAACCGGACACATAGAAAGATAGGGACTTATAGTTTCGCCTCCCAACATGCTCACCTCAAGGGTGATGTCACAATAATAACTTATGCTATCTATATTCTACTGGACATATGTGCCTAGATCTTTCCTCGCCATATGATGCTTGCCAAAGGAGAAAAATAAAAAGGAACAGAAGGAAAACTTTGACTCTTTGTATAAAAGTAAAGGATAAGATCTTCGCAGAGGGAAGCAGAGGTTGCCATGCGCTTATTTTTTTGTATGTTCAATCCCTTAGTGCAAAATAACGTCACGTTACATTGCCCCTTAAGATGACAACCTTTATTATGCAGTCTGTCACTTTTATTATTTGTCATCCAAATTCGTGCAACGCTCAATTTTCTCTTACACTAAACAATCTCACACATTTAGAAGAAACTTTTATTGCCTTTTTGCACCGATGACAACTTACTTGAGGGATCTTGCTCAACGCCTAGGTAGGTACGGTGGATCCTTGAAAAAGATTTGGGTTTAAGGGTTTTTGGATGCACAAGTAGAATCTCTACTTAGTGCGGAGTTTTTGGCTAGCAAAGATAGGGGCAAGCACCACATGCTAAAGGATCTATGACAATATGACTTCTGTGTGAATATAAACAAGCATAAATCATTACGTTGTCTTCCTTGTCCAACGTCAACAATTTTGGCATATAATAGTTTGATGAGGGCTCACAATCACAAAAGATTTCTAGGATAGTATATTTACATGTGAATCTTCTCTTCCCTTATTAATTATTTCATGAGTTGCATCATTGACTAATGCTATGTTTGTCAATCTCTAATAAATTTTCGTACTTATACTTTTCCTTATGTGGTGCTATCACCTACCATAGGATTAGTATATGATTTTATTGATTTATGTCCTTTCTTTTATTTGCTTTCTTTCTCTTTTTCTTTTATTTATTTGCAACATGAAATTAAAGAAAGTAAAAAAACTCAAACTAACTTTATTATATAACTTGCACACGATTACAATGATGGATTGCTAAGCAAACTCATAAAGAAAGGATCGAACTAAACTTTATTTCATCTAAAGCGAAAGGATCGAACTAAGATAAGTAAAAGCAAAAAGATAGTAGGATGATACGACACTGGGGCACCTCCCCCAAGCTTGGTGGAAGCCAGGGGAGTGCCCATACCCGATACTCAGTTCTCCTTTGGTGGTGAAGAAGTTGGTGGTGGTGAAGAAGTATTCTCCAATATAACCATGAGTAAATCCTTCAACCCTTGAATCTCCCGAAGGGCTTGATGAATTAATTCACTATTTTTCTTCACCTCAGCCATTATCTGTTTATTCTCTGGGCCCCATGGTTTGTTTCATGCACTGTTTTCTCTTGGCCGAGATATATCCCAGTTGGACGGTATGTGTCTACGAGGAGTGTTCTCGAACCCATAATTGTGAATCAAATTATGAAAATTGTTACGATGTAACCTGTGTAAGGGCCTCCTCGGTGGGAGATCTTCTTGCACTTCTAGGCTCTTTTGATTGTTTGATGATTCCATGGCTTGATGAGGATTACGATGAGTGGAGATGCCAGCCAGTGTACCCCACTCAGAGGACGGAGGGTGAATCCCAAAGGGACTTTCCTCTTCTTCATCCATAACAACCTCTTCAGCTTCATCCTCCCTTACATCTTCCTGAACCAACCTTATGTCTCCTTCTCCATTGTTGAAGGGTGAGGAAGACATGACGTTGGTCTAGTTGAATCTGTCAGAAAACAGCAAGAAAAGAGAACAGAGGATTTCTTCGCGATACGGTGATTAACAGGTTCGGGAAGTATATATAGATTTTTTATCTTGGGGGACAAGTATATGAAAGAAAAACGGAGTCCGGGAGGTGTCCCAGGTGGGCACAACCCACCTGGGCGCGCCAGGCGCCTGGCGCGCCCTGGTGACTTTTACCCACCAGGGGATGCTTCCTGGAAGTTTCTTTATTTCCAAAATTTTAAAATATTCCAAAACTGACAAAAAATATTTTTGCAGATTTTTCGGAGTCCGTTTACTTACCGTATCACGTACCTCCTTATTTTGACGATTCTGGAGTGTTCCGGAAGGACTCTTTTATGTGTTCTTCCGGTGTCAAAGTTTGGATAATATTACTTTCAACATTAATAGGCATACCTGAGATATAATGCTTTATTCGTTGCCCATTGAAAACATTCGGGTTATTACCTTCGGAGTTATTTATTTTGATGACTCCAGACCGGCAAACCTCCTCGATGACATATGGGCCTTCCCATTTTGAGAGGAGTTTTCCTGCAAAGAATATGAAACGAGAGTTGTACAAAAGAACATATTCTCCAACTTTAAACTCACGCTTTTGGATCCTTTTGGCATGCCATCTTTTAACTATTTCTTTGAATAATTTTGCATTTTCATAAGCTTGGGTTCTCCATTCATCTAATGAGTTTATCAAATAACCTCTTTTCACCAGCAAGTTTGAAATCATAATTGAGTTCTTTAACTGCCCAATATGCTTTATGTTCTAACTCAACAGGCAAATGACAAGCTTTTCCATAAACCATTTTATAAGGAGACATACCCATAGGATTTTTATATGCTGTTCTATAAGCCCAAAGTGCATCATCTAATTTCTTAGACCAACTCTTCCTGGACCTATTAATAGTCTTTTGCAAAATTAATTTTATTTCTCTATTGCTAAGGTCAACTTGACCACCAGACTGAGGATGATATGGTGATGCAATTCTATGGTTAACATCATACTTAGCAAGCATTTTATGAAAAGCACCATGAATAAAGTGTGAGCACCATCAGTCATTAAATATCTAGGGACTCCAAACCTTGGGAAAATAACTACCTTAAGCATTTTAATAGAGGTGTTGTGATCAGCACTACTAGTTGGAATAGCTTCTACCCATTTAGTAACATAATCAATAGCAACCAAGATATGTGTATACCCATTAGAGGAAGGAAATGGTCCCATGTAATCAAATCCCCAAACATCAAATGGTTCAACAGCAAGTGAATAATTCATAGGCATTTCTTGACGCTTACCAATATTACATATTCTTTGGCATTCATCACAAGATGAGACATACTTACGGGCATCCTTGAAGAGAGTAGGCCAATAAAATCCAGACCGCAATACCTTATGAGCAGTTCTATCTCCAGCATGATGCCCTCCATAGGCCTCGGAGTGACATTTCCGTAGGATTTGTCCCTGTTCATGCTCAGGTACACAATGTCTAATAATACCATCTACTCCTTCTTTATAAAGATGTGGGTCATCCCAAAAGTAATGTCTTAAATCATAGAAGATTTTTTTCTTTTGTTGGTATGTAAAGCTAGGTGGCAAATATTTAGCAACAATGTAATTAGCATAGTCAGCATACCAAGGAGTACTATTAGCAACATTAATTGCAGCTAACTGCTCATCAGGAAAACTATCATTAATAGGTAGTGGGCCATCAAGCACATTTTCAAGCCTAGACAAGTTATCCGCTACGGGGTTCTCAGCTCCTTTTCTATCAATGATATGTAAGTCAAATTCTTGCAACAAGAGAACCCAACGAATAAGTCTAGGTTTGGCATCTTTCTTTTCCATAAGATATTTAATCGCAGCATGGTCTGTGTGAACAGATACTTTAGAATCAATAATATAAGGTCTAAACTTATCACAAGCAAACACAACTGCTAAGAATTCTTTTTCAGTAGTAGCATAGTTTCTTTGAGCACTATCTAGAGTTTTATTAGCATAATGAATAACATTCAATTTCTTATCAACTCTTTGTCCTAGAACTGCACCAGCAGCATAATCACTAGCATCACACATAATTTCAAAAGGCAAGTTCCAATCAGGTGGTTGAACAATAGGTGCAGAAATTAAGGCTTTCTTGAGTTTTTCAAAGGCTTCTAAACAATCATCATCAAAAACAAAAGGAATATCCTTCTGCAAAAGATTAGTGAGAGGCCTAGAAATTTTAGATAAGTCTTTAATAAACCTCCTATAGAAACCAGCATGACCTAGGAAACTACGAATACCTTTTATGTCCTTAGGACATGACATTTTCTCAATTGCATCAACCTTAGCTTGGTCCACTTCAATACCTCTTTCAGAAATTTTATGACCCAAGACAATGCCTTCATTAACCATAAAGTGGCACTTCTCCCAATTCAAGACAAGATTTGTTTGTTCACATCTCTGCAAGAAACTCGATCAAGATTGCTTAAACAATCATCAAAAGACTTCCCATAAACAGAAAAGTCATCCATGAAAACCTCAACAATCTTTTCACAAAAGTCAGAGAATATAGCCGTCATGCATCTTTGAAAGGTAGCAGGTGCATTACATAGACCAAAAGGCATACGTCTATAAGCATAGGTTCCAAAAGGACAAGTAAAAGTGGTCTTTTCTTGATAAGGTTGAGAAACAGGTATTTGTGAAAAGCCAGAATATCCATCAAGGAAGCAAAAGTGTGTGTGCTTAGATAGTCTTTCAAGCATTTGATCAATAAAAGGAAAAGGGTAATGATCTTTTATAGTTGCTTTGTTTAATATTCTGAAATCAATTGCCATTCTATAGCTTGTAACAATTCTTTGTGGAATAAGTTCATTCTTATCATTAGGAACAACAGTAATACCTCCTTTCTTAAGGACACAATGAATAGGACTTACCCATCTATTATCATCCATGGGATAGATTATACCTGCTTCCGAAAGTTTTAATATTTCCGTTCTTACCACTTCTTTCATCTTCGGGTTTAACCGACGTTGGTGATCAACAACTAGTTTAGCACCAGGTTCCATATTAATTTTGTGCTGACATAGAGTGGGACTAATGCCCTTTAAATCATCAAGAGTATATCCAATAGCATCTCGGTGCTTCCTTAGAACTTTCAATAATCTTTCTTCTTCATGTTCTGAAAGGTTAGCACTAATAATATCAGGATATATTTTCTTTTCATCAAGATAAGCATATTTCAAAGTGTCTGGCAATTGTTTTAATTCAAACACAGGATCACCTTTAGGTGGAGGAGGACCTCCTAGAATTTCAGTAGGCAAATTGTGTTTAAGTAGAGGAAGTTGTTCAAAGAAAATCTTATCTATTTCATTTCTTTCATGCATATGAAAATCATTTTCATGATCTAGCAAGTATTGTTCTAAAGGATCAGTAGGTGGCACAACAATAGAAGTAAGACCAATTAATTCATCCTTACTAGGCAATTCTTTTTCATGATGATTTCTACTAAACTTGGAAAAATTAAACTCATGAGACTCATCACCAAAGCTAACACCCACCGTTTGTTTCTTGCAATCTATCTTAGCATTAACTATGTTCAAGAAGGGTCTACCAAAGATAATGGGACATAAGTCATCTTGTGGGGAACCAAGAACAAGAAAATCAGTAGGGTATTTTGTTTTCCCACACGAGACTTCAACATCTCTAATAATCCCACAAGGTGATATGGTGTCTCTATTAGCAAATTTAATAGTAACATCTATGTCTTCTATCTCTGCAGGTGCTATGTCTTTCTTAATTTCTTGATATAGAGTGTAAGGAATAGCACTCACACTAGCCCCCATGTCACATAAACCATAATAACAGTGATCTCCTATTTTAACTAAAATGACAGGCATGCCAACAACTGGTCTATGTTTATCCCTTTTATCGGGTTTAGCAATTCTAGCGGCTTTTGCACAGAAGTAAATAACATGCCCGTCTATATCTTCTTCTAAGAGATCTTTAACCATAGCAACATTAGGTTCCAATCTAATTTGTTCATCTGGTTTATGTATTCTAACATAACTTTTGTTAACCACAGTTGAAACTTTAGCATGTTCCTTTATCCTAACATGAAAAGGGAGTTTCTCAATATAAGCAGTAGGAACAACTGGATCAACATTATAGAGTATAGTTTCTTCTTTGACTGGTACCGGTTCTTTAATTTCTTGTTTAACAGGTGGGTGATATTTAAACCACTTCTCTTTAGGGAGTTCAACATGAGTAGCAAATGATTCACAAAAGGAGGCTACTATCTCAGAGTCAAGTCCATATTTAGTGCTAAACTTTTGAAAAGCATCGGTATCCATAAAAGATTTAACACAATCATACTTAAGCTGTATACCTGATGTAAGGGCATATTTATCCCTAAGGTGTTTTGGTGATTGATGACAATACTTCTGCGGACTAATCGTGTGCATTGAGTTTTTCAGAGATTCATCCTTTGGCACGAGACGATTCCCTCCCCTTGGAGTTTGAAGCGAAGACGGTGTAGTCCTTTCGTTTCAGTTTGGTGGACTAGTTTCGTAGGGTTCACCGTACTATCAAGAGGGGGTCCGCTTTGGAAAGGCTAGGGTGGAATCATCACGTACACATCCTTTGCTCACCCTCCGAGCCTTTCCGCTTCAATGGAGAGCTCGTTCCTGTCCTTGTTGTGCTTGTTCTTGTCCCAGTGGTAGTACCGCATGTCGGAGCGGTAGTACCGCTTGGGAGCTACAAGCGGCAGTACCGCTCTACATCGGTAGTACCGCTTGGAGCCCCCAGCAGTAATACCGCTGCGGCTACGTGCTTCTACCGCCTCGACTCGGGCGCTCGTTTTTCGTGTCGGGTTTTACGGTACTTGTTGCGGCAGTAGAGGCGGTAGTACCGCCAGGCGGTAGTACCGCCTTACCATCATGTAGTACCGCCTCCCAGCAGCAAGATCGCAAGGGGGAGCGGTAGTACCGCTTAGGTTGTTAAGCGGTACTACCGCTGGCCTAGCGGTAGTACCGCTCTCTGTGGGGCTGCAAGGGGAGTAACGGTTGGATTGTTTCCCCCACTATATAAGTGGGTCTTCTTTTACAAAGTTGACATATCTCTTCCCCCAAAAGCTCCATTGTTGCTCCAAGCTCCATTTTCGCCCGATCTCTCTCCCTAGCCAATCAAACTTGTTGATTTGCTCGGGATTGGTTGAGAAGGCCCCGATCTACACTTCCACCAAGAGAAATTTGATTCCCCCCACTAATCCCTAGCGGATCTTGTTACTCTTGGGTGTTTGAGCACCCTAGATGGTTGAGGTCACCGTGGAGCCATAGTCCATTGTGGTGAAGCTTCGTGGTGTCGTTGGGAGCCTCCAATTGTTGTGGAGATTGCCCCAACCTTGTTTGTAAAGGTCCGGTCGCCGCCTTCAAGGGCACCAATAGTGGAATCACGGCATCTCGCATTGTGTGAGGGCGTGAGGAGAATACGGTGGCCCTAGTGCCTTCTTGGGGAGCATTGTGCCTCCACACCGCTCTAACGGAGACGTACTTCCCTTCAAAAGGAAGGAACTTCGGTAACACATCCTCGTCTCCACCGGCTCCACTCTTGGTTATCTCATCCCTTTACATGTGCAAGCTTATTTGTGTTATATCCATTGCTTGCTTGTGTGCTCTTGATTGTTGCATCATATAGGTTGTCCACCTAGTTGCATATCTAGACCACCTACTTTGATGCAAAGATTTGGTAAAGAAAAGATAAAAATTGTTAGTTGCCTATTCACCCCCCCCCCCCCCTCTAGTCAACCTTATCGATCCTTTCAATTGTTATTAGAGCCTCGTCTCTTGACTAAGGACTTTACCGTCCGAAGAGTATGGTTGACGTCGTAGAAGGTGCGGAGGAGCACTCCGATGCAAATCCGGTCTCTTCTACGTGAGATGGGGGAACCGTGGTCTCTCGTGAGGAGTTCAATGTGGCATTGGAAACATTGAAAACCTCCATGGCGACCGAGGTCAAAGGCATGTTTCATGAATTCTTAGAAGGGCTTAAACTTTCCACTGCACCGTTGAAAGTGGGTGATCCCGCCAACAAGGTGACGGATGCTACCTCCGACAAGGGGGAAGCTACTAGTGAGAAAGCCCTTCCTTCTAGTGGTAAAAGTGGCACCGGCATCTTTGCCAATGTGGAACCTCCACTTATCTATGGTGGACCGATTCCTTCTACTCACTTGAATCATGCCGGTCCTCCCCCAAAGATTGATAAAAAGGAGGATTTTGATTCTTGGGTCTATCGTTTTAAGCGTCATTTAAATCATGTGAACACTAACCTTTGGAGAATCATTGAAGAAGGTTTTTATCCGCATGACCGGAGCAACTTCACTCCTAGAGAAGCCGTGGATGATCAATTCAATGAGAATGCTCTCTTCATCATCCAAGAAGCAATCCCTCCCAAAGACCTTCCTCATCTTCGGCCCTATTCTTTGGCCAAAGATGCTTGGCGCCAAGTGGTTTCCCTCTATCGGGGAAGCGCAAGCATTCAATGTTTCAACTATGAAGTGGTACAAGATGAAGCCAATGAGTTTGCAATGAAAGAAGATGAAGAACCTCATGAGCTTTATCGGAGAGTAACCAAGCTCGCGGTCTCTCTCTGATATCATGGAAGTAAGGACACGGATGACAATTGGATCAAGCGCAAATTCCTCAAGGCAATGATGCCCTACCACAAAGCCATGTCCTCCGTCATCCGTCAAAGGCCGGACTTCCACACCTTGTCCTCAAGTGAGGTGTTAGATGAGTTTGTGGCTATGAGCATATTGGACAAGACCGCCGACAATGCAGTACTTCGCTCTCAAAGAGCAAAAAGGCCCAACCTTGCCTTGAAGGCCAAGGTCCATGTCGAAGAAGAGGAAGAGGAGGAAGAATAGGAGGAAGAAGAGGAGAGCAACCTCGAAGATACGAAGTATGCCTATCATGAGCACATGGCACTTGCTTCAAGGCAATTTTGGAGCAAGAAGAACTCAAGGCCCAACTTCAACAAGAACAATTCAAGTGGCGGAAAGGGCAAGCAACGAGTGAGGACTTGATTCAATTGTGGCAATGTGAGCCACTTTGTTGCGGAGTGCCCTTATGAGAAGAGGGAAGACAACGGTGGCAAGCTCATCCGTAAGCACAAGGCCAAGTCGTTCCCCAACAAGAGCAACTTCACCAAGAAGACTCCTCCCAAGGCATTGGTGGTACAAGAAGAGTACAATGAGGACGATGGCGATGATGAAGATGGTGAGTCGGTTGCCATGGCCTCCGTTGCCATTGCGACGACTCCACGGGTGTCTCTCTTCGACTCACCCAACGAGAGCATCACCGCCAAGTGTCTCATGGCTAAAGACACCAACAAGGTAACCCCCAACATCAAAACTACCATCATCAATCATCCTACTTCGATGGATAGCATTGATGAACATGAGGTAACTAATGTGGAGGAGAATGAGTTTGAGGCCTTTATGGGTAAACTCAAGGGCAAATCCAAGAAGCACTTCGTTGCTCTCTTGGAACAACTTGGTGAAGCCAATGACATGATCGAGGCTCACAAAGATACCATCTCTAAGATGGAGGGGCATAGTCGTGACTATGCCGATGAGATTTCGGATCTTTCCAATGCTCTTGAGGAAGAGCGTGGTCTTCGTTTGGCTCTTGAGGAGTCATACAACGATGATCATGCTAAATTAAAGAAAGATCTTGATCATGCTCTTGTTGTTTATCATGTGCTAAACTCCGAGAAGGCAAAGCTTGGGGTTGATCTTGCTAGACTCAAAGAGGAGTTTGACATTCTCGACAAGGCTCACAAAGTCTTGAAGGGCGTTCATGCTAGTCTCAAAGAGTCTCCTGATCAACTCCAAGTAAAGCTAACTAAGGAAAAAGCCACTTTTCCTCATATGGTGTTGATTGTTAATGCAAATGCTACTAACCCTTGTTGTGAGCATGTGCATCTTATTGAGGAGAATGCTAAGTTGAAGGAGCAACTTGAGAAAGGCCTTGTGACATGCATACAAGGTGAGAAGAACCTCAATGACCTTTTGAGCAATCAAAAGGAAGTTGTGGCCAAGGAGGGGATTGAGTTCGCGCCCAAGCCCAAGAACAAGAAGAAGAATGACAAGACCAAACGACCTCCTCCTCTCAAGCAAACTTTTGTGAAGGAGGGAGAGGGTGCTTCCAAGGAGAAGAAGAAGAACAACAATGCGAAGGGTGGCAATGTCAAGAAGGGCAATGCCACCCCTCCCAACAAAGCTGACGACTTTAATCCTTATTATGTGTTATGTCGTGCTAGTTGACAACCCACAAGTATAGGGGATCGCAACAGCTTTCGAGGGTAGAGTATTCAACCAAATTTATTGATTCGACACAAGGGGAGCCAAAGAATATTCTCAAGTATTAGCAGCTGAGTTGTCAATTCAACCACACCTGGAAACTTAGTATCTGCAGCAAAGTGTTTAGTAGCAAAGTAATATGATAGTGGTGGTAACGGTAAAAAGTAAAGACAGCAAAAGTAATGTTTTTGGTATTTTGTAGTGATTGTAACAAAGAGCGGAAAAGTAAATAAGCGAGAACCAGTATATGGAAAGCTTGTAGGCACCGGATCAGTGATGGATAATTATGCCGGATGCGGTTCGTCATGTAACAGTCATAACATAGGGTGACACAGAACTAGATCCAATTCATCAATGTAATGTAGGCATGTATTCCGAATATAGTCATACGTGCTTATGGAAAAGAACTTGCATGACATCTTTTGTCCTACCCTCCCGTGGCAACGGGGTCCTATTGTAAACTAAGGGATATTAAGGCCTCCTTTTAATAGAGAACCGGAACAAAGCATTAGCACATAGTGAATACATGAACTCCTCAAACTATGGTCATCACCGAGAAGTATCCCGATTATTGTCACTTCGGGGTTGTCGGATCATAACACATAATGAGTGACTATAGACTTGCAAGATAGGATCAAGAACTCACATATATTCATGAAAACATAATAGGTTCAGATCTGAAATCATGGCACTCGGGCCCTAGTGACAAGCATTAAGCATAGCAAAGTAATAGCAACATCAATCTCAGAACATAGTGGATACTAGGGATCAAACCCTAACAAAACTAACTCGATTACATCATAAATCTCATCCAACCCATCACCGTCCAGCAAGCCTATGATGGAATTACTCACGCACGGCGGTGAGCATCATGAAATTGGTGATGGAGGATGGTTGATGATGACGACGGCGATGAATCCCCCTCTCCGGAGCCCCGAACGGACTCCAGATCAGCCCTCCCGGGAGGTTTTAGGGCTTGGTGGCGGCTCCGTATCGTAAAACGCGATGATTTCTTCTCCTTGATTTTTTTTCTCCCCGAAAGCCAATATATAGAGTTGGAGTTGGCGTCGGAAGGTGTCCAGGGGGCCCATGAGGTAGGGGCGTGCCCTAGGGGGGCGCCCCCCACCCTCGTGGACATGGTGTGGGCCCCCTGGTCTTCATCTTTGGCGAGGATTTTTTATTAATTTTTATAAGACATCCCGTGGAGTTTCAGGTCATTCCGAGAACTTTTGTTTTCTGCACACAAAACAACATCATGGCAATTCTGCTGAAAACAGCGTCAGTCCGGGTTAGTTCCATTCAAATCATACAAGTTAGAGTCCAAAACAAGGGCAAAAGTGTTTGGAAAGTAGATACGACGGAGACGTATCAACTCCCCAAGCTTAAACCCTTGCTTGTCCTCAAGCAATTCAGTTGACAAACTAAAAGAGAAAAAGAAAACTTTTACAAACTCTGTTTGCTCTTGTTGTTGTACCTATGTCAAGCCAAACATTCAGGTTTTCAAAGAAAGATCATAACTAACCACATTTGCAATAACTCCTAGGTCTCATGTTTACTCATATCAATAACATAATCAGCTAGCAAGCCATAATAAAAAATCTTGGATGACAACACTTTCTTAAAATAATCATAATATGATATTACAAGATGGTATCTCGCTAGCCCTTTCTGAGACCGCAAAACATAAATGCAGAGTACCTTCAAAGATCAAGGACTGACTAGACATTGTAATTCATGCTAAAAGAGATCCAATCATAGTCATACCCGATATAAATTAACAGTAATGAATGCAAATGACAGCTGCGCTCTCCAGCTAGTGCTTTTAATAAGAAGGTGATGACTCAACATAAAAGTAAATAGATAAGCCCTTCGAAGAGGGAAGCTGGGATTTGTAGAGGTGCCAGAGCTCGGTTTTGAAATAGAGATAATTATATTTTGAGCGGCATACTTTCATTGTCAACATAACAACTAAGAGATGACGATATCTTCCATGCTAAACAAATTATAGGCGGTTCCCGAACAGAATGGTAAAGTTTATACTCCCTCCTCCACAAGCATCAATCCATGGCTTGCTCGAAACAACGAAAGTGCCCCCAACATTCAACGGGTCCTGTGGGGAGTTTTGTTTGCAATTATTTTGATTTAGTTTGCATAAAGCATGGAATTTGGGCATCCCGGTGACCAGCCATTTTCTCGTGAGTGAGGAACGGAGTCCACTCCTCTTGAGAATAACCCGCCTAACATGGAAGATAAGGGCAGCCCTAGTTAATATATGAGCTATTCGAGCATGCAAAACAGAATGTTTATTTGAAGGTTTAGAGTTTGGACATACAAATTTACTTGGAATGGCAGGCAGATACCGCATATAGGAAGGTATGGTGGACTCATATGGAATAACTTTGGGGTTTAAGGGATTGGATGCACAAGCAGTATTCCCGCTTAGTACAAGTGAAGGCTAGCAAAAGACCGGGAAGCGACCAACTAGAGAGCGACAACAGTCATGAACATGCATTAAAATTAATAAACATTGAATACAAGCATGAGTAGGATATAATCCACCATGAACATAAATATCGTGAAGGCTATGTTGATTTGTTTCAACTACATGCGTGAACATGTACCAAGTCAAGTCACTTAAATCATTCAAAGGAGGATACCGCCCCATCATACCACATCACAACCATTTTAATAGCATGTTGGCACGCATAAGGTAAACCATTATAACTCATAGCTAATCAAGCATGGCACGAGCAACTATGATCTCTAATTGTCATTGCAAAACATGTTTATTCATAATAAGCTGAATCAAGAACGATGAACTCATCATATTTACAAAAACAAAAGAGGTCGAGTTCATACCAGCTTTTCTCATCTCAGTCAATCCATCATATATCATCATAATTGCCTTTCACTTGCACGCCCGAACGATGTGAATAATAATAAGAGTGCACGTGCATTGGACTAAGCTGGATTCTGCGAGCATTCAATAAACAGGAGAAGACAAGGCAATATGGGCTCTTGGTTAAATCAACAATAAAGCATATAAGAGCCACTTCAACAATTTAATCATGGTCTTCTCCTACTTACCCCCAAAGAAAAGAAAAGAACTAAAAAACTATTTACACGGGAAAGCTCCCAACAAGCAAAAGAAGAACGGGAAATATTTTTGGGTTTTCTTTTTAATATTACTACTACAGCAGGAAAAATAAACTACTACTATTTTTTTTGTTTTTCGTAAGGTTTAACAGACACACAAGAAGAAAGCAGGAAAAAGAAAATAAACTAGCATGGATATTACAATGAAAGAGTATGAGCACCGACATCTAGCAATGAGTGTGTGTGAACATAAATTTAATGTTGGTGAGAAATACGTACTCCCCCAAGCTTAGGCTTTTGGCCTAAGTTGGTCTATTGCAAGGGATAGCCTGGCGGATACCCGTAGGTGTAGCTGGGGTCATCTTTGCGATGCGTGGCTATCGCCTCTGAGGCTGCAGCGTGGCGTCGAGCCGCCTCCGCTCTTCTCTCGTACTCATCTGCCTCCTCTCTGGTAATAACATATCTACCTTTTGTCTGAGAATCAAAGAAGGCAGGAGCAGGAAGAGTAATACGGACAACATGTCGTTTGTTAAAGATTAGTCGATACTGGAGAGATGATTCAGTCCTCTCAACAAACTGGTGGGAAACCATAGAGTCAAAATCTAAATAAGTAGGGGGTAACTCCATATCACCCTCACGAATGTCTATCTCAAGAAAATTAGCTAAGCGGGTTGCATAAATTCCTCCAAAGAAATCTTCGTTATATCTATAAGATGCAACCTACGAGCTACAATGGCTCCCATATGATAAGATTGGTCTCCCAACACAGCACTCCTGAGAATGCTGAGATCAGGGACACACATGTGACATGCCTCATCCTTAGCATTTATGCATCTACCTATGAAGAGAGCAAAATAATGTATAGCAGGAAAGTGAATGCTCCCTATAGTGGCTTGCGTTATATCTCTAGATTCCCCACAGTTATACTAGCAAGAAAGTCTCTAAATTCAGATTTAGGGGGATCTCTGACACTACCCCAAGATGGAAGTTTGCAAGCAAAAGTGAAATCCTCTAAGTCCATGGTATAAGATTTGTCATAAAGGTCAAACATGACTGAAGGAGAATTATGCGAAGATGAATACTCAAACCTCCTTACAAATGAACTTGTGAGATCATGATACTGGGGGCATTTGTCAGCCTCGAAGTCCACAAGACCGGCGTTACGCAAATATGCGTTAAATTCTTCTTTGATTCCCACTTGATCCATAAAATTTTCCGAAGGCCATTCACAGGGCCTCATAAGAGCGTCTCTTGGTGGTTCCTCGTCAGCATCACACATTGCAAGCCTGGGACCTTGCTTCCTTGAAGAACCACCTTGGAACATCTTCCTAAACATATTGTTTCCTCTGAAAATTTCTGAAATTTTAGTAACTTCAAACAAAAGTGAACCAACTTCAATAAAATTGATAGCAACTACTCCTACAAGTGCCTAGAGCCTATATCGAGCATTAGAACTACTTGGAACCATATAAATTTGACATGCAAGCTCAAGAACATGGTCACCTATGCAGCACAAATTTGCAAAGAATAAAGCACTAGAACAAAAACTAATTGGACCAATGGAGGAGTCACATACCAAGGAACAACCTCCCCAAGCAGTTTTGCGAGAGGTGCTTTGAGCAAGGAGATCAAAAATCACAGCAAAAGTGGATGGAACTCGTGCTTGAGTTGGTTTTTCGGGTTTGTGTGAGGCAGAGGAAGAAGATGGGTGCATGGATAAGTGGAGGAGGGCCACTGGGCCCACGAGGCGGCGCGCCAGGGGTAGGCGCGCCTCCACCCTCGTGGCTGTGTGGCTGCTCCCAGCAGTGATTTTTGCACTATAAATCCTCAAATATTCCCGAAAAAATCATATTAAATTGGCATGCATTCTGAGGACTTTTATTTTCGGGGTATTTTTATATTGCACAGGTAAATCAAGAAACAAATAGAGAAATACTATTTTTACTTTATTTCAACTAAATAACAGAAAATATAAAGAGGGTACAGAAGGTTGTGCTTATATTTTCATCCATCTCATGCTCATCAAAAGGAATCCACTAACAAGGTTGATCAGGTCTTGTTAACAAACTCATTCCGACTAACATGGAACCGGAGAAATTTCGAATAACACTAGGTTACCTCAACGGGGATATGGACATACCCAATAATAAGTATATCATATTTCTTCTTGATAGTAGGGAGAGGAAATTCAAAACCTCCAAATATAATCGATAGAATTTTTCCAATAGAGTTGATACTATGGACTTGAGGTTGTTTCCTTGGAAAATGTACCGTATGCTCATTACCATTAACATGGAAAGTGACATTGCCTTTGTTGCAATCAATAACAGCCCATGCAGTATTAAGGAAAGGTCTTCCAAGAATAATAGACATACTATCATCCTCGGGAATATCAAGAATAACAAAGTCCGTTAAAATAGTAACGCTTTGCAACCACAACAGGCACATCCTCACAAATACCGGCAATGTATAGCAGTTGATTTATCAGCCATTTGCAAAGATATTTCAAGAGGGTGTCAACTTATTCAAGTCAAGTCTACGATATAAAGAGAGAGGCATAACACTAACACCGGCTCCAAGATCACATAAAGCAGTTTTAACATAATTTCTCTTAATGGAGCATGGTATAGTAGGTACTCCTGGATCTCCAAGTTTTTTTGGTAATCCACCCTTAAAAGTATAATTAGCAAGCATGGTGGAAATTTCAGCTTCCGGTATCTTTCTCTTATTGGTAACAATATCTTTCATATATTTGGCATAAGGATTCATTTTGAGTATTCAGTCAATCGCATACGCAAAAAGATGGGTCTAATCATTTCACCAAAGCGCTCAAAATCCTCATCATACTTTTTCTTGGATGGTTTCGGAGGAAAAGGCAGGGGTTTCTGAACCCATGGTTCCCTTTCTTTACCATGTTTCCTAGCAACGAAGTCTCTTTTATCATAACATTGATTCTTTGATTGTGGGTTATCAAGATCAACAGCAGGTTCAACTTCTACTTCATTATCATTACTAGGTTGAGCATCATCATGAACATCATCATTAACATTTTCACTAGGTTCATGTTCATTACTGCAGATTGTGTTTCAAAGATCGAGACGTAGTGATATCATTTGGATTCTCAGGTGGTTCAGCAATAGGTTCACTAGAAGTTTGCAAAGTCCTATCATTTTTCTTTTTATTCCTTTTAGAAGAACTAGGTAAATCAATATTATTTCTCTGAGAATTTTGCTCGATTCTCTTAGGGTGGCCTTCAGGATACAAAGGTTCCTGAGTCATTCTACCAGTTCTAGTAGCCACTCTAATAGCATAATCATTTTTCTTACTATTTATTTCATCAAGCACTTCCTTCTGAGCTTTAAGTACTTGTTCTACTTGAGTGGTAACCATAGAAGCATGTTTGCTAACAAGTTTAAGTTCACCTCTAATATTAGCCATATAATCACTCAAGCGTTTAATCATATAAGCATCTTGTTTTAATTGTCTACCAAAATAAGCATTAAAGTCATCTTGCTTAAACATAAAGTTATCAAACTCGTCCAAGCACTGACTAGCAATTTTAGTAGGAGGGACTTCAGCTTTATCATATCTGTAGAGAGAATTTACCTTTACTACCTGTGTCGGGTTATCAAGATCAGGAGGTTCTTCAATGAGTAATGGATCAATATCATAAGTTTCTTCAACAGGCGGTAGATTAAGACCATGTATTTCTTCAATAGGAGGTAAATTCTTAATATCTTCAGCTTTAATACCTTTTTCTTTCATAGATTTCTTTGCATCTTGCATATCTTCGTGGATCGAGAAATAGAACACCTCTCTTCTTCGGAGTTGGTTTAGGAATAGGCTCAAGAATTGGCTCTGGGCTGGCTCGGGAGTTGCCCAATTATTTTCATTTGTCAACATATTATTCAATAGAATTTCAGCTTCATCCGGTGTTCTTTCCCTGAAAAGAGAACCAGCACAACTATCCAGGTAATCTCTGGAAGCATCGGTTAGTCCATTATAAAAGATATCAAATATTTCAGGTTTCTTAAGAGGATGATCAGGCAAGGCATTAAGTAACTTGAGGAGCCTCCCCGAAGCTTGTGGGAGACTCTCTTCTTTAATTTGCACGAAGTTGTAAATTTCCCTCAAAGCAGCTTGTTTCTTATGAGCAGGGAAATATTTAGCAGAGAAGTAATAAATCATATCCTGGGGACTACGCACACAACCAGGATCAAGAGAATTAAACCATATCTTAGCATCACCCTTTAATGAGAACGGAAATATTTTGAGTATATAAAAGTAGCGTGATCTCTCATCATTAGTAAATAGGGCGGCTATATCATTTAACTTAGTAAGATGTGCCACGGCAGTTTCAGATTCATAGCCATAAAAAGGATCAGATTCGACCAAAGTAATTATATCTGGATCAACAGAAAATTCATAATCCTTATCAGAACACAGATAGGTGAAGTAGCAAAAGCAGGTCAGGTTTCATTCTGTCTCTAAGAGATTCTTTGTTCCATTTAACTAATAACCTCTTGAGCTCATATCTATCTTTGCAAGCAAAAATAGCTGCGAGAAGATTCCATATCAAAAACATAACCCTCAGGAATAGCAGGCATATTTTCATAATCACTTTCATCATCTTATTCAGATTCAATAATTTCTTTCTCTTCAGCCCTAGCAATTTTTTCATCTAGAAATTCACCAATGGGCAAAGTAGTATCAAGCATAGAAGTAGTTTCATCATAAGTATCATGCATAGCAGAAGTGGCATCATCAATAACATGCGACATGTCGAGCGAATAGCGTAAGTAGGTTTAGGTGTCGCTAGCTTACTCATAATGTAAGGTGAATCAAGTGCAGAGCTATATGGCAGTTCCTTACCTCCCCTCGTAGTTGAGGGATAAATTGTTGTCTTAGCGTCTTTCAAGTTCTTCATAGTGTCCAGCAGATATAAATCCCAAGTGACTCAAAGAATAGAGCTATGTGCCCCGGCAACGGCGCCAGAAATTAGTCTTGATAACCCACAAGTATAGGGGATCGCGACAGCTTTTGAGGGTAGAGTATTCAACCCAAATTTATTGATTCGACACAAGGGGAGCCAAAGAATATTCTCAAGTATTAGCAGCTGAGTTGTCAATTCAACCACACACGAAACTTAGTATCTGCAGACAAAGTGTTTAGTAGCAAAGTAATATGATAGTGGTGGTAATGGTAACAAAAGTAAAGACAACAAAAGTAATGTTTTGGTATTTTGTAGTGATTGTAACGATGGCAATGGAAAAGTAAATAAGCGAGAACCAGTATATGGAAAGCTCGTAGGCACCGGATCACTGATGGATAATTATGCCGGATGCGGTTCGTCATGTAACAGTCATAACATAGGGTGACACAGAACTAGATCCAATTCATCAATGTAATGTAGGCATGTATTCCGAATATAGTCATACATGCTTATGGAAAAGAACTTGCATGACAGCTTTTGTCCTACCCTCCCGTGGCAGCGGGGTCCTATTGGAAACTAAGGGATATTAAGGCCTCCTTTTAATATAGAACTGGAACAAAGCATTCGCACATAGTGAATACATGAACTCCTCAAACTATGGTCATCACCGAGAAGTATCCCGATTATTGTCACTTTGGGGTTGTCGGATCATAACACATAATAGGTGACTATAGACTTGCAAGATAGGATCAAGAACTCACATATATTCATGAAAACATAATAGGTTCAGATCTGAAATCATGGCACTCAGGCCCTAGTGACAAGCATTAAGCATAGCAAAGTCATAGCAACATCAATCTCAGAACATAGTGGATACTAGGGATCAAACCCTAACAAAACTTACTCGGTTACATCATAAATATCATCCAACCCATCACCGTCCAGCAAGCCTACGATGGAATTACTCACGCACGGCGGTGAGCATCATGAAATTGGTGATGGAGGATGGTTGATGATGACGACGGCAACGAATCCCCCTCTCCGGAGCCCCGAACGGACTCCAGATCTGCCCTCCCGAGAGGTTTTAGGGCTTGGCGGCGGCTCCGTATTGTAAAACGCGATGATTTCTTCTCCTCGATTTTTTCTCCCCGAAAGCAAATATATAGAGTTGGAGTTGGCGTCGGAAGGTGTCTAGGGGGCCCACGAGGTAGGGGGCGCCCTAGGGGGGCGCCCCACCCTCGTGGACATGTGGTGTTGGCCCCTGGTCTTCATCTTTAGCGAAGATTTTTATTATTTTTATAAGACATCCCGTGGAGTTTCAGGTCATTCCGAGAACTTTTGCTTTACGCACATAAAACAACATCATGGCAATTCTGCTGAAAGCGATGTCGATGCAGGTTAGTTCCATTCAAATCATACAAGTTAGAGTCCAAAACAAGGGCAAAAGTGTTTGGAAAAGTAGATACGACGGAGACGTATTACTAGTGATGGGCATGTTTATGCCAAATTTGTTGGTTCTCCTCATGAATACATTGAATGGTCTATTTGGGTTCCTAAGACCCTTGTTACTAACATCAAAGGACCCATTACAAAATGGGTACCTAAAACCAAGCATTGATCTCTTGTAGGTGTTTGCTTCCGGTGGGGGATCATGGTTGCTCGATAGTGGAGCTACAAATCATATGCCGGAAGCAAGGACTTGGTGGTGGACGTGCACAAGATTCCATCTATGCCCACCAATGTCGAGTCGGGTGATGCCTCGTCTTCTAAGGTATTGGGACTCAGCAAGGTTTCCATTTCTCATGATCTCACGATCGAGAAGGTCATGCTTGTAGAGTCCCTTGCATACAATTTACTTTCCGTTCGTCAACTTGCAATCATGGGCTTTGCCACTTTCTTTGATAATTGATACCGTGGCCCTCTTGTGGAGCAAGACTCTTAAAGTAGCCGTTGTTGGGCATGTCGAGAACGGTCTATATGTGATTAACTTTTCAGAGCGACCCACTAAGACCGTGACATGCCTAATGGCTAAAGTTGACGTGGGATGGCTTTGGCATCGCCGTTTAGCCCACGTCAATATGAGATCTTTGCAAAGTCTTCTCAAGGGGGACCATGTTCGTGGACTAACGAATGTTAGTTTTGCTAAATATCGTGCTTGCGGTGCTTGTATCGAAGGAAAGCTTCATGAGAAGACTCGCCCTCCCACAACTATTATTTACTCGAAGAGGCCTTTGGAGCTCCTTCACTTGGATCTCTTTGGGCCTCCATCCTTTGATAGTCTTGGCGGTAGGAAGTATTGCTTGGTGATTGTGGATGACTACTCAAGGTATACTTGGGTGTTTCTTCAAGAGGAAGAGTGAGACCCAAAAAACCGTCATTGACTTAGCAAATGAAGCACAACGTCAACACAATGCAAAGATCTTGACAATAAGAAGTGACAACGGCACCGAGTTCAAGAACTACACCTTGGATGAGTTTCTTAGTGATGAGGGGATCAAGCATCAATATTCTGCACCCTACACCCCTCAACAAAAGCGGTGTCGCGGAGAGGAAGAACCGGACGTTGATGGATGCGGCAAGGACCATGATGGCGGAGTTCAAGTCTCCATACAACTTTTGGGCCGAAGCCATCAACACCGCATGTCATGCATCCAATTGGCTCTACCTCCGTAAGGGCTTGAACAAGACTCCTTATGATATACTCACCGGTAACAAGCACAATCTCAAGTACTTTCGGGTGTTCGGGTGTAAGTGTTTCATTCTCAAGAAAGGTGTTCAGTTGTCTAAATTTGAGGCTAGAGCTTATGAGGGCATATTTGTTGGTTATGCTACAAACTCTCATGCTTACCGTGTCCTTAATAAATCCACGGGACTTATTGAGGAGACATGTAACGTGGAGTTTGATGAGAATAACGGCTCCCAAGTGGAGCAGAGTGGCACTTGTGATGTAGGTGATGAAATTCCTCCTCAAGCCATAAGAAGAATGGGTGTTGGTTTTATCCTCTTCTCTTCTTGTCTAGATTTTAGATCTGGTGTTTAGGGGCAATGGTGGATGCATCTCTAGTTTTTTGGCTAAAACTAGGCTTGAGTAGGTTGGAGAGGCAATTAAACTCATTGGATTGATATTTGGTAGGTTTATTTTTGAATTTGGCATCTCCGGTAGTGCCGGATCTGTCCACGGCAGTAGGGAACTGTTGTTCCTCGTCTCGAGCGGTACTACCGCCCATTTCAAGCGGTACTACCGCGCGAGCAGCACTAGAGCGGTACTACCGCTCAAGCGGTACTGCCGCGGAGGGTCGCGGTACTACCGCCTGATGCCCATTTCCATCGTATTCTACCACATATTGATCTTTGTTTGGTTTGTTTGTTGGTTTTTGATTGTTCTTTCTGGCTGCTTCGTGCGTCTGTGTGTTTGGTTCCAGGTGATGAACATCCTGAGCAGCAAGCCCGCCGTATCAACCCCGGGTGTTCCACGTCAAAGCGCTACCGCACTTCTGAGTCTGCTGGTGGTTCCTACAGTGCTCCACCACTGCAAATGGGTGATTCTTCAAGCACTAATCCCCCTCCCAAGAAGATGCCAGCCAACAGACCAAAGCCTCGTGGGAAGAAGGTGACTGAGATGTCCTCCAAGGAATTGCAGGACAAAGGCCGCCGCAATCCTTATGATGAAGACCAAGAGTCCACCTTTGTCAATCGTCTGTTCTGGAACCGCTTTCAGTATGCCACCTACTTTGAGGTGATCAAGTCTAAGAAGAACCTCTTTGTCAATGTTCACTCCATCAACACGGATGCTATGGAAAAGGACCACGAGTACTTTGGTGAAGCCCTTGAGATGTGCTCTCGGTTGAACATTCTCGGGATCATGCAGTTCAACAAGGACTTTGATGCAGACTTGGTGGCTCAATTCTATGCCACCGTCCATCTAGGAACCGATGAGAACAGGATTACGACTTGGATTATGAATGGGAAGCTGCTAGTTGTCAAGTGGAAGGCTTTCATGGAGTTGCTTGAGGTGGAAGATCAAGGGCTTGAGACTCCAGTCGGGTTCCGTCCTCACCACAATGTTACCTCCACTCACAAGCAAGCTCTCTGGCCCTACTGCACTAGGAAGGTCAATCTTGAGACTAAGAAGACAACCTATGAGTTGCATGCCTTTCTGGACATCCTTCACCGTGTGTTCCGCGAGACTCTCTTCCCTCGTATCAGGAATCTGGATCAGGTTCATTCCTATCTTGTGGACATGCTTCCCTTCTGCCAAAGCATGAGAAGGAGGCAAACATCAAGTAGTCCTCGGATATCTCTCATGTGATGTGGTCTGAACTTATTTCTGCAGTGTCTGAGTGCAAGTGCCCGATCTATGCTCCATTCATCATGTTGCTCATTGAGAAGGCCTGGAGACGCACATATCCCGAGGAGTCGCTAGAAACTGGAGAGTTGGTTTCTCATGAGATAAAGCGTCTGAGGAAGAAGGATAATTGGGGTACCTCCGTTCCTCAAACTGGGGTTCCATCTTCTGCGGTTGCCATGGAGACAGAGGGCGAGGCTGATGCTGGTAATGATCATGACTCTGAGCCTTCTGAGGCAGAGCCCTCTTGGGCAAAGAAGCTCAAGCACAAGATGAAGAAGTTGTTCTGCATGGAGTCTCATGGTCAGTACATGACTCACGTGGCCGAGAAGAAGGCAAGGGGACGTCACAAGGAGCTTATGCGTCAGTTGGGTGCGACAGTTACCAGCGGCTCTGAGGGTCAGATCACTGAGGAGGAGGAGTCGATCCAGCAAGACCTTGTCTGTGGACCGATTCAGATGCCGAGCAGTTTCCGGCCGAGGATGGTGGCGCTTGATCGTCGATGTTCAAGATCTTGATTTGCTCTCACTGGAGCCATAGGGTCGCTCTTTGCCCCTTTTGGTGTCTCGATGCCAAAGGGGAGAGAGTCTAGGGATTTGTGTCGTTGAGTTGCGAGTGTGTCTTTGTGGTCTTAGTGGTTTACGTTGTGTTTGCTCGCCATTTGCTTTGTTTGGTTTTGTGTCGGTGAGACCTAAGTTCCGGTCATATGGTGTGAGACATATGCTACCTTATCTTTATCTTCATTCTATGTCTCTAGTCATTTGGTATCTTATGAGTTGCATGCTTATTATGTTATATACCCTGCTCTCATGGTTAGCGCTTAGGTTATTGGTCTCTAAAATACATGGGGGGTGTTGATCCTAGTATGTGTGCCGTGCAGTCCAAAGCACTTATCTTGATGACACACATCTAGGGGGAGCCCGTCTATATATTAGAGATGTGGGGTTTGCTTATGTCCTGTGTCTTTTTCCGTCTATGCAAATCCCGTATTGCCATCAATCCACTAAAAAGGGGGAGATTGTAAGGGCATATTTATCCCTAAGGTGTTTTGGTGATTGATGACAATGCTTCTGCGGACTAATCTTGTGCATTGAGTTTTTCAGAGATTCATCCTTTGGCACGAGACAATTCCCTCCCCTCGGAGTTTGAAGCAAAGACGGTGTAGTCCTTTCGTTTCAGTTTGGTGGACTAGTTTCGTAGGGTTCACCGTACTATCAAGAGGGGGTCCGCTTTGGAAAGTCTAGGGTGAAATCATCACGTACACATCCTTTGCTCACCCTCCAAGCCTTTCCGCTTCAATGGAGAGCTCATTCATGTCCTCGTTGTGCTTGTTCTTGTCCCAGCGGTAGTACCGCGTGTCAGAGCGGTAGTACCGCTTGGGAGCTACAAGCGGCAGTTCCGCTCTACAGCGGTAGTACCGCTTGGAGCCCCCATCAGTAGTACCGTTGCGGCTACGTGCTTCTGCCGCCTCGACTCGGGCGCTTGTTTTTCGTGTCGGGTTTTACGGTACTTGTTGCGGCAGTAGAGGCGGTAGTACCGCTCTGTCCAGCAGCAGTACCGCGAGGGGGAGCGGTAGTACCGCTTAGGTTGTTAAGCGGTAGTACCGTTGGCCTAGCGGTAGTACCGCTCTCTGTGGGGCTGCAAGGGGAGTAACAGTTGGATTGTTTCCCCCACTATATAAGTGGGTCTTCTTCTCCAAAGTTGACCTAGCTCTTCCCCCAAAAGCTCCATTGTTGCTCCAAGCTCCATTTTTGCCCGATCTCTCTCCCTATCCAATCAAACTTGTTGATTTGCTCGGGATTGGTTGAGAAGGCCCCGATCTACACTTCCACCAAGAGAAATTTGATTCCCCACTAATCCCTAAGCGGATCTTGTTACTCTTGGGTGTTTGAGCACCCTAGACGGTTGAGGTCACCGCGGAGCCATAGTCCATTGTGGTGAAGCTTCGTGGTGTCGTTGGGAGCCTCCAATTAAGTTGTGGAGATTGCCCCAACCTTGTTTGTAAAGGTCCGGTCGCCGCCTTCAAGGGCACCAATAGTGGAATCACGGCATCTCGCATTGTGTGAGGGCGTGAGGAGAATATGGTGGCCCTAGTGGCTTCTTGGGGAGCATTGTGCCTCCACACCGCTCTAATGGAGATGTACTTCCTTCAAAAGAAGGAACTTCGGTAACACATCCTCGTCTCCACCGGCTCCACTCTTTGTTATCTCATCCCTTTACTTGTGCAAGCTTATTTGTGTTATATCCATTGCTTGCTTGTGTGCTCTTGATTGTTGCATCATATAGGTTGTCCACCTAGTTGCATATCTAGACCACCTACTTTGATGTAAAGTTTAATTTGGTAAAGAAAAGATAAAAAGTGTTAGTTGCCTATTCACCCCCCCCCCCCTCTAGTCAACCTTATCGATCCTTTCACCTGACTCTTTACCTTTGTTGAGTTCCCAATCTTTAGAGTTGCGTTTAATTCTTTCCAAAAGATCCCACCGGAATTCAATAGTTTTCTTCATAAAAGAACCGGCACAAGAAGTATCCAGCATGGTTTGATCATTACGAGAAAGCCGAGCATAAAAGTTCTGAATAATAATTTCTCTTGAGAGCTCATGATTGGGGCATGAATATAACACTGACTTAAGCCTCCCCCAAGCTAGAGCGATACTTTCTCCTTCACGAGGCCATAGATTATATATAATTCCGAGCACGATGAACTAGATGCATAGGATAAAAATTTTGGTGGAACTCCAATTTCAAAATATTCCAATTCCATGATCCAATATCATCGCATAGCCTATACCATGCCAATGCTTTTCCCTTCAAAGATAAAGGGAAAACCTTTTTCATCACCTCATCTCCGGGTAAACCTGCAAGCTTGAACAATCCACAAATTTGTTCTACATATATCAAGTGCATATCAGGATTTTCGGTTCCATCTCCTGCATAAGGATTAGCTAGCAGTTGTTCTATCATACCCGAAGGAATTTCATATTCAATATTTTCAGTAGGTGCAGTAGGTTGAGGGGTAATTAATTGTGGTTCCGGACGAGGTGAAGATACCCCGAACAAACCCCTCAAAGGATTGTTTTCCATAGTAGCAAGTGACAATAAATTTCAGCACACTATATAAATGTTTCCTTACCAAATTCCACTTACCAAAGGTGCTTCACTCCCCAGCGGCGCCGGTAAATAGCCTTGATGACCCACAAGTATAGGGGATCAATTGTAGCTCTTTTCGATAAGTAAGAGTGTCGAACCCAACGAGGAGCAGAAGGAAATGACAAGTAGTTTTCAGTAAGGTAATGTCTGCAAGTGCTGAAATTGTAAGTAGTGAGTAGTTTGATAGCAAGATAATTTGTAACGAACGAGTAATGATAGTAACAATAAGTACGCAGCAAGGTATCCCAATCCTTTTGAGTCAAAGGATAGGCCAAAACGGTCTGTTATAATAAGAAAGGCGTTCTTGAGGGTACACGGGAATTTCATCTAGTCACTTTCATCATGTTGGTTTGATTTGTGTTCGCTACTTTGATAATTTGATATGTGGGTGGACCGGTGCTTAGGTGTTGTTCTTACTTGAACAAACCTCCTACTTATGATTAACCCTCCCGCAAGCATCCGCAACTACGAGAGAAGTATTAAGAATAAATTCTAACCATAGCATTAAACTCTAGGATCCAATCGGTCCCTTACAGAATAGCACATAAACTGGGGTTAAGTTTTTGTCACTCTCGCAACCCACCATCTATTTACTACTCCACAATGCATTCCCTTAGGCCCAAATATGGTGAAGTGCCATGTAGTCAACGTTCACATGACACCATAAGGGAATCACAACATACATACTATCAAAATATTGAACACATACAAGTTCACATGATTACTTGCAACATGATTTCTCCCGTGACCTCAAGAACAAAAGTAACTACTCACAAGTAATGAACATGCTCATGATCAGAGGAGTATTGAGTAGCATCGTGGATCTGAACATATAATCTTCCACCAAATAAACCATATAGTAATCAACAACAAGATGTAATCAACACTACTAGTCACCCCCTAGCACCAATCTATAGTTCCGGTAACAAGATTGAATACAAGAGATGAACTAGGGTTTGAGATGAGATGGTGTTGTTGAAGATATTGATGGAGATTGCCCTCCCCAAGATGGGAGAGTTGTTGGTGATGATGATGACGATGATTTCCCCCTCCGAGAGGGAAGCTCCCCCGGCAGAATCGCTCCGCCGGAGGGAAAAAGTGCTCCTGCCCAAGTTCCGCCTCGAGACGGCAGCGCTCTGCCCCGAAAGTCTTCTCCTTATTTTTTCTAGGTCAAAATGACTTATATACCAGAGATGGGCACCAGAGGTGGGCCGAGGAGGCCACAAGCCACCAAGGCGCGCCTGGGGGCCTGGCGCACCCAGGTGGGTTGTGCCCACCTGGTGGCCCCCCTCTGGTAGTTATTGGCTCCAATATTTCTTAAATAATCCATAAAAATTCTCCTTAAAGTTTCAGCTCATTTGGAGTTGTGCAAAATAGTTGGCCTGACGTAGCTTTTTCAGGTCCAGATTTCCAGCTGCCGGAATTCTCCCTCTTGGTGTGTACCTTGCAAATTATGAGAGAAAAGGCATTAGAATTACTCCAAAAAGCATTATTATGGGTAAAAACATTATAAATAACAGTAAGAAAACATGATGCAAAATGGATGTATCATTGACATAGAAATTTGCAAAATACATACGGATCTGAATATGGCAGGCCCGCTGACTAAACCTCTCTCACAAGCAAAACATGATCACACCTTAGTACTCTTTGGGTATTAATCACATGGCGATGTGAACTAGATTATTGACTCTAGTAAACTCTTTGGGTGTTAGTCACGTGGCGATGTGAACTATGAGTGTTAAATACATGGCGATGTGAACTAGATTATTGACTCTAGTGCAAGTGGGAGACTGAAGGAAATATGCCCTAGAGGCAATAATAAAGTTGTTATTTTATATTTCCTTATTCATGATAAAGGTTTAATATTCATGCTATAATTGTATTGATCGGAAACTTAAATACATGTGTGAATACATAAACAAATACCGTGTCCCTAGTATGCCTCTACTAGACTAGCTCGTTGATCAAAGATGGTTAAGGTTTCCTAACCATAGACATGTGTTGTCATTTGATAATGGGATCACAACATTAGGAGAATGATGTGATGGACAAGACCCATCCGTTAGCTTAGCATATTGATTGTTCAGTTTATTGCTATTGCTTTCTTCATGTCAAATACATATTCCTTCGACTATGAGATTATGCAACTCCCAGATACCGGAGGAATACCTTGTGTGCTATCAAATGTCACAACGTAACTGGGTGATCATAAAGATGCTCTACAGGTATCTTCGAAGGTGTTTGTTGAGTTGGCATAGATCGAGATTAGGATTTGTCACTCCGAGTATCGGAGAGGTATCTCTGGGCCCTCTCGGTAATACACATCATAAGCTTGCAAGCAAATGACTAAGGAGTTATTCACGAGGTGATGTATTACGGAATGAGTAAAGAGACTTGCCGGTAACCAGATTGAACTAGGTATAGAGATACCGACGATCGAATCTCAGGCAAGTAACATACCAATGGACAAAGGGAATTACGTATGTTGTCATAACGGTTCGACCGATAAAGATCTTCGTAGAATATGTAGGAGCCAATATGGGCATCCAGGTTCCGCTATTGGTTATTGACCGAAGCGGTGTCTCGGTCATGTCTACATAGTTCTCGAACCCGTAGGGTCCGCACGCTTAACGTTCGTTGATGATATAGTGTTATATGATTTATGTGATTTGGTGACCGAATGTTGTTCGGAGTCCCGGATGAGATCACGGACATGACGAGGAGTCCCTAAATGGTCAAGAGGTAAAGATTGATATATAGGACGATGGTATCCAGACACCGGAAGTGTTTCGGAGGGTACCAGGTACTTATTGGGTCACCGGAAAGGAGTTTCGGGCACCCCCGGCAAAGATATGGGCCTTATGGGCCAAGTGAGGGGAGGGAAAGGAAATTGTGGAGTATGACTCCCCCTTCCTTCCCTCTCCCCCCTCTTTCCTTCCACCTTGTTGATACAAGGAAAGGAGGGCGCGGCTTGGGAGAGACCCCCAAGTAGGATTCCTCCTACTTGGGCGCCCCCTTTGGCTGCTCCTCCCTCCCAACCACCTATATATATGTGGGATGGGGGTACCTAGCACACAACAGACAACATTGTCTTAGCCGTGTGCGGTGCCCCCGTCCACCGTTTACTCCCTCTGTCATATTTTCGTAGTGCTTGGGCGAAGCCCTACAGAGGTCACATCACTATCACCGTCACCATATCGTCGTGCTGTCGGAACTCATCTACTACCTCGCCGTCTTGATGGATCAAGAAGGCAGAGGAGGTCCCCGAGCTGAACGTGTGCAGAACGCCGAGGTGCCATGCGTTGGGTACTTGATCGGTTGGAGCGCGAAGAAGCTCGACTACATCAACCTCGTTGTCAAACGCTTCCGCTTATGGTCTACGAGGGTACGTAGACATATTCTCCCCCTCGTTGCTATGCATCTCCATGGATAGTTCATTGCGTGTGCGTAGAATTTTTTTTGTTTTCCATGCAACGATTCCCAACACTAACCCCCGTCTCGATCGGAACCATCGGATCGCGGCCGGGGGTCACAAAAACCCCAACCCTAGCCCATGTCTATTAAATAGACAACCTCACCTGCCTATTTTGGAAACCTAACCTACCCCTAGCCTCCTCCCACCTCGCAGCCGCCTCCCTCCGCCGCCTCGCCGCATCCACGCCGCCACCTCTGCCTCGTCGTCACTCGCCTCCAGCACCGAGCCCCGCAAGCCCCTGCCCGAGCACCGCCAGCGAGCTCATCCCGCAACCTCGCCGACCCGCCGGAGCTCGCCGCCGCCATGCCGGTCACCCACCTTGCCTCCGGCCAGATCCAGGTCGGCGCCTCCCAGCCCCTGCCTCACCGTCCCATGCATCTCCGGCCTCCGCCGCTGCTGCCACCGGCCTCGAGCTCGCTGGAGCACCACCACTGCCATTGCTTGCCCCACCCCTGGACGGCGTCATCCCGGTATGATGTCGTCCGCTGAACCAAATAGCTCCCTGCATCGGCTCGTCCCGCTCCTCGATGTCCCAGTTCCCTTAGGGTATATAAACGACCAAGTCCTTGGATTTTCATCGCCATATTGCATTTTGTTGATGCTTGTAACTTTATGCATGTTTGTCCGATGAAGATAGGTCATCACCATATTGGATTTTGATCTAAGTTTCGTTCTCTACATGATGGTGTCTTTTCCATGCATGATAGGACTCGTATACATGCTCTAATCTTCGTTGCAAAAGTGCATCGCAATGTTAACTGCAGAAAATTGTTATTACTTTCAAAGTTTGCTTGATGATTGCCACTAGACTAGGGCTCATATGCATGTGATTCCTTCATGTGTTTTGTTCTCTATAATGTGTAATTCAATGCCATGCCCTTGGATGCCATGTAAACTTGTTGTAGCATGTCTCTTTGTTGCCCTCAAGATGCCATCATGGTAAAACTGTCATCTTGTTAACAGCAAGTTCCATTTCGTAAAAATCATAGTAATTAATCCATGCATCCTATGAACTTGTGCCAATGGAATATTTTGAAGATTCCCATGTCTAATATATGCTCATACCATTTTCATAAATACTAGCATTGCTATACTTGTTGTTATGTGCCTCCGAAGTCAGCATCATGATATTACTGTTTGCATTTCCTGGTTTTCACCAAGTATATAATCAGCATATTTCATGGTTGCATATTGTTTTCATAATTGCCATCAACCTGTTGCTCCTATGAATATGCCATGTTGTATGATTTGAGCTCCATGTTATGTAATAGCATTATGTGCCATTTGATGCCATGTTCAAGTACTGACAAATACACACTTGTCTGGGTTGAGTTTCATCTAGAGCAAGCATAGGCTGGCAAACGTTTGAGCGAGGTCGGTGAGGAGGTTATCCACGTTACGTATCTTGACAGCCACATCATCAACATAGCTCAATGTTGAGATCTGGTCGTGAAGGCACTTATGCATTAGGCACTGGTATGTTGCGCACACATTTTAAGCCTAAAAGGCATGGTGTTGTAATAGAAGGGGGCGAAGGGAGTGATAAAGAAGCTATTATCTTGATCGGACTTTTTTATTCTGATATGGTGATAACCAGAGTAAGCATCCAGGAAACATAGCCGCTCACATCCTGTCGTGGAGTCGATTACTTGGAAGATGCGGGGGAAATGAAACAAATCTTCAGGCATGCCTTGCTGAGGTCGGTGAAGTCGATGCACGTACGCCAAGTTAGGCTTTCTTTTAGATTATAAATGTGTTCGCTAGCCATTAGGGGTGAGAGAACAACTTGATGAAGCCAACGGCTAGGAGTCGGGCTATTTCTTCTCTTACTTCTCTGTGTTTTTCGGGCGCAAATCGACAAAGGGATTGTTTCACTGGTCGAGCATCTTTTATGACATCAAGGCTATACTCGGCGATGTTAGCCGGGACACCCAACATGGGAAAGCACGAATTAAAGAGAAGCATGTCCAACATAGTTTGATATGGTCTGGGCATAGGAAGGGCAAAGTGTGTTGATAATATCAAGAGAGGTCGGGTAGACCAAACTTGACATGGGAGGAGTCTGTAAGGAGAGACCTAAAGGACGTGAATATCAGCAAAAAAACTAACCACATGGGTGTGTGACTAGATTTAGAGATCTTATGCATTTCAACTCTAGCCTACCCCAACTTATTTGGGATCTACAACATCACTCTAGCCAACTCCAACTTGTTTGGGACTAAAATAATTGTTGTTATTGTTTGTGTATTCAATCCTACGTATAAGTCAACTAAGTTACATAGGAAAGAAAATCATACAATTCAATTATTCAAAATTCCTAGGAAAATCATTTGCATCAAAGAGGCTCTGAAACTCTCCCCTCCAGGGTTCGCCTCTCCTCTGCCTACCACTCCGTCGACTGGTGACGAGAAAGGAATCCTAGTGCCTCCGCTACGGCTGGTAGTTTAGGTTAGTGATTTTTCAGTCCTATAGATGTGGCGCTCGGGTGAATGTCTTCTTCGTGATTGTCTTCGGGGCTCCAATCATCCTCGAGTTTGTCCATCTAGACGTAGTAGACGGAACTTCGGGGTAGACTCGTGTCGTCTCCTTGGGCCGGTGAGGTTAGGATTGCTCATCGTCTCTAGCGAAATTTGGTGTCTGATGCTTCAGAACTATTTAAAGGTTTAACAGTGACGAGTGCGGCTCCAGAGCGCTCCTTGGGCCGGTGAGGTTAGGATTACTCGTCGTCTAGCAAAATTTGGTGTCTGATGCTTGAGAACTACTTAAAGGTTTAACAGTGACAATGCGGCTCCAGAGGGCTTGTTGACTGTCAATGATAAAATCAAGCCGGCTCCAAGCGGCTCATTCTAGTAGCAGTAGTGATCGTTCGGTGTTCTATGTGCCTCAATATAATTTTCATTATGTTTGTTGCTTGAGGTGCTTTATACTTCCAGAGAACTTTTAGAAAAGATCTGGATCCTTTTCCAAAAAAAAAAAGAGGCTCTGAAATATTGAATGACAAGCTTCACGCTTCCACTGGATTTAAAATTATCTGCAAAGTCTGCATTCAAAAGTGGCGGCTACCTTTACTGGATCATGACTGCTTCGTCTTCCTTGTGTATGCATACAGACCTTACCATAATTCCTCCTAAACACGTCAAGTTTGGTCTACCCGACCTCTCTTATTTTTGAAGTTTGGTCTAGCCGGCCTCTCTTATTTGGCTGAACCAACTCGACAATGTCAGTACAATCCATGGATAAATCACACAAAACGTGTGTTTAGTGCAAAACAAGAGTGCACCAATATCATTTATGCACTTGGCTACAAGTACTGAGGAGTTTCAGAACTTACTACGTATTTCCTAGCACGAAGACTCCGCGCCAGGACATATTGTTTCCGAAAGTACTTCCTCTGTCAACTAATATAAGAGTGTTTAGATCACTAAAATAGTGATCTAAACGCTCTTATATTAGTTTACGGAGGGAGTACATCCTACCGGCACTAGCATGGCCCAACTGATGTTCAGGTAGCCAGTTACTCTAGAGGTCAGATCCAAGAAGACCCAAACATGCGCTCAGGATATCAGAGTACCTAAGCACGGTAGCAAAAACCACACAAGCACGAGTCCCTGATTCCTACATTCCACTCTTTAGAAGCATGTGTCAAGAACTTTACTACACGTGGCGATGTTAGGCAAGACTTCAGTTGCTAACGGGCGAGAAAACTGTATGACGGCATGTCCTCAATTTGCTGAATATCTTCAAGTAATAGCTCTCTCTCAAGCTGGCGTCGTGTGGATTTAATAACAGTCTGCAGTGAGAGTATACCAATTTGGTCAGAAAAGAAGGGACTCTGTACGAAGAATGTGACAAGGAGAATGCATACTGAAGAAAGGCATACATTGAAATCCATATATGTGGCATGCATTTCAAGCCATTTCCTATCCATCAGCTTAAAGGTTATGCAGTAAAGAATATCAAAAGCTCGATCGTTTTCTGCAGAAAAGAACAATGGTTAGATGTTATTAGTAGCTAGGGGTACACTTACAGTTACACTAGGAACAGGCCGCCCGTAATAAGATGGTGTGTTATTTATTACACCTATGATGTCATCCAATAATAAGGATATTAATTTCCATGCTATGGAATTAAATTTATTTTATTTATGGCCAAGTCTTCAACTGCCCTTATAATCGCTGTGCATTGAAGCATGGAGAACAGTCAAAGTTAGACCATTCAACTGAGCCCACAAGATCAGCTGTAAGGATATTGCCTTGTTAACAAGCACTGAACCTTTAATCACAGTCATGAATTACCTACAGTTGATGTAGATTACCGCATAAAACTTGTACTGTACGATTATTCTGAGACAAAAGGTCCATATAGTAGCCATGTAAGATTTCAATACTGCACAAATGTTATAGTAGACTGTACCTATAAGTAAATTTAGGAACACTGCTCCAATCAAAGACCTTGGCTTAGCTGCAGAAGAAATCAGTATTAGTCACTGTGCCATTGTTGATATTTGCAAAAGCAAAACCAGTTTCACAGTTTAGAAAATTTGCCCGAGGGAAAGGTTTCATAGAAGTAAATCCATCAACTAATCAAGAAGCACAGAAAAGTTTAACAAACAAACCTGCTTGAAGATCAAGCATCTGAATGAGCATAAATGTAATATTTACTCCAGCTACAGCAAATGGATATTCCCATAATGCTCTGTCACCATTTTGCTTACAAAGGAGCTCCTCGAAGGATTTCTGCACAGAAAGTGCGAGATGAATGAAAGGCCAAACATATAAAAATATAAACGTTACCTATCTTAATAGTTTGATAATAAATATTATACATTGCAGTTATTAGCAAAGGATCATTAGCTGTTCAATTTTCAAAGGAGGCAGGGTTCCATTGCTAGCTGAATAGATTTGTATAACTATAGATGACATGAGTCCATAGATTCTTCCCTGCTCTAGCTAAAAGAAAATCATTGAAACCTAGCAATTGGCGAGAAACAGCGATGAATCTGCACCAGAATTTAAGTAAAGGGATTTGTACTCACTGGATAGTTCTTAGCGAAGTAAAGTAAATTCTCCAAAGAGATAAAGCCACCACCCCTGTAATTCCAGCACAATATATGATTCCAGATCCAAAATTTAACTAAGAGATTATTTCATGAAGGGCATGTGTTGGAATGAAGGAACGAAACAATACCTGAAATCTGTGGATGGATCTTTCCCTTGCCATCCCATCTCCTTCCATTGATCTGATACTAGTCCTAGAAGTTCAGTCCCAGGAAAAGAAGCATGCCAGAGGGCTTTGAGTGCTTCCTAATGAACAAAAGGTGTGACGAATAGGTTATCAAATGTAGCATCGAAATGTACGTTCAGGTTTGCTAGATCGATATAAACTATTAATAGTAACAGAGAACAATCTACGGGCACAGTAGTCTAACTAAACCGATTTACTGAGTTACACACGTCCAGTAAATCCTGATACCCTGGGAACATCATATTACTCTGCTCTATTAAAGCAAACATGAGAGAGCACAGCCATTTTGTTAGGTACCACACTATACGATGTCAGACAACACTGGCCAGCCTTATAATCAGAGAACAAAGCTCGTCACGAGATTTTAACAGGAATACCCTGTGTTCATCTTACAATAGAGCAATATGGGGTGTCTGAAATACAGAAATTGCACACTACAACCGACAATCAAACACATTTCCACGGATCATACCTGATGTTCTCCATTTTGACTATCATAAGGCACCTCAATCCGGTTCTGTAATCTTTGTAGGCACTCTTCCTGCAATACAAAATACATTACTGTCATAGGAAGCTTCTAAGTATTTTTTCTTTAATGGTAGCTTCTAAGTTCAAAGTCCTAAAGACTGCGACATGACATGCCAATTCAAGAGAGCAGTATTTGTTGGACCATTGTATATATCCTGTCGTAATCTAAGCGCAAATACAATGAAACAGGACAGTTGCACCCGCCGTGATTCCAGTTATCCTTTGCATTCATGTTTGAAAAGCAATCGCGTGGTGGCTACATCAACAAACACCGAGCACCGTTCACCTGAATGGGGGTCAGATCGAAGGAAATGCGCGCGTCGCTGTCCCTCCTCTGCACGCAGACGCAGGAGAATCCCCTCCCGATCCACGCCGTCGACCCCGACACGACGTCCGCTGGAAAAGGGGAGAAAAAAAAAATAGAAGCCCATGGGCGTTCGTCAGCCTCTTTCCTGAACAAGCAAGGGGGGATCCGAGGCGAGCGGACTCACGCACGCACGCACCCACGTGACCCACGTACCCGGCGATGGGTGGTGGTGGCCGGAGAGCCGGCGCACGGCGAGGAAGGAGCCGCCATTCTGCTCCATGCGGCGCTACCCTCTCGGCCTCCGCCCTCCCCCGTCCCCGTCCCTCCTCCCTCCTCCCTCCTCTTCCTCCTCCGACGGTGCCCGCCTGCCTACGCGCCGCGATCAGCGAGGGATCCCCATGGCAGGCTCGGGCCGCGGCTTGATCCTGGCGGGCGGGCGGGAGGGCGCGAGATCCCACGGGCGGATCACGGGGGGGAAAGCGGGGGGCGTGGCCGGGTGGGGGCGGGGCTGCACGACGACACGAGGGCTCGGCGCCGCGGCGGCCTCTTCTCTTATTATCTCCCTTCGCGTGGGCGTTGGCTTGGGTTGGCAGCTTTGGCGCTTCTGGATGGCTTGGCGGATGCCGACGGGGGTGGCGGCCTGCCCCTGCCTCGCCTTGTCCGCTGGGGATGGATGGATAGGTGCGCTCGTGTCCTGTTGCTTTCCCTTTTTAGCCAGATCTGACCACCCGTTAACCCCCTGCAATTAGCCCATGATTCCCGCTACCAAAATTAATCTGCTCATGTTTTTTGACAAACACCCCACATAGCCACAGGCAGAAGAAAACAGAGCGCTAAGATCACAAAACACCCCCAAATTTCTGCTACATTTTCGCTCCGTGCATTGGCCGTATGTTTGCACAAAATTGAAATCACATTAGCTTGCTTTTTATTTATTTATTCTGGGTCGAGCTTGCTGATTTTTTTTTATTTTGAACAGCTGGAGCGCCATGTCTTCAGAGGGAAACCAAAAGCTAGCTATCAAAAATTATCCTCAAAAAACAAGCTACTACTTAGCAAAAGTAACGGGAGAAAAGCTAAAGCTACTTGCAAAGGTAACGGCAAGAAATTAAAAGGTGGACATCGATCATCCCGTGGTCGAGAACGCTTACCTTGCGCTTGAAGCTTGCTTTAGGCAGCGAGCATAGCCAGTTTAGAATGGGGTAGAGCGCACATAAAGCGTGATCGCACATCAACACGATAATTCCCACCTACTGTGTAAACTTTGAACATCTATCTAGCTTGTACTCCAAACATAAAGCGTGATTGCATAGTTAGAATGGAGTACTACCAAACAGCCTGTTCATGGGGTACTTCGACCGTGCCGTGTCCTTTCTAGCATGTGTTCTTTGCTGCAAGCACTAGATTCCCCATTAACGATATTCGGCTAAATAAAGCAATGCAAATGGTGCGACCTCCTCCATATGCATGGACCTCAGGTCTTAGATGTTTAGGTTTGGCTGCGATGTCTGTTTGTTATTAGGCCCAGACTATCTGCGCCCCTTCATCAATTGGATAGGTGTAGCGACAGTAGTTGCTTAGTCTTGCTGTTGTATGGCATTGTAAGGTCTTGTGAGAATAATTAATAAAGTAGCCGTATGCATCGCCCAGATGCAGAGGCCATGGGTCATCCTCCTTTTCTAAAAAAAAATCAACGGTTTCAATTTTTTTTTACGGAAAGTAGCAATGTTCTTCATCGTCTTTCTCAAGGTTTGAGTACCTTGGTTGCATCTTCCAAAGCTGGACTTCCTACATCTGCTCCATGAGTCATGACCATGGTCCAGGTCCACACCCCTGTTCTTCAATGATCAAGCTAAGTAAACATTATATCCACAACATGTAAAAAACAACACTATTGACGATCTGGAGTAAATCAGAAACAAACAAAAAAAGAGAGATGTGATCAGAGGGGTACCTTTCAGTACACCTTGCACATGATGTAGCCTGATAGCTAACATTTTTGTATCCGGTTATACCTTTATCTGTCAATCACAGTAGTTCAGGCTATTTTTTACTCACAGACACTGACCATGGTCATAAATCTTGTCCCCCAAGAAGCCAAGATCTAGATAAAGTACAATGTGGAGCAAGTGGCCTAAATTAACCATTCTAAATTGAGCTATTCTATGCATAAAATATGGCCATGCACATGGCAAGCAAATGCCTAGGTCTCCTTCCTGGGCTCTTTTTCAGCCCAATTTCTTGCTGATGAAACCGAAGCCTGCGCATTCAACAGAGGCAAAAGGTTTTACAACCGATCTATGATGTACATCAACTGGAGCACTATTTCATATTTGAACTCACACATCCATAGACATTATTGCTCCTAAGTACTACTACCTCTGTTACTATCAAGAAACAGATGTCAATACAAACAGAAAGCTTAAAGGGAAAATGTAACGGATTCTTTGAACTACGGTGGGACTGGTTGATTCCACCTGCGCTTGATTTCAGTTTTCATCCGAACCTCCCTGAGCTTCCCGTCAGTTCCATAGTCTCGCTCCATCACCAGATTAATCCCTTCCTCCGAGTACCAACTAACTCCGATGCAGAGTATACCGTCTTTATCTACGTCAACATAGGCGGTGACGCCTCCAGGCAACCAAAGTATAGTCAGGTCTTGCATATCGAGCATCTCCTCCTCCCTGAAGAAAACAGAGCTCTCTGGCAAGCTTCTCTTCTTCATGGTCTCCATGCACAGGTATACAAAGGCCGCTCCACCCTCTATTTCTTTCACTTTCTCACTGAAAATTGGTGTTGCACTGACTTCATATACTTTCCAGGGGCCTGTCAGTTCTGATGGTTTCGTCCGCTTTCTTTGAGAGAAAGGACTGACGTCAACAGGGGTATTACTGCAAAACAAACATGCTATTCACTATTCAGGAAGAGCAAGCATAATTAGTTCATTAATCTCAAAAAGGCTGATGGTTCTTGTGCGTGAAAGAATATCTGCTGAGGCATGAAAGTTATGCTGCCAAACTATAAGGAGGCCGATATATAAGACAATTCAGATCATGAGGAACAAGCATGCACAAGCTGTAGATGAGAATGTCTTCAATGCTGTGAAAGTAGAAAGCATCTTCGAAGGATGAAATCAAGCAGCAGTAAACCAAGTTTTCAATTAGCCTTGTTTTAGTTCGTTGCAAACAAACTACAGTCTGTGTTATGATGTTCTGTGTCCTTTCTAGATTGGTGGCACCAGTCCGACACTATTAGTAAATCAATTCATCATTGTTCAATCTGTACAGTTTCCTCCGGAGTCATGATTTCTGAATAGCAATAAAGATATATGTCATGAGCAGAAAAGCAGATAAACTTGTAGTAGTGGATAACAGGAATCATACTCTTCAACATGGATATTTGCTGGGCTAGCCCATTTTTCTTCATACACAGCAACCCTTACAGTTTGTATATTCGCTCCTCCTCCATTGAATTCAATGGTATGCACAATACGCAGTCTTTTGTGGCATCCTTTGACCAGACTCTAAAACAAAGCTCGATGCCATTGTCAGTTATGGATTGGCAAATCCAAACCCATAGACAACACAAAGTGTCGAGAGGAGAAAGTAAAGGCAAAAGGCTAACATGAAATGTATTATATTTATACATACACATGATCATCGATAATTCATTCCCATAACAGTTGGAGCAGCCTCTCCAGCAAAAGGCTAACATGATAATCATATTCTTGAACATGATAGTGTCAAAAAACGTATTATGTTTTGATACAGAGGGAGTAGTTGATTAGTAGCTATCTCTGCAAAATGATTCCATAATACTAGCTGACACAGATTGTTGTTACAAAATAAAGAAAGAGGAGAAGTGCCTAGCACATCATCAGAAGCATGTACACCAGCATCACTGTTGATTTTGCTATTTAGGCGTCTATATGATTCATAAGAGCAATTCACATGTCTATATGAATCACAGAAGTCTAGTTTCGTTCCTCTTGTAAAAAGCCAAAAGCAGATCTCGAAGGAAAGCATCGGGCAAAAGACTATTCTCAGTCAACATTGCAGTATTGCACTGAACAGAAATTCAGTTTTTGGGGCAGATGAGTAAAGTTCAGAAGAGTAAACATACTTGCTCAAACTGATACGTTGGTGAGAGGAAGTATTTAGATTCATCATATTCGCCGATTTCTATATCAAGTGGACCTCTAGAGTATGATCCATCCTGAAAACGAAAAATGCAGTAGCCAAAGGAATAAGTCGATAATTCAAATTCACAAAACAGGAAATGTGTAACATTACTGAACTTAATTAGGGGGGATGATAGCCCAGTCCCACAGCGAACAAGTGTGATTGAACAGTAATGGGTATACTTAATGTCAACAGTATATTTAACTTACATGGGGAGAAAGCGGAAGGTCAGGAGCTGCATGGCTAGTTTGACATAGGGGAAACGTATTTTCTGAGCTAGATTATCCGCCTTATAGTTGTAGGGTAAGACTAAGGAGATAACTCTACAGATTGTCTGGAAGCTCCTTTGGATGTATTTCAGTTTTTCTTGCGTGGCTCGTTTGAGCTAGGAAAGTTTGCTTGAATACAAACTAGCTGTTCAAGTTAAACTCATCTTTAGAAAAGGACATAGCTTAAGCTATGCAAACTATCTAAAAAAGATCCCCATGGTTCATGATTTCCCAGAGTCTGAAAACTGAGCAGACACTATGAGCATCTTAATAAGGTGCTGCTACTGAAGAAACCTGCTGAGAGGTTCAAGGTTTAACATCACAACTAACTGCCTTTTCTAAAACACCATCTAAGTGTTCTATGTTCAGCATCAGGAAATAGGCTGTAGTTATAAGTTATAACTTCTAAATTACAACAGTAGAGAGGAATGCGATCATATTTTTGGTTCAGTTAGTCATGGCTAAATAAAATATACAGTGTAAGTAAGGTCAATCATCATATTGCAACTTTCAAGAGCTGAATGAGAAAAGATGTTTTAAAAAGCATTGGAGGTATTTGAAAAGGGCAGAAAAAAGGGGTGAAGAGAAAAGAATCTCACCTCAAAAAATACAATCCCTGGTTCTTCAATCATAACATCTTCATCAAGTACATCGCTCTTTTTAAGATCAAAATATTCATGTGCAGGTAAATCAACAGTCCCACTTGAGCTACCATGATTCCATTCATCACCGCTGGCACTCTGCTTCTCAGCTTCTCCATGAGGATTGAGTTGCACCCAATTTGTCTTCCTTCGGATCTCAGTCCCATGACCACTATCATACGACTTCTCAATGAGAGAAAGGGTGTAGCAATCATAAAGATACTCCTGTTTGCTTCCTAGTCCAACAGGTTCCATCTCTGCTGTGATTGGTGAGAACACAGCTCCGACACCCTTCCATACGCCACTTAAGCTACTCGCAAATGTATCCCAGGAAGGCCTTAAAACAGATTCCTAAGATGAAAGAAGGCAATACTCAATATATCAGAAATTACATCAACGGGATAGGATTTACTGGCCTGGTAACTGCTGTTTGATTGCAAGTATATATGCCTCATTACAGTTCATTCTCCATAGTTCCCCACTATCTGAACTTCTGAAGCTAGCCCATTGCAAGTGAGTAGTGAAATGCTTTGCGAAGTGCACACTGCACAGTGGACTACAGACTACTTGTCGTTGGTTAAATGGATAAACCGGACCTATACTCCTCATCAAATCGCAAAATTGATTCGCTGACCAAAGTTCTAGACACGCGTGTCCATGGCACAAAGACAGTCCGATTACCTGGGTCTGGAGCACGGTCTCGACCTCCACCAGCATGGCTCCGGAGACCAGAACCCTCGAGCCAGCGTCATTCTCCTTCCTCCTCCCCGGCGGCGGGGGCGCCCTGCTGCGCCCTCCCGGGCGCCTCCGCCCGCGGTGGTTCTTTTGGGACCGACCCTTCTGCTCGGCGGCGCGTTCGTTGTCTACGCTCCAGACGTTCTCCTTCCCCCTCGACGACGCCTTCCCGCCACGAGCGGCGCACCGGACGGTAGCCCTAGTAGAGGTGGAGGGGTGGTGGCGGTGGGCGCTGGGGCCCAGGACGGCGGGGCTGCCCCCGCACGCGCCCAGGCACGGCGGCTGCATGCTCTCGATCGGTGAGCGGCTGCTCGGCGAGTGTGCAGCCGGCGGTGCGGAGGCGAATGGTTTGGACTTTGTTTGCGGATAGTGCCTCCCGGACCGTCGTTACGATGACACGCGGGCCCCGCGGCTACAGGGAGGAGGGAGACCTATCTCCCGGAGAACACGCCTCTCCAACTTGCAAGCGTACTATCGGGATACGCCTTTGGGTGCTGGAACTTGACACGCTTTTCTTAAACCGAAAGCAGCTTTTGTAAACGCCTTCCTAATAATCTGTTGATGCGAGAAAACTGTGGCGAAAGTGTGACTACAGTAGTGTGCACTGATGCATTAGGACCAGCAATTGAAAAAAATTATCGCTGCTGTCCTAGTATCTGAATTTACAAACTTCAATACGTGGACGCCTTTTACTGAAAAAAATTATATGCATGACTAACTTTTTGGGGATTTTTTATGAGTCAATTACACTAGTGGTGCCACAACTTAGCGCAGACAGTCATTTTGGTGCTAGAAGTTGTGGCGTATATTGAAGTGTTGTAAAAACGTGATTTGGACGTGCATATACAATGTTTATCTCGTTTGTATATGAAATCTGTGCTAGCTTGGCGTGTGGAACCCGCTGTCAGCGACTGGACCAAGGAAAAGGGGCGTGTGGCCTGATTTTTTCAAAAAAAAAACCTCAGAATATTATTTTTTACAAATATAACAGCAAAATGGTCGAGCGCCCAGGTTTCAAACCCGCAACCACCTGATACAAATGAAGAGGGTCTAACAACTACGCCATATATTTTCTACTGCCTAATAGGCATAAGTTTTTTTAGGTAAACTGCTAGAATTTATTAATCAATCGATATGTTGTATTACATTAGGATCATGTGGTTGCCCCAACCAAATGTGGCGGACTTGATCCAAACATAAGAGCATGCATAGCTAGTTTATGTGGCTCAAAATTTGAGCTCCTAGATTCAAACTTAAAAATACAGGAATTAATGAGAGATTTTCACTCCTGGGTCTCCTTAACTACTCCGCCATAGTTCCCACCTGAGCCTTCTTTGATATGCTTGACAACTGCTTCACAATCCGATGTGGTCACAGTATTTTGGAGCCCAAGATCTTCAGCCAGAGACAGTCCCTCTCGACATGCAATAGCCTCAAGGCTAGCTGGATCCGTAAGGCCTCGTATGACGAATACCGAAGAATCCAAGTATGTGCCCGAGTTGTCTCTGCACACCGCAGCCGCTGTCCTAGCACCACGCAAGACGGCAACGTCAACATTGGTCTTTGAATGACCCTGGAGGCCTGGACAGCTGGGATCCATCTTCTCGGTGTTGGTCCCGTCGTATTACCTAGGCGGTTCCCACTCGTGGGATTAACCTCCCATAGTTCTGTAATGAAATGAGTAATTAACATATACGTGGACAGATGGCTTTGGTCAATTCCCTCGTGAATCAGTTTATGCCGCGCCCACCATATAGCCCAGATCGTGGTGGTCATCTTGGTAAATTTCTCATGTGGGAGCTTGTCAAGCAAAGTAAACAACCAACTCCTCGCGTTCTGTTCATTGTTTTTCATCAACTCTTCAATCAACTCCCTGTCAACCAGTGACCACACACATCGGGCCGTTGTGCATTCCAAAAGGCTATGCCTCCAAGAGTCCGACATGCCACATATTGCACAAGTGCATGATAGGGATAACTTTTTTTAGACAATGATAGGGATAGCTAACAATACTATATGTATTAATCAGTACACAGGTGGAGCTTAAATGGGTTCGATATATTGCAGCCCATTTTGCAGAAACAACTTTTTGAAAGATATTTGTAAAGCATAAGTAATCAAATTTATATTCAAATATTTATGTGTTATAAATATAAGTATACACAACCGTGTATTGTAATAAAAACATTTAATTAATACGGATAATTGTGTGTTATAAATTCGATAATGCAAACATTTTAATAACTATATAACTAACATGATGATTTTAAAAAGTGCTTATCCATATTAATTTAAATAATTTAAACAATAGAAAGGCTGGACTATTCAAATCAACATTTCCAATGTTAGAATATGACTATTTTTAATTATACAAACATTGAACTATACAAATGTGCGTATAATTAATGTTTGTATAATTGGAATAATATTTTTAGTTGTTGTTGTTTATAAAATATTTGTATTATTCATAATTATATTTTTTTTATAATTCGTCATGTGACATATAATTATTGAAATGGTTGTCCTATTGAAATTTATAACACACAAATATCCGTATTAACTAATTATTTTTATATAATACATTGTTGTATATTTTAACAATTTTATTTACTAATCATACTTTGTTTGTATAATATTTATAACACATAGATATTTGAACATAAGTATTTAACACATAGGTATCTTTTAAAAAATTCTTCGTGCAAAATGGGCCGCAATATTTGTAGCCCATTTAAGCTCCACCTGCGTAAGATATAGTATTGTTATCCACGTCAGTCAGGCGGAAATGTAGGTGGGGTAGCCCTAAAAAAAGGTAGGAGTGGTGGTTTGGAGAGAGGCGTTTTGGAGCCCGAGCTCTGTGGAGGCCTTTAATTTTGAAAAGTTCAAATTCAAATTTTTATTGTTCAAAAAAATCTGAAAAAATATGCGTGTATGTAAGGATGTAACCCACATGTGTGTAAAAATTCATGATAAAATACCTTGAGTTCTGACCTATAAAAAAAAGACAAAATTTTGCACCATTTGTATGTCACAACTTCTAGCACCAAAGTGATCGTTTGCGCCAAGTTGTAGCACCACCAGTGCAATTGACTCATTTTTTTATCTAACAACCTACACCATCTTAACTTAATTTCAAATAATATGAATGTGCATGCCTACCTACTTGCCTACGGTACTCTCTTTTCTCGAAACAAGGTTGTCTACTCTCTCCAAATTGGAATATGAGTCGTACATGGGTTTTTAGGTCCTCGGTTTGACTAGCGAAACATGTGTTTTGTGCCATAAAAATTACATCTCTAGATTCATAGACGAATGAACTTTCTAATCATATATTCATAGTTAAATCGGTAACCCAAATTTCCGTGTCCAGTTTATAATCCCATCCAGAGAGAGTATATGCTATCACATATGTGCTTTTACAAACAGATGATACACACACGTTGTTGCGGAAATCAGTTGCAATATATTTCAATGGATTTGATTCTATAAAACCTGAATATTTGAATCAACAATTTATGAATAAACCTTCTTCGCAAAAAAATATGTGAATAAACCTAAGACTACATATTTATCGATTTTTTTATTATTGTGCAGCTGAATTATTTTTTATTGAATGTAAGTGACATCATATAATAGAAAGGTTTTTCCATGCATGTTGAGGTGGGCCTTTCATGAGGTATCATGGGTAGTGAGATGGTATGTATATTTGTTGAGAGAAATGGGAGTAATGGGGATAACTTAGTTCTGTATATACGATACCTTGGACTCGATGTATGCAGAACAGTGGGTAGTAGCTTTGGATGGGGTGGTAGATGCAGTTAAACTAATTGAGGGTAACAAACAAGATGAAATGGATGATTGAAAAACAGTACAACTTCTCGATGAGGGATTTGTATTTGCAGTTCGGATCAGTGAGGTACCCCCATCTCTAGCAGACCACGCATCCCGCCGGCTCACAAAACGCGTTTGCAGTTCGCGGAAAAACGGTTTTGCGGGCCGACGCGGATGGCCGCAGAGTCAGACTACGCAAAGCCGACCCGTAAAAAAGTATCGACCCGTAAAAAAGATATTCTCGGAATATATTTTTTTACGGGTCGGCTTTGCGGGGTCTGCTCTTGCACCGCTGCCGTCTGCCCGCAAATATCAATACCACACCATAAAAATAAAACAAACATCCATACTACAAAATAATTATTCAGAAAAATTATCAATACCAACACAATACAACAATCATCCACATTACAAATAATTATTCAAATCACCGAAGCAAACTAAATAATGCAATATAAAACTTGTCCTGAATATATACAAATAAAAATGAATAGAAACATGAGTTTGTTACTGTCCACCCCTTTGCCAATGGTGCTTAATGAGATCCTCTTGAAGCTGAAAGTGGGTGTTTGCATTTTAAATCTTCTTGTATGTTTGAAGGAAAGCTCTAATGTGGTTAGGGTCTCTAACTGGTTTGACACATCTACCCACATTGTCATAGAAGAACTCCAAGTTCATGCCTCTCTCATCTTCGAGAATCATATTGTGAAGGATAACACATCATGTCATGATGTTTTTCAAAGTCCGCTTGTCCCAAAAACGAGCAGGACCACAAACAATGGCAAACCTAGATTGCAAAACCCTGAATGCTCTTTCAATGTCTTTTTGGGCTGCCTCTTGCACCCTTGTAAATTTACATTGTTTTCTAGTTTTGGTTTCTTTGATGCTCTTGACAAATGTGCACTAAGGAGGGTATATACCATATGCAAGATAGTATCCTTTTGTGTATTCATGCCCATTGATAGTGTAGTTGCAAGCAGGAGCATCACCACTAGCAAGCCTAGCAAACAAATAAGACCGTTGCAACACATTGATATCATTGAGAGTGTCCGGCATACCAAAGAAGCAATGCCAAATCCATAAATCCTCGGATGCTATGACCTCTAGCACAACTGTTGCATCACGAGACTTGTGAAAGATCGAGGATGTCGCCTAGAGGGGGGGGGTGAATAGGCGCTTTAAAATAATTACGGTTTAGGCTTGAACAAATGCGGAATAAACCTAGCGGTTAATTTGTCAAGCACAAAACCTACAACAACTAGGCTCACCTATGTGCACCAACAACTTATGCTAAGCAAGATAAGCAACTATGTGATAGCAAGATATATGACAAAGAACAATATGGCTATCACAAAGTAAAGTGCATAAGTAAAGGGGCTCGGGTAAGAGATAACCGAGGCACGCGAGACGACGATGTATCCCGAAGTTCACACCCTTGCGGATGCTAATCTCCGTTTGGAGGCGGTGTGGAGGCACAATGCTCCCCAAGAAGCCACTAGGGCCACCGTAATCTCCTCACGCCCTCGCACAATGCAAGATGCCGTGATTCCACTAAGGGACCCTTGAGGCGGTCACCGAACCCGTACAAATGGCAACCCTTGGGGCGGTCACCCGAACCCGTACACTTTGGCAACCCTTGGGGCGGTCACGGAACCCGTCAAATTGCTGGGCGATCTCCACAACCTAATTGGAGACCCGACGCTTGCCGGAGCTTTACACCACGATGATTGAGCTCGAACACTACCAACTGCCTAGGGCGCCCAAGCACCCAAGAGGAACAAGCTCAAGGGCACCAAGCACCCAAGAGTAATAAGCTTCTCAACTTGTAACTTCCACGTATCACCGTGGAGAACTCAAACCGATGCACCAAATGCAAGGGCAAGGGCACACGGAGTGCCCAAGTCCTTCTCTCTCAAATCCCACCAAAGCAACTAATGCTAGGGAGGAAAATGAGAGGAAGAACAAGGAGGAGAACACCAAGAACTCCAAGAACTAGATCCAAGGGGTTCCCTCACATAGAGGAGAAAGTGATTGGTGGAAATGTGGATCTAGATCTCCTCTCTTTTCCCCCAAAACTAGCAAGAAACCATGGAGGGATTGAGAGATAGCAAGCTCGGAGAAGGTCAACAATGGGGAAGAACACGAGCTCAAAGGATAAGGTTCAATGGGAAGAAGACCCCTTTTATAGGAGGGGAAAATCCAACCGTCAGCCCCAATCGAAAATCCTCAAGACAGAGCGGTATTACCGCTTAGAAGGGCGGTAGATTATCACGAGGGCGATTACCGCTTCCTATCCAAATGGGATTACTCTGTCAAGAGAAGGTCAAGGCTCGACTCAGAAAGCGGCATTTCACCAGAGCGGTACTTACCGCTTCATCGCCGCCACTTAGTGTCAAGAAACCCGACATTTAAAAACTTCGCTCGAGAATCGAGGCGAAGTAGCTCAGACAAGACAATGATTACTACCGAACTCCCAAGCGGTACTATTGCTCGGAGAGCGGTACTACCGCTTGAGCGGTACTACCGCCCGAGAGCGGTACTACATCAAGGAGCTTCGCGGTACTACCGCCGAGGGTCACGGTACTATCACTGGCACCAGCCTTAAGCCACAACCACGAAAGCAACGAATCCTCCAAGAAAACCAGACCCCCCATAACTTCATCATATGAGCTCCGAATTGAGCAAACTCAAGCTTGTTTGAAACAAGACAACGAGTAGCATCAAAACAGCGACTGGTTATAGTAAGAAGAGGCAAGGGAGGTATGCTTAGCAAACAAAGGAGTGAAACCTCCAACCGAGAAGAAGGCATACCCTCCAACATCGAAAACATCATAGAAGATGCATGAGAACTCCGTTGATGAACTCGAGCTTGTCATAAAAATGACCATAAGCTCCAAATCTCACAAGGAGAAGAACCAAACAAGAACCAATAAAGATGATGCAAGGATGCAATGGTTTGAGCTCTCTCTGAACGATACGATCAAGCAACTCATCGAGAGCCCCCCTTGATAGTACGGCAAGAACGATCCTATAACCCGGTCTTCCACATGAGACCGGTAAAATAGAAAACCTATCAAGGGCAAACCTTTGCCTTGCACATGGTCCACTTGAGCTAGATGATGACGATCTTGACTCCCTCAAGTTGGACCACCTTTCTTGATTGCATTGGCGGGATGAAGACTAGTTGATTGCTCCCCATACTCTCATCGTGGGTGAGCCTCTCTTCGCTCATCTTCACAAGTCCATTGTCACCACAATGGACGGCAAGCTTCAAGCACTTGATCTCTTCGTGATGCATCACTTGAACTTGCACACCGCAACCTAACCCCACAAAGAACTCTCACGAAGACATGGGTTAGCACACAAAGCGTAATGAACAATGCTTACCATACCATGGGATCACTTGATCCCTCTCGGTACATCTTCTACGCTTTGTGAGTTGATCAACTTGATTCACTCTTGACTTAGTCTTGATCAACCTTGAATCTTTCCAACTCTCTTCATTTGGATGATGTCTTGAAGGTGGACATGAATGATCACACAATCTTATTCTTCAAGACATGCTTGCAATAAGCTCAACACTCACATGACCAATCTTTGGATAATTCCTTGAATAGCACCTTGGTCGACACAAAACTCTCCTTGAAACCAACACATGTACTCCAAGAAAAGCCTATGGACAAAACCTTCAAATAAACTCAAGGCAACCATTAGTCCATAGAGAATGTCATCAATTACCAAAACCACACATGGGGGCACCGCATGTCCTTTCAACTTGCCACAATACATTCCCTGTCATGCCTTCGGGTAATTTTTTCAAGTCCAATGCATACAATCAATGCTATCTAGCATGCCAGGCCAACCTCTCCTCTCATTAGATGCCATCAATTTCTTTGTGTCATCCTCGTCGGGTGTCCGAATATATTCAGGACCAAAGACACAGATGATCACTTTGGCGAATCTACGCACTAACTCAATTGTGGTATCTTCACCAATGCGAAGGTACTCATCGGCATAGTCAGCTGGAACACCATATGCAATCACCCACATAGCTGCCGAGATTTTTTGATATGCACTAAATCCATTTAAGCCCGCAACATTTCTTCTTTGGGTAAAAAACCGACAATTTGCCTCGCAAGCTTGAACAATTTTCACAAAGAGGGATCGGCGCATTCGGTACCTTCTCCGGAAGAGGTGCGGTGGATATTTTGGGTTCTTCGTGAAGTAGTCTTGCATCAACATCTCGTTCCCGAGATGGCGATTCCGAGGAATGCAAAGACGCCCGACGGTCGATCCTCGCCGCCTCTCTCGGTTCTCGTCTTCGTGCTCCTTCACGGCAAGAGCCATCACAAGCGTCTGCTGCCGAAAGTTTGCAAGCAGCGTCTCAACATCCGAGTCGTCCGAATCGGACGAATCGGAGAGCAAGAAATTTTTGCGCGGGCTCAATTCCATCTACATGAACAAGAATCGCATGCCGCGTCAATCAACTATGCATAGCGCTCGGCACAAAGCACAAACAAACACTAACCAGCGGCTCGTGGGGCGGGTGATCCCGGGCGGCGACGAGGGGCGGGCTCGAGGGCGGTCGAACCCCGGAGGCGACAGCGACGAGGGGAGGCTCTTCTCGCCGGATCTGGGGGCGGTGCAACGTATCGGTGCTGGAGGGTGGGGGAAGCCCCCATGGTGCGATTCCACCCGCAGATTTGGCCGGAATCACCGGCGGCGTACGGGCGGAACCAATGGCTGGCGGCGGCAGAAGGAGGTGGGGAAAGGGCGCGGGCTGAAATGTCCATCCCGCCAACCGCTTCACTGCGATATGGGGCACCGTAGGGGCGTGGCGGAAACCCGCGTATTCACGGGTTGGGGCCGAGATTTTGCCGCGCCCCTAAAAAATATTTACGGGTCGGCCGCGTTTGCAGGGTCTGTTCGGGCGGGATTTTTCACGCCGACCCGCATTTTGGCGATTATTTTACGGATCGGGGCTTTTTGCGGGGTCTGCTAGAGTTGCTCTTAGAATAGATTTTTTTTGTGTGTGTGGTTGCTGCTTGGAAAGAGCTTTAAGAGAGAAATGATTGGGAATGGCCAATGTTACTTTTTGTGGACAGAAAGTGCTCCAGCTAAACTGGTGTGGTAGGTGGTGATTTGTGCATTTGGTCTTACAAGACCTTGTGGTTGCACAGAGTGTCTATTTGGAGATTGGATAGATTATTTTGCATCCCAAATTGATGCTGTGCAGAGGAGCGACATTACATTGGACAATCTAGAAGATTAGAGCAGCTTGTTTCAGACAATAATACCAGCTTGTTTTAACCATTTTCAGTTTGTGTTGTAGGAGTAACCTTGATTTCGCAAAAAGAACGAAATCAAATAAACCTTGAGAAAAACGTCATAAATATAAGGGGAAGCACTACGGCGCAATCGCGGTAGATACTGGCACGTCAACTGTGGTATCATCATGACCTAAGCAGGGCTCGACATCTCCCCGCGTGAGGAGATCAGACAGCGCCGGTGCCGTCGCGCGCCACTACCATATGTGCGAACGTTCGCGCTACATTATTTACAACATCGAGAAGGTGGTCAGGGAAGCTTACGCACGAAGTCATGGCCGTGCTCCGATGATTAGCATGATTGCAAACTAGTACTCCCTCCGTTTAATTTTATAAGGCGTTTCAGACAACTCAAAATAAACTGTTTTGCACATTGTTTTAAATGTCTTTAAGGTCTTATAAAAATGAACAGAGGAAGTACAAAGTTTCTCATACCGGCGGTGTCCTCACTCCTCGGCCTGGGCTGTGCTCTGTGATCCTTGCCAACTTGGGCGTGATAGCAAGTAGATGTGGCTAAAGGCCGTTGCTCTCCTCTCATTTCGCCTTGTTTCTGTAAACCAGACTTTGCCACGTTGCGGTGGTTTTCAATGGAAATCAACGAGGGGCTCGCTCGTTGTCAAGCATCTGAAGTTTACGGTCATCGGAACCTGCATGCCTGTCTAATTGCCCACAGCACTTGATTTCTTCTTTCTTTCGAAGCAGAGTTGACTATACATTACTTCTACAACCACAGTAGCCTGAACTCGCTGCAAGCACCTGGCCTCCATCGGCCTTCGACGAAGATCGAAAACGGCAGGGCACCGACACTCACACAACCAAACGTAACAAGAGACGCGCGCAGCGCCGCAGCCCGGCCAGCGTAACGCGTCGCCGAAACCGACCTACCTAGCCACGCTTCAAGTCAAGCCCCCGGAGCTAGCCAACCCACCACCATCCTCGCCGAAGGGCCGGCCCGGCGCCACCGCGCACACGCGATGATTGATCAATGGCATGCACGGCGGTTGTTGGTCGGCCTTGTCGAGCAGCCCTCGGCCGATGGTCTTTGCGAGGTCGGCGTACGCGTACGGTGTGCATGGCCTGGTCTGCAAAAGCGACGCCTGTTCGCTCAAATTATTAGGAGGAAAGGAAAGGAAAGTCTTTCTCTGCCCACCACCGGTGAGAGGAGCGCGTCCGATGCAGCATTTGCATTGCCACCGACAGCGCTAATCACCGCGTCAAGCGGACCGGAGCTGATTATTGGCGGCAATCGCGCAGGCACAGCGGAAGTACTGCTTCCGACCCTTCCGTGCACGGTCCACGCAGAGAGTGGTGGTTAGATAGCTCCAAGCACCATCGACATTGTGTCGGTCGGGTCGATGGTCATTTGGCAATGCTAACAGCCGAGAAACCCAGCTGCTAACCCAAGCCAGTCGTACGCGGTAGTAAGAGGGATGCAGAGGCCGGAGTTTATCTTTTTTTCGAGAAAATCATAGGCAAATGGGTCTAGAACTCAAAAGGATAATTTGCTTGATATAGCAGGCGATTTTGATGTACCATGGAAAATGGAAATAGAAGCATTAACACAAAATCATAGCTTACTACTGATAACAAAATAAAAAATAATAGTAGTCCTTGGTGGTTGGGGAGAAGGCCAAGGAACAAATGAAGTGGAGGTTAGCTTTACTTTCCTTGCAACGCATGCAAAGGTCCCCTAGCCTCCTCCTCGAGATGTTGTCATGACTCTTTGCCAGGCCATGATACAGTGCAGTCGAAAGGGAAATCATAAGCTCGATCAATAGGCAATAGCGGTGCGGTGGTGCTGCTGGTGGTGCACTAATGCATGCATGTCCAAATAAATAGATAGTAATCATTGTACCGGTGATCGGCATGAATCCAAGCGAGCCGAGCTATCAGCTAGCCAGTGTTGCCAAACGAGAAGAGGCTCTTAACACTGGTGTGTGTCATCCAGGCTGTCCGGGGAGACTTCCAGGGCAGACGGCCAGAAGATCTGGTTCGCGAGTCCATGTCACGGGTAATTGCTAGGACGGTAGCTTAGGTGTCTCGGTGGTTAGGAAAGGGTAAATCTCTTGGTGTAATATTTGGCATTGGCATAAGATGAACACCTACCTACCATGGAGTGAGGAGTGATTAGCCCGTACTGTGGCAACAGAGAAGTGCAGGACGCTGGTGGTAATGGCCGAGCTACTTGGTACTGGTCGTCCATGCTTTCGGCTCTAATTAAGGGACTGCTTGCATCTGGTGAGTGCTGGCTCCTAACCGAGAGCGATCCATAGCTGTCACGCCACCGGACGGCGGGAGGGCCGCAGGTGTCGGTCGCCGCAGAGATTTCGACCAACCCCTTCGGGCCGGGCCGGGTCGACCAGGCTCGGCCTGAGCGTACGGTTCAGGGAGTCGACCTCGCTTCAAGCTTTGAGGAGCACGAACACGTTGCCGTCCTTGGTACTCACGTGCACGCATAGTTGAGAAACAACTGCCTGTGGTGTGGCTGGGTTGGATCCATACATCTTTCGCCACTTCGCCCCCTTTGATGCTGCATGCACTCGATCTTGGGCAGCAGTGCAAGCAATGGCGCAGCCCGTACCGTTAGACCCTTCTGACGATTGCATGTAGGAGAAGATCGATGTGCCGTTTTAAATTCGGGCGTGAAACCTGCACGTATACGCGTGTGGGTACGCACGCACGAACGAGCCCCTGCATGAATCGTCCCGTGCGATGCGAGTGCACGCGGCGTGCACTGAATGTCTGGCCTGCATCGATCCTGAATCATAATTGGGAGACCGTAAGTGTAGCATTTTTGATTGGGGAGAGGGCCCCTCGCTGGGCTGTAAGCCTGTAAGAAGGGTCATTTGCTGTGCAGAGTGAAGGTCATTTGGTCACGTGTTGGCCATCAGGATCGTCGCGCTATATATAACGTCGCCACAGCTCTCGCTACCTCCATCCACCATTGCCAGCGCCAGTGCTCCTAGAGTCACAGAGAGCAAGCTAGAGCACTGTACTGGTTGGGAACAAGAGAGAGGAGCTAAACAGCAACCAGCAATGGCGCTCGTCCCTCTCCTCCTGTCGCTCCTCCTCGTCTCCTGCGCCGCGCAGTCGCCGGCCTCCTCGCCGTCCGCGTCCAAGGCTGCTCCGGTCGGCGCCTTCCCGCCGCAGACATTCGCCGCGGCGCCGACCACGGTCAAATCACCGCCGCAGGCCTCCTCGCCGTCGCAGGTGTCTGCAGCGCCGCCGACGACGTCGGCCGCCTCGCCGTCACAGGTGTCTGCAGCACCGCCGACGACCGTTGCTGCCTCGGCGCCACAGGTGTCTGCCGCGCCGCCGACCGTCGCTGCCTCGGCGCCGCAGGCTGCCGCGGCAGCTCCGCCGACAGTGGCCGCCTCGCCGCAGGTTGCTGCCGCGTCAGCTCCGACAAAGAGCTTCGCCGCTGCACCACTCACCGCCACGTCGCCTGCGGCGTCCACTGTTGCCTCTCCGCCATTTGCTGCCACGACACCTCCACCTGCCACCTCCTCGCCACCAGTCTCTGCACCCCCTCTCGCAGTGACCGCAGCTCCCCCGGCTATGCCCCCTACCGTCGCCGCGCCGCTTCCGGCCCCGGTGGCCTCACCCATGGCAACACCACCAGCCACCGCGCCTCCAGCAATGGCTCCGTCACCCCTGCTCATGGCCCCGGTGGCGTCACCCATCGTCCCACCAACAATGGCCCCCGCACCGGCGCCCGTGTCACCGGCTCCGGCGCCCATGTCACCTGCACCGGCACCGATCTTCGCCCCGGCTCCGTCGCCCACGATGGCACCGGAGCCGGCGCCCACCATGGCGCCCGAGCTGTCGCCCATCATGGCCCCATCGCTGTCCCCGCTCGCCTCGGCGGGCCCCGCGTTCGCGCCCGTGGCAGAGGAGGACTCGGCGGCCGGGAGCGCGCGCGCCGGCGTCGCCGCGCTCGTGGCCATGGCGGCTGCGGGGCTCGTGGTCTTGTTTTAATTGAGCAGAGCAGGGCTGGCTTACTTTGGCGATCTTGTTTAGCGTTACGTTACACGAGCGTGTTTGTCCCGCCGACGTTCCTATTAGCGTCGCATGTACTGCGAATTCTTTCTTGGTGTACTGCACATTATTGGCCATTTGTTAATTTCTTCTTATAAATATATGGATGGATGATATCTCAGTTGTGCCATGTACGATTCCGGTGGTTGCACATTGCATCCTCAAGCGGCACGTCTTTCTCACTCGCTTACTATTGGGCATGTGATCGTTGTATACTAGTCTTGTCGGTGCAAATTGTGGTTCAGTAGCTTGAACGCCAGAGATGTGCGTTCACCAGAAACTGTCGAAAACCAGAGCGCGTGTACGACCCATGCAAATGGGGGCCGAGGAGGAGCACGGGACACTTCGTATCAGAAACGTGATCTGTAGGGCCAGAAACTGTTGCCCTGCATCCACAAAGCCTGTGGCATGGACACGACAGGCCATACCGTGCATTCCGCTGCTCACGGAGGCCGACGAAACGGGAAAAAGTTACTTCATGTGCATTTCACGGTTCACGCCTAGCGATTGCACGCTCCGGCGGGCAAGCGTTGCGCGAGCGAGCGCGAACCCGTGAGCGGCCTGGCGCGGGGACGCCGGTTGGTGCACGACGGCCTGGGCCATGGTGGGGTGCATGCATCATGCATGGCCGTCTGATTCGCGAGCAGGACAGATTCCAGGACGTACGTACGCGTGGATCGCGGCGATCGTTTGGGGCTGGTCCCGGACGGAGGCGCATGCGGCCGGTGATGAGGGTCTCGCTGGCTCGTGCGCATCCTGGCGTTTTGCTGCACCGGTAGCGGTAGGATCTGCTCCGGTGTCGGTGGCTCCCAAGATGATGCCCCGTGCGAGGCCGGTGCACCGCACTCCAGAGTTAATAATGGAACACCGCACCACCGCTGAATTCATGAGCTCAGTACAAACATCTCCAACAGCTGTCCACAAATTTGGTGCCCTAAACATGTTTTTTTAGATATATGAAGGGCAGCGGTTTTTGGACACCGGTAATTTTTCTGGATTTTTAGGGACCCTACAACTGGTGCTCTATAATTTGAGAATCACATGAAACATGATGATCTGACGGCGGGGCGACGATTATGATGACAGCCAAACCCGGGGGCGTAAAAGTGTGAGGACGGCAACGCGGTGCCCAAGACGGCGGCGGATGCTCGTGGCAGACGGTGAGGGCGGATCCGACGAATTGGAGTGGTGGGACGGCCATAATTGGGCAGGACCGTGCGGCAGCGTCGCGAGCTTGGCGACGGTAGTGGGGGTTGAGGCGGGGCTCGCGGCGGCCGCGGAAGTGGGTGTGGCAGCGGGTGGTGACCGTAATTGGCCTGCGCGGAGGTGGTGTGAGGCAACGGGGTGACTGTGAAAGTTCACCGAGCAATGGTGGGTTCCACCACATTGTTCTTGTTTATTGAGCAGCGTGTGATGTATATTTGCAACATTTGTAGCAAAATTTTAAGCATGGTGTCATTTTTTTTGGCAATATATCAATAGGGTAGTTGTTGGAGACCTTTTGGCCCCAAGCCACCCAGCATGTCTTTAGGGCAGCTGTTGGAGTTTTGGAGGGCGTGGCATATACTCAATGAAATTGTTCATAATAAATCCCCGCCACCCATGGAGGCTTCTCGAAGGTTCTTGATGAGCTACTTGGATTCTCTAATTGGCATTAAAACTGATCTAATTACTGATCCTAGCAAAGGAAAGTCAATCATAACATATACTCCAGTTCGGTCACATGTGGTAATGGTCGTAGCAGACCCCAAGTGGTCTGCTCCTAAGCCCGGCTGGGTTAAGTTGTGTACTGATGGTTCATTTGCTGTTGATGGATTAGCCGGTGCCGGAATGGTGTTAAGAGACGACAAGGGAGCCATCATCTTCTCTTCTTGTAGGCAGTTATTTTCTTGCCGGAATGCACTTGAAACTAAATTATGTGATGCATGGAAGGTTTATCTTTCTCTATCCAGATAAGTGAGTTAGCAGTGTAGATCAACATGGACTCTATAATGCAGTGGAATTAATCCAGGCTTCAGAGGTTGACAGATCAGTATATTCGTCCATCATCAAAGAGATTAGATATCTTATGTCTCTACGTAAAAATTGTATTACATGTAAGTCGTATTCAAAATAAAATTAATGATAGTTTAGCTAAATTTGCTCGTATTGAGGATAGAACCATGACTTGTTAGGTTCTGGCCCTTCTGAGGCTTTGGAACTAGCTGCGATTGATTGTAAGGACTTTGGTAGTAATACAGATTTCTACCCGTAAAAAAAAGGGCAGCTGTTGGAGATGTTGCCTGTGTATCATACCAAAAACCTACATTTGAGCTTCTACTTGTCCACGTAGAACGATGTCTTTTGTCTAACCAAAAGAACCCCAATATATATTCGACTTCGGATTAAAAATCTGACACCCTCAGATACATAATGTCTGAACCTGATCGAACACATGACAATTACCCACTGCAATACGAAAGTTTTTCCTGACAAATACGCTACATGACAATTTTCACTTTAGAACGTGTCAAATCTTACGCGACAGTCTGAGAAATTTATCTTTTTTCGCATGGCAACTCTGGATGTTTGTTGACAAACGCTAAAAATCTGACGCCATATTTCTAACATTTGCCAATTAAAAACAGATCGATGCTATTCACCTTGTTCCCAGCATAGTGAAAATTATCCTTCCTACAGCGCCGCGACTTCGAAAGTGATGCGCCACCTGCTGTCCTTGTCCGTGCTATACACGAACCAACCGAACAAGAACAACAGTACTTGGTACGTACGCCCAAGACGCGGGCAAAATTGACGTACTGCCCGCGAAACTATTTCACGCGGCTGAGTTTTTTGTGTGACGCCCGAAGGAATCATCTTCTGTTTGTCTGGCGCCTCGCGGATAGACGATAATGTCTGGCGTCGCCGTGTGATCTAAAAATTACTAAGTCGAGTCGGCGTCGAGGCGCCACACTATATAGTGCAGCGCAGCCTTTTAGGCTCTGCACAATGACTTAGCAATTTTAAGCGGTCTGAGATCTGTGGCCAGGCGATGTAGCGCCTATCGTGGCGTTGCGCGATTATAGTGTGGCGTCTTCATGTCGGACGTCACACAAAAAAATCAGCCGCGTGAAATAGTTTCACGAACAGTTTATTCTGTGATTTGATTTCATCTACAGGTTAAATTGGTCAAATTTGTCCAAAACGCGTGTCCATGTGGGCACGTCACGCTGACACGACACGACAAATTCGTACAGCCTTTGCTGTGATGAGTAGCGAGGTTTTGGCCACCCATCAAGAGCCATTTTTCGGCCTCCGTTTGATACCCCGATCGATCCGTTTCCACATAAACAACACACAATAAAAAAAGTTGTGTTAAAAACACACACACACACAGTAAAAAAGTTTAAAATCACTCAGAACGAGCAAAAAGTTTGACAAAATCTTTCATACAAACAGCGCCGCAGCTATGCACAACCACAACGTCGCCAGCGCGGGCCACATTATCCCCAGCCGGTGCGACCCGCCGTGGGCCAGCCTGGGGATGCGGGCGTCGTCGTCGGTGCCGCCGGCGGGGCCGAGTGGGGCGCCCGGGCTCGCCACCGGGGCGCCGGCGCCGGCGCCCGCGGGGGCTCCGGGCGTGGTGGAGCCGGCTGGCGAGGTGACGTGCACGTGCAGCTTCATGCCGCCGAGGCAGTGCATCTGGTGGCCGCAGATGAAGTACCGGTCGCCGCCGGCCGTCAGGGGCACCGTCGTGTTGCCGTCGCTGCTGGAGAGCAGCGCGTTGGCGGCGCTGCAGCTCTTGAACCCCGCCGCGTCCACCTCGTCCAGGGTGTGGGTCTTGGAGTACGTGAACACTGCAGATCGATCGCATATTAATGTTTGTACGTGGACAAGTAGTGGTTAGTTAAGCATAAGTTGCGATCGAGCGAAGCAGAGGACGGACGGCGCTGCCGCGACCCGTTCGTACCTAGAACGTCGCCGACGTTGAATATCTTGGCGGCGGCCCACGACTGGAGGTCGGCGCTGATGTCCCAGCCGGCGCTGTTCCCGACGGTGTACGACGCCGCCCGCGCCTCCCAGGCGACGCCGTGGAGGAGCAGGGCGCACAGCGCGAGAGCGACGCAAGCTTGGGCCATGGCCGGACGCTGCGGTATGCTGATATGCTAGTGCAGATTGCAGAGATGAGAAAAATTAACTCAGACTGCATCGTCAAAAGCTTGGGTATATATACGAGTTTCCTGAGCGCCGGTTCTGGTTGAGGATTGGTAACCTAATCTTTCGAGCGCGTCGCTGGAAATAATTGACCTAATCTTTGTAAGGCGACCAGGGGGCGGTGTTGCAGATTAAGCGAGCGAGCGAGCGACACACGAGAGCTAGCGACTGAAAAGGTTGTAAAATTGGAAGGTGCAACGGTCTTCTCCCGTTTTCGTGTGTCTGTTCTGATTTGAATATGTGATCGCGGGGAGGAACGGGGGTGTTTGGTGAGGTTGGTGATGCGACTTTCTCTTGTGTTGTTGGTACTAGGTATCGACGGTTAAGCTGTTCCTGCTGCTCCACGCTCGTGCCGGGCCATCTGCAGCACTTTTGTGGTTTTCTACTCTTCTTTGTCATAGCAACTTCTTCCCCCCACTTCTCGGAGAGGATTATGATTTTCTAATACTCTGTTTTTATTTAGTCCGCGTATTAGCTTTGGTCAAAGTCAAGCTTTGTAAACTTTAATAAAGTTTATAAACAAAAATATTAACATATACAATAATAAATCGATATCGTTAGATTTATTATTGAATGTACTTTCACATCATATATATTTGTTATGGTAAATGTTTATATTTTTTCCTATAGACTTGGTTAAACTTTACGAAGTTTGACTTTAGTCAAACCTAATATGCAGAGCAAATAAAAACGGAGGGGGTAGGTTGAAACTACAGTACAGGTCCCCGCAAAAAAAACTACAGTTCAGTTTTTATTTTGAGCTGAAACTACAGTACAGTTTAGAACGGGGGGAGGGAGAATCCTATTTGTTTTATTTTTTCAAAACAAGGGACAGAGAATCCTATTTGGTACAGGCCAATTGGCACACAACGCCCAACTCCTTCGGTCCCCTGGTTTTCTGGGCCGGTTTTGTTTGTATTTTTCCTTCTGTTTTTGGGCCGGTTGTTCAATTCGGCTTTGTTTCTTTATTATTATTATTTTTAATTATTCGCATTTTCATTTTTGAACATGAAATTTTAAAATTTCCAAATTCATGAATATTTATTCAAATTTGTGATTAAAAAAATTATTTCTTAAAATCAGCAAAAACATGAATTTATGAACAATTTTTAAATTCATGCAAAGTTCAAAATTATGTACTTTTAAACATCTGTAAGAAGCAAACCGGTTTTTTATGCGTGCCGGAGTTTTTTTAACACGAGAAACCAAGAAAAAGAGGTCGATCAAACCTATCCACCCAGTAAGCGACAGAGCTCTTCCCCAATGATTAGCGCGCTCTGAATCGTGTTGGCGCTCGCATGCGCTCTCAGCGGGTCGTGGCCCACTGATGAGCATGCGAAAGAAGTTATTATTGTTCTTTTTGGCGGTGACATGGAAATAGAGAGATTTGTGCCATCGCAGATTCGATTATTCGGATTTAATGAGTTTATGTTATTGCGTCATGCCGTTTTTGTTCGTTTATTTCTTTGTGGACTGGAATCTTTGCTCGACACTATAATGCAGATATTTTTATTCAACGGCCTAAACTTCGAGGGAATCATCCGGCCGAAGTACGTTCATCGCTCAAGTCTTCTCATATTTTGGATGAACGACTCGGGGGTCCTTCAAAGAGCTTTATTAGTAATCATGTTCAGAAGAGGGGGGGGGGGATTGAGAGAGTGGTCATATCGTCGCTTTGGTCTAATTGTTGCATTTTACTAAAGTATTGAGAGTATTTCATCTTAGATTTATACCACGGAGAAGATGTCTTCAAGTATTATCGTAAATCTTAGTTATAGGAGTTATTATATATTTTCTTAGATCTTGTATCCAATGCGATGTACCTGTAATGGCTACGAGTATGGGTTAAACTAATGGTTCTCTAAAAAAACACTGATTTGATGGAATATCACATTTTAGTTGGAATTCCATAATGATGAATTCATATATGCATTGGTATAGTTGTATAAACAATACGCTCGATTTCATTATTTATGTTGTTGTAGTACTCCTTCCGTTCTGAATTACTTGTCGCATAAATAGATGGATTGATCCATTTCTGAGGGAGTACTATTTTAACCACTAAGTGGACGTATATCACGTGACGTGGCGTGTCCACCTTAATCACTTTCAACTCGGAACAGTCGCACTGATCAAGAGCTCGGCACCGGCCCCTGCCTGCATCACAACGACAATCCCCTCCTAGGCACACGGCGAGACGATGCTGCACGAGACGTGCATGAGCTTGCTCCCATCCAGGACGGCCTCCTCGAGACCGGCCTCTTGACGACTACGTCCCGGCGCGTGGCGGATAATCGTCTCCTGTCACCCCAGCAGACACGCGACGACGTTCAGCCCTCGAGCCATCGCCCGGCGAGAACCGTGAACTGGCTTCTCGGCTTCTCGACTTCTCGGCTGGCCTGCGTGACGCATGCCACGGCGAGCGTGCGGCGGCCTGGGGCGTCGCCGACGACCCTGAAGAGCACGGTGGTCGCTAACGTATCTATAATTTTTTATTGTTCCATGCTATATTATATTCTGTTTTGGATATTAACGAACTTTATTATACACTTTTATATTATTTTTGGGACTAACCTATTAACCGGAGGCCCAGCCCAGAATTGTTTTTTTTTCCTATTCCGGAGTTTCGCAGAAAAAGAATATCAAACGGAGTCCAAACGGAATGAAACCTTCGGGAACGTGATTTTCGGAACGAACGCGATCCAGAGGACTTGGACCCTACGTCAAGAAAGCTACCAGGAAGGCACGAGGTAGGGGGTGCGCCCTCCACCCTCGTGGGGCCCACATTGCTCCACAGACGTACTTCTTCCTCCTATATATACCTACGTACCCCCAAACTACCAGAAACGGAGCCAAAAACCTAATTCCACCGCCGCAACCTTCTATACCCGTGAGATCTCATCTTGGGGCCTTTTCCGGAGCTCCGCCGGAGGGGGCATTGATCATGGAGGGCTTCTACATCAACACCATAGCCTTTTCGATGATGTGTGAGTAGTTTACCTCAGACCTTCGGGTCCATAGATGGCTTATTCTCTCTTTTTGGATCTCAATACAATGTTCTCCCCCTCTCTCGTGGAGATCTAACCGATGTAATCTTCTTTTGTGGTGTGTTTGTTGAGACCGATGAATTGTGGGTTTATGATCAAGTTTATCTATGAACAATATTTGAATCTTCTCTGAATTCTTTTATGTATGATTGGTTATCTTTGCAAGTCTCTTTGAATTATCAGTTTGGTTTGACCTACTAGATTGATCTTTCTTGCAATGGGAGAAGTTCTTAGCTTTGGGTCCAATCTTGCGGTGTCCTTTCCCAAAGTGATGAGGGGCAAAGGCACGTATTGTATTGTTGCCATCGAGGATAACAAGATGGGGTTTATATCATATTGCATGAGTTTATCCCTCTACATCATGTCATCTTACTTAAAGCGTTACTCTGTTTTTTTGAACATAATACTCTAGATGCATGCTGGATAGCGGTTGATGTGTGGAGTAATAGTAGTAGATGCAGGCAGGAGTCGGTCTACTTGTCGCGGACGTGATGCCTATATACATGATCATACTTAGATATTCTCATAACTATGCTCAATTCTCTCAATTGCTCAACAGTAATTTGTTTACCCACTGTAATACTTATGCTCTCGAGAGAAGCCACTAGTGAAACCTATGGCCCCCGGGTCAATTTTCCATCATATTTAATCTTCCAACACTTAGCTATTTCTATTGCCTTTTATTTTACTTTGCATCTTTATTTCTCTTTACCATAAAAATACCAAAATTATTATCTTATCATATCTATCAGATCTCACTTTCGTAAGTGGCCGTGAAGGGATTGACAACTTCTTTATTGCGTTGGTTGCGAGGATTTTATTTGTTTGTGTAGGTGCGAGGGACTCGTGCGTGGCCTCCTCTTTGGATTGATACCTTGGTTCTCAAAAACTGAGGGAAATACTTATGCTGCTTTACTGCATCACCCTTTCCTCTTCAAGGGAAAAACAACGCAGTGCTCAAGAGGTAGCAAGAAGGATTTCTAGCTCCGTTGCCGGGGAGGCTTACGCGAAGTCAAGTCAAGATTTGACTCCCGACAACGAGCCATTTAAGGCGCCGTTGCTAGGGAGTCTAAGCAAAAGTCAACATACCAAGTACCCATCACAAACCCTTATCTCCCGCATTACATTATTTGCCATTTGCCTCTCGTTTTCCTCTCCCCCACTTCACCCTTGCCATTTTATTCACCCTCTCTTTTCCGTTCGCCTCTTTTTTGCTTGCTTGTCGTTATGGCTAGTTCCCTATCTTCTCTGTTGTCTCCTGAGAATGAAGTTCTTACTTTTAAGCAAAGGGAGGGAGAAAATTTAAACGACGCTTGGTATAGAATTTGCAATGCTCAAAATAGATCTACCAGGAAGCAATCTACTTCCGTTCTTCTACGCAATTTTTTTGTAGGCGCTACTCCTTGGTACAGACATATCCTTGATACCATTACCGGAGGGAATTTCTTGGGTAGCCATACTTTTGATTCTTATAATGCTATGATAGATTTTTTTGGCTCACCACCTCTTTTGGTTAATGGAACTATGTTAACTTTGGAGCATGTAATGCAAAGACTTGAATTTATTGAAAATAAAGTTGCTACCGTAGAATTAATTGAAAATTTGGATAAAAAGATCCACAACCAAATTACACAATATGGATCTAAAGTAGGAGTCACTTAAATATTAAGGAGAAGGAACCCATAGTTACTGAAAGAATAAATCAGGATCCACTAGAACCGATAAACTTGAGGGTATCATTACCAACTTGGGAACCGCCTTTTCTTCCATAAAGAATACTCCAAGTCCTCCAACTAAAATTGCCAAGCTTATGTATGTTCATAAAAATAAGGGTGAATCCTCTAGCAAGGAAACTGCGGATCTCAAATCTATAAGTATTCATCCCAATCTTTTTGCTACCATTAAGGAACCATTTGCTACAAATAAATTTTTCGATTTTGTGCCTAGAAGTTTGATAATTAATAAAAAGAAAGAAACTCCTAAGGGTGATAGATGTCTCATTAAAGTATTGCCTACCAAAGATGGCAATACCTAGATCTATCCTTGCTATTTTGCCTAGCTAGGGGCGTTAAACGATGGCGCTTGTTGGGAGGCAACCCAATTTTATTTTTAGTGTTTTTGCTTTTTGCTTCTGTTTAGGAATAAATATTTGATCTAGCCTCTGGTTAAATGTGTTTTTATGTTTTAATTAGTGTTTGTGCCAAGTTTAACCTACAGGATCTTCTTGGATGATAGTTATTTGATCTTGCTGAAAATTCCAGAAACTTTCTGTTCACGAAAATAATTGTTACAAATCACCAGAACATGATAAAATATTGATTCAAATTTATTCTGATCAATAAACAAATTTTATAGGTCTTCCTATTTTGGCTGAATTTTTGGAGTTCCAGAGGTTTGTGTTAGTTACAGATTACTACAGACTGTTCTGTTTTTGACAGATTCTGTTTTTCGTGTGTTGTTTGCTTATTTTGATGAATCTATGGCTAGTAAAATAGTTTATAAACTATAGAGAAGTAGGAATACAGTAGTTTTAACACCAATATAAATAAATAATGAGTTCATTACAGTACCTTGAAGTGGTGTTTTGTTTTCTTTCGCTAACGGAGCGCACAAGATTTTCTGCTGAGTTTTGTGTTGTGAAGTTTTCAAGTTTTGGGTGAAAGATTTGATGGATTATGGAACAAGGAGTGGAAAGAGCTTAAGCTTGGGGATGCCCATGGCACCCCAAGATAATCTAAGGATACCAAAAAGCCAAAGCTTGGGGATGCCCCGGAAGGCATCCCCTCTTTTGTCTACTTTCATCAGTAACTTTACTTAGAGCTATATTTTTATTCACCACATGATATGTGTTTTGCTTGGAGCATCTTGTATTATTTGAGTCTTTATTCGTTAGTTTTTCCACAATCATCCTTGCTGTACACACCTTTTGATAGAGACACACATGATTCGGAAATTGTTAGAATACTCTATGTGCTTCACTTATATCTTTTGAGTTATGTAGGTTTTGCTCTAGTGCTTCACTTATATCTTTTAGAGCATGTTGGTGGTTTTGTTTTATAGAAACTATTGTTCTCTCATGCTTCACTTAGATTATTTTGGGAGTCCTACAAAACAGCATGGTAATTTGCTTTAATTATGATAGGCATTCAAGATTAGTAAAAAAATTCTTATGAGTGTGTTGAATATTATGAGAAGTTTGATACTTGATAATTGTTTTGAGATATGGAGATGGTGATATTAGAGTCATGCTCGTTGAGTAGTTTTGAATTTGAGAAATACTTGTGTTAAAGTTTGTGATTCCCGTAGCATGCACGTATGGTGAACCGTTATGTGATGAAGTCAGAGCATGATTTATTTATTGATTGTCTTCCTTATGAGTGGCGGTCGGGGACGAGCGATGGTCTTTTCCTACCAATCTATCCCCCTAGGAGCATGCGCGTAATATTTTGCTTCGATAACTTGTAGATTTTTGCAATAAGTATATGAGTTCTTTGTGACTAATGTTGAGTTCATGGATTATGCGCACTTTCTTCCTTCCACCATTGCTAGCCTCTCTAATACCGCACACTTTTCGCCGGTATCATACACCCACCATATACCTTCCTCAAAACAGCCACCATACCTACCTACCATGGCATTTCCATAGCCATTCCGAGATATATTGCCATGCAACTTACCACCGTTCAGTTTATTATGACATGCTCCATCATTGGCATATTGCTTTGCGTGATCATGTAGTTGACATTGTATTTGTGGCAAAGCCACCGTTCATAATTCTTTCATACATGTCACTCTTGATTCATTGCATATCAGATATACGTGAGGCATTTACATAGAGTCATATTTTGTTCTAAGTATTGAGTTGTAATTGTTAAGTTGTGAGTAAATAAAAGTGTGATGATCATCATTTTTTTAGAGCATTGTCCCAAGTGAGAAAAGGATGATGGAGACTATGATTCCCCCACAAGTCGGGATGAGACTCCGGACTAAATAAAAAAAATGAGAGAAAAAGAGAGAAGGGACAATGTTACTATCCTTTTGCCACACTTGTGCTTCAAAGTAGCACCATGATCTTCATGATAGAGAGTCTCCTATGATATCACTTTCATATACTAGTGGGAAAATTTTCATTATAGAACTTGGCTTGTATATTTCAATGATGGGCTTCCTCAAAATGCCCTAGCACTACAGGAATCAGCTACTTTGCCATCTGCCACAACGGACGGCAAAGCCAGGGACGGCGGACGACAAAGAGCTTTGCCGTCAGCGGCGGACGACAAACAGTGACGGCAAAGACAGGGTCGGCAAAGAGGCTGACGAGGAGCTGGTGGCGGTGCGGCCGGCTATCATCCAGCGCGCCTCGGCTATCGCCGAGTACACCGACACCAGCGTCTTCGCTCACAAGTGAACGACAATGAGTCACCAGCCGGAGGAATGGTTCGGGCTGAACCCGGCAGAAGGCGAGGACTCGACGGAGGAGATCGCTTCTAGCGATGAAGCCGAAGACGGCAAGGAGGAGGGCGGCGAAGACGCCGCGCCAGACAGCGAAGTGACAAGCCAGCTTCAGTCTGATCGTGCCTCTAGCAATGAGGCACGCAGCGCCGCCGCTTGCCAGGTGAAGACCCGCCGAGACTTCGCCGGCAACTCCTCCGGCCCTTGCCGCCTCCGCCGACCTGCCCGACTTCGCTGTTGCTCGCTGGCTTGACCTGCCAGCTCTTGCTTTTCCGCTTTTGCTCTTTGAATTTTTTTATTAACTTTGCGATTCCACCCAATCGGGGTGTATTCAGACTATGTTGAATGTCGGCCTTCAAGGCTTTTGTGTAAATATAATTATGCATGTGTTTGGCTTCCATTCGAGTTTGCTTTTTATCCTTAGGCTGTTTCCTTTCTTGCCTTCCCTTGATTGCCGCCTTTCCTAGCGAGCAATGCTTTCTGCGATCTGGGTCGGGGAGGAACTTGGCTATTTGTGGGAAGGCAAGTACTTGAGCTTTGTTGGATTCTCGGCAGGTTGAATGGAAGCCGGCCCGGGTTATTACGGTAGCCGATCGGCAATGGGAGGAAGCCGCTTTTTGTTATATAAGTTCGTTAGTTCTTAGCCATTTTTCGTGTGGGCATCCTTTCACGCCTTTGACTCTTACCGGTAGGACAATCGGTTCTTCGAGCTGCGGCTTTTGACAAGAGAGGGCTTGGGTGCGGCACACTACTTGTCCGATTGCGGTGGAAATTAAATATAACCCAGGCGGCGGTCCCGGGCCGACTAGTCGAACCCGGTGCCGGACGAAAAAAGGTGAAATGACAAAATCATAGGCATGATACTCGTCATTCATAGATAAAAGGTGGCAGTCCCCGAGTGCTCCTCGGGGGGCCCATTTTCTCATACTTAGTGCAAAAGGTAGCGTGATACATACTGCATTTTAACTGTAAAATCTTCGGAGGAGGTTGGCGTTCCATGGTCGTTCCGACTCCTTGCTGGAATCATCTCTCTTTCGTGCCTTCGGCTTCTGTCCGTCGATTAGGTAGTAGGAGTCATTTCCCAATGCTCTGCTAATGACGAAGGGGCCTTCCCAAGGGGCCGAGAGCTTGTGCTGGCCGGCTGTTATTTGGATCGGCCGGATCACGAGGTCGCCCTCTTGAAAGGATCTTGGCTTGACCTTCCGGCTATGGTAGCGGCGCAAACCTGCCGGTAGATGGCAGACCGGCTGAGGGCTAACAGCCGGCTTTCTTCCAGCAGGTCGACGCCGTCTTCTCGTGCTTCTTTGGCCTCAGCTTCCGTGTACATGGTCACCCGAGGCGAATCGAACTCGATGTCGGTTGGGATGACGGCCTCGGCGCCATATACAAGGAAGAAAGGGATGAAGCCGGTTGACTTGTTTGGAGTAGTGCGCAGACTCCATAGGACGGCCGGCAGCTCGTTGAGCCAACAGCCGGCCGAACGCTCCAGTGGCACGACCAGCCGGGGCTTGATGTCGGAGAGGATGAGGCCGTTAGCTCGCTCAACTTGGCCGTTTGACTGCGGGTGGGCAACGGACGCCAGGTCTAGTCGGATGCCCTGTGTCGCGCAGAAACGCGCCAATGCTCCCTTGGCAAAATTCGTGCCGTTGTCGGTGATGATGCTGTGTGGCACGTCGTACCGAGTTGTGATGTCTGCGATGAATGTTACTGCAGTCGGCCCATTCAGCTTCTTGATCGGCTTCGCTTCGATCCATTTGGTGAATTTATCCATGGCGACAAGTAAATGTGTCATGCCGCCGCGCACCGTCTTGAATGGGCCCACCATTTCCAATCCCCAGACGGCAAAAGGCCAGGTGAGGGGAATGGTCTTGAGTTCTGAAGCCGGCAGGTGTTGCTTGGAGCTGAAGACTTGGCAGCCTTTGCAGTGTTTAACCAACTCCTTGGCATCGTCCAAGGCGTTCGGCCAAAAGAAACCATGGCGGAAAGCTTTGGCAACAAGGGATCTTGAGGCTGCGTGGTGGCCGCATTCGCCTTGGTGAATGTCTTTGAGGATTGCTATGCCCTTCTCTGGCTCGACGCAGTGCTGGAAGACTCCAGTGACACTGCGTTTGACGAGTTCTCTGTTGGCAATTGTGTATGTGCCGGCTCGGCGTTCGACTTGTCTTGCCGCGATCTCGTCAGCCGGCAGTTCTCTGTTTATCAGGAAGTTGAGGATGGGCTGAGCCCCTGATGGAGCTGTGACTTCTTCTATAGTCAACACGGCTACTGCAACCAGGGCGGATGGGATGGGTGGTGAAGAGCTAGAGCTGGCCGCCTCCTAATGTGTTGAAGTAGTCCCCGGGCCGACTACCGTAGTTCCCGTGCCGGGTTCTGAAGTCCCCGGGCCGGGTGCGACTATGGCAGTCCCCGAGCCGCCTATCGAAGTCCCCGAGCTGCCTGCTTGGCTCCCCAAGCCGGATCCGGCTGCGTCGGGGTTAGGCGGCACGAAGATGGAGTCGGATTCTGGAGACGGCTTGAGGAGGTGTTGGAGAGAGACACCGGTTGGTATAGCTTGTCGGGTTGAGCCTATCCATGCCAGGGCATCTGCTTGCTCATTGTCGGCCCGTGGCACGTGGAAGAACTCACATCCTTCAAAGTAGCCGCTGATTTGCTGAACGAGGAAACGATAGCTCGCCATGTTTGCATCCTTGGCGTCCCAGACGCCAGATGACTGATGGACCACCAAATCTGAGTCGCCATAGCATAGGATCCGGCGGATGCCGAGCTCCTTGGCTAGCCGGAGTCCGTGTATGAGCGCCTCGTACTCAGCCACGTTGTTGGAGGCGGCGAAGTGAATCTGCAGCGTGTATCTGAGCTTGTCGCCTTTGGGAGAGGTGAGGACGATGCCGGCTCCCAAGCCGGTGCGCATCTTGGACCCGTCGAAGTGCATTCGCCAATGGGTGGAGTCGGGAGCCGGCGGCAGGTACTGGGTCTTGGCCAAGTCGACGAGGATATGCTTGCGACTTGATGGCGGTGCGAGGTTGGTAGAAGATCGTGTAGGGGGCTAGCTCAATGGCCCATTTTGCCACCCGGCCGGACGCGTCCCGGCTGCCTATGATCTCGGCGAGCAGGGCAGTGCATACGACCGTGATGGAGTGCTCTTGAAAGTAGGGCTTCAGCTTCTTGGCGGCAAAGTTCACGCCGTAGCACATCTTCTGGTAGTGCGGGTAATTCTGCTCTGAGGCGGATAGTACTTCGCTTAAGTAGTAGACCGGCCTCTGGACCGGCTGCGCTCGGCCCTCTTCTGGGTGTTGGACCACGATGACGGTGCTGACCACCCGGATGGTGGTGGCGATATAAAGGAGCATGGGCTCTTTCTCAGTCGGCACCGCCAGGACAGGCGGCGTGGCCAGCATCTTCTTCAGCTCATGGAAGGCTTGGTTGGCTTGATCGTTCCACTCAAAATGAGTGCTTTTCTTCATGAGTCGGTAGAGGGGGAGTGCCTTTTCTCCCAGCCGGCTGATGAAGCGGTTCAGGGAGGATAGGCACCCGGTAAACTTCTGAACGTCACGCAGCTTGGTGGGAATCTCCATTCTCTCAATGGCCTTGATCTTCACAGGGTTGCATTCAATGCCGCGTTCAGAGACCAGGAAGCCTAGGAGCTGGCCGGCTGGGACTCCGAACACGCATTTCTCGGGGTTGAGCTTGATCTGAAACCGGTGCAGGTTCTCAAAGGTTTCCTTGAGGTCTTCCAGCAAGGTGTTGCGCCTCTCCGTCTTCACCACGATATCGTCCACATAGACGTGGGCATTTCTGCCGAGTTGCTTGAGGAGGCATTTCTGCATGCAACGCTGAAAGGTGGCACCGGCATTTCTCAAGACGAATGTCATCGCCAGGTAGCAGAAAGCTCCGAATTGCGTGATGAAGGCGGTCTTCAGGCGGTCGGCCGAGTCCAACTTTATCTGGTGGTAGCCAGAGTAAGCATCCAAGAAACTCAACAACTCACATCCGGCTGTGGAGTCTATTACTTGATCAATCCTGGGTAAGGCAAAGGGATCTTTGGGGCAGGCTTTGTTGAGGCTTGTGTAATCTATACACATGCGCCACTTGTTGTTCTTCTTTAGCACGAGGACCGGGTTGGCGAGCCACTCCGGGAAGAAAACTTCCATGATGAAGCCGTCTGCCAAGAGCCGGGCTATCTCTTCTCCTACGATCCTTCTCTTCTCTTCTGACAGTCGGCGGAGGGGCTGCTTGGCCCGGCTTGGTGTGCGATCGGACGTGTAGCTTGTGCTCGGCGAAATCGCCGGAACACCGACATGTCCTTGGGGACCATGCGAAGATGTCCCGATTCTCACGGAGGAAATCGACGAGCTCGCCTTCCTATTCTTGTCGAGTTTGCCCGATGACGGCAAACCTTCGTGGTGCTTTCTGGGTCGGGTATCCTCTTTGTTTCCTTAGCCGGCTGGAAGGATCCTTGGGCATCACACTCTTTGGGGTCGGGGGCAGGGCAGGCTGCTTGCGGCCATGGCCACGACCGGTCCAACATCTTCTTCTCTTGGCGACTCTGAGGGACTCGGCCCGGTTCTTGGCTTCTGGCCTTTTCGGATGACTTCTTGTAGTCGCCGGCTATGGTGATGATGCCCTTGGTACTCGGCATCTTCATCTTGAGGTAGGCATAGTGGGTCTGACCATGAACTTGGCGAAGCAGGTCGGCCAAGTAGCGCATGGTAAGGGCTCTCGAGGTCCACCACTTCAAACCAGATTGCTTCACGGCGGAAGTGATCCTTGTCTCGAAGAGAACATCTATCTTGATCTTGCCGATGGGTGAAGGGAGACGGGCCGGGTACAATGCCATGGAACATGGTCCGGCTTGGCATGAGGTGTTTGGCCTTGATGTTCAACTTCTCCATGGTATCCCGCAGGATGTTGATCTTGCTCCGCCGTCTATCGATATCTGGGAGAATAAACAAGCTTTGTCCGTTGCTAGGGTCGCTTCAAAACCAAGGCATAGGAGCCCGGGACGGCATCACCTCTGGGTGGTCGGCCCGGCTCACCGATAAACCTCTCCGACCAAAGTGCATGAATTCAAGGTTGTTGGAAGCGGCGCATTGGCTTCTTGGTCTTTGTCGGCGCCCGGCTGCCTTGATCTTGGCTGGCTTTTGAAAGCAGCGTGGCGGCATGCTCGTTGGGGAACTTCGTCTTGACGGTTCCGACCGCTGGTCGAGCGGCGGTTGTTGGGGAGCCGGAGGCTGTCCAAAGAAGTGAGGCGGCACCAGCCCTTCGCCATATAGTGATTCGGGTGAGCCAGTGGCACTTCCGGGTTGTATGGTTGGGCGGCGCGGCTGTGGAACTTGCATGGGGCGTCCAAGGGCTTGCTCGTAGGAGAAAGCGGCTGCCAAGCTTGCCGCCTCTTCGGCTTCTTGGGCGGGCCGCTCTTGAGTTGCTCATCTTCGACGGTGGCCACTGCCGACCGGGCGTGAGGCGGCATTGGGCCCTGCGCTTGTTGTTGTCTTGGTCTGCAGGCGTCGGCTAGAGTCGCCAGCCGGCGTTTTGGGAGCCGGGCTGATTACTTTCCCGGCGGCGTCTACCCGGAGCTCGGTCTTCATTGAGGAGTCAGCAGTGGCATACTTTTCGGCGATGACGAGTAGGTCGTCAAGGGTAGCCTGCTCGTCGCAGAGGAGCTTGTGCTTGAGGAGGGTGCCTTCTCGGCACCCGACGGTGAAGTACTCTATCGCTTGAACCTCGTGCACCCCCTCGTAGGAGTTGCGGAGCTCGGCCCAACGCGTGAGGTAGTCGCGGGTCGACTCGGTGGGTCCTTGTACGCACAAGGAGAGTTGCCTGGGCTTGGGAGCCCGCTTGTAAGTCTTGGTGAAGTTGCGGATGAAGGCTTCGGTGAAGTCTAGCCAGCTGTTGATGTTGTACGGCTTGAGGCTGTTGAGCCAGGTTCGCGCCGTGCCTTGAAGCATGAGGGGCACATATTTCACGGCAATGCGCCTGTTGCCGTTTGCGATGCTGAGGCGGTCAAGTAGTCGATCAGCCAATCTTCCGGCTTCACAGAGCCATTATACTTGGGCGTATCTCTCGGGAGCGAGAACCCTTTGGGAAAGGGCTCGTCGCGGATGCGGGGGCCGAAGCAAGGCGGCCGGCATCGTCTTCTTCTTCTAATGCCAGGGATCGCGCAAGGCGGTCAATCCTGTGGCGGGTGTCGTTTTCGCCGACTCCTTCGCGGCGGCCAAGTCGGCCGCTGAGAGTCGGATGCGTGACAGGCGGCGGGGTGGGATATCTTTCCCCGCGACGTGGAGGAGGGGGCAGGTTGCCTTGCCGTTCCACGGCTCGAGGGCGACCTTCCGCGTCACGCTCGATGGAGATCCAGGTCTGGCTGCGACTGGCAGCCGGCTCCTTTTCTTGCCGTGCGCGGGCATTGCCCGCAGTCGGCGTGTGTGACGTTGCGCCGTGCTCTCGGCGCGGGGGAAGGCTTTTGGCGCGGGCGCTGTCTTCTTGCCGCTCTGCGGCCGCGCTAATGCTTCTTTGGATGCGTCGGCCATGTAGGGAAGCTTCGTCGGGCCTAGCCCGTTCAGCTCTTCACGGCCGCTGGGCGGCACGCATGTTCTCGGCGTGGCGTGACGGGCGGTCCACGCCCAAAGATGTCGGCGATGGCTGCGCCGCGTTTCTTGACAATGCCGAGTCGGCTCGGCCTTGGAGGCGGCGTGCGGCGGCGCGGTCGACTTCACCGGTGGCCTCGGCGGGGCGTCTCAGGGAGGCTATCCTCCGGCCTTCCGCGTGGAGGGCGAGGCGGCGTGCTTCCAGCGCCTCGGCATTGGCGTCAGCCGGGAGAGGGGCGGACAGGTTGTGCGGCGCCGCTTGCGGGGCGTCGTGGGTGTTCTCGCCCGAGGGGCCACCGTGGCTGATGACCAGCACCTCGGTGATGGCGCTGCCACATCTGTCGGCTTGGGGGAGCGGGTCGTCGAAGATGACGACGTTGGTGGGGAAGGCATCGAGCGATGCCGTGTCGGAGTCGACAAGCATCGGGTCGGTGGAGCCAATCGACTCCAAGTCCATAGCGGGCTCGCTAGAGACGTGGAGCAGGTCGAGAAGGTTGACGAGGTGGCTCTCGAGGCAGCCGGTGCCCACGTCGGATGTGGGCTCATCGGAGATGCGAGCCTCGCCAAGAAGGTCGGCGAGGCAGCTCGCCGCGCAGGTGTCAGCGACGCCTTGCAGCGCGTCAGGGCAAGCGCCATCGGGCGTGCCGGGCTGGCTCCGCCCGCGGGGAAGAGGGTTCCGTCGAGCAGGTCACGGACGACGGTGCACCTGGCCCCACAGTGGGCGCCAAATGTCGGGTGGTAGGTGCGACATATGCCAACGGGGGCTAATCATAGTGGGAGCCAATAAGACGTCGCTGGTGCCTGGAAATGGGATGAGGCGAAGACATGCACGCCGTCGAATCTTACCCAGCTTCGGGGCTCTCCATGGAGATAACACCCCTACTGCTGCTCTGTGGGGTCTCTGCATGATCACTAGATGAACAAGGGCTACAAGAGGCTCCTTGAGCTGTTCGGGGTGAGGAAGAAGAAGGGCACGACTAGCTCTCCTCTTCCCTCTATGTGGTGTCTAAAACTATCAGAGTCCAACCCTTTGCATGGGTGCCCCGGGGGGTTTATATAGGCCTACCCCCCGGGGGTATAATGGTAATCCGGCTAGGTGTGGGCCCTAGCCGTCAGTGTCTTCATCCGTCGGCTTCTCCGCCGGCCGCTGGGGCCCGCCGACTAGTGGGACCCGTGCCCGGCTTCTGGTCGTCGACAGTGGCCCCACCGTTGAGGGCTTTGTCGGGGGCTGGTTCTTGTTGCCTCGATCACGATGACGAGGGCTTTGTCGGTAAGCAGCTCTGATGCCGCCGCCTTGGCGGCGACATCGTAGCCTCACTTCGTCTTGTCTCCTTAATGAGGCGCCTCCTTCGAGGGAGGGAACAAGCCGGCTATGGGGAGCCGGCCATGCCTCAGGCCGACTGGGGGAGGCCGAGCCGCCTTCGGGCATCTCTCTGACCAGGGGGACCCGCCGCCTGCGGGTAGTACAGACAGCCCGTCGTGGGTGACGCCACATTCAACATGGCAACAGTGCCGCGCCGGACGGGTGATGGCTGCCCCGTATGATGCACTATAGCCACGCGCGCTCCGGGATGCGGGGGTGGCAGGCTTCACTGTAGCCACGCCCCGTCTCGTCGCCGTTATGTGGGTGCAGATTCTGAGGGTGCGGCCTTGGCCGCCTGCGGGGTGGCCGGCTCCTGGGAGTCGGCATTCTAGTGGCCGGCTACGTGGAGTCGGCCATCTGGTAGCCGGTTCCTTGGAAGCCGGCCCTCCCGTGGCTTTCTTCTATGGATCTTGGGGCCGGGCCACCTCCTGATAGCCGGCATGGATGACAGCCGGCCGGGGGAAGGCGGCCCAACGTCTTGGGTGTTGGATAACTTGATCTGCTTGATTGGCTTGTAATTTTTTCAGAAGCCCCAGGGGGAGCCGGCTAGGCTACCCGTGGTCATTTACTACGACATTGACTCAAAGACTCGAGAGTCTGAGCTCGCCTCGGCGCTTGAGAGCGCCAAATCTGCCAAGGCCGAAGCCCAAAAAGCCCTCCAGGAAATTGAGGCGATGAAGAAGATAGCGGCGGGTAAGGCATTCTTTATGCAAAGCAAGCACGTGAAAGTGAATTACTTGTTACTTACCCGAGTCCGGAGCTCTCCAGGAGCATTCGCAGATCTTCCCCGGAGTGTGTCCAACGCCGCCGCATTCTACCGAGCCGAAGAGGGGAGCTCGACTGAGAAGGTGTTCTGGTCTCGATATCTTTGAGGCGGACACCCGGTTTATGAGCGACCGGTGAAGCGGTGGTCGAGCTCCATAAGGTGGCCGAACAGGCCATGAAGGGTCTCATAGTGTGGCTATGGCCTGGGAAGCCATGCCCGGAAGCTACTTGGTGGTGAGGCGGTGGTGGATGCCTGTCCATGGCTTGAAGTCATCAAGAGCTCCGTATGCATCGAAGGTGCCGTAGGGGCCTTGCCCGTGCTAAAGTGCACTGGGGCAAGATGGACGCCGAGAAGCTTGTGACGGATGGACCACCGCGGGCAAGGAGCATCGCAAGCCGAGATGTATTATGAGGGCGTCTGAAGGGTGCCCGCCTTATAGCGGATGAGTGCTCCAAAGATGTAATTCTTGAGTAAACTTCGCATTTGTGATCTGTCTGTTGAAAACTTGTTCATATGCGCTTACATAATGCTTTTGAATTTAAAATATTACCTTACAGGCGGCCGTTTATTAAAATTGAGAGATGGCGAGTCGTCGCTTACGCCCCCATGCATGAAAGTCTTTGGGGTGTTCAGGATAAACTTGAGCGCTCTTTTTCCCATTCTTGGGTCCTTCGAGGGAGGCGCTCAACACAACGAACAAGGCAATCGGACTATAATGCTTGAACACTCTCACTTAGCCATAGAATTCTATAATTTTAAATTTCGGTGAAGCCCCTAGTATTCGGAAGACCGAGTTCGGGCGCTATCCACGCCTAGGCGGACAAAGCCGACTCCTCGCTCTAAGCGGCATAAGTCTTTAGGGACTCGAAAACCTCTCGAACAGTGACCAGCTCTCGCCCTATCATGACAGTCAGTTTTAGCTTTCTCCACTGAGGTGCTTAGCCCAGCTCAACCGGGGCACAATCGTAGTGGTTCTCCCAGTGCTACCTTAGCCGATATAACGGAACGTAAGGTACCAAAATGGGAGTCGGGAAAATCCAACTATTGACCCAAGACATGATTCGGAGCCGATGCATATAATGCTATAAGTTCGGGGTGCCGCACTCATGAGAGTGTTCGGACTTCTCACACCATATTATGGGGTACGTAAGCCCCTGGTGCATTGGCCGTACCAAAGTGTACGGTTGCATAATGTCATAGCGAACATATTTTTATAAAAAGGAATGCAATAATAGACGAAAGCTATGTATTGTTTATTCGAAAAGGCTGCGGTAAAAGCAGACGATACAAATAGTGCGATAAGCAAGAGATGGGACTATTTGACATGTCCCCTCCGAGGCGAGCTGCGGGATAATATGTGAAACAAGTATCTTGCTCGTTATAGAGACCACTGGACACTCGACGTAGCTTTACGCCTCCTGGCTGTTGCATCGTGTGTTCGGTGATTGTCTTGTGACGTGCCTTCCGTAGAGTGGAGTCACGAAAGTAAGAAGAAAAAGAGTGACAAAATCGGAGCCCACAGTGCGGTTGAGCCGCATTTTGGGCATGCCGTGGTCGTGCCCTCCCCTATGCCCATGGTATTTCGGGCGTAGTTATGTCTGGCGTAATCTTGGTTTCGCAATTTCGCGAGGGCTGGGGTTAGGCCCGCATTGCTACGCTTGCTCGGAACGTGCCAGGCGGTCTTGTTGTAGGTTACTCCGGGCACGCTTGACGGTGTCCGGACGTTTAATAGCTGGACTGGGGAATTGCCTTGAAAGGCTGCTTTGTACTTCCGCCGCGAGGGCCGCCGTATGCTCCTCCGTTCGGAGAGAGCGTTCAGTGTTTCCATTGACCGTAATGACTCCTCGAGGGCCTGGCATCTTGAGCTTGAGGTATGCGTAATGCGGCACCGCATTGAACTTTGCAAATGTGGTTCGTCCGAGCGATGCGTGATAGCCATCTGCGAACGGGACTATGTCGAAGATTAACTCCTCGCTTCGGAAATTATCTGGGGATCCGAAGACCACCTCAAGTGTAACTGAGCCTATACAGTTGGACTCTACACCTGGTATGACGCCTTTAAAGGTCGTCTTTGTGGGTTTAATCCCTGGTATGACGCTCAAAGAATACCAAGCCGCACCCCATTTTTCGTGACTTTGTATCACGATAGAGCAGGTTGTTTCTTGCCGCCGGCCCATAAGGACTCTAGTGAGGTGAAATCCGCCAATGATTGGGTCTAGAACCAATGCGGCGAACCCTCCATGGCGGATGCTAGTGGGGTGGTCCCTTCGATCAAAAGTGATTGGGCAGGAGGACCATGGGTTGAACTTTAGGGGCGGTGGCTCCAACGCATATCGTCCACGAGTGCACGCTTCCGCTCCCATTTGGGGGCGTGGGTTGCGTATATCATGTTCACCGTCCGCACTTGTGGGGAAGCCCTTCATCCCCTATTGTTCGGCGGTCGGGCTCCTCCTCGTCATCATTGCGGCAGCCCCTTGTCTGTTTTCGGCACTTAACTTGCTCGCTGCTTGAACACCCAACAATCCCAGTTGGTGTGATTGGCTGGTTTTTAAGGGGTTCCGTGTATCCGCACTGAGCGATCGAAAGTATTCGGTCCAAACCGGACGGGCCTGGAGTATTTCTTTTAAATGGCTTTTTCCACGACCGGGTTTAGAGCCTACGAATCCGGCATTAACCGCCATATCCTCGGCATTGTCGCCGTTAATGCGGGCGCTTTTGCTTGTTGCGACGCCGACCGCCATTGTTGTCCTTGGTATCCGAATTACGGGGCTCTTGGTCATATTATTACTACGAGCTAGCCATTGTCTTCTCCCGCAAAAGCGGGTCATGAGTGTTGTGAGGGCTTCCATGGATTTCGGCTTTTCTGTCCTAGGTGCCGGGCAAGCCACTAAATCACGGATGTTATGTTTGAAGGCTGCAAGGGCCTCTGCGTCCGGACGATCGACTATTTGATTTTTCTTGGTTAGGAGCTGTGTCCGTAATTGTCCGGCCGATTCCTCTGGCTGGCTGAATTATGTGGCTTAGGTCATCGGCGTGCGGTGGTCGCACATAGGTGCCACGGAAATTGTCGAGGAATGCGGCTTCCGTGTCCTCCCAACAACCAATTGATTCTGGCGGCAAGCTGTTAAGCCAATGCCGAGCTGGTCCTTTAAGCTTGAGTGGGAGGTATTTGATGGCGTGTAGATCATCACCGCGGGCCATGTGGATATGAAGGAGATAATCCTCGATCCATACCGCAGGATCTGTTGTGCCATCGTATGATTCGATGTTAACGGATTTGAAACCCTCGGGGATTTGATGATCCATTACTTCATCTGTGAAGCATAGTGGGTGTCTTGGCGCCTACATCGGGCTATATCACGATGTAGCTCAAACGAGCTTTGTCTACTTTGTTCGGCCCGGCCGGATTTACCATATCCAGCATGACGGTTATCGTCACGTGTCGTGGGGCGCCCACGCGATCCATAGATCGATCTTGTTTGCCTTGCCTTGTCCTCCAATATATCTCGCAGGTCTAGCGCATTTCCCGATGCCTTCAGATTCTTTGAGCGGCCGGGTGCGGCTTGAATGGAGAGCCGAGAGCCTCTTCGTCATGCCACGAGGTGGCGGTCGGCCGCATCATGCGCTGGTGATGTAGGTGCAGGTGCTTCCTCCTCTAATCGGGGTAGCAGCCTGCGTTTGGGTAGCTCTTGGAGGGCGTTCGAGTTTGTACTCTTGCCGCAAGGACTTGATCCATCATCGGCTAGTAAGTCTTGGTCACTCTAAGTCGTTGTTGTTTTTTCTTGAGGCTGCTTGTCGTGGCCATAAGCCTGCGTTTGAAACGCTCTTGTTCGACGGGATCCTCGGGCACGACAAATTAAATCGTCGTCCGAGGCTTGCCTCGTCTTCGGAGGGAGGCATGTAATTATCGTCCTCTACCTCTGCATCTGCCGCGCTCTCTCGTGAGGGCTGGTTTCTCCATCCTCTGCGCTGAATCCTGCTTTGGAGGGGGTTGTCTTCAGACCTGCTCGGGTGTTATTATCTCCCGTGCCGGAATTGTCTATTTTGCTTTGGCGGGATTTAGAGCGGCGCCGCTGACGCCGACGCTTAGGCTTCTTCTTGGAGGGGTCATCCTTCGTTGTTCCATCGCCATTTCCTTCTTTTGGGGTGTCCACCATGTATGTGTCATACGACGAGGTGGCCCTCCAGTGCCCTGTAGGCGCTGGCTCTTGGTCATCTCTTGCATCGGCGTCCATACCGTCGATGTCATCAGAGTCGAAGTCGAGCATGTCGGTTAAATCATCGACAGTGGCTACGAAGTGGGTGGTGGGTGGGCTTTGAATTTCTTCGTCGTCCGCATCCCAACCTTAGCGACCATAGTCCGCCAGGGCTCTCCGATAAAGAGAGAGACTTTAGTGAATTCAGAATGTCGCCAAGGGCGAGTCTTGAAAGATGTCCGCGGCGGTGAAATCCATGATCGGCGCCCAATCGGATTCGATTAGGTGGGCGCTGAAGGTTCGGAGTCCGGAGGAGTCCGCACCTTGAGTCACAAGCCGCATAAAGGACAAGGCTGGTGTTCGCTCGATCACCGTAGAGATTGCAGCCCCGAGGCGGTGTCCAGCCACCCGTCCTCGATTGGCGATTGGCTCCGAGCTAAGGGTCGAGCGGACACAGTGCGGCCTCTAGGGCCTTTGTTCGTGGCAGAGCTAGATCATGCCCATCGTAATAAAGGCGGGCGCGCTTTCGGCTATGGCTCGAACCCGTCGAAGATCGAGTCTCCGCGACGTCGGCCGTAGTTCAAACTTCCAAATCTGACACGATGGCCGGGCGTAGCTTCGATCTACTCGGATGGCTGCTTAATTGCCCAGCAGCAAAGCCGCCGAATCACGAAGATCTGTCCGGAGAAAATTCTCACCTGGACCGCATCGTTGTTGATGATCGAAGGAGCCATCGGGCCTAAAAGATGACGACATACGCAGGAACTCTCAATGAAAGCACCAATGTCGGTGTCAAAACCGGCGGATCTCGAGTAGGGGGTCCCGAATGCATGCGTCTAGGCGGATGGTAACATGAGACAAGGGACACGATGTTTTTACCTGTGTTCGGGCCCTCTCGATGGAGGTAAAACCCTACTCGCTTGATTAATATTGATGATATGGGTAGTACAAGAGTAGATCTACCACAAGATCGTGAGGCTAAACCCTAGAAGCTAGCCTATGGTATGATTGTTGTTCGTCCCCACGGACTAAAACCCTCCAGTTTATATAGACAGGAGAGGGTTAGGGTTACATAGAGTCGATTCTGAGATGGGAGGAGATCTACATATCCGTATCGCCAAGCTTGCCTTCCACGCCAAGGAAAGTCCCATCCGGACACGGGACGAAGTCTTCAATCTTGTATCTTCATAGTCCAGGAGTCCGGCCAAAGGTTATAGTCCGGCCATCCGGACACCCCCTAATCCAGGACTCCCTCAGCTTGCAAGGTGAATTCTTTGATGGGAGAGAACCAAACCGTGAAGCTAGTGCGGATGAATTGAAGATGCTGCAATACAACGCTCAAGCTTGTGATATTCTCTTCAATGGCTTGTGCCCCGAAGAATTCAACAAAATCAACAGTCTTGAGAATGCAAAGGAAATTTGGGACACTTTGATTGATATCCATGAAGGTACCGACGTCGTCAAGGAATCCAAGTTGGATGTGCTCCAAAGTCAGCTTGACAAGTTCAAAATGAAGGATGGTGAAGGTGTCATTGAAATGTACTCTAGGCTTGCTCTTATCACAAATGAGATTGCCCGGCTTAGGAAGTGAAGAGATGACTGATGATTCATCATCAAGAAGATCCTAAGAGCATTGGATGGAAAATATGATACCGTGTGCACATTGATCCAAATGATGCCAAATTACAAAGATCTCAAGCCAACGGAAGTCATTGGAAGAATTGTTGCTCATGAGATGTCACTCAAGGATAAGGAGGAACTTCACAACAAGTCAAGTGGTGCTTACAAAGCCTCATGTGAAGCCCCACATCATCAAGTGAGAAACAAACCTTCAATGAAGAATTGAGCTTAATGGTGAAGAACTTCAACAAATTCTACAAGATTAGAAGCAAAGAAAGAAGCTCTAAGTCAAGGTCCTACAATGACAAAAGATCTTCTAGTCGAGAGCGCAATTGCTACAATTGTGGGAGACTCGGACACTATTCCAATGAGTGTACGACACCCTACAAAAGAAGAGAAGATTCTCCAAAAAGAAGAAGTAGAAGAGAAGAATCACCACCAAAAGAGAGAAGGAGTAGAGATGATCGTTATGAATGAAGACCCTCACAGAGAAGCAAGGATTCAGAAAGGAAGGACAAGTCATCAAAGAGCTACACAAAACGAAGACATCAAGCTCATGTTGGTGAATGGGTATCCGGCTCCGACTCCGACAATCAATCCGAGAGAAGCTATCACTCTGACTCCGAATATACTCAAGATGAAGGTGTTGCCGGTCTAGCACTTGTGTCAACCAACTCCTACGACATATTTGATTCACCAAATGAAGGAATTGGAAGATGCTTCATGGCCAAAGGTCCTAAGGTAACACACCCAGTATGTTGATTTTAATAGTGATGAAGATGACTTGTTAGGTGATGATGATTTACTTATTGACAACTCTAGTGATGAATACTATGATGAAACGTCAATTAATCATGATAATCAAGATAAAACGAATGACAATGATATGGAGAAGATTGAGCTTCTAACTAAAGAACTAAACCTTTGTTAAGTTAGCTCATGAAACTATCTTGAAGATCATGGAGAACTTTTAAGGGCTCATGAGAAGTTACGCTTTGAAAAGCTCAATCTTGAGCAAGAGCATGAGTTCTTAAAGGCAATCAATGATGATCTCTGTAAGAAAAGTTCTTCTTACATTGCCAGCGTTTACTCTTATCTACTTACATGCCTCAAGTCAAGTCTAGTAACAAGAACAAGAAAGATTCTTCCTCTAGTAGTAACAATAATAATGCTAAATCCAATATTGTTGCTTCTAGTAGTTCTCTTGATTCCACTAATGATTCTCTTAGCCAAGTTACACTTGAGCAAGAAAACAGCTTATTGAAGGGAATTATAGAGAAAGGTGTATACAAGAGCCTTACCGGGAGTAAGCAATTCGAGGAAATTGTACGCAAGCAAGGAAGGCACCGGAGGAATCAAGGTGTTGGTTTTGAACGAAAGTTCAATGCCAATGGAGTTGAGTGGGAAGAAGATCAATACCCCAAGACGAAGTTTGTTCCTTAACAAGAGAAGTATGATCCTACTTCCTTCAAGGGAACACAAGCACAAGATGATCTTCCACCACAAGACCACAAGAACAAAGGCAAGGACAAGCTTCAAGAGGAGATTGATGCATTTGAAGAAGCACCTAAGGCCTTGGTCAAGTGGGTTCCCAAGACTACGTCAAGTTCTACTTCATCAAGTACAACTACTACACCAAGGATTCCCATAAAGATGATGTGGATCCCGAAGAAGAAGAACTAGAGTGTTCTTGAGGGTGACTCCGCCAACATTCTTCACTCATATAATTATGGCAAGGACAAGTGCAATCAACTTCCATATCTTGCACTAGTTCAAAGAGTCACAAACCCTCATGTTGGTAAGGCAAGGGACAAGGTAACCTAATGTTTTCATGGACATCATCTTGTGTGTGCATCACTCTATGTCTATGGATATTCTTGTTTGTTCCTTGTGGGACTAACCCATGTAGGTATTGAAAGTGCAACTCACTCCAAAGGATTGCTCCAAATGATCTACATCAACATTGAGCATCCACATCTTCAACACCTACATGAAGTCATCATCGACAAAACCCAAGGTTAGTTTATCCCTCTAAGGGGGGATCTCAGATCTAGGGGAGCTTAACTCTAAGAATTGAGTCAAAGCAACTCTAATGATGTGAACACATAAATGCTTTATGTAAAAGTGGTAACCCCACTTGAGCTTAAATGATGAGTATGACCTATGATCAAATGTTCTCATTTGACTCCTAAGTCAATATACTCATATATAGATGACCTAGTCATCGCCAATTGTTTGATAGATGCTAGAATTGGTTGTGCATGCTTTGCCACATATTTCATTTGTCATTTCTTGTGTGAGCATGTTGGTTGCATATTTTACTCATTCGAGGACATCCACTTGTTGTTTTGATTGATTGGTTTATTTTTCTTTGGCCAAGTGGATGGACAAGAATGCCTAAGAACCTTCTCTAGCTATCTATGTTTTTCTCTTCTCAAACTCTATTCATGCTACATCAAAAAATTTGATCAAGTCAGATTCGAACCACTCTGTGTGAGGAGCACTCGGAGTCCCCGATTCGTCATAGACTTAAACTTCCAAAACTTCTTTGTGCTTTTCGGTCTGACCGATTCCTCCATTTGAGTGATACCGAGATCACTAAGTCGATCTAGGTTTTCAATCTCGGTGCAACCGATTTGAACTTTTCGGTCACACCGAGTTGCGAATCTTGTCAACATGATTATGCATCTCGGTGCCACCGAGTCGTTCCACTTCGGTCACACCAAGCGATGTCGGGCTATATATCACACGGGCAAAAATTTGGAAAACTTTCTCCAAACCTCTTCGCTGCGCAAGATAGCTTGCTTTCGCCTTCTAGGTCTCCGGATCGTCGACTTCGTTGCCAGCCGCCTCCTGTCGCTGGTCTCCGCCGCCGTCAACGGATTTCATCTCCGCCGTTGCCGCCGTAGCGAGTTCATCGCTGAACTAGGGTATGAACTCGATCACAGTGCTATCCTCGTCTGATTCTCAGCACATTGTGTTCATTATGATTCTTGCCACGATTGAAACACCTCTATCCAGTCAAAACAATCCTTAGAATAGATGCGATTTGAAAATTTAGGGTTAGGTTTCCGCCGAAACCATCTCGGACCCACCGAGTTGAAAAACTCGGTCCCACCGATTCGGCTAATGCCATTGCACTAGTAACTCTCGGTCTGACCAAGAATTGCTAATCGGTGTGACCAATTTTAGAACTTTGTGAAACCCTAGCAGTCTCGGTGCCGCCGAACTGTGACTTGGTCTGACCGAGTTCACTAGTTTAGGTTCCAAAACTGCTTCGGTACCACCGAGTTTGAAAATCGGTTGATCCAAAATGCTTTCTGTGGAAAACTAAAACTAAGTTTTTGAATCATTCTTTTGCAAAAATCTCTGCATTTTGTGATGCTCGTCCACTCTATCTCATCTATAACTATTTACAGGGTCTGCAGTCAGTGTTTGCAACATGTCTGACCAAACTGATAGCCAGAACAAGTCAGAGGAGCAGATACAGATGAGTGAGGGCACTAGTCCCTCTAGCAGCTCAGATGAGGGAAGGAGAAGCACTCCCAGCAATTTGCCCAAAGCTGCCACCAGGACAAGGAAGAAGAGAACCTCAGAACTGAGGATGAGGATTATGTGGCAGATGAAGATGAGGCCATTTCAAAGAAGAAAGTGCTCAAGAAGGAGTATAGCTCAGCTACAGTTAAGCTGTTTGAAGATCAAAAGGCCAGCAGGAAGACAACCCATGTCTAAAGCCAGAGCCTCCACTCAAGCATCTTTGGAATCCCAACCCAAAGAGCCTGCTGCAGAAGGAAAGAAAAGAAAGGAAAGGGTCAAGAAGACCATGGCCAGAGTGATTGGAAAGCCTTCCATGACGGAAGAAGAAGAAGAAGAAGAAGAAGAAGAAGAAGAAGAGGTTGCTGCACCAGCACCCAAGGTACAGAAGCTGATGGGTGATGCTATAAAGTCAGGGGCTGCAACATCAAAGCTCAAAGAAGCACCCAAAGCTGCCTCCAAGCCCAAGAGTGCACCTAAGAGGAATACTGTGAGTATACCAGTGCTTTGAGAAGAACAAGGCCCCAGTGCCTGAAGTTGCTGCTGAGGAAGATGATGAAGGACTAGTCCTGAGGAAGCTCAAACCAAAGATTCCAGACCACAATGATGCTCATCCTGTGGCTGAGAACATGAAGATCGGGGAGAGACTCGGGTTGAGGCTATGGAGAGAGTCGATCCATATGCCACGGAGAAGGACTTGCCTTGATTACTGAGGTTCCACACAAAGGAAATGAGAATTTCTATGAGACAATCTTGTTGGACAAGAAGCCTATAGTGTGTGATATGAGGTGGGTCGATTGGACCTACATAAAGGAGAATGAGGAACATTACCGGAGTATATGACAGCTTGATGCGTGTGGAGTTGCAGAGACTTTGTTGGGCGAAGCTCACAAACCGGAATGATGAGCTCATTATGCAATTCTACTCCACAAAGACATTTCTATCCAGATGGCGAGGATAGTTTGGATGTCCGAAGGTACGAGATACCAATAAACTATTGAGGAATGGGCCAATCGATCAATGCCCCAAAGGAGAGTGAAGATGACTTGGGCGTTTATGCCAAGAAAAAGATGGATCACAATTCTACGTCACATATGTACAATGAGATCGAGACAAAGCTCTTGAGACTTTCAAATTTGGGTCAGTCCATTTTCTTCCGTCAGATCGCCAACGATCAACTGGATCCTAAGGCACACTCTTTTGCCCAAGTCGGTGACCACAACATGATCGGAGGGCATGCAATTAATTTGCTACACATATTTTATGTGCCATAGAAATTCAAGGTCATGAGCCTCATGGTTGAGACTATCAAGAGGACAGAAGAGACCAAAAGAGAAGTTGTGGATATGCCCCACAAATTCAGGAGTTGATTAACTCAAAGATGGGCACAAGAAAGTATCTGTTGGATAAGGAACACTTTGTTCTCTATCCAGACTTTGAGGACAATCAAGTTGTGATGAATGAGAATGAACCATCATCGATTACAAGCTCAAGAGAAGAAGGAGAAAGCAAAGAAAGAGAAGGCTGCCAAGATGCCAACTCAAGAGGAGGCATCTGAGTACTTTTTGAAGAGCAAGCAGGACCAACTTGGTTACTTGATAGCATCAACTCTGAGGATTGAGAAGGGGTTGGCCACCCTAACTCAAAGCCAGGAGAGCCTGGAAAGAATCATGTAACAAAAATTCTATGATTTAGATGTCAAAGTAACTGAGATTCAATCAGTTGTGGATCAGCTACAGGATGACATGCAGGAGAGGAAGGGCACGACAACTACTGATGCATTTGCCAGAGTGCCTCGAGCTCAGAGATCAGTCAGAGAGCGATGCAGACACGAGTCACTTCATCTGAACCAGCTACAGCTCCACAAGAACCAGCTCCAGCACCAACTCCTTGACTCCATCCACATCAACTGAAGTCTTCGTCCAAGGAGCCATCTCTACGCCACCAACTGAAGACCAAGCTTGAGAGACGATATAGTACTATGCATTTTCTAGGAACTTTTTGGTAACTTGTTGCCAAAGGGGGAGACAAATGTATAGATCATAGGCTTCGAGAGAGAGAGAGAGAGAGAGAGAGAGTTTGCTTTTGTTCTCTCTTGTCTTCTTGGTTGAACTTTGTTTGCTTTTGATTTCTTGAGATACTATGCTATTATATGTGAGACATTGATGATCATGTGTTTGATGATAAGCTACACTTATGCTTGTTAGATGATATTGTCTTACTTATCCTTATATGATCATTCACTTTGCTTGGTGATGAGTGCATGTATTCAATCTTTATTATTTTGAGCGCCCCACCAAGATGTATGTGACATGGAAGAGTAAGCCATGAGCCTAATTCCTTGTGCATTTGCAGTCCAAAGCAAATCTTAAATATGCACAAATTTAGGGGACCTCTTTCTTATCACATACTTCTCAAAGCGACGATGTTTTTCAATCTTATTATCATTTGTCGAAGCTTTGATCTATATGTTGTAATCAATTACCAAAAAGGGGGAGACTGAAAGTGCAACTATCCCTAGGTGGTTTTGGTAATTCATAACAACATATAGCTCATTGAGCTAATGCTATTCCAAGACAAATATTTCAGGAAAGCTCAATGAATGGCATGGCATGGATGATGAAAGTGGATCCCTCAAAATATTAAGGACAAAGGATTGGCTCAAGCTCAAAAGCTCAATACTCTACAATTTACATTTTAGTGATCCAAGATCACATTGAGTCTATAGGAAAGGCCAATACTATCAAGGAGGGATGAGGTGTTGCTTAATGAGCCTCTTGCTTCATGTGCTTAGTGATATGCTCCAAAAACCCTCAACTACTTTCTCACATCCACATATGACCTAAACCTAAAGTCAAAATCGGTCCTACCGATTCTTTCTATCCGTCGCCACCGAGTTCAAATGTCATAGCCACTGCCACAAACCCTTGGCAAATCGGTTTCACCGATAGGGATCTCGGTCTCACCGAGACGGGATTGTAATCTCTCTGTTTCCCTTCGTAACGTTTTGGTCTAACCGAAGTGAGCGATCGGTCCCACCGAGATTGCAATGTAAACTCTCTGTTTCCTTTTCGTAACATTTTGGTCTCACCGAAAAGAGCGAATCGGTCCCACCGAGTTTACCTGACCAACTCTCTGGTTAGCTAATTACCAAAATCGGTCTCACCGAGTTTGTGTAATCGGTCTCACCGAGATTACATTATGACCTAACCCTAACCATATCGGTCCTACCGAGTTGCATGTCGGTCCCACCTAAAACCCTAACGGTCACTAGGTTTATTGAATCGGTCCGACCGAGTTTGTTGATTCGGTCCCACCGAGTTTGGTAAATTGTGTGTAACTGTTAGATTTTGTGTGGAGGCTATATATACCCCTCCACCTCCTCTTCATTCGTGGAGAGAGCCATCGAACAAACCTACACTTCCAACTTGCCGCCTGAGAGAGAACCACCTACTCATGTGTTGAGGCCAAGATATTCCATTCCTACCACATGAATCTTGATCTCTAGCCTTCCCCAAGTTGCTTTCCACTCAAATCTTCTTTCCACCAAATTCAAATCCTGAGAGAGAGTTGAGTGTTGGGGAGACTATCATTTGAAGCACAAGAGCAAGGAGTTCATCATCAACACACCATTTGTTACTTCTTGGAGAGTGGTGTCTCCTAGATTGGCTAGGTGTCACTTGGGAGCGTCCGACAAGATTGTGGAGTTGAACCAAGGAGTTTGTAAGGGCAAGGAGATCGCCTACTTCGTGAAGATCTACCGCTAGTGAGGCAAGTCCTTCGTGGGCGACGGCCATGGTGGGATAGACAAGGTTGCTTCTTCGTGGACCCTTCGTGGGTGGATCCCTCCGTGGACTCGCGCAGCCGTTACCCTTCGTGGATTGAAGTCTCCATCAACGTGGATGTACGATAGCACCACCTATCGGAACCATGACAAAAACATCCGTGTCCCCAATTGCGTTTGAATCCTCCAAACCCTTCCCTTTACATTCTTGCAAGTTGCATGCTTTAAATTCCGCTGCTCATATACTCTTTGCATGCTTGCTTGAATTGTGTGAAGATTGCTTGACTTGTGCAAAGATAGCTAAAATCTGCCAAAGTCTAAAATTAGGAAAAGGTTAAGTTTTTAATTGGTCAAGTAGTCTAATCACCCCCGCTCTAGACATACTTCAAGGTCCTACACTATGTCCATGGCTCACGCTCATGTATTGCGTGAAGATTGAAAAAGTTTGAGAATATCAAAAGTATGAAACAATTGCTTGGCTTGTCATCGGGGTTGTGCATGATTTAAATACTTTGTGTGGTGAAGATAGAGCATAGCCAGACTATATGATTTTGTAGGGATAACTTTATTTGGCCATGTTATTTTGAGAAGACATAATTGCTTATTTTGTATGCTTGAAGTATTATTATTTTTATATCAATATTAAACTTTTGTCTTGAATCTTTCGGATCTGAATATTCATACCACAATTAAGAGAATTACATTGAAATTATGCCAACTAGCATTCCACTTCAAAAATTCTGTTTTTATCATTTACCTACTCGAGGACGAGCAGGAATTAAGCTTGTGGATGCTTGATACGTCTCCAACGGATCTATAATTTTTGATTGTTCCATGCTATATTATATTTAATTTTGGACATTAATGGGATTTATTATACACTTCTATATTTTTTTTGGGACTAACCTATTAACCAGTGGCCCAGCCCAGAATTGCTGTTTTTTGCCTATTTCAGAGTTCCACGGAAAAAGAATATCAAACGGAGTCCAAACGGAATGAAACCTTTGGGAATGTGATTTTCGGAACGAACGTGATCCAGAGGACTTGGACCCTACGTCAAGAAAGCTATCAGGAAGGCACGAGGTAGGGGGCGCGCCTACCCCCTTGGGCGCGCCCTCCACCCTCGTGGGGCCCACGTTGCTCCACCGACGTACTTCTTCCTCCTATATATACCTACGTACCCCCAAACTACCAGAAACGGAGCCAAAAACCTAATTCCACCGCCGCAACCTTTTGTACCCGTGAGATCCCATCTTGGGGCCTTTTCCGGTGCTCCGCCGGAGGGGGCATTGATCACAGAGGGCTTCTATATCAACACCATAGCCTTTCCGATGATGTGTGAGTAGTTTACCTCAAACCTTCGGGTCCATAGTTATTAGCTAGATGGCTTCTTCTCTCTTTTTGGATCTCAATACAATGTTCTCCCCCTCTCTCGTGGAGATCTATTCGATGTAATCTTCTTTTGCGGTGTGTTTGTTGAGACCGATGAATTGTGGGTTTATGATCAAGTTTATCTATGAACAATATTTGAATCTTCTATGAATTCTTTTATGTATGATTGGTTATATTTGCAAGTCTCTTCGAATTATCAGTTTGGTTTGGCCTACTAGATTGATCTTTCTTGCAATGGGAGAAGTGCTTAGCTTTGGGTCCAATCTTGCGGTGTCCTTTCGGTGTGATGAGGGGCAGCAAGGCACGTCTTGTATTGTTGCCATCGAGGATAACAAGATGGGGTTTATATCATATTACATGAGTTTATCCCTCTACATCATGTCAGCTTACTTAAAGCGTTACTCTGTTCTTTTGAACTTGATACTCTAGATGCATGCTGGATAGCGGTCGATGTGTGGAGTAGTAGTAGATGCAGGCAGGAGTCGGTCTACTTGTCGCGGACGTGATGCCTATATACATGATCATACCTAGATATTCTCATAACTATGCTAAATTCTGTCAATTGCTCAACAGTAATTTGTTTACCCACTATAATACTTATGCTCTCGAGAGAAGCCACTAGTGAAACCTATGGCCCCCGGGTCAATTTTCCATCATATTTAATCTTCCAACACTTAGCTATTTCTATTGCCTTTTATTTTAGTTTGCATCTTTATTTCTCTTTATCATAAAAATACCAAAAATATTATCTTATCATATCTATAAGATCTCACTTTTGTAAGTGACCGTGAAGGGATTGACAACCCCTTTATTGCGTTGGTTGCAAGGATTTTATTTGTTTGCGTAAGTGTGAGGGACTCGTGCGTGGCCTCCTACTGGATTGATACCTTGGTTCTCAAAAACTGAGGGAAATACTTACGCTGCTTTACTGCATCACCCTTTCCTCTTCAAGGGAAAACCAACGCAGTGCTCAAGAGGTAGCAGCGGCGTCCGGGTTTCGAAAGGAGCGTGTGTACCGGAGCATCTGGTTGGGGACGAGCATGTTCTGGGCTACACCTGCGCGTGCGTGCGCGCCCACGACTTGAGGAAGTTGATGAAAGACAACGGGTCGGGGTGGAGCAGGCTGCAGCACGCGCCGATGGCATAGCGACCGCCCTGGAACCGCGTTAACCCCCGACATGCAAATGGTATCGTAGTTTTGTGTAGTTGTCCGAGTTGCAAGTATGCCCTTGACTCACAACCAGTACCTTAGTGTATTTCTATGGAGGAACGTAGTAATTCCAGAAAATTCCTACGATCACGCAAGATCTATCTAGGAGGTGCATAGCAACGAGACGGGAGAGTGTGTCCATGTACCCTCGTAGACCGAAAGTGGAAGCGTTTAGTTAACGCGGTTGATGTAGTCGAACGTCTTCACGATTCAACCGATCCAAGTACTGAATGTACGGCACCTCCGTGTTCAGCACACGTTCAGCAATATGACGTCCCTCGAGCTCTGGATCCAGTAGAGGGTCGAGGGAGAGTTCTGTCGGCACGACGGCGTGGTGACGGTGTTGGTGATGTGATTTACGCAGGGCTTCGCCTACTCACTACGACAATATGACCGAGGTGGTAAACTGTGGAGGGGGGCACCGCACACGGCTAAGAAACTACTGTTGTTCCTTTGGGGTGCCCCCTGGCCACGTATATAAAGGAGGAGAGGGAAGAGGCCAACGGCCATGAGGGGGCGCGCCAAGGGGGAGTCCAACTAGGATTCCCAATCCTAGTTGGACTCCCTTTCCTATTCCAAGAGGGGGGAAGGAGGGAAGGAGAGGGAGAGGAAGAGGAAAGAGGGGGCCGCACCCCCTCCCCTTAGTCCAATTCGAACTCCCTTGGGGGGCGCGCGCCACCCTGTGGGCTACCCTCTCCTACTCCCTTATGGCCCATTAAGGCCCATAACTTCCCCGGGGGGTTCCGGTAACCCCTCGGTTCCCCAATAAATATCCGAAACATCCCGAAATCTTTCCGGTGTCCGAATACCTTCGTCCAATATATCAATCTTTACCACTAGACCATTTCGATACTCCTCGTCGTGTCCGTGATCTCATCCGGTACTCCAAAGAAACTTCGGTCACCAAAACACATAACTCATAGTAAAAATCATCATCAAACGTTAAGCGTGCGGACCCTACGGGTTTGAGAACTATGTAGACATGACCGAGACACATCTCTGGTCAATAACCAATAGCGGAACCTGGATGCTCATATTGGCTCCTACATATTCTACAAAGATCTTTATCGGTCAAGCCGCATAACAACATACGTCATTCCCTTTGTCATCGGTATGTTACTTGCCCGAGATTCAATCGTCGGTATCATCATACCTAGTTCAATCTCGTTACCGGCAAGTCTCTTTACTTGTTCCGTAATGCATCATCCCGCAACTAACTCATTAGTCACATTGCTTGCAAGGCTTATATTGATGTGCATTACCGAGAGGGCCCAGAGATACCTCTCCGATACTCGGAGTGACAAATCCTAATCTCGATCTATGCCAACTCAACAAACACCATCAGAGACACCTGTAGAGCATCTTTATAATCACCTAGTTACCTTGTGATGTTTGATAGCACACTAAGTTTTCCTCCGGTATTCGGGAGTTGCATAATCTCATAGTCATAGGAACATGTATAAGTCATGAAGAAAGCAATAACAACAAACCAAACGATCATCGTGCTAAGCTAACGGATGGGTCAAGTCAATCACATCATTCTCTAATAATGTGATCCCATTAATCAAATGACAACTCATGTCTATGGCTAGGAAACTTAACCATCTTTGATTCAACGAGCTAGTCAAGTAGAGACATACTAGTGACACTCTGTTTTGTCTATGTATTCACACATGTACTAAGTTTCCGGTTAATACAATTCTAGCATGAATAATAAACATTTATCAGGATATAAGGAAATATAAATAACAACTTTATTATTGCCTCTAGGGCATATTTCCTTCATCCCGTTGATCAAATGACAACACATGTCTATGGTCAGGAAACTTAACCATTTTTATTAACGAGCTAGTCAAGTAGAGGCATACTAGGGACACTCTGTTTGTCTATGTATTCACACATGTACTAAGTTTCCGGTAAATAAATACTAGCATGAATAATAAACATTTATTACAATAAAAGGAAATATAAATAACAACTTTATTATTGCCTCTAGGGCATATTTCCTTCAATTTCAGCCTAGTTGCAAGTCCACCCTTGACTCGCAACTCGACCTTTGTGTTTTTTCATCCTAGTTGCAAGCCCACCATTGACTCGCAATTGGACACGTAGTTTGTTTCATCCTAGTTGCATGTCGATCCTTGACTAGCATCTGGGCTCATAGTTTCATAGTTGTCATAATTGCAAGTCCACATTTGACTCGCAATGAGGCTTGTGTTGTTTCATCCTTGTTGTAAGAACATGTTCGACTCACAACTGCTTCCTAAGTTGTAGGTGTCCCGATTGTAAGTCCACCCTCGACTCGCAACTGGGCTTGTAGTTGTAGTTCCCCGAGTTGCAAGTCCACCATTGACTCACAATTGGGGCTTAGTCAGAGTTGCCTCGAGTTGCAAATCCACCCTCGACTCACAACTGGGCCAGTATTTTGTTTTCATCCCAGTTGCAAGCCCACACGCGACTCGCAACTAGGCATATAGTGTGTTTGCCATCCCAGTTGGAACTCCACCCTCGACTCGCAACCATACTTGTAGTTTGTTCTCACCCTAGTTGCAAGCCCACCCATAACTGGCAACTAGGACTATAGTTGTTGTTGCCTCAGTTGCAAGCCTACCCTCGGCTCGCAACTAGGCCCGACCTTTTCTATTCGCACCTAGTTGCAAGCTCGCCCTCGACTTGCAACATGGCTTGACCTTTTTTTTTGTTCACACTCAATCGCAAGTCCACTCTCTACTCACAACCAGGTTCGAATTTTTGTTGTTGCCCAAGTTGCAAGTCCACCATCAACTTGCAACTAGGCTTTGAAGTTTGTTGTTGCCACCTCAATTAAATTTTCACCTCAGTTGCAAGTCGAGCATCTATGACTCACAACTGGGCTCCAAATTCATGACCAGATTTTGAATCCACAAGCAAATTTTGAACTCGTGATTTTTTTGAAATCACAAATATTTTTGGAACTCGTGAGTATTTTGTTTTTATATTTTCATTTTTTATAGTCGCAAACATTTTTCAAACTTGTGAACATTTTTTGTACCCACCAAGTTCACGGACATTTTTCAAAGCAGTGCATAATATTTAAATTCATCAAGTTTTATTAAATATTTACTTGAAAATGTAAGCTTTTTACCCAAGAGCACTTTCATCATTTGAAAAGAAAAGAAAAATAATGCCCACGTAGATTTTTTTTGGGACGTACATGCTTTTTGTGCTTTTTCTTAAGGTTAGTGTGATGCAGGGGTACGACCGATTGTTATTTTCAAGATCATTATTTCTCTTGGAGCAGCCCAAGAGGGAATCCTGAGCCACGTTAGTACTGGGCTGGACGTTAGCTACGTGAGCAATTCTCAAAAAAAAAAAAAAAAGCTACCTGAGCGAGGTTAGCGATCGTAACAAAAACAAACAAATAAAGATCCACACAAAAAATGATGGTGTCATACTACTTAGATGTGAGATACCATCCTTATAAGAGATAGACAGACTCAAAATGAATTCATATATGCATTGCTATAGTTTCATAAGCAATACATCCATTCCGTTATTTATGTTGTTGTAGTACTCTCTTCATCCCGTATTACTTGTCGTATAAAGGAAAAAGTTAAAAAAAACCTTGAATTTTTAGGTGAAAGCTAAATCAAACCCCGAACTCTCAATCCCTGAAATCAGCATATCAAACTCTTTAATCCCGGCCTATTTTAAATCTTGAGACGACTTAGCCGGTATTTGCTGAATTGGGCCGGCCTAGTAGCACAGTCGCTCATGCGCGCGCACTAATCTGGTTTTTCTTAGTTTTCTCTTTTATATTTTCTTTTCTTTTTTCATTTTTACACATGTCTATTTTTTCAAAGTACCCAGAGTACATTTTTAACGCACAATTTTTTTTAATTTTTTTGATATTTTCAAAAAAATATGGACAATTTTAAATTAAATGCTTTTAAAAAATTGAATACATGGTAAAAAATTTCAAATACATGTTTTACATTTTCTTGATGACAATAAACATTTTATAAACTACACGAAGACTCTTTTTCATGGTTCAACATTTTAAAATTTGCATACACTTTTTTCAAACACATGCCACGTATATTCTGCTAAGTTTATGATACATTTTTTTACAACACGCAAATTTTTTTTACATTGTACACACATTTTTTGAAAATGTCGCAAACATACTGAAACTCGTGAGCATCCTTGAAATACACATTTTTTTGACTGCATGAAACATTTTTTTGAATCATACGAATATTATTATACACTGTATAAACATTTGTTTATGTTGGCCCATACATTTTTTTAAACTTCTGATATTTTTTAGATGTCCCAAAATATTTTCAGGTTTCAGAAAATATTGATGTATCAAAAAGTGTTCGCACTTTAAAATTTTGTTCAGGCTTCAGAAAATTTATGTTTCAAAAAGTGTTTGCACTTTAAAATTTCGTTCAAGTTTCAAAAGGTGTTTGCTTTTTCAAAGTTGTTGTTTTTTTTAAAGTATTCAAAATATTCAAAAAAGTGCTCGCACTTTATAAAAGCTCGAAGATTTCAGAAAGAAATACATTTTCAATACTTGTTTGCCCCAAAATACACGTTGGTTTCTGATTAAATATTTACAGCCTCTTGTTATGCCAGTCATAGTGGTTTGGCATAGGGGCTAGCGAAATCAGGTCAACCCTGCCGGATCCCAAGTTCTACTCCATGGCATGTGTTTATGTTTTGGAATTATTACATTGCGCATTAAGAAAAAGAAAGAAAGAATTTTTAAGCCGCGTGTTAACAAAAAAAAAACTCGCTTCATGTCTGGTGGGCCGTCCCAGTCGAGTCCGGAGTCAACAATCCGAAACATTTAAGAAAACATTATTTATGAAATTCCAAAAACATTATTTAAAAATGTGACACAATTTTGAAAATCCAATTTTTTTCATAGCATGTCAAAAACTGTTGGAATTCTGAACTTTTTGAAAAATGTGTTTTTCTGAAATCATGAATAGTTTTTTTAAATGCAAATAGAATTACAAAATTCCAAAAAAATAGAAAACACAAAATGCATTGAATTTGTGCCAAAAATAGAAACAGGAACATTTTCTTAAGTTTTGAACACTTTTTAAAATGTGCAAACATTTTTTAAACTTCACGAATTCTTGTTTTGTTATAGTGGGCCGGCCCAAATTCTTGACCGTGAGATTAGATGGTTATCCCGGCTGGGATTGTAGTATTCCCAGTTTGCCAAACAGGTCTAGGGTCCAAAATAGACCGGGATTACAAGTTTGGAGTGCAAATTTCCCGGATTCAAAGTTCAGGGTTTGATTTTGCTTTTGTCTGCAACTTTAAGATTTATTTTGGACTTTTTTCTTGTATAAATGGGTTGATCTATTTCTGAGGGAGTACTATTTTAATTTTGAACCACTACGTGGACGTATATCATGTGACGTGGCGTGTCCACCTTAATCACTTCCCGCTCGGAACTGTCGCACTGATCAAGAGCTCGGCACCGGCCCCTGCCTGCATCACAACGACAATCCCCTCCTCGGCACCCGGCGAGACGATGCTGCAGGAGACGTGCACGGGCTTGCACCCATCCAGCACGGCCTTCTCGAGACCGGCCTCTTGCCAGCACGCGTCCCGGAGCAGGTGCCCCGGAGGCGGCGGCGGCGTCGTCGTCTCCCCGTCACCTCCCGCGCAGGAGCGCACGACGTTCAGCCCTCCCAGGCCGTCGCCGGCGAGAACCGTGAACCGCGTCGGCTTCTCGATCCCCAGCTTCTCGCTGGCCTTCGCGACGCACGCCTCGGCTAGCGCGCGGCGGCCTGGCGCATCGCCGAGGACCCTGAAGAGCACGGTGGTCGCGGCGTCGCCGGCCACGGAGACGAGGGGGGTGGACCTGAGACGCCTCGTGGCGGCGCCTGGGTTTCGGAAGTAGCGCGTGTACCGTATCATCTGGTTGGGGACGAGCTTGTTCTGCGCCTGCAGCTGCGCGTGCGTGCGCGCCCACGACTTGAGGAAGTTGATGAAAGACAGCGGGTCGGCGTGGAGCAGGCTGCAGCACGCGCCGATGGCGTAGCCGCCGCCCTGGAACCGTGTCAACTGCGACGAGAAGCACGCGCAATTTTCAGCTCAGGACGTATGAAAAATGCACGGAGGAGAAGCTCATGTATACCTGCATGACGAAAGGGGAGCACTTCTCGGGGTCCTTGGCCTCCACGTCCGTCCAGAGCGCCAGCGCGGGCTCCTTGTTCTCGCGGTCCTCCATCTCCAGGAACGCGGTCAAGGTCGTGTCCACCGACGCCATGAGCAGCTGCACGCCCGCATCGCATAGCTTCACGTCCCAGTCCCACGGCCCTTCGCCGCCGCCGCCGGCGTGCCGCCGCCACAGACGCCCGGCCATCTTCGGGTGGTCGGCCAGCGCCTCGCTGAGCGACTCCTGCACCCACGCGGCCTGCTCCAGCTGCGCCATCGCCTCGCCCTCCAGTCGGTCGCGGTAGTAGAGCACCGCGCGGAACCGGCGCTGCAGCTCCGCGGCCGCGATCGGCGGCCCGGTCACGGCGATGGGTAGCGTCCGCCCGCGCTCCAGCGCCACGCGCGTCGGGACGGCGGTCTGCATGGACTCGACGTGGATATGCGCCATTCCGGCCCTGCTTCTGCGAGCGGCCGATCCAGGGGCGGGTTTTTGCCAAATATTACAGCCTTGCCGAGAAGTGGTGTACTGGAGAACACCTGGAACAGTGCCCGATTTTATACGCGGTTTGTGCAACTTTACGTGCCATTGCCATGGACGCATCGTACTATTTCGAGTCGTTTGATTTTGGCTTAGCTACCCGTCGCGGCAATTTTTTGATGGGCTGTTGAGGTCACGCGCATGCTGTGTTGCTGCTGTTGAAATCGAGCTAGTCTTTCGGACTTTCACGATAGTCCATTGAGTTCACAAACTGTCAAGTTTTTTTTAGCTCACAACCTCACAAGTTCTGGACCGTTGAAAAGCCCAACTATGTCGGACCAAACAAAGAGGCCCAGTCCAGGCTAAACCAGGCCGAGTGGCCAGGTCATAGAGCCCACTCGTGTTGCGGAATTTGTCTCTTCTTCCATCTCTGTCCGCCTCGCCGCTCTGTACGCATTTGCCCGAACACTCCACGCGCGCCGCCAGCCACCCTCGCCCTCCGCCGTGTCCTCCACTCACCACACCAGCGACCTCCCTCCCCGCCGCCTCGCCATGCAGAAGGTGCGGCTCAAGTGGGTGAAGAACCGCGGGCTGGACCACATCATCGACCGGACCACCTCCATCCGCGCGTCCTGCCTCATGCTCGACTACCTCGCCCGCCAGCCGTCGTCCCCGGTGCCGGCCCGCGCCCTCGCGCGCTTCCAGAAGCCGCTCGGCCTCACCGTCCCCGTGCTCCGCTTCCTCCGCCGCCACCCGACCCTCTTCGCCGAGCAGCCGCACCCGCGCTTCCCCACCCTCCCCGCCTTCTCCCTCACCTCCGCCTCCGACATCCTCCTCGCCCGCCTCGCCCGCGCCTCCGCCGTCGACTCCCACCTCCGCCTCGCGCGCCTCCTCCTCCTCACCCGCTCCAGGTCGCTCCCGCTGGCCTCCATCCTCCCGCTCCGCTTCGACCTCGGCCTGCCCTACGACTTCGCCTCCTCCTTCCCCTCCTCCCACCCCGACCTCTTCGCCGTCTCCAACAACCACATCTCGCTCTCCACCTCCCGCCTCCCCGACGACATCGCCATATCCTCCCTCCAGCGCCGCCACGCCGAGGCCATCACCGGGGCGACCTACCGCGACCTGTCCCGTCCGCCGTCCTCGTCGCATGCCCCCCTCGCGTTCCCGATGCGGTTCCCGCGTGGGTACGGAGGGATGAAGAAGGTCAAGGCCTGGATGGACGATTTCCACCGCCTGCCTTACATCTCCCCGTATGATGATGCCTCAGGGATCGACCCTGACAGCGACATCTATGAGAAGAGGAACATAGGTTTGCTGCATGAGTTGCTCGGGCTGATGGTGCACAAGATGGTCCGGAGGAATGCGATCCGGTTGCTCCGCGAGGAGCTTGGCCTGCCTCACAAGTTCACGAGGTTGTTTACAAGGTATCCTGGAGTGTTCTACCTGTCGTTGAAGTGCAAGACGACGACACTCGTGCTTCGCGAGGGGTATGAGAGGGGGAAGCTTGTGGAGAAGCACCCCCTAGCGGCGGTGAGGGACAAGGTACAATATGTGATGCGCACTGGCGTGTTGTACCGTGGGAAGGGCTTGTCCAAGCTGGTTTTAGACGAGGATGACGATGAAGAGGAGGGTACACTGGATGGAGATCAGGAGTTTCAAGGAGAGGGGATGGATGAGGATGCTGATGTTGAGTGCTTTGGAATGGAGATTGTGGATGACGACGGGCCTGGCAATGATGATTATGATGAACGCGATAGTTATGATTGACACTGGATGGTGATTTCTGCTTGCCGCATGTTGCTGTTTTGAGATGATGGGCGGTGACTTCACTCAGGTGAGGATTTCAGCAACAGGTTTCAACTTAGTACCTGTAAACTAGGGGTTCACACATGGCTTTCAGCAACTTGGTTTAACTTAGTTCCTGAAAATGAGCGGTTTCAGAAGGCAATCATCATACCATTGTGAATTGCTAGTTCCACTACAATTTTGATGTATTTTACATTGCCTGCTTGAGATGTAGAAAGCTTGTTTAGATACCTAGTTTCTATGGCCATCTTTTATTTGTCGAGGTGAAATTTTTCCCCATGGCTCTCTCTGCTCTCTGGATAGCATGAGATGAGAATCATCATGATTCAACTGTATGTTAGATAGTTAACCGAACACATTACATGTACAACTTCTTAAAATAGAGTTGCAGCTATCTTAGCTTTGTTGATTGTTGCGATGAGTGGTTGTATTTTCCACAGGGGGTATTACTGTAGAAGATGTTAACACATCTTCACATCTTCTTGTGGAAGACATTACTGTTGTTGGTATATTAGAAACTTTCAAGCCGTAATGTAGTATCTAGTGCTAGAGGTACTCTGACCCTTTTAATATTGATTGTCTTGGGGGCCTAGAAAATTAGAAATAACTTGTAAGGCGGCTTGATACCTGGATGTTGGATAGCCTAACTTTGAGAAGCTTAATTTTCATTGTGTCTCTTTTAGGGCATGAAGCAAGCCTCACAAAGACTAAGTTATGAACTTTAGCTAGCTTATGGTTGCAAATTAGATGTCAGTTTTGTAGGCGATACTTACATCCTGTTTGGGCAGACGATGATTTGATCGGATTTGGGCAGACAATTATTTGATCAGATTTGGGCAGGCAATGACCAAATTCAAACTATGATTTCCCTGGATTGCAGAAGATCTGCTTGGAATTTTATTAAATTGGAAATAGAACGTAGATATTTCTTGATTAAATCGGCTCATTTGTGAGGCTGAAAACATTTGTCTGTTGCTAACCTTTTGTGATGGCAACGAGCCTCTCTCACCAGTCACCAATGATAGACATGAGTGTCTCAGTGTCTCTGACTCCTGCTCCTTACAATCTTTCCAGCTAAAGTGATGCTGACCATGGAGCCTTTGCAATCTTGGCAACTTCTGTAGGACAAATGATTTGAGCTTGCCACGGTTATTCTGAAGTCGCGTTCTTTCTTTCTTGTTATCTTAAAAATGGTGCGACTTTGGTTATTTCTGGCTTAGTTTGCCCTTGCGTGAGATTTCTGTAGCAAGTTCAGTGTGACTTTCAATGGTAATTTTAGAGGTTATAAGTCTTAAATGCCGTAATAAAACCTGAAATGCTCAAAAACTGTTACCACTTTCAAGTATCTTCTTCTTTTCAACTGGCAGCTCCAAGGCTCCAGTTACAATGTTAGGAAATCAGTTTGTATGCTCTTCTGCGTCAGTTCACTTCTTGAATTAGGCAGATGATTTTCTGCTCCAATAGGTCCATTGTGAGAGCATTCAATCTCTGTGCAATATTAATAAGCCATCTTCTCAGTCTCAGTGTGCACACATGGGTGATTGGTATAAGTTGCTTTATGAAGTCATGCCAATTGATGTTGCTTAGTGTGGGTGTCAGTTCCTCTGGGAATGCTAGAAATTCTTTTTGTTTCCATCATAAATGGTGCTGATATGTTGAGCTGCTTTGCTCAACCCCGGTGTTTGCTGCCGCTGCACTGGTTTGCCAACCAAAGAACTATTTGTGCAGGTTTCTTGTCCTCTTTTCATTTTGTTATTACCAGAGTTCCTTGGGCTGCATAATTTGCTAGGAAGTTTGTCCCGTGCTGATGTAAATGCTGAAGATGGGATGTTGTAAACTTGTTACAGAACCAATTATGCACGTGTATTGCACCTGTTGGTGAGTCAATAGTACAGGCTATCTATCTACACAAATAAAAGGGGTTTGTGCACTGGACAACCGTTCATAGGGGGGTGCATGAACTAGTCCAAAGCAATAGTCATAAGCCCCCGATATATCAATGTTTCTACACCCTAGACCAGCACCAGCAGACACCGAGGGCCAGGTCCCAGTGAACCTAATGCTAATGATGAGAAACTACGGGGTTATGTGACTTTTGAACATCAAATGTGACATTGTCCGTTTGGTCGTAGCCATGCCAATTGATGGTGCTTGACATCTGTATCACCATGATTTGGTGTGTCAAACTCCCTCTCAGATCATATCTAGTATCTGTGTCACTTAGATGGTGTATAAAACCCTCCCTCAGATCAAGGTATTACTTCATATCTGTATCACTTCATATGGTGTGTCAAACTCCCTCTCAAATCAAGGTATTGCTTGATATATGTTTCAATTCATATAGCGTGTCAAACTCCCTCTCAGATTAAGATTACTATGGTAGTGCATTGACAATGTATGCTCATGATCAACAAGGACCGGCTCTCTTTGGTGTAGACATGTCTATCAATCATGTTTTATTTCCTTTATCCAATGACAAGATTAGTGCCACTGGAATGGAGTTTATTGCACATTTGTAATTCTGTGTGATGTCTATATTTACATCAACTATGTGGAGTGTAGATCCATCGCTTCAGTGAAAAGAAAAGGGTTGATCAAGGAACTGAAATCTTTTTGTTTCCAACATAAATTGTCCTGACTCGGTGACTCCTGATGTTGAATTGCTTTGATCAAGCCTGCGGGCTGCCGAGCTGGTTACCAAGAATTCCTTTTGCAGGATTCTGGCCCTCTTTATTGTTTGCTAGATATCTCTTAATATAGATGGCCCAGCGGACTGCATACTTTGTTCCATGATTTGTTGCTTGCTGATGTAAATGCAAAGATGGAACATCGTAAGCTTATAAGTGAGCCAATTCTGCCTGTGTAATTCAATGGATACAACAGCTGTCACAATTTGGAGTCACATATCTTCAGGAGAATGGGCAATTTCAGGTTTCTGAGGACAGAATCACAGCAAGCCACCAGCTAAGATTACAGTAAAGCTGAAAAGAAGAAGCTGCCGGATTCGCCAGTGGCAAGAAGGAAGAAACAGCAAGCTTCTACCGTAAGTATGCACATTTTACTGGCTTATTGCCAATTTGGCTTGACATTTCTCTTGTCTTTTTTTTTTGCGGGAAGACATTTCTCTTGTCAGATGTAGTTATTTTTGTTGCCAACTGAAGTGTAGACTGGCATGTGTAAATATTACTCCCTCAGTTCGTAAATATAAGTCTTTTTAGAGATTTCAATATAGACTACATATGGATGTATATAGACATATTTTGCTCCGTATGTTGCTCCGTATGTAGTCCATATTGAAATCTATAAAAAGATTTATATTTAGGAACGGAGGGAGTAATGCACAACTGTTATGAATTTAACATGTCAAATTTCACCCTCATTCATCTCACACAGAAATTTGCTGGTATCATTGTTAAGAAGATAATGCAAAGCCAAGCTTAATTGACTTCTCCTCGGTTTTTAGCTTCGAAAAGACCTACAGCTAAAGATTTGTTCTGGATGATGTGTCTGCCATTCAATTCGATTCTATTGCAGAACTAATTAGCTATATCTCAGAGTGCTGTCAACTTGCTGCAGATTCACAAAACCCTACTTGTTCGTGGATTTCGACGTGTTGTCAAATAATTGGCTAGGGTACTTGATGTGCATAATTTATTGAGGTCTTGTCGAGAATCTGTTCTAGGACTTCTTCGGAGCAACCCAAGCGCATGATATGATTTTGTTTACACCCAAAGGTGTTTTTCTTGGTCTGGATGTTATTCATTATCTTGATAAAAAAAAAATACATTCCCTTTGTGTAGATGGTTTTCTTGCTTATGAACTGTTTGCTGAGTAGGTAGTGCATTACCCTAATTACTCTCTGGTACACCACCATTTGAGCAGCGGCTAGTTTAAAAAAAGATGCTTCTCTGGTAAGCGCATACAGTACGTTGTGCTATCGCATGCTCCAAGTGTCAAGAATTACCGACAGATTATGCCATATGCAGATGATCTTATGCCGCTTTTCATTCAGCCTTTTAAAATTACGTTGAAATTTTCATATGCATAAAACATATATATTGTAGAAGAGGAGCCTTGGCGCAGTGGTAAAGCTGCTGCCTTGTGACCCTGCGCAAGCAGGAGCTACATGAACCGGGCTGCCTTTTTTATAAAACATATATATTGTAGCATTTTGCACGGGATCCTCCAGTATATTTTCTTTCTTGCTTATCTTTTCTTGCGCTATTCCAGTTCTCAACTTCTGGTATAGTACTCTCGAAATGCCACATGCTTGTTCTATTTCTACTGGATGTAAAAATTACATCATCCTCCAGCATCCCAAAGTTTTACCAAGGGAAACAAGAAGGCGACACATCCAGAGGAGGGAGCAACTCGACCCTGCCGTGCAAGGCAACCATGATGAACCGTGAGGGAAAAGAAGGCAATGCCAAACCTTGTCTCGACTCCTCACAGTCGTGCCGAAGTGTGGAAGCCCCCACAGCCTCACATCATGTCTTTTTTATCAGGCTAAAGCAGCCAGGCATCATGGCCTGGGAGAGATGGATGGAGCACAGGCGCATGCATGCATCCATCCATGCCCCGGAAGACCAGCCTTGGACTTTGCAACTTTCCTGGATTCCAATGCCCGGACGGATGGATGGCTAGACATCCTTGCTAGACAATTGCTCCGAACTTTGTCAAAGGGAATTGAGGTCCGCTGCTAATCCCAATGCCTCGTGATGCTAGTTTCTGGTTTAACCTCTGGGGCCAGCTGATAGCGCCAGAATATATGTCTGATCATTGTAGATCATGCCTCCTCTTTGATGATGCTCATCCATCCTTGTCCTTCACACCTCCCCCTTTCCACTGTTCACGCATGCATCGTACTGTTGCCTAGAGGCTGGAGCAGAAAGCATGTAGAGGTTATATTAATATAAAAAAAAATCATGAGAGGCTGAGATGAATTCTGACTGTCTAAGACTCTGAACTGATGCACCCACATTGATCATTAAAACCAGCAGTTTTTCCAAAATGCAGTTAGGGCATGACACTATGCGCTGAAACTCGGTCATGGCAATCTTTGCCAGTGGTAGTACTGAACTTGAGAGAGGCTGGCCTAATAAATGGCACCTGCTTTTATTTGCTTCGTCTATTCTTCAGGGTCACATGAGGCCCATGAGGCATCATTCACTCGTGCCATTCGTCTGACCGTGAAAACTGGAGGTGCAGCTGCGCAGTCGGTGCATGGAAGCTGCTACTTGCAATCTGTTTGCAGAAGAATCGGGCAGCAGCGTCCACTCCAAGAATGAGAATCCTGTGATAGCTGCTAACTGCTAATTGCATGGGCATGCGCATAGGATGATGCATCATTGCCCAGTCCAGGTCCGTGATTTGCTCCAGGCCATCTTGGAGTTTTCCCTCCCTACTCTTTTCTCTGCTGCCCGTCCTGTTTTTGACATGTCCCCTTCCGCAATACGCCAGGTCTTTTTTCAGAGTCAGGTCACTTCTGTCCTTGAGTACCGTTTCTTTAGATCGGCTAGAAAAAAAATTATATATATTCTTCTTCGAATTTGATAACGAAATTATTCTCTTAACGCAGCGTGTTTGGGCGTCGTTGTCTCTGCTGGCTGCTGCCATTTGGAGATAGTTAAGGCAGCCTGAGAAACTGGATTAATAACAGAGCAACAAGTGGCTTGACTTGATGTCAGCTCATCTTTCTTCAGCTCAATTGATGAACCTGTGGTACAAAGAAACAATCAGGTACCCTGTTGATCCAAGAAAGAAGAAAACAACAGGCAATAAAAACCCACTGTCCTCCACAATTATCAGGTCCCTCCCAAATCATTTTAGCACAAGTTATAAATTGACCGTACGGCGACACAAGGTGGTGGAGCCAAAAGTAGTCTTCAGGAAACTAATTGTTTTCCGGTCAATAGACAGAATTTTACAACAGCTAGTAATCTAGACTCTAGAAAGCGAGACATGTTGTACGACAATGCCATATGGCCATCGGGGATTAGGGGTTCGGGATAAAGGTTAGCAAGAGAGGACACATGCTTTTGTGGGGCGACTTGACGAATTGTCTGCTTGTCCGGGCAACAACCGCCACATTATGCGCCACGGGAAATCACGCGCCTTATCGCACCCAAAGCCACCTATGTGATCATTCTGATTAGTTTAGCTGATAGCCCTCACTAACACCACCACCGGCTGATGACCCCTCAAAGAAAGGTCGTGAGAGGTGATAATGATATTGCTATGGGGAGAATATCATACTATGGATATGGAAAAGCACAATGTTCAGAATGTGACTTTGCCCAGTTGCCCTCTTTTGTGTCTTTACTGTTTATGCTGGCTCGTCAGCTTGACTGTTAATCCCTCCCTTTCTTTTTAGGACACCGATATCCATCACACGTGTGGCATAATAGGTATTCGCCCACACACCGTGTGTGGCATGAGCGGGGGCAGCCCACACGGCCGCGTGTGTAACAAGAGAATTGTTTCACGCGCGCAACTACTTTGTGCCACACACCCAACAAATACTATTCATCCTCACCCCGCGCGTGTGGCACGAAGCAAATATGCTCATACGTCCTGACGCAACTACATTAGATACCCGCGGGATGACGATTTAGTTGCCATTCGGGATGCAGATGTAATTATCCGGGATGGCAAATATGGTTGTAAAAACATGACAACTCTCTCTGTTTTGATTAACTATAGTTGCCATGTCTAATTTATGGTAGTTGCCGCGTGTAATCAAACCATAGTTGTCGTGTGTGATTAATTACTTGCCACATATGGTCAAACAAATAGTTGCCATGTGTGTTTACCTAGTTGCCACATGTAGTTAATCACATTTGCCATGTATGTTTATCTGATTGCCACGTACGTGCAACTGCAGTTGCCGTCTAGCAAATGAATCATAGTTGCCATGTGTGTTTGCCTAGTTGCCATGTACGCGCAACTGCAGTTGCCATCCAACAACGTACGACTGTCGTGTGGGCGAAAACCAGTTCGCCCACACGCGCGTGGACTAGATGGTGACTGTGTGGGCAGAAACTAGTTCGTCCACACAGCGCAGCTGGCAACCACGTGCTGTGAGGCGTGTGAGCGACATCTCCAACGCCCACACACCGGCCTTGTCCAACGTGGCATGCGAAAACTGCCTCGTTGTGTCAGGATTGGTGCAAACTTAACTGGATGGTGATCCAGGCGTGTGGGCGAGTTGTAATGTTACCACACGTGTGGGCGTTAGTGTTTTCGTGTTTTTATTAGTCCGTATATAAAATTTGATTAAAGTCGAACGTTGCAAAAGTTTGATTAACTTTATAGGGAAAAAATATCAAGACTCACAGTACGAAATCAATATCATTAGATGCATCATGCAATTGATTTTCGTACTATATAACTTTAGTACTATAATAAATGTTAATATTTTAATATATTTTTGGTCAAACTTGGTGTAGTTTGGCCTCAAGCAAATCTTATATGCTAGCTAACTAAAAAGAAACGAGGGGAGTATTAGCATATGTAAATACTCCCTCCGTCCACTACAAAAAAAATACATTTTCATGATGATACGTGTTTGTCACAACAGGTCACGTTTTCTGTCATGCATATACATCCATGACGATTTTATAATAGAATCAAGATAGTCATACTTGTGCTATCGTAGAAGTGTTTCATGACATTACCAACATTATCATCATGGAAGTGTCCACTTCCATGACGATAAATGGCGCGCCATGGAAGTGTTTTCGTCAAGGGTAACCGACACGTGGCATCCATCGTAACTGGTCGCCGTTAAGCTATTAGGTTCGGTTTTGGATCCGATAACCCGTTAACAGCTCGGACCAATGGGGATTTTCCACGTGTAAAATTCTCATTGACCGGAGGAAACACATGTTGGCTCACCGTTGGGACATATGTCATCCACTCATTGGACATGAGGCGCCTATGATACGTCGACACGTGGCGTGACCCAACAGAGGTCCATTCCGGTGAAACGGCCGACCCGTTTGACTCGGTCAAAAGGTAACGGGCCGGCCCACGGAAAGCCTGTTAATGGTCTGTTCGTATATAGCCCATTTACGGTCTGCTAACTTGTTGGGAACGTAGTATTTTAAAAAATTTCCTACGATCACGCAAGATCTATCTAGGAGAAGCATAGCAACGAGCGGGGAGAGTGTGTACACGTACCCTCGTACACCGAAAGCGGAAGAGTTTTATCAACGCGGTTGATGTAGTCGTACGTCTTCATGATCCGACCGATCCTAGCACCGAACGTACGGCACCTCCGTGTTCAAAGACATGTTCACTTCGATGACGCCCCTCATACTCTTGATCCGGCTTGAAGCCGAGGGAGAGTTCCACAACACGACGGCGTGGCGGCGATGATGATGATGTTACCGGGCGCAGCGCCGCCTAAGCACTACGGCGATATGATCGAGGTGTGTAATCGTGGAAGGGCACCGCACATGGCTAAAAGATCAACTTGTGTGTTCTAGGGTGCCCCCGCCTCAGATATGAAGGAGGGAGAGGGAGAGGCAGCTGCCCTATGGGCGCGCCAGGTGGAGTCCTACTAGGACTCCATAGTCCTAGTAGGATTCCACCTCCCACGTGGAGTAGGAAAGGGGAAGGGAGAAGGAGAAGGAAAGGGGGGGGGGGGCTTCTCCTAGTCCTAATCGGCCTCCTACCCAAGGGGAGCGCACCAGCCCCTTGTGGGCTGGTGTGCTTCCCTCTTATGGCCCATAAGGCCCATAACTTCTGCCGGGGGTTCCGGAAACCTCCCGGTACTCCGGAAAATACCCGAACTTCTCCGGAACCATTCCGATGTCCGAATATAGCCTTCCAATATATCAATCTTAATGTCTCGACCATTTTGAGACTCCTTGTCATGTCCGTGATCTCATCCAGAACTCCGACAAATTTCAGTTCATTAAATCACATAACTCATAATACAAATCGTCATCGAACATTAAGCGTGCGGACCCTACGGGTTCGAGAACTATGTAGACATGACCGAGACACATCTCCAGTCAATAACCAATAGCGAAACCTAGATGCTCATATTGACTCCTACATATTCTACGAAGATCTTTATCGGTCAAACCGCATAACGACATACATTGTTCCCTTTGTCATCGGTATGTTACTTGCCCGAGATTCGATCGTCGGTATCATCATACCTAGTTCAATCTCGTTACCGGCAAGTCTATTTACTCGTTTCGTAATGCATCATCCCGTAACTATCTCATTAGTCACATTGCTTGCAAGGCTTATAGCGATGTGCATTACCGAGAGGGTCTAGAGATACCTCTCTGAAACACGGAGTGACAAATCATAATCTCGATCTATGCCAACCCAACAAATACCTTCAGAGACACCTATAGAGCATCTTTATAATCACCCATCTACGTTGTGACGTTTGATAGCACACAAAGTGTTCCTCTGGTATTCAGGAGTTGCATAATCTAATAGTCTGAGGAACATGTATAAGTCATGAAGAAAGCAAGAGCAATGAAACTCAGAACGATCATAATGCTAAGCTAACAAATGGGTCTTGTCCATCACATCATTCTCCTAATAATGTGATCCCGTTCATCAAATGACAACACATGTCTATGGTTAAGAAACACAACCATCTTTGATAAATGAGCTAGTCAAGTAGAGGCATACTAGGGACACTTATGTTTTGTCTATGTATTCACACATGTACTAAGTTTCCAGTTAATACAATTCTAGCATTAATAATAAACATTTATCATGAAATAAGGAAATAAATAGTAACTTTATTATTGCCTCTAGGGCATATTTCCTTCAGTCTCCCACTTGCACTAGAGTCAATAATCTAAATCACCAATAGTTCACATCACCAAGTGATTAGTTCACATCGCCATGTGACTAATACCCAAAGGGTTTTACTAGAGTCAATAATATAGTTCACATCGCTATGTGATTAACACCCAAAGAGTAGTAAGGTGTGATCATGTTTTGCTTGTGAGAGAAGCTTAGTCAATGGGTCTGTCACATTCAGAGCCGTATGTATTTTGCAAATTTTCTATGTCTACAATGCTCTGCATGGTGCTACTCTAGCTAATTGCTCCCACTTTCAATATGTATCCAGATTGAGGCTCAGAGTCATCCGGATCGGTGTATAAGCTTGCATCGGCGTAAATTTTTACGACGAACTCTTTATCACCTCCATAACCGAGAAATATCTCCTTTATCTTCTAAGGATAAATTTTGACCAATGTCCAGTGATCTACTCCTAGATCACTATTGTACTCTCTTGCCAAACTCAAGGCAGAGTATACAATAGGGATGGTACACAGCATGGCATACTTTATAGAACCTATGGCTGAGGCATAGGGAATGACTTTCATTCTCTCTCTATCTTCTGCCGTGGTCGGGCTTTGAGTCTTACTCAACTTCACACCTTGCAACACAGGTAAGAACTCCTTCTTTAACTGTTCCATTTTGAACTACTTCAAAAACTTGTCAAGGTATGTACTCATTGAAAAAACTTATCAAGTGTCTTGATCTATCTCTATAGATCTTGATGCTCAAATATGTAAGCAGCTTCACCGAGGTCTTTCTTTGAAAACTCCTTTCAAACACTCATTTATGCTTTCCAGAAAATTCTACATCATTTCCGATCAACAATATGTCACTCACATATACTTATCAGAAAGGCCGTAGTGCTCCCACTCACTTTCTTATAAATACAGGCTTCACCGCAAGTCTGTATAAAACTATATGCTTTGATCAACTCATCAAAGCGTATATTCCAACTCTGAGATGCTTGCACCAGTCCATAGATGGATCATTTGGAGCTTGTGCATTTTGTTAGCACTTTTAGGATTGACAAAACCTTCTTGTTGCATCATATACAACTCTTCTTCAAGAAATCCATTAATGAATGCAGTTTTGACATCCATTTGTCAGATTTCATAAAATGTGGCAATTGCTAACATGATTCAGTCAGACTTAAGCATCGCTATGAGTGAGAAAATCTCATCATAGTCAACACCTTGAACTTGTCAAAAACCTTTTTCGACAAGTCTAGCTTTGTAGATAGTAACACTACTATCAGCGTCCCTCTTCCTCTTGAAGATCCATTTATTCTCCATGGCTTGCCGATCATCGGGCAAGTCAACCAAAGTCAACACTTTGTTCTCATACAGGATCCTTTCTCAGATTTCATGGCCTTAAGCCATTTCGCGGAATCTGGGCTCATCATCGCTTCCTCATAGTTCGTAGGTTTGTCATGGTCAAGTAACATGACCTCCGTAAAAGTATTACCGCATTCACTCAGTGCGGATCATACTGGTTGACCCACGAGGTTCGGTAGTATCTTGATCTGAAGTTTCATGATCATCATCATTAGCTTCCTCACTAATTGGTGTAGGAATCACTGGAACTGATTTCTGTGATGAACTACTTTCCAATTCGGGAGAAGGTCCAATTACCTCATAAAGTTCTACATTCCTCCCACTCACTTCTTTCGAGAGAAACTTCTTCTCTAGAAAGGATCCATTCTTAGCAACAAATATCTTGCCTTCGGATCTGTGATAGAAGGTGTACCCAAAAGTTTCCTTTGGGTATCCTATGAAGATGCATTTCTCCGATTTGGGTTCGAGCTTATCAGGTTGAAACTTTTTCACATAAGCATCACAACCCCAAACTTTAAGAAACGACAACTTAGGTTTCTTGCTAAACCACAATTCATATGGTGTCGTCCCAACGGATTTAGATGGTGCCCTATTTAACATGAATGCAGCTGTCTCTAATGCATAACCCCAAAACGATAGTGGTAAATCGGTAAGAGACATCATAAATCGCACCATATCTAATAAAGTATGGTTCCGACGTTCGGACACACCATTACACTATGGTGTTCCAGGTGGCGTGAGTTTGTGAAACTATTCCACAGTTTTAAATGAAGGCCAAACTCGTAACTCAAATATTTGCCTCCGTGATCAGATCATAGAAACTTTATTTTCTTGTTACGATGATTTTCCACTTCAATCTGATATTCTTTGAACTTTTCAAATGTTTCAGACTTGTGTTTCATCAAGTAGATATACCCATATCTGCTCAAATCATCTGTGAAGGTCAGAAAATAATGATATCCACCGCGAGCCTCAACACTCATTGTACATCGGTATGTATTATTTCCATAAGTCAGTGGCTCGCTCCATCGTTCCTGAGAACGGAGTCTTAGTCATCTTGCCCATGAGGCATGGTCCGCAAGCATCAAATGATTCATAATCAAGTGATTCTAAAAGTCCATCTGCATGGAGTTTCTTCATGCTCTTTACACCAATATGACCTAAACGGCAGTGCCACTAGTATGTAGCACTATCATTATCAACTTTGCATCTTTTGGCATCAATATTATGAATATGTGTATCACTACGATCGAGATTCAATAAACCATTTACATTGGGTGTATGACCATAGAAGGTTTTATTCATGTAAACAGAACAACAATTATTCTCTGACTTAAATGAATAAACGTATTGCAATAAACATGATCCAATCATATTCATGCTCAACACAAACACCAAATAGCATTTATTTTAGGTTCAACACTAATCTCGAAGGTAAAGGGAGTGTGCGATGGTGATCTTATCAACCTTGGCATCACTTCCAACACACATCGTCACCTTGCCCTCAACTAGTCTCTGTTCATTTTGTAACTCCTGTTTCAAGTTACTACTCATATATAGCAACTGAACCAGTACTAAATACCCAGGGGATACTATGAATACTAGTAAAGTCCACATCAATAACATGTATATCGCATATACTTTTGTTCACTTTTCCATCCTTCTTATCCGCCAAGTATATGGGGCAGTTCCACTTCCAGTGACCATTTCGTTTGCAGTATAAGCACTCAGTTTTAGGCTTGGGTCTAGCTTTGGGCTTCTTCATGGGAGTGGCAACTTGCTTGCCATTCTTTTGAAGTTCCCTTTCTTTCCCTTGCCCTTTTACTTGAAACTAGTGGTCTTGTCAACCATCAACACTTGATGCTTTTCTTAATTTCTACCTTCGTTGATTTCAGCATCGCGAAGAGCTTGGGAATCGTTTTCGTCATCCCTTACATATTATAGTTCATCATGAAGTTCTAGTAACTTGGTGATAGTGACTAGAGAACTCTGTCAATCACTATCTTATCTGGAAGATTAACTCCCACTTGATTCAAGCGATTGTAGTACCCAGACAATCTGAGCACATGCTCACTGGTTGAGCTATTCTCTTCCATCTTGTAGGCAAAATACTTGTCGGAGGTCTCATACCTCTCGACTGGGCATGAGTCTGAAATACAAATTTCAGCTCTTGGAACATCTTATATGCTCCGTGGCGTTCAAAACGTTTTTGAAGTCCCGGTTCTAAGCCGTAAAGCATGGTGCACTAAACTATCATGTAGTCATCATACCGAGCTTTGCAAAACGTTCATAATGTCTGCATCTGCTCCTGCAATAGATTAGGTCATCACCTAGCGGTGCATCAAGGACATAATTCTTCTGTGCAACAATGAGGATAATCCTCAGATCATGGACCTAGTCCACATCATTGCTACTATCATCTCTCAACATAGTTTTCCTCTAGGAACATATCGAAAATAAAACAGGGGAGCTATATGCGAGCTATTGATCTACAACATAGATAAGCAAATACTATCAGGACTGAGTTCATGATAAATTTAAGTTCATTTAATCATATTACTTAAGAACTCCCACTTAGATACACATCCCTCTAGTCATCTAAATGATCACGTGATCCATATCAACTAAACCATGTCCGATCATCACGTGAGATGGAGTAGCTTTCAATGGTGAACATCACTATGTTGATCATATCTACTATATGATTCACGTTCGACCTTTCGGGCTCAGTTTTCCGAGGCCATATCTGCATATGCTAGGCTCGTCAAGTTTAACCCGAGTATTCTGCATGTGCAAAACTGGCTTGCACCCGTTGTATGTGAATGTAGAGCTTATCACACCCGATCATCATGTGGTGTTTCAGCATGAAGAACTATCACAACGGTGCATACTCAGGGAGAACACTTATACCTTGAAATTTTAGTGAGGGATCATCTTATAATGCTACCGCCGTACTAAGCAAAATAAGATGCATAAAAGATAAACATCACATGCAATCAAAATATGTGACATGATATGGCCATCATCATCTTGTGCTCATGATCTCCATCACCGAAGCATCGTCATGATCTCCATCGTCACCGGCGCGACACCTTGATCTCCATCGTAGCATCGTTGTCGTCTCGCCAACTATTGCTTCTATGACTATCGCTAACGCTTGTGATGAAGTAAAACAATTACACGGCGATTGCATTGCATACAATAAAGCGACAACCATATGGCTCCTGCCAGTTGCCGATAACTTTGTTACAAAACATGATCATCTCATGCAACAATTTATATCACAGCATGTATTGACCATATCACATCACATCAAGCCCTGCAAAAACAAGTTAGACGTCCTCTACTTTGTTGTTCCAAGTTTTACGTGGCTGCTACGGGCTTAGCAAGAACCGCTCTTACCTATGCATCAAAACCACAACGATTTTTCGTCAAGTGTGCTGTTTTAACCTTCAACAAGGACCGGGCGTAGTCACACAAGATTCAACTAAAGTTGGAGAAACAGACACCCACTAGCCACCTATATGCATACCACGGCGGTAGAACCAGACTCATGAACCCGGTCATGTAATGTCGGTCTGGGCCGCTTCATCCAACAATACCGCCGAATCAAAGTATGACATGATGGTAAGCAGTATGACTATTATCACCCACAACTCTTTGTGTTCTACTCGTGCATATAACATCTACGCATAGACCTGGCTCTAATACCACTGTTGGGGAACGTTGTATTTCAAAAAAAAAATTCTACAATCACGCAAGATCTGTCTAGGAGAAGCATAGCAACGAGCGGGGAGAGTGTGTCCATGTACCCTCGTAGATCAAAAGCGGAAGCGTTTTATCAACGCGGTTGATGTAGTCGTACGTCTTCACGATCCGACCGATCCTAGCACCGAACGTACGACACCTCCGTGTTCAGCACACGTTCAGCTCGATGACGTCCCTCGTACTCTTGATCCAGTTGAGGCCGAGGGAGAGTTCCGTCAACACGACGGCGTGGCGACGGTGATGATGATGTTACCGGCACAGCGCTTCGCCTAAGCACTACGATGATATGATCGAGGTGTGTAACTGTGGAGGGGGGCACTGCACACGGCTAGAAGATCAACTTGTGTGTTCTAGGGTGCCCCCTGCCCCCGTATATAAAGGAGGGAGAGGGAGAGGCAGCCGGCCCTAGGGGGCGCGCCAAGGTGTGGAGTCCTACTAGGACTCCCTAGTCCTAGTAGGATTCCACCCCCACACGGAGTAGGAAATGGGGAAGGGAGAAGGAGAAGGAAAGGGGGGGGGGGGTCGCTCCCCTTCTCCTAGTCCTAATCGGCCTCCTACCAAAGGGGGGGGGGGCACCAGCCCCTTGTGGGCTGGTGTGCTTCCCTATTATGGCCCATAAGGCCCATAACTTCTCCCGGGGGTTCTGGTAACCTCCCGGTACTCCGGAAAATACTCGAACTTCTCCGGAACCATTCCTATGTCCGAATATAGCCTTCCAATGTATCAATCTGTATGTCTCGACCATTTCGAGACTCCTCTTCATGTCCGTGATCTCATCCGGGACTCCAAACAAACTTCGGTTCATCAAATCACATAACTCATAATACAAATCGTCATCGAACATTAAGCGTGCGGACCCTACGAGTTCGAAAACTATGTAGACATGACCAAGACACATCTCTAGTCAATAACCAATAGCGGAACCTAGATGCTCACATTGGCTCCTACATATTCTACGAAGATCTTTATCGGTCAAACGCATAACAACATACGTTGTTCCCTTTGTCATCGGTATGTTACTTGCCCGAGATTCGATCGTCGATATCATCGTACCTAGTTCAATATCATTACCGGAAAGTCTCTGTACTCGTGCCGTAATGCATCATCCCGTAACTAACTCATTAGTCACATTTCTTGCAAGGCTTATAGTGATGTGCATTACCGAGAGGGCCCAGAGATACCTCTCCGAAACATGGAGTGACAAATCCTAATCTCGATCTATGCCAACCCAACAAATACCTTTGGAGACACCTGTAGAGCATCTTTATAATCATCCATTTACGCTAGACATTTGATAGCACACAAAGTGTTCCTCCCAGATTCGGGAGTTGCATAATCTCATAGTCCGAGGAACATGTATAAGTCATGAAGAAAGCAAGAGTAATGAAACTCAGAACGATCACAATGCTAAGCTAACAAATGGGTCTTGTCCATCACATCATTCTCCTAATGATGTGGTCCCATTCATCAAATGAAAACACATGTCTATGGTTAAGAAACATAACCATCTTTGATAAACGAGCTAGTCAAGTAGAGGCATACTAGGGACACTTATGTTTTGTCTATGTATTCACACATGTACTAAGTTTCCGGTTAATACAATTCTAGCATGTATAACAAACATTTATCATGAAATAAGGAAATAAATTATAACATTATTATTGCCTCTAGGGCATATTTCCTTCATAACTCATGGTCAGTTATAGCCTATCTGAATTAAGCCCGGTAGCTTCATCTGGGCCGTCCAATATGATTCCAGCCCATGTATGGCCCATAAGAGCCCCTTTGTAACTCTCGGCCCATTAATGGCCCGTGGTAAATCTGGCCCGTAATGAACAGTGTACCGCTTTATACCCATTAACAACCCATTATTCCATTGGGCCATTTCCAACCCGTGTTATTTTTCGGCCTTCTCAGGGCCCATTTATTCTTGGGCTCATTTCCAGCATTCGGTTACTTACGGCCCGTTCATCGGCCTTTTTTCGCCAGGGCCAAATTTAGCCCGTGGTTACAATCGGCCCGTCTGCGGCCCGTTAATCCATTGGGCCGTTTTCATAGCGTTATCAAATATGGCCGATTAACGACGGCCCGTTATGGTCGGCCCATGAACGGGCGATTCCAACTCTAGCCCGTTTACGACCATAATGCGGTCTGTTATTGGCCCATGTTTGGCCGATCGATCATACGACCCGTAGAAGGCCCATTGATGCTACGGCCCGTAGAAGGCCCGTTTATTCTACGACCCGTTGAAGGACCATTGTTTCTACGGCCCTTAGAAGGCCCATTGTTTCTACGGCCCGTAGGAGGCCCATGGTAACTACAGTAAATATGTAGCCCATGGTTATTGTGGCCTAGTTTTAAAAAATAGGTTATTGCGGCCACTAGCAAACCACGGAAAAAGAACCGCATTGACTACAAGCAAACAAATAAACAAGACAACAAGGAAATAAATAAGCAAGCAACTTACGCTATGCTATCATGACTATTACACATATTACATCCACTGAGCATCAAAGTTCGCCACCAGTGCAAATATAGGGAACAAAGCAGCATATCATATACACTGGTTGTCAAAGTTGGTGACCAGTGCAAATAAACGCCGCAATAAAACAAGTCCAGAACTGAAACCACTTCAGAAGAGCTCAAGAAACAATATCCTGGGTACCCATAATGCTGGCAAGATGGTTAGCAAGCTTATTAACTTTCTCTTGTTTGGCGCTTAAATCCTCCAGCGCTTGCCGTTGCACCAAAAAGTATGCATCTGAATTCTGCAGAGACTTCCTCAGTCCTTTAGCTTCCTGTCACAGCACATCTGATCAATGTCTTTCAACTTAAAGTTGAGACTCAAGAAGAAGAACTGATTCAGGCACCGAGTTCGAAGAGCTTGTGCCAGCAGTAGTGGCAAGTAACTCGAACACTACATCAAGACAAGACTTTTGGGTTGTCTCACTGTCGTCAAGATAGTTTTTATCAGCTTTCTTGGAGACCAACAGGGATGTCTCACTATCTTGAACCTTATCTGCATTACTTCCTTTACCATTGCATAACGGGGTACTATTCTCCAATATTTTGTCCGCATTCTAAAAGAGAAACAAGCAGACACATCACATGTTTACCATGTTGTATATGAAACTCATTTGGTAAATCAGTTCAGTAGTAAAGTGGACAGGATAACAACATGAAACAAACATATATCTATGTATCATGGTCACTTTACGGTCTATATCATTCTAGTTTTTGTTGCCAAATCAAGATAGAGACACAGTTCAAATAATATTTGTTCAAGACAAAGCAAAATAGACAGAATATGTGTGGGAAACTACAGAGCAATAACAACACTTGTAATGTGCATGACATGAGAATATAACTGTTTATTCAATTGAAACTAAAATCAACATAGAGCAAGTTACAACAGCAAACCAGTTAAAGAAACAGGTTTAAAACATACCTGTTGCGCCATTGGAGTTTCAATTCCATCCTTTAAATTTGAAAATAGTTGGTATGAGTAAATACAGTGATGCAAGAGCAAAGGAGTATGAACCATAGCTACAAAACCTGACCTGAGAATAATTCTTCTTTTGCTTTAAGCGTTGAGTTGGGATTCAGAGTGGTGGTCCTCGTGCTTTGGCGCTGCAGTTCCCTTACTAACTGCTCGTGTTTGGGTGCTCTATGGTGGAGATAGTGCTGTGTTGGCTGGAACTGGGTTACTATCTGCTGGGGTTGGGGTTAGAAGGGGTGTAGCTGGTTCTCTGTCCAACTGGATAGGGGTACAATCCGTGAGAGTCTGGGTTATGTGTGGTGGGGCTGGTTCTTGGGCAAGTACAATCGTGGTTCTATCTGCATCAACTCGTAGCACTATCTTTTATGAAGACCGTGTTGTTACTCCCTCAGATACTGCCATCACCCTCTCCAATTCAAATGGTTGATAAACAAGAAAAGGAATTGAATGTACATACATTGTATGATAGACAGGTGCAATGGATAGTGGGGAATAAAAGAGGGCATGAAATAATTCACATTTATGTTGTCTAACCAAACAGGATAGCATGACACAATTTCACATATATGATGGCTAACTAAAAAGATGGAAAGACATAGTTCAAAATATGATGGCTATGTAAACAGGATGACATGATATAACTATATAATGTGTTTATTAAATAGGTTGGCATGCCATAATTCACATACATGTCGCCTATGGAAACATGACAGAATGATATAATTCATGGATAGAATGACATAATTCAAAATATGATGACTGTAAACACTAAACATGATGAGATGATATAACTATATGATGTCTTTATTAAATGGGTTGGCATGCCATAATTCAGATAGATGCTGTCTATGTAAACATGACGACATTATATAATTCAAACATATGATTTATATAGTAAGCAAGTAAGCAGATGGCACTCACATATATGATGTAAAAACTAAGCAATGCAAGACAACATGCATGACATGAGTAATATAACCCTGCCAAGTTTGAGCATAGACCTCAGGGGGGAAATAGGACTGGTCATCACTCTCTAAATCCTCCTCTGAGGAGCTATCTGTAACAAGCAAGATGTCTGCTTCAGCAGGTAGCATTGTCTGCTCTGAATACCTTTTTTTCACTCCAGATACTTCCATCACCGCTTCAAATGGTTGATGCACAAGAAGAGTAGTTGAATATACAAATGTTGTCGACAAATGGAACACGTAATACAAAAAAGGATATCATTCACATATATGATGATTGGCTAAACAACATGCATTGCATAATTCACATATATAATGCCTTGCAACAAGATGGCATTGCATAATTCACATATATGGTAATTAGACACTAAACAGGTGGCATTCACACAAAGCATGTCTAAACTAATCAAATGACATAGCAATGCAAGACACCATATGCATGATATGAGCAACATAACACTGCCAAGTTAGCGCCAGGGACGGATGCAGGGGGGAAGTAGACCCCCAACGATTGTGTCATCCCGTGCAGCGATCAGCTATAGGCTAATCTTTTTTTCCCGCGCACTTGTCCGTAGCTTGCTTCGCCCCCCTATCCCTTGGGCCTTTGTTACTAATGCGAAGCATCAGCCCATCTACGGATGTACAGCCCATTGGCTAAAGGCACAAAATACACGAACTGGACAGCCTAATCCACGAACACCTTAGTTAGTTGCAGAGCGCAGCCACGATTACGCAAGCACATATTGGTCTCATCGTTTCCAAACCGCCGGTGCATCTAGAAGGACGCCTGTTGCGATCGATCTCTCATCTCTCCATCGCACGACCATTGAGTAGCGTAGAAGGGAAGCGGACGCCGCCATGCCGGGACAGACAGGTGTTGATCCGCGGAGACGTTGCCGGTTGCCAGCAGATCAGGCGCACGGATGCGCAACGACAACACAAGGGGAGAAGGTAGTTGATCTACACATCAGATTAGTTCGTGCCTTTAAGAAGTATAGAAGTATAATCACACATACTATAGTCATTAAGAATCAATTACATTCCCAATTATTTACTTGTTCTGATGAAAACATGAAGAAGAAGAAGAAGGGCAGATTTTTTTTACAAACCAGTAGGTTCAAAAGCTCAGCCATCAAAACCAGGGACAGATTCATGGGATCAAAGGGGCAGTTAGTAGCAGCACACAGCCCGAACACACAGATCCATAATCGCTCCGTTTTCAAGCGCCTTGCTGCAATCAAGCATCACACATGTCGCTTGCCTGCTATTGGATTTTTCCGTGACTTGCATCACAATCAAGAGAAGCGGACATGGGTAGGGGCTTGACCGCGGCCGAGCGCCCGATCCCCAAGTACATTGTGAGTAGGCCGACCGCACGAATGGCAACAAAAGAAGGAAAAAAGGTATATTAGTCCTGGTTGGTCCTTCCCAAACTAAACATCTTTCTCCTTGTATCAATATTCTTAATTTGCTTCCACAGAATGCATGCTTTCGCCGGTTTTGGCTTTAGCATTGGGTTAAATCAGTGAGTCCATCTCGGCAATTCCAATGATAATAATGAGATAAGGTAATGTATTATTTACCCACGTTGCATTACTACAAATTATTAGTTCATGAAATTATCTTGTGTTTCTAGTGTTGTGAGTTTATTTTGTCATTTATCAATTTTCTTTAAGTTTTGATCATGTGAATGCAATGAGTAGAGAAGAAAGGGCATGTTTGCACCATGACATCTCCATTAGACCAGACCTTAGGGATTTTTTACGACATAGCCGTCGCCCATGAGACTTCGCCCCCTATGTCAAAATCCTGGCTCCGTCCCTGGTTAGCGCATACACTTCGGGGGGGGGGGGAATAGGACTGGTCATCTGTCTCTGAATCCTCCTTTGAGGAGCTATCCATAACCAGTGAGATATGCGCTTCGTCAGATAGCATAGTCTGCTCTGAAGACCTTGTTTTCACTCCAGAATTTTCCATCACCGTGTCAAATGGCTGATGCACACTAAGAGTAGTTGAATGTACTAACATTGTTGACAAATGTAATACGTAATGAAAAAAAAGGTTGGCCTGATATAATTCACATATAAGATGACTGGCTAAGCAGGATGGCATTGCAAAATTCACATATATGATAGACAAGATGGCGTTGCATAATTCACATATACGATGAAGAAACTAAACAGATGGAATTCACACAAAGCATGTCTAAACTAAGCAGATGACATATTTGATGTATAAAGTAAGCAATGCAAGGCACCATATGCATGATATTACCAACATTAGCATGCAAAGTTAGAGCGAAGACCTCAAGGGGTAAATAGGAGTGGTATTCTCCTTCTAAATCCCCCTCAGAACAATTATCTTCCTCTTGATTACAATCCAAAATGGGCGGAGGGGGCTGCCTTTGCGCCTACCATGGAGCGACGTCTGCATGAAATTTTATTGCCACACAAGGCTCGTCTCTTTTGCTCTACATGTTCAGTTCCATTGTGTACAATAACTGACATGCATGGGAATAAAACATAGTGAGATTATGTAAGGAGTGCATGCAGAAATCCAGAGTGATGGTAGCAACCTGTGGATAGACCCAAAACCAATGATAGCAGGCAGATAATGGCTTCAGTTAAAAAATACAAATAATGGCTTCTTTACTGTTTGTTTCCCACCCAACATGAAACTCATAGTAGACACCAGAGATTAACCAGATAGTAGATAGATACTATTGATTGCAGCCCCGATATGTACCCCACAACCATTAAAAAACTCAAGTTTGACCATTAGTTTGGAGCTGACTCAGAGTCTAATCAGTGAACAGCACGATAAAGTAGAATGTAATATTAAGCGATGCATAACGTAAGAAGAAACAAAAAAGTGCGACCTATCTTGCGGACCCGTGTAGTCCTCGAGGTCATCTGCTCGGTTGATGATGGTAATGCAGTTGTCGTGGCTGCCGGCGACGGGGAAGAAGATCTGAGGCGGCAAAAGACACCGAGGCCGGATCCTTGCTGCTAGACCCTTACGCTTGGTGGAGCAAATGAGCTAGGGTGGATTTACGGCGCAGTAGTTATGGGACAAACCACACAAGGTTTTCTTTGACAACTATCTCGTAAGAGAAGTAATTCTGTAAGGGCTCGTTTGAATTGGAGGATTCTAACAATGCAGGGATAGGAAATACATAGTAATAGGATAGGAATGCACGTGCAAAACAGAGAATTTAAAAACACAGGATTTCTGCCAATCTGGGTGTTTGGTTCACAAAATTGGAAGATCACATGATGCAAAGAAGCATGGTGAGATTAAGTCAAACCACAAGAAAATATACCGTTACAATGCAATTATGCTACTAGCTCTTATTCTTGTACTTCATGAATAGGAATTGGAAAAGGAGGACAAGTGGATCTTAAAATTCCTATGGTTTTTATTTCAAGGAGACACTAAAGGAACAAATCATATAGTTTTCCTTTGCTCCATTCCTTTGAACCAAATGCATGGATAGTAGTAACATTGGAAACTTTCCAATTCCTATGTTTTTCCTTCAGTTTTCCTTTCAAGCACTGGCGATTCCAGTAGGAAGGCATGAGCAGGGAAAAACCTACACTCAAAAAATGTTTCTATGCTACTTCTACTAGTTTGGACCCATGCCACTGCCCTACTAGCTCAACTCTCGGGCCCATCTACAAATGCACAGCTCAAACGCGCAGAGATAAATAATGACGGTGTTCAAGAGAGTCCATCACGGATAGCTAAGTTGTCTGGTACCTCACTGCTTGTCATATAGTAGGAGAAACTAATCGTATTTCACGTTACTACGTGTGCTTAGTGGACAATATATTTTGAGTGAAAAAATTGTAGCAGCAGCAGCAACGCCTGTAGCAGCAGCGCGTGTGAGAGCCGGGGCAGCTGGTCGTGCCGCAGCATCTCGGGTAGCAGCTGCAGGGGCTCGAGGGAGAGCAGGATTTGCTGCTCATGCAGCAGCAGCGCGCGCAAGAGTAGAGCAGCAGCAGCGCGCGCAAGAGTAGAGCGGTAGTGCAAGCAAGAGCAAGAGCGAAAGCAGCAGCGCAATCAAGAGCAAGAGCGAGAGCAGCAGCGCGAGCGCGAGCAAGAGCAAGAGCAGTCTAGGTAGGGGACCGAGAGCAAGAGTAGAGCAGCAACGCGAGCGAGAGCCAAAGCAGCAGCAACTCCTACTGATGTGGACATCGCCGCTGAGGGAGCGATGCCATGGAGGAAGTGGCCGGTGATGCCGCCGTGGATGGGCCGTGCCATGTCGGCTAGGGACCGAGCGCAGGCAGCACTGTGAGATCGAATCAAGAAGAAAATGCGGTGATTAGTGTACAACCTCTTTGGTGGCGCCGATTAGGCCTCAGCTTCATTTGAGGAAACGGTGATGATACTGCTCTTCCGGTTGTGCAGGTGAAGACGGCGGTGTGGGAATGGAGGTGGCGCGAAAGATGAGGGGAACGTCGGGGCAGCTTCTTGGAGGTGGAGGACAGGGTGGCTGAACCGGCGGGACAACGAGATGGACGACGCATCCTCATCCTGTATGGTGGATGAGGGACGTCGAGGTGTTGATGTGGACACCATCGTTGGGGAAGAGGCTCCGGCTGGGTGGCGGACGGAGGAGGGTGTGGGGCTTCGCGGGTTTTCGCGGCCTCGGTGTACGAATGGGTGGGTGGATGGGATGGGAGGGGGGAACCATGGCTTAGGGACATGCTTGTCCGAAATGTGGGGTAAGTTACAAAAGTACCCCCACTGATTTGAGCTAGGCAGTTCTTTCGGTTCAGGGGTATCACGGGCATTTCGCGTGTCAGGATTTCGCAGGAGGTGGGAGTTTTCGCGCGTGTTGTAATTTTGGGATAGCAAGGTGCGGGTTGAGATGGAGGGAGTTTTCAGAGCACAACGAGACAAAGATATATCTTAAATATTTCGGGGTAACAAGGCGCGGGTTAAAATTTCCGGACAATCTTAACGTGTACTGTACCAAATCAATTCGCACTTCCATCGATGAAAAAAAAGAAATCAATCCGCACCACACAAGAGAGTCTAGTCCTGTGTACTGTAAATCAATTCGCACTACAAATGCCATTCAAAACTTTGAATTCATGTTATGTTCAATTAAAATATTTTTCTACGTGTATACTGCATGCCACCTGCTACTCAATGTTTTAGTGCATTCCAAACGTACATACTACCGCTTCAATATGAACTAAATTTGAGTTCGTTTCTCTATTTGAATAAGATCTACAATCATGATTGTTGTGAAGTTAAACCATTTGAATTCGTTTCTCTATTTTAATCACTGTTTAAGATATCTTCCGATATTTCGATAAATCGGCCGATTTATCGCTTATCGTTGTCTGACTGATAAGATAAATCGGCCGATAAATCAGCCGATATGGCGATAAATCGACCGATATGCCGATAAACTGGCCGATTTACCCCTTATCATGGGTCGACAGATAAGTTGCCGATAAGCGATATCCCTAACATTGATTTTAATAAGATCTACAATCATAATTATTGTCAAGTTAAACCATCGTTTGTGTATTATCTTCACAACACACCACATGATTACTGTCGAGTTAAATATGAACTATGTGTACTATATGAACTCGAACTCGATTTTTTGAATCCACTTTATGTTGATTTCAAATCACAGTACATTTCAAGCTCTAGCTAGATCTTCATAATCTAAACCATGATGTGTTTATCACATAATGTATAGTGCCCCGCCCCCTACGTCTACAAGTATTTAGATGTGAGTTGCAAACGCCACACATTACCACAAATTCAAATAAACTATGAGATTGTTTGATATATAGTATGGTTTAGATTGTTTGATATTTAGTTGTGAGCTGCAAACGCCACACATTATCACAAATTCAACTAAATGTGAGATTGTTCGATGTATAGTATGTTTAGATTGTTTGATATTTAGCTGTGAGTTGCAAACACCACGCATTATCACATTATGGTATAACATGTCCAAAACCACACCACGCGTATGACCTCTATATTCATGCATGCATATGTTTATAACACTATGATCTCCTATTCAAATATATGAATCCACTTTCGTATCAAATTATGATGTTTGTTAGTCTCTTACACCCACACAATACTCTAACCTTTGTAGCTAGCACCAACTTTCTCTCGTGCATGCACACGCCCTCTTCGCCCTCCCCCTCCCTCAGCATTCTCTCCATCATGCACACTCATGTTTTTTCTTTAGGTCGTTCTCCCACAGTGAAAGTACATGTAAGTCCCCATGTGTGGTTTTGGTAATTAAATGACAATCCTTATGGACTAATGTTTACATTGAGATATATATTTGAAGGTTAGTCCCATTGGAAAATGATAGAGGAATATTGGAAGACAACTCCTTTGAAGCAACAATTACATCGAGATGATCAAAATGGAGTTCATTGGAGTATCTAAAGGATTACCTGCTTAGAGCTATGATTTGAGCCACAATGGATCAAGATCCTAAAAGGATGATTTGAATGATGAATTCTAGGAGTGGCTCAAAGATATGATCATAATGGTCTCATGTGTTGAGTCATGATTGATCAAGTATTCAAGCAAGCTATTCAAGTGAAGAATCAATATACCCTTCAAGACATCAAGATTAGACATGGAGTAGAGATATCGGTTGACCAAGAGGAAGCTCAAAGATTGAACCCTAAATGGTCAACACACGAGCGCAAACGATGAATCACATAGGATCTTGTGGTATGATAAGCAATTTTCAATTGCACTCTGTGTACTAACCCATACTATGTGTTGTCTATGTTTTTGAGGGTTAGGTGATTCTCATGGGCTCGGATCAAGAGAGATATTTCAAGTGTCCATGAGAGGATGACATCAAGTGTTGATGATCATGGTTGACAAGGGAAAGTTCAAGATAACCACCCCGAAGGATTACATGCTTGAAGCTTGTGGATGATCACATGATGGACACATGAAGATGAATACAAAGCAACGCTTCCCACATTGTGTATGGGGGAGATACTTGAAGACTTCACCAATGTCTTGCCTTCAACTTGAGCCAAGAAGAAACATCAACATCAAGCTCAAGTGAAAGGCTCGAGTCAAAGGTATTAGTTCCTTTGACGTTAGTGTTGTGGAGTGATGACCACCGAAGAAACATATACACTCAAGAATGGATTCTCGATAGATATGTAGTGTAGCTCTTTTATGATTCTTGAGTTATAGGGATCCCGCACTATTAAGAGGGGATCAAAGTGGTTCATGATGGATTTGCTCAAGTCAACTTATTATATACACAATTCCACTCCTATCCTATATACCAAAGAAAATCCTAAGCCAAATAGGTTACCAAAATATGATAAAACCTTTGCATATTTGGCATCCTACATTTTGGTTGATCTTGGGTGGTTCTCTATGTGAGAACTTGGGTTTTTTTTCATAGCTTCAAAACAAGCCCAAGATCATCAAAATCGGAGTCCGGATGTAAAAGTTATGCATGTTTCTGTTTCAGGTCGCGTGCTGCTTCCTTACTAGCCGGATCATCTGGGTTTCCTCCCGGATCATCCGGGCTCCTCATCATAGAAGCCTATGCTAGCTAGCCGGATCATCCGAGTACCTACCCGGATCATCCGGGTTGCTGAAAACAATCATCACATAACCTTATCCTAGCTTGTCGGATCATCCGACTACCTATCCGGATCATCCGAGCATTGTCCGGATCATTCGGCTACATTTCCAGACATCCGAGTATCTACTTCACCACATTATATATTGACCTTCCCGGTCATCCGGGCATTGCCCGGATCATCCGGGTATGCGTCCAGATCATCCGGGCAGGTCAACAACTGGGGGAAACGGCTCTATTTTCTTGGGGGTATAAATATCCCTCTCCCACTCCGGGAGAGGGTTGACCACTCCATCCAAAATCGCCCCAAGAACACAAGTGGCTCCCTCTCACCTCTCCTTTCTCCAACTCAAGTCTTAGATCCCGGAGAGATTTGTGAGAGTTCTTGAGAGAGATTTCAACCAAGCATAGATCCGCTCCTCCTCTCTATTTGGACTGAAGCAATTTGTGATTTGAGGAAGTCTTGAGCATTTCCCCTTTGTTCCTGTTACTCTTGGAGGTTGGAGACTCCTAGGCGGTAGGAGTGCTCCGGTGAGGAATCAACTTGTGATTTGTCCCCCGGAAAGTTTGTGAAGGTTTGGAGGCCGCCTCAAGGTCTACCACTAGTGGTTGGGAATCGCCTTCGTGGTGATATCTCAAGGGGAGAATAGGGTGAGCCTTCGTGGCGTTGGTGTGCCTTCGTGGTAACATCCATCCCTCCAACGGTGAATAGCTTCCCTCCAAGGAAGTGAACATCGGGATACATCTCGTCTCCGTGTCTTCGCTTATTTCTAAACCTAGCCACTACTTGTGGTTTACTTTGGTCTCTTGACCTTGCATTCACTATATCTTGTTGTCCTCATTATATTGTGTTGGTTACCATATCATGGAGATTATTTAGTCCAACACTTTATAGTCCGCAATTCATACTTGCTACTATTGTTCTATCTTGTGCTTAGTGTGAATTGCTAGCTTGTAACATTCATTTCCATATCTTGTGACATAACTTGTATAAGCTTGTAGTGCTTACTTGAGTTTGATTGTATCATTAAATTCCATATATTCTGATATTTGTATAAGCTTGTATTGCTTACTTGTGGTTGTGTGTATTATTCATTTACATATCTTGTGATATACAATGAGTAAGTTTGTGTAACTTACTTGTGCTTACTCATATCCTCGTTGTTCTCATCTTGTTTATCCTAAGTTGTTGGTGCACTTAGTGAGCCTAGTATATTTAGGATATAGCCAAATCTATAAAAGATTTTAAAACGCCTATTCACCCCCTCTAGGCGACATCGTGGTCCTTTCACACGGTCACCACAACTCCTTTTTGACACACACTGATCGATAAACCTCTCCAGCGTTGTCTGCCTACAACATACACACGCACCTTCCATCTCCTCCTTTCTGTGTCCGTGCCTCGTGTCTCTCATAAGGTCCCACACACGTGTAAACTCTCGCCCCTCTTTTCATCGATCCCACAGTCGCACACTCCTCCCCTATCTAGCTAGTAGGCCTCTCACACCACCTCCTAGCTCCATTCTCTATGTCTATCCATCTCGCTGGGCCTTATTTGCCTCTAAAAAATGGATGTACACCGACCGATCTCCCACTATACATATAGCTAGCTAGGTCGTTATAAATTGTTTTCCCCACGTGTCGATGGATCTACCTCATTAGTTATGTCTCCCCCTTCCTCCGACAAACAACAATTGATCTACCGATCTAGTTAGGTCTACTTACCAAACACATGGTCCCCCTTCATCATCCATGCATGCGTCCCGACACATCTATCACGCACACGCACACACAGAAACACATCCCACTTATTGATAATATTACAGTTCTACCCTCAGTTTGTCTAGTAGGCCTCTCCCACCATCTCCGAGAAGCAACTCCATCACCCATCCAACACTCTACCCCTCTCTCTCTCTCATCTCTCCCTCTGTCCCAACCTATTTCCCGTCCTTCACTTATGTATGGATGTCGACCAATCTCCCTAAAGACATAGCTGGGTCTCTCCTTCTCAACACATACACGAGTCGATCTACCACTCTCGTTAGGTCTCTGCCTCCCCCCTCCCCCACCCACACACCGATATTTCGAGCGCTCTAGTCATGTCTCCCTGCCACACACAAACTTGCCTGTGCTCCTCCGACGTCTTGGTGAGGTCACCGCCCTATATCTTTGACTTGCACACACACAATTTCGATGGCTCTCTTCATCGATCTCGCACCCACCCACTTGATCCTCTCTTCAACTCTATCATATCTATGACCCCTCCCTCTCTTCTCATGGATCACCCCCTCTATATATGATATAGATAGGACTCTATTTCACACACATTGCATGTGTCCAATTTTTGTTTGAGATATCATCGACACATATTCCCACAAATACATTCACAAAATCACACCCCCAACAAAAAACAATCACGAATGCACACGCCATCTGTCTAGGTTTGTATCTCTCTCACACACACCCACGTAGGTGGGGGACATGCACGAAAATAAGAGGTGCACGCACGGCGCACGTACTCCCGTCTTACACAGTGAAGCTCATTTCTGTACGAAAAGGCAGCCCATGTGGTAATTTGACACGTGTACTGGTTGTCCACTTGATGAAGGATCGTATACCACTAGTGAACAAACAAATTGTGACTTGACACGTTATGTTAAAAAAGAGGCAAACCATGTGGGGCCTACCTTAGAGGCAAGGCTCTATACACTGGAGATGCTCTATGCGTATTACTTTTGATGTGTCCCGTCAACTCGCAGAATGAGGAGAAACTTGCTTAGTACACTGTCTCCCCCGTCCACGGGCGCGATGGCTCGCAGGACGAGTGAAGCTTGCTTACTACGCCTTTCGCCCGCTCCCTCGCCCACGCCCGCGGTGGCTCGCAGGACGAGGAGAAAATTTTACTACTCCCTCTGTTTACTCCTCGTCCCTACCTTGGTTAGGGAGATTATCGTATTGTTTGAAATATAAGTCTTTTAGTAGATTTCAATATGAACTACTAGTACATACTCCAAACACTAATGTATATAGACGTATTTTAGAGTGTAGATTCACTCATTTTGCTCCGTATGTAGTCCATATTAAAACAGACATAATAGTACACACTCTCCCTCGCCCCTCACCCTCGATCCTTGCTCGACCCTCGCCCACGTGGTGGACATGCAGCAATTCATTCGGTCTCAGATAGCCAGAACAATATATACTGCAGTACCATTATTGCTCTACTTCCTGAAGAGGCGAAGAGCCAAGCGCAAGGTTAATATTTTGGAGATGCCAAGCGCAAGGTTTATAGGAGAACGAGTAGTAGTAGTACTAGTAGTACGTACCAGTGGTACGTACTGTATGAGGAAGAAGGCAACAAGATGTATGTTTTGCGTGACAGTCTCTTCTTACAGGACGTGCTAGACCTAGTGGACCTCATTGTTGCAACGGGAGTACTCCCTATCATAGATGGCACGATTCAGAGTGGTGGGCAGCAGGCTTAATTCGGAGCTGCTTAGTCTTAAACCTCATGAAAAAGTCCCATCAAAAGGAATAACCATCCTCTACACGTGCTCCTATGTAAAATGAGTAAATGAGACAAAAAGAGAAAGAGACAAAGTAAAAAAATCACCAGCCTTAGATCCAGCCCTATTTTGTATCAGTGAATGATATTTCTGCGTCGTGATTGACATGGCTAAATTATTATCCATGCTATGGAGTTAGAAGCAGATTTTTATTTATTTGCGGCGGTAGCAGCGGATGGATATTCAACGAGGAGTGAAATGATGGCTGCTTCCTCGGTCAAACATAGAGAAAGGTGGGCCTCGTGATTTGACGGCTTATTAGTCACTAGCACATATGCCCGTGCGTTGGAACGGGAGAAACAATAACATGTAAAGTTAGTGAGAATTATATGTGCAAGTAAAACCCTGTGTGCACGTGAAAAACGAATATTTAGCTTCTCAGTTTCGTCGGGTGTGAAGTAATAAATCCGCTATTTCCTTTCATTGATCGAGGACATTTAAAAGTTTTGTTTCGTCATCGTATGTCAGAGAAGGCCCATGAATTATTCAATCTACTTTTCCTTTCAAGCGAGGAGATTTTAAGGTACGAAGTATCTGAATATTGTAGGAAACATGAACCAATTTTTAAATCCTGAACAGGTTTTTTAAAATTATGTACACTTTTAGAAAAAACGAGAACAAATTTGAAATAGGAATATCTTTTAAAATTTACATTTTTTTGAAAACACAAAGTTTTTTTTATAAAAACAGGAACATTATTTGCATTCGTGAACAATTTTTTAAACGGGAACATGTGTTAAGAATTCATAATATTTTTTGAAAATGTGTATCTTTTATACGCGGACATTATTTTGAATTGTGAAAATTTCATTAAACCAAGAATATTTTTCGATTTTGGAGCATTTTTAAAATGCCAATTTCTTTTTAGAAATCTCAAATAATATTGAAAAACAATTTTTTTTGAAAAATAATAAAAAATTGAAGTTCCGGATATTTTTCATAATAGCAGCAAATTTTTTGAAATTCTGAACATTTTCCAAAATTTGATTTTTCTGAAGGTGTTTTGTGAATTTTGAATTTATGAAATAAATTCTATAAGAAAAATAAACCTTTAAGGAAAAAAATAGATAGGGGAAGGAGAATAAAAATAGAAGTAAAACACAGAAACAAAGAAAAATGGGCCAGCTCATTACTGGTTGTCCTGTGCGAAGCTCTGATTATTTGTCCCCTTGTGCAGAAAATAGAATTTTTCAAGCTGCGTGGGCAGAAAAATAAGTGGACTGGCTTCGCTGGGCTACAACGTGCAGCAACATATGAAATTCTGGAAAAACCTTTTTTTTAGCAGACGAACGCATAAGAATTTAGTACCACCTCGGTTAGAAAAAAAATCGGCGATGAACGGATGAAAAAATTGACGAAACGCACCTTGCTTTATTAGTAGGTATAGATTATTACTGCCTATACTCTCTGCCCATATATAATAACCGCGTGCTACAGTAGTGGGTTGTACTTTTAATAACCATGCTCGAAGAGAAGAGGTGCACGCACCCACGCACGTAGTACTAGTAGCACTCTTTGCGTCTTTTGTGTCTTCCCCAACCACACAAGTGACACGGTGGAGCTCATTTCTGTAAGATGATGCAGCACACGTGATAATTTGACGCGTCTAGTAGTAGTTACTCACTTATAAATAATGGAGGGTCGGGAACCCCGCATGAACGGTGCCGCATCATTTATAAATAAAGTTTTTTTCCTTTAGTGGCACGCACACAATGTAAATAGGTTCATATGGAGAGAAAAGGAAACCGCTCCACTATATACATAGCCAGGACAAGCCTACACGGTTGCTTGCTGGGGTTGCTCTCTTCACACTCTCTCGCACAAAACGACTGTGACCACATCTCTATCATCTGGGCTGATCACGTCCGCTGGGGGAAGGGGTGGATGCTTTGTGTAGATGCAGTCGCCGATGGCGAAAACCCACTGTCGGCACGCCCCGATCAGGGGTCCACGTCGTTCTCTCTCACAAAGCCGGTGAGGTTGCCTTCGTCCCTTGCTCACTGCCGCGACGTGGGTAGTTGCCGCCTCCCACCGCCCTTCTCTAGGTTGAGCTACGTCCCGACATCCCTCAGGTACAACTTCCTTACAGCCGGCTTGCACCATTGCCCCAGCTACCCACATCGCTCCATGTGGATATTTCTCTACTTCTTTGCCCCACACATACCTCTACTGGCTTCTACTGTATTTGTGATGAGTTTATATCTCATCAACTAGTCCCAGTAATCTTATTCTAATCACGCTTCTTCAATTTCTTTGCCACAGGGATGCTCATCTCGATTTTAGTGGAATTGCACAAAATGATCCGATGGTCAAAGGGTTGAAAACTTCATTTCTTCGGAAGCTTCAACGTTGCCAGCAAATTAAAGCCTGGTTAGGGTTTAGGGTTCAAGGGCTAGGGACTGCATGGATCTTTTTTTCTTTAGTTGTCTCTATTCCAAAATAAGTGTCAACTTTAGTAGTAGCACAACCTTGTAGTAAATTTTGCATAAAGTTGAGACACTTATTTTGGAACGGAGGGAGTACATTTTGGCTATGATCTGCCAATCATTGAGATGCAATAGCATGCATGTTAGTCTCCTTTGTATTTGATGAAATGTTGCAATGGGGCAACCTTGGACGCAAGATACATGAAACAGAAGCTGGAAGCTTTATAACATTGTACAAATTTATCTCGCTGAGAAATTACAGTACGTACTACGTACTATACTACTATGTAAAGAGTTAGGTGTCGCACGGTGTCCAGAAAATATGATGATAGTGTGAGGTGGGACATGTAATCAGTGAGCCTGCGTGTTTTCACTGCTTTCGCACTCCTCCGCTTTAAGAATGGAGAAAATTATAATCTAGTACCTCCTTTCGCCGAGACATGGGACATCCAGCAGTCGTACCACCTCAGTAGTAATGACCAATGAGCCGTCAAATCACATAGACCCAGCAGTAAGTTGGATGGACGAAGCAACCATCACTCTTGGATCCACTTCTCCCTTCAACGCATGCGCTGATGTCTGCTAGGACTATGTCGGTATTTCCCAAAGAGGAAGGGATGATGCAGCACAGCAGCGGTCGGTATTTCCCTTAGTGATGAAACCAAGGTTATCGGACCAGTAGGAGAACCAAGCAACACAACGTAAACAGCACCTGCACACAAATAACAAATACTCGCAACCCGATGTGTAAAAGGGGTTGTCAATCCCTTTCGGGTAACGGCGCCAGAAATTGGCATACGGACGTGACAGAGTTGTAAATATTGATAGATCGAATGCCAATAAAATAAATTGCAGAAAAATATTTTTTTATTTTTGGTTTAATAGATATAAAAATAAAAGCAAAGGAAAAGTAGATCGCAAAGGCAAATATATGAGAAAGAGACCCAGGCGCCATAGGTTTCACTAGTGGCTTCTCTCGAGAAAATAGCAAACGGTGGGTGAACAAATTACTGTTAGGCAATTGATAGAACTTCAAATAATCATGACGATATCCAGGCAATGATCATTATATAGGCATCACGTCCTAGATTAGTAGACCGACTCCTGCCTGCATCTACTACTATTACTCCACACATCGACTGCTAACAGCATGCATCTAGTGTATTAAGTTCATCGAGAAACGGAGTAATGCAATCAGAACGATGACATGATGTAGACAAGATCTATTTATGTAGAAATAGACCCCACAGTTTTATCCTTAGTAGCAACGATACATACATGTCGGTTCCCCTTCTGTCACTGGCAAGGTTGGAAAAAGCGGTAGGCGTAAGCGAGGCGGTTGGCCTTCGCCTAGTGCCTAGGCGGTGCATAAGCGCCCTAGGCGCAGCCTAGGCGGTAATATAGTTTTTACTCGTAGTGTATTTGTGATTATTATATGGGTGTTGATATTAGTTTAGGGCATATAAATAAGTTAATTACCACCTATTTCCATTGGAATATAACCCGCTTGGCATATCGATGTAGTATGTGGCATGATTTCTTGCTTGGGTAGGCAATTCCTTGCTTGCCCTGCCTAGACATCCATTTATGCCCTAGGCGAGGCGTTTGGCCATTGCCTAGCGCCTAGGCGTGCCTAAGCGCCTTCTAGGCACTGCCTTTTCCAACAGAGGTCACTGGGATCAAGCACCGTAAGATCGAACCCACTACAAAGCACCTCTTCCCATTGCAAGATAAATAGATCAAGTTGGCCAATCAAAACCCAAATAGCGGAGAAGAAATACGAGGCTATAAGCAATCATGCATATAAGAGATCAAAGAAGACTCAAATAACTTTCATGGATAAAAAAATATAACTGATCATAAACTCAAAGTTCATCAGATCCCAACAAACACACCGCAAAAAGAGTTACATCATATGGATCTCCAAGAGACCATTGTATTGAGAATCAAACGAGAGAGAGAGAGAGAGAGAGAGAGAGAGAGAGGAAGCCATCTAGCTACTAACTACGGACCCGAAGGTCTACAAAGAACTACTCACGCATCATTGGAGAGGCACCAATGGAAGTGCTGAACCCCTCCGTGATGGTGTCTAGATTGGATCTGGTGGTTCTGGACTCTGCGGCGGCTAGACTTCATTTTCGTCGACTCCCCTAGGGTTTCTAGAATATTGGGGGTATTTATAGAGAAAAGAGTCGGTTCGGGAGGCACCCGAGGTGGGCACAACCCACCAGGGCGCGCCTGGGCCTCCTGGCACGCCCTGGTGGGTTGTGCTCCTCGAGCACCCCAGCGCTTCTTCAGCCCAATCGGATGTCTTCTAGTCCAAAAAAATCTCCAAAAAGTTTTGTTATGCGTTTGGACTCCGTTTGGTATTGATTTCTGCGATGTAAAAAACATGCGTAAAACAAAGAATCGGCACTTGGCACTATGTCAATAGGTTAGTACCAAAAATGATATAAAATGATCATAAAACATCCAAGAATGATAATATAACAGCATGGAACAATAAAAAATTATAGATACGTTGGAGACGTATCAGGCGCAAGTGAGAGATCGCGTCCGCTCTACCCGGGCGTGAACGCGGCACCGATTCTCTGGAGCGGCGCTGACCGTCTCGGGCGGGAAGCGCGCACGGGCGATGGAGGGGCTCTGGGTGGGCCAGGCTGGTCAGGAGCTGGCGTGGCGGCTGTCCCGACCGGACGCCCGGAAACGAGAGGATGTACCGACTCTCGCGGCTAAATCATAGACTACACACCATCCCTCTGTAGGAGTAGGTCGATGTGTCGCTCTCTCTAACACAAACACGCTGTTAAAACACACACACACAGACACACATGCAAACACAGGTCCATAGAATAGGAATATCGTGCGAGTGGGAAGCCACGGGATATGAGATAAATGGAGTACGTACAAGAAGAGAAGAGGTGACGTATATTCCGTCAAACCTGGACTAAGGAGTAGTACTCGCTCCGTCTAGGTGTTAAGTCATCTTACGAAAATTAGATATTCCCAAAATGTTTAGGCGTCGTCCATTAACTTCGCATCTCAGTCCCCTCCTAGCCTCGTTGCTAGTGAGCGTTGTTACTTACTCTGCCTTGTTATCTCCCCCGGAAACCCAATGCATGGAGCGCAACTATGCGTTGATCAGTCAAGTAATCAAAGTCGGCTTGCATGCGAGTTAATACGTGGCCCTGCATGGTAGCTAAAACGGCATCTCTTAATTGTTGTGATTAATTGTTGCGTTTAGAGACAGAAATTAGGGCTTTGATTGGAGGAAGGACCGGTCAAGTTTCACCTTCTCCTCCAATCTGCTTCCACCTTGGTCCCGCTGCACCTTCTAACGTGACTTACACCTAGACAGAGGGAGTACTACGAGATACTGTGGGACACTGACTTAGGTCGAATACAAGTGCCCAAAATTATTGAAAGAGAACAAAGTGTACAAACTAAATAATTAAAATTGAATTTCTCGTTTATTTTTCCGAAACGGAGGCAAAAGATTTGCCTCATCCACTAAATAAGAGGAGAATAGAGTTTCACAATTTGCAAGTGACCCTACAAATAAACGCCATGGCAATTACTCTCAATACGCCCTAGTTTCTTAGCACCCGCTGTAACCCTTAGTACATACGGTGGCACACTGACTTAGGCTGAATACAAGCGCCCAAAATATTTAAAATTGGAGGATGGTGCAGCCCACCTTTCCTATATTTTGACCATGTGTGGTTCAGTTGTTGTTCACTTCGGAGTCGTGTACCACATGTGTACATTAGTAAGCGCGATCGGGAGGCGTGCAGCATCAGTTGTGAGTTGACTCCTTCGAGCGTTAAATTTTCTTCACGTATTAGCATTGCCCCTAGTATTTTTCTTCACTACGCTAAATAAAGAGTTCCGTTTCATGCACAATTTAAAACGATTTTTATGGAGAGAAAAAGAAAACCACTCCATCTATATACGCTGCAGCCTCGACGCGTGTTTTCTAGGGTTTGCACTCTTCACTCTCTCTCTCCACTATATATATACACGCTGGAGCCTCAGCGCTTGTAGTTTCTCTCTTCACACTCTCTCACCCTCTCCGTATCTAAACAATACTTCGTTGGCCTCTCTCTCTCTGCCTCTCTCTCTCTCCCCTCACTGCTGGTCATAGAGCCGGCAGGATCCGTTCGTCGGGAAGGGAAGGAGGCTTAACGATGTCGCCATCGGCGAGGGAGGGAATACACTACCGGCGTAGTTGTTCTCTTTCACCCAGCGGCGCGGGAGGGCCTCCGACCCCTTCTTCCTTCCTGCCGTACGTAGTGTGGGCAGATCGGCCTTCGACCGCCCACTGAGCCACACCCCGAGAACTATAAGGTATAGTTTACTTATTCCACATGCATTGCTTTAGCTACATGTGGACTTTTTCCGCTTCTACACTCGAATCGAGGTGTTGGATCAAACAACAAAGTAGTGGGGAAAGTTGTATAGCATGAATCTAGGACGTGGTTCAATGAGGAAAGGAAGTGGGGAAAGTAGTGGGGAAAGTTGTATAGCATGAATCTAGGACGTGTTGAAAGAGGAAAGGAAGGGGGGAAGTAGTACAGACTGGCTATCCAGCACCCACGTTGGTCGAAAAGGGAAAACAATGACAAACGCAGTACACACATCTATAACGAACTGATCTTTTTGTTATGGGGGACAAGGCTGTAGAGTTTGAGCATGAATAGATTTGCTGCCCTCACATAGGGAAAGGTGTCTAAAGATAACAAAACTCGGAACAAACACAAATATGCTCCTTGGTTGTTTGTTCTTTGTTGCAATAGACTGTGCATCACCCCTTTATACATCGGTAGATGCACATGGTGTCAAAAGGCCCACCGTCCGTGCAACTCTTTAGCTGTTGTTAATCTAAGGCCCTGTTTGGTTAAGAAGTCCTAGGACTTTTTTTAGTCCCAACTAAAAAGTCCATAGTCCCTACCTGCTTGGTTCCAGGGGCTAAACATGTACTAGAGGTTATTAAATGACATGCTAAAAGACCATACCCCTAGTAATGAACTAATAGAGATAAGGTGCGATGCGGGTCAGGGGCAACTGTTGGAAAAAGTCCCAAAAAGACTCTCCCTCAGTGTCTTCTTTCTTTAGTCCGAAATGCCCACTTTTAGTCCCTAAAAGTCCCTCCAGTTTGGTTTAGATGGGACTAAAAGGGACTTTTTTAATCCCTACACCAAAAAGTCCATGTAAAAAACACCCTCGAATAATGCCGCTGGAAAATTGAAGCAATGCCACAGTTAAAAGCAAATTACATGTTTAACGAATTTTTATTGTTAATATAATCTCTCTATTAATATGAATCAATGCCACCATTTGAGAAATGCTACTGTCTTGCTTTCTTTCCCATTTAGATAAGTTAGATGCTTCTTTTTGTTGGCTTATATGTCATCCACCGTTATTGACCACTAGTTGTTTCCTTTGCACCTCTATGTAAACAGGGTTATCTACTTCACCTCATTGCTATTGTGACCTTTTGTTGCACTGCACAAAACACTTTTGTTTTAAGAGTGCTTTGTGCAGTTCAACCAAAATGTCACACCGACAACGTTGCTTGATTGCTTGATCTTAGTGGAACTACACAAGAGGAGATCTGACTTCCTAGCCGTGTTGGCAAATTTGTTTTAGATCTTCTTCTTGTGAGTTGTTTGAATTCCGCGTCATGAGAGGTCAATACTAGCCTTCTTTCAAATGATTGTGCAGTGTGCTTTCATATGTTGTGCTACTTATACGGTAATGTTGGTTGATTTTAGTGAACTGCACAAATGGAGACAAGACTTCCAATCTGTATGTGCACCGTAATATCCTGTTGAGGTAAGATAAGGATATTTCGTAACTGCTATTTTGTATTTTGCCACTTTCATCAAAAAATTAATGTCGTTGTTTAGTGATATACTTGTGCTCCCTAATTGACATGCCAAATCTTACATTGAAGGCGAAGCTTGTCTGTTATTGAACCAAGTGATGAAGGGAAAGAACAAGCGGAAGAAAAACAAAAATCAAATCCCGGTGCTGTAATGAAACCTCGGAACTTTGATGACACAAGTAATGATATAGTTTTGCATCTTAATTTATTGCTATGGCTGGAACGAGCAATTGTTTTGCCACTGATTTGATGCCACTCTTAATGTAATATGTAATTATCTCTACTTGTGCAAACAGGGATCTTCTTTGAAGATAACATATATTTTAGTGCAATTGCAAATGAAGATGTTGAAAACATTAAACTAACCGAGGAGTATATAGTAAGCATGGCAACCACAGTAGATAACAACAGATGGTTCCGAAGAAGTGCTTGATCTGTATGCTCTACACAATAAGCCTCCTGACAAAGCTTGGTACTCGCCCATGGACTTCATCCATATGATTGAGCTTTGTCATATCTATTGGTGTTGTGCTACTGTTTAGATACTGTCATGAGAAAGTGGTATTATCCTTGAGAAATGCTTCATATGTGCTGTTTCAAATATTTCCTTTCCTTTTTTTCAAGCAAACATGGATTCTAGCATTTAGTTGTCCTCTTGTCTTTGCACAACAGGATCATCCTCCTCTGAAGAAGAATATGGAGTACGTGAAGTGCCTAGCTCCGATTATGCCAAGATAAAGAAGCCAAGCCTCTCTTCTTAAGAAGGGAACAATTGAAGGATGGTTACATTATTGCCCACAGAACAAACTAACTTCAGCTCAGAAGGACTCACGGATCTCCATTTTTGTTGCTGTGATGGCCAATACAATGTTGTGTTAGGATTCCTTCCGGTGAGTTCCATATTTTTAAACGTGTGCTCTACATGGAACATGTAGGTTGCCTTTTTAAACTGTCAATTCATTGTACAGTTTGCTTTATACTAATCACTTTTTTTGTATTTGTGCAAACAGGGGTGCTCAGCTTGATTTCAATGGGAACTGCACAAAATGTTGATGAATACATCGAATCATTCATTTCCACCACAAGAAAGGAGGTGCCAATATGTTCAAGGCTTTGCAACATATAAAGGCGAAATCATACAAGCTACGCGCGAATTTGGTTGATTTTGGTGGAACTCACAAAAAGAACAACTGGTTTATTTAGCACGAGGTACCATGTCAATGTTCGAACTAATGGCAAACCCTGCCCATTCCACAATCGTAGGCATTTGATATTTTGGAATGGGAAAACCTTGTCAAAGTTTGCTCATTGATGTACGCAAAACAACACGCATTTTACATTTTGGAATGGGACAACCTTGTCAAATTTTGCTCATTGAGGCAAGAAGACATGCGTTTGATATTTTCGAATGGGACACCCTTTGCTGTCAGCAGCATCGATCGATTTTATTTATTCTTTAGTTGTGAAGTAAATATTGGCTCTGACATGTGAATCGCTGTCGGGGAGGCTGATCGTACCCACGAACACCTATGGGGCCGGCGGACCAGGCCCCTTTGTGGTTCGGAGGGGGGCGGAGATCGCACGAAGAGCGGATCGAGGCGAGGCACACGAGCAGTTTACCCAGCTTCGGAGCTCTCCGGAGAGATAAAACTCCTACTGCTGCTTGTTTGATGTATTGTGTTCTTGCTAGGGAGCGATGCGGGCTACAAAACCTAGCGTGAGCGTATCTGGTCTCTAGTGAGTCGAATGAACCGAAACTCGAACCTCCTCTACGTTGCGCATGGGCCTCCTTTTATATGCTCAAGGGGTCTCCGACAGGTGGCAACATAGGCGAGGGTACAAATGTAAAAACAGGAGTTGGTACACCTACTCGAACAGTGTATAGTGCAAAATACCTAACTCTGACGGCAAGGGACAAAATCAATAAATGCCCGTCAGTGTCGCCCAAACAGTGCAACAAGGACCGTCAGGTGCGCCACCGCTCGCCACGACGGCAAGCTTGTCAGCGCCGCTTATCGCTGCTCTCCGCTGGCTGCACAGCCTCTCGACACGCGTGCATGGAATGGTCCCATGGCAACACGTTGCTAGATGAGCTGGAGCGGAGATGGAGAGAGGTTGCTTGCCGGCGTAAGCGCCTTTGCCGCGGCCGAATCCTTGTCGCGTCCGGAGGCTTGTCGCGCTCGAGCCTTCCGGCAAGCTCCTCTTGCCGGGGCCTTGTCTTCTGCGTGCCTTGAGTGGCCTTCCCGGCAAGCTCCTCTTGCCGGGGCCTTGTCTTCTTAATCAAATACTTTGTTCTTGAATGGCTCCAAAGGAGCCACGGAGGATCTTGGCGGTGACGAGGCAAACCTCGCCGCTGGTGTGCAGAATCGTCTGCGGCACGCAGTACGAGATACTAGGTACCCTACTCTAGTACACCGACAGAGCCCCCGGCTGGGTCAGACATCGGTGCCGAAGCGCTTGCCGGGCCAGCCCAAAATAATGCACGGTCACACGCGCCTCGACCACGCCGCAACTCACCTGGACCCACCACGACCCCCACTAACGGCACGCACCGGACGTGGCGTCAGGCGAGAGATCGTGGGCGTGGTCGTGGGGTTTCTTTATTAGGAAAGCGAACGTCCGCCTCCCCCTCTTTATAAGCGGAGAAAACAGGGCAGGCCGCCCACTCGCCATTGCTGTCTTGTCAAGAAAACCACCGCCGCCTCCCCTTCTTCTCGGTGCGAAGAGTAGCGCCCACTTCTTCGCCACAAGCGCGCTCACCGCCGTCGGCCTCCTCCGCCGCCCTCGCCATGGCTCCGAAAGCCGAGAAGGAGAAGGGTGTCAAGTCGGTCGAAGCGCAGCGGCTCGTGGCGTTGCACAAGGAGCGGGCCATCTTCCCCCCCCAGCTCGGCGCAAGGGAGCTGCGGGATGTCTTCTATCTCTTTTGGTCGACGGAGACGCCAGGCGCATCCGCGCGAAGGTACTCCCCGCCTCCGCTTGATTTGGCCCCAACAGGTACCCTTTTTTGCCCTTTTCTTCTATTGCGTGCTTTGCCTGCCCTTTTCCGAGTTCTTCTGCGACATCATGAACACCTTTGGCCTCCGCCTCCTTGATTTCACCCCCAACGCCGTCTTGACCATGGCAGTTTTCGCGCATCTTTGCGAAAAATTTGTCGGAGTCCACCCAAATGTGGCACTCTTTCGCCACTTCTTCGTGCCCCGCGTCGAGAGAGGAGAGCCACTTGCCGGAGGGATAGCTTGGGTCTCCAGGATCGGCAAGAAAGAGGCCTACCTGGAAGGAGAGTTCCGCAACAAGTGGGAGGAGTGGAGAGCCAATTGGTGTTGGGTCGTAGAGGAGAACCCGCAGCCTTCGATCGCTGCAGGCGCCAAACCCCAATAGTGCGTGGCAGAGATTGGAGTAACTTGGCGCCGGAGGATGCGGTTGAAGATAGTTTGACTGGATTGTGCGCCTCAGGCTTGCCGGATTAACCGTAGGCGCAGTTGGCACAGACTTCCTTCGCCGCCGCATCGCTCCCTTGCAGGAGAGGGGGAGGCCTGCTTGGGAGTTCCAAAATGCGTCAGACATTATGAGGTTGCGCCCGGGCCTGAACTGGAATTTCACCATCTTGGAGCTGGATGCGATGCTGCTCGAGCTGTTCAAGAACGACCCCGACCACCCTGAGTGGTTTAGGTTGCCGAGGGGGGTCGTCCCATTGTGCAACAACTCGGCGCTCGACCGCATCCGCGCCATGATGCCGTTGTGCTACTCCCATGGGATCGTCCCAACCTGGCAGGAGCCCCCCGACGAGGTCGTGCAGCAGTTCTTCGACGACTTGGAAGAAGTGCCGATCCGCTCCGACGAAAGCGAAGGCTCACCCGCGACACCACCGACAAGGAGATGGCGCGGATTGCCACCAGGGTGGAGGAGGCGGCAGCAGCCGCTGCCGCTGGAGCCTTTTGGTATACCGTGGAGGAGGCGGACGCTGCGAAGGCGGCAAGCCTCGCCAAGCGAAGGGAGATCGCCGGCGAGGACGAGCTTGTCGAGCCCGAGGCCGGGTCGAGTGGACCCGCCGAGGGCGCTTCTTCTCCACCACCCGGCGATTTGCCGCCAGCGGAGCCCCGGTTCCGCCAAGAGGCGTCTCCGCAAGGCCGGAGATGAGTCGGGTGGCAGATCGCCCACAAAGAAGCGCCACATGACGCGCTTTCATCATGTAAGCGAGGTTGCCGCTGAGGCGCCTCACACTGCTGCGACAACCGGGGCGGGATCTTCACAGGCCACCACCGACGCCTCCGCCAAGCGGCCAAGAGAGCCCACACCTCCGCCTCGTCGCACCGGGAGGCGAGCCGAGTTTGACTTCTCCGGCCAGCTCCGAGGAGGAAGGCGAAGAGTAAGCTCTTGAGATTGTGCTTGTATTTATTCAATTTTATTGCTTCATCTTGAATCTGATTTGTTTCCTTCTGGACTCTTTCCTTTTCAGGACGCTGGCCCAGAGAGCGTCGAAGAGGGCCAAGATCCTGACGGTCGTCGTTGAGGACGATTCTCCCGTGGCAACAGGGGACGCGTCCGAGACCCCCTTGCCGGACCCGGCAACCCTTCCTCAGAGCAGCCCCAGACAGCCCCCAGAGTAAGTGTGCAGTTTTCTCCTTACTACTAGGTGTGCAGGGGTGCTCCTTCTTCGTTGATATCTGATTGTTTGCTTGTGTAGGAGTAGAGCAGCCTCATCAGGAGGGCTCGGAAGCTGCCCCAAATCCTGCTCACGCCACTACGCCGCCAAGGGAGGAATCTCCGGCGAGGGAGCGCCCTCCGACTAGGGAGGACACTCCGGCAAGGGAGGCTACCCCGGCAAGGGACAGCGCCAGTGACCCTCCAGTGGTCGAGTCCATGGCTGCGGATCCCGTTGCAGGTAATCTCCTTACACGAAAATTTCCCTTGAGCTTGCTTCCTTTTGTTTCTCTTTTCGAATATTTGCTTGACTGCTCTTTCTTCGTCTGACGCAGAGCCGATGGAGGTCGAGGCCGCCGGCGAGGAGGAAGCTGCCAAGGCAACACCGACGGGCCGCCGCCGAGGAAGAAGAGGTCGTTCTTTGTGGAAGAAGAGGCCGTCGCCGACGAGCTCATAGCAGAGGGCCACCGAGGCTGCCGACGCAGAAGCCGGGCGAGGGGTCGGCGATCGTGACCGACGGCCCCGAGGCCGCAGGAGCGCCAGGCGCTACACCGACAGCCGACTCCCCGCCATTGTGGCGCCAGTTCGAGGAGCCCCACCCGGCGCCACCAAGCCCGGTGAGGGTGTCTTCATCGAGCTCCCCGGGAACCGAGCTCTGTGGCGCCGGTCGAGGAGAGACCTTTGACGGCGAGCTACTACCGATGGGCTGATCTTTGGTGGACGCGCCAAGCAGCAAGTGGCGAAGTTCGAGGAGGAGCAATGCCGAAGAAGCTGCTGTCGCTCTACCGCGCGGCAGGCCAAGCCGGAGTCCCGGGAAGCACTTGTCGCGAGGGCAGGAGCGGACATGGAGAAGCGCGAAGAGCTCCGAGTGCCAACCAAGAAGCTCTCCGTGACGTAGCGTAAGCGCTGGGGCAACTTGAAGAGCGCACGGCCTTCATCCTTGAGAAGGCCGCGGTGAGGAGGAGCGGCGGCCGGGCTGCCGAGAAGCTCTCCGCGCAGGAATGCGAAGCCGGGCGCAGTGAAGGTCAACCTGGACAGCCACGAAGAAGACCTTGCCGCGAGGAGTCACTTGGCGGGCGCTTAAGGAAGCGGGCGATGCCGCCGCAGCCGCCGAGGCGGCCAAGGAAGAGCTGAAGGCGAAGGTAGCACAGCTGGAGGCCAGCCTCAAGAAGAGCGGCGAAGAGCTTGCCGCGCTTAAGCATGAGCGCGAGAAGGACGTCTACACTCTTGGCGAGCTGCAGAGTCGTCTCGCTGATAGGGGCAAGGAGCTCGACGCCGCCAAGGATTCCAAGGCGGATCTTGAGCTGAAGCTGACCACTCTGACGCAGACGTTGGACGGCGCCAGAGAGCCGGAGGTGGGCTTGTTGGAGACGATCAAGGCCAAGGAGGAGCTGCTAGCGAATGCTGCCTCCATCCAGAGCACCTTGAGGGAGAGCGTGGAGCCTTTGGATGAAGGTCTTGTGGACACCGCCGCCGACATCCACAACGAAGTGATGGAGGTGGGGATGGCGGACCTTGCATACTCCTCCCGACGAGCATCTCCAACCCAGCGCCAAACTTAGTTTATTCTTCAAAGGCGTGGTGACGGGTCTCCAGCCGACTCCGGAAGAGGTCCCAAAGCAGCTGGCCGAGGAATCACGCCGATCCGTGCGAGGAGCCCTCGAGAAGGTGTTGATAAAGGTGGCCTTCCGCAATCCGGGCCTCAACCTTAACGGCATCCTCATATCCTTGCCGCCAGATGCCAACGTGGAGGAGTTTCAAAGCCCTTGTCGCACCCATTGTGGACAAGGTGAACAAGATCAAGCGGATTGATGGCGACCGCGTAGACTAGGCCGCCAGTTTTATCTTTCCTTCTCATTTGTTGATCATGTTTAGAACACTTTGTTAGATCAGCGACAAGTTATTTTGTAATATACTCTATCTTAGGCGATCAATGCAACGTTATTTCCTCTACTTGATTCCTTCCTTTGTACGTTTCTCGCCTTACGCATTTGGGGGACTTGTCGGTGCGGGCACATTTGTCATGAAGGCCGAAAAAACGCCTTGTCGGCAGCCGGTAGTGCCGCCTCCGACAAGCAACCTTGTCGCGACTAGCATAACTCACTTAAGTTGTTGAGCGGACTCGAAACAAAGTAAGGGCGCGACTAGCCGTGAGTTGGTTCCTTTGCGCATGTGTTTTCCATACAAAGTACTATCGTTCGAGGAAGATAACTTAAAATTTAAAAATTGATTGCTCAAACTTTGGCAACTTAGCTTTTACATCTCTTGCTTCCCGATGAGGCGAAACTTCCTCGAGCGGTGCCTGGTCCATAGTATTATCTCCTCCATCCCCCTGGTTAACTTGTGCGCGAAGGAGCCTTCCTTTCTTTGAGAAAAAAGAAAGATGAGGAAATAAAGTTATGGAGCCTAGCGGCTCGATTTTGCTTACCGGGTGTGGTTGCTGCACAAAGTGTTAGCCAAAACATGCAATAAAATGATGAAAGCATGAATTTGACAAGTTGTGCGCAACACATGAGCTTTTACTGATGCATGGGGTCTGCGCCCGGCTTTGTACAAAGGATTACATGCAACAGCGGCAAGACTTGTACAAAAGGTGGTTGCCGAAACGGGTTCCGCAACCGCGCTTCTATGGGTAAAACTTACGAAGATGCTCAATGTTCCGTGAGTTGCTCACCGGAATGCCATCTTCGGTCTCAAAGGCGGACAGCGCTTGAGCCTAGTGACTTCGTTTCACCCGATAAGGGCCCTCCCACTTCGCATCAACTTGTTTAAATTCTTGGCGGACTGAACGCGCCAAGAACAAGGTCGCCTTCCTCGAGACTTCGGCACTAACTCGCGGCTATGGTAGCGACGCAAAGCTTGTCGGTAGCGAGCAGCTCGACAATGACTGAAGACGATCCTCCTCAAGGAGCGGTAGCGTCATCTTGTCGCGCTGCTCTTGCTCAAGCTCATCATAAGCAAGCACTCGAGGCGATCCGTATCACGAGTTCCGTGGGGAGAACTGCCTCTGCTCCATAGACTAGATCAAAGGTGTACGGCCGGTGGCTCGATTTGGCGTCGTCTGATCGACCAAAGAACCACCGGCAGCTCCTCGATCCAGTTTCTTCCGCACTTGTGCAGCCCGTCGAAAGTTACGGTCTTGAGCCCGCGCAACACTTCCAGCATTTGCCCTCTCGCTTGACCGTTGCTTCTCGGGTGAGCCACGGAAGCAAAGCGGACCTTGGCGCCAAGATCTTGGACGTCTTGCATGAAGGTGCGACACGTAAATTGTGTGCCGTTGTCGGTGATGATCCTGTTAGGGATTCCAAACGGCAAACAATCGACTGAAGAACTTGATCACGATCGTGCGTCACCTTCCTCATCGCTTCCACTTCCGGCCACTTTGTGAACTTGTCGATGGCGACGTACAAGTACTCAAAGCCCCGACAGCTTCGGGGAAGGGGCCGAGATGTCGACCCCGGACCGAAAATGGCGGGATAAAGGGATCGTCTGGAGAGCTTGAGCTAGCCGGTGTATCTGTTTGGAATGGAACTGGCACGCTTCACACTTGGTTACTTGTGCGGTTGCATCTCGGAGGCTGTCGGCGGAAGAAACCTTGCCGGAAAGCTTTGCCGGCAAGTGCTCTGCGCCAATGTGGTGACCACATATGCCTCCATGTATCTCTCGCCAACAGCTTTTGTCCGTCTTCCACAGGAATACACTTCAATTTCACACCGTTGAGTCTTCTTACATGCAGGTATCTTTGTCGACAAACTGGTACATACTTGTTGCCGGGCTACTCTTTCCGCTTCTTCTTGCTCCTCGGGAAGTTCTCCTGTCTGAAGGAAATGGACAATCTGCTGCGCCCATGCTGGAGCCTGTGGCTCGACAACAAGGACCAAAGGCACATCTGCTGCTGCGGGAACATCAGCTTCTACGGCAAGAACCTGTGGCTCTGCCGGAGCTTGATGCTCCCCGACAAGCTTGCCGGAGCAAAACTTGTCGGAAGCGTCTGCTTCATCGAAACAAACCCTAAGGCTTGTCGGAGCAGACTGCCCCTCAGCACTATTGGTGTTGATCTTGGGGACCTTCTAGCAACGGCCGGAAGCTCTGCGGAAAGTAGTCACCAGAGATCAACTTCCTCTTCTTGCTTTGTCCAGTTGATGGTGTTACGGTTGGCTGAGTCAGCTTGAGCACGAAAATCCATGGTTCCATTGTGCAACTTAAGTGCAGCGCACTTTGACAGCCGTCGGCAATATCATTCTGAGCTCTTGGAACATGTTCCATTTGCAGGCCGTCAAAGTGCTCTTCTAGCTTCGTCACTTCATCAACGTAGGCTTCCATCAACGGACTCTGGTAATCTTTGTTCACTTGGCGGACGACAAGTTGCGAGTCACCCCTGACAATAAGCTTTTTGATCCCAAAGTCCACTGCGATCCTGAGACCGGCAAGCAAATTCATACTCTACAGTATTGTTCGTTGCTTGCTCCTTGGGAAAGTGCATCTGGACTACGTACTTGAGGTGCTCTCCGGTGGGCGCGATAAGCAGCACGCCGGCACCGGCGCCTTGCAGCGAGAAGGCACCATCAAAGTACATCAGCCACTCTTTGCTTGCTTCCTTGACGGGAATGCTCGTCTCTGGAATCTCTTCATCTGGCGTTGGCGTCCATTACGCTATGAATTACGCCAATGCTCGCTTTGGATAGTTGATGTGCTTTCAAACTTGAGACCAAAGCTTGACAGTTCAATGCCCACTCAACAATCCCGCCCGTTGCTTACGGATTCTGCAGATTATCTTCTTCAGCGGAAAGCGAGTGACAAGCTGTGATCTCATGTGCTTGGAAGTAATGGCGCAGCTTTCTCGAGGCCATGAGGAGGCCGAAAATCAATTTCTGCACACCAGAGTACCTCGACCTAGCCCCTGCAGAGGAGGCCGACAAAGTGGTAGGGCGCTGCACCATCCTTTTACGCATACGGTCGTCATGCGTCTGCGGCGGATTCGTTCTTGTCGGGACGAGCTCGTCGGCGAAGCCCCCTGCTTGTCATTGGATGTGCTTGCCGTGGTTTCTGGATCGTCATCCGCCTCCCTCTCCGCTACTAACGCAGCACTAACCACTTGATTGGTTGCCGCTATATATAGCAGCAACTTCTCTTGTGGCTTAGGTGCGACAAGTGTTGGAGTGGAGGACAGGTATCTCTTTAAGTCCTGCAGCGCAACCTCCGCTTTGGGAGTCCATTTCATTGGACCTGCCTTTTTCAAAATCTTGAAAAAGCGGCAGGCGCGCCAGCAGATCTAGAAATAAACCTGCTGAGAGCAGCTACATAGCCGGCAAGTCTTCAGACATCCTTGACGCACTTTGGTGCTTCAATCTGCTCAATGGCCTTGATCTTGTCGGGATTAGCTTCAATCCCTCATTGAGACACGAAGAACCGAGAAGCTTGCGGAAGGGACTCCAAACACGCACTTCTCGGGGTTGAGCTTGAGGTTGATCTTGCGCAGATTTGCAAAGGTCTCGTCCAAATCTTGAACCAGAGTTGCTTTGTCCTTGCTTTTGACCACTATGTCATCCATGTAGGCTTCTACATTTCTGTGCATCTGCGGCTCAAAAGCGTCATAGACTACTCTTGCAAATGTTGAACCAGCATTCTTCAAACCAAAAGGCATCCGTATGAAATAGTATGTGCCACATGGTGTAATGAATGCGGTCTTCTCCTCATCTTCTTCAGCCATGAAGATCTGATGGTATCCTGAGTATGCATCAAGAAACGAAAGCAAATCACATCCAGCCATGGAGTCAACAATCTGGTCAATGCGCGGCAAGGGAAATGGATCTTTGGGACAAGCTTTATTAACATCCGTGAAGTCAATACAAAGTCTCCATTTTCCATTTGCTTTGCGCACGACTACAGGATTGGCCAACCACGTAGGATGGAGCACTCCTCCGACAAGGCCCGCTGCTTCCGGTTTCTTGATCTCTTCTGCTATGAATTCTTGGCGCTCCACCGCTTGCTTCCCGACTTTTTGCTTGACGGGCGTGCATGAGGACAAACGGCGGCGGTGCTCAATCACTTCCCTGGGAACACCGGGGATGTCAGACGGTTGCCATGCAAACACGTCGACATTCGCCCGCAGGAAAGCAACAAGCATGCCTTCCTATTTAGGGTCGAGAGAGGCGCTGATGGTAAAGGTACCACCAGTGCCGTCCTCCTTGGCAGGCACCTTCTTGGTCTTCGGCGGAGCTACCATCTTCTTGCACTTGCCGGTGGAGCTCGATGGTGCGTCCTCGACGGTAGCACAGACCTCGAAGAGGTGCGCTTGCCGGAGTGGGCATCAGAGCTCTTGCCGGACTTGGACTTTGTCTTCTTCCCCCTGGGAGCTTCAGCGGCAAGTGTTTGGCAATCTGTCGCGGCTGCTGCATCTCGGTAGATCTTGTCGGCACAGATAAGGGCATCCATCTTGTCGCCATGGACAGAGATGACGCTTATCGGGCCTGGCATCTTGAGTAAGTTGTAGGCGTAGTGAGAGGCTGCCATGAACTTGGCGAGTCTTTGGGCGGCCAAGTATCCCATTGTAAGGCAATGGGAAATCGGCAACGTCGAATGTGACCCTCTCGATCCTAAAGTTCAGCTTCGGCGCCAAATGTTCTTGGCAGCGTAATCTTCCCTTCGCTTGCTCCTTCCCGGATTGATTCCTTGGAAGGTGCGGTCTCTTCGAGCTTCATTGTCGAGGATTTGAAGCTTCGGGAGCACCGCGGAGGAGATCAGATTCAAGCGGCCCGCCGTCAACTAGCATTTTGGTGACCTTGAGGTTGCGGATGGTTGGTGAGACCAACATCGGCAAGCACCCGACCGCATGATTATGCGATCGTGGTGGTCCTCAATATCAAAAATGATAGGCGTCTTTGGACCACTTGAGAGGCTTGCGTGACTCTATGGATGGTTCCGCTGCATTGACCTCCGCACCTTTGCTTGAGTTGGCGGTGGGAGGTATGCAGGGAAGCACCTCCATCAACGCAGAGGACCTCTGTGGCTTTCTGAAACTCCTGCTCATCGGCGTCGTCGTCTTCCATATCTTCGTCGTCGTCATCATCTTCATCCCTGTCGCGGCCGCGGGGAGGTCTGTCTCCTTGTCATTGCTTGGCCTTGCCGCGACGTCCTCCCCGGCCGGGACGTTTCTTGCTTGCTCCCCCAGCACCTTCCTGGGCCTTCTCCTTGTCGCGCCGCTCGTACTCAGCTCTCTGCTGTTCGACAAGCTGCTCGACCTTCTTACAGCTCTGGAGGTCGTGGCCCTTGGTGCGGTGGATCTTGCAGTACTGCTTGCCGGAGCCGTCCTGCTTGTCGGCAGCCGCCACAGACTGGTGGTGGGCGTCAGTGGCAACCTCCTTGCCGGAGCCACCAGCCTTGGCGTTTTTGTCGACACCTCCGTTGCCGGACTGCTCAACAGCTAGCACTTCTCTACCTTTCTTCTTCCTGTTGCCTCGCCGCCGGCCCTTCTTTGCCGGGACGGTCTCCTCCTTTGTCGAGATCGCCTTCGCATTCTCTCTGGAGTCTCCTCCTTCCTCGGTAGCGTGCACACTTGTCGGCCAAGGCGTACAGCTCACTGACGTCCTTGACTTTGCACATCGCCATCTCCTCCCTCATCCTGCGGTTCCGCACATTCTGATGGAACGCGCTGATCACCGCGGCGGGGTGGACATCTAGGATGTTGTAGTGCACACGGCTAAATCTCTGAATGAACTTGCGCAGGGACTCTCCTTCCTTCTGGGCGGCAGATGAAGGTCACTCTCTTGGCCATGAGGTTTGTGGCCACTGTGAAGGCGCCAACAAACCGATAGCACAGATCTGCCCAAGAGGATATGGAGCTGTTCGGCAAGTGCATGAGCCAAGATCTCGACGTTGGGCTTGAGCACGGCGGAAGTAGTTGGCGTGGATCTTGTCGTCCCGTCCCCCGCAGCCTGCACCGCGATGGTGTAGATGCTGAGGAACTCCGCCGGATGCGTCCCGCCATCATACTTCTCCGCACGTGTGGTTTGAAGTTTTTACGGCTGGGCCCTTTGGACTTGCCGCAGCTCACGAGTGAACGCAGGGCAACCTACCGCGCGTCTGACAAAGTCGCTGGCTCCTCCGGCGCGCGCGCATGTCAACAGAAGGCCCAGCGGCGCTTGTCGGATGACGTCGCGCTTCTCTCTGGCGCTCGATGCGAGTTCGGCGTCCTCTTGTTGTCGCTCATGAAGAACTTGGCGCTGATCGCGGCGAGCTCGCGGATCCGACGACGCGGTGGAGTCGCTGTCGAGGTGGATCCGGTGAGTCGGCGATCTTGGCCTTCGTGGCGGAGAGGGCGTGGTGGTTGCACCTCCGACAGTCTCATCGCCACCGGCTCGTGCCTTGTCGTCTCGCCGCGGCAATGATGGCGTTGGTTGCCGCGGAGCGTCGCCGTTGGCAAAGCCGATGAGGCTCTGGATAGTGGCCCTCCACTCGTCGACCTTGTCGGCCGTTGGAGGGTAGTCGAGGAGCAGCTGAGCTCTCGCCAGAGCTTCTGCCGGAGTAGTGGGTGGCATTGGCGAACGGTGCGAGGAGCGGGATATGCTCGGACTTCTAACTACGTTAGAAGGAGCAGCACCCGCCCAGCGACCGTATCTCACTCGTGCCCGGCATGTTGGCGCGCATGCTGGTCTTGAGGGTCTCGATCCAACGAACGTATGGCATTGTGAACGCCATGACGTTGTTGGTCCCGCGTCTCTGAGATGGGCGCGGGGATGCTTGTGAACGCCGAGGTTTGCGGTGCCTTGTCCTTGGACTTGGCAACGTCGCGAACACCTTCGCCGGCGCCCGTTCCTCCGCCAGCGTCTGCCCCACCACCCGTTTGCTGCGGTGAGGGTGGGTACGACGCGGACGGCTCTGCTGCTGCCGAAGCCTTCTTCTTCGGTGGCATGTTGGGGAAGTTGTTGAGGACGCTGCTCGTGTGAACGTCGGATCAGATTCACACGGCCTCGACGCCCCTACCGGCGCGCCAAAGATGTCGGGAGGCTGATCGTACCCACGAACACCTATGGGGCGGCGGACCATGCCCCTTTGTGGTTCGGAGGGGGCGGATATCGCACGAAGAGCGGATCGAGGCGAGGCACACGAGCAGTTTACCCACCGGAGCTCTCCGGAGAGATAAAACTCCTACTGCTGCTTGTTTGATGTATTGTGTTCTTGCTAGGGAGCGATGCGGGCTACAAAACCTAGCGTGAGCGTATCTAGTCTCTAGTGAGTCGAATGAACCGAAACTCGAACCTCCTCTATGTTGCGCATGGGCCTCCTTTTATATGCTCAAGGGGTCTCCGACAGGTGGCAACATAGGCGAGGGTACAAATGTAAAAATAGGAGTTGGTACACCTACTCGAACAGTGTACAGTGCAAAATACCTAACTCTGACGGCAAGGGAGAAAAGCAATAAATGCCCGTCGATGTCGCCCAAATAGTGCAACAGAGACCGTCAGTGCGCCACCGCCGCCACGATGGCAAGCTTGTCGGCGCCGCTTATCGCTGCTCTCCGCTGGCTGCCTGACCTCTCGACAGCGCTGCATGGAATGGTCCCATGGCGACACGTTGCTAGATGAGCTGGAGCGGAGATGGAGAGAGGTTGCTTGCCGCGACAAGCGCCTTGCCGCGGCGAATCCTTGTCGCGTCCGGAGGCTTGTCGGCGCTCCGAGCCTTCCGGCAAGCTCCTCTTGCCGGGGCCGTGTCTTCTGCACGCCTCTAGTGGCCTTCCCGGCAAGCTCCTCTTGGCGGGGCCTTGTCTTCTGAGTCAAATCCTTTGTTCTTGAATGGCTCCGCAGGAGCCACGGAGGCTCGTGGCGGTGACGAGGCAAACCTCGCCATGAGGTGTCAGAATCGTCTGGCACGCAGTGCACGGGATACTAGGGTACCCCTACTCTAGTACACCGACAATCGCTGAGATGCATAATCATCCATTGTTTTGAATGTTCTCTATGAATTGCCAAGCCTGTGTGTTTGATTGCAATGTACATGAACGCTAAAAAGCTGCTCAAACTCTTTGTACTCCCTCTGTTCCTTTTTACTTCGCATATTAAATTTCTTTCAAATCAGTTGATTTTACATTGTGAATGTTCATACTTTTTTCTATAAGATTGGTCAGAATAGAGATACTTTGACTTCAGACAAAACTTATATGCAGACTAAAAAGGACCAGAGGGAGTACATGTGAAATTGCTGCAAACGAGGTGATCACCCTGGGAATGATGCTAGTACATATTGTTTTGCACGTTCATCCAATGCTAGTGATAAAAGAATTCGAACTAATCGAACTAAATTCACTCATACACGGTTGGATTTCATATAAACATGCCGGATTTCATTACATTTCATACATTCTTCTACTAAAAAGGGGTGCACTCGAGGTATAATTAATTAACCGAAGCTACCACCCGTGTCCGGCTGAGCCGAACCGAAGCTTCTTCTCTAGCGGACTGAGCTTCAGTGACTTAACTGCAGGTGCAGTTGCATAACTGACATGTGGCCCAGATGCCTGTTGGGATCACGTGGCAGTGACCCAACTGTACCTGCAGTTAAGTAACTGAAGCAACGTCCTTCTCCAACATAGCTCTCCGACTCCACATCGCCGCCAAGAAGCTAATGGCCATCAACGGTCAACCTTCCTAGCTTGGCTTCAACCGGAGGGTAGCAGCGGTGGCCTTACTTGGACCCGAGCCGCGGTGACCTACCGTGTTCTACTCTTCCTCGTTTTCTATGTGGCGCGGCCTCGCTGGCAGCGGGGCGAGGCCTCGACAAAGCCAGCGATGTCCTCTGTCTCGTTGCCGGCGGGGCGACGCATCGGTGGAGCAAGGGAAATCCTCCCCCTCGTTGCCGGCAGGGCGGGGCCTCGGCTGAGCCGGCGATGTCCTCTGCCTCGTTGTTGGTGGGGCGGCGCCTCGGCGGAGTAGGGCACGCCGAAGCCGGCGAAGCCCTCCGCCTGTGTGCCGGTTGGGCGGGGCCTCGGCTAAGCCGACGCAATCCTCCGCTCCAGTGCCGGCCGGGCTGGGCATCGGCGGAGCCGGCAGTGTTCTCTGCCTCGTTGTTGGCGTGGCGGGGCCTCAGCGGAGCAGGGTCGTCGATGCCAGGGGAGCAGGGACTCGGCGGAGCCGGCATTGTCCTCTGCCTCGTCCGCGGTCTCGCCAAACAGCACCTCGCCCACTTCATCACCCTCTTTGTAGGTGGCCGCAACCTCCGCCACCCGCATGCGGTACCGCCAGCGCGCGAGGCGGCTCTCGTGGGCGGAGCGGTACGAGTCGAGCAGCGCCTCCTGATCCGCCCGCTTCGTGTTGATCTGCTCCTCCGCCTACAGGTGCTCCTGGAGGAGATGGTGCTTGTAGGCGGGCCTCGATGATGGTCATGGTGCAATGCACAGGCGAGGATGGCGCGGAGGAGGGGGTTGGCGCCGCATCGTCGAATACCATCTTCTCCATTTGGACGTCGTCGTCCTCCAGCTGCCTGCCGGCCAGCCAGTCGGCAACAATGGCTGCCATCTCCTTGTGGTCCGTCGTTCGCCCATCCCGAAGAGTGCTGGAGCGCGAGGAAGCCATGGTGGGAAGTAGTGGTGTGAACAGGAGAAAGGGATTGAAGGTGGATGACTACGACAATGGCCAGCGTAGCAGTTTATATAGCAATGGTGGATGACAGAGGGACGGACAGGTGGCGACGGAGTAGCCACCTCAGCAACCGCGTATCATTAATGTGGGCGGCAGACGGACGGACGGACGGACGAACTTGTGTCGTTCGAGCACAAAGCAATCGCCTGCACCGGGAAGTGGCGCGGGCGACGCTGACCGTTCAGGCGAAAAGTGTGCGCGGGCGAGGGAGGCGGTCTGGGTGGGCCAGGGCAGCCAGACTCGTGCTTGGCAGGGGGTCGGTCCAGCAGAGGACTTGCTGGCTTGACAGTGAGCTCGCCGAGCTGAGGTTCGACAATCATACGATGGATGTAGCTTCCGACCAGGATCCGGTGCCACTGTCCAAGCCGATTCATGCCGTGTTCACCATAGAGCAGGTGCGGCAACACTTAGACGCCCTAATGGCAGAAGAGCTACCAGCGCAGGAGGACCTGTGGTGCAACCTCTATCTCCTAAACAAGCACCGGCGAACAAGCGAACGACAATGCCGTCACGGACATGTGGCCCTATTATCCTGGCTTCCTGAATGAGCAGCGGGCGCTGTATCAGACCATCCGTAGGGCCCGTGAGGCCCTCTCCGTCGTCCTTCGAGTTGTTGCGCTCTCCGTGGCGCCGCCGTCTCGTGTTGTCAACATGGTCAACGGACATGAGGAGTGAGAAGATGACTTTACTTGGAGAGGATGACAGTGGGGACCCACCAGGGCCATAGCCGCATGTACACAAGTGCCTCCTTATTATATACAATTATAATTTTTTTGCTTCCTCCTGGTTTCTTGACATCACGGTCCCACTCCATTTTCAACATATGTAGTCAATAAACGAGAGAATTGCACAAGGAGCGGCCGACAACTGGGACCATGCAGCTCGAGCAGTATTTGTGTTTTTGAGGTGTGAGCACTGCAGAGTTTTTCTTGAGCAATGTTTTTGTTGTTGTTCAGAGGAGAGCAGGGTATTAACTGGGCGGGCTGTGGCCCGTCTAGCCCAGGCCAGATATCCAGCCTAGATATTAATTTTTTTTCAAGCTGAAAATGGCTAGCCTAGCTATACTTTTTTTGAGGAATATCCAGGCATGGTCAACTTGTTATTCTCCGCCCCGCTAGGCTGCAAATCTTTGGTAGGAGGGATGCATTAGGCTTAACAAGAAAATGGGCTTTAAAAAATAATAAATGGGATGTAATTATAAAAACTGGGCAGTAACTATAAAAAAATGCACCAAACACGTAATTAGTTTAAAAAAATATTATTATTGGATTTTGAAAATTTTAATTTCATTGATTGTTGCGCGCGCAATATTTCGTTGGATTTTTGCGTAATAGAAATTTATTTTAAAATTATATTTAATCTGACTAGAAATTTTGGGATAAAAATATTTCGGATCCCATCAAAATGTGCGAAATTTTATTGAATTATGTTTTGAGCGGTTAGTTGAAATTATTAATCGTTGTCCTAGCTAGAAAACGGGCTGTACTTTTAACAAACTGTAAATGGGTTGTAGTAAATTCCATTAGAATTCAAAAATGGGTTGTACATTCTTGCAAATCACAAATGGGCTATATGTTCTCTGCCACACACTTGTGGGCCTACTAAGTTGACACATTCCCTAAAAATTAACTAAGTCGCCACGTATGCAAGGCTTTGTCAACTTATAGTCAACACACGGTTCTAGCAGCAGTGGCCCTTGGATGTCCATCCAACGGATGCGTGCTTCTTCTTCAATCTCGGATATTCTTGCTTCAGCCGCCCAAAAAATGATTCCTCCCCCTGACATCTGGGGCGCACTGTTTCGGAGGCTGACCTGTGGGCCTACTAAGTTGACGCGTACCAAGGGCTTTGTCAACTTAGTCAATATAAATGATTCTAGCTGCAGTGACCGTATGATGTCCATCCAACGGCCGTCGTGCTTCTTCAACCTCTGGTCTTCTTGCTCCAGCCGCCCAAACCAGCGCCGGCCGTGCCGCCTGCTCCTACCTCCCGTGTCCGGCTGTGCTGCCACCGCTGGCCATGCCATCCCTCTATACTCACCCACACCTCCTGTTATTCTCCGGCGACGACAGCTTCACACCGCAGCTGAAGCTGTCAACCCACGTACTCCCCTCCGTGTGGGCATCCACTGCCGAGTCTTCCCCGGCTCCGCATCATTCCCTTCCTAGGCCTTGCCGTCGTCCACCGCCTTGGTGCTCTCGGCGCGGCATGGTCAACATGGTCAATGAAGGACAACCATCGGAAGAGGACTTTAGGCGGTGAGGCTGACAGCTGGACCCACCAGCTACATCTTCGAACACAAGGAAGTGCCTCCTTATTACTCGCAAAATAAAAATGATTCCTCCCCCTGACAGCTGGGACCGACCAGCTATATCTTCGCATGCAAGGAAGTGCGTCCTTATCCTCCCTGACCACTAGGACCCACCCGGTCAAAGCATATGTAGCGTTGTCTGTCTGGTCGTGAACATGTACGTACATACTGGTTGATCGGTCTCTCTGCAAGTATGAACCATGGCCGAGTAAGTAGCGGCACATGTCGTTGTAGAGCACCAAACATAGCAGTTCACGCAGTTCCGTCTAAGTCCTATACACATACGTACAACCACAGGGCAAAAAATATGACCGCGTACATACATACGGGCGGGGTCTCGAGCACGTACTTGCGCATATATACGGACGACCAGGGCTTGTGTACATGGAGAGGCAACGGAAGGCAGCACCTGCGTCCTGTTCATCGGGTAGCGAACCGGCTGGGTCGGAACGGAGAAACAACGTCCTGTTCATCGGGAGCCAACCGACTGGGTCGGAATGCATCCTATTCAATGGGAGCCAACCGGCTTGGACGGGACAGCCGAAACGGGGTCTGGCGTACCGCAGAACAGAGGAAACGGCCTTCTGTTTGACCGGCCACGGTCGAAACAGGATCCTATTCATTGGGACGGGTCTGGCATACCGCAAAACGGAGGAAACGAACTTGTGTTCGAGTGCCTACGGTCGAAATGGGGTCCTGTTGATTGGGAGGGGTGTGGCGTACAGCAAAACAGAGGAAACGGACTTGTGTTGGAGTGCCTATGGTCGAAATGGGGTAATGTTCATCCACCGTCTACCGCCTCGCTCCATCCTCCACAGGCTACTATTCATCCACCGTCGACCTCCTCCAGCCTCCACGAGCTACTGTTCATCCACGACTACTGTTCATCCATCCTCCACCGGCTGCTGTTCATCCAGCCCTCTATGGGGTCCTGTTCATCCACCCCCAACTGACTGGGGTGCGGCGGCCTCCTCGGGGTCCTGTTCATCCAGCGGCAACGGCCTACTACCACGGGGTCCTGTTCATCCAATCCCCACCAGGAACTGTTCATCCACAGCCAACCAACCGACTCGACTCACCACGTCTCGACTCGTTCTACGTACCACACACATGGTAGCAATTGTCACTGTTCGTCGAGAGGAAACCCAACACCAGCTGGCTACGTCTCGCACAGGGGCTCGACCGGCTTCAGTAAGTGATAACCCACAAGTACAGGGGATCAATTGTAGCCTTTTCGATAAGTAAGAGTGTCGAACCCAACGAGGAGCTAAAGGTAGAACACATATTCCCTCAAGTTCTATCGACCACCGATACAACTCTACGCATGCTTGACGTTCGCTTTACCTAGAACAAGTATGAAACTAGAAGTACTTAGTAGGTGTTTTTGGATAAGCTTGCAAGAAAGTAAAGAGCACTTAAATAAATACTAGGGGCTGTTTAGATAAAGACACAACTAAATTAGTTTTAGTAAAGAGTTTGTTGTCACGAGAAAGTTATTTGTCCCTAGGCAATCGATAACTAGACCGGTAATCATTATTGCAATTTTATTTGAGGGAGAGGCATAAGCTAACATACTTTCTCTACTTGGATCATATGCACATATGATTGGAACTCTAGCAAGCATCCGCAACTACTAAAGATCATTAAGCTAAGACCCAACCATAGCATTAAAGTATCAAGTCCCCTTTATCCCATAATGCAAAACAACCTACTTACTCGGTCTCAGTGCTTCCGCCACTCACGCCACCCACCATAAGCAAATCATGAACATATTGCAAACCCTACAGTGGGATCCCTCATGCTTGCAGCGACACGGAGAGCACCATAGGACAACACCAATAATAAAACATGCAACTCAAACCAATCTTGATAATCAAATAGCCCATAGGATGTAAGCAGATCTACTCAAACATCATAGGATAGCCATACATCATTGGGAAATAATATATAGCGTTGAGCACCATGTTTAAGTAGAGATTACAGAGGGTAAGAGAGAGGTTACACCGCTGCATAGAGGGGGGAAGAGTTGGTGATGATGGCGGTGAAGTTGTTGGTGAAGATTGCGGTGATGATGATGGCCCCAGGCAGCGTTCCGGCGCCACCGGAAGCAAGAGGGAGAGGGGCCCCCTTCTTCTTCTTCTTCTTCCTTGACCTCCTCCCTAGATGGGAGAAGGGTTTCCCCTCTGGTCCTTGGCTCCCATGGCGCGGGAGGGGTGAGAGCCCCTTGGAGATTGGATCTATCTCTCTGTTTCTCTCTGTTTTTGCGTTCTCCCCTAGCTCTGTTTCACCGTTTCGTGTATATATGGAGATCCGTAACTCCGACTGGCCTGAAACCCTCGCCGTGATTTTTTTTCTTCCGAAAATTAGCTTTCTTGCGGCAAAATAAGAGCATCAACCGCCTTACAGGTGGGTCACGAGGTCAGGGGCGCGCCCTAGGGGGGGGGGGGGGCGCCCCCCTACCACATGCCCACCTCGGACACTGGTTCACGTTAATTTTTCCTCCAGATTTTCCAAATATTTCGAAAAGTATCTCCGTCTGTTTTTATCCCGTTTGGACTCCGTTTGATATGGATATTCTGAGAAACCAAAAACATGCAACAGACAGAATCGGCCCGGGCAATCGGATCAATATGTTAGTCCCAAAAATAGTATAAAAAGTTGCCAAAAGTATATGAAAGTTGAATAATATTGGCATGGAACAATCAAAAATTATAGATACGACGGAGACGTATCAGCATCCCCAAGCTTAATTCCTGCTCGTCCTCGAGTAGGTAAATGAAAAAAAAGATAATTTTTGATGTGGAATGCTACCTAGCATAATCTTGATCATATGTCTAATCATGGCATGAATATTAAGACACGGGTGATTCAAGGCAATAGTCTATCGTTTGACATAAAAACAATAATACTTCAAGCATACCAACCAAGCAATTATGTCTTATTGAAATAACATAACCAAAGAAAGCTCCTCCCTACAAAATCATATAGTCTGGCTATGCTCCATCTTCACCACACAAAATATTCACATCATGCACAACCCGATGACAAGCCAAGCAATTGTTTCATACTTTTGACGTTTCTCAAACCTTTACAACTTTCACGCAATACATGAGCGTGAGCCATGGACATAGCACTATAGGTGGAATAGAATATGATGATGGGGGTTATGTGGAGAAGACAAAAAAGGAGAAAGTCTCACATCAACTAGGCATATCAACGGGCTATGGAGATGCCCATTAATAAATATCAATGTGAGGAGTAGGGATTGCCATGCAACGGATGCACTAGAGCTATAAGTGTGTGAAAGCTCAAACTGAAACTAAGTGGGTGTGCATCCAACTTGCTTGCTCATGAAGACCTAGGGCATTTGAGGAAGCCCATCGTTGGAATATACAAGCCAAGTTCTATAATGAAAATTCCCACTAGTATATGAAAGTGATAACTTAAGAGACTCTCTATATGAAGAACATGGTGCTACTTTGAAGCACAAGTGTGGTAAAAGGATAGTAACATTGCCCCTTCTCTCTTTTTCTCTCATTTTTTTGTTTTGTTTTTCTTTTTTTGGGCCTTCTCTTTTTTTGGCCTTTCTCTTTTTTTCTTTCTCCGGAGTCTCATCCCGACTTGTGGGGGAATCATAGTCTCCATCATCCTTTCCTCACTGGGGCAATGCTCTAATAATGATGATCATCACTATTTTATTTACTTACAACTCAATATTACAACTCGATATCTAGAACAAAGATATGACTCTATATGAATGCCTCCGGCGGTGTACCGGGATGTGCAATGATCTAGCGTAGCAATGACATCAAAAAAGGGACAAGCCATGAAAACATCATGCTAGCTATCTTACGATCATGCAAAGCAATATGACAATGAATGCTCAAGTCATGTATATGATGATGATGGAAGTTGCATGGCAATATATCTCGGAATGACTATGGAAATGCCATAATAGTAAGGTATGGTGGATGTTTTGAGGAAGATATAATGAGGCTTATGTGTGACAGAGCGTATCATATCATGGGGTTTGGATGCACCGGCGAAGTTTGCACCAACTCTCGAGGTGAGAAAGGGCAATGCACTGCATCAAGATGCTAGCAATCTTTGGAAGGGTGAGAGTGCGTATAATCCATGGACTCAACATTAGTCATAAAGAACTCACATACTTATTGCAAAAATCTATTAGTCATCCAAACAAAGTACTACGCGCATGCTCCTAGGGGGATAGATTGGTAGTATAAGACCATCGCTCGTCCCCGACCGCCACTCATAAGGAAGACAATCAATAAATAAATCATGCTCCGACTTATCACATAACGGTTCACCATACGTGCATGCTACGGGAATCAAAAACTTCAACACAAGTATTTCTACAATCCACAACTACCCACTAGCATGACTCTAATATCACCATCTTTATATCGCAAAACTACTGCAAGGAATCAAACATATCATATTCAATGGTCTACAAGTTTATGTAGGATTTTATGACTAACCATGTGAATGACCAGTTCCTGTCATCTCTCTAAATAGATATAAGTGAAGCACGAGAGTTTAATTCTCTCTACAAAATATATGTCCATGCTCTAACAAATATAAGTGAGCAAAAGAGCATTCTACAAATGGCGGTTGTCTATGTAAAGAGAAACAGGCAATCCAAACTTCAAATGATATAAGTGAAGCACATGAAGCATTCTATAAAGCCATACTCAAAAGATATAAGTGAAGTGCATAGAGAATTCTATAAATCAACCAAGGAACATCTCATACCAGCATGGTGCACAAAAAAAATGAAAACTAAATGCAAAAGACGCTCCAAGATTTGCACATATCACATGAATGAAACGAATCCGAAAACATACCGATATTTGTTGAAGAAAGAGGGGATGCTTTCCGGGGCATCCCCAAGCTTAGACGCTTGAGTCTCCTTGAATATTTACTTGGGGTGCCTCGGGCATCCCCAAGCTTGAGCTCTTGCCTCTCTTCCTTCTTCTCACATCGAAACCTTCTCGATCATCGAACACTTCATCCACACAAAACTTCAACAGAAAACTCGGTAAGATCCGTTAGTATAATAAAGCAAATCACTACTCTAAGTACTGTTTCAAACCAATTCATATTTTGTTTTTGCATTTTTTATACTGTAATATAACTTTTTCATGGCTTAATCCACTGATATAAATTGATAGTTTCATCAAAACAAGCAGACTATGCATCAAAAACAGAATCTGTCTAAAACAGAACAGTCTGTAGCAATTTGAACATTCACCATACTAAGGATACTTTAAAAATTATGCCAAAATTAGTAAAAATAAAAAATTAGTATAGCAAGACAGTGCAAAAAGAATCAGAACCATTTGACTTTCCAGTAAAAAACTAAAATTCGCACACTACAGCCAAAGTTTCTGTCCTGCACCGTACAAACCAACAAGCATTGTAAACATCCTAAAGGCAAACCTTGGCACATTATTTTTATAATACAATGGAATTGTACAAGGGGATAATTATTTTTGTTGAAAAGTTTCTGTAATCAAGATTCACAAAGTTTCCGTGAGCATGAACAAAGTTCAAGGCTAGCTCCCACTTCAACAATGCTTGTCTTTCTCACTTTTGCTTTTCTTTTTGAAAAAGTTTTGGGTTCCCCTCTTTATTTTTGTTGTTTTTAAACTATATGAAAGCACTCAACAGAAATAAATGACTCTCTAAAACTTCCGGGTTGTCTCCCTGGCAGCGCTTTTTTTAAAGCCATTAAGCTAGGCATTTAGTGCTCAAGTAATGAATCCACCCGGATCCCAAGGTATATCAAAGCCAATTTTAATTAACAATGATTTGTAATTTAGTAGTGAGCACAAAGTAACATACATCAAGCAACAATGAAGCCTAACTCTCTTCCTATGCATCGCATGTCATAAAAGAACAATTCATGCACACCAAGTAAAGGCCAATGCATAGTATAAGCAATTTCTAGCAATTTCATCATATTGGAAACATAGAGTAGTCGGGAGAATTCAAAAAGATAATAGGACTATCATGCGTGGGTGTGTTGGGGAACGTTGCAGAAAATAAAAATTTTCTACGCTTCACAAATATCAATCTATGGAGTCATCTAGCAACGAGAGAGAGGAGTGCATCTACATACCCTTGTAGATCACGCGCGGAAGCATTCAAGAGAACGGGGTTGAGGGAGTCGTACTCGTCGTGATCCAAATCACCGAAGATCCTAGTGCCGAACGGACGGCACCTCCGCGTTCAACACACGTACGGTTGGGGAAGACATCTCCTCCTTCTTGATCCAGCAAGGGGGAGGGAGAGGTTGATGGAGATCCAGCAGCACGACGGCGTGGTGGTGGAAGTAGCGGCGATCTCGGCAGGGCTTTGCCAAGCTCTACGAGAGGGAGAGGGAGGCGCCAGGAGCAGGGGTGCGCAGCCCTCCCTCTCCCCCTCTTTATATAGGGGCCCTGGGGGGCGCCGGCCCCCTAGATATCCCATCTCAAGGGGGGGGGGGGGACTTGCCCCCCAAGTCAAGTGGGGCGCCCCCCACCCCTAGGGTTTCCAACCCTAGGTGCAGGGGAGGCCCAAGGGGGGCGCACCAGCCCACCAGGGGCTGGTTTCCTTCCCCACTACAGCCCATGGGGTCCTCCGGGATAGGTGGCCCCACCCGGTGGACCCCCGGGACCCTTCCGGTGGTCCAGGTACAATACCGGTGACCCCTGAAACATTCCCGATGGCCGAAACTGGACTTCCTATATATAATTCTTCACCTCCGGACCATTCCGGAACTCCTCGTGATGTCCGGGATCTCATACGGGACTCCGAACAATCTTTCGGGTTACCGCATACTAGTATCTCTACAACCCTAGCGTCACCGAACCTTAAGTGTGTAGACCCTACGGGTTCGGGAGACATGCAGACATGACCGAGACGACTCTCCAGCCAATAACCAACAGCGGGATCTGGATACCCATGTTGGCTCCCACATGTTCCATGATGATCTCATCGAATGAACCATGATGTCAAGGATTCAAGTAATCCCGTATAAAATTCCCTTTGTCAATCGGTACGTTACTTGCCCGAGATTCGATCGTCGGTATCCTAATACCTCGTTTAATCTCGTTACCGGCAAGTCACTTTACTCGTACCGTAATGCATGATCCCGTGACCAACCACTTAGTCACTTTGAGCTCATTATGATGATGCATTACCGAGTGGGCCCAGAGATACCTCTCCGTCATACACGGAGTGACAAATCCAGTCTCGATCCGTGTCAACCCGCATGTACACTTTCGGAGATACCTGTAATATACCTTTATAGTCACCCAGTTACGTTGTGATGTTTGGTACACCCAAAGAACTCCTACGGCATCCGGGAGTTACACGATCTCGTGGTCTAAGGAAATGATACTTGACATTGGAAAAGCTCTAGCAAACGAACTACACGATCTTGGGCTATGCTTAGGATTGGGTCTTGTCCATCACATCATTCTCCCAATGATGTGATCCCGTTATCAATGACATCCAATGTCCATGGTCAAGAAACCGTGACCATCTATTGATAAACGAGCTAGTCAACTAGAGGCTCACTAGGGACATGTTGTGGTCTATGTATTCACACATGTATTACGATTTCCGGATAACACAATTATAGCATGAATAATAGACAATTACCATGAATGAGGAAATATAATAATAACTATTTTATTATTGCCTCTAGGGCATATTTCCAACAGTCTCCCACTTGCACTAGAGTCAATAATCTAGTTACATTGTGATGAATCGAACACCCATAGAGTTCTGGTGTCGATCATGTTTTGCTCCGTATGCACTTTGCAAATATCTATGTCTCCATCTTGAACATTTTCACGAATGGAGTTGAAGCGACGCTTGATGTGCCTGGTCTTCTTGTGAAACCTGGGCTCCTTGGCAAGGGCAATAGCTCCAGTGTTGTCACAGAAGAGTGTGATCGGCCCCGACGCATTGGGTATGACTCCTATGTCGGTGATGAACTCCTTCATCCAGATCGCTTCATGCGCTGCCTCCGAGGCTGCCATGTACTCCGCTTCACATGTAGATCCCGCCACGACGCTTTGCTTGCAATCGCACTACCATGTACCCTCCATTCGAAATATACACATATCCGGTTTGAGACTTAGAGTCATCCAGATCTGTGTCGAAGCTAGCGTCGACGTAACCCTTTACGACGAGCTCTTCGTCACCTCCATAAATGAGAAACATATCCTTAGTCCTTTTCAGGTACTTCAGGACATTCTTGACCGCTGTCCAGTGTTCCATGTCGGGATTACTTTGGTACCTTCCTACCAAACTTACGGCAAGGTTTATATCAGGTGTGGTACACAACATGGCATACATGATAGACCCTATGGCCGAGGCATAGGGGATGACACTCATCTTTTCTCTATCTTCTGCCGTGGTCGGACATTGAGCCGAGCTCAATTTCACACCTTGCAACAAAGGCAAGAACCCCTTCTTGGACTGATCCATATTGAACTTCTTCAATATCTTATCAAGGTATGTGCTTTGTGAAAGACCTATGAGGTGTCTCGATCTATCTCTATAGATCTTGGTGCCTAATATGTAAGCAGCTTCTCCAAGGTCCTTCATTGAAAAACACTTGTTCAAGTAGGCCTTAATGCTGTCCAAAAGTTCTATATCATTTCCAATCAAAAGTATGTCATCCACATATAATATGAGAAATGCTACAGAGCTCCCACTCACTTTCTTGTAAAAACGCAGGCTTCTCCATAAGTCTGCATAAACCCAAACGCTTTGATCATTTCATTAAAGCGAATGTTCCAACTCCGAGATGCTTGCACCAGCCCATAGATGGAGCGCTCGAGCTTGCATACCTTGTTAGCATTCTTAGGATCGACAAAACCCTCCGGCTGCATCATATACAGTTCTTCCTTAAGATGGCCGTCAAGGAATGCCGTTTTGACGTCCATTTTCCATATCTCCTAATCATAGTATGCGGCAATTGCTAACATGATTCGGACGGACTTCAGCTTCGCTACGGGAGAGAAAGTCTCATCGTAGTCAACCCCTTGAACTTGTCGATAACCCTTAGCGACAAGTCGAGCTTTATAGATGGTAACATTACCATCCGCGTCCGTCTTCTTCTTAAAGATCCATTTGTTTTCTATCGCTCGCCGATCATCGGACAAGTCTGTCAAAGTCCATACTTTGTTTTCATACATGGATCCTATCTCGGATTGCATGGCTTCAAGCCATTTGTTGGAATCTGGGCCCGCCATTGCTTCTTCATAGTTCGAAGGTTCACCGTTGTCTAACAACATGATTTCTAGGACAGGGTTGCCATACCACTCTGGTGTGGAACGTGTCCTCGTGGACGTACGAAGTTCGGTAGTAACTTGAGCCGAAGTACCTTTATCATCATCACTAGTTTCCTCTCTAGTCAGTGCAAGCACCACAGGAACATCTTCCTGAGCTGCGCTACTTTCCGGTTCAAGAGGTAGTACTTCATCAAGTTCCACTTTCCTCCCACTTACTTCTTTCGAGAGAACCTCTTTCTCCAGAAAGGACCCGTTCTTGGCAACAAAGATCTTGCCTTCGGATCTGAGGTAGAAGGTATACCCAATGGTTTCCTTAGGGTATCCTATGAAGACACATTTTTCCGACTTGGGTTCGAGCTTTTCAGGTTGAAGTTTCTTGACATAAGCATCGCATCCCCAAACTTTTAGAAACGCATAGCTTAGGTTTCTTCCCAAACCATAATTCATATGGTGTCGTCTCAACGGATTTAGACGGTGCCCTATTTAAAGTGAATGTAGCTGTCTCTAGAGCGTATCCCCAAAATGATAGCGGTAAATCGGTGAGTGACATCATAGATCGCACCATATCCAATAGAGTGTGATTACGACGTTCGGACACACTTTATTACGCTGAGGTGTTCCAGGCGGCGTGAGTTGTGAAACGATTCCACATTTCCTTAAGTGCGTACCAAATTCGTGACTTAAATATTCTCCCCCATGATCTGATCATAAGAACTTTATCTTTCGGTCACGTTGATTCTCTACTTCATTCTGAAATTCCTTGAACTTTTCAAAGGTCCCAGACTTGTGTTTCATCAAGTAGACATACCCATATCTACTCAAGTCGTCAGTGAGAGTGAGAACATAACGATATCCTCCACGAGCCTCAATGCTCATTGGACCGCACACATCAGTATGTATGATTTCCAATAAGTTGGTTGCTCGCTCCATTGTTCTGGAGAACGGAGTCTTGGTCATTTTGCCCATAAGGCATGGTTCGCACGTGTCAAATGATTCGTAATCAAGGGACTCCAAAAGTCCATCAGCATGGAGCTTCTTCATGCGTTTGACACCAATGTGACCAAAGGCGGCGATGCCACAAGTATGTGGGACTATCGTTATCAACTTTACATCTTCGGTATTCACACTATGAATATGTGTAACATCACGTTCGAGATTCATTAAGAATAAACCATTGACCAGCGGGCATGACCATAAAACATATCTCTCATATAAATAGAACAACCATTATTCTTGGATTTAAATGAGTAGCCATCTCGCATTAAACGAGATCCAGATACAATGTTCATGCTCAAAGCTGGCACTAAATAACAATTATTGAGGTTTAAAACTAACCTCGTAGGTAAATGTAGAGGTAGCGTGCTGACCGCGATCACATCGACCTTGGAACCATTCCCGACGCGCATCGTCACCTCGACCTTCGCCAGTCTCCGCTTATTCCGCAGCTCCTGTTTTGAGTTACAAATATGAGCAACCGCACCGAAATCAAATACCCAGGAGCTACTACGAGTACTGGTAAGGTACACATCAAATACATGTATATCACATATATCTTTGGTGATGCCGGCCTTCTTGTCCGCTAAGTATTTGGGGCAGTTCCACTTCCAGTGTCCCTTTCCCTTGCAATAAAAGCACTCAGTCTCAGGTTTGGGTCCATTCTTTGGCTTCTTCCGGCAACTGGCTTACCGGGCGCGGCAACTCCATTGCCGTCCTTCTTGAAGTTCTTCTTACCCTTGCCTTTCTTGAAACTAGTGGTTTTATTGCCCATCAACACTTGATGTTCCTTTTTGATTTCCACCTCTGTTGATTTCAGCATTGAAAATACTTCAGGAATAGTTTTCACCATCCCCTGCATATTGTAGTTCATCACAAAGCTCTTGTAGCTAGGTGGGAGCGACTGAAGGATTCTGTCAATGACTGCCTCGTCCGGGAGGTTAATGTCCAGCTGGGACAAGCGGTTGTGCAACCAGACATTTTGAGTATGTGCTCACCGACGTAACTATTTTCCTCCATCTTACAAGCTGTAGAACTTGTCGGAGACTTCATATCTCTCGACCGGGCATGAGCTTGGAAAACCATTTTTCAGCTCTTGAACATCTCATATGCTCCGTGTTGCTCAAAACGCTTTTGGAGCCCCGGTTCTAAGCTGTAAAGCATGCCGCATCAACGAGGGAGTAATCATCAAGACGTGACTGCCAAGCGTTCATAACGTCTTGGTTCTCTCGATGGGTGCTTCACCTAGCGGTCCTTCTAGGACATATGCTTTCTTGGCAGCTATGAGGATGATCCTCAGGTTCCGGACCCAGTCCGAATAGTTGCTGCCATCATCTTTCAACTTGGTTTTCTCTAGGAACGCATTGAAGTTGAGGTTGACATGAGCGTTGGCCATTTGGTCTACAAGACATTTTTCAAAGGTTTTTAGACTAAGTTCATGATTATTAAGTTCATCTAATCAAATTATTTAATGAACTCCCACTCAGATTAGACATCCCTCTAGTCATCTAAGTGATACATGATCCGACTCAACTAGACCGTGTCCGATCATCACGTGAGAAGGACTAGTCATCATCGGTGAACATCTCCATGTTGATCGTATCTTCCATACGACTCATGTTCGACCTTTCGGTCTCTTGTGTTCCGAGGCCATGTCTGTACATGCTAGGCTCGTCAAGTCAACCTAAGTGTTTTGCATATGTAAATCTGTCTTACACCCGTTGTATGTGAACGTTAGAATCTATCACACCCAATCATCACCTGGTGCTTCGAAACAACGAACTTTCACAACGGCGCACAGTTAGGGGGAACACTTTCTTGAAATTATTATAAGGGATCATCTTATTTACTACCGTCGTACTAAGCAAATAAGAAGCAAAACATGATAAACATCACATGCAATCAAATAGTGACATGATATGGCCAATATCATATTGCTCCTTTGATCTCCATCTTCGGGCGCCATGATCATCTTCGTCACCGCATGACACCATGATCTCCATCATCATGATCTCCATCATCGTGTCTTCATGAAGTTGTCACGCCAACGATTACTTCTACTTCTATGGCTAACGTGTTTAGCAATAAAGTAAAGTAATTTACATGGCGTTATTCAATGACACGCAGGTCATACAAAAATAAAGACAAGTCCTATGGCTCCTGCCGGTTGTCATACTCATCAACATGCAAGTCGTGATTCCTATTACAAGAACATGATCAATCTCATACATCACATATATTTCATTCATCACATCCTTTTGGCCATATCACATCACAAGACATATGCTGCAAAAACAAGGTAGACGTCCTCTAATTATTGTTGCATGTTTTTACGTGGCTTCTATAGGTTTCTAGCAAGAACGTTTCTTACCTACGTAAAACCACAATGTGATATGCCAATTTCTATTTACCCTTCATAAGGACCCTTTTCATCGAATCCGATCCGACTAAAGTGGGAGAGACAGACACCCGCTAGCCAACTTATGCAACTAGTGCATGTCAGTCGGAGGAACCTGTCTCACGTAAGCTGCACGTGTAAGGTCGGTCCGGGCCGCTTCATCCCACGATGCCGCCGAAACAAGCTAAGACTAGTAGTGGCAAGAAAATTGACAACATCTACGCCCACAACAAGTTTGTGTTCTACTCGTGCATAGAAACTACGCATAGACCTAGCTCATGATGCCACTGTTGGGGAATGTTGCAGAAAATAAAAAATTTCTACGCTTCACCAAGATCAATCTATGGAGTCATCTAGCAACGAGAGAGAGGAGTGCATCTACATACCCTTGTAGATCACGCGCGGAAGCGTTCAAGATAACGGGGTTGAGGGAGCCGTACTCGTCGTGATCCAAATCACTGAAGATCCTAGTGCCGAACGGACGACACCTCCGCATTCAACACACGTACGATTGGGGAAGACGTCTCCTCCTTCTTGATCCAGGAAGGGGGAGGGAGAGGTTGATGGAGATCCAGCAGCACGACGGCGTGGTGGTGGAAGTAGCAGCGATCTCGACAGGGCTTCGCCAGGGAGAGGTGTTGCGGAGGGAGAGGGAGGCGCCAGGAGCAGGGGTGCGCATCCCTCCCTCTCCCCTCTTTATATAGGGGCCCTGGGGGTGCGCCGGCCCCTAGAGATCCCATCTCAAGGGGAGGGGGGCGGCGGCCAAGGGGGGGGGGACTTGCCCCCCAAGTCAAGTGGGGCGCCCCCCACCCCCAGGGTTTCCAACTCTAGGCGCAGGGGAGGCCCAAGTGGGGCGCACCAGCCCACCAGGGGCTGGTTCCCTTCCCCACTTCAGCCCATGGGGCCCTCCGGGATAGGTGGCCCCACCCGTGGACCCCCGGGACCCTTCCGGTGGTCCCGGTACAATACGGGTGACCCCCGAAACTTTCCCGATGGCCAAAACTTGACTTGCTATATATAATTCTTCACCTCCGGACCATTTCGGAACTCCTCGTGACGTCCGGGATCTCATCCGGGACTCCAAACAATCTTTCGGGTTACCGCATACTAGTATCTCTACAACCCTAGCGTCACCGAACCTTAAGTGTGTAGACCCTACGGGTTCGGGAGACATGCGAACATGACCGAGACGACTCTCCGCCAATAACCAACAACGGGATCTGGATACCCATGTTGGCTCCCACATGTTCCACGATGATCTCATCGAATGAACCACGATGTCGAGGATTCAGGTAATCCCGTATACAATTCCCTTTGTCAATCGATGCGTTATTTGCCCGAGATTCGACCATCGGTATCCCAATACCTCGCTCAATCTCGCTATCGGCAAGTCACTTTACTAAATGCCGTAATGCATGATCCCGTGACCAACCACTTAGTCACTTTGAGCTCATTATGATGATGCATTACCGAGTGGGCTAGAGATACCTCTCCGTCATACAGAGTGACAAATCCCAGCCTCGATCCGTGTCAACCCAATGACACTTTCGGAGATACTGTAGTATACCTTTATAGTCACCCGATTACGTTGTGACGTTTGGTACACCCAAAGCACTCCTACGGCATCCGGGAGTTACACGATCTCATGGTCTAAGGAAATGATACTTGACATTTGAAAAGCTCTAGCAAACGAACTACACGATCTTGTGCTATGCTTAGGATTGGGTCTTGTCCATCACATCATTCTCCCAATGATGTGATCCCGTTATCAATGACATCCAATGTCCATGGTCAGCAAACCGTGACCATCTATTGATAAACGAGCTAGTCAACTAGAGGCTCACTAGGGACATGTTGTGGTCTATGTATTCACACATGTATTACGATTTCTGGATAACACAATTATAGCATGAATAATAGACAATTATCATGAACGAGGAAATATAATAATAACCATTTTATTATTGCCTCTAGGGCATATTTCCAACAGGGTGCAATAGCAACAATTTCATGTTTAACATAAGGAACTATAGCAAGTTCATCTCCATAAGCATAATTCATATTGGCATCTTGGCCACAAGCATAGCAAGCATCATCAAAAAGGGATATTTCAAGAGAATCAACGGGATCATAGCAATCATCATAGCAATCATCCTTCGGTAAGCACGAAGGGGAATTAAACAATGTATGAGTTGAAGAGTTACTCTCATTAGAAGGTGGGCACGGGTTATCAATCCGCTCTTCCTCCTTTTGTTCTTCGCTCTCCTCATCATCTTTTTCATCCAATGAGCTCACAGTTTCATCAATTTCTTCTTCCATAGCTTCCTGCAAAATATTAGTCTCTTCTTGGACAGCGGGGTAGGCCTCAATATATAGTTTAACATAGGCATTAGAAGCATAATTATCATAACAATATTCAACTATGGCAAAATTTTCAGATTTGTAGAGAGTAGCATCATACTTTTCAATCAAAGAAGCAATTTCATAAGCACCCTTAAAAGCAACAAATTCTTCAATTTGTTGAACATCATAGTAATTATAAACACCCTTAGCATATGAAGATACGATTCCATTATCACTAAACAAGCATTGGTAGGGAAGGTGTTTCTTAGGGTTTTCAGAACAACAAGTAACATCATATAATTCACATAAAGTCCAAGCATAGCATTGCAAACGTTGAATTTGATCCCATAATAGTTTCCCTTTTTCAGATATATGGTGTTGCAACAAGCATGCTCATCTAAAGATTTGCCCTCAACTAAGCTAGTTGGGGTTTCAGCACGAGCACAAAGGGATCGAAGATGATCCAAGTAAAAAGCTTCAGGAGTGTGATAGATTTTGAGTGGTTCTTCAACCATTGGTTCAGTAGGTACAACTAATTTTTTTGGTATTTTGCGTTTCCTACCCATAGCTAAAGATAGAAAACAACTAAGAACAGAAAATAAAAATTACTTAGTGATAAAGCAAACAAGCACACATGAGAATATTCACCCCACGTTATGACTCCCCGGCAACGGAGCCAGAAAAAGGTCTTGATAACCCACAAGTATAGGGGATCAATTGTAGCCTCTTTCGATAAGTAAGAGTGTCGAACCCAACGAGGAGCTAAAGGTATAACAAATATTCCCTCAAGTTCTATCGACCACCGATACAACTCTACGCACGCTTGACGTTCGCTTTACCTAGAACAAGTATGAAACTAGAAGTACTTTGTAGGTGTTTTTGGATAAGCTTGCAAGAAAGTAAAGAGCACATAAATAAAGACTAGGGGCTGTTTAGATAAAGACACAACTAAATTAGTTTTAGTAAAGAGTTTGTTGTCACGGGAAAGTTATTTGTCCCTAGGCAATCGATAACTAGACCGGTAATCATTATTGCAATTTTATTTGAGGGAGAGGCATAAGCTAACATACTTTCTCTACTTGGATCATATGCACTTATGATTGGAACTCTAGCAAGCATCCGCAACTACTAAAGATCATAAAGGTAAAACCCAACCATAGTATTAAAGTATCAAGTCCCCTTTATCCCATACGCAAATAACCCATCGACTCGGTCCGTGCTTCACACTCACGCCACCCACCATAAGCAAATCATGAACATGTTGCAAACCCTACAGCTGGGGATCCCTCACGCTATGCGCGACACGGAGAGCACCATAGGACAACACCAATAATAAAACATGCAACTCAAACCAATCTTGATCATCAAATAGCCCATAGGACAAAATAGATCTACTCAAACATCATAGGATAGCCATACATCATTGGGAAATAATATATAGCGTTGAGCACCATGTTTAAGTAGAGATTACAGCGGGTAAGAGAGAGGTTACACTGCTGCATAGAGGGGGGAAGAGTTGGTGATGATGGCGGTGAAGTTATTGGTGAAGATTGCGGTGATGATGATGGCCCCCGGCAGCGTTCCGGTGCCATCGGAAGCAAGGGGGAGAGGGCCCCCCTTCTTATTCTTCCTCCGTGACCTCCTCCCTAGATGGGAGAAGGGTTTCCCCTCTGGTCCTTGGCTCCCGTGGCGTGGGAGGGGCGAAAGCCCCTCCGAGATTGGATCTATCTCTCTGTTTCTCTCTGTTTCTGCGTTCTCCCCTGGCTCTGTTTCACCGTTTCGTGTATATATGGAGATCCGTAACTCCGATTGGCCTGAAACCTTCGCCGTGATTTTTTTCCAAAAATTAGCTTTCTTGCGGCAAAAGAAGAGCGCCAACCGCCTTCTGTGTGGGTCACGAGGGTCAGGGCGCCCTTGGGGCGGGCGCTTCACCTCGTGCCCACCTCGGACACTGGTTCGCGTTGATTTTTCCTCCAGATTTTCCAAATATTCCGAAAAGTATGTCCGTCCGTTTTTATCCCGTTTGGACTCCGTTAGATATGGATATTTGTGAAACCAAAAACATGCAACGGACGGGAACTGGCACTAGGCACTGGATCAATATGTTAGTCCCAAAAATAGTATAAAAAGTTGCCAAAAAGTATATGAAAGTTGAATAATATTGGCATGGAACAATCAAAAATTATAGATACGACGGGGACGTATCAGTAAGCATCTGAAGTGATCGATCGCTCGGGTTCAGTTAGCAGTAGCAAAGGAATTTCTCGGGTTGATCGGTGAGTGAATCGCCGGGTTCGATTAATGTACCAAGGGATCGATCGCTCGGGTTCAGTAATGTGCGATCGCTCCGGGTTCAGTTAGCCAACGCCTCACACACACACGCGCGTACACGAGAGAAACATGCAAACCGCAGTGCGTCGCTCGGCTCCGACCACCCACCATAACCGGGAACTCCGCGATATTTCCTCTCCCTCACTTCTACCATGATTTTTCCATCATGGACGGCCCAAAGAATGTCATGCAGCTGTGTCTCCGGCCCGCCAGGACGAAAAGCCCATTTTCTGTCACGATTTTTTGTTATAGAAGTAGGAGCCCACCACATCTATGATGATACCAGGTTTTGTCACAATTATTGTCATAGAAGTGTCATAAGCATGACAGAAAAAAAATTCGTTCGGCCCAAAATGTCACGGATGTGCCTTTTTTGTAGTGGTCCCATAATATAAGTTTTTGGAGTTCAATGTGAACTGCAAAAACGTCTTACATTATGGGATGGAGATAGTACATTGGAGATTCTGCGAGGTTTTAGTCTTATTAGCGAAATAACTAAATGTAGATCATACATGTATATTAGAGAAGTGGGGGAGAAATATAGATCACCTTTGTAAGCTAAGAGTCTACTTGGTTTAAAAAAATCTTAGGAAGTTCGGCTTCTAGAATTAATTGTTCATCTTGTTGACGGGGTTATACCTAAGGAGTAGGCCCAACTATACATATGGGCCCAGCCTAAGGCTTAGCCAATCAAGATTATGATCTAAAATGCAATACTAAGGGGCTACATGCATGACCGATCCATTGGAGCTACAGCCCAACAGTCGGTCACAATGAAGGCAGGAGCAGTTGGATGACCTACAGTCGGTTGCGTCCTAGGATACCGTGATTACCACAGTGCAATCAATATTGTCGTTACTCAATGATGGAGTAATCTAATTAAATATGACAGTTACTACCAGTAATAGCCACAAACACAAACAGTCGGTCATGCCAATGACTAGCATTAATACCAACCCGTTATGACACCCCTACTAGCGCACTATTAAAGCCAGGATGAGGGTGCCGAGCTGAGGGTTGAACTCCCTCATATTATACCTTACGCCAATAGCAAAGAGCACCACGGACGGGGGTAGGTATTACCTCCACCGAAGAGGGCCTAAACTTGTAGAAATCCTTGAGCGTACTGCCATCTGTACTGCTTGATAGATACAATTTCCTCTACGGGACACACCCCCTAGTATTGTCAGGATTATATCCACGACAATTGGCGCCCACCTTGGGGCAAGCATCTATCAGCATCATGGTACAGATGGCTCCTCAATCTACTCCGACTGGCAGCATCAGTTTTGGCGTTCTCGAGTTCGCCATTGATGGCTTAGCATGGCATCCCGGTGCCCTGCTGAACAGTGCTGACCTTCCGGCATGTGAGAGTATCCATTATTGGGCCAATAGCTCAGGCATTTTGAGCCTTCGGTTGTTGGCTTCACAACAGCCGGCCGGACTGGCGCCTCGACACCGCCGAAAGCACTTGGGCAAGCTTCATCCACAATTTCATCCTTCTACGAGCCACCGGATCATTGGGATGATGGATACTGATTCCTTGTCCCTCTACTGGAGTCCGACTCCGGGGAGGAATAGAGCTACGTGACTCGAGGATATGAAGCAGAGGTTTTCATGGATGGCACATCAACTCCATGGACTGGCCTTCGTGGGGTGCTCCCGTTGATCCATCTGCCGTAGCCGGAATGTTGTGGTGGGTAATAGGTAGTACGACGATTGATACGTGTCCAACATATCTATAATTTTTTATTGTTCCATGCTGTTATATTATCAATCTTGGATCTTTTGTAATCATTTTATAGTCATTTTATATCATCTTTTGGTACTAACCTATTGACATAATTGTCGGTGTCAAAATCGGCGGATCTCGGGTAGGGGGTCCCAAACTGTGGGTCTAAGGTCGATGGTAACAGGAGACAGGGGACACAATGTTTACCCAGGTTCGGGCCCTCTCTATGGAGGTAATACTCTACTTCCTGCTTGATTGATCTTGATGAATATGAGTATTACAGGAGTTGGTCTACCACGAGGTCCTAATGGCTAAAACCCTAGAAGTCTAGCCTGTATGACTATATTTTTCCGGACTAAGCCCTCCGGTTTATATAGACACCGGAGGGGACTAAGGTTGTACAAAGTCGGTTACAGAGAAAGGAATCTTCATATTTGATTGCCAAGCTTGCCTTCCACGCCAAGGAGAGTCCCATCCGGACACGGGAGAGAGTCTTCGGTCTTGTATCTTCATAGCCCATTAGTCTGGCTCATCTCCAACACGCCGGACGCCCGAGGACCCCTTAGTCCAGGACTCCCTCAGTAGACCCTGAACCAGGCTTCAATGATGAGGTGTCCGGCGCGCAGATTGTCTTCGGCATTGCAAGGCGGGTTCCCCTTTCCGAATACTCCAAGATAGTCTTCAGACGCAACGAAGGTGTCCGGATCTGCAACACAAGTACCACACACATAACCGTAAAGAGTATAATATTTCACGAGTCCCGTCCGTAGACAACTTTTTGCAAGATGACATCACGTCTGCCCGGTCTTTATTTCGAACTGTGTTAGTCTATCGTTCCGCGTTTCGAGATGCGGTTTCTATTGGCACGTCTTGTCAAAGCAGAGATCGTGTCCCCTTATTGCGGGATTCTCATCAATACGGGCGTGGGTAATCTAACCGTGCCATTTGCACGGCCCTTGGGAATAGGCGAGTTTTAAGGCGAGTGGGGAGGCGTTCGATATTCACTACTTTTATAAGGGGATAAGGATTCCCCTTCTTCACCCACGCCTTCTCTCTTCCTCTGCCCTTCCATTCTCGAGCTCCAGGGCCCAAGTTCTCATCTTTTCCGCCTCAAGCAAGCACTCCACCATGTCCGGGTCTGGAGGGCAAGGCAAGTGGCCTCCTCCGTTAAGGAGAAGGACATCGTCGAGCTTCGGGAGGCCGGGTATCTGGCGAAGGAAATCGCCCACCAGCTTCCGGCCAAGGGGCAAGTAGTCCCTACACAGAAGCCCAACGAGAGGGTGGTGTTCATCCCTCATTTCGTCCACGGGTTAGGGTTTCCACTCCACCCTTTCGTCCGCGGACTGATGTTCTATTACGGGATAGATTTCCACGATCTAGCCCCGAACTCTTTGCTCAACATCTCGGCATTCATTGTTGTGTGTGAGGCTTTCCTCCGCATCCAGCCCCACTTCGGACTGTGGTTCAAGATCTTCAACGTGAAGCGGAAGGTGGTGGATGGCCAACACGCGGAGTGCAGAGGAGCCATGGTGAGCAAGATGCCCAACGTCACATGGCCCAAGGGCACGTTTGTGGAGACTGTCAAGGAGTGGCAGAAGCTGTGGTTCTACATCACAGAGCCCCGCGACGCCACCTGGGTCACGGCTTCCGAATTCAAGTCCGGTGCCCCAATGCGGCTCACCTCCTGGCTAAAGAAGGGCCTGGATTGGTCTTCGTCAGACGAGCTAATAGCACTGCAAACACGCATTCAGAGCATGGTGGACAAGAACGTTAAGCTCGTCAACGTGATCCAGGTGATGCTAGCCCGCCGGATCCTTCCATGCCAAAGTCGGACTAGCCATTTATGGGGGTTCGATCCGGCCAAACACCAGACTCTGCAATAGTTCTCCGGAACTATGCATGAGGACATCTGGAAGGTGATCTTCACAGGCAAGGAGATGCCACCAGTGACGACCGAGGACCGCGGGCATGCCCTAGCCCGTCCTGACAGTCAGGTAAGTTTTTCCCGTTTGAAGGTACATCCTTTTACTTATTTGTTTAGCGAAGCTACTTAGGCTTCACCATTCATTCTTCAGGGCTAGACAAAGAAGGCGGAGCGGATTCAGTGTGTGGCTCCGCTGCTCGAGGAACCAGTCATCCCGCTTTTGGCGAAGATGCTGGTTCCGGCGCCCTACAAGGCGCCAGAGAAGAAGGCCAAGAAGAAGGCCAAGGGGCCCAAGGGTGGCCCTCGCTGCAAGGGCACTTCGGACAGGACGTTCGAAGACAACGATACTCCCTCCTCTGCCGCCGAAGATTACGATGAGGAGGAGGAGAGTAGCTCTCCCCTGATGGGGGGAGGAAGAAGAGAGTGGCCTCCACAAATCTGGAGGCGGAGGCGCCCAAGAAGGGGAAAGGCCCCCTCGTGGATAATTCCGCGTGGGACGTCGACAGCAGCCCAGAGCGATGCCCCCGACGCAAGCCCCTGGCCGCATCGTAAGTACTAGAAAGCCCATATGCATCCATGTAATTCCAACCTCTCCTCTTTAGGGTATTAATATAGTTAATCATGCTATTGCAGTCCGACCCATGACAGCTCCCAGCAATCCTTATCAAGAGGTTCGTTGGATTCAAAGGTGATGGCCAGCGAGTTACTGCCGGCCGCTCAATCTCCCAAGGCCAAGGGCGACGCTGAGGTGCTGTCCCGAAGGACCTTCCCTAGCCAGGGAGAGGGCTAGGAGGCACCAGAGGGCGAGACCTCAGTCGCCGAACACCTGGGGGAGCGAGTCCCCATGGAGACTGGCGATGAGGGCCATGTTCAGTTCGGACCCGAGCTGAACACGGATCCGGAGACCCATACGGCTCCGGAATTCGGTAAGCAGCCTCCATTGAGAGAAGGAGATGTGCCTGTCTCACCGGTGACCTCTGTCCAACCAGAGGCACCGGATAATCTGCTGGAAGCGCTACGAGGTGCTTCCATTGTGGATGAACAATGTATCCTTATGGTTACGGTGATTGAGAAGGTTCAATCCGTCAAGAGCGGACTGACCGAAGCCTGCAACAGCTTACTGACAGGTTTTGAGGTAAGCGACACAAAAGAGAAAAGTCCCAATATAGACAGTAGCCCCTGAGACACTGTCCGGTGTTCGGAAATAAAAGCAGGACAGAGGATCAATTAATTCTCGCAGGAAGCTAACTAAATGTGTCTTATATGAATAAGCAGGCGTCGTTGCTGGCTGTCGGCATTCTGGGAACGGGGGTCCCCAGACTTGCCTGCCTGCGGCGTGGCTCGAAGGAGGCCCAACACGGCCCATCTTCATCAACGCAAGCTCAAGACCCTCGCGAGGGGCCAAGCCTCGCGGGGCGGACGACAAGGAGCTTCCTCAGGCACGGCCTCATCAGGCTGGCTCATGAGGAGGCGGAGAGTTCAAGGCAGGGTACCTCGCGAGGTGCCCATGACGCAAGCCATGACGACCAAGGGCGCTAGTCGGGCGCCAGCGCACGCAGTGTCCTCCAGTCATCGTGGAGCCCAAGCAGGCGTCATCACCAGAGCCTTTGACAGGCGAGGACCAACTTTAGTCAGGATAAGTGTACCCGCTGTTCCCCTTCAAAATGGCCAATTGTTGGCGCCCTTCCGCTCAATATTTGGGAAGAGGCCCAGGGCCTTTGCCTATAAATAGGAGTAGCCACCCCCAGGGCAGATGGATCCGAATCCTCATCAAGAAACCAGTAGCTAGAGCGACTGAACCCCACCTAGCAGTTCATCACACCCGCCAAGAACAGACCCTCGCGAGGCTGTTCTTCCTTGTACTGTTCCTCATCAGCCCAAGAGGCAATCCACCACACCACACACTTGAGTAGGGTATTACACCACAATGGTGGCCCGAACCAGTATAAATCTCGTGTATCTTGTGCTGTTCCATTTTGTAGTTTAGGTCCCAGCGATTCGGCGAGGTGCGAGACGGTGGAGGGTTGGATCTCCGCGTGCACCCCAGTGTCCGAACCTCAAGGGTCTGCCGGAACCCGAAACCCGACATTTGGCGCGCCAGGTAGGGGTGTGCCAGAATCTGCCTTCCGTCGCCTCGTTCTTCGCCGACCACCGCAACCATGTCTGACGCTCATCGGGCTCGCGCTGAGCGCCGAGCCACCCTCGCCTCCCATGTCGCCCGAACGGCTTCCAACGGCGGGCGCCCTCGTCGTTCCTCACCGCCCGCTGTCAACACCGCCACTGGCCCGGCGGGGAGCGGGCAGCAAGCATCGTCCCTGCGCTCCTCGGCGACCTCTGGGGAGGAGCCGCGCAGCTTCCTCGTCACCCGCCCCGTCGCGCCGGTTCCTCCGGTCGTCGCGGCCCTCCTGGGCGGCTCGCAGGCGCCGCCTTCCAGCCGCCATGTCAAGACATTCGTCCGTCGGGTCGGCGCCACCTGCACGCGGCAGGGGGCTCCCTCGGGTCGGACGGAGCCGTCAGCCGGGCTGACCTTTGACTCTCGGGACCACCCCACCAACTCGGCCGGCTCGGGTGCGCTCCCCATGCTCTGCACACCCACCATCTGCCAGTTGCCGTCACCAGACCCTCATCGACGGCGGCGCCCGGCCTCAACGCATACTCTCGCCGAGGCCTTCAACCTCCTCTGCGTACCCAGGAGCGGCAGCTCAGCCCGGCCTTTTTCGGGCGAGGGAGGAGGGTCATCCAGCTCCTTGGGGCAAATCCGGCTCCCGGTGACCTTTCGCACCTACGACAACTTCCGACGCGGAACTGGTCGACTTCGACATCGCCCCCATCGGCCTCCCCTACAATGCCATCCTTGGCTATCCAGCATTGGCCAAATTCATGGCCGCAACCCACCCGGGTACAACCTCATGAAGATGCCCGGAGCAGCGGGCGTCCTCACTGCGTCTGGGATACTGAAGGTGCGCTGCGAGCGCTCAGGCTCGCCCTCAAGACGGCGGCCGCAGCGCAGCCCGCCAATGCGGAAGCCCTCAAGCCCAAGGGGGCTGTGCCAACCAAGAAGAAGCAGTTGTTCACTCAAGACAAGGCGGAGACCAAGCAGATACCCGTCGACGAGGACGGGTCCACAAACGCCACCTTCACCATAGGCGCCAACCTCGAGCCCGAACAGGAGGAAACCCTGGTCAAGTTCCTGCGTGCGAACAAGAAGGTGTTCGCCTGGGAGCCTGATCAGCTGGCGGGGATCCCACGGGGCATAATCGAGCGCCACCTCAACGTGTGCCCCAACGTGCGTCCTGTGAAGCAGAAGGTGAGAAGGCAGTCCACTGAAAAGCAGGCCTTCATCGTCCAAGAGACCCGCAAGCTAGAAGCCGCGGGGGTTATTCGCGAGGTCGATACCCAGATTGGCTGGCCAACCCGTGGTGGTGCCAAAGAAGGGAGGAAAGGAGCGCATGTGTGTCGACTTCACCAACCTCGACAAAGCATGCCCGCAGGATCCGTTCCGCTCCCTCAAGATCGACGGATCGTCGATTCCACCGCCGTGTGTGACCTGTTATGCTTCTTGGACGCCTTTTCCGGGTATCACCAAATCAAGATGGCGGTGGAAGACGTGGAAAAGATGGCCTTCTTAACCCCGTGTGGAGTGTACTGCTATACATGCATGCCATTCGGGCTGCGCAACGCGGGGGCAACCTTCCAGCGGCTCATGCACATCACCTTGGGCCCACAGCTCGGGAAGAATGTGGAGGCTTACGTCGACGACATCATGGTGAAGTCTCGCGAGGCCAAGACCTTGATACAAGACCTGGAAGAAACCTTCACGAGCCTCAACGCAGTGAGCCTGCGACTCAACCCGGAGAAGTGTGTGTTTGGAGTTCCCTCGGGCAAGCTCCTGGCTTCCTCGTGTCCCACCGAGGCATCGAGGCCAACCTGCAAAAGGTCAAGGCAGTTGAGGACATGAGCCCACCAAAGACCCTCAGGGAAATGCAGAAGCTCACGGGGCGCGTAACGGTGCTGGGCCGTTTCATCTCCCGATTGGGGGAGCGGGCGCTGCCTTTCTTCCAGCTGATGAAGAAAAAGGGGCCCTTCGAATGGACTGAAGAGGCCGACAAAGCGTTCCAAGACCTCAAGAGGTACCTGACCAGCCCTCCAGTGATGGTGGCCCCGCGCCCTCAGGAGCCCTTGGTACTCTACCTCGCCTCCACTCCCTACTCCGGTAGCGCAACCCTGGTGGCAGTTAGGGAGGAGCGTCAGGCCAAGACCACGGCGGCCACCCGAGCTAAGGCAAGGCCGAATCAGAAGGAACTCGCAGAAGCCAGCACTGCAATGGAAGAAGATCAGCCGTCGCAGCAGAGCACACCAAGGGCGGGAGAGGCCCTCCATCCAAGCACCCAACTTCTGGAGGCGCGGTCACCTCGGGAGGCACCACAGCTTCCGGAAGACGCCACCAGCACCGACGCCCCTAGCCTTGTTGAGCACCCGGTGTACTTCGTCAGCACATTGTTACGGGATGCGAGGGCACGGTACCCCATGCCGCAGAAGCTCCTCCTCGCGTTGTTGGTGGCTTCGCGCAAGCTGCGGCACTACTTCCAGGGTCATCCAATCAAGGTTGTCTCGGCATACCCCCTGGAGAGGGTGCCCAGGAGCCCCAACTCGGCCGGAAGGGTCGCCGAGTGGAACATTGAGCTGCAAGCATTCCAACTCGAGTTCAGCACAACCAGAGTCATCAAGGGGGCCATGCTGGAAGATTTCGTGGCCGAATGGACAGAAGCACCGGGCCTCAGGGCCGGCGAGGATCGATCCCTCTCCCGAGTGAAGCGCGCTTGAAGGTTGGGTCATGTACTTTGACGGAGCTGCGTTCTCCAGTATACTGGGGCTGGGCAGTGCTCATATCTCCCACTCAGGACAAACTCTACTATGCCGTGCAACTCTGTTTCAAAGAGGCGAGAAGGTCTCCAACAATATAGCAGAATACGAGGGGCTGAGAAGGGTCCGAAGGCTGCCGCTGCCCTGGGGGTGAAGCGCCTTACCATCAAGGGCGACTCGCAGCTCCTCGTCAATTTCTCCAACAAGGTGTACGAGCCAAGAGATGAACACATGGAGGCCTACCTTGCGGAGGTCCGTAGGATGGAGAAACAGTTCTGGGGGTTGGAGCTGCAGCACGTGCCCCGCGACACCAATCAAGGGGCCGACGACATGGCCGAACGAGCCTCCAGGAGGTTACCCCAGGAGCCGGGCGTCTTTGAGGAACGGCTCTTCAAGCCCTCAGCCCTGCCGCCGTTATCAAGCACAGCACAGCCTCGGGTGGAGCTCCCTCAGCCACCTGCCTCGGGAGCCCCAGCCTGTGGCCCGGCCTCAGGAGAATGCCTGCTCCTTACGATGGAACCTCAAGAGGGGTGCTGGATCACGGAGCTCAAGAGTTACTTAACTCATGGAACTTTGCCGGAGAAGGAGGAGGAGGCAGAGCGTGTGGCGCGGCAAGCCACGGCATACAGCATCATGGATGGAGAGCACTAACGGAAACGACAGAACGACGTATCCTCGCTACCGCATCACCAGGGAACAGGGGAAGGAACTGCTGGCAGATATACATGGTGGAGATTGTGGGCACCATTCGTCGTCACGGGCCCTTGTCGGCAAGGCGTTCCGCAGCGGTTTCTATTGGCCCACTGCGCTCAATGACGCTGTTGAACTCGTGAAGGCTTGCGAGGCTTGCCAATTCCATGCCAAGCAGATCCACCAAAGAAGGTGAGGTCCGCAAACCATCCCCTCACTTGGCCATTCGCGGTCCGGGCTGGACATCCTGGGCCCTTTTCCTCGGGCGCCAGGCTATCACTACCTCTACGCCGCCGTGGACAAATTCACCAAGTGGGCGAAGTCGAGGCCGTCCGCACCATCCCCGCTGGTTCTCGCTGTCAAGTTCATCAAGGGCATCGTGGAGCGGTTCGGAGTGCCGAACCGCATCATCACCGATAACGGTTCGCAGTTCACCAAGAATCTTTTTAAAACGCATCGCGCTAACCTTGGGACGCAGATATGCTACACTTCGTGGCGCACTTCGCAACAATGGACAGGCCGAGCGGGCCAACGCAGAGGTCCCGAGAGGCCTCAAGACCAGGACGCTCAAGAAGAAACCGGAGGCCCGCGGCAGAGGCTGGTATGACGAGCTTGCGTGCGTGTTGTTGTCCATCCGCACAACCGCAACCAAGCCAACTGGAGAGACCCCCTTCTTCCTGGTCTACGGAGCCGAAGCGGTCCTCCCTCACGAGGTCAAGCGTCGATCCGTGCGGGTCCTGGCGTTCAATGAAATATTGCAGGACGCCATGCGGGGGACGGCCCTCGTGCTGGGGGAGGAGCGTCGTCGAGAAGCTGCGTTGTGAGCGGCAAGGTACCAGCAGGCACTCCGGCGATACCACTGCCGCAACATCCGCCCCAGAACTCTCGAGGTAGGGGACCTCGTGCTCTGACGGGTCCTCTCCAGGGAGGGACTGCATAAGCTCTCTCCCATGTGGGAGGGCCCGTTCAAGGTTGTTCATGTTTCCAGGCCTGGCTCCGTGCGCTTGGAGACTCAAGAGGGAGTACCTATACGTAACGCTGCGTGGAACATCCAGCACCTCCGGAGGTTTTACCCTAAAAAGGCCCAATGCTCGTGAAGAAGGCGAATGCCCGTGAAGCTCATTCTTTTTGGAAAAGGCCCAAGGTTCGTGAAGAAGGCGAATGCCTATGAAGCTCATTCTTTTGGAAAAGGCCCAAGGTTCGTGAAGAAGGCGAATGCCTGTGAAGCTCATTCTTTTGGAAAAGGCCGGTGCTCGTGAAGAAGGCGAATGCCTGTGAAGCTCATTCTTTTTGGAAAAGGCCCAGTGCCTGTGAAGAAGGCGAATGCCTGTGAAGCTCATCTTTTTCGAGAAAGGCCCATAGCCTGTGAAGAAGGCGAACGCCTGTGAAGCTCTCGCATTCTGGAAAGGGCCCGGAGCCCGTGAAGAGGGCCAACGCCCGTGAAGCTCGCTTCCCAGAAGAAAGGCCTAGAGCCTGTGAAGAAGGCGAACGCCTGTGAAGCTGTCGTGTTCTGGAAAGGGCCCGGAGCCCGTGAAGAGGGCCAACGCCCGTGAAGCTCGCTTCCCAGAAGAAAGGCCCGGAGCATGTGAAGAGGGCCAACGCCCGTGAAGCTCGCTTCCCAGAAGAAGGCCCAGAGCTTGTGAAGAGGGCCAACGCCTGTGAAGCTCGTCGCCCGTGACACTCTCACGTAATAATGAGTTGGGGCTGTACACCCCCCGGAGTCTCAGGAGTGCCGGCCTCAGCCCCGGGCTCCCTCCCACGCCAGTGGCAGCACTTAGCTCCGCTGGTGAGAAGACGTCAAGGCTAGACTAGGTGCCGAACGCGGCTTTTCATTTGCTTTCTGCAGTTGACTAGTTATTCCCATTTGGAGTTTTTATCGAAACTATCGCCCCTTTTTGGTCCGTGGTTCTTCGATCTTTTTCTCTCTCCTGCCTCAATTTCTCTTGCGCGGGGACTCATGAGGCAGAAGCCTCGGGAGCCCCCGCGAGTGTTCCTGCCCCTATCGCTCAAGTTTTCACGGCCCTGGTCCACAGCTGGAGCACCCCTCCTGACCATGCCTCATGGGCAGCACAACGCGAACACGGGGCCTGGGTCGGTCGCCCCCGCGGCCACGGCTGGAGTTCACTTGCGAATGGGCGTACAACAAAAAGGAACAGTATCAGGATAACAAAAGCAGTACAATAATTAACGGCGTTAACCTAAACGAGCCCCCACGGGGCCACACATCGTTGCCTTTTTGCGCAGGAGAAAAGAAAGGAAAGGGACAAAAGCAGGTGAAGCACGCCCGTGCCGCCCTCTTGGAAGGCTCGAGCCGCCTCCCGAGCTCAGCGGACTCCTCTCGCTTCATCAGGCGCGGCGGCAAGCGGACCCGCTGCCACCCCCCAAGCAGGCGCGGCGTGGGGGCTGGCCGCGACCACTGCTGGAAGAATCACCACCAGAAGAAGAGCTGGTCAAACGTGAGGAGTCACGGGCATCGCCAGCCGCCCGCGCGCTGCCCTCTCCATCCACGCCGGGGCCGAGTCCTCGGCTGTGGTCGTCGTCTTCAGGGCAGCACCCCATGTGGCGACCGTCTTCCCCGAACACCCTCACGTAGAGGGTGGCGTCGCCGTCATACTTGAAGTGCAGGGAGCACCGGCGGCGAAGACCACGTGCGCGAGCGAACGTCTGCCAGCCGTGGGTCAGGAAAAGGTCCCTGTAGTAGAGACCTCCAGAGAAGCCCACGAAGCCCGGATGCAGCAGTCATCCGCCTGGAGCCAGAGGCCACCCAGGGGCCAGCTGGGAGCTCACCCAGGAGGAAGCACGGGAGCTGAAGCCGGACGCCGGACGGCTCCTCCGCCCTCACCATGAACTTCGCAGCGCTTCAAGAAGACGGAGGCACGGCCTCGGGGACGCGCGGCTGGGCACGCCCGACCATGGCCAGCCGCCGCCACGCTGAGAGCCTCCCCCACGACCGCGGGGGACCGCCGTGGAGGCCACGGGATGCTTGCGAGGGCGACCGCGACCACGCTTAGGCGGAGGAGAGGAAGACTCGACCTGACGGCCCTTCCCCTTCTCTGCGGCCGAGAACTTCCTTGGTGGAGCCATGGAGAAGAAGGAGAGACAAGAAAGGATAGACTGGAAGGGCGCGCGCCGTTCGCATTTATAGCCGGGCGAAGGCCAACCGTCGGCCTCCACGATCACCGTAATCATGACCGACTCGCATGCGTGGACTTGTCGAATCCGGTGGTTACCGAGGCATCATGGGGAAGCGAAGACGCTGCCCAATCAACCGCCACGCTGCCGCCCAAGGCCGCAGGCTGTTAGGGCCCACGACGCTCGCGACTTGCCATTTCGCCTCTGCCGGCCAAGTTCGGGCGCGCCATGGGCCTGGGGCTACTGTCGGGCGTTCGGGAACGGGGTCCCTAGACTTGCTCGCTGCGGCCTGCAGCGTGGCTCGAAGCGAGGCGGCACGCCCATCTTCATCAACGCAAGCTCAAGACCCTCGCGAGGGGGCCAAGCCTCATGGGCGGATGACCAGGAGCTTCCTCAGGCACTGCCTCGTCAGGCTGGCTCATGAGGAGGTGGAGAGTTCAAGGCAGGGTACCTCGCGAGGTGCCCATGACGCAAGCCATGACGACCAAGGGCGCCAGCTGCGCAGCGTCCTCCTTTCCTCTTTGGTGCAAAGGGAGCAAGCGCAGGCGAGAGCATCAAGCAAAGGCACCCGTTTCGGTGCAACAAGACCAAGACCAGCCCCAACGGTTGGAAGGGAGTCATCGTGGAGCCCAAGCAAAGGCCATCACTGAGCCTTTTGGCAAAGCGAGGACCAACTTTAGTCAGGATAAGTGTACCCGTTGTTCCCCTTCAAAATGGCTAATTGTTGGCGCCCTTCCCGCTCAATATTTGGGAAGAGGCCCAGGCCTTCGCCTATAAATAGGAGTAGCCACCCCTGTGGCGTAGAGATCCGAATGCTCATCAAGAAACCAGAGCTAGAGCGACTGAACCCCACCTAGCAGTTCATCGCACCCGCCAAGAACAGACCCTCGCAAGGCTGTTCTTCCTTGTACTGTTCCTCATCAGCCCAAGAGGCAATCCACCACACCACACACTGGAGTAGGGTATTACACCACAATGGTGGCCCGAACCAGTATAAATCTCGTGTCTCTTGTGTTGTTCTGTTTAGTATTTTAGGTCCCAGCGATTCGGCGAGGTGCGAGACGGTGGAGGGTTGGATCTTCGCGCGCACCCCAGTGTCCGAACCTCAAGGGTCTGCCGGAACCCAAAACCCGACACTGGACGCGACGTTACGTACTGCCGAAGTCTCCGGACTAAAGCAGAGACTGGAGCGGGCCAAGGGAGAGCTCGGCCAAGCGAGGAAGCAACTAGAAGACCAGCAAGGTATTCAATGACTCACTATATATTTGGAAAGAATAAATGATGTGTATTGACAGTAGTGTCATGATATGTGTAGGAGCAACGACCGAGGTCGAGGCCCTTAAAAAGGCCCTGGCTGAAGCCGAGGAGATGGCTGTCAAGGAGCAAGCCGCCCGCAAGAAGCTCAAGGCCAGGCTTAACGAGGTCCGGCAAGAGCTCCAGGACGCTGTGAAAAAGTGCGATGCCTTGGAGTGTGATGTTTTGGCTCGAGAGATCGAACTCGCCAAGGCTCGCCAAAGCGCGGAAGAGGCCCGGGTTGAAGCCCTGGGCGCCCTTTAGGAGATCCAGGAGGCCAAGAAGATCGAGGCGGGTAAGGCGTTTAGTATGCAAAGCAAGTATGTGAAGAAGAAGTATTTCTTACTAACCCAGATTCAGAGTTCTCCTGGGGCGTTTGCGGACCTGCCACGCAGTGTGTTTGACGCTGCTGAGTTCTTCCGAGCTGAAGAAGGGAGCTCAACAGAGAAGCTGTTCTGGTCGCAATATCTTGCGCCAGAACATCCAGTGCCCTTTAGCGATCAGCTGAAACAGCTGGTCGAGCTGCATAGGGTGGCCGAGCTAGCCATGAAGGATTTGATAATCCGGTTGTGGCCTGCCTAAGCTATACCCAGCATCTACTTCGGGCTCGTGAAGCATCTGGTGAGCGCCTGTCGTCGACTAGCCGATGTCAAGCGGTCGGCCTACATCGAGGGCGCGCGCATGGCCTTCGCCCGCGTCAAGGTGTGGTGGGCGAAGATGGATGCCGGCAAGCTTGTGACCGAGGGGCCGCCAGAAGGCAAGGAGCACCGCACGCCCGAGCGGTATTTTGGAGACGTCCTGGAGGGGTCTCGCATTGTGGCGACGCAATGTGTGCAGGACATTATCTTTGAATGAGTACATTCATGTTGTCCCTGTCTTGTATGATGAAACAAAGTTGTTATGTAATATAATGTTTGTTTAAAATATTTTCACCTCCTGTGCGGCCGTGGTGTATGAAATCTGAGAGTTGGCCAGTCGTCGGCTTCTGCCCCCACGTAGGTAGTATGGGGGTGTTCGGGATGTAATCTAAACACTCTTGATCCAATTATTTGGTCCTTGAAGGAGGTGTTTAGCGCAACGAACCAGGCAATCAGACTATTCGGCTTGAACACCCTCACTTAGCCATAGGAGTTTGACGATAAAAATTTAGGCGCATCCCCTGGTATCCGAACCAGGAGGCTGTAAACACCTGATCGGGTAAGTACCAATCTCTCGCGTAATGCGGAAAATATCTCTAAGGATTTGGGACCTCCGAAGAGCTGACCGGCTCTCCCCGCATCATGACAGTCAGTTTTTGGCTTTCTCAACTGAGATACTCCATCGGGACCAGGGCACAATTGCACTAGTTCTCCCTTTACTACCTTAGCCGATATAGCAGAATGAAGGGAGCGAGCACAGGAGCTGGGCAACCCAAGTATTGACCAAAGACATGATTCGGAGCCAATGCATATAGTGCTAAATTCGGGGTGTCGAACTATACTGTAAGAAGTGTTCGGACTTTGTTACCGTAGTGCGGGGCGCTATGAAGCCCCTGGAAAATGTGAAACGTACCAAAGTGTACGGGTTCTATCTGATAAGGTTAACAACAGAAAAAAGAAAACAGAAAAGGAGCAAACGTAATGAGCTGGGGGCCCTAAAACTTGGGCCGCAAACTGTTTCCATTATAATTTAATTAATACGTCAAGGCGCATTGATACAAGCAGTGCGATAAGAAACATGTTATTTGACATGCCACAACCAAGGGAGAGCTGCGTGTGGGTCCTGAAAACAAGTAAAATGATCGTTAAAGAGACCACCTGGGAATTCCCCTATACGTCTATGCTTCTTGCCATCTTGGTGTATTTATCCTTCGAAAGGACCGGTAGTCAGGCCATCAGGGAGGTCCTGTGTAAAAGAAACCTGAAAAGGAAAAAAAACAGTGAAAAGTATGTGAGTCCGGGGGCGATTGAGCCGTATTATGGACTGCCAGCTAGTTATGCCTCCATCTATGCCCATGGTATTTTGAGTGCGTAATTATGTACGCGTGGCACGAATACCGCCACTTGATCGGGGCTGGGACGGAGGCTGAATTGCTAGTCGAGCTCTTGACAAGCTGAGATGTCTTGCTGTAGAATAGTCCGGACTCTCTTGACAGTGTCCAGGGGATCGGCCGCCGAATTAAGGTTCTGCTTGAAAAGGCCGCTCTGTACTTCTACTGCTAAGGCAACGGTGTGCTCCTCAGTACGGAGGGAGCGTTCCGTGTTTCCACTAACTGTTATGACGCTGCGTGGTCCGGGCATCTTGAGCTTGAGGTAAGCATAGTGTGGTACCGCGTTGAACCGAGCAAATGAGGTTCGTCCCAGCAGTGCGTGATAGCCGTGCGAAAGGGGACGATATCGAAGATTAAATCTTCACTTCGGAAGTTTACCGGAGATCCAAAGACAACCTCTAGTGTGATTGAGCCTGTACAGGGGGCCTCTACACCTGGTATAACTCCTTTAAAGGTAGTTTTTGTGGACTTGATCCGTGATGGGTTAATGCCCATTTTGCGAACTGTATCCTGATAGAGAAGATTGAGGCTGTTGCCACCGTCCATGAGGACTCGCGTCAGGTGGAATCCGTCAATTATTGGGCCAAGGACCAGCACGGCTGACCCGCCATGACGGATACTGGTCGGATGATCTCTGTGATCAAAGGTGATCAGACAGGAAGACCATGGGTTGAATTTTGGGGCGACTGGCTCTATCACATAGACGTCCCTGAGTGCGCGCTTGCGCTCCCTCTTGGGGATGTGGGTAGCGTATATCATGTTCACCATTTTAACCTGAGGGGAAACTTCTTCTGACCCCTTGTGTTCGGTAGTCGGGGCTCCTCGTCATCGTCCTCGCTTTGCAATCCCTTCTCCTTGTTTTCGGCATTTAACTTGCCGGCCTGTTTAAAAACCCAACAATCTCTGTTGGTATGGTTGGTTGGTTTTTCTGGGGTGCCATGGATCTGGCACGGACGATCAAGTATGCGGTCCAAGCTGGATGAGCCAAAATTATTCTTTTTGAACGGCTTCTTTCGTTGAACGGACTTAGAGCCACTGAATCCGGCATTGACCGCCATATCATCGGTGTTGTCATTTTTGTTTCGATGCATGTATCTGTTGCGTCGGGACTTGCCGTTGTTATCTCTGACTTCAGAGGTGCCGGCATCGCTTGCATTGTTTTTGCTACGGGCCAGGCAGCTATCCTCACCCGCACAAAAGCGGGTCATAAGTGTCGTGAGGGCTGCCATGGACTTCGGCTTTTCCTGGCCGAGGTGGCGGGCGAGCCATTCGTCACGGATGCTATGTTTAAAGGCCGCTAGGGCTTCGGCATCCGGACAATCGATGATCTGGTTCTTTTTAGTTAGGAACCTAGTCCAGAATTTCCTGGCTGACTCTCCAGGCTGTTGAACTATGTGACTTAAGTCATCGGCATCTAGTGGCCGGACATATGTACCTTAGAAGTTGTCAAGGAAGGCTTCTTCCAGGTCCTCCCAGTTGCCAATAGAATTTTCTGGCAGACTGTTTAACCAGTGCCGAGCTGGCCCTTTGAGTTTGAGTGGGAGGTATTTGATGGCGTGAAGGTCATCTCCGCGGGCCATATGGATGTGGAGAATAAAATCCTCGATCCAAACCACGGGATCAGTTGTTCCATCGTATGATTCGATATTTACGGGTTTGAACCATTCTGGGAATTCATGATCCATTACTTCATCAATGAAGCAAAGAGGGTGTGCGACGTAGCTCCGATGGAGTCTGTCTGCGATTTTTGGCCCGGGCGTGACTAGGCTTGTCACGTCCGAATAGATAGCCGTCGTCACATGTCGGGGCACATCCTCACAATCTGTAGATCGATCTGGTATGTCCTGCTCTACTATCTAGGTCCTGCCGAAGATCATATGTATAATCCCGAGCTGTTCTATCTCTGCCTTTACGGTGAGGCGGTGCGGCCTGGTGTTTGGCTTGAGTTGTCGCTTTATCCCGACCGCGTGTGGTCGGTCGGCTACGTTGCGCGATGATGGTACGGGCTCCGGTGCCTCATCATCGAACTGAGGTAGCAATTTGCGCTTCGGGTAACTTTTGGCTCAGCGCTTAAGGTCGTATTCTTTGGCTGCTAGGACATCAGTCCATCTGTCGTTGAGCAGATCTTGGTCAGCTTGAAGCTGCTGTTGCTTCTTTTTCAGGCTCCTTGAAATGGCTATTAGCTGGCGCTTAAAGCGCTCCTACTCGAGAGGTTCCTCATGGACGATAAAATCCTCATTGCCAAGGCTCACGTCATCCTCGGAGGGTGGAAGATAAGTGTTGCCCTCCGAGTGGTTGTTTATGGCCTGTTCATCAGGGCTAACTTGCCCATCTTCCCGATCGTCCTGTTCGGCCGTTTGTTCATCGGGATCTTCTTTGTCTTCGGCACCGTCCGGAGTGTTATCGTCCCCTGTGCTGGTGTTGCTGTCCTTGCTGCAGCGGGATTTAGAGCGGCGCCACTGGCGCTGGCGTTTTGGTTGTGTCTTAGGAGGGTCATCCTCAACTGGGTTTTCCTTGTCAATGCCGCTATTATCTTTTGGTGCATCCACCATGTATACGTCATATGTGGAAGTAGTCGTCCATCGTCCGGTGAACGGCAGGTTTTGGACATCCTCTTCTCTGGCATCGTCGTCCATACCATCGATGTCTTCGGAGTCATAATCAAGCGTGTCGGTTAGGTCTTTGACAGTGGCTATGAAGTGGGCGGTGGGTGGGAAATGAAATTCTCCATCATCAGCCTCCAGCTCAAACCTGATATAATTCGGCTGAGAGTCCCCCGCTAGGGATAGATTCCTTAACGAGTTCAGCACATCGCCTAAAGGTGAGTGCCGGAAGATGTCCACGGTGCTAAATTCAGTGATTGATGACCGATCCTGCTCGACATACGCGGACGCACATGATCCGGAACTTATGGCCGGAAACGAGTCCGAGGTTCCGGAGACACATATATCACCCGAGGTTAGGTCTGTGTGCGGCTCCAATGCCGCGGAGTCTGCGGCTTCCGTGGCTGGGTTGAGCTTCCCATCCTTGGATGGCACAATCTGCTCCGGATCTAAGGCAAGAGCGGTTACAGGTGCAATTTCCTGAGTATGGTCCGATGATAGATTTAAGTTATGTTCATCGTAGGGACCAGGAGTGACTACCGTGGTTTCGAATCCGTCGAACATCAAGTCTCCACGGATGTCAGCGACATAGTTCAAGCTCCCGAATCTGACCTGATGGCCAGGGGCATAGCTGTCGATTTGCTCGAGATGGCCAAGCGAGTTGGCCCGTAGTGCGAAGCCGCCGAACACGAAGATCTGTCCGGGAAGGAAGACCTCTCCTTGGACAGCGTTATTGTAGATGATTGAATGAGCCATCAAACCTTTTGAGGACGGCACAGTGGAACTCTCAATGAAAGCACCAATGTCGGTGTCAAACCACCGATCTCGGTAGGGGGTCCCGAATCATGCGTCTAAGGTCGATGGTAACAGGAGACAGGGGACACACTGCTTACCTGTGTTCGGGCCCTCTCTATGGAGGTAATACCCTACTTCCTGCTTGATTGATCTTGATGAATATGAGTATTACAAGAGTTGGTCTACCACGAGATCGTAATGGCTAAAACCCTAGAAGTCTAGCCTGTATGACTATATGTTTCCGGACTAAGCCCTCCGTTTTATATAGACACGGGAGGGGACTAAGGTTGTACAAAGTCGGTTACAAAGAAAGGAATCTTCATATTTGATTGCCAAGCTTGCCTTCCACGCCAAGGAGAGTCCCATCCGGACACGAGAGAGAGTCTTCGGTCTTGTATCTTCACAACCCATTAGTCTGGCCCATGTCCAACAGGCCGGACGCCCGAGGACCCCTTATTTCGAACCGTTCTTTAGCCTCCCGCTCCACGTTTCAAGATGCGGTTTTATTGGCACGTCTTGTCAAAGCAAAGATCGTGTCCCCTTATTGCGGGATTCTCAACAATATGGGTGTGGGTAACCCAACCGCCCCATTGGCACGACTCCTTGGGAATAGGCAAGTTTTAAGGCCCATGAGGAGGCGTTCGATGTTCATCGCCTTTATAAAGGGGGCATAGACCCGTCTCTTGCCTCTACGCCTTCCTCAACTTTTCCAACCTCGAGCTCCAACTTAATCACTCCCAGTCTCCCAGTCATGTCCGGACCCAGCCCTCAAGGCCGGTGGGTGGCCTCCTCTGTCACAGAGGAGGATATCGCGAGGCTCCGGGCGGCAAGGTACCTGACCGTGGAAATCCTCCACAGGCTCCCTGCTAGGGGGCATGTTATTCCTACACCCAGATCCGGTGAGAGGGTCGTATTCATCTCCCACTTCCTCCAGGGCCAGGGTTTTCTCTCCACCCCTTCGTTCATGGCCTCATGTTCTATTACGGGCTAGATTTTCACGATCTAGCTCCGGACTCCTTTCTTCACATCTCGGCGTTCATCGTCATGTGCAAGGCCTTTCTCCGCATTCCCCCACACTTTGGCTTATGGCTCAAGACCTTTAATGTGAAACCGAAGGTAGTCAACGGGGAGGAAGCGGAGTGTGGCGGTGCTATGGTGAGCAAGCTCGCCAATACTCCTTGGCCAAAGGGCTCCTTCATAGAAACTTCCAACCTATGGTAGCGGGAGTGGTTTTAGATCACTGAACCCCGCGGTACCAAGTGGGCAGCGACATCTATGTTCCGATCTGGCCCTCCATTACGACTCGCATCATGGATTAATAAGGGGATGGACTGGGGATCAATTGATGAAGTGCAGGCGCTACAAAGCCGTATCCGAGTCTCCTTGAAAAGGACACCGGCCTCATCAACGTGATCCAGGTAATGCTAGTCCGCCGGGTCCTGCCGTGCCAGCGACGGCCTCTCCACCTGTGGGAGTTCAATCTGGAAGGACCACAGACCCTACATCACTTCTTCGACACAACGCACAGAGGGATGTGGAAGTTATTCTTCGGGACCCGAAAATAGTGGCCGGATACAACCGAAGACATCGGCCTCGACTGCAATCATCTGGATACCTTGGTAAGCACTCGACTCCTGAACACAGCTTAGTTGATTATCCCGTAACAATATACTGAGAAATCTGTCTCCGACTAGGGCTGGATAACAAAGGCGGAATGAATTAGGTGTTCGGCTCCACTCCCCGAAGACTCAGCTGATCCTGTGTTGACAAGGATGCTGGCCCCGACACCGTAACAAGTACCGGTGAAGGAGGTCAAGGAGGACGGCAGAAAGGCCAAAGGTGGCCTCCACTGGAAAGGTACACCGGAAGCTATGTCCGGGGGGACTGGAACTCCCTCTTTTGAAGACGAAGGGGAAGAAGAAGTTGATATCTCTTCTCCCCACGGGAAGAAAAGGACTGCCTCCGAAGATTTGGAGGTGGAGGCTCCCAAGAGAGGGAAGGTGTCCTTGTCAGCCGGTTCGGAAGACGATGATGCACAGTTCCTCCGTAAGGACAAGCTTTTAGCCGAATTGTAAGTGAACAAGGGTGTTTTAGACATATCTGTCGGATGTGGGGCTCCGGCAAACTCTTAAGGTTCAAACACTGGGGTGCGCGCGGAGTCTTTCCCTCCTACCGATCTACGTTCTAGCTCGCTAAGATCTCGCGGACGAACTCGATGAACTCGCAACACAGAAAGACATGAGGTTTATACTGGTTCGGGCCCGGGAGGTTGAGCAGCCAGGCACGTGGCTCGCCGACGAGGGCCATGGGGAACCAGTTGGCCATGATCTTGCCATCGCCTCCGGCATCGAGGATGGCCTCCTCGTATGCCTGCAGGAACGGCGCCGGGTCTGCCGCGCCATCATAACACGGCGGCATCTTCGGCCTAAACTTGGCTGGCCACTGCACTCGCCGTAGGGCGGAGCCGTGGTACCCAGACTCGCACTTCGCTGGTGTCGGTCGCAGAGGCGGGTGGCAGCGCACCTGCCATTCGAGCAAAGCGCAGCGACACGGGGCGCAGGTTGGTGGAGAGGAGCTCCAGCGCACCCCTACCTGGCGCGCCAAATGTCGGATGTGGGGCTCCGGCAAACCCTTAAGGTTCGAACACTGGGGTGCGCACGGAGTCTTTCCCTCCTACCGATCTACGCTCTAGCTCGCTAAGATCTCGCGGACAAATTCGATGAACTCGCAACACAGAAAGACACGAGGTTTATACTGGTTCGGGCCACCATTGTGGTTTAATACCCTACTCCAGTGTGGTGGTGGTGGATTGCCTCTTGGGCTGATGATGAACAGTACAAGGGAAGAACAGCCTCCTGAGGTTGAGGTGTTCTTGTGTATGAACTTGTGGCGTGAGGATTCAATCAGTTGCCGATCAGATCAGGCCTACTGTGGTGGCTAGCTCTACGTATATAGGCCCTGGTCCTCTTCCCAAATATCGAGCGGGAAGGGAGCCAACAACGGCGGGAAAATTTGAAGGGGGACAGCTAGTACAAGCTATCCTGACAAAAGCGGTCTTCTCCTGCGAAAAGCTCTGGGGTGACGCTGTCTTGGGCTCCACGATGACCTCCGCGTTGCCATCCTCCTGGTCTTGGTCTCGTTGCACCAATATGGCAACCTTTGCCTGATGCCTCCGTACTCTTCGCCTGCGCTGGCCTCCTTAGCACCAAAGAGGAAATAGAGATGTTGCACGCACTGGCGCCCGCCTGGCACCGTTCGTCATGGCTCACGTCACGAGAGCCTCATGAGGTTTGCCTCGCCTTGATATCTCCGCTCCTCGTGAGCCTGCTTGGCTAGGCCACTCCAGAGGAGGTCTTGCGTCGTCCGCCTCGCGAGTGTTGGACCCTCGCGACGGTCTTGGGTGTCTTGTTGACAAACATGGGCCGTACGGCCTGCTGCTTGGCCACGTTGTGGGCCGCAGGCAGGCAAGTCTGGGGACCCCCGTTCCCACAACGCCGACAGTAGCCCCCGGGCCCAAGGTGTGCTCGGGCTTGGCTTCGCGGCAAAGCCAAGGGTCAGGTTCGGAGCATCGCTGGCCCCAAAAGCTTGCGACCTCGGTCGACGCATGGCGGTTGATTGGACGTGGGCGCCTCTGCTACCCCACGCTGCCTTGGCAACTGCATGACTTGACAAGTCCCTGCGACATGCGAGGAAAATCATCATTACCTACGACCGTGGGAGACGCCGGTTGGCCTTCTCTTGCTATAAATGGGGAGGGGGGCGGAGCCCCCGTCGCCCATCTCTTCCTCGCTTGCTTGCTTCTTTGATCCACTACTCGCAGTGCCATCGATGGCCCCACGAAAGAAGTTCTCTGCCGCCGAGAAAGGAAAGGCCCCTCGCGAGGGCCCCGGTTCCCCGCCGCCCAAGCGCGACCGCGGCCGTCCACGCAAGCACGCCGCGACCCCCGCCGTGGCTCACCGTCGAGGTGGCACCGCGGCACACGGAGGGGATCGTCCCATCCATGGTGGTTCAGTCGATGAGGGGAGGCACGCGATGGTGGGGCGGCCTCCCCGCCCGCGCTTCCATTCGGCTGAAGGGTCGCCGGAGTTCGTTGTCTGGTCAGAGAGCTCGGCCGGCAACTGGCTCCAACTTCTGCGCTTCTTCGCTGGCGAACTATCGGCCTCTGGTCCGGGCGGGCTCTGGCTGCAGGCGGACGGCTGCTGCAGCAGGGCCTCTTGGGTTGTGGTCGATACTTCCGCCGCGGGCAACATAGCCCTGGCCCGTGGAAGGCAAACGTTCGCCCGCGCGCGCGGTCTGGGCAGGAGGTGCACCCTCCACTTCAGGTACGATGGTGAATCGACCCTCTATGTGAGGGTGTTCGGGGAAGATGGTCGTCGCGCCGGGTGCTGCCCCGAGACGAACGATGGTGAGGAGGTGCTCGGCCTTGGTGATGGTCGCGACGAGGACGAGGGTGAGCTTGCCCTCGGCGGCAACCGCGTCTCCTCCAGCTATGGCGGCTCTTCCTCCTGTGACAGCTTCAGCAGTGGTGGCTACGACCAGCCGCCGCGCCGCCGCGCCCGCTTCGAAGGGGGTAGCAGGTCATCTCGTCGTCACGCCTCTGTGAAGCGCGAGGAGGGGTCTGGCTAGGCTTGGGGCGTGGCCAAGGGCCTGCCTCTACGGATTGCTGCAACGCTGTTTTGCTTAGCATTTTCTTTCTTTCCTGCATCAAAAAACGAAACCAGTATGGGCCCAGAGGGGCGTGTATCGAACTGTGGTTCTTTGGTTAATGCACTGTGCGTGTAGTTCCCATGTCGTGTTGTTATTTTACGCAAAGATAACTTAACCTGGTGTGTATGGGACACCCTTTCCGTCACATGGTGTCCGCGTTGCTTGGAAACTGCAAAAAATTCGTTAGGGGGTGCACCAAGTATTTGCCGTCCACCCAAGCCTTGACTTGGCGCCTTGTATCACGGTACCCGAAGGGCACGGACTTAGGAGAGATGTGCCAGCTTCCAGGCTCGAACGAGGGTGGCTCTCGAGAAGGCAAAGAGAAGAGAAATGCTCGCGAGGGCAGCTCGCGAGAAGGCAAAGACAAGAGAAATGCTCGCGAGGGCACCTGCCTAGCCCCCTCGCGAGGTATGCGAGAGAGAGAACATGAGCAAAATAGAGCCGAAAAAAGCGGTAAAAGGCTGGGCCACCAAATCAGCAATGAACACCAAGAGCAACTCTGATTAAGGAAAAGCGAGCCAACTACGGAAAGCAAATGAAAAGCCGCTTCCGGCACCTAATCTAGTCTTCAAGTCTTCTCACCAGCGCGGAGCTAAGTGATGTCCACTAGGCGTTGGAGGGAGCCCCAGGGCCTGAGGCCGGCGCTCCTGAGACTCCGGGGCATGTACAGCCCCACTCATTATTACGTGAGAGTGTAACGGGCGGCGATTCTTCACAGGAACTGGGCCTTCTTCACAGGCTCTGGGCCTTTCTTCTCAGGCTCTGGGCCTTGCTTCATGAATAGAACTTCCGGAGGTGCTGGATATTCCAGGCGTTCTGGATGGGTATCCCGTCCCGCGTCTCCAGGCATGCTGCACCTGGCCTAGATATATGGATGACCCTGAACGGGCCCTCCCACATGGGCGAAAGCTTGTGCAGCCCTTCCCTGGAGAGGACCCGCCTCAGGACGAGGTCACCCACCTCGAGCTTCCTGGAGCGTATGTTGCGGCAGTGGTACCGCCGCAGAGCTTGTTGGTACCTTGCCGCCCTCAATGCGGCTTCGCGTTGGCGTTCCTCCCCCAGTACGAGATCCGTCCCCCGCATGGCGTCCTGCTGCGTTTCATCGAACGCCAGGACCTGCAAGTGAGCGATGCTTGACCTTGTGAGGGAGGACTGCTTCGCCTCAGACGAGGAAGAACGGAGTCTCGCCTGCTGGCTTGGTAGCGGTGGTACGGATGGACCACAAAGACGGATCGGAGTTCGTCGTGTTAGCCCTCGCCGCAGGTCTCCAGCTTCTTCTTGAAGGTCCTGGTCTTGAGACCCCTCAGGACCTCAGCGTTGGCGTGTTCGGCCTGACCATTGCTCCTAGGGTGGGCCACCGAAGCGTAGCAGATCTGTGTTCCAAGGTTAGCACAGTAGGTTTGAAGAGGTTACTAGTAAACTGCGAGCTGTTAACTGTGATGATGCGGTTGGGGACCCCGGAGCGGCTCACGAGGCCCTTGATGAACTTGATTGCAGAGCCGACTGGAATGGTACGGACGGCTTCCACTTCCGCCCACTTGGTGAACTTGTCGATGGCGACGTAGAGATAGCGGTAGCCCCCTGGCGCTCGTGGGAACGGGACCAAGATGTCCAGCCCCCAGACCGCGAACGGCCACGTGAGCGGGATGGTCTGGAGGCCCTGAGCGGGCTGATGGATTTGCTTGGCGTGGAATTGGCAAGCTTCGCAAGACTTCACCAGCTCGGCTGCATCATTGAGTGCTGTAGGCCAATAGAATCCGCTTCGGAAGGCCTTGTCGACGAGGGTCCTTGACGTTGAGTGATGTCCACAGTCCCCGCCGTGTATGTCAATCAACAGCTCCATTCCTTGGTCGCTGGAGATGCAGCGTAGCGTGACGTCGTTCGGCCGTTTCCTGTACAACTCGCCGTCTTGAATGCAATATGCCGTGGCCTGTCGGGCCACGCGCTTCGTGTCTTCTTCCTTCTCCGGCAGCATCCCGTGCATCTGGTACTTCTTGAATTCATTGGTCCAACACTCCTCCTGGGGCTCGAGCGCCAGGAGCAGCCGAGCCCCTGAGGTTGGGCCGCAGGCTGGGGTTCCCGTGGACGGGGGCTGTGGGAGCTCCTCCCAAGGCTGAGCTGTGCTTGAAAGAGGTGGCGTAGCTGCTGGCTTGAAGAGCCGCTCTTCGAAGATGCCGGGCTCTTGTGGTTGCCGCTTGGATGCTCTCTTGGCGATGTCGTCGGCTTCCTCGTTGGTGCCCCCGGGCACGTTGAAGGTGCAACTATCCCTAGGTGGTTTTGGTAATTCATAAAAACATATAGCTCATTGAGCTAAAGCTATTCCAAGACTATTATTTCAGGAAAGATCAATGAATGGCATGGCATGGATGATGAAAGTGGATCCCTCAAAATACTAAGGACAAAGGATTGGCTCAAGCTCAAAAGCTCAAGACTCTTCATTTTACATTTTAGTGATCCAAGATCACATTGAGTCTATAGGAAAAGCCAATACTATCAAGAAGGGATGAGGTGTTGCTTAATGAGCCTCCTGCTTCATGTGCTTAGTGATATGCTCCAAAACCCTCAACTACTTTCCCACATCCACAAATGACCTAAACCTAAAGCCAAAATCGGTCACACCGATTCTTTCTATCCAGCGCCACCGATTCCAAAAGTCATAGCCACTGCAGCAAACCCTAAGCAAATCGGTCTTACCGATAGGGATCTCGGTCTCACCGAGATGGGGTTGCAATCTCTGCTTCCTTCGCAACGTTTCGGTCTAACTGAAGTGAGCGATCGGTCCCACCGAGATTGCAATGTAAACTCTCTGCTTCCTTTTTGTAACATTTCGGTCTCACCGAAAAGAGCAAATCGGTCCCACCGAGTTTACCTGACCAACTCTCTGGAAAGCTTATTACCAAATCGGTCTCACCAAGTTTGTGTAATCGGTCTGACCGAGATTACGTTATGCCCTAACCCTAACCATATCGGCCTCACTGAGATGCATGTCAGTCCCACCGAAAATCACTAACGGTCACTAGGTTTACTAAATCGGTTCGACCGAGTTTAACGATTCGGTCCCACCGAGTTTGGTAAATTGTGTGTAACGGTTAGATTTTGTGTGCACGCTATATATACCCCTCCACCTCCTCTTCATTCGTGGAGAGAGCCATCAGAACTAACCAACACTTCCAACTTACCATTTCTGTGAGAGAACCACCTACTCATGTGTTGAGACCAAGATATTCCATTCCTACCATATGAATCTTGATCTCTAGCCTTCCCCAAGTTGCTTTCCACTCAAACCCTCTTTCCACCAGATCCAAATCCTATGAGAGAGAGTTGAGTGTTGGGGAGACTATCATTTGAAGCACAAGAGCAAGGAGTTCATCATCAACACACCATTTGTTACTTCTTGGAGAGTGGTGTCTCCTAGATTGGCTTGGTGTCACTTGGGAGCCTCCGACAAGATTGTGGAGTTGAACCAAGGAGTGTGTAAGGGCAAGGAGATCGCTTACTGTGAAGATCTACCGCTAGTGAGGCAAGTCCTTCGTGGTCGACGGCCATGGTGGGATAGACAAGGTTGCTTCTTCGTGGACCCTTCATGGGTGGAGCCCTTCGTGGACTCGCGCAACCATTACCCTTTGTGGGTTGAAGTCTCCATCAATGTGGATGTACGATAGCACCACCTATCGGAACCACGCCAAAAACATCCGTGTCTCCAATTGTGTTTGAATCCTCCAAACCCTTCCCTTTACTTTCTTGCAAGTTGCATGCTTTAACTTCCGCTGCCTATACACTCTTTGCATGCTTGCTTGAATTGTGTGATGATTGCTTGACTTGTCCTAAAATAGCTAAAATCTGCAAATCTCTAAAATTGGGAAAAGGTTAAGTTTTTATTGGTCAAGTAGTCTAATCACCTCCCCCTCTAGACATACTTCACAGTCCTACAAGTGGTATAAGAGCCTTGGTCTCCATTTGCTTTGATTTCCATAGCTTTTGGTGGTCATAGCCTTGGTTTCACAACCTAGGAGAGTATGGCGTCTAGCGAGGGAAATTATCACCGTAGAGGTCCTTACTTTGATGGTACTAATTTTGCTAGTTGGAAGCATAAGATGAAAATGCATATTCTTGGACATAACCCCGCCGTATGGGCAGTTATATGTATAGGCTTGCAAGGAGAATTCATCGAGGGGAGAGAACTCAACCGTGAAGCTAATGCGGAAGAATTGAAGATGCTGCAATACAACGCCAAGCATGTGACATCATCTTCAACGGATTGTGCCCCAAAGATTTCAACAAAATCAGCCGCCTTGAGAATGCAAAGGAAATTTGGGATACTTTGATTGATATGCATGAAGGTACCGAGTCCGGCTAAGGAATCCAAGTTGGATGTGCTCCAAAGTCAGCTTGACAAGTTCAAAATGAAGGATGGTGAAGGTGTCGCTGAAATGTACTCTAGGCTTGCTCTTATCACAAATAAGATTGCCGGCTTAGGGAGTGAAGAGATGACCGACAAATTCATCATCAAGAAAATCCTAAGAGCATTGGATGGAAAGTATGATACCGCAGCACATTGATCCAAATGATGCCAAACTACAAAGATCTCAAGCCAATGTAAGTCATTGGGAGGATTGTTGCTCATGAGATGTCACTCAAGGATAAGGAGGAACTTCACAACAAGTCAAGTGGTGCTTATAAAGCCTCAAGTGAAGCCCCCACATCATCAAGTGAGAAACCAACCTTCAATGAAGAATTGAGCTTAATGGTGAAGAACTTCAACAAATTCTACAAAAGTAGAAGCAAAGAAAGAAGCTCCAAGTCAAGGTCTTACAATGACAAGAGATCTTCTAGTCGAGAGCGCAATTGCTACAATTATGGGATACCCGGACACTACTCCAATGAGTGTACGGCACCCTACAAAAGAAGAGAAGATTCTCCAAGAAGAAGGAGCAAAAGAGAATTATCACCACCAAGAGAGAGGAGGAGTAGAGATGATCGTTATGAACGAATACCCTCACGGAGAAGTAAGGATTCGGAAAGAAAGGACAAGTCGTCAAGGAGCTACACAAAACGAAGACATCAAGCTCATATTGGTGAATGGGTTTCCGGCTCCGACTCCGACAATCACTCCGAGAGAAGCTATCACTCCGACTCCGAATAGACTCAAGATGAAGGTGTTGCCGGTCTAGCACTTGTGTCAACCAACTCCTACGACATATTTGACTCACCAAATGAAGGAATTGGTAGATGCTTCATGGCCAAAGGTCCTAAGGTAACACATCCCGAGTATGTTGATTTTAATAGTGATGAAGATGACTTCCTTGTGGATGATGATTTACTTGTTGACAACTCTAGTGATGATTACTATGATGAAACGTCAATTAATCATGCTAATCAAACTAATGACAATGATAAGGAGAAAATTGAGCTTCTAACTAAAGAACTAAACACTCTTAAGTTGGCTCATGAAACTATCTTCGAAGATCGTTGAGAACTTTTAAGGGCTCATGAGAAGTTACGCTTTGAAAAGTTCAATCTTGAGCAAGAGCATGAGTTCTTAAAGGCAATCAATGATGATCTCTGCAAGAAAAGTTCTTCTTACATTGCCAAGTGTTTACTCTTATCTACTTACATGCCCCAAGTCAAGTCTAGTAGCAAGTACAAGAAAGATACTTCCTCTAGTAGTAACAATAATAATGTCAAATCCAATGTTGTTGCTTCTAGTAGTTCTCTTGATTCCACTAATGATTCTTTTAGCCAAGTTACACTTGAGCAAGAAAATAGTTTATTGAAGGGAATTATAGAGAAAGGTGTTTACAAGAGCCTTGCCGGGAGTAAGCAATTCGAGGAAATTGTATGCAAGCAAGGAAGGCACTGGAAGAATCAAGGTGTTGGTTTTGAACGAAAGTTCAACGCCAATGGAGTTGAGTGGGAAGAAGATAAATACCCCAAGACAAAGTTTGTTCCTCAACAAGAGAAGTATGATCCTACTTCCTTCAAGGGGACACAAGCTCAAGATGATCTTCCACCACAAGACCACAAGAACAAAGGCAAGGACAAGCTTCAAGAAGAGATTGATGCATTTGAAGAAGCACCTAAAGCCTCGCTCAAGTGGGTCCCCAAGACTACGCCAAGTTCTACTTCATCAAGTACAACTATAACTCCAAGGATTCCCATCAAGATGATGTGGATCCCAAGAAGAAGAACTAGAGAGTTCTTGAGGGTGACTCCGCCAACATTCTTCACTCATATCATTTTGGCAAGAACAAGTGCAATCAACTTTCACATCTTGCACTAGTTCAAGGAGTCACAAACCCTCATGTTGGTAAGGCAAGGGACAAGGTAACCTAATGTTTTCATGGACACCATCTTGTGTGTGCATCACTCTATGTCTATGGATATTCTTGTTTGTTCCTTGTGGGACTAACCCATGTAGGCAAGTTGAAAGTGCAACTCACTCCAAAGGATTGCTCCAAATGATATACATAAACATTGAGCATCTACATATTCAACACCTACATGAAGTCATCATCGACAAAACCCAGGGTTAGTTCATCCCTCTAAGGGGGGAGCTTAACTCTAAGAATTGAGTCAAAGCAACTCTAATGGTGTGAACACATTAATGCATTATGTAAAAGTGGTAACCCCACTTGAGCTTAAACGATGAGTATGACCTATGATCAAATGTTCTCATTTGACTCCTAAGTCAATATACTCATATATAGATGACCTAGTCATCGCCAATTGCTTGATAGTTGCTAAAATTGGTTGTGCATGCTTTTCCACATATTTCAATTGCCATCTTATTGTGTGAGCATGTTGGTGCATATTTTATTCATTCAAGGACATCCACTTGTTGTTTTGTTTGTTTGTATTCTTTTCTTTGTGCCAAGTGGATGGACAAGAATGCCTAAGAACCTTCTTTAGCTATCTATGCTTTTCTCGTCTCAAACTCTATTCATGCTACATCACAAAATTTGATCAAGTCGATTCGAACCACTACGTGTGAGGAGCACTCGGAGTCCCCGATTCGTCATAGACTTAAACTTCCAAAACCTCTTAGTGATTCTCGGTCTGACCGATCCTTCCATTTCGGTCCTACCGAGATCATCAAGTTAATCTAAGTTTTCAATCTTGGTGCAACCGATTTGAACTTTTCGGTCTCACCGATTTGTCAGAATCGAACACAGTTATGCATCTCGGTGCCACCAAGTTGTTCCACTCGGTCACACCGATGTGGTCGAGCTATATATAGCCACGGGAAAATTTTTGGAAATTTCTCTCAAACCCTTCGCTCACAAGAATAGCTCGCTCTCGCCATCGTGGTCTCCGGATCGCCTCGTCACGCCGGCAGCCTCCTGTCAGCCGGGTCTCACCGCCATCAACGGATTTCGCCCCGCCGTTGCCGCTTTAGCAAGTCCACCGCCAAGTTAGGGTATGGACTTAATCTTTGTGCTATCCACGCCGATTCCCGGCACATTGTTTTCATATTGATTCTTGCCACGATTGAAACTCTTCTATCCAGCCAAAGTAGTTCATAGATTAGATGTGATTCAAATTTTTAGGGTTAGGTTTCCGCCGAAACCATCTCGGACCCACCGAGTTGAAAAACTCGGTCTCATCGATTTGGCTTATGCCATTGCCTAGTGACTCTCGGTCTGACCGAGAATTACTAATCAGTGCAACCGATTTGAGGATTCTGTGAAACCCTAGCAGTCTCGGTACCACCGAACTGAAACTCGGTCCAACCGAGATCATCAGTTTAGGTTCCAAAACTGCTTCGGTATCACCGAGTTTGAAAATCGGTGGATCCGAAATGCTTTCTGTGGAAAACTAAGACTGAACTTTTGAGTCATTCTTTGCAAAACCTCTGCATTTTGTGATGCTCATCTTTTCTATCTCATCTATAACTCTTCATAGGGTCAAGAATAGCTTTTGCAAGATGTCCGATCAAAGTGACAGCCAACAGTCGTAAGAGCAGATGGACTTGAGTGAGGGCACTAGTCCGTCAACTTCAGATGAAGGGAGCAGTAGTACTCCTAGCAATTTGCCTAAGGCTGCAACTAGGCAAAGGAGGAAAAGAACTTCAGATTCGTAAGATGAAGATTACAAAGTCGAGGAAGGTGAGGCAACTTCCAAGAAAGGTCCGCTCAAGAAGGAATATGGCTCAAAGAAAGGATATAAAGCCGTGCATGAAGACAAAAAGGCCTGCAGGAAGACAACCAATGTCCAAAGCCAGTAGTCTACACAAGCTTCTTTGGAAACCCAACCCAAAGAACCAGCTACTGCAGAAGGGAAGAAAAGAAAGGAAAGGGTCAAGAAGACCATGGCCAGAGTTGTTGGTCAACCTTCCATGATGGAAGAGGAAGAGCTTGCTACACCAGCTCCAAAGGCACCAAAGCTTATGGGTGGTGCTATTAGATCAGGGGCTGCAACATCTAAGCCCAAGGAAGCACCCAAAGCTGCCCCCAAGGCCAAGTCTGCACCAAAGAGGAATACCGTGGAGTATTCCAAATGCTGAGAAGAACAAGGCCCGGTGCTCGAGGATGCTGATGAGGAAGATGAAGAAGGACAAGTTTTGAGGAAGCTCAAGCCAAAGATACTAGACTACGTTGATGCCCATCCTGGTACGAGGACATGAGAATCAGGAAAGACTCAGGATTGAGGATATGGAGGATGGCAGATCCATATGCCACAAGGAGAAGAACTGCTGTTGACTACAGGTTCCATACAAAGGAACAACATGACTTCTATGAAACAATTCTGTTGGACAAGAAGCCCATAGTCTGTGACATGAGGTGGGTTGACTGGAAATTCATCAAGGAAAATGAACAGCACTATCCTGGAGTGCAAGACAGTTTTGTTGCTTGTGGAGTTGCAGATTTTGTTGGGCAAAAGCTCACAAATTGGAATGATGAACTTATCATGCAGTTCTACTCCACAAAGACATTTTTACCAGATGGAAGAATTGTTTGATGTCTCAAGGTACAAGGTACCAAATAACTGTTGAGGAGTGGGCAAAGCTGATAAATGCCCCAGAGGAAAATGATGATGACCTAGACATTTATGCAAAGAAGAAGATGGGTCACAATTCAATGGCTCACATGTACAAGGAAATTCCGCATAAGGCATTAGGTACTCACAAGTTTGGATCAGTTCACTTTCTCGCCGGGGTTGCCAACCATAAATTGGATTCTGAGGCACACTTTGTTGCCCAAGTCTAGTGACCACAACATGATCAGAGGGCATGCCATCAACATGTTGCATCTGTTTGATGTGCCACAGAAGTTCAAAGTCATGAGCCTGATCATTGAGACAATCAAGAGGACTGCAGCAGATCAGAAGAGGAGCTGTGGATATGCACCTCAGATACAAGAGTTGATAAACTCAAAAATGGGCACAGGAAAATATCAGTTGGATAAGGAACACCTTCCACTTTATCCAGACTTTGAGGACAATGAGGTTGTCATGAATGCAGATGATCCACAATCAGTTCAAGCTCAGGAGAAGAAGGAGAAGGCAAAGAGGGAGAAGGCTGCCAAGATGCCAACTCAAGAGGAGGCATCTGAGTATTTCTTGAAGAACAAGCAGGAGCAGCTCGGATACTTAATAGCATCAACCCTGAGAATAGAGAAGGGATTGGCCACCCTCACTCAAAATCAGGAGAGCTTGGAGAGAATCATAGAACAAAAGTTCTATAACTTAGATGTGAAAGTAACTGAGATTCAGTCTGCAGTGGAGGAACTACAAGATGACATGCAGGAGAGGAAGGGCAAGACTACCACCAATGTGTTTGCCAGAGTGCCCAGAGCCCAGAGGTCAGATGCAGTGCCAGTGATGACACTCAGAGCAACAACTTCAGCACCACCACCGCCTCACAGCCTCAAGGCCACCAGCTCCAAAGATCTACATCAGCTCCAGCTCCATCTACTTCAATCAAGCTTTCGTCCTCGGCGTTATCCGGACTCCACCACCGTAAGATCAAGCCTGAGAGTCGATCTAGCACTATGCATTTTCTATGAACTTTTTGGTAACTTGTTGCCAAAGGGGGAGAAATATGTATAGATCATAGGCTTCGAGAGAGAGAGAGATTGTTGCTTTTGTTCTCTCTTGCTTTGGTGGTTTTTCAATCTTTGTTTGCTTTTGGTTGAGATACTATGCTTGTGAGACATTGATGATCATGTGTTTGATCATAAGCTACACTTATGCATGCTTGATATTATCCTATCTATCTTATGTGATCACTCACTATGCTTGGTGATGAGTGCATGTATTCATTGTTTATTATTTTGAGCGCTCCACCAAGATGTATGTGACATGGAAGAGTAACCCATGAGCCTAATTCATTGTGCATTTGCAGTCCAAAGCAAATCTAAAACTATGCACAAATTTAGGGGGAGATCTTGCTTATCACATACTTCTCAAAGCGACGATGTTATTTAAATTTTATTATCATTTGTCGAAGCTTTGATCTATATGTTGTCATCAATTACCAAAAAGGGGGAGATTGAAAGTGCAATTATCCCTAGGTGGTTTTGGTAATTCATAACAACATATAGCTCATTGAGCTAATGCTATTCCAAGACTATTATTTCAGGAAAGCTACATGAATGGCATGGCATGGATGATGAAAGTGGATCCCTCAAAATACTAAGGACAAAGGATTGGCTCAAGCTCAAAAGCTCAAGGCTCTTCATTTTACATTTTAGTGATCCAAGATCACATTGAGTCTATAGGAAAAGCCAATACTATCAAGAAGGGATGAGGTGTTGCTTAATGAGCCTCTTGCTTCATGTGCTTAGTGATATGCTCCAAAACCCTCAACTACTTTCCCACATCCACAAATGACCTAAACCTAAAGCCAAAATCGGTCACGCCGATTCTTTCTATCCGCGCCACCGATTCCAAAAGTCATAGCCACCGCCACAAACCCTAAGCAAATTGGTCTTATCGATAGGGATCTCGGTCTCACTGAGATGGGGTTGCAATCTCTCTGCTTCCTTCGTAACATTTCGGTCTAACCAAGTGAGCGATCGGTACCACCGAGATTGCAATGTAAACTCTCTGCTTCCTTTTTGTAACATTTCGTCTCACCGAAAAGAGCAAATCGGTCCCACCGAAGTTTACTCGACCAACTCTCTTGAAAGCTTATTACCAAATCGGTCTCACCGAAGTTTGTGTAATCGGTCTCACCGAGATTACGTTATACCCTAACCCTAACCATATCGGCCTCACCGAGATGCATGTCGATCCCAATCAAAATCACTAACGGTCACTAGGTTTACTAAATCGGTCCAACCGAGTTTAACGATTCGGTCCCACCGAAGTTTGGTAAATTGTGTGTAACGGTTAGATTTTGTGTGGAGGCTATATATACCCCTCCACCTCCCTCTTCATTCATGGAGAGAGCCATCGTAACGAACCTACACTTCCAACTTACCATTTCGAGAGAGAACCACCAACTCATGTGTTGAGACCAAGATATTCCATTCCTACCATATGAATCTTGATCTCTAGCCTTCCCCAAGTTGCTTTCCACTCAAACCCTCTTTCCACCAGATCCAAATCCTATGAGAGAGAGTTGAGTGTTGGGGAGACTATCATTTGAAGCACAAGAGCAAGGAGTTCATCATCAACACACCATTTGTTACTTCTTGGAGAGTGGTGTCTCCTAGATTGATTAGGTGTCACTTGGGAGCCTCCGACAAGATTGTGGAGTTGAACCAAGGAGTTTGTAAGGGCAAGGAGATCGCCTACTTCGTGAAGATCTACCGCTAGTGAGGCAAGTCCTTCGTGGGCGACGGCCATGGTGGGATAGACAAGGTTGCTTCTTCGTGGACCCTTCGTGGGTGGAGCCCTCCGTGGACTCAAGGCAGCCATTACCCTTCGTGGGTTGAAGTCTCCATCAACGTGGACGTACGATAGCACCACCTATCGGAACCACGCCAAAAACATCCGTGTATCCAATTGCGTTTGAATCCTCCAAACCCTTCCCTTTACTTTCTTGCAAGATACATGCTTTAATTTCCGCTGCCTATACACTCTTTGCATGCTTGCTCGAATTGTGTGATGATTGCTTGACTTGTCCTAAAATAGCTAAAATCTGCAAATCTCTAAAATTGGGAAAAGGTTAAGTTTTTATTGGTCAAGTAGCCTAATCACCCCCCCCCCCCTCTAGACATACTTCAAGGTCCTACACACGTGCTGCAGCTCCAAGCCCGAGAACTGCTTTTCCATGTTGCGCACCTCCGTAAGGTAGGCCTCCATGTGCTCGTCCTTTGGCCCGTACACTTTGTTGGAGAAGTTGATGAGGACTGCGAGTCGCCCTTGACGGTAAGGCGCCTCACCCCCAGAGCCGCCGCGGCCTTGAGGCCAGCTATGAGGCCTTCGTATTCTGCGATATTGTTGGAGACCTTCTTGCCATGCTGGAAGCAGAGTTGCACGGCGTAATAAAGCTTGTCCCGAGTGAGCGAGATGAGCACTGCCCAGCCTCGCATACAGTGCGCGAAGTCGCCATCAAAATACATGACCCAGCCGTCTGGTGCCTCACTTCCTGGGGAGGTGGACCGGTCTTCTCCTTCCTCAAGAGCTGGGACATCGGTCCATTCGTCCACGAAATCAGGGAGCGCGGCTCCCTTGATGACCCTGGTAGTGCTGAACTCCAGCTGGAATGCTTGCAGCTCAATGTTCCATTCAGTGACCCTTCCGGCTAAGTTTGGGCTCCTGAGTACCCTCTCCAATGGGTAAGATGAGACGACCTTGATGGGGTGGCCCTGGAAGAAGTGTCGCAGCTTGCGCGAGGCCACCAAGAGTGCGAGCAGAAGCTTTTGTGGAATGGGGTAGCGTGCCCTCGCGTCCCGCAGTACGGTGCTGACGAAGTACACTGGGTGCTCGACGAGGGTCGGCACACTGCTGGGGCTCGGGTCCTGCGAAGACTGTGGCATATCCTCAGGTGGAGGGTTTCCTGAGACCTGACCGTCCTCAGGAGCTTGTGCGATGTTGCCCTGCTGAGCTTGGTCTTCCGCTGCTGATGGCTCTGTTGCGCCTTCCTGACCCCGTGCTGCATCAGCTCTGGCTTGGCATGGTGCACCCTTGTCTTAGCGCTCCTCCCGAACCGCCACCAGCACCGCGCTGGCGGAGTACAGGGTGGCGGCAAGGTAAAGTACCAGAGGCTCGAGAGGCCGTGGTGCCACCATAACCGGGGGCTGGTGAGGTATTTCTTGAGGTCTTGGAAGGCTCGGTCGGCCTCCGGGGTCCACTCGAAGGGGCCCTTCTTCTTCATGAGCTTAAAGAAGAGTAAGGCGCACTCGCCTAGCTTGGAGATGAAACGCCCTAACGCGGTCACCCGCCCTGCTAGCTTTTGCATCTCCTTGAGGGTCTGTGGTGGGCTCATGTCTTCGATGGCCTTGATCTTCTCCGAGTTCGCCTCGATCCCTCTATGGGATACGAGGAACCCTAGTAGCTTGCCGAAGGGGACGCCAAACACGCACTTCTCCGGGTTAAGCCTCAAGTTCACCCGGCGCAAGCTCTCAAAGGTCTCCTCCAAGTCTTGAATCAACGTCTTCGCCTTGCGAGATTAGACCACTATGTCACCAACGTAGGCCTCTGTGTTCCTGCCGAGCTGCCGCCCCAAGGCGATGTGCATCAGCCGCTGAAAGGTTGCGCCCGTGTTATGAGGGTCAAGGGCATGCAGTGTAGCAAAGACACCCCACATGGTGTCAGGAAGGCCATCTTCTCCATATCCTCCACCGCCATCTTGATTTGATGGTATCCAGAGAACGCATCCAGGAAACATAGCAAGTCGCACTCGGCGGTGGAGTCGACGATTTGATCGATTCACGGAAGGGGGAACGGATCTTGGGGGCAAGTTTTGTTAAGGTTGGTGAAGTTGACGCACATCCGTTCCTTCCCGCCTTTCTTCGGTACTACGACGGGGTTCGCCAGCCAATCAGGGTATCGAACTTCTCGAATGGTACCAGCCGCCTTCAGCTTGCGTATCTCTTAGATGATGAAGGCCTGCTTCTCAGTGGACTGCCATCTCGCCTCACGCTTCACGGGCGCATGTTGGGAGCACACTCTCGTGTGATGTCGATCACCTCTCTCGGGACCCCTACCAGCTGGTTGGGCTCCCACGCGAATATCTCCTTGTTTGCGCGCAAAAACCTCACCAAAGCTTCTTCTTGTACCGGGTCAAGGCTGGTTCCTATAGTAAAGGTGGCTCCTGAAGACCCGTCCTCGTTAATCGGCACCTGCTTGGTCTCCGCCTTGTCTTGGGTGAACAACAGCTTCTTCTTGGCGGGCACGGTCTCCTTGGCCTCGGGTGTACGGGCGCCGGCTGGCTGCGCTACTGCGGCGGTCTTGAAGGCGAGCCTGAGCGCCGTCATGGCCTCCTTAGTATCCCCCTTGATGGTGAGGATGCCCTTGCTCCCTGGAATCTTCATGAGGTTGTAGGCCGGGTGAGTCGCCGCCATGAACTGAGTGAGAGCCGGGTACCTGAGTTTGGCATTGTATGGGAGACCGATGCGGGCGATGTCGAAGTCCACCAGCTCAGTGCGGTAGTTGTCGCGCGTGCCGAAGGTGACGGGGAGGCGGATCTGCCCCAAGGAGTGGGAAGCTCCACCTCCCACTCCTGAAAAAGGCTTGCCGAGGTTGAGCCGCTCGGGCGGCACGTGGAGGAGGCTGAAGGCTTCTACGGAGAGCAAGTTGAGGCCGGCACCGCCGTCGATGAGGGTCTTGGTGACGGCCACGTTGCAGAAGGTGGGCATGCAGAGCATTGGGAGCATGTCAGAGCCGGCGGTGGAGCAAGGGTAGTCTTCTGAGTCGAAGGTGAGGTCGGCCTCTGGGGCAGCCCAACCCGGCGGAGCCCCCGGGCGCTTGGAGGTTGCCCCAATCTGACGGAAGAAAGGCTTGACATGGCGATCTGAAGGTGGTGCTTGAGAGCCACCCAAAGAAGCTGCGACAATACAGGCGCCGCATCACAGAAGCAGCGGTGAAGAGGTTATGGAGTTCCTCCCGTGACGCCACCATGGACCCCGGAGGTTGAGCAGCCAGGCGCGTGGCTCGCCGGCGAGGGCCATGGGGAACCAGTTGGCCATGATCTTGCTTGCCGCCTCGGCATCGAGGACGGCCTCCTCGTATGCCTGTTGAACGGCGCGGGTCCGCCAGACCGTCATAACGCGGCATCTCCGCCTGAACTTGGCTGGCCATCGCACTCGCCGCAGGCGGGAGCCAGGCTTGCAGACTCCTGCTGCTGGTGTTGGTCGCAGAGGCGGGTGGCGCCAGACCGCCATGGGAGCAAAGCGCGGTGACACGAGGCGCAGGTTGGTGGAGAGGAGCTCCGGTGCACCCCTACCTGGCGCGGCAAATGTCGGATGTGGGGCTCCGACAAACCCTTAAGGTTCGAACACTGGGGTGCGCACGGAGTCTTTCCCTCCTACCGATCTACGCCTAGCTCGCTAAGATCTCGCGAAACGAACTCGATTTAACTCGCAATACGTAAAGACACGAGGTTTATATCGTTCGGGCCACCGCTAGGTGTAATACCCTACTCCAGTGTGGTGGTGGTGGATTGCCTCTTGGGCTGATGATGAACAGTACAAGGGAAGAACAGCCTCCTGAGGTTGAGGTGTTCTTGTGTATCAACTTGTGGCGTGAGGATTCGATCAGTTGCCGATCAGATCCGCCCTACTGTGGTGGCTAGCTCTACTTATATTGGCCCTGGTCCTCTTCCCAAATATCAAGCGGGAAGGGAGCCAACAACAGCGGGAAAATTTGAAGGGGGACATCTAGTACAAGCTATCCTGACAAAAGCGGTCTTCGCCTGCGAAAAGCTCTGGGGTGACGCCATCTTGGGCACTACGATGACTTCCGCCTTGCCGTCCTCCTGGTCTTGGTCTCGTTGCACCAATATGGCAACCTTTGCCTGATGCCTCAGTACTCTTCGCATGCGCTGGCCTCCTTAGCACCAAAGAGGAAATAGGGACGTTGCATGCACTGGCGCCCGCCTGGCACCGTTCGTCATGGCTCACGTCACGAGAGCCTCGTGAGGTTTGCCTCGCCTTGATATCTCCGCTCCTCGTGAGCCTGCTTGGCTAGGCCACTCCAGAGGAGGTCTTGCATCATCCGCCTCGCGAGGCTTGGACCCTCGCGAGGGTCTTGGGTGTCTTATTGACAAAGATGGGCCGTATGACCTGCTTCTTGGCTACGCTGTGGGCCACAGGCAGGCAAGTCTGGGGACCCCCGTTCCCAGAACGCCGACAATATCCCGTTCTTTTCAGGTCACAAGGGTAACATCTTAAATACATGTTTGTAGTCCGGCCCGCAGTCTTCCTCATCAGTCCTCCTCCTCGGGTGACCTACTTCCGGAGATGATGGAAAGCGAGACGCCTCCATAGGTTTCCTCGCCCTTTAGGGCGGACGACTTCGAGGTGTCATCCCGGAGGGTCTCCCTCGATCATCAAGTGGTGCGGCGAGCAATGAAGACAGCCCCCCGAAGGTGATACTTCGGTCGCCAAGGGTCTGAGGTATGCAGCCACTACGGGGACCAACAATAAAGGACCCGTATACCCGGTTTACAGCCGAAGACGACTCTAGGGTCTAGTAAATATATCCCTTCGAAGGGAGTTCGCACTCCGGCAGCCGCTTCCAGGAATCTGGAAGCGCCGGATACATTAATGGGCATGTTGCAGAATGCGTCCATCTCAGAGGAACATCGTACCTTAATGGGTACGGTAGTTGAGAGGATTCTATCCACAAGAAGCGGATTGAATGAAGCTTTTACAGGCCTACTAAGAGGCTTCGAGGTATGCAATGTAATACACTACAAAAAAAGACACATCCGTGACATTTTGGGCCGAATGAAATTTTTTTCTATCATACATATGACACTTCTATGACGATAATTGTGACAAAACCCGGTATCATCATAGATGTGGTGGGCTCCTACTTCTATGACAAAAAATCATGATGTAAAATGGGCTTTTCGCCCCGGGCGGGCCGGAGACGCAGCTGCATGACATTCTTTCGGCCGTCCATGACGGAAAAAACCGTGGTAGAAGCAAGGGCGAGGAAAATTTCAGGGAGTTGCCAGTTACGGTGGGAGGTCTGGGGCCGAGCGAAGCGCGTTTCTCTCGTACACGTACGCGCTTGTATGCGAGGTGTTGGCTCTAACTGAAGCCGAGCGAGGCGTTGGGCTCTAACTGAACCCGAGCGATTGCACTACAGGCTACGCGTTACTGAACCCGAGCGATCGATCGATGGCTGTTGTAGGACCTTGAAGTATGTCTAGAGGGGGGTGATTAGACTACTTGACCAATTAAAAACTTAGCCTTTTCCCAGTTTTAGAGTTTGGCAGATTTTAGCTATCTTAGGGCAAGTCAAGCAATCATCACACAATTCAAGCAAGCATGCAAAGAGTGTATGAGCAGCGGAAATTAAAGCATGCAACTTGCAAGAAAGTAAGGGAAGGGTTTGGAGGATTCAAACACAATTGGAGACACGGATGTTTTTGGCGTGGTTCCGATAGGTGGTGCTATCGTACCTCCATGTTGATGGAGACTTCAACCCACGAAGGGTAACGGTTGCGCGAGTCCATGGATGGCTCCACCCATGAAGGGTCCACGAAGTAGCAACCTTGTCTATCCCACCATGGCCGTCGCCCACGAAGGACTTGCCTCACTAGCGGTAGATCTTCACGAAGTAGGCGATCTCCTTGCCCTTACAAACTCCTTGGTTCAACTCCACAATCTTGTCGGAGGCTCCCAAGTGACACCTAGCCAATCTAGGAGACACCACTCTCCAAGAAGTAACAAATGGTGCGTTGATGATGAGCTCCTTGCTCTTGTGCTTCAAATGATAGTCTCCCCAACACTCAACTCTCTCTCATAGGATTTGGATCTGGTGGAAAGAATATTTGAGTGGAAAGCAACTTGGGAAAGGCTAGAGATCAAGGCTCATATGGTAGGAATGGAATATCTTGGCCTCAACATATGAGTAGGTAGTTCTCTCTCAGAAATGGTGTGTTGGAAGTGTAGGTTTGTTCTGATGGCTCTCTCCACGAATGAAGAGGAGGTGGAGGGGTATATATAGCCTCCACACATAATCTAACCGTTACACACAATTTACCAATCTCGGTGAGACTGAATCAACAAACTCGGTCAGACCGATTTTAGTAAAACTAGTGACCGTTAGGGTTTTCGGTGGGACTGACATGCATCACGGTGGGACCGATATGGTTAGGGTTAGGGCATAACGTAATCTCGGTGAGACCGATTACACAAACTCGGTGAGACCGATTTTGGTAATTAGCTAACCAGAGAGTTGGTCAGGTAAACTCGGTGGGACCGATTTGCTCTTTTCGGTGAGATCGAAATGTTACAAAAGGGAAACAGAGAGTTTACATTGCAATCTCGGTGGGACCGATCCGCTCTTTCGGTGAGACCGAAAAGTTACGAAAAGGAAACAGAGAGATTACAATCCCATCTCGGTGAGACCGAGATCCCTATCGGTAGAACCGATTTGCCTAGGGTTTGTGGCAGTGGCTATGACATATGGAATCGGTGGCGCCGGATTGGAAGAATCGGTGGCGCCGGATTGGAAGAATCGGTGAGACCGATTTTGGCTTTAGGTTTAGGTCATATGTGGATGTGAGAATTTACCTGAGGGTTTTGGAGCATATCACTAAGCACATGAAGCAAGAGGCTCATTAAGCAACACCTCATCCCTCCTTGATAGTATTGGCTTTTCCTATAGACTCAATGTGATTTTGAATCACTAAAATATAAAATGAAGAGTCTTGAGCTTTTGAGCTTGAGCCAATCCTCTGTCATTAGCATTTTGAGGGATCCACTTTCATCATCCATGCCATGCCATTCATTGAGCTTTCCTGAAATGTTCATCTTGGAATAGCATTAGCTCAATGAGCTATATGTTGTTATGAATTACCAAAACCACCTAGGGATAGTTGCACTTTCAATCTCCCCTTTTGGTAATCGATGACAACATATAGATCAAAGCTTCGACAAATGACAATAAGATTGAAAAACATCGTCGCTTTGAGAAGTATGTGATAAGCAAGAGCTCCCCTAAATTTGTGCATAGTTTAAGATTTGCTTTGGACTGCAAATGCACAAGGAATTAGGCTCATGGGTTACTCTTCCGTGTCACATACATCTTGGTGGAGCGCTCAAAATGATACGGAATGAATACATGCACTCTTCACCAAGCAAAGTGAATGATCACATAGGATAGATAAGATAATATCATCAAACATGCATAAGTGTAGCTTATGATCAAACACATGATCATCAATGTCTCACAAACATAGTATATCAAGCAACCAAAAGCAAACAAGTTTTAAAAACCACCAAATCAAGAGAGAACAAAAGCAACACTCTCTCTCTCTCTCGAAGCCTATGATCTATACATTTTTCTCCCCCTTTGGCAACAAGTTACCAAAAAGTTCATAGAAAATGCATAGTGCTAGATCGACTCTCGGGCTTGATCTTCGTGTGGTGGAGTCCGGATGGCGCCGAGGACGAAAGCTTCAGTTGAAGTAGATGGAGCTGGAGCTGATGTAGGTGCTGGAGCTGGTGGCACTGAGGCTGTAGCTGGTGCAGATGAAGTGGCTCTGGTGTCAGGAACTAGCACAGCAGATGACCTCTGGGCTCTAGGCACTCTGGCAAACGCATTAGTTGTTGTTTTGCCCTTCCTCTCCTGCATGTCATCTTGTAGTTGCTCCACAACAGATTGAATCTCAGTTACTTTCACATCTAAGTCATAGAACTTTTATTCCATGATTCTTTCCAAGATCTCCTGATTTTGAGTGAGGGTGGCCAATCCCTTCTCAATCCTCAGGGTTGAAGCTATTAAGTATCCGAGCTGCTCCTGCTTGTTCTTCAAGAAATACTCAGATGCCTCCTCTTGAGTTGGCATCCTGGCAGCCTTCTCCTTCCTTGCCTTCTCCTTCTTCTCTTGTGCTTGAACTGACGATGGATCATTCTCATTCATGACAACCTCATTGTACTCAAAGTCTGGATATATTGGAAAATGTTCCTTATCCAATAGATATTTGCATGTGCCCATCTTTGAGTTAATCAACTCCTGGATCTGAGGGGCATATCCACAACTTCTTTTCTGATCAGCTGCAGTCCTCTTAATGGTTTCAACCATAAGGCTCATGACTTTGAATTTCTGTGGCACATCAAACAAATGCAACATTTTGATTGCATGCCCTCTGATCATGTTGTGGTCACCAGACTTTGGCAGTAGGGTATACCTTAAAATGCAGTTGATAGTTGGCAGCCCTGATAGAAGGAAGTGGACTGATCCAAACTTATGTGTCTCAATGGTTGTGTCTGCGATCTCCTTGTACATGTGTGCCATGGAGTTGTGGTCCATTTTCTTCTTGGCATATACATCAAGATCATCTTCATTCTCCTTTGGGGCATTTATCAGCTTTGCCCACTCCTCAACAGTTGACTGGTACCTTGTACCTTCAGACATCCACACTATCCTGCCATCTGGATAAAAGTGTGTTGTCGAGTAGAACTACATGATAAGTTCATCGTTCCAGTTGGTGAGCTTTTGCCCAACAAAGTCTACAACAACAACAACAACAAAACTGTCTTGCACTCCAGGATAGTTCTCTACATTTTCCTTCATGTAGGTCCAGTCGACCCACCTCATGTCACACACTATGGGCTTCTTATCCAGCAGAACAGTCTCATAAAAGTCCTGTTGTTCCTTGGTGTGGAACTTGTAGTCCACAACAGTTCTTCTCCTTGTGGCATATCGATCTGTCATCCTCCATAGCCTTAACCCATTGTCTCTTCTGATCTTCATATCCTCAGCCACAGGATGGGCATCATTGTGGTCTAGTATCTTGGGCTTGAGCTTCCTCAAAGCTTGTCCTTCTTCATCTTCTTCTTCAGCAGCCTCAGGCACTGGGGCCTTGTTCTTCTCAGTAGCTGGAATACTCCTGGTATTCCTCTTTGGTGTAGACTTAGCCTTGGGGGCAGCTTTGGGTGCTTCCTTGGGCTTAGATGTGGCAGCTCCCGATCTTATAGCATCACCCATAAGATTGGGTGCCTTTGGTGCTGGTGCAGCTATCTCTTCTTCCTCTTCCATCATGGAAGGCTTCCCAATAACTCTGACTGTGGTCTTCTTGACCCTCTCTTTCCTTTTCTTCCCTTCAGTAGTAGCTGGCTCTTTGGGATCAGGCTTTTCAGGAATTTGAGTTGATGCTCTGGCCTTTGGCATAGGTGTCCTCTTGGCAGAAACCTTCTTATTGAGTCCAGGCTTTGAGCTATGTGCTGAGCCATACTCCTTTTTGAGCACTGCCTTCTTGGAGGTTGCTTCATCCTCTTCTGCCCTATAATCCTCATCTTCAGAATCTGAGGTTTTCTTCTTCCTTTGCCTGGTGGCGGCTTTAGGCAGATTGCTTGGGGTGCTCCTGCTGCCTTCAACTGAAGAGATGGAGTGACTAGTGCCCTCACTCATGTCCACCTGTTCCTCTGACCTGTTCTGACTGTCACTCTTGTCTGACATGCTGACTGCTGACCATGTGAAGAGTTATAGATGAGGTAGAGTGGATGAGCATCAAAAAATGCAGAGATTTTTGCAAAAGAATGACTCAAAAATTCAGTTTTAGTTTTCCACAGAAAGCATTTCGGATCAACCGATTTTCAAACTCAGTGATACCGAAGCAGTTTTGGAACCTAAACTAATGAACTCGGTTGGACCGAGTCACAGTTTGGTGGCACCGAGAAAGCTAGGGTTTCACAAAGTCCTAAAATCGGTCTCACCGATTAGCAATTCTCGGTCAGACCGAGTCTCACTAGTGCAATGGCATAAGCCAAATCGGTGGGACCGGGTTTTTCAACTCGGTGGGTCCGAGATGGTTTCGGCGGAAACCTAACCCTAAATTTTCGAATCAAAGCTATTCTAAGGATTGCATTGACTGGATAGGAGTGTTTCAATCGTTGCAAGAATCAATAAGAACACAATGTGCTGAGAATCGGGCGAGGAAAGCACAGTGATCGAGTCCATACCCTAGTTCAGCGGAGACTCGCTACGGCGGCAACAACGGGGTTGATTTCCGTTGACGGCGGTGGATACCAGCGATAGGGGGCGGCTGGCGACAAGGAGATGATCCGGAGACCACGGAGGCAGAGCGAGCTATTGCGCGGGCGAAGAGGTTCGGAGAAATTTCCAATTTTTTGCCCGTGACTATATATAGCCCGAATTGCCGGTGTGACTTCGGTGGCACCGAGATGCAAACTGCGTATGCTTATTGCAACTCGGTGTGACCGAATAGTTCAAATCGGTTGCACCGAGATTGAAAACCTAGATCGACTAAGTGATCTCGTGAAGACCGAAATGGAGGAATTGATCGACCGAAAATCACAAAGAAGTTTTGGAAGTTTAAGTCTATGACGAATCGGGACTCGAAAGTGCTCCTCACACCTGAGTGGTTCGAATCTGACTTGATCAAATTTTGTGATGTAGCATGAATAGAGTTTGAGACGAGAAAAGCATAGATAGCTAAAGAAGGTTCTTAGGCATTCCTGTCCCATCCACTTGGCCAAAGAAAAGAAGCCAATCAATCAAAACAACAAGTGGATGTCCTCGAATGAGTAAAGTATGCAACCAACATGCTCACACAATAAGATGGCAAATGAAATATGTGACAAAGCATGCACAACCAATTCTAGCATCTATCCGACAATTGGCGATGACTAGGTCATCTATATATGAGTGTATTGACTTAGGAGTCAAATGATAGACATTTGATCATAGGTCATACTCATCGTTAAGCTCAAGTGGGGTTACCACTTTTACATAAAGCATTTATGTGTTCACATCATTAGAGTTGCTTTGACTCAATTCTTAGAGTTAAGCTCCCCTAGATGTGAGATCCCCTTAGAGGGATGAACTAACCTTGGGTTTTGTCGATGATGACTTCATGTAGGTGTTGAAGATCTGGATGCTCAATGTTGATGTAGATCTTTTTTGAGCAATCCTTTGGAGTGAGTTGCACTTTCAATACCTACATGGGTTAGTCCCTCAAGGAACAAACAAGTATATCCATAGACATAGAGTGATGCACACACAAAATGATGTCCATGAAATCATTTGGTTACCTTGTCCCTTGCCTTACCAACATGAGGGTTTGTGACTCCTTGAACTAGTGCAAGATATGGAAGTTGATTGCACTTGTCCTTGCCATAATGATATGAGTGAAATATGTTGGTGGAGTCACCCTCAAGAACTCTCTAGTTCATCTTCTTCTAGATCCACATAATCTTGATGGGAATCCTTGGAGTTGTAGTTGTACTTGATGAGGTAGAACTTGATGTTGTCTTGGGAATCCACTTGACCGAGACCTTAGGTGCCTCTTCAAATGCATCAATCTCTTCTTGAAGCTTGTCCTTGCCTTTGTTCTGTGATCTTGTGGTGGAAGATCATCTTGTGCCTGTGTTCCCTTGAAGGAAGTAGGATCATACTTCTCTTGTTGAGGAAAAAACTTCATCTTGGGGTATTGATCTTCTTCCCACTGAACTCCATTGGCATTGAACTTTCGTTCAAAACCAACACCTTGATTCTTCCGGTGCCTTCCTTGCTTGCATGCATAATTTCCTCGAATTGCTTACTCCCGCAAGGCTATTGTATACACCTTTCCCTATAATTCCCTTCAATAAGCTATTTTCTTGCTCAAGTGTAACTTGGCTAAGAGAATCATTAGTGGAATCAAGAGAACTACTAGAAGCAACAATATTGGATTTAGCATTGTTATTGTCACTACTAGAAGAAGAATCTTTCTTGTTCTTGTTACTAGACTTGACTTGAGGCATGTACGTAGATAAGAGTAAACGCTTGGCAATGTAAGAAGAACTTTTCTTACGAAGATCATCAATGATTGCTTTTAAGAACTCATGCTCTTGCTCAAGATTGAGATTTTCAAAGCGTAACTTCTCATGAGCCCTCAAAAGTTCTCGATGATCTTCAAAGATAGTTTCATGAGCTAACTTAAGAGTGTTTAGTTCTTTAATTAGACGCTCAATTTTCTCCTTATCATTGTCACTCGTTTCAACTTGATTAGCATGATTAATTGACGTTTCATCATAGTATTCATCACTAGAGTTGTCAACCAGTAAATCATCATCACCTAGCAAGTCATCTTCATCAATATCAAAATCAACATACCCGGGGTGTGTTACCTTAGGACCTTTGGCCATGAAGCATCTACCAATTCCTTCATTTGGTGATTCAAATATGTCGTAGGAGTTGGTTGACACAAGTGCTAGACCGGCAACACCTTCATCTTGAGTATATTCGAAGTCGGAGTGATAGCTTCTCTCGGAGTGATGGTCGGAGTCGGAGCCGGATACCCATTCACCAACATGAGCTTGATGTCTTGGTTTTGTGTAGATCTTTGATGACTTGTCCTTCCTTTCCGAATCCTTGCTTCTCCGTGAGGGTCTTCATTCATAACGATCATCTCTACTCCTCCTCTCTCTTGATGGTGATTCTTCTCTTCTACTTCTTCTTTTTGGAGAGTCTTCTCTTCTTTTGTAGGGTGTCAGACACTCATTGGAATAGTGTCCAGGTCTCCCACAATTGTAGCAATTTCGCTCTCGACTAAAAGGTCTTTTGTCATTGTAAGACCTTGACTTGGAGCTTCTTTCTTTGCTTCTACTCTTGTAGAATTTGTTGAAGTCCTTCACCATTAAGCTCAATTCTTCATTGAAGGTTTGTTTCTCACTTGATGATGTGGGGGCTTCACTTGAGGCTTTGTAAGCACCACTTGACTTGTTGTGAAGTTCCTCCTTATCCTTAAGTGACATCTCATGAGCAACAATTCTTCCAATGACTTCCGTTGGCTTGAGATCTTTGTAGTTTGGCATCATTTGAATCAATGTGCACACAGTATCATACTTTCCATCCAATTCTCTTAGGATCTTCTTGATGATGAATCTGTCGGTCATCTCTTCACTCCCTAAGCCGGCAATTTCATTTGTGATAAGTGCAAGCCTAGAGTACATTTCAGCCACACCTTCACCATCCTTCATTTTAAACTTGTCAAGTTGACTTTGGAGCACATCCAACTTGGATTCCTTGACGGACTCGGTACCTTCATGCATATCAATCAAAGTATCCCAAATTTCCTTTGCATTCTCAAGACAGCTGATTTTGTTGAATTCTTTGGGGCACAATCCGTTAAAGATGATATCACAAGCTTGAGCGTTGTATTGCAACATCTTCAATTCTTCCGCATTAGTTTCACGGTTCGGCTCTCTCCCATCAAAGAATTCACCTTGCAAGCCAATACAAATAATTGCCCAAACGGCGGGGTTATGTCCGAGAATATGCATTTTCATCTTATGCTTCCAACTAGCAAAAATTAGTACCATCAAAGTAAGGACCTCTACGTGATAATTTCCCTCGCTAGACGCCATACTCTCCTAGGTTGTGAAACCAAGGCTATGACCACCAAAAGCTATGGAAATCAAAGCAAATGGAGACCAAAGCTCTGATACCAGTTGTAGGACCTTGAAGTATGTCTAGAGGGGGGTGATTAGACTACTTGACCAATTAAAAACTTAGCCTTTTCCCAGTTTTAGAGTTTGGCAGATTTTAGCTATCTTAGGGCAACTCAAGCAATAATCACACAATTCAAGCAAGCATGCAAAGAGTATATGAGCAGCGGAAATTAAAGCATGCAACTTGCAAGAAAGTAAGGCGAAGGGTTTGGAGGATTCAAACGCAACTGGAGACACGGATGTTTTTGGCGTGGTTCCGATAGGTGGTGCTATCGTACCTCCACGTTAATGGAGACTTCAACCCACGAAGGGTAACGGTTGCGCGAGTCCACGGAGGGCTCCACCCACGAAGGGTCCACGAAGTAGCAACCTTGTCTATCCCACCATGGCCGTCGGCCACGAAGGACTTGCCTCACTAGCGGTAGATCTTCACAAGGCAGGCGATCTCCTTGCCCTTACAAACTCCTTGGTTCAACTCCATAATCTTGTCAGAGGCTCCCAAGTGACACCTAGCAAATCTAGGAGACACCACTCTCCAAGAAGTAACAAATGGTGTGTTGATGATGAGCTCCTTGCTCTTGTGCTTCAAATGATAGTCTCCCCAACACTCAACTCTCTCTCATAGGATTTGGATCTGGTGGAAAGAATATTTGAGTGGAAAGCAACTTGGGAAAGGCTAGAGATCAAGGCTCATATGGTAGGAATGGAATATCTTGGCCTCAACACATGAGTAGGTAGTTCTCTCTCAGAAATGGTAAGTTGGAAGTGTAGGTTTGTTCTGATGGCTCTCTCCACGAATGAAGAGGAGGTGGAGGGGTATATATAGCCTCCACATATAATCTAACCGCTACACAATTTACCAATCTCGGTGAGACTGAATCAACAAACTCGGTCAGACCGATTTTAGTAAAACTAGTGACCGTTAGGGTTTTCGGTGGGACTGACATGCATCACGGTGGGACCGATATGGTTAGGGTTAGGGCATAACGTAATCTCGGTGAGACCGACATACAAACTCGGTGAGACCGATTTTGGTAATTAGCTAACCAGAGTTGGTCAGGTAAACTCGATGGGACCGATTTGCTCTTTTCGGTGAGACCGAAATGTTACAAAAGGGAAACGGAGAGTTTACATTGCAATCTCGGTGGGACCGATCCGCTCTTTCGATGAGACCGAAAAGTTACGAAAAGAAAACAGAGAGATTACAATCCCATCTCGGTGAGACCGAGATCCCTATCGCTAGAACCGATTTGCCTAGGGTTTGTGGCAGTGGCTATGACATATGGAATCGGTGGCGCCGGATTGGAAGAATCGGTGAGACCGATTTTGGCTTTAGGTTTAGGTCATTTGTGGATGTGGGAAAGTAGTTGAGGGTTTTGGAGCATATCACTAAGCACATGAAGCAAGAGGCTCATTAAGCAACACCTCATCCCTTCTTGATAGTATTGGCTTTTCCTATAGACTCAATGTGATCTTGAATCACTAAAATATAAAATGAAGAGTTTTGATCTTTTGAGCTTGAGCCAATCCTTTGTCATTAGCATTTTGAGGGATCCACTTTCATCATCCATGCCATGCCATTCATTGAGCTTTCCTGAAATGTTCATCTTGGAATAGCATTAGCTCAATGAGCTATATGTTGTTACGAATTACCAAAACCACCTAGGGATAGTTGCACTTTCAGCTGTTAACTGAACCCGATGGAGCGATTCCTTCGCTACTGCTGCTAACTGAAGCCGATCGATGCTGCCTCTGGGATGAACAAAGGAGCGCTATGGGGGGGTGGATGAACAGGGAGCGGTGGCGTTGCCTCTGGATGAACAGGAACCCGTGGTGTGGAGGGCTGGATGAACAGTAGACGGTGGAGGGGTGGCCGTGGAGGGGTGGTTGAACAGGACCCCGTGGTGTGGAGGGCTGGATGAACAGTAGACGATGGAGGGGTGCCCATGTGGAGGGGTGGTTGAACAGTAGCCGATGGAGTAGCGCGCGGTGGACGCTGGATGAACAGGAGCCCGTGGAGGCTGGAGGAGGTCGACGGTGGAGATGAACAGTATCCCGTGGAGTCCTGCTTTTGCGACGCCACACCCTCCCCCTCCCTGCTTCGACCGTAGAAGCGCCCAACACAAGTCCGCTTGGCCCATTTTGCGGTACCCCACACCCTCCCGATCAACAGGACCCGGTTTCGACCGTAGGAGGTCCGTTGGTCTGCTTTGGCGGTACGCCACACCCCTCCCGATCAACAGGACCCCCGTTTCGACCGTAGGAGGTCCGTTTCCTCAGTTTTGCGGTATGCCAGGCCCCTCCTGATCAACAGGACCCCGTTTCGAACATGACCGGTCGAACACAAGGCCGTTTCTCCGTTGTGCGGTACGCCAGGCCTCGTTTCCATCGCCTGTTCCGTCCAAGCCCTCCCGATGAACACGACCACGTATTCCGTTCCGACCCAACCGGTTGGCTCCCCATGAACACGACGACGACGATGTTTCTCCGTTCCGACCCAGCCATGTATGTATGCGCGATAGGCGTTAGAGACCCTGCCCGTATGTACGTACGCGGGTCAGATTTTCTTTCTTTCTTGCACCCTTGCCGCCAGACGACGTGTACATGCTACGCGGCGCCTCTACTACGACACGTGCGCGCCTCTACATCCACCAGTATATATGTACGTACATGTTCACGACCAGAATGACAACGCTACGTACGCATCGACCAGGTGGGTCCCGACTGTCAGGCACTTCCTTGCGTGCGATGATGTAGCTGGTGGGTCCCAACAGTCAAGGGGGCGAATCGTTTTTTTCGGGCGCACTTCCTTGCGTGCGAAGATGTAATTGGTGGGTCCTAGCAGACAGGGGGAAACTTTTTTTTCACTAAATACGGTGGCCCGTCCGGTCGGTCCCCGCTGTCAGGTGGAGGAATAATTATTTTGCGCGTAATAAGGAGGCACTTCCTTGCTACAGTCGTGGACCCAGCTGTCAGCCTCTCCACGTACAGTCCACGTCCGATTGAAGCCATCCCTTGACCATGTTGACCACGCCACGCCGAGAGCACCAGGGCGGTGGACGACGGCGAGGCCTAGGAAGGGGACGATGCAGAGCCGGGAAGACGCGGCAGTGGATGCCCACGCCAGAGAGGAGTATGAGGGTGCACCTGCTCGTGCGGTATGAGGCTGCCGTCGCAGCAGAATAACAGGGGGTGTGGGTGCGTAGAGGGATGGCCTGGCCAGCGGTGGGAGTAGTAGGGGGCGGTGAGGCCTCCACGGCATCACAGCCAGTCACGGGCGGCAGGAGCAGGCGGCACGACCGACGCTGCTTTGGGCGGCTGGAGCAAGAAGACCAGAGGTTGAAGAAGCACTACGGCCGTTGGTTGGACATCGTACGGTCACTGGAGCTAGAATCGTTCATATATTGACTAAAGTTGACAAAGGCCTCCGTCCCTACCAACTTAGTAGGCCCACAAGTCAGCCTCCCACCAAGATTGGTCCCAGCTAGTGGGGGTATTCATTTTTTGTGCGTAATAAGGAGGCACTTCCGGTGGGTCCGAAATGACAATGGGGAATGTTTTTTTCGTGAAATACGGTGGCCCGTCCTGTGGGTCCCAGCAGTCAGGGGGAAACGTTTTTTCACAAAATACTAGTGACCCGTCCGGTGGGTCCCTGCTGTCAGGTGGATGAATAATTATTTTCCACGTAATAAGGAGGCACTTCCTTGCGGCCGTCAGGACCCAAATTGTCAGCCTCTCCACGACAAAGATTTTTTCGATGGAAGTCGGCCGTTGACCACATTGACTACGCCACGCCGAGAGCACCGCGGCGGTGGATGATGGCGAGGCCTAGGAAGGGGACGACGGGGAGCCGGGGAAGACGCGGCAGTGGAAGCTCGCGCGGAGAGGAGTACGAGGGTTCACTGGTTCGGCTGCGGTGTGAGGTTGTTGCCGCCGCAGGCTGGCCGCCGTGGGAATAGAAGGGCGGTGAGGCCTCCGCATGGCAAAGACAGCCCACGGGAGGCAGGAGCATGCGGCACGACCGGGCGCTGCTTTGGGCCGGAGCAAGAACACCAGAGGTTGAAGAAGCACTACGGCCGTTGGATGGCCATCGACGGCCTTTGGAGCTAGAATCGTTCATATTGACTAAAGTTGACAAAGGCCCCGCCCCGGGCCAACTTAGTAGGCCCATTAAGTCAGCCTCCCACCATGGTGGGTCCCAGCTAGCAAGGGAGTATTCATTTTTTTTGTGCGTAATAAGGAGGTACTTCCGGTGGGTCCGAGATGACAGCTGGGAATGTTTTTTCGCGAACACGCTGGCCCTTCCGGTGGGTCCCAGCAATGGGGGAAACATTTTTCGCGAAATAAGGTGGCCCGTCTGGTGGGTCCCTCATTGCCGTGGAGGAATAATTATTTTGTGCGTAATAAAGAGGCACTTCCTTGCGTCACTTTGGACCCAAATTGCCACCTCTCCACGACAAGATTTCTCTTCGATGGAAGTCGGTCGTTGACCATGTTGACCACGCCAGCCGAGAGCACTGTGGCGGTGGTCCGACGACGGCGAGGCCTAGGAAGGGGACGACGCGAGCCGGGAAGACGCAGCAGTGGTAGCCCGCGCGGAGAGGAGTAATGAGGGTTCATCGTTCCGCCGCCGCCGCAGAATAACAGGGGGTGTGGGTGAGTAGAGGGATGGCCTGGCCAGCGGTGGGAGTAGTACGGGGCGTTGAGGCCTCCGCGGCATCACAGCCGGCCACGGGAGGCAGGAATACACGGCACGACCGGCGCTGGTTTGGGCGGCTGGAGCAAGAAGACCAGAGGTTGAAGAAGCACTACGGCCGTTGGATGGACATCGTTGACCACGCCGCGCTGAGAGCACCAGGGCGGTGGACGACGACGAGGCCTATGAAGGGAACGACAAGGAGCCGGCAAAGACACGGCAGTGGCTGCCCACGCGGTGGAGAGTACGAGGGTTGACTGGTTCGGCTGCAGTCGCCGGAAAATAACAGGAGGTGTGGGTGAGTAGAGGGATAGACAGGCCAAGGATGCGAGTATGATGGGGCCGTGAGGCTCGCCTCAAGACCGCCGCCACGGAGGCGGGAGCAGGCGGTTCCGACGGCGCTGGTTTGGGCGGCTGGGGCAGGAAGATGAGAGACTGAAGAAGCACAATTGCCGTTAGATTGGCATCTAACAGTCTGACGCTGGTAGAGTCGATTGTTGACTAAGTTTCTTTGTTAAGAAACCTTGTGTATGCATGAACTTAGTAGGCCCACAAGTCAGCCTCCAAATCTGTGGCGCATAAACATAAAGCCCATTTGCTATTTTTACAATTTGCAGCCCATTTGCTATTTTTTATAATTTGCAGCCCATTTGCTAATTCTTAAGTAATTTATTACAGCCCATTTTCTGCCCAGGACCACGGTAAAAAAGTTCAACCTTATTTTGCATATTTTGGTGGAGTCCAAACTGGTGTAATCCCGAAATGATAAACATTTTTTAAGAACTTATTGATTTGCCAAAAAATCGTTTTGTTTTTTTAAGCAAATAAGACGTGGGACAATTGAGTTGGTTTAAGGGAAACCCAGTGGTAAAAAAATCAGCGCTGGGTGGGAAAAAACAACAAAAATAAGGATGTAAATATGAAAAGGGAATTTTATGTGTTTTCAATATAATGATACGTGTATATGAACTAGTAAAACTATAGGCAGAGATTAGAAAATGGATGTAGGACATGCGTTTCAAGAGGAAAATAGAACTGGGTTGTGTGTTTGATTCAAGAATTTAAACTGCTCATGGATGTTGTAAGACAAAATATAACTAACGCTGGCGGGCGAGAGGCCAGTAGATACCTGCTGGATCTTTGTGCCCGATTGTTGTCATGGGTTGGGCCTGTTAAAAACAAAACCAACCCTGGTCGGTCTACAGCCCAGTTGAAACTTGCTCGACCTGAAAAAACAATATACGTGCTCAATAAACGAGAGAATTCTGCAAGCACAGACTGATAACTACGACGCAGCATGGATATTGTTTTTTTATCATGATAATAAGTGCATGCACTTGTTTCGAAAAAACTACGTAATCGAATTGAATGCGGGTGCTTATGCTACCCATCAAATAAAAATTAGGTGCCCGAGAATTCGCTTTCAAACAAATGATTCAGCTTTATATCCACGTCGACCCTCGGCATGATGGTTGGAAGCAAATGCAAGTTCATACCAAAAGATCATTAACAACAATACCAACTTGCGGACGACAAGGTAGTACAACTACCAATACCAAACTACTCATGGCCCTAGTGTTCGTCTGGTAGAAAATCTAGAAGATGACCAGCTACCGCTCCTACTCTTGCTCCGTGTCCCCGATGTGGTACTGGTGCATCACCCGATTGGTCCTCCGCTGGTCGAAGTTCTTGTTGGTGTGCAACACCGTAACCTTTTTGCTGCCCGCTCACCGGCCGTTGACCATCACAGGCAAGGTATTGCCGGTCTTGTGTCACATCGCGGCGTGCCGTGACCGACTTTTATCTTGCGACGCCATTCACGTGCCCCTTTTGAACACCACGGAATTATACCGGAAGAAATGCTACCTTAGGCCACTCGGTGTGATACCGCAGTATTGTGGAATACAGGTTTTAGTGTACCTAGTTGGCATTTTCATAACATCTTTGGCATGTTGCAGTCACTTGTTTCACTTTTTATTAACTGTCAAATTGTAATTGTTTCACCAGGTCTGCGTCTAAAAAGAAAAATAGAGCTATAAATAAAGGAATATGTTTGTGCAAGTAGACGGCCAATCGGTGTCTTACCTGGAAGTTTCTCAGGATGGGTGTAGCATATGTCGTGCTCGCTGTCGATGGATGGTATGAACAGATCGATGAGAGACTGAAATCTCGCGCTGTCAACACTCACTTTGGCCTCAAGGTGCTCGATCAGCTCCTGATCTGTGGGATCGAACTTGTCGCCAGCCGGCAGCACCGGCCAATCCTTCTTCGACTTGCATCAGTAATTCCAGTTATATGGTACTCAATGTATGACCAATCGACTGTTTTAAGTGAATGATGAAAGATTTCGACAGAGTAAAACTTCGCTTCTTCGACAGTTGTACGAGAGTAATTGCCATGTCGTTTTGCAAGGGCGCTTGTAAAAACTCTAAACTCTATTCTCCTCTTATTTAATGGATGAGGCAAATCTTTTGCCTCCGTTTCGAAAAAAAAGATTTCGACAGATAAGTGGTACTCCAAATCTGAAGTCCGGAATACACGAACACGTCGTCGGGATTCTTGTGTCACCTCACGCGCAGCGTGTTGTCACGTCAATTCAATGTGTGGACATGATGAATAATTTGACCGACGTATACTAGTACTGCTACTGTACTACTTACTAGTCGTATTTAGTATCACAATTTATACATAGGTTTAACTAACAAGTACGCACTTGAAGCCTAACTGATATATTATGTATATATATGGCTTCTGCACAGCATCTCCATCATCATTATCAGTACATCCTACGCAGGTGAGTTAGGATGCACTTGATCCCAGGAAGGTATCTATCCTTCAAACCAGAGGAGTGCTTCAAACTAACAACATTACATAATATCCAACAAAAGAGGGTCGTAAGCATGTTGTAATACATGGCTCGGCCTAGATATCGACGAATCAAGTTGTGCATATTTGCTGTTGGCATGAACCACATCGCCGTATGTCGGGTTTGCAAAAGCCATCCATCGCATGGAAGCTTGATGCCTTTCACACACTGAAGATTACCTGGCAACAAGCTGTGCCGATGAATCTCTGGATATGGTGATTCATGAAACCCATGGTATGAGGTGTAAACACAGCCCCCCTCGCGAATGGAAGTTGCATAGCACAGTAATCATCGCCGGTGATATGATCGATGATTGGTTGGATGATCGGATAATTGAGCCCGAGGAACAAGGAGTGGTTGCCAAGGCTGTAAACACGCCTCCAGTTGAATACGCCTGGCCCAACGGAGCTGGGATCTTTCTCGAACATGAAGCAGCCATAGCCATCAATGTCACGAATGCCCCATGCATTGTACTGCATGTGATTTGATGTAATGGTTTGGTCAATTTGGTATGTGCGAATGAGCATCAAATGACCGTCGTCAGCTGAAGGAGCGATAAACCAGCACCCATCGGCTGGTATGATTCCAGGTCCTGGAATCATGAAGGCCAGCACATTTGCGTCTGCTGCAGCAATTCAAATTAGAGACCAAAATGACAAAAATAAACAATCATGTTCAGAGTATGTGTGGAATTAAGATTATTATAACAGTGACACATATCATAGACAGAGAATTGCAATGCCGTGGTCATAATCATACTCCAAGTTAAAAAAAATAAGCCAATGGCTTTCATATTCTAGCAACATGTCATGGTTCAAACACCATGTAACAATGAGAGGAAAACAACTATGACAAGGCCTACTCATATTCTACCATAGCACTTACTACTACTATTCTCATATCAACTCTAAGCAATAACATGCGTTGTTATAAAAATCTAGTAAACGAGAGTAACATATAGCAATCATGATGTTATGCTCATAATATGTATTCTAACAATCATTAGATGCCAATTGTTCTCATATCAACTCTAACAATAACATGTGTGGTCATAAAAATCTAGGAAATGAGAGGAACATATAGCAATGATGTGGTTATAGACATGCTATGCATTCTAAATTTGTAACAAATGAACAGGCAAATGTATTCATAAGGTAAAGATGAGATGAGATAGAACAATTACACGACAATAGATTCCACCAAAGATATGCAGCCAATCAAGGCCGACCGCGTAAACGATGCCATCGTGCACTATAGCATCAGACAGAAATGTTGCCTCAATAGGATTGATGATGAGCCATAACCATGTATGGCGACCGGATTCCAGATAGACTAATCCCATGTTGAACAAGGCAATGAGCTTGTAATCCATGTGGTCTTCTGATGGTGTGGGCACTTCGTAGATTACAACTTTCTGCAAACAGAGGCCGAGCCAAAAGCTTGACGCGTCTCGTGCGTAGTAGGCGTGGAGTGTCCGGGTCCGCGAGGCTCGATGTCGGCGGTATCCAACGATGGAAGGGTGATCTCTCGCTGGGTGTAGATATCCACGAGACGCCATGGACTACCGGTGTGGTGGATGAGGACGTTCCAGTTGGTCTTCATGCCCGCCCAGTAGTGGCCGCGCATGAAGCGATGTGTGGACGGGTAGTGGTAGCATGTCGAGGGGCACCATGGCAACCTCCGTAGGATCGTCAAGTCGGTTGTCCGGGCCACTGCGAGGATCGTGCATCGCAAGCGGTGTCTTGAAAAGAGCCGGCGGTTGCGCATTTAGTAGATGGTACAAAGACACCGAGCATGCGGCCAGACGGACGGTGCTGAGTAGGTCCATACGACTACAAATCTGCTCCAAGAGAACATCGGGGAGGGAATTCCAATCGCGGCTCTGCGTGTTAGTCGGTTCTGCCATTGGGGTTTTCGGTGCCTGCGAGCGGTGAGGAAGTGGATTGGCGGCGAGCGAAGAAGCTTCTCCTCGTGTGGCCGAAAGCAAAGTGAGCGGGGGATATGGTACGCCATGAGCTACCAAGGAAGATGGCGCGGTGAGCGGCGAGAGTGGGGGTAAATGGTGTGCGGCCGACGATGGGGAAGAGAGGAGGAAGAAGAAGAGAGGAGGAAGAAGAGTGGAAGACGGGGAAGAAAGTGCATTAAATCTCAATTCTACTAGTACTACTACCAGGATATAGGCACCGTCCTCCGGAGTGTAAATAGTTACACCGATGACATGTGGGTCTACCACAAGAGGGCCCATATGTCAGTTAATGGAGGACATATGTGCATAGGCGTATTTGTGGAAGCATGCTCTACTGGCAAACATGATGGCAGTACTGGGTAAGGCTGATTTAGTAACACCAACACGCTGGTTCAACTTATTAATTACGTGTTCCATCTGTTGCAGCGTGTATTTTCACTTCACTGCGAAGACTAGTTGAATGGTTCTCTCTGACCGAGATGGGGAATGATGGATCGCGAGGATTACCTTTCTGCAGTATCCCTATGCCTCTACGCTCACTTCACTCATTTTGCTCCGTACCTAGTCACTTGTTGAAATCTGTAGAAAGACAAATACTTCGTATTTGGGAACAGAGGGAGGCTTTTACTCCGTACTGGAGTATTTGGGAACAGAGGGAGTATCACCATATGGAGGGAACAGAGGAAGTTTGAAATATGAACATGTCAATGGGAGGGAGTAATCCCCATGCATGCATGCATGCATGCAACATGCAACACTCACACGTACTCCACATGGACGCACGCAACACTCACGCACCCCATGCGACACACAGCACACGACGCAACACACACGCTCACGCTCAAGTGCTCAACCTACTCCCTACGTCCGTGAAAGACTGTACATTTAGAGATTTACAAATTGACTAGGGTATAATTAACGCCCAAAAGTAGCAGACTTATGTGTGCATGCGACCATTGAGATAAGAAGATTAAATGAAGGTCGTTGCATGCTGTAATTAAGGATAGACATGTAGCCTATACCTACAGCACAAGTTGGTGCATTAGTCAATCAATATCGATTTAGATTAAAGGCTAAATGCATTGTAAGTGTAGATGTACATCATGTACTACTACACTCTTTGTTTTATAGCTGATGTACACTCCTTGTTGGAAGGCCGAGGGAGGACACGTGCATGCACTCACATACACAGCCAGGGCGGTTCGGGCGCAAGGGTTGGACTCGTGTGGCGCCTGCGTAAAGTTTTGTTTAACTGATTTCTTTGCTCTGCCAACTGACAGGTGGGACCCAGAAACCGGGTGACAATTTCACCAGTCAACAAAGTGCCACGTCGACTATGTGGCGGTCAAGAGGGTGCACACGGTGCTCTACGATGAGCTAGTGATCGATAATCGACGCAAAACTATATATAGTGACCGTAAAGAGCGTATTGTTACATACGTTGACCGCCAAAGGTATTTTTCTTGTTTCAAGTTAAGCCATATTAATCGGAAAGGACGCAGTATGGACTACTACTAGTACTAGTACTGCTTTGATGTGTCCCGTCAACTTGCCGAACAAGGAGAAGCTTGCTTACTACGCCTCTCCCTCGCCCACGCGTGCGGTGGTTCGCAGGACGAGGAGAGGGTTTTGACTACACCGCCCTCTCCCTCTTCCTCTCCCTCGCCCTTGCCCTCGCCCTTGCGGTGGACGTGTAACAGTTCAATCGGTGTCAGATTGCCAGACGCATATTGTACTGTAGTATCACCATTGTTGGACCTTCCGAAGAGGCGAAGAGGCGAAGAGGCAAGTGCAAGGTTCACACGAGTACGAAATGTTGAACCTCCCGAAGAGGCAAAGAGCCAAGCGCAAGGTTTTATAGGAGTTTTCGTCCTAGTAGGAGTGTACTACAACTATAGCGAACGATGCTACTGTATGATGCCGCCACGTCACGGATATCCAAAGTTGTGCCACCTTTTTTTCTCAAAGAGCGTGTTGGAGCCCGTGCAACAACCACACAAGTTGCACGTACACATAACACATTTACTAGTAATAAATTCTAAAGGACAAATGCCAATATGCCACACTAGTTCATCTCCAATTCATGCGATAAATTTGTGCACGACTAGTCTACATATATTCATAGCGCTACCGTTCACAATTACCGTACTCCACTTACACGTTATAGATGGGCTACATGCATGTCCTCCTCCAGGTTCCAGTCCCAGGTGTTCTTCATGGATGGCACAATCCATAGCGGTGGGCAACGGGAATCATTGTTGCAGCTTTCTAGTATGGTTCCACATGATGGAGACTCATCCAAGCTGAAGCGCATAAATCAGGGATAGTGTGTCCCAGCATGTCGTTCATCTGGCGGTGCGCAATGAAGACACAACCATGCTTCATGAACGGCAGGCCTTCCGTGTCGTGCACGGAAGGTGGCATCCGCTTCACAATGGGGTAGCTGTCCCCAATGAAAAGCGAGTACTCTCCAAGAGTGTTCCTCGGCACCCACGTAGCATCATTGTGGTCGAACTTCGCGCCGTTCATCCGTACACACTACGGCATCCTAGATCTGGACACATGGTGACATACATAGTCAAGGTCCATGCATAATAATGTTGTGCTCAAATATGGTGGTCAGTGCACTGCAGCAAAGACTACTACTCGGTATAGAGGAAGTAAAATAACCGGCTTATTATATATAGCCACTCTTGGCTACATGGATGAGATAGTAAGACATGGAAAAACAAAAATGGTGGCAGCTAGTGGGTTCAAGTCTTCAAGGGCCTAGCTAGCTATCTGGCGTCCTCCAAGGTAAAAATTACTCCTACTAGTAGTACTAAGTATACTACTAGTACAACAATGAAAGAGAAGGCGAGAGGGTTAAAAATGGAATACTGGGTAGATGGTGACGGTCCGATCGTGGTAGATTGTGTGACCATGTTGCACATCGGTGGTACCATGGGTAACGCATCGCTAAGATAGTTGATCCCAATATGCCAAAGTCAGCTACAAGGTTCCGTGTTAGACCGAATCGCGGATGCAAATGCACATCCAGGATTAGCGATCTTATTTTGATCGGGGATGACCGGTCCTCGCAAAATAATGGAGTACCGTTAGGGATGCAAATGATGGTTTGTGCATTACGTTTGTAATCTCCCGTGACGTAGGATGGCAACCAGATGAAACCAGTCCCCGGCTTGTCACCGCGAAGATGCGGCCTAGATGGCGCCTGGCGTCTTCGAACGATGTAGGGGTACAAATCTGTCGCCGCCAACATGCGCCAGCCTCTGCCGTTACTGCGTCTTGCATTGATGGCAATCCTTATGTCGAACACCACGATGAGATAGTAATCGTCGTAGCCGCGTTGCTTTGTCGGCGGGTCCGCAATTGCTATCTTCTTCAATCTCATGTAGTCATCATCATACGTATTCAAGCCCAGCCAGTCCGGAAGGCCGATCCCAATGGTGGAGAAGGGGTCTACCGGAACGGCCGCCTTCTTGTGGATGTTGTGCAAAATTATGGTGGTATCCGGCCGAGGTATGCAAGCCAATATTCGTTGGCACCCCACCGGACCTATATATAAGACGGTGGGCAGCGGAGAAATTACAGGATGGAAATGGAATAACTAAGTACTACATGATCAAAATCCATTACTGACCTGCTCATCGGACAAAATCCGACTACCTCTCAACGTTGGCAACTCTATCGGAGTCAACGTGCATCCATGGCCAGGGAGCGGTGGACTATTCGAAGGATTGTCCCATAGAAGAACCTTCTCCTCGAGGACGCATGGAAGACCAACAAGCATGGCCTTTTCCCAAACTTGTTTAAGCAGCGTCTTGAAAAAGTTGGTGCAGGAAGCACCGAGTCTTGCGGCGGTGAGGACGTCAGAGCAGCGTGCGATTTCTCCCAGAGGATCGTCGTCCAAGGTCTCCCAGCCCTGACGAGGAGGAGAACCGCCTGGCGAATCCATGGGAGCAGCGACGAACTGGAACTGGCGAGGAGGAGATAAGAGCGTAGTAACCGCAGGGCCTCGTCCCTTCCAACTGTAGATCGTTCCTCAGCGAAGGGGTGAGGCTATTATTTGATACAGCAATACTAGGCTTTCCGCTTCCATTTGTGGAGGTCTAATGGATCTCGCCGAACTTTGTTAGTAGTTCCTTCTTTATGAATGAGATGAAGCAAAGCTTTTGCCTCCGTTTCAAAAAAAAAACACGTCAAGAGGAATTTCTTTTATAGTAGAGCCGATAATGGAGTGAAGTCCATGCATGCAACGCCACAAGCTACAGAGTACTAGTAGTACAACACTTTACATAGAGTACAGAGCCATATTGCACAATTCCCAATGCCCCGCCAGGCTTTTCCGGCTCCTCGGGCTTAATTGGGAGGCGCTAGTTTAAATATGCTACTACTAGCTGATGAGGAAGCTGCAAGCGAGGTGCGGCTAGGGCGAGCGCGCGAGCCACGGGATGCTGGGAAGAAAAACCCGTTCACGTGGCTAGGTTGTCCAGTGCACCCAGATTGTGGGGTCGCACGTCCGTTTGACTTCAAAATTCAAACTACCCGTGTAAAATATTGGCTCGTAGCGAAGTGTAGTACTAGTACTATTTTTTTTTAAAAAGGCCGCCGTGCGTTCGGCCGGGATCGAACCCACAAAACGAGGTATACACTCCCGCGACCACTAGTAGTACTCGTTGGAGTACTACGCAACCTAGGATCGCCCTTGTCGCTAGTAATGCATTACATTGTTCCTTACAAGAAACCCCTAATAATGCAAGAAACCACTAAAATGCCAAGAAACTACTACCACTTGCATACGTGGGCAGACTTAAGATAAGACTACCTTATCAACCATTGTACATGCTCTTACCAACCAAAATCCTCGAGTGACCTCCTACCTCGCCCGTCCCACCTAGTCATCCTCGGCCATGGGACGCAGCTACCGCCGGCAGAAGGCAAGGTCAAAACCGCCGGCGGCGGGAGCCCATGTTGCGGCAGCCGGATGCCAGCTCCGTCCGGCGTCATGACGCTTAGCTAGCCAAGATAGCTCCGTCCCAGCTGCTTGTCCGCAAGGTTTGCTAGCTAGATTGGCACGGCAAGACGGCGGCTTGCTCGTCGCGCGCCAAGGCCAGCCAGCCATCCGCTCGGCGAAGCGCGCAGCTTGCTCGCCGTGAGTCACGCCGGGCCAGCTCGCCAACCTGCAAGCGGAGGAGGCCAGCGGCGTCTGCCCGTCTGGCGGAGCGGGCGGCCAACTCGCTCATCACCGGCGCCACCGGCGAACACGCATCAAGATCTTGTTTGAAGTAATGTTCAGGAAAAATAATGATTTGAGGGGAATAACAGGATAGAAGGTCGATGTGGGTCCCTCATGTCAATCTGGTCGAACAAAATGTGTTGGTTTAAGCTGCCTCAAGACGGACGTGTGGGCCAACCCGGTCATAAATGGGTTTAAACGAACCTAATCGGTAGGAGTACTAGGTAGTAGTTTTTGGCGTGGATTAAGAAATTTTGGGTATGTTTTTGCTATTTTTGTACAATAGATTCTTCCTAGGGCTGGTTGAAAGTGGTAGTTTTTGTTAAATACTCTACATATTGTAAGTAGGAGTGAAAGTTAAGCTTTGGAAGCCAATAAGCAAGGCTAGTTACATAGTGCATATGTGTACATGATTGATAGTAAATATCAACCATGAGTGACTAATATCTTGATGGAAAACTTCGAAACTATGGAATACTAGAAAAAATACATGGTTGGAAATACTAGCAATGTTCATGTCCGTTGCAACGAATCATAATTAGAATAATACTTATTCACAAACTTGGTACAAAACACCCTAATTTTGATATACATATGTATATTATGTTTCAATTATAATAGATTCCTTGGGCTGTTTTGGTGAGGTCAGGGAGGGATGTGGTTGGTTTTAAGATACTAATTATGGGTTTTTGTACAAATTGGTAGACAAGTGGGATGTTGGTGAGAAAAGGCAACAACTTACCTCACAATCGTTAGATGTAGATCTAATGGTCAGAAACGACGGACGGCAGACACACCAAAGATCACCAACTTAGTCTTGTGTAGGAGTACTAGCAAGATATGTGCATTAACGGAACATCAAGATGCATTTTTTATATAAAACACTTGTTGTGATTGACCCTTGGGAGTAATCCCATGTGTAAAAACTAATGATATCTCAAGAAATATGAGATAAGGTGAAGAGGAGTTGGGTGTGGTGGTGGTTGGTGGTCGGACTGAGCGGAGGCATGGGGATTGACGACGCCGGCAGTGGCCACTAGGCCAGTTTGTTCCAGAGGCTTCCTTTCTTAATTGCTCAACAATGAGGTTTGTTGGAGATAAGGATGAACGAGGGAAGGCCTTGTCTGCAAATGTGGAGAGGGGTATGGGTATCTTTTAGTTTTATTTCCATCCGTCAGATATAGATCAGACGGTCTATATTGCAAGATGGCACACGTACCATCATCACCAACTCGGTTTTTTATAAAAGAAGAAATATAAGTATGGAGATACAAACGTATTATCGATACTTGCTTCCGTAAACTAGCATCTACATTCTATTCAACGCCTCGGCATGTGGGGCCTTAGCACAATGACTTCTCATCGTGTAAAACAAAGATTTTCCCGTCGCCGACAAGGAGGGGGTGACGGCGCGCTTTTTGGCTAGCTCTAGTCCTAGTAGTCATACTAGGTGGTCTAAGCACGTGTAGATTTATTCTTTTTCACGTCTCGTATTTGTCGTACTGCCACGACTGTTGATGAGTAGACGGTAAGTTATTCATTGTTGAGCATGTTTGCGAGAGAGAGAGAGAGAGAGTGCGTGTGCGATATGTTAGAGACTGAGCAATGATAACAGATTCTTTGTGTCTATGTGTGTGGAGGATAGAGAGAGACATGTACATGGGGCTTTGCGGTATGTAACGTGGAGACACATATACATATTTAGAGAGTGAGTGTGTGAGATACACATGCGGACATGGGGAGAGATGAGGATCCAGATAAATGGGTGTTTGTGCATGTCTGTGTGTGTTTGTGCAGCGTTTGTGTGTGTGAGGAGAGAGTCTATGGAGTAGAGAGACCACTGATGATGTAAACCTAGTATAAGGGAAGGGGGGAATGGTGTGACATGTGTAGTAGCGGGATAGCACGGGTGCGGGCTGGGGGAGCAGACTATTTGGAAGAGATATCGAGTGTGTGTGTGGGAGAGGGGTGTGAGAGCGAGAGAAAGAGAGAGAGCTAGCGACGAGAGAGAGAGAGAGAGAGAGAGAGAGAGAGAGAGAGAGAGGAAGAGAGGGGGCGAGAGAGGGGTCGTTTGTGTCCATAAATGGCGTATAGATAGGGAGACAATGTTGATGTTGTCTGAAATTGGCCTATGTACGGAGAAGCAGGGGAAGCGAGTCATCGTGTGTGTGATAGGGACTTCATGAGAGATCTAGAATAGATGGTGTAGAGAACAATGTGCGAAATCGAGAACGATTATACATTAGGGAGCTATGCAAAGAGTCACGACATATATGTATACATGGAAGGAGTCATGGGTCCGCATGTGGGAGAGATAGAAAGAGGAGAGTGGTGCACAAGGAGACAAAGTGTGCTTGTTTGCAAAGTGGGGGTGGTGTGTGAGGTGAGTGCTTGAGAACCACATAACTAGGGAGATAGACGTTTGGGGCGACGTTTTGTGTGTATGGGAAATATACACTCTACATAGTGCGTGTGCTTGGGTAAGAGAGATAGTGGGAGACCTAGAGAGTGAGGGAAGAGATGTGTGCATGCCCGGGAGACAAAGTGATAGAGACCTATGTTGGGGTCCGGACTTTACAAGAGAGAGGGGTGTTAATGTGCTCGTGTGTTGGTGTCTGGGGGAGAGAACGACTTCTCTCTATGTGTGTGTGTGTGTGTGGTGGTTGGGGGTGACTTCAGATAAAGAGTGAGGTGTCTATATTTGAGGGACTTTAGCGTAATTGAGATATTGTGCACTCATGGTTGATCAATTTGTTTCACAGTTTGTACTATGAGATAACGATACTTTTGAACATGCGTGATATACCTTGATGTACAAGAATTACAAACCTAAGATTGGAATTTTGGAATTCGACTCCATCATTAGCTTTTGTAATTCATTTAAACGGAGGTACATTTTTAAGCGAATTTCGTGATTTCAAATTCATATATCAAACCTAGAGATATACACATACGGGCATGTTCAAACTTTATAATCATTCACTTTATTCATACACATACACATTTTTGCTTTTGTCATCATATTTAGGATAAACACATTTGGAATTTCATTTGAATTGGACCGTATGATGGTATTTGCTTGTAGTAGCCCAATAATCCATATTTGAATTGAATGGACAATCTAAGTTTCGAGTTGGAGACACTGATTTTCAAAACTTGCACTTTTTTTTGCGTGCAAAACAAATAAATTGTCGGACATGATATCATAGTCGGCCGTACGAGAGCAGAATACTTATAATTTTAGGCGCCAAAATCTTACTTCCCGCTCACATCGAAATGTCACGCGCCCGAAAGTTTAGTCGTGTGATATTCCTGTTTTACCCCTGCCACATGAACGGAAAAGGGTTGCTTTGGTAACTCCATTGTTTTCCCCTCTTTGCCCCCAACATTCTTCCCCAGAGCCCCTCCCCTTCCCCTCCCCGACCCCTCCAACCACGATAAGCCGCCGAATCTAGTCCTTCGCCGTAGCGGTGGACCTCACACCCCGCCGGATCTACCTTCCGCACCTTGGAACCCCCAACTGCCAACTCACCACTTCACTGGAGCCGCTTCAAGGATCGGGCTTGTCCACCGCTCCAGATCTCCTTGACCGCCATCATGGTCCACCGCACGGATCTGCTTAACCGCGCCCTCGTCCACCATAGTGTAGGCCCTTCATCGACTCCCTAGTCCGCCCCTTCGCTGGCCCTTCATACAAGCCCTCGCCCCTCGGCAACAGATCCGCCACCGAAAGCATCTGCATAACGCTACCAAGCCTTCGTCCACTACACCAGACCCGCTCCACGGACGCCATATTCAACTCCACCGGCCCTGCTTTACCGACGCCGCAACCTCATCAGGTTATTTCGATTTGTACTCCTTCGGTTTTTCTCTTTATCATGCAACTGTTCACTTACCACAGATGAGCTTTCTTGTATGTCGACAGGCGCCGCAACCGTAGCACCAGAGCCGCTTCAGTGACGGCGATAGCCGGCCCAAACTCAACCGCAACACGAGCACCATCGACGATCCTTAGCTATCAAGTATGACAACGATACCCATACGCCGCCAAGAATCAGGTACTATCATCCAACGGCCGGCGCCTACGTTCACTTTCCTAGCATAAGCACTGCACCTGTAGCGACCAGACCTCAAAGAGTCTGATCTCTGTGCTTAGTGTCATCCCTGGATCAGTAATGCTGACACCACACAGTACTCGGAGGATTTATAATAGAGTAGCAATCACACACTTATTACAATCAAATGTCTCAAGAGAGAACTTAATAAAATAAATATGGCTTAAGGCCATCTAAATACGATAACGGTGAAGTCTTGGAAGAATAAGCGAGTCCATCAAGTCCAACGGCATCATCGAGTATAGAACCACGACCTAAGCACCTTACCGTTGCGAAAAAGTCTGCAACATGAAACGTTGCAGCCCGAAAACGGTCAAAGACATGGAATATGCTGGCAAAGTAACACATAGAGAATAAAGGAAGAATAAGCCTATACTACATGCATATTTGGCTGGTGGAAAGCTCTATGGTTACAGTTTTGCGTAAAGCCAATTTTTCCCTAGTGCAAAGGAATAAATTTATTTAACTATCATGGTGGTTGTTAAACATTGAGAATGGTTGACAACATCCTCAATCCCAATTAAAAGTACTCATTAACAAACCAACAATATTAATTAGAAGTAACATGATGAGATTCACATGATATCCAAGTACTAGATACTCAAGATGTCCATAACCGGGGACACGGCTAACCATGATTAGTTTATACACTCTGCAGAGGTTTGCGCACTTTTCCCCACAAGACTCGATCGCTCTGTTGGATTTCTCGCACTACATGATGTTTGAGAAACGGATGACCGAGACATAGTCTTTCTAAGCGCTAGCACCTTACATAGGGTAGACCGGTACACCTACTTTCCCCTACATCTGCTAGTCTACCCGTAAGAGTTCTCACAACTTAATCAACTATGCCAGAGCCCATAATGGCTTGTGGCTGCACACGCAAGTTTCTAGTTTGAATAATCTCATGATCCCTTTGAGCCTGGGTGGCGGTCCGAAGAAATACAGGCAAGTCCTGATGGAAACCAGTTGCCTCAATCCACCCAGATGTGTGTTTAAGTTGCCACCTTAAATAAACCATTAATTTAACAATCTCACATCTGTCATGGAATACACTCACCCAATCCACGTCTACTGGCATAGCATGGCAATATAAGCAAACGTAGAAGTAACTCCCAAAGGTTTGATAATAAACAGGTAATAGGTACTACCTCAACTACTTTCCATAACCCACAGTTTAATTAGATCCTAATCATGCAATGTTTGGGGATTGATCTAATGCAATAAAAACTGGGTATGAGAAAAGGTATGATCAAAGTGTTACTTGCCTTGCTGATGATCCACGAAACCTAGAGACTCGAAGTAACATGCGGCGCACTCCGGGTATTCTATCGCAGACAAAAAAACAAGCATACAATAAGTACTCATCTAATGCACAGGTAAAACCCAAATAGATCTAACCAGACAGTTCAACTTAAGAACTCCGGTTTGTAAAAAGAAACAAATCAAACGAAGCAACATAAGTCAAACGACGAAAGAAAAACAGCTCCATTTTACTAATCTGGATCTAGGTCAAATTTTACAATAGCAAAAACTTTTTGAAGTAGGTAATTCGGAAAGAGGGTTTCGAGACGAAACTCTAGGCGCTTGAATCGCCTGATTCCGATAAACGAGCGAAAAGTTATACTAAAACGAAAATCGGATCAGGAATCGCGATCAGAAAAATCGCGGATTAAATACGAGAAAAAGAAAAACGACGAACAGGTTAACGAACGGATGTTCGTTAACTAAACTAATCTGAAGAACGCGTTCGTTAAAAACGAACGAACAAACGAACGTTCGCTACTTAACCGAACCGAAAGAAACCGATCTAAAAAAACCAACGAAAACCGTTCGGTTTAAAAAAACCGAAGGCACGAAAGTCGAGGCGCGGCGAACCTCGGCGGTGGCGGCGGGGTCCAGCGGCTGCTCCGGCGATGGTAGGCGGCGGCAATGGCGGGCGGCGCGCAGCGCTAGGAGTTAGGTTAGGGTTTGGCGGGCGTGGCCAACAAGACGTCGGCGCTTGGCGGCGATCGGGTCAAGGGGCAGCTCGGGCCTGGGGCGCCGGGGCGGCGCTATTCATAGAGCCCCCCCGAGCGGAGTCCCGCTCGGGCACGGCCCAAGGTCGCTCGCGTTTTTTTTAAATAATTTCGTGCAGAAGAAAAATAAAAAGAAATACTAAACGGACTCCAAAAATCCCGAAATAAAATTTCCCCGGCTTCTAAAATCAAGCCGGACGAGGTGGACATTTATTTGGGGCCTAAAGGCAATTTTGAAAAACGCGCATTTTTCCTAAATTCAAATAAAAAGGCGAAAAACTCCAAAATAAAATCTTATTTGATTTTTTATTAAATCTTCATTATTTCTTTATTTTGGGAAAGTCATTTTATTCCCTCTCTCATATTTTGACAGTAGAAATAATTTGAAGGTAAAATAAATAAAATTAAATGATCCCTTTTTTTCAAAATTTGAGAAAACTCAAATATGAAAATAACGAAATCCCCAACTCTCTCCATGGGTCCTTGAGTTGCGTAGGATTTCTAGGATCGAGCCAACAATGCAATAAAAATATGATATGCATGATGATCTATGTATAACATTCCAAATTGAAAATTTGGGATGTTACAAACCTACCCCCTTAAGATGAATCTCGCCCTCGAGATTGGGTTAACTAACAAATAGGTGAGGGTGGGCCTTGAGCAGATCTTCCTCTCGCTCCCAGGTGGCTTCTTCCTCGGTGTGGTGGCTCCACTGAACTTTGCAAAACTCGATAACCTTGCTGCAAATAACTCGACTAGCAAACTCGAGAATCTTAACTGGTTTCTTCTCATATGTCAAATCGTTATTCAACTGAATCGCCTCTAGTGGCACAGTATCTCTCAGTGGTATATCGGCCATCTCTGCATGACACCTCTTCAACTGAGATACATGGAACACATCATGAACTCCTGACAATCCCTCAGGTAATTCCAACTTGTAGGCAACTTCTCCCATACGTTTAAAAACACGATATGGTCCTATAAATCGAGGCGCTAACTTTCCCTTAACTCCAAAACGTTTAACTCCTCGAAGTGGCGATACACGAAGATAAACTCTGTCTCCGACTTCGTATTCTGTCTCCTTGCGTTTTGAATCCGCATAGCTTTTCTGCCTGGACTGGGCTACCTTGAGCCTATCGCAAATTAACTTTACTTTCCGTTCAGACTCCTTAATCAAATCCGGTCCAAACAACTAGCGGTCTCCAACTTCATCCCACAACAACGGGGTCCTGCACCTCCTTCCGTACAAGGCTTCGAAAGGGGACATCTTCAAACTAGATTGATAACTGTTGTTGTAAGAAAACTCCGCATATGGCAAATTTTCATCCCAATTTGGATCCATAATCCAAGGCACAAGCTCTAAGCATATCCTCCAAAATCTGGTTGACTCTCTCGGTTTGTCCATCATGCATGGATGAAAAGATGTGCTAAACTCCACTGGTTCCCAAAGTTTCGTGCAAGCTGCTTGAACTTTGAGGTGAATTGGGTTCCTCTATCGTCTGATACTCCTCGGAACTCCATGCAAGCATACAATCCTGGTCATGTATATCTTAGCCAATTTGGCACTGCTGTAGGTAGTCTTTACTGGAATGAAATGAGCCACCTTCGACAAACGATCGACTACGACCCAAATCGAGTCATAGCCTGAACGAGTCCTGGGCAATCCCGTGATGAAGTCCATGCCTAGTTTATCCCACTTCCATTCGGGTATCGGCAATGCATTTGTAACAATCCTGCTTCCACGATGTTCGCCTTCACCCTCGACATACATCACAAACTGCTACATACTCTGCAATATCCTTCTTCATTCCAGTCCACCAGAAAGTATTCTTCAAATCCAAATACATCTTGGTATTTCCTGGGTGAATTGAATATGGTGAATCATGTGCCTCTTGTAGGATCAACTTCCCGATCTCCGGGTCATTGGGCACATAAACACGGTCTTCAAACCATACAGTATCGTGCTCATCCTCATGAAATCCCTTAGCCTTCCCTTCGCTCATTTTCTCCTTTATAGAGGCAATCTCTTTGTCAGTCTTACGAGCTTCGATTCTATCCATCAAAGTTGATGAATCTCCAATGCTGCTACATAGCCTCTCGGAACTATTTCCAAACATAGCTCTCAAGATCCTCGGCTAACTCCTTTGGTATTTCTCCCGTCATTAGTGTGTTGACATGACTCTTACGGCTCGGTAGCGTCTGCTACAACGTTAGCCTTTCCGGGGTGATAATGTAATCTCATATCGTAATCTTTAATAAGCTCCAACCATCTACTCTGTCTGAGATTTAACTCCTTCTGCGTGAAGATGTACTTTAAACTCTTATGATCCGTATACACCTCACAGTGGTTCCCAGTAAGAAAATGTCTCCAAGTCTTCAACGCATGCACTACGACTGCTAACTCCAAATCACGAGTAGCATAATTTAGCTCATGAGGCTTAAGTTGTCGTGAAGCATACGAAACAACTCTTCCCTCCTGCATAAGCACTGCTCCAAGTCCTCTACGTGAAGCGTCGCAATACACCTCATAGTCCTTGGTCTGATCTGGCAGGATTAACACTGGTGAGGTAACCAAACGTTTCTTCAACTCTTGGAAACTAGCTTCACACTCCTCAGTCCATATGAACTTGGTATCCTTCTTCAACAATTCTGTCATAGGCTTCGCAATCCTTGAGAAATTCTCAATAAATCTCCGGTAGTATCCTGCGAGTCCAAGGAAACTCCAGATCTCCCCAACTGTAGTTGGCGCTTCCCAGTTTGTTACAGTGGCAACTTTAGTGGGGTCTACTGCTATACCTTCTCCGGATATAACATGTCCGAGAAATCCAACTTCCTTCAACCAAAACTCACACTTGCTTGAACTTGGCATATAACCGGTGTTCTCTCGAGCTTCTCGAGTACCAAACGCAAGTGCTCCTTATGTTCCTGTTCATTCTTGAGTAAACCAAAATATCATCAATGAACACCACGATTTAACTTATCCAAAAACTCCATAAACACTTTGTTCATCATGTTCATAAAATAGGCAGGTCGTTAGTCGGACCAAATGACATAACGGTATACTCATACAGCCTGCACGGTGGTAAAAGCCGTCTTAGGTATATCCTGCTCTCGAATCTTCAACTGATGGTATCCTGATCGCAAATCGATCTTGGAAAATACCTTAGCTTCTTGCAATTGGCCAAACAAGTCATTGATCATCAGCAACGGGTATTTGTTCTTAATGGTTACTTCATTCAATCCTCGATAATCAACAACCATTCTTAAAGATCCATCCTTCTTCTCCACTAGAAGTACTGGTGATCCCCAAGGCAAAGAACTTGGGCGAATAAAACCTTTATCCAGTAACTCCTTAATCTGCTTCTTAATTTCCTCCAAATCTTGGGCTGGCATCCTATACGGTCTCTTAGATATCGGCCCAGTGCCTGGCAATAGTTCAATCAGAAACTCAATGTCTCTATCCGGTGGCATGCCTGGCAACTCTTCCGGAAACACATCGGGGAAATCCCTTACCACTGGTACTTCCTCCTGCACAACTCCTGATAAGGAATTTACATGTGCCCTTCTCGGCTCATGCCGTGATACATACTTGATTCTCCAGTAGTAGGCCACATTATATTAATGCACACAACAAATTACAGCATGCATGGCATCTTTTAAAAGAATTACAGAGATAGCACAAAGGGGTTTACAGGGAGACAGTATTGGATTAGAATCATACGCATTACAAAGAAAATCTCACTTGTTTTTATGTTTTCATGCATGTCGATATTGAACATTATCAAAATGAATATGAGAATGGGTGAATGAGAGGAATATTGCGGAACGATCCACTGGCTAACAAACTTGGCATGGTGGAGGATGGCCTATCTTATTCACCCATCAAGGTGCTTGCTCTAGCTTTGCAAAGTTGTATTGGTCGCACATATTTTGCATCTGACCTCTTGCATTACTTCTACTTTGTTACACCATCTGCTTAGTTTAAGCATCATATATGATTATATGCCATACCTATCCATTTTCTGTACCTATTCCATGTGTCGTCACACTATCTTTTTCCAGTCAAATGTTGTTCTTCTGTAATAGATGTCCAAAAGGAAGAGGGTGAGTGCAGATCCTCAAGGAGTACAAACTATGTATTTGGAAAAGGTAGTGATACACATTAAATCGAGATAGATCAGCAGCCATAGAAAACCACAGCCCAACTGTACCACACTTTACCCCTACTCCAGTGGCCAAACCCCTATTAGAACTGCTGGGAGCCCAGCGTCAGGTATTATCTATGATATCAATTCAAAATTTGAACTCCTAAATTTCTGCTTGTGCCTTACCTTCTCTCTTGTATGAAAACTAATTTCAGATGAATCTCCTTGCTCAAAGGATCATACGATCTCAAAACAATAATGGGCTCTGCATTGCTCTCGTCAGTACCTCTGTGCCTTTTGCCTTGTAACGTTGTACTTAATTAATTGCTATTTGATTATGTATCATCGATGCACTTTTGAGCTTCATTATCCTCTATTTCTTCCAATATTATTTGATCTATATTTACTCTTTGCAAAATGTAGAATAATGGCAACGCTTATAAAGAATTTTCTTTGGGAAATTTATTGAATTATCCTTCCATCAACATGGAGAAGGGCTTTGTCCAGCCCGTGTTAACATGTAATGTAAGTTCATCCTTCTCAAGCCTTCAAACTTTGTTCTAGTATAGATTTGGATAGGCATCATTTCCTCCACTTTCTGTTTGCTTTGCTTTGTTTACATCTGATTGGATGTTTGCAACAACTACCGATTTCAAATTGTAGTTGTAAAAACATGTTCCTTATCTTGAGAATAGATCCATTTATTTGCTTATATAATTGTGAAACACATTACGTGTCTCCTTGTTTCTCTTTCAGTAGTCGTATCTCTTACGCCAAAGTAATCGGGGAAGATAGTGAGCCAAACCATCTTGTGGACAGCGAGATGACCCCAAGGTCATGTCTTGATGAAGACAGTGAGTTGAAGCTACTCACCAGCAAGTGTGAGACAACCTCTGTGCGATCATTTGCCTCGATCGATTCGACTTCTTCGGTCTCAACTTAAAGCGGAAAGGCTTGCTTCAGCTCGACTCGACTTGAAGTCAAAGATGCAATGAAGATGTCGAGGACCGACGTCCGCACCATCAAGCCTTAAATCTAGTGTTGATGCATCTATCGTTGACACAATCGAGGTCTACTCAGCTTCTTCACTGTTTGGGGGCCCTTCTGGCCGTGCCTAGTGCCTTGAAGTGCTCTCGGTTTTGTATATTCTTTTGTCGGTTGCGTTTATTTGCACTGGTGGCGAACTTTGATGCCTAGTGGATGTAATATGTGATAGCCGTGATAGCCTAGCGTAAGTTGCTTGCTTATTTATTTCCTTGTTGTCTTGTTTATTTGTTTGCTTGTAGTCTTGCTAATATTTACTGTAGTGACACTGGGCCTCCTACGGGCCGTAGAAACAGTGGGCCTTCTACGGGCCGTAGAAACAATGGGCCTTCTAAGGGCCGTAGAAACAATGGGCTTTCTACGGGCCGCATCATCAATGGGCCTTATACGGGCAATATGATAACATGGGCCAATAACAGGCCGCATTATGGCCGTAAACGGGCTAGAGTTGGAATCGTCCGTTCATGGGCTGACCATAACGGGCCATCAATAGGCCGTATTTCATGACGCTATGAAAACGGCCCAACGTATTAACGGACCACAAACGGGCCAATCAGAACCACGGGCTGAATTTGGCCCACAAGCGTAAAATGACAAAGAACGGGCCGTAAGTAAACGAATCTTTGAAATGAGCCCAAGAATAAATGGGCTCGAGAAGGCCGAAAGATAACATGGGCTGAAACGACCCAACGGAATAACGGGTCGTTAATGGGTATAAAGTGATACCTTTGTTCATTACGCCCGATTTCACCACGCGTGCGTTAATGGGTGTAAAGTGATACCTTTGTTCATTACGGGCGATTTCACCACGGGCCGTTAATAGGCCAAGAGTTAAATAGGGCCTCATATGGGCCGAAGACGCGTCATGGGCCATACATGGGCGGAAGTGAAAATTTGGAATCATATTGGGTGGCCGGATGACGCCATCGGGCCTAATTAGGATAGGGCGAACGGGCCTTGGGTTAGCGTCAGCTGTAAATGGGCTATATGCTAACAGCCGTTAACAAAGCTTATATGGCTGGCCCGCCACATTTTGACCAATTCAAACGGGCCGGCCTTTTCACCGGAATGGGCCTCTGTTGGGCCGTGCCACGTGTCGCCATATCATAGGCGCCTTCGGTCCAATGAGCAGATGACATCTGTCCAAACGGTGAGCTGACACGTGTTTGCTCCAGCCAATGATGATTTTACACATGGAAAATCCCCATTGGTCGGGGCTGTTAACGGGTTTTCGGATCCAAAACCCGACCCGATAGCTTAACAGCGTTCCGTTACGGTGGATGCCACGTATCAGTCACCCTTGACGAAAGCACTTCTGTGACGCGCGATTTATCGTCATGGAAGTTGAAAGCACAAGTGCTCCCTAGGTGGTTTTGGTAATTAATGTCAACATATCTCTTGTTGGACTAACACTTTTATCTAGTATGTTTCAGACAAGTTCAACAATGGAGTGGCATGGACTAAAGGATGTGGGAACTCCTTCAAGATGCTAAGGACAAAGGATTGGCTCAAGCTCAAAAGCTCAAGACTCTACATTTTACATTTTAGTGATCCAAGACCACATTGAGTCTATAGGAAAAGCCAATACTATAAAGGAGGGATGAGGTGTTGCTTAATGAGCCTTTTTGCTTCATGTGCTTAGTGATATGCTCCAAAACCCTCCACTACTTTCTCACATCCACATATGACCTAAACCTAAAGTCAAACTCGGCCCCACCGATTCTTTCTATACGACGCCACCGAGTTCAGATGTCATAGCCACTGCCACAAACCCTAGGCAAATCGGTTTCACCGATAGGGATCTCGGTCTCACCGAGATGGGATTGTAATCTCTTTGTGTATGTCCATTACCAAAACCGGTCTCACCGAGTTTGTGCAATCGGTACTACCGAGATTACAAGGCAAACTTTCTGGTCAACTTATTACCCAAATCGGTCTCACCGAGTTTGAGTAATCGGTCTCACCGAGTTTGCCTGACCAACTCTCTGGTTAGCTAATTACCAAAATCGGTCTCACCGAGTTTGTGTAATTGGTCTCACCGAGATTACGTTATGCCCTAACCCTAGCCAAATCGGTCCTACCGAGATGCATGTCAGTCCCACCAAAAATCCTAACGGTCACTAGGTTTACTAAATCGGTCCGACCGAGTTTGTTGATTCGGTCCCACCGAGTTTGGTAAAGTGTGTGTAATGGTTAGATTTTGTGTGGAGGCTATATATACCCCTCCACCTCCTCTTCATTCGTGGAGAGAGCCATCGAACAAGCCTACACTTCCAAAGATCCTATTTCTGAGAGAGAACTACCTACTCATGTGTTGAGGCCAAGATATTCCATTCCAACCACATGAATCTTGATCTCTAGCCTTCCCCAAGTTGCTTTCCACTCAAATCTTCTTTCCACCAAATCCATATCCTATGATAGAGGGTTGAGTGTTGGGGAGACTATCATTTGAAGCACAAGAGCAAGGAGTTCATCATCAACACACCATTTGTTACTTCTTGGAGAGTGGTGTCTCCTAGATTGGCTAGGTGTCACTTGGGAGCCTCCGACAAGATTGTGGAGTTGAACCAAGGAGTTTGTAAGGGCAAGGAGATCGCCTACTTCGTGAAGATCTACCGCTAGTGAGGCAAGTCCTTCGTGGGCGACGGCCATGGTGGGATAGACAAGGTTGCTTCTTCGTGGACCCTTCGTGGGTGGAGCCCTCCGTGGACTCACAAGAACCGTTACCCTACGTGGGTTGAAGTCTCCACCAACGTGGATGTACGATAGATCCACCTATCGGAACCACGACAAAAACATCCGTGTCTCCAATTGCGTTTGAATCCTCCAAACCCTTCCCTTTACATTCTTGCAAGTTGCATGCTTTATTTTCCGCTACCTATATACTCTTCGCATGCTTGCTTGTTATGGAATGAGAATGTTAAACTTTTGCCTAAACTCCAATTAAACCTAAAAGAAGTTAAAAACTCCAACTTTGGTACAATGTGTCTAATCACCCCCCCCCCCCTCTAGACACCTCTTATCAAGATCCTACAAGTGGTATCAGAGCTTTGGTCTCCATTGCCTTGGTTTAATCACCGTTGGAGGAAGATGGATGAGTCTACTTTGGGGAGTCTTAGGCATAGAGTGCCTATTCTTGATGGAGAGTATTTTCATGAGTAAAAAAATGAGATGCTTGTGATTTTCAATCAATATCAATTGAACAAGTACATTGCTAGCCCTTGTGCACCTCATGTTGATCCTATGCATCCTACCCTTGATGAATCTATTGACATGACTAGAAATCTTAGAACTGTTAATCTTATCACTAGAGGCTTTCCTAGAAACTTGATTAGAATCTTGCCTACTTTTGAGTGTGCCTACACTATATGGAAATTTCTTGAGGAACGCTTTCCAAATTATTCCTTGAAAAATCTAGATGAGATTCTCTATAAGTCTATTGCCTTGAGTAAGATGAATACTAGTGATCCTGTGTTTGGTGATCGTCTATTTGAACTTCATCGACCTTATGCGTGCCAAAGGAGATGTTGGAATTATTGGTGATATTATTTCCGAAGCTATAAGAATTCATAAGCAAGATCATTGTCAAACACACTCTAATGAATTACCCTCTCTAGGACTTGATTCACCACGTGACGATGTTGAACATGGATACTATGATGAGGATGATGATAGTGATTTTGATCTTGATGATGCAATGAGACACTTTGTTCTTATGGAAAATCTTCTGGGATATGTGTCAGGAGGAAAGGAATGGGTTCTTGACAGTGGATGTACCGATCACATGACCGGAGATAAAGACATGTTTCGTGAGCTTGCTGAAAATGATAGTCCTCGAAAGTATGTCACTTTCGGTGACAACTCAAAGGGTAAGGTGGTTGGCCTTGGTAAGGTGGCCATCTCACATGATAGCTCCATTCAAAATGTCATGCTCGTTGAGTCTCTTGGCTACAACTTACTTTCGATATCTAGACTTGCTGATTTCGGTTTAAATGTCCTATTCATCAAGTAGATTGTCAAGTGTTTCGTCGAGACAATCATAAAATGGTCTTTACCGGTATCGTGAGGTGATCTTTACATTGTTGATTTCTCTAAAAGGCACAACCTAAAACTTGCTTCATTGCTAAATCTTCAAAAGGTTGGTTATGGCATAGACGACTAGGTCACGTTAGCATGAGAAACCTTGACAAGCTTATTAAAGGAAATCATATCCTTGGAGTTAACGATGTCATAATTGATAAGGATAGACTGTGCAGTGCTTGTCAAGAAGGTAAATAGGTCGGAGGAAGGCATCCCGTGAAGAACATCATGACCACAAAGAGGCCACTCGAGCTACTTCATATGGAATTCTTTGGTCCCAACGCCTACAAAAGTCTCGGTGGAAATTCTTTTGGTCTATTTATAGTTGATGATTTTTCAAGATTTACGTGGGTGTTCTTTCTCGATGATAAATCGCAGGTCCAAAAGATCTTCAAAAACTTCCCTAGGAAGGCCCAAAATCAGTTTGAAGTGAAGATCAAGAAGGTTAAATGGCGACAACGGAGCGGAGGTCAAGAACGCATAAATGTGGACACCTTTCTTGACGAAGAAGGGATTTCACACGAGTTCTCGGCTACGTACACACCTCAACAAAATGGAGTTGTTGAGAGGAAGAACCGGACGCTCATTGAAATGGCGAGAACGATGCTTGATGAGTACAAGACGCCAAAGCACTTTTGGGCGGAAGCAGTTGAGACGGCTTGTCATGCAACAAATCGCTTGTATCTTCACAAGCTACTCGGCAAGAAGACTCAAGACATCTGAGCTCCTCACCGATAACAACCCCCAAGTTGGGTACTTTCGAGTATTCGGCTCAAAGTGCTACATTCTTGATAAGCATCGTCGTTCAAAATTTGCTCCTAAGTCTCATGAAGGTTTCCTACTAGGTTATGGCTCAAACTCTCACACTTACCGTGTCTACAACAATTTCACCCGAAAGGTTAAAGAGGCGGTAGATGTGAATTTTGATGAATCTAACGGCTCGTAAGTAGAGAAATTGCCAATTGATGTAGGAGACAAAGACCCTTCGGAAGCAATCCAAGACTTGTCTATTGGCAAGGTCCGTCCAACGGAGGTGAAGGAGAGTACCTCGTGCATTCAAGTGGAAGCTTCTACATCACAACAAGGTGAACCAAGAGTTGATACGGAAGCATCCACAAGTGGAACACACCAAGATGAAGAAAACGAGGAAGAACATCACGAACGTCAACAACCTCCTTCTCCACCTCGACAAGAAAATGCCAACGCCAACATTGAAGATGATCAAGAAGAAGAAGAACAAGATGAAGAAGATGTTCAACCGAGACCCAAGCAAAATCTTTCACGAGTTCGAGCAAGAATTGCTAAAGACCACCCCGTCGAGCAAATCTACAATGATATTCAAACCGGGAGAATCACTCGCTCTAAAACTCATTTAGCTAACTTTTGTGAAAACTATTCTTTCATCTCTAGCATTGAACCTATGAAGGTCGAAGAAGCATTGGAAGATCCGGATTGGATAAATGCTATGCATGCAGAGCTACACAACTTTGAGAGAAATCAAGTTTGGACATTGGTTGAGAAGCCCGACAACAACCACAACATCATCGGTACCAAATGGGTGTTCCACAACAAGAAAGATGAAGATGGACAAGTAGTTCGCAACAAAGCATGTCTCGTTGCCCAAGGCTACACTCAAGTTGAAGGTATGGACTATGGTGAGACTTATGCGCCCGTTGCTAGACTTGAGTCCATTCACATCTTACTTGCCTATGCTAATCACCATAATATCACCTTGTACCAAATGGACATTAAAAGTGCTTTTCTAAATGGTGAAATAGAGGAGGAATTTTATGTTAAACAACCTCCCGGCTTTGTCAATCCTAAGAAACCAAATCATGTTTACAAACTTCACAAAGCTCTTTATGGTCTTAAACAAGCTCCTAGAGCATGGTATAAATGCTTGAACAAGTTTCTTCTTGAAAAAGGCTTTGAAATTGGGAAGATTGATTCCACACTTTTTACTAAAAGGGTTAATGGAGAATTATTTGTATGCCAAATTTATGTTGATGATATCATATTTGGATCAACTAACCCTCATTTTAGTGAGAAGTTTGGAAAGCTAATTTCGGAGAAGTTTGAGATGTCAATGATGAGTGAACTCAAATTCTTTCTTGGGTTGCAAATCAAGCAAACTAAGGAAGGTACTTTAGTGTCTCAAACGAAGTACACTAAGGACTTATTCAAGAAGTTCAATATGCAAGAATGCAAAGGTATGTCTACACCCATGCCTACTAGTGGACATCTTGATTTGACCAAAGATGGTAAACCCGTTGACCAAAAAGTTTATTGCTCTATGATTGGTTCATTGTTATACCTATGTGCTTCACGTCCCGATATTATGCTAAGTGTGTGCATGTGTGCAAGATATCAAGCTGCTCCTATAGAATGTCATCTTAAGGTCGTAAAAAGGATAGTGAGATACTTAATTCATACACCAAATTTTGGCATTTGGTATCCTAAGAGGGCCTCTTTCGATCTTGTTGGCTATTCCGACTCGGACTATGCCGGAGACAAAGTTGATAGAAAGTCCACTTCGGGTACTTGTCAATTTCTTGGTAGATCTCTTGTGTCTTGCTCCTCCAAGAAACAAAACTCGGTATCCTTATCTACCGCTGAAGCGGAGTACATTGCCGCCGGTTCATGTTGTGCTCAATTACTTTGGATGACCCAAACTCTTAAAGATTATGGGATATATGTGAAACATGTTACATTACTTTGTGACAATGAAAGTGCTATCAAAATTGGTCATAATCCCGTACAACATTCTCGAACTAAGCATATTGAAGTTCGTCATCATTTCATTCGAGATCATGTTGCTAAGGGTGACATTAATCTTAAGCATTTTCGCACCGAAAAGCAATTAACGGATATATTTACTAAACCCCTTGATGAGAAAGTGTTTTGCAGGTTGAGAGGAGAATTGAACATCATAGATGCTTCAAACTTGGAGTAGATACTCCATTGGATACATGCAAGACATGAGCTTATGACTAATCCATGATATCTCTCTTATGATGAATATATTATATCTTGGATATATTTGCATCTTGCATGTCATCTAACCCATGTAGGTACTTGGTTGAAACAAATTCCATGAGATTGTAATCTACTCACATCTTGAGCAATCTCTACATCACCAAGTCTCTACACTATGGTGGCTGAATACAAGGAAGCACGGAATCATTCTAACATATCCTTTTTGACAAACTCTATGATTAAGCTTCATGATTGTCATTTTGGATACACAAGTGCTCTTCCTTGCAAGAACTAACCCATGTAGGTAGATGGACTCAAATTCCAAGTGGTGCTCCCAACTCTTGATGAGCTACATCAACCTTGAGCAACCCACACAAGTTCAACTACATGGACAACACCACCAACCAAGGTATGTTATTCCATCTTAGAGAAGTTTTACTCCAAGTCATGAGCTAAAGCAACTCGACAAGATGTGAATACATCAAGTTGCTTAAACGAAAAATGGTAACCCCATTTTGAGCTTAAACGATGAGTATGACCCATGATCAAGTGATCTCACTTGACTCCTAAGTCAATATACTCTAACATAGGTGACTTTGTCACCGACCATCTCTAGATGAAGTTATCTCGTGTTTTTATTTGAGTGTTTGCATTTGTCTCATGCATATTTGTTTCCTCTTTTCAAAAAAAAACTTCATCTAGATTTCATTCTTTTCTTTCTGTTTGCTCTGCATTTTCAGCATTCCAATTCATTGCATATCATTTCGTTAATTCCTTGCAAATCTTTGTGAGACCTTTCTAGTCTAGTGAGCTGAGGTGACAAATGTTTTCTCTGCGATGAACTCGATTTCACCGATTTTTTGTTTTCGGTCCAACCGAATCCTTTCGGTACAACCGAAGCATATCACTTGGTGCCACCGATTTCCCAACAGGAAAAACAATCTGCCACTTATTCTGTGTTTCTTTTAAATCCATCTCCACTCAATGAATCTTGTCCTCTACAAGCATCACAATTTTATCCAGTGCTTTGTGTTGTGACTCAAGGACCAAACCCATACACAACAAATTCCAGAAGACCCTTCTTGGAAATTGATGTCAAAGGGGGAGAGAGAGATCACATCAAAGCTTATCACTGCATGCATCACATCGTAATGAGTATTAAGGGGGAGAAAGAGATCTCCAGGGGGAGAGGATACTCAAGTAGAAAGTATCTCTCAAGGATCCCAGATGCTTGGTGTTCAATAGGAGAGATGCCACATGTCTTTTTGGGTGAAAGACATGTTCATGTGTGCTTATTTGCATTAAGCTCTGTTCTTTTATATCTTTCAGCTCTAATTTTCTGTTCCCTATCTTCTCCCAGTATCCCATGCTAGATTCAAGGGGAGCAAGACATCTAAGGGAAAGGAATCATTCAGATTCTTTGCATATCTTCTCTTGGGGACATGTCTAATCCAATGTGGTACTCAGTACTCACTCTCTACATGTCATCCCAGTCTTGTTATTCTTGTGGTTTCTTCTGTCTGCTCTGGCTAGTAGATGTACCTGTGTTATCTAACCTTGTTTGTGCAGGTTCATTTCACCCTAAGCCAACTCAAGACTACAAGGTAAGTATATGCATCACACTCATGTGTATGAGGAATTCTTGCTGATGTACATACTGTTTTGCAAGAAGGACTCATGAGCATGAAGGTGTTTTCTTTAATATTCTTTGCTCTGATGCATATGGCCAAGATACATGTAACACATTGCCTTCTCTATCAGGGTTTTGCTCTCTCATGCTTCTATATTCCATATTCACATGATTGCATACATATAGGGGGAGCCTATGTTTGTTACATGTCTTTCTGAAGCTTTACTTGCTATTCTTTATATCCTTATCTAAAGCTTTGATGTATGTTGCCATCAATTACCAAAAAGGGGGAGATTGAAAGCACAAGTGCTCCCTAGGTGGTTTTGGTAATTAATGTCAACATATCTCTTGTTTGACTAACACTTTTATCTAGTATGTTTCAGAAAAGTTCAACAATGGAGTGGCATGGACTAAAGGATGTGGGAACTCCTTCAAGATGCTAAGGACAAAGGATTGGCTCAAGCTCAAAAGCTCAAGACTCTACATTTTACATTTTAGTGATCCAAGATCACATTGAGTCTATAGGAAAAGCCAATACAATCAAGGAGGGATGAGGTGTTGCTTAATGAGCCTTTTTGCTTCATGTGCTTAGTGATATGCTCCAAAACCCTCCACTACTTTTTCACATCCACATATGACCTAAACCTAAAGTCAAACTCAGCCCCACTGATTCTTTCTATCCGGCGCCACCGAGTTCAGATGTCATAGCCACTGCCACAAACCCTAGGCAAATCGGTTTCACCGATAGGGATCTCGGTCTCACCGAGATGGGATTGTAATCTCTCTGTGTATTTCCATTACCGAAATCGGTCTCACCGAGTTTGTGCAATCGGTACTACTGAGATTACAATGCAAACTTTCTGGTCAACTTATTACCCAAATCGGTCTCACCGAGTTCGAGTAATCGGTCTCACCAAGTTTGCCTGACCAACTCTCTGGTTAGCTAATTACCAAAATCGGTCTCACCGAGTTTGTGTAATCGGTCTCACCGAGATTACGTTATGCCCTAACCCTAACCAAATCGGTCCTACCGAGATGCATGTCAGTCCCACCGAAAATCCTAACGGTCACTAGGTTTGCTAAATCGGTCCGACCGAGTTTGTTGATTCGGTACCACCGAGTTTGGTAAAGTGTGTGTAACGGTTAGATTTTGTGTGGAGGCTATATATACCCCTCCACCTCCTCTTCATTCGTGGAGAGAGCCATCAGAACAAGCCTACACTTCCAAAGATCCTATTTCTGAGAGAGAACTACCTACTCATGTGTTGAGGCCAAGATATTCCATTCCAACCACATGAATCTTGATCTCTAGCCTTCCCCAAGTTGCTTTCCACTCAAATCTTCTTTCCACCAAATCCATATCCTCTGAGAGAGAGTTGAGTGTTGGGGAGACTATCATTTGAAGCACAAGAGCAAGGAGTTCATCATCAACACACCATTTGTTACTTCTTGGAGAGTGGTGTCTCCTAGATTGGCTAGGTGTCACTTGGGAGCCTCCGACAAGATTGTGGAGTTGAACCAAGGAGTTTGTAAGGGCAAGGAGATCGCCTACTTCGTGAAGATCTACCGCTAGTGAGGCAAGACGGCCATGGTGGGATAGACAAGGTTGCTTCTTCGTGGACCCTTCGTGGGTGGAGCCCTCCGTGGACTCGCGCAACCGTTACCCTACGTGGGTTGAAGTCTCCACCAACGTGGATGTACGATAGCACCACCTATCGGAACCACGACAAAATATCCGTGTCTGCAATTGCGTTTTAATCCTCCAAACCCTTCCCTTTACATTCTTGCAAGTTGCATGCTTTATTTTCCGCTGCCTATATACTCTTTGCATGCTTGCTTCTTATGGAATGAGAATGTTAAACTTGTGCCTAAACTCCACTTAAACCTAAAAGAAGTTAAAAACTGCAACTTTGGTACGAAGTGTCTAATCACCCCCCTCTAGACACCTCTTCTCAAGATCCTACAGAAGTGGACACTTCTGTGATGATAATTTTGGTAATGTCATGGAACACTTCTACGACGGCACAGGTATGACTATCTTGATTCTGTCATAAATTTGTCATGGATGTACATGCATGACAAAAAATGCGACCTACTGCGACAAACACGTATCATCACGGAAGTGTATTTTTTTTGTAGTGATATCTTAACCACTCTTTACATGCAGAATGCACCTGTGAATAGATAGTAGCCCCTGAGAGTCTGGTCGGCTTCCATAGGGAGGCGATCAGAGGATCAAAAAGACATGCTCAGGAAATGACATGATTAATTTGAAAACAGGCTGTTATGTCAATGGCAACTGCCCCCGCTGTGGAAGTTGCAGATTTATAGCAAAAACTTGAGTCAGCGGGTGAGGACATTACTCTTATTAACAGGCGGCTCGACGAGGCACAAGGTATGTTTTGGGGCAATCAGCTTATGCATGTATAATAATATGAGCACGAAGCTGAGAATACATACTGGGACATGCACAATTGCAGATGGTGCTGCTGCAGTTGACACCCTTCGGGCTGAACTTGCCCGGGCCAAGGAACAAACCAGAGTGAGGAGTGCGGCTGTCAAGAAGGCAGCTGCTGATTTAAAGGCCGAATAGGCAAATCGGCACCAGTGCGAGAAGAGAATATCTACCATGGTGCGAGAGCTAAAGGATGCCACTGCCCAATGCAAATCACTCGAAAAGGATAACAAAGCCAAACCGGCCGATCTCGACAAGGCCTTACAAGAGGCGCGAGAGGCACGATCCGAGTCAAGAGCGTCTCGGGAGGAGATTCGGCAAGCTGGGAAGATAGCGGCTGGTAAGCCCTTTCTTTTATAAACTAAATTCGGCCATCCGAAGTATGCCCCGCTTAATCAAATGTGGAGTTCTCCATACTCATTCTTGGACCTGCCGAAGAGTGTCGCTGATGCGGCGCAGTTTTACCAAGAGCAAGACGGATGTGCAGTTGAGAAGCTTTTCTGGTCACAATTCGACGGGCCAAAGCATCCGTCGTTTCTGAACGAATAAATGGCCCAGTGGGCCGAGCACCACAAGTTGTCCGGAGCTGCCATGTAGGAAGTCGTGGTCCGTCTATGGCCAACTGAACCACTTCCGAACAGTTATTTTGGTTTGGTGCACCGACTTGTTGATGCGGTGCCGCGTATCGACGCCGTGAAGCGGTCGGCGTGCATTGAAGGTGCACAGATGGCTGAGGGAGTCCTGGATTATGGGGTCCTCGGGTGTCCGGACTATGTAACATGGGCCGGACTAATGGGCTATGAAGATACAAGACAGAAGACTTCTTCCCGTGTCCGGAGGTCAGGGTGTGCATTCGGTTTTTTCGGTTTGGTTCGGTTCAGTTTATAATTTTTGGTTTATACAGTTTTTATACTTTGGTTTATACGGTTTTATACGTAGATACGGTTTGGTTTCGTTATAACCGTCTGATTTCGATTCGGTTTCGGTAATAACCAAAATTGACGCAAATTTGTATACAACAAAAAATTATTTGGTCACACACTTTCATTCATGACATGTATGTAGGTCAGATTTTCTTGTGCGAAATGTGTATGTAGATTGAGAAATGTGTGCGTAGATTGAGCCCGAATAAGTGCGTGTGATGTGCCCTGGTTCTGGTTGGCTCGAGCTGTAGAGATTTGGTACCACCTCGCCTATTGAGCTGCAGCGGGGTGAGAGGATGGCTATAAAAAAAGGGTGGCGAAGTGCGTAGCTCATATTCTTGTAGACAGACACGAACTTCGGTTATTTCGGTTTAACCAAACAGTTTTCGGTTTCTAACCAAAAAACCAAATGCTAAATGGTTTCAAGAATCGAAAACTGAAACTGAAACCATAACCTGAAAAAACCGAAAATTCGGTTCGGTTTGGTTTTTTTGGTTCGGTTTTTGGTTTTCGGTTCGGTTTTGCACACCCTGATCTGGAGGGGACTCTCCTTTGCGTGGATGGCAAGCTTGGCGTTTGGATATGTAGATTCCTTCCTTTGTAAACCAACTATGTATAACCCTAGGCCCCTCCAGCGTCTATATAAACTGGAGGGTTTAGTCCGTAGAGGCAATCACAATCATACAGGCTAGACATCTAGGGTTTAGCCATTACGATCTCGTGGTAGATCAACTCTTGTAATTCTCATATTCATCAAGATCAATCAAGTAGGAAGTAGGGTATTACCTCCAACAAGAGGGCCCGAACCTGGGTAAACATCGTGTCCCCTTTCTCTTGTTACCATCGACCTTAGACGCACAGTTCGGGACCCCCTACCCGAGATCCGCCGGTTTTGACACCGACATTGGTGCTTTCATTGAGAGTTCCGTTGTGTCGTCACCAGAAGGTTTGATGGCTCCATCAATCATCTGCAACAACGCTGCCCTGGGGGAGGTTTTCCTCCCCGGTCAGATCTTTGTGTTCGGCGGCCAAGATCAAGGGCCAACTTGCTTGGCCATCTAGAGCAGATCGACAGCTACGCCCCAGGTCACCAGATTAGTTTTGGAAATCTGGACTATGTTGCTGATATCCTAGGAGACTTGATCTTCCAAGGGTTCACGACCCCAACCTCCGCTCTGGCCTTAGATCCAGAGCGCATCGCCAGGTCCGAAAACGGGATTATCGAGCTCACGGACTGCTTCAAGGCCATTGAGCCCAAAGACAGAGAGCCGGAGGAAGTAGTGTCGCTGGCAGCCATCATGAAGCCGGACTCCTCTCCAGACACCGGCTCCGAACCCTCGGAGTCAGCATCGTGTGAGCTCGACCGAGGAGTTTCCTTCCCGCCATACTCCACGGAGTTTCTTCTCCCTGGCCGAACCTCGTCTTTAAGCGAGGCTCTGGACTTGATGCGATCCCTCGTCATTACAGAGGAGCAATCTCCGAACTACGCCCAGCCCGGACTAGGGGCTGAGAGTGGGGAATTTTACGTCCCACCCACCACCCACTTCATAGCCACTGTTGAGGACTTAATTGACATGCTCGACTACGGCTCCGAAGACATCGACGGTATGGACGACGATGCCGGAGAGGAGCAGGCCGAAAACCCGCCGTTTACCGGACGCTAGATGGCCACCTCTTCGTATGACGTGTACATGGCGGATACACCCAAAGAGGGTAGCGGTGACGATAAAGAAGATCCATCCGAGGATAAACCTCCTGAGACACAGCCAAAGCGCCGACGTCAGCGGCGCCGCTCTAAATCACGTCGTGGAAAAGACAGCAATACCGGCACAGGAGGCAACAACACTCTGGACGATGCCGAAGACAAATAAGACCCCGTCGAGCCAACTTTCGAACAGGACGACCGGGAAGATGGGCAAGTTAGCCCTGACGAACAGGCTGTAAACAAAGACTCGGAGGACAGTAATTATCTCCCACTCTCCGATGACGAGGTGAGCCTCAGTGACGAAGAATTTATCGTACCTGAGGAACCTCTTGAGTAGGAGCGCTTTAAGCGCCGGCTAATTGCCACTGCAAGGAGCCTAAAAAAGAAACAGCAGCAGCTTCAAGCTAATCAAGATCTGCTCAACGATAGGTGGACTAATGTCCTGGCAGCCGAGGAATACGGCCTCGAGCGCCCAACCAAAAGTTACCCGAAGCGTAAACTACTACCCCAATTTGACAACGAGGCCCTCAAGCCCACACCATCAGCACGTAATGCGGTTGACCGACCACCTCGTGGCCGGTACAAAACGACAACTCAAGCCGAACACCAGCCCATACTACCTCGCCGTAAAGGTAGAGATATAACAGCTCGAGGATATACATATGACTTGCGGCAAGACCTGGACAACAGAGCAGGTAAGACCAGATCGATCTATGGATCACGGGGGTGTGCCTCGACGCACGACGATGACTATCTAGCCGGGCATGACAAACATAATCACGCCTGGGCCGAAAACCGCAGATGGACTCCATCCGAGCTACGTCGCGACTTGGCCCGATATAGAGGCACCGCACACCCCCTCTGCTTCACTGATGAAGTAATGGAGCATGAATTCCCAGAATGGTTTAAACCCGTGAATATCGAATCGTATGACGAAACAACAGATCCCGCGGTATGGATTGAGGACTTTATTCTCCATATTCATATGGCCCGCGGTGATGACCTTCATGCCATCAAATACCTCCCGCTCAAACTTAAGGGACTAGCTCGGCACTGGTTGAACAGCCTGCCTGAAAACTCCATTGGCAGTTGGGAGGACCTGGAAGACACCTTCCGTGACAACTTCCAAGGTACATACGTCTGACCTCCGGATGTCGATGACTTAAGTCACATAGTCCAACAGCCCGGAGAGTCAGCAAGGAAATTATGGACTAGGTTCTTAACTAAAAAGAACCAGATCATCGACTGTCTGGATACCGAAGCCCTAGCGGCCTTTAAGCATAGCATCCGCGACGAATGGCTCGCCCGACACCTCGGCCAAGAAAAGCCAAAGTCCATGGCGGCCCTCACATCACTCATGACCTGCTTTTGCGCAGGCGAAGATAGTTGGCTAGCCTGTAGCAATAATAAGGCAAGCGAACCTGGCACCTCTGAAGCCAAGAATAGCAACGGCATGCCCCGACGCAACAGGCATAAACATTGAAACAATGGTGACAATGCGGATGACACGACGGTCAACGCCGGATTCAGTGGCTCCAAGTTCAGTCAGCGGAAGAAGCCATACAAAAGGAACAATCCGAGCTCTTCCAGCTTGGACCTCATTCTCGGTCGTCCATGTCAGATCCACGGCACACCTGATAAACCAGCCAATCATACCCACCGGAGTTGTTGGGTATTTAAACAGGCCAGCAAGTTAAATGCCGAGAACAAGGAGATGGGGTCGCAGCGTGAGGACGATGATGAGGAGCCCCGTCCACCGAACACAGGGGGACAGAAGCAAATCCCCCCCCCCCAGGTTAAAACGGTAAACATGATATACGTTACCCATATCCCCAAGAGGGAGTGCAAACGCGCGCTCAGGGACGTCTATGCGATAGAGCCTGTCGCCCCAAAATTCAACCCATGGTCATCATGTCCGATCACCTTCAATCGCAGGGATCATCCGACCAGTATCCGTCATGGCGGTTCAGCCGCATTGGTTCTTGACCCAATAATTGATGGATTCCACCTCACGCGAGTCCTCATGGACAGTGGCAGTAGCCTCAACCTGCTCTATTAGGATACAGTCCGTAAAATGGGCATCGATCCATCAAAGATCAGGCCCACAAAAACTACCTTTAAAGGAGTAATACCAAGTGTAGAGGCCCGCTGCACGGGCTCAATCACATTGGAGGTCGTCTTCGGATCTCCGGACAACTTTCAAAGCGAAGACTTGATCTTTGATATCGTACCCTTCCGCAGTGGCTATCACGCACTGCTCGGACGAACCGCATTTGCTCGATTTAATGCGGTGCCGCACTATGCTTATCTCAAGCTCAAGATGCCCGGACCACGCGGTGTCATAACAGTTAATGGAAACACAGAACGCTCCCTCTGTACCAAGGAGCACACCGCGGCCCTGGCAGCAGAAGTACAGAGCGGCCTTATCAAGCAGAACCTTAATTCGGCGGCCAAACTCCCGGACACTGTCAAACAATTCTGGACGACTCTGCAACAGGACAGTCCAGCTCGTCAGGAGCTCGACTAGCAATTTGGCCTCCATCTCAGTCCCGACCAAATGGCGGCGTTCGTACCGCGCGTACATAACTACGCACTCAGAATACCATGGGCATAGACGGAGGCATAAGTTGATTGTGGTCCATCATACGGCTCCCACATATACTTTTCCTCTTCCTTCTTACCATTTTTGGTCTCTTTTTTACAGGCCCCTCCTGACGGCCTGATCATCGGTCCTTTCGAAGGATAGATATACCAAGGTGGCAAGCAGTACAGACGTGTGGGGGAATCTCTAAAAATTCTTCTTGATGGTCATTCTACCTGTTTTCGGGACCCGCACGCAGCTCCCCCTTGGTCTTGGCATGTTAAATAGCCAGGTTTCTTATTGCACTATTTGTACAAATACAGTTTGACATATTAATCAAACTATAATGGAAACAGTTTGCGGCCCAACTTACATGGCACTAGATTACTACTTTATTTTATTTTACTATTCTAATCGATTGCACCCATACACTTTGGTACACTTTAATTCGCCACGGGCTTCATTATGCTCATGCTACGGCAACAAAGTCCGAACACTTTTTACAGTACAGTTCGGCACCCCGAATTTTAGCATTATATGCATCGGCTCCGAATCATGTCTTTGGTCAATAGTTAGGTTGCCCGGCTCCTGTGCTTGCTACCTTACGTTCCGTCCTATCGGCTAGGATAGTAAAGGGAGATCTACTGCGATTGTGTTTCTGGTTTATCCGAGCAAACACCTCAGTAGAGCAAGCCAAAAACTGACTGTCATGATGCGGCGAGAGCTGGTCAGCTATTCGGAGGTTAAAAATCTTTTGCGATTTTTCCGCATTATGCGATGAATCGGCTGTCAATGTCAAAACCAGCGGATCTCGGGTAGGGGGTCCCGAACTGTGCATCTAAGGTCGATGGTAATAGGAGACAGGGGACACGATGTTTACTCAGGTTCGGGCACTCTCTATGGAGGTAATACCCTACTTCCTGCTTGATTGATCTTGATGAATGTGAGTATTACAAGAGTTAATCTACCACGAGATCGTAATGGCTAAAACCCTAGAAGTCTAGCCTGTATGATTGTCATCGCCTCTATGGAATAAACCCTCTGGTTTATATAGACACCGGAGGGGACCAGGGTTGTACAAAGTCGGTTACAGAGAAAGAAATCTTCATATCCGAACGCCAAGCTTGCCATCCACGCCAAGGAGAGTCCCATCCGGACACGGGTGAGAGTCTTCGGTCTTGTATCTTCATAGCCCATCAGTCCGGCCCATGTCCAACAGGCCGGACGCCCGAGGACACCTTAATCCAGGACTCCCTCAGTAGCCCCTGAGCCAGGCTTCAATGACGAGGTGTCCGGTGCGCAGATTGTCTTCGGCATTGCAAGGCGGGTTCCTCCCCCGAATACTCCAAAACAGCCTTCGAACACAAAGAACGTGTCCGGCTCTGCAAAACAAGTACCACACACAACCGCAGGGAGTATAATATTTCACGAGTCCAATCCACTGACAACTTTTGTAGCGTGACGCCGCATCACCTCCCGGTCATTATTTTGAACCTTTTTTCGGCCTGCCGCTCCATGTTTTAAGATGCGGTTTCATTGGCACGTCTTGTCAAAGCAGAGATCATGTCCACTTATTACGAGATTCTCATCAATACGGGTGTGGGTAATCCAACCGTGCCGTCTGCACGGCCCTTGGGAATAGGCGAGTTTTAAGGCGAGTGGGGAGGCGCTTGATATCCTTGCTTCTATTGGACCTGGAGTTGGTCAAGGTACTTCTGCAGGACAAGCTACACGTGAAGTATTCAAGGTACATTCGACTATATCTCATTCTATAGAAACCATTTCTCAATCTGTGTGCACTTTTCTTTTCTCAAACTGTGGTTGATCCTCTCTAAATCAGAGGTCAACATTTCTTTGCAATGAACGTTTATTTGGCCTAGAATCGGAACTAGAATATGTGCCCGACTTACCTATTTCCAAGACAGTTACTCAACTTCCAACAACAAACACTAGAACTAGAGTTATAAACCTTCCGAGATGGCTTCATCTATTGCTTGCAAGTGTGAGTTTTGACTTTCAAAGGCGGAATATTAGGGGTAAAATGGAAAATAAGGTGGCAGATGCATTTAACAGGAGAAAGGTCGGAACATCTGTCCAGTTGGTCCAAGGTGTGCAAACCGTGTGCTCTTATTTTACAACAGTAGGGACGATTACTCCCATTACTGACAAGAAAGACACCAAATTCACCTTTAGGTGCTTCAACTGCGGTATAGGTAGAAGGAGCTGGTACGGAAAAACCTTCTGTATAAAGTTCGAAATGGTGAATTGAGGTAGAGTAGACCGATGATCTGGTAGTCATTTGGCCGGCTATGGAAAGAAAAAGCTTGCATTTGCTCCCCCTAAACTATAACGGGTCCCATCTCTCTCCAAACCTAACGTGGTAGTTTCCCATCATAAGGCTTTCCATCTATAGATTGAGCCATTACCCACCAAGGATCCCATTCGTTCAGAACTCAGTCGACTACTTCTATAGATAAGGCGGAACGTCCTTAGTTCAACATTATAGCACATAGTCTCCGACGCTACTACAGCGCTTGGAAAAGGAAAAAATATAGCGATAGTTTTATTCTTCGTTGCCGTAAGAATTTTTATGCAATGATTGGGTTCGGCATTTTTAGAAGAATTTTTTATGGAAGAAGAGCAAGTTTTTTCTTTGATGTTCACCAAAACAACTCTTTTTTCTTTCTGTGGATCACACACTGAGCGTGTTTCTATTAATTAAAGCTTGCCCATGGCTGCTTTCTTCCCATTCTTTCTTCTTTCTCTGTCACTAGATTCCGGTTAAAACGCTTGGTCCACCCATGCTTTTCCTCTCCATATTGCATATGGAAAGGGAAAGCAGTGCCAACTTATTGGAATTCTGCATGGCAAATTTCCCAACCTCCTGCTATTCCAGGCTCTAGTGCTCAGTCATAAACCTATTGCCCGCTCCGCTTTCCCATTCCTGTTGCTTTCAGTATCTGAATCTTCCTGAATTCAAGTAGAGAATACCAGGGCTTTCTTCTTCTTTGATTTTCCTCGGGGCAGAGGATAAAAAAATGGA